>JAPVLO010000104.1:1309166-2618333 GCA_027257055.1 Cephalopachus bancanus
ATAGCGCCTTTTGGAAATAATGGCTTCTGAGTTCCTCAAAAGTGACAGGACTCAGCATGTGGATGTTAGGCTGCCATACCCTAGAGAAAAACATGCTGCATATTATCTTGTAACATTATTACTGAAGCAACAAATAAGATAGAAGAAATAGCAAGAGATCTAAACGATTGCTAGAAAGTAAATTATTGACATTAAAGAAAGGCTTGACATAATTACAGAGAATACAGTATAGACAAAAATGCTGGAGATTAAAACATGGAGAATAAAATAGACATGGAGGGCAAGCCAAGACCCAGCCTTAAGACAACTGCATAAAGCAGAGAATGGAAAATGTGGAGGAGAAAAAGTAGTCAGAGACATTTTTCCTGAAAAGAATAAACAATTAAACCCTCAAGTCAGAATAATATAAATATAATCCTGTGAATTTTGATTGTGTGATATATCTAGGTTAAATGATAGAACTTTGATATTTCTCCAGGAATTTAGAAAGAAGAATGTATCATTTTACAGCAGGGGGAAGAGGGAAGTGAAATCAGGCTCTTAGTAAACTTCTTCCCAGAAGCAGTCAGTGCTGGAGATCAATGAAGCAGTCTTTATACACTTCTGAAATTTAAAAAAAACGATCCAGGAATAACATTCTTAGCCATGATGTCATCCAAGTATAAATTTAACAGGCTGACATTTCCAAATAGCCACCAGTCCCTCTTGAAAAAAAAATCATTTAATTATGAAATGAAGCTACTTGAAAGACAAATTGATAAAATTGACAGTGATATCATTTAATATGAAATACTTGACACTTAGGTATGATTATAAAATCTAATATATTTCTTATATTGCTCAACAGTGTGAAAAATAGCATGCCAACAGAATTTAGAGTTGGAAGTGAGTTGTTCTCATGTTTCAGTTAGCATCTAAAATTAAAAGTTTAAAGACACGAGTATTCCAGTCAATTAATGTTTTTCACAATGAACTGACACTTCACTTTAATTCTTTTAAAGGGTATGTTCTCATTTTTACAAAAATAGTAAATTTGTATATATTCAGGAAAAAGTTGTGACACAGATGAAAACAAGTAAGACCCAGAAATGATATGCCTTAAGCCAGATATTTAGTTTACTTTATAACCTGGCCAGTAGTCCAAGTCTTCTGGGTCTTTGCTTACTGATCTTTTACTGTCTTTCACAAGAATTAATAAATGAGAAAACATGTTTCTAAGGCGGCGATGTTTAGATGTATAGTGTGTCACAAAGAGAACAAATAATAGGTTCTGTGTTTGTGTGTATAAAATAGACTAAAAATTTTACTAAAGCAGGCATATTATCTGTGCTATTAATATTTTATAAATAAAATTATATTGTCTAGAGAACATTTAGAGAGCTTTACAAAATAGTTATTAAAAAGTGACCACAGTCAATCTGAGAGATTCAGCACACTAAATCTTAAGTTTACGTGGACTGTTGAATATTGATAAATAGAAATATTCCTGGGACTTGGGTTTGCACAGATACTCTGAATGCAGGCCTGATTTTATAAAGACACATGTGCCCATGTATTAGTTATGTGGTTAAGTGTTACTGATTTGCTTGTGTGGGAGGAGGTAGTCGATCTGAATTAATGACAAATGTGAATTATTTAACATTTGATCATAAATGCAGGCTTATTGCTTTTGAGTTCATGTAAACCAAAATAAGTCTAGCAAACTATTTTCAAGTGGAGAACCCACCGTACCTGATATAATTAATAAATAAAGGTAATTGGTAAATAGCACCATCTACTTGTCCACTGATAAGTAGTGATTTGTGTTCTAAAGGGAAAAAAAGGTTTACTTTAAAACATTGCTACCAAACTTCACCCCAGCAAATAGTTCCACAACTTACTCTTTAAAGAAATTATTTTATTTTATTTTACTTTATTATAGAGATGTGGGGTATAAGTCAGGATTAACTACACAAGCAGGCTGCATGCCAGTGAAGTTTAGGTCTTCAGCTGGTCCTTACTTCCTCTGGTTTGGGACCAGGTACCCTTTGTGTTTTTATGTGCTACCCCCACCCTCCCTTCCTGGCAGTGTTCAGTGACTACCCATCCTTCCCCTGTGCTATTGTAATGAATATTCAGGGCCCATTTATCAATGAGAATATGCAGTATTGAGTTCTTTGTTTCTGTGATAGATCACTAAGTATGGTGGTTTCCAACTTCATCCAATTTGCTGTGAAATCCCTGATTTTGTTCTTCTTTGTGACTGTGTAGTACTCTATCATGTATATATACCATATTTTGTTTATCCAGTCTTCTTTCGACGGGCAGCAGGATTGGTTCCATGTTTTTGCTATTGTGAATAGTGCAACTATAAATATGCGTGTGCATGCGTCTTTTTTGCAGAACTGTCTGTATTCTTCTGGGTCCAGGAGAGGAGCTGTTGAATCGAGTGCTTTCCACAGAGGTTGAACTAGCTTGCACTCCCACCAACGGTGCACCTTCACTCACTCAGTATGAAGACCTCCCTTCTCATTTTTTTCCCTTCCTCTCATAGTAATAAACTTAGTATAATGTTTTTGATACAACGTAACTTTAATTTTGATGCAACAAGAGATTTTTCAATATTTTTAAAGGTGGTTGGACATGATAAAACATCCAAACAGTACAAAAGCGTATACAACGGCAAGATATTTTCCTAGAACCCACCCCCTTCAGGTCCCTTTTCTAGAGGCAACTTCTTCTATCACTTTCTTGTGCATTCTTTCAGAGATCTCCTCCCTATCTTTGAGTAAAGAAACAAATACAGGACATATCAGTAGATCACCCCATCTGTTGGTGTAATTTCACAGTGGGTTTTTGTTGTTGTTTGAGAGCTCTGCTTATTCGATTTTATCCTTATAAGTTTACATTGTTTTCTTTATGACCTTGCACAAAAATAAGAATCATTTGTTGATCATGAATTCATGGGCAGAAAATTTAGTATTTTTAATAACCACTTAAAATGTGAAAACCATTGATTCTCAGTCTTTGGAGTTAGAAATGAATTTGCAATGAGTGTTTTCACCCAACATATCCAGTTCATTTGTCCTGTGGGGTAAAAAGAGACTCACAGGAAAGGGAATGAATTTATACTTTAGCTGAAATCCGAACATCTTGACTTAAGCTATAGAATTTTTTTTTTAAAATCTTTGCATATTGAAGCCAAAGAATAGGTACTATTAGGAAAATCCCTTAAGATCTCTGTCTCTTTCCTCTTGACCAAACCATGGGGAATACTAGTAATGACAAATGTTTCATTGTCTAGACGGCAGCCTGTTAGAACCCAATGTGTCATTCGTCCATTACCTAAATGTGGATTAGTGTCTGTAATACATTAGGTACATGGGAGAACTACAGTCCTTTGTAACATAGTAAAAACCTAGTACTGTTATTCTTACCACCAGGCAAAATAAAAGATTCTAAAATACTATACATAAATTTAGGGTCAGTATCTCAGTGGAATCCTGCTTAAACCATTCTTTTTCTAGTCTCCTGGTATTTGTTGGATGTAGTCGTCATACTTCAGGCTGGTAATATATGCCAAGGGCAAAGGTTGGTAATGGTCTTTTACCTTCTGTCACTCCATCTGCTTGGGTAAAAATTCTCCATGGGGAGAAGAGGGGATGTTACTGCTGTATTTTGGGAATTTTACACATTTGTCATTTCATTATTGGGGAAAAACAAAAACATTTGTGTGTGTGTGTGTGTGTGTGTGTGTGTGTGTGTGTGTGTGTGTGTGTGTTTCTGTGTTTCTTCCCAAATTTTATTAGAGAAAGACAGAAAAGAGAAGATGACATGCCAGAGCTAGCGTTGGTGAAAGAAACGGCCAACATTTGTATTTTGACTTCAGAAAATGTTTATGTCCTTTAGTTCGGGTTCTTTCATCTGTATTTTGTTTTTAAAAATGCACAAATATAATGTACAATGTTCTACAGTAATGAAGGAAAATAGGAAGCATATTGTTGGCACTTTGGAAACAAAGCCTAGAAGTTTCTGTGCAAAAGGTTAATTGTTCCCTCTTGAGATATTGTGTGAATACATTTAAGTAACTTGAATGTGGAGTTAGTTTTAAAATTTCCCATTTTAGTATGAAGGAACTCAGATTTACTCTTAGACTTGTTATTAATGGTCTTTATGGCTTTCTCTAGGCCTACTCCTTGTCATTGTTTTCAATGAAAGGCAAAAAATGTTGATATTTAATTCAGATTTAAATATTTAAGAACATGAAAGGGACATGAGATTCTACTCCTGAGAGCTTATAATACATTATATCTTTGAACTTCAACTCCCTTGGTCTGACAGCTGTGTTACATGTCAACCAGGCAGCAAGATAATACACAAGAAAAATCCAAGTCTTTCTTTGAAAGGATTAACTTTCAGCTGTTAATAATACTTGCCCCCTGGGATTTCTTGTAGCTTAATTAGCATTGGCAAAGCAGCCTGATACTGTTGGATGAAAGGCAGTTAAGTTATTAGGGCTTAGGTAGTGTTATTATGATTGTGATTTTGCAAACAAATGATCATTTTTTTCATTGGTGACATGTGGGGAAGCTGAAGAGACTCTTTATCTTGGTCATAATCTCTCAGGTAGTGCAGACTTGAAGCTAGAATGCTTTATGAGGGAGCTCTAGATTTAATATCTCAGCTGAAAATTAGTTGTTGCCTTTCTGTTAAACTATTTGGCACATAAGCCAGAGAAATGTGCACTATTAGAGCAGGCTTTTTTTTCTTTTAAGTGTAGATCATGTATAATCTAGAGCAGCACACTTTACTGGTGTGATTTACACTGCAGGCAAGTTACAGATTGTAACAATTCTTTGCATGAGTTGGTTGTAACTAAAAAGGTGTACAATCTATTGCAAGATAATCAATTTTTTAAAAACTGGAAATAAAAAGTCATTGCTTCTAGATCTCACCTCCTAGTTCTTCAGGAAGTTTCTAGTTTCTTATTAACTGAGGGATTAATTATGAAGGCTTTTCTGCAGCATTGTGCATTTACAGCCGTATGTACAGTTGGGTTTTTGCCAGCTTCATTTTTAAAATAGGCAGTGAATCCCTTTGGATATATATGAGGTTTTTCACTTTGATTTTGTGTTA
The DNA here is from genome assembly GCA_027257055.1 of Cephalopachus bancanus. Taxonomy (NCBI): domain Eukaryota; kingdom Metazoa; phylum Chordata; class Mammalia; order Primates; family Tarsiidae; genus Cephalopachus; species Cephalopachus bancanus. The sequence continues at coordinate 1,314,282 of JAPVLO010000104.1, forward strand.
TAATTGTTCCTATGTTGTAAAGTTGTTCATGAAAAAATGGTTGCATGTGACTTGAAATAAAGTATCTATTTGTAATTTTTAAAAAATATTTTATTTTAAATACGTGGGGTACACTTCAGAGTTAGGTATACAAATGTTCATTATGCAAGTACCCTTGTGGATGAGGTGTGCCCCCCCTTCCCTGGCGGTTTCCCACTACTGCCAGTCCCGCTCCCGCCCTCCCCTGGCGGTTTCCCACTACTGCCAATCCCTTTCTTACAATATTACGATTGTTGTTCAAGGTCCGCTTATGAGTGAGAACATGTGATACCCGTTTCTTTGTTTCTGTGACAGATCACTCAGTATTATGGCCTCTAAGTCCATCCAAGTTGCTTCGAAGTTCATAGTTTTGTTCTTCTTTATGGCTGCATAATATTCCATCGTGTTTATGTACCATATTTTAAAAAATCCAGTCCTCTTTTGATGAGCAGCATGATTGGTTCCATGCTTTTGCTATTGTGAATAGTGCTGCAATAAACAAGCGCGTGCAGATATATTTTTCATAGAGTGAGTCGAGTTCCTCTGTGTATATTCCCAGTAGGCGCATTGCGGAGTCGTTTGGGAGGTCGATTTTAAGATCTTTTAGTAATCACCAAACTGTTTTCCACAGAGACTGTGCTAGTTTGCACTCCCACCAACAGTGTAGAAGTGTTCCCTTTTTCCCTCATCCTCTCCAGCATCTGTTGTTTTTTGAGTTATTCATGATGGTCATTCTGCCTGGAGTTAGGTGGTATCTCATTGTGATTTTAATTTGCATTTCTTTATGACTAGTGAGGCTGAGCATTTGTTCATGTGTCTGATGGTTGCTTGTATGTCTTCTTTTTAGGTGTGTCTATTCGTATCTTTTGTCCACTTTGTAATGGAGCTGTTTGTTTTTTTCTTTTTGACGTTTGAGTTTCTTGTAGATCCTAGATGTTAGACCTTTGCCAGACATACAGTTGGCAAATATTTTTCCCCAGTGTGTGGGCTATCTCCCTGCTCTCTTGATGGTATCTTTGGCTTTGCAGAAGCTTGTCAGCTTGATGAGGTCCCACTTGTCTGTTATCTCTTATGGCATGGGCACTTGGGGTTTTGGTCAGGAATTGGTTGCCCATTCCAATTTCCATACAGGTGTTTCCTGTGTTTTCTAAGGTTTTTATAGTTTGAGGTTTTGCATTTGGGTCTTTGATCCATTTAGAGTTGATTTTTGTGTATGGTGATAGGTAAGGGTCTTGTTTTAATCTTCTGTCTGTGGTCAGTCAGTTCTCCCAGCACCATTTACTGAATAGGTTCTCCTCTTTCCAGTGATTGATGGTGGAGGCTTCGTCCAAGATGAGTTGGTTGAGAAATTGAGGTTTTGCTTCTGGAATCTCTATCCTGTTCCATTAGTCTATATGCCTGCTCTTGTACCAATACCAGACTGTTTTGATTATTGTAGCTGTATAATAAAGCTTAAAGTCTGGGAGCGTGATGCCTCCGCCTTGTTTTTTAGTTTGTTGCTGAGCATTGTTATGGCTAATCATGGTCGTTTATGTTTTCATATGAATTCCTGTATTGTCATTTCCAGGTCTGAGAAGAATGCTGCTGGTAATTTAATGAATATTGCATTAAATCTGTAGGTTGCCTTGGGTAGGATGGACATCTTAACAATGTTGATTTTTCCAGTCCAGGAGAATGGAATATTTTTCCATTTATATTTGTAATTTATGGACAAAAGAATGACTGGATTTTGGTGTGGAGAGGTTCTGAGCTGCAAACTGTTTTTTTCCTTTATTCAAGCAATGACTTCTTTTAGAGGAATTAACTGTATTCTCTGGGAGAATGCAAAAGAAGTAATAATGTCTTTCAGGTAAATAGCCTAGTTTTGACTGATAATATGCTAGAAGACATTTCATTTTGGAGTAGGACGGTTATCTTCAAGGCTATCCTTAGAAGTTTTCAAGCGTATTAAATCACCTTCTCCCCTTAAAATAATCTATATGGATCTGCGGTATATCCAAGTTATTGAAACTTTGCTGAACCTGAGTGTGCTGCCAACATTAGGAACAATGCATTTCATGTAATTCTGCTTTTTGTGGAAAGTAAATCTCTCTTTTACTAGCTGAGAAACTACAATCTCAGGATAGCCCTTAATGCATCATTCATTTGATAGACATTTCTTGAGCACTCACATGTATGTCAGCCCTTGAGCTGGGCCAAGCCATGTTGGTGGAGTTGAATAATATGGTAGGTGCTCTCCAAAGGAAGCACTGATATTTGTGGATATGTTGAGTGTTTTTTCTGTTCTTCTCCTTTGAATTTTTTTTTTTATGCAGCAGATAAAATATTGCAATTTCTGAATTATCTTTTACATAATGCTGCGGCATATCTTTACTGTGTGTTTGATAGAAGTTCCTTAGCAATGATAAGACCATCATGTTTATAAAGTACTTTTTAATGTTCAAATGTTAATTCGATCATTATAGCAAATTATATTTTTTATTTAATTGAATAGGAGTAATCAGAAATTAATAGATATAACATGCCCTTTGAGGTTTTTTTTTTGTTCTTAAGAGTAAATATTCACTATCACTATATGGGCTATATCAAAGTCTACCCTTTTTCTCCTCCTTAGTGGGAAGGTTGCCTTTTATGCACACTTTCCCTGCCTTGTTGGCATTTATCAAGGATATTCCATTGCTAAAACTTGACATCTATTATTCAGATTAGGCATTAGGACATCTACCCAACTATTAGATTCAGGCATTATGAACCACCAATATATGGCGTAATTAATTTAGAAGTATTATGTTAACCTGACCCTATATTCTTTTTTTTCTTTTTGACTTGGGGTCTCACTCTGTCACCCAGGCTAATGCCCAGCTAATTTTTTGATCTATTATAGAGACGAGGTCTCACCATATTGCTCAGGGGGATTTTGAACTTCTGAGCTCAGGCAATCCTCTTGCCTCCACCTCCCAAAGTACTGGGATTACATGCATGAGCCACCGTGCCTGGCCGACCCTATTTTCCCTTGTGTTCTTTCATGTTAGATTCAGGATCAGTGATTCAAAATCTGGCTGATCATCAGAATTAATCTGTTTTGTTGTTGTTTCTTTTTGAGTTAGTTTTTGGACCATTTTAAAGGATTGAATGTTATGTTTGTAAATAGAAAAAAACCTGATTGCCCCCCATCCACCCTTTTTTTGTTATCCTGACAGGATTTGTCCACTGTTATATAACAGGAGTATTCTTGATTCACTTGGGAATTCAATTCTCTAATTAAAGAGGAAAGCTCCTGAAATCACAGCTACTTCCACTATTCCTTGAATATGATTTCTGCCATCTCTGTTGTTTTTGATAACTTTACTCTGGACTTGATGTAGAAGAACAGTACCAGGGAGACTTTTTTTCTGATTCTTCATTTCCAGTAAGCCATCAAATGCAACATCGCTAGCTTTATTACTGCTCCCTTGTTTATCTCCCTTTTTCCTGCCATAGTAAGGGTTCTGTCTCCCTTCCTACCTTCTGTTCTCTGTACTGTAGCTGAAGTGAATATTCTCAACAGTTTTACCTTACCACCACTTATTTAAAGCTCTTCATTGTCTTCTCATGCACACAGTGAAAAACCATCTACACTTCTCTGAATTTCTTCAAGTCCTGCCTCTTACTTGGCTCTGCTTTTAGCTTTTATCGCTCCCACTATAAGACCAGTAGTGCTGAACTGCTCTGCTCTTCCATTCCACGTCACCCATCTTTTGCGCATGCTGTTCTTTCTGCCTAGAATGCTTTCTCTTTCCTTTGGTCTCATTCTAGTTTATCCCTTAAAACAGGAGTCCCCGTCAGAGGATTGCCTGAGCCCACGGGTTTGAGACCTGCCTGGGCAACTTGGTGAGACCTCATCTCTACAATAAATTAAAAAATTAGCCGGGCATGGTGGTGTGTGCCTGTAGTTCCAGCTACTTGGAAGGCTGAGGCGGAAAGATCGCCGGAGCCCAGCAGATCGAGGCTGCGGTGGCCGGGAGTGGCCACTACACTCTAGTCTGGGTGACAGAGTGAGACTCCAACTCAAAAACAAAAAAAATAGGAGTTCCCAACCCCTGGGCCATGGACTGGTACAGGTCTATGACCTGTTAGGAACCAGGCTGCACGGCAGGAGGTAAGCGACAGGCAAACAAGTGAAGCTTCATCTGTGTTTATTCACATCACTGCCTGAACTCCTCCTCCTGTCAGATCAGCATTAGATTCTCATAGGAGCACAAACCCTATTGTGAACTGTGCATATGAGGGATCTAGGCTGTGTTCTTTATGAGAATCTAATGCCTGATGATCTGAGGTGAAGCTGAGGCGGTGATGCTAGTGCTGGCGAGTGGCTGCAAATACAGATTCACATACACAGAGAGGTTTGACTACACAGAGACCATAATAAATCAACTGCTTGCAGACCCATATCAGTAGCCTATCAGTGAGTGGCAAATGAGTTGCTGTGCTTCAATTGTACAGACGTTATCTGGTGACAGGCTTTAAGTCAGAATCCGTACTTATTTTAGTCCATGAGGGACCTGCTCATTATTTTATTTACCACTTCCATCCATGCCTCTTTCCCACACTGCACACTTGTCCCAGTCACCGTTTTGGTAAGCCCACAAGCTAACCCTAGCCAAATGGAATTAAAAACAAACATCACTGTAGAACTTTGATGTGACAGCAGAAGACTTTATGCCACCAAGAAGAAAGCTGCATTTAAAAGAAAATACACTGCTTACCTTATAGGTTCATTGCAACAGATGATTCACATTTTCCTAGCCCACTATGTATAATATGTGACAACCAGCTATTCAACAAAGCCATGAAACCTTCAAAACTGCTTTGCCATATGGAGACCAAGGAACCCTACATTAAAAGACAAACCTTTGGAGTTTTTAAAAAGAAAAAAAGGTGAACATGGAGAATAATCAGTTATTGAAAGCTATCACTTCATCCCATGTGTCTTCACTGAGAGCATCATTCTTAGTGGCTAACTACATTGTTCTTGCCTGCTGCTAAGGACATTTGTTGTGAACTCTTAAGAGTGGCTGCAGTTCAAAAGGTGGGACGTGTTTCTTTTTTGGCTAGCACTGTAAGTAGATGAATTGATGAAATAGCAGAGGATATTGAGGCACTATTGTTAGAGAGGACGAATCGTGGTATGCAGTCCAGGTTGATGAGTCTACCAGTGTTGACAAGAAGACAACACTTGGTTTTGTGTGATATATTTTTCAGGAGAATGTGCATGAGAATATGTTATGTGTACTTTTGTTGCCAACTAATACCACAGCTGCAGAACTATTCAAGTCTTTAAATGATTACCTATCAGGAAAACGGAATTGGTCATTTTGTGTCGGTATATGCACAGATGGAGCAGCTGCCATGACTTTCTGGTTTCACTACTTGGGTCTAAGTGGTCACTTCTGAATGTGAGTCTACACACTGTGTCATCTATAGAGAAATGCTGGCTAGCGAAAAATGTAATCTAAACTTAACATTTTGCAGGATGTGATTAAAATTATCAACCACATTAAAGTATATGCCTCACGTCTGTTTGCGTAGCTCTGTGAGGAGGTGAACACAGAGCACACACGTCTTCTGTTACATACAGAAGTGAGACGACTTTCTACAGGCGGATCTCTGGTCAGAGTTTTTGAGTTATGAGAGCTGTTCCAGAGATTTCTTTTAGAAAAATAGTCACCACTGGCAGCACATTTTAGTGACACAGAATGGGTCGCAAAACATATTCAGCCTGCTCAACGAACTCAGTCTGTCACTTCAGGGAAGAATGACAACTGTGTTCATGTCGGCAGATAAAGTGGCTATATTCAATGACAAGCTGGAATTATGAAGAAAACAAGTGAACATTGGGATTTTTGACGTTTCAAACATAAGCAGAGATTTTGAAAGAGACTGAGCCAGGGCCTTCTTTCTCCCAGCTGGTACATGATCACCTATCTCAACTTTCAAGAATTTGAACATTACTTCCAACCACAAAAGACAATCAAACTGGGAGGGAATGGATCTGCGACCCATTTGTGAATAAACCAGATGAACTGACTTTGTCTGTGCTGGAAGAGGACCAACTGCTTGAGATTACAAATGATGGTGGCCTTAAAAGTATGTTTGAGACAACTTCAAATCTCCATATGTTCTGGATTAAAGTCAAGGCAGAATATCCTGAGATTGCCACAAAAGCACTGAAAAGCCTGCATGCATTTCCATCATTCTCTCTTTGTGAAGCAGGGTTTTCTGGAGTGACAGCAACCAAAACAAGATTATGGAGTAGACTGGACATAAGCAACACATCTTGGGTGTCACTCTCTCTCATTACCCCCAGATGGGATTGTCTAGTTGCAAGAAAACAAACTCAGGGTTGCCACTGATTCTGCATTGTGGTGAGTTGTATAATTCTTTCATTATGTATTAAATGTAATAATAATAGAAATCAAGTACACAATAAATATAATGTGCTTGAATCATCCTGAAACCATACCCCTCCTGGCCCCTGGTCATGGAAAAATTGTCTTCTACGAAACCAGTCCCTGATGCCAAAACAGTTGGGGACCACTGCTTCAAAATATTGCTCATGAGTTGTCTCTATAAAGCCACATCTGCCCCTCCTTAATCTGTGTAGTCACTCCATGGTGCTACCTAGACTGGAATTTGCTACTGAATTTTCCGCATTGGATTGTAATTGTTTGCTTACTTGCCTGCCCTTCCCTACTAGACAGTGAACTTCTTAAGGGTAACATTAGAGTAGGATCTATGTCTCACCTATTGGTATCCCCAGTAGTTGTCCCAGTGTCAGGTACAATTAAAACTCACAGCAAATGCTTGTTGAACAAATTGAGTTGGTATTCATTTGGAGCTGAAGGTTAGACACATAAGGAGGTTAAAGTACTCTGAGGCCTTATTGAGGCTGTGAGCAACAGAGATCATCCCCTATAGATGATAGCAGGAAGCAGAGTGATTAGCTTAAATGGGTGGTGTCTTTAACCTGGGATGTCAGAATCCTAACATTTTAGAAAGGTGATACAGATACCAGTAAAAGGTTTTAGATTCCAGATCACCAGTTTGTCAGGTTTATTTCCACTGTTATTCAATAAATTTACATCCCTCTTTTAGGTAAGGATAGGTTTCTGTAAATGACAGCATTGATAGACTAAACTGAACAGGGTTCATGAGAGAACAGTCTCCCAAGAGCCAGTTTTATGCATGGCACCGGTATGGTTTTGAGAATTTATTTTCCATTTGCTTCACATCCTCTGAGATGACGTCATGTATCCAGTTTAGAAACCTTTATGAGTCTTCAGGTTATTGGTCAGGCTTTCCAGGCTTCAGTAATGTTTATAATCCCCAACATAAGTCTGTAGGATTTACAGTCTAATCCTAGATTGCCTGTTGATCTTTCTATGTTTTCTCTTGAATCATTTCCTTGAGCCACTGTTTTAAAATAATCACTTTCACTCCACTCCTTTTGTGAGTTTTTATGTGTCAATGCTGTATACCTTTTATTTGCTTTTTTTAAGGGAAAATGATGCATTAGAATACTTAATCTTTGCTAATGGTATTTATCTAGCACTTTGTATTTTCTGAGCTTATTAATAATTCCTAAATCCCCTGAAAGTGTCTGGGTGTGGTTAACGTGAGGGGATGCAATAATCAGAATGCTATCAGCTAGCATAATTTCAAAAATAGTTACATAGGGACTTTTCTTTAACCCTATTGTATCTATCTGACTATTTTAATATGAACCAAAAATATTAGAATTTATTTTTTGAGGTGAAATTATAAAGAAAATTAGTTTGTTTCCAGGGTTCACTTTGTCTTCCTTAAAAGATAAAGCATCATCATATCCATGATGTACCTCAACTGGTTTAGAACTAAAAATTAGTCACCTGATTTGGAGAAGATAGGCCAGTTTGAATTCAGTAGAGTTGACACATATTCTTTATCAAAGAACATGGTGGGAGTGATTTTTTAATCTTCCACAGCATTCTTTTAAGTTAGTTCGAGCCTAAAACATCACTGTTATGGCTGATAAGCAGTTACTTTGACTTTGTTTCTGAAAGTGTCAGCCTAAATAATATGATCTGGGCCCGGGATGTAAATTTATTGAATAACAGTGGAAATAAACCTGACAAACTGGTGATCTGGAATCTAAAACCTTTTACTGGTATAAAAATAGGCACATAGATCAACGGAAGAGAATAGAGAATCCAGAACTAAAGCCACATGCCTGCCACCAACTGATCTTCAACCAAGTCAACAACAGCAACAACAACAGCAACCACTGGGGAAATGACATCCTATTCAATAAATGGTGCTGGGAAGATTAAATAGCCATATGTAGAAGAATGAAACTAGAACTATACCTCTCACCCCAAACAAACAAAAAAATTAATTGAAGATGAACTAAAGACCTAAAGTTTCGGTTAAAACCTGAAACTATAAAAATCATAGAAGAAAACCTTGGAAAAACTCTTCTGGACATTAGCCTAGGCAAATAATTTATGATCAATTCCTCAAAAGCAAATACAACAAAAACAAAAATAGACAAATAGTACTTAATTAAACTAAAAAGCTTCTGCACAGTAAAAGGAACAAAGGAGTAAGCAGACAACCTACAGAATAGGAAAAAAGTATTTGCAAACTGTACATCTGACAAAGGGCTAATATAATATCCAGAATCTATAAGGAACTCAAATAGCTCAACAAGAAAAAAGCAGCCCCATTAAAAAGTGGGCAAAGGGTATGAACAGACATTTTTCAAAAGAAATTCAAGTGGTCAACGAACATATGAAAACATGTTTAGTATCATTAATTATTAGAAAAATCAAATTGAAACCACACTGAGATACCATCTTATACTATTAGAATGGCTATTATTAAAAAGTCTAAAAACAACAGATGTTGACAAGGATGGCAGAGAAAAGGATATGCTTATACACTCGTGGGAGTGTAAATTAGTACAACTTTTATGGAAAACAGTATGGAGATTTCTGAAAGAACAAACAGTAGAGCTGTCTTTCAGCCCAACAATCCCACTACAAGGTATGTACCCAAAGGGAAAGAAATCATCATATCAAAGAGAGACCTGCACTCATATATTTTATCACAGCACTATTCACGATAGCAAAGATATGGAATCAACCTAAATGTTCATCAACAGAGGATTGGATAAAGAAAATGTAGAACACACACAAAACACACACACACACCATGGAAAACAACTCAGCAATTTAAAAAATGAAATATGTCTTTTGCTGCAACATGGATGGAACTGGAGGTCATTATTTTCCATGAAATAACTGAAAAACCGAAAGCCAAATACTGCACGTTCTCACTTATAAGTGGGAGCTAAACAATGGGTATACACGGCCATACAGAGTAGAATAATAGACACTGGAGACTACAAAAAGGGGTGGGAGTGGGGTGAGGGTTGAAAATAACCTGTTGGGTACATGTTCACTCTTTGGGTGATGGGTTCATTAAAAGCCCATAATGCAATATATGCATGTGAAAAATCTATACTTGTGCCCATAAATATATAAAAATAAAAATATTTAAAAAGAATGAAACAAAGACTTTGTTAGGAGAATTAAAGGTTAATTTTTGTCTTCTTTAGCCTGTTGGTTTTTTGTGTTTTGTTTTTGTTCTTTTGAAATGATTATTTTTTAAAACTAGATTAAAGAAAGTATACACAGAGATGAACACATACACATACATATGCAAAATAAAAACATAATTTTGATGTGTTTTGATTTTAAATATAGATCTACTACAATAAAAACCACATCTTTTAACTTCTGTGTAAGTATGTGTGGTTTGAAGATTAAACGTACTCATTAATCATTGCTTTGACAGCAGCAATGTTCAGTTAGAACTCTTGATATTGTCATATAAATTTTACAGTATTCTTTCCAAAGCTGTTAATTTAATAGTTATCCAGACTGTTGTTCTGGAAAAGTATTGTCTTCCTTTCTTATATGATCAGCTAGTTTAATAATACTGAAATGTTTAAGCACCATCTTTCTTTCATTCTCCTTCAGATTTTTCTAGGAGACTGTGGTGTAGATTTGCAGAATAGCTAAGGAAGTTATTAAATCTTATTTATTCTTTAGATAGCTTTCAGCTAACAACTCCAATATAGCATAATAGGAAACTAAATACACAAATGACCAACCCCAAGAATATCAACTACACAATTCTTTTTGAGATGAGATTCCCCTTTTTAAAAATCATAGTTTAAAATTCACGATTGTTTTCTCTCATAGGACTTGCTATGTTCTCGTCTATTGAATTTTCCAAGCATGGTCCTATCTACATATCATATTACTATGACATGTAGACTTTCATTAAAATTTTCTAGACCAGCCATCCTGGTTAGCTCAGCAGCATAATTTATAGCAGAAGCTATCATTATATTTCTTATAAGCTTAATAAAATTTTAGGGATGTACCATAAAGATCTTCTATCGGGATTCTGGCTGTTCCATAATAGAATCCAATAAAAATGTTAATAGGTAACATTCATTAAGTTCTGATTATTTTGGAGTACTTAGTCCTCAGACTAAGTCTTTGTGATACTGAAACAGGGACTTAGAAAGGTTAAATAACTTACCCAGAGTCACATAGCTAATAAGTTATGGTAATACTCTTATCAAAGTCTGTCTTCCTGTAAAAACTGTAGTTTTAATCTCTATACTGTCACTCTAGATAATGCACCTAGCCAGTAGTTTGAAAGGCACTGATTTGAATGATGTTTTCAGTAATGGTGATGGATTCATCTGATTTATACACACTTAATAAGAGTGACACATATTTCAGAGTGGCTTGACTGGGAATCAAGTCCTTGATTGTATAACAGAATCCTTCTTTGGAGTCCTGGAAACTCTGAACACCTATCTTAAAATAACTGGAGATAATTGGCTATAGCAGACAATTGTATCATGGTAATATTGAGTCAGGTATTTATTACTCAGACCATCCCCATGCCATCTCACGGGGAGTTTGTTCTTAAGTGTTTTAATTTATTCTGTTAACCTAATGAGAAGGAAGAGTAGTAAAAACCTGGATTCTAGCCGGGCTCGGTGGCTCAGCCTGTAATCCCGCGCCTTTGGGAGGCTGAGATGAGTGGATTGCCTGAGCCCATGGGTTCGAGACCCGCCTGGGCAGCGAGACCTCATCTCTACAATAAATCAAAAAATCAGCCGGGCGTGGTAGCGCATGCCTGTAATTCTGGATCCTCGGAAGGCTGAGGCGGAAGGATCGCCGGAGCCCAGCAGATCAAGGCTGCGGTGGCCGGAAGCGGCCACTGCACTCCAGACTGGGCGACAGAGTGAGACTCCAACTCAAAAAAAAAAACAAAAAAAAACCTGGATTCTAACTCTGGCTATACCATTTATTAGCTTTGCATAACTTGACAGATTTACTTAACCTCTCTGAATCTGTTTCCTTGTCTATAATCTTTTTCCAGGGTTATTTTGAGTTATTGTAAATGAAATAATGTATACTAAATGGTAAACTTAGTACTTTGAATGTAATGGTAGTACCATACATGATAATAGTTATTATTACTGTATTATTTGTATTATTGATGTAAGAACAAATAAGAATAGAGACTACATTAACAAAATAAAACACTTGCTTCATAAATTTGAGCCCTTTGAAAACCAGCAGTTTGGTGATAACTATTCAGCTGTACAAATGTCCCCCGTCTCCTAATATTAAATTCATTATAGACGTAGAAACCTACCAACTTGTTTTATTTGAAAGTTCCATTATGAATATAAGTATTCATAATTCTGCTTTTAGATGTGACTGTGTATATGTACATTTGTATACATTCTTATTTTTGTGGAGAAAAGAGTATATGTATATATTTATTTAAATCTAGAGTAATTTAGATTTGAGTCTTTTTTTTTTTTTAAATACAGATCTTTTCTTCATTTCTCCAGTTCAGCTTATTTAGTTTATTTTCATCACTGACTTGTGGAGGAAAATAATAAATCTTTTCATTACAGTACACTTACTGTTCCAAAGACTGAAATATTATTTGAAGATATATTTAATTTAGGATTTAAGTAGGAATTTGCAAATATTTTAATGGTTTTTGGACAAAATTTTTTAATAAGTCTCTGACCATAAACCTTAATTTTTGCCTGAGTCCAGTTTCCTTATAAAAGAGAAATAAGCAAACAGTCATCAACATTAATATAAACAAAAAATCATAATATGGTTTCAATATCAGACATGTAAATAAAATAATCTTTTTTTCTAAAAGGAAATTGGAGGAGGAAGAGGAAACAGAAAGAAAACTCAGACTCATTGAAAATTACTGTATTTCCCCCATCTCCCTACAGCATTCTTTTTCTTTGTTTTTTTGTTCTTTTGTTTTTTTAGATTCGAAAATATAGTTTATTTAGAAAGTAAATGAGAGAGACAGAGAATATTCACTTCCCCAAGGGAGGGGAGGGAACCAAAGCTCTTTCATTGTTATCTTAAAGCATTTCTTAAAAATCAAAGGTGTGCTTGAGAGGAGGCAAAAGTTCAGTTTTGTAAATGTATTTGTTTCTTGATTTGGTTATTAGTGTTTTCAGAAGTGTTTTAAGCTCTTTTTTGTTTGTTTTATTTGGGGTTTCACTCTGTTGCCTAGGCCCAAAATGCAGTGGCATGATCATAGCTCACCAAACCTTCGACCTCCTGGGCTCAGGCAACTATTCTGCCTCAGTCTCCCCCGTAGTTTGGACCACAGGTGCACACAGCCACTCCTGGCTAATTTTTTTATTTTTTGTAGAGATGAGATCTCCCTATTTTACCCAGGCTGGTCTCGAACTCCTGGGCTCAAGTGAACCTCCTACTTTGGCCTCCCAAAGTGCTGGGTTTACAAATGTGAGTCACCAAGCCTGGCCTATTTTAAATTCTTATACATACTAAGAGTAACTGATTACAGGATGGCAAACAAGCTGCTTGAGTTTGGGCCTATGTCATACAAAGGCCTTATAACGCTGTGGCAGGAAGCCCATGCTTAGAAGAATTCCAGGGCACTTTCCTGGGCCAGCCAGAAACTCTGAACTGCAAGGTTTAAAAGTCTCTTTTCAACATTTTGTCCTAAATATTCTGCTTCACTTAGTAAACTGGTAATTGCAGTGTTATTATCTTTTTACCCTACCTCTGAACCTTACAGCAAAAAGATTTGCAGTATTGGGAATTGGCAGATAACCAAGGTCTTTCCATTTCTTTTTTTTTTTTGAGTTGGAGTCTCACTCTGTCGCCCAGACTGGAATGCAGTGGCCGCTCCCGGCCACCGCAGCCTTGACCTGCTGGGCTCCGGCGATCCTTCCGCCTCAGCCTTCCGAGCAGCCGGAATTACAGGCATGCGCTACCACGCCCGGCTGATTTTTAGATTTATTGTAGAGATGAGGTCTCGCTGCCCAGGCGGGTCTCGAACCCATGGACTCAGGCAATCCACTCACCTCAGCCTCCCAAAGGCGCGGGATTACAGGCTGAGCCACCAAGCCCGGCCCATTTCTTAATAAAGCCATTAACTGCTTTTTTTTTTATTTGCAAGAAGATTCTGATTTATAGTAATTGTTTATTTTATCAAGTCTACTTAATACATAAACTCTGATAAAAAATTTAGTAATCTGCTGTAAATTCAGTGCCCAGAATATTTTCTCACCAAAGATTCTTGCCCTTTTGAGTACATGAAGAAAATTAGATGTTATTGTTGGAAATGTCATTGCAGTACAGAACATTTTTCCAAAAATCAATAGATTTTGAAAGTAGAATAACTTGATAACAAGGTCAGTATTGTATACTTATTTTAGCCAAGAATACCTGTAATAATATGTCTAAATTTGCCACAACAACCTGTATCTTGAACATTTTCTTTCTTTAAAGATATTCATTTCTAAGCATGAGTTTGTAAGAAATGTGTCAATTAGATTTTCCATTTACTCATATTTCAATTTTACAAATACTCCATTTTACTTCATTGATCTTTAGCTGGTTACGTGACAGAATTTTGTTATTTTTTTTTACCCAGTCTTTATGAGGTCATTCTTTTTTTGTCCTGGTTCTAATAAGTAGTCAGTGATTTGTTTGTTTCATTTATGCAAAAAATACAAAGTAACCATCATGACACATTTTTGAAAAAGTGTCAGCTGCTAGGTATAGAATAGTATCCACACAGATTTGAATGTAGCAGGGAGGAGAGACAGTAAACATTTACATTAAATAAATGGTTCTAGAAGCAACTTAAATGATTATCAGTAAGGGATGGGGTAAGAGATTACAAGATTCATTATGAGATGAATATTATGCAGCTGTTAATATAGAAAACATTTGTAGAAGAGTGCATAAGACTGTCACCAATGACAGTGGGACTCATGGGCACTTGACTTGGTCACTACATATAAACTTGGACTTTAAAAACAGCTATTTGTGTATTATATTTTCGATTAGACTCTAAGTAAATAAGATTTAAAGAAAACTAGTACACTGAATGAGCAAATAGTAAGCAATTACATTTCAACCTCCAAAAAATCTAGAGGTAAAATTTTGAATTATTATTATTATTATTTGAGTTGGAGTCTCACCACTCAGTCGCCCAGATTGGAATGCAGTGGCCACTCCCGACCACCGCATCCTCGACCTGCTGGGCTCCAGCAATCCTTCCGCCTCAGCCCTCCAAGTAGCTGGAACTACAGGCGTGCGCTACCACGCCTGGGTAAGTTTTTGATTTATTGTAGAGATGAGGTCTCACCAAGTTGCCCAGGCGGGTCTCGAACCCGCGGGATCAGGCAACCCACTCACCTCAGCCTCCCAAGGTGCGGGATTACAGGCTGAGCCACCGAGCCCCGCTAAAATTTTGAATTATTAAAGTCATCACTTATTGCCCTGATTTGTTAAGTGTTTTCCACGTTGCCCTCTTTCAACATGTTTGAAGTGAGCACAGACCGTTGTTCAGTCTACATTGTTATGTTTTTGGCTGCTGGGTGAAAAGAGAATGTTCTAGTTTACACTTGTCAAAGTAAACATGGGCATAGATTTCCTTGCAAGATTGAACTAGAGACCTATTTAATGTTGACATCACAGTATCTTAGAGCTGAATTTGGATACAGATTATCCTATGTGATTATTCTGTTAACACTGATGTTGTTGCTTAGTGCTTTTACCCCTTCTTGGTTTCTCTTTGATCCTGAAAGTTATGGTCTATTTTGAAAATTGTAAGTAAATAATTTCAGATTTTTACACATCAGGTAAGATGGGTAAGAATAGTCAGAAGCAGTTTATTTGAATAAAACTATATTTTCTTTCAGTAGATAGGGGACCTGGTTTCTCCATGTGTCCAGTTTGACAAACTTTTGCAAAGCTTGACATTTGAATAAACATAATCATTTATCATGCTTTTGCTGAGGATATTTTAGTCCTATGGTGACCATTTAAACTTCTAACTGGAAAAAATATATCAGCATCTCTGAGTCATTGAGTATAATTCTAATTTTCAGCTAGTTTAGTTCATACTTACAAATGGTCTAAATTATGTTAATCTTAATAGTTTGTTGATAGCATGCCACTATTACAGATTTTCTTTATAGATTGTTTACTTTTTACAAAATTTTCTTTTTGTCAAGTAACATAAAATGATCTTATTTTAGCAGCTCTACTACTATACAGCAATGACTAAAAATTTAGGTAGGTGATGGGCAGCTATGTTGGTTAACTTCTCCTGAATAAAAGGCATTCCACTTGGTATTTTTATAGCAATATTCTAATAATATTATATAATCTGATGCCAGAAGTTCTGAGTCAAATCATTTATGATTAGCAACTTACCCATGTTAAATCTAGTTTTATGAAAGTATACCTCTGCTGTTAATTAAGGCATACTCAAATATATATGCAAAGCTCAGAAAACAATATGACCCATGTCTCTCACTCAGATTGAACAAATGTTGATATTTTGCCATGTTTGTTTCAGATTGCTAGAATAAAACACAGGTAGGATTTATTTCCATAATCCTATTTTCCTTCCTCACTTCTCAGAAAAATTTTTATTCTCATTTGTATATACCTTCTGTTCACATTTTATTCTTATATGAATACATGAAAGCATGTTGTTTATGTTCTAAAAATTAGTAAGAATGTATCATACTACATATATATGTGTTCTTCAACTTTTTCCAACTCATGCAAAATTCTGCATGAGGTGTATGTACAGTTTATTCCTTTTAGCTAAAGTAAAGGTTACTGTATATGAAGAACCACAATGTATCCATTTCTCCTTTGATCGACATCTAGTGTCTCCTTTATGTACATTCGCTAAAGTTTCTCTAGGGTGATCATAGAAGGACACAGTCTGGGTCTTAACATATGTGCATTTTCAACTTTAGAGCAATTTCGCAATATTTTATTAACAGATTGTTTTAATTTTACATCCCTACCTTTAGTATTTGTTATGGGCTGAATTTTGTTCCCTCCCTAAGTTTATATATTGAAGCCCTATTTCCTAGTACTTAAGATGTGATTATTTTTGAAGATAAGGCTAAGTTAAAATGAGGTGGCTAAAGTAGACCTTTATCCAGTCTGACTGGTATCCTTCTAGGAAGGGGACATTTAGACAAAGAGACACCACCAGGGAGGCTTGGAAGCAGGAAAGACATGCTGAGGACACAGTGAGAAGAGGCAGCCTTCTGCAAGCCAGGGAGTGAGGCTTCAGAAGAAGACAAACCTGCCCACATCTTGATCTGCTAGCCTCTAGAACTGCGATAAAATAAACCTCTGTTGTTTAAACCAATCGTGTTACGGTATTTTGTTATGGCAGCACTCAGCAACTAATATAATATATGGGTGTTCCAGTTACTTCACGTCCTCACCACACTCAGTGTCACACTTTTTAATGGTTGTCAGTCTAAAGATAAGAGATAGTACCTCTGTTTTAATTCAAAAAGTGTTTTTGTTTTCATTAGAGCATCCTGGTTGCCAAAGAATGCTGGTCACTTCTCTGAATGATGATGATGATGATGATGATGATGATGATGATGATGATTTTTTGAGATAGAGTTTCACTCTGTCACCCAGGCTGGAGTAAGTGGCATAATCACAACTCACCACAGCCTTGAACTTCTGGGCTCAAGAGATCCTCCTGCCTCAGCGTCCCTAGTAGTTGGGACTACAGGTGGACATCCCCATACCTGGCTAATTTTTCTACTTTTGGAGACAGGGTCTCGCTTTGTTGCTTAGACTGGTCTCAAACTCCTGGCTTTAAGCAGTTCTTCTGACTTGTTCTCCTAAAGTTCTTCTGACTTGTCCTCCTAAAGCAGTTCTTCTAACTTGTCCTCCTAAAGTGCTTCTGACTTGTCCTCACAGATGTGAGCCACTGCTTTCGGCTAGGATTATTAATCAATAAAGTCCTCATCTGTAAATTGCTAGTTCATAGAATTTGCACACTTTTCTATTACATTGCCATTTTCTTAAATATTTGAAGGAGTTCTTCATATAATCTAGATAATAATACTATATCAATTGTATATTTTCCATTCTCCTCTCTTCGTCTGTGACTTATCAACTTCACTGCACAAAAATGCCTTATTTTTAAGGCAGTCAGATTAATCAGTCTTTCTTTTTATGGTTGGGGCTTTACAAGTCATATTTAAGAAATTCCTTTCTCTCCCCAGGTCATGAAGAATGGAAAGTTTCTTCCAAAATTTTAAAGTTTTGATTGTAAGATTATGTTTGAGTTTCTGTGAAGCCAGCTGTCTCAGCATATTTATTGAATGATTTATCCTTTTCCTAGTAATTTACAATGATACCTCTGTCATATATGCTAGGATCTGTTTCTAGGTGCTTTATTCTGTTTCATTAGTCTTATTTATCTTTTTGCCATACTACACTGTTTTTATTACTATAACTTTGTTTAGTTATCTGATGGGGCTTAAACCTCTTTTCCTTTTCTTTTTTTACAAAATTACATAGGTTATTTTGGAGATTTTACTTTTTCATAAGTATTTTATGATCATTTTATCAAAAGTGATATAATTGCATCTAATTTGTAGATCAATTTGAGGAAAAGCTACTTCAGAAAATTTACAATCTTTTTTCCCCATACAAATCTTGTTGCTCTTTTATTAGCTTTATTCCTTGATACGTCATGATTTTGTTGTTGTTATTGTAAATGGCGAGTTTTAAAAACATAGGTTTTATAATTTGTGTTTGTCATATAAGAAATTTAATTTTTGCACATTGTACATAGCAACTTCCTTGAACTCTCTTATTAGTGCAAATGATTTGTAGATTATCTTAGTTGTTCTACATTAAAGCTTATGTTATCGTGAATAACATTTGTTTCTCCATCTCCTACCCTTGTAAGCCTTCTTTCTTACTGTATGAGCTAATACTTCCAGTTCAATGGTTAATAGAAGCATAATGGCAGACCTGTCCCCTGTTGTTCTTAACCTTAAAAGGAATGCTACTGGTGGAATCTGTGGAATGGGATATTTACTATGGAGTTTTGATAGAGACTCCTCACTAAGTTAAGGAGTTTACCTTCCATTTAATCCTTGTTGCTAAGATTTTTATAGTGAATAAATGTTGCATTTTGTCAAATAATTTTTTCTTTTGAGATTGTAATTTTATTTATTTCCTTTATTTTGTTAATGCACTAACTTACTGTAAAGACTTTTCTAATCATAAATCAGTTTGGTATTCTTAGGATAAAATATAGATAGCCATGTAGTTGAGAGTTTGAAAATAAACTTGAAATGTCCTTTACTTTTTCAGTCTTTTGTTATCCTTTTCTACTTTTATATCAATCTTATGCTAATCTCAATGAAATTTTAGTACTACTTCTCTTTTTATATTTCCTAGAAAGCTTCAATTCGGATGACTGTTTTATGAAGTTTTGTAAAATTTATATATAAAAATGCCAAAACCCAGAATTTTAAAATTTAATAGATTTTTGTTATTACTGATAAAATTTCTATATCTTCTTGAATATGTTTTGGTAATTTGGTAATTTCTCGAAATTATTGATTTTTCTCTTGTTTTTAAACTGAGCCTGAAATGTTTATAATATTTTGTGATGTTTTAAAGTTCTTTATCTTTGTTTATGATCCCCTTTCCTTTCCTAGTATTGCTTACCTGTGCCTGTGTTCTTTTTCTTAATTAAGATCTTTATTCTTTCCAGCATTCATGGCATAATTTTTGAATGTGCTTAAGAAAGGCAGCCTGAGCCCACGGGTTTGAGACCTGCCTGGGCAACTTGGCGAGACCTCATCTCTACAATAAATCAAAAAATCAGCCGGGCATGGTAGTGCGTGCCTGTAATTCCGGCTACTTGGAAGGCTGAGGCGGAAGGATCGCCGGAGCCCAGCGGGTCGAGACTGGGAGCGGCCACTGCACTCCAGTCTGGGTGACAGAGTGAGACTCCAACTCAAAAAAAAAAAAGAACGGCAGCCTGCTTTAGATTAATTATTAAATGCATTTCTGATGAGAAAAGTTTAGTTTCTTGGAGAGCTGTAGAATCATTCAGTTTGGGCTACAGAATTGCTGTGTTTTTCCATATTCTGACTATAAAGCAATAATTTGCTGGGTTTTATATTTTGGGTTATATGCACTGAGGTCTTTCATAGTGGGGCTTATGTTTGGGTATTAGAAGGGCACCTTCTTGTATAGATAAAGATTTTTCTATATTTGGGAGATTTTTGTAATTTTTGAAATGTAGATCAAATCCAAAAAACCTTACATGTAGGCTTTTAAAATAGGAATGCGGATCATTTGCAGGGACTCTCTGATCAGCCGTTTCATGTGTTTTGATGGCAGAAGCAAGCAGTGAACCAGGCCAGCCTGTGTTTCTCGTGCTACGCCCATACAGCACACTTTTCTTGCATTTACTTAATGACTAATGATGCATTTCATTTTTATATATTTTTTGGTGAAACATCTGTTCACATCTTTTTGCCCATCGAGGGGTTTGTTTTCTGATGATTGATTGGTTCCTTTTAATTTCAATGAAATACAGTTTATTAATTTTTTTCTTTTATGGATCACACTTTTGTGTCATATCTAAGAAAATTTTGCCTAACTGAGAATCACAAAGGTATACTTCTTGATTTTTTTCTTGTTGTCCTTTGTCCACTGAATTACCTTTGTAACTGTAAAAAATGATTGTTCCATTTATGTGTGGACCTGTTCCTGGACTCTCTTTTCTGTTTCATTGTTCTCTTTATCTGTATTTTATGCCAGTATCTCATTTTCTTGATTATTGTATATAGCTTTATAATAAGTCTTGACATCTGTTGGTATTCATCTTTTAGTTTTTTTGTATGTGTGTCTTCTTCAGATTTGTTTTTGTGTTCTAGATGCTTGTGTTTTCGTATGAATTTTATATTTGGCCTGTCAGTTTCTAAACAATATTAGCATTGGTTTATAATTTTAAATTTATAGATCTTGTCTATCTTTCGCCAGATTTATACTTAATGTTTTTTATACTATGGTAAGTAATGTGATTTTAATATCAGTTTCCATTTACTTTTTGTTGGAATATAGAAATACAATTGAATTTTGTATGTTGATCTTGTATTCTGTAACCTTAAGTTCCATCAGATTTTCAGCACAGACTATCATGTCATCTGTGAACATGGATTAGCTTTGCTTCTTTTGTGTCAATTTGGGGTTTTTTGCCTTGTTGCACTGGCTAGAATCGCCAGTATAGTGTTGAGAGAAGATATCTTTGTTTTATTTCTAATCTTAGGGAAAAAGTATTTATGCTTTCACCATTAGTTTATGGTATTATCAGATTGAGGAATTTCTCTTAATTTCCTAGTTACTGGCATTTTTAATAGATTTTTATCAAGGCCTTTTTTTGAATCTGTAGAACTGATTATATAGATTTTGTAAAATTTGTTAATATGAAGAATTACATTTCTTTAAATGTTAAGACAACGTTGTCTCTCTAGGATAAACCGTACATAATCATGATTTACTACCTTGATTACATATGGTTGGATTTTGTTTGCTAACATTTTTTAGAATTTTTATATCTGTGTTCGTGAGAGATATTGGTCTGTAATTTTTTTTCATGGGATATCTTTCTGATATCTTTGTTATCAGGCTGTTTTGTTACTGGCTTCAACCTATCTCTATTCAAAATTTTTAAAAAAATAAAGTTAATGGAGCATGGTGGGTGGCACATGCCTGTAGACCCAGCTACTCACGAAGCTGAGGCAGGGGGATGGCCTGAGCCCAGAAGTTCAAGGCTGAAGTGAGCTGTAATCACATCACTGTACTCCAGCCTGGGTAACAGAATAAGACCCTGTCTCAAAAAAAAACAGAAAAAAAAAAAAAAAGAAGAAGAAGAAGGGAGAAAGGGAAGAAACTAAATAACAGACTTGCTTCATAGAATGAATTTGTTTTATGAGTCTGGCTAGACTAGGGGTTGGCCAACAATGACCCATCAGCCAATCCTACCAATCACCTCTTTTTTTATGGCCTACATGCTATAAATGATTTTGCGTTTTTAAATGTTATATATGTACCTAAGTGATTTTGCCTATTGGCCTGCAGAACCTAAAATATGTATTAGTTGACTCTTTAGGAAAGTTTGTCAATCTTACATTTTTTCTTAAATAACCAGATTTTAGTTTTCAATGATTTTTCTCTATTTTTCTTTTTTTTCAGTTTCATCAATGTCTTCTATAATCTTTATTATTTCTCTTCTTCCACTTAATTGGGGGTTTATTTGCTATTTTTTTTTAGCTTCTTAAGGTAGAAGCTATAGTATATAATTGGCAATATGTAATTCCATTCTTTGTGTTTTTCTTTTCAAGCATTATAGTTTTCTTTGCTAGAAGTTCAACTTGAGTCTTTATTATATCTTTTTATATCTTTCCTGTCTCTAACTTTTAAACATATAAAAACAGTCATAATAACTGCTCCTTATATGTTAATTCTGACATTGATATCAATTTTGAGTTGGTTTTGATTGGTTGTTTTTCTCCTCTTTATGGGGGTCTCTTTTTCTGTTTCTTTGGAAGCCTGGTAACTTTTGTGGAGTTCCAGACATCGTGACTTTTTTGCCTTGTTGATTGCTAGAAACTTTTATATTCTTTTTTTTTATTACATTTTTTAGGTATAGAAATTAGGTATACAAAATTTCATTATACAGGTACCCTTGTTGATGAGGTGTGCCCCACCCCCAGCAGATTGCCACTACTGCCAATCCTTTTTCTTATAGTATTACAATAATTGTTCAAGATCCTCTTATGAGTGAGAACTTATGATACTCAGTTTTTTGTTTCTGTGATAGATCACTCGGTATTATAGACTCTAAGTCCATCCAGGTTACTGTGAAGTTCATAATTTTGTCCTTCTTTAAGCCTGTGTAATATTCCATCATGTATATGTCGCACATTTTTTTAAATCAAGTTGTCTTTCAGTGGACAGCATGGTTGGTTCCATGTTTTTGCTATTGTGAACAATGCTGCAATAAACATACTATGTAGGTATCTTTTTCAGAGTGATTTGAGTTCCTCTTATTTTAGATCTTTTAGGAATCACCAAATGTTTTCCACAGAAGCTGTACTAATTTACACTCCCACAAACAGTGTAAAAGTGTTCCCTTTTCCCCGCATCCTCTCCAGCATCTGTTGTTTTTTGAGTTATTCATATGGCCATCCTACCTGGAGTTAGGTGGTATGTCAGTGTGGTTTTAATTTGCATTTCTTTGATAACTAGTGAGACTGAGCATTTTTTCATGTATCTGTTGGCTGCTCGTATTTCTTCTTTTTAGGTGTATGTGTTCATATCTTTTGTCCACTTTGTAATGGAGCTATTTGTTTTTTTCTTTTTGGCATGTTTGAGTTCCTTTTAGATCCTAGATGTTAGGCCTTTGCCAGACATACAGTTGGGAAATATTTTTTCTCAGTGTGTGGGCTGTCTCCCTGCTCTCTTGATGGCATCATTGGCTTTGCAGACACTTGTCATTTTGATGAGGTCCCACTTGTCTACCTTATCTTTCATGATATGGGCACTTGGGGCTTTGATCAGGAATTGGTTGCCTGTTCCAATTTCCCTAAGCGTGTCTCCTGCGTTTTCTAAGCGTCTTATAGTTTGAGGTTTTGCGTTTAGGTCTTTGATCCATTTAGAGTTGATTTTTGTGTATGGTGATAGGTAGGGGGCTTATTTTAATCTTCTCCATGTGGTCAGCCAGTTTTCCCAACACTGTTTACTAAATAGGTTCCTCCTCTCCCCGTGGTTGGTGGTGGAGGCTTTGTCGAAAATGAGTTGGTTGAGAAATTGAAGTTTTACTTCTGGAATCTCTATCCTGTTCTATTGGTCTATATGTCTGTTCTTGTACCAGGCTGTTTTGATAATTGTAGCTTTATAATAAAGCTTAAAGTCTGGGAGTGTGATGCTTCCCGCTTTGTTTTTTGTTTGGGTTTTGTTGTTGTTGTTGTTGTTGTTTTGATTTCCTGAGAATTATTTTGGCTAATTGTGGTCATTTATGTTTCCCTATGAATTCCTGTATTGTCGTTTCCAGGTCTGAGAAGAATGCTGTTGGTAATTTAATGGATATTGTATTAAATCTGCAGATTGCCGTGGGTAGGATGGACATCTTAACAATGTTGATTCTTCCCTTCCATGAGCATGGAATATTTTTCCATTTGTTTGTGTCATCTTTGATTTCTTTGAACAGTGTTTGTAGTTTTCGTTGTAAAGGTCTCTCGCATCTCTGGTTAGGAAGATGCCATGGTATTTCACTTTTTTTATGACTCTTGTGAATGGAATTGTGCTTTTTATTTGGGTTTCAGTTTATTGTTGGTGTATAGAAATGCGACTGTCTTTTGCACATTTACTTTGTACCCTGAGACTTTGCCAAAGTCCTTTATCAGCGCAAGGAGGTTTTTGACAGATTCTCTTGGGTTTTCGAGGTATAGAATCATGTTGACTGCAAAGAGGGATGATTGAATTCCTCTTTTCCTATTTTGATACCCTTGATCTCCTCCTCTTGTCTGATTGCTCTAGCTAGGACTTCCAAAACTATGTTGAAAAGGAGGGGTGAGAGTGGTTATCCTTGTCTTGTTTTAGTTTTCAGGGGAAATTGTTCCAATTTCTGTCTGTTTAGCAGTATGGTGACTGTGGGTTTCTTGTAGATGGATCTTATTTTTTGAAGTATGTTCCATCTATGCTTACATGTTTGAGGGTTTTTATCAAGAAGGGATGCTAGATTTTATCCAAAACTTTTTTCGTATCTAATGATATAATCATGTGGTTTTTGTTTTATATCTGTTTATGTATTTAATTATGTTTATGATCTTATGAATGTTGAACCAGCCCTGCATCCCAGGGATGAAGCCTACTTGGTTGTGGTAGATGACTTTTGAGATGTGTTGTTGGATCTTTTTGAGAATTTTCGCATCTTTGTTCATCAAGGATATTGACCCGTAGTTCTCTTTCTTTTTTGGATCTTTACCTGGTTTAGGTATCAATGTGATGTTAGCTTCATAAAATAAGTTGAGGAGCATTTCATCTTTTTCAATTGCCTGGAATACTTTCAGTAGGATTGGTATCAGTTCCTCCTTGTATATTTTGTAGAATTCTGCTGGAAAGCCATCTTGGTCCAGGACTTTTTTTTTTGTAGGTAGTTTTCTTATGACATAGTCGATTTCCTGGATTATTATCGATCTATTTAGTTTGATTTCTTGTTTCAACCTGGGGAGGTTGCGTGATGTCAGAAAGTCCTCCATTTCATTTAGGTTTTCAAGTTTATTTCCATACATAGTAGTCTCTGATAATCTTTGTATTTCTTCAGGGTCAGTTGTGACTTGATCTTTTGCATTTCTGATTGTGTTTATTTGGGCTTTTTCTCTCTTTCTCTTGGTCATTCTGGCTAGGGGTCCATCAATCTTGTTTATACTTTCAAAGAACCAGCTTTTTGTTTCATTGTTTTGTTTTTTTTTTTTTGTATTTCTGTCTTCTATGTCCCTAATTTAGGCTTTTATTTTGGTGATCTGGATTCTTCTGCTGAAGCTAGGATTTTGGTGGTCTTGCTTTTCCAGCTTCCTTAGGTGGTTTGTTAGGCTGCGAACTTGTGATATTTTCATTTTCTTCATGTGTGATCATAGAGATATGTTTTTTGTTTTTTTGTTTTGTGTGTGTGTTTTTGAGTTGGAGTCTCACTCTGTCGCCCAGACTGGAGTGTAGTGGCCCCTCCCGGCCACCACAGCCTTGACCTGCTGGGCTCCAGCAATCCTTCTGCCTCAGCCTTCCAAGTAGCCGGAATTACAGGCATGTGCTGCCACGCCCGGCTGATTTTTTGATTTTATTGTAGAGATGAGGTATCACTGCCCAGGCAGGTCTTGAATCCGCGGGATCAGACAGTCCATTCACCTCAGCTTCCCAAAGGCACAGGATTACAGGCTGAGCTACCAAATCTGGCGATCATAGAGATATGAATGCCCTTCTTAGTACTGCTTTCCCAGCATCCCAGAAATTTGGTAAAATGTTTCTTCATTTTCATTTGTTTTCAGGTATCATTTTTTTTTTTTTTTGAGTTGGAGTCTCACTCTGTCGCCCAGACTGGAGTGCAGTGGCCACTTCCGGCCACCGCAACCTCGACCTGCTGGGCTTCGGCGATCCTTCCGCCTCAGCCTTCCAAGTAGCCGGAATTACAGGCATGCGCTACCACACCCGGCTGATTTTTTTATTTATTGTGGAGATGAGGTCTCGCTGCTCAGGCGGGTCTCGAACCTGCGGGCTCAGGCAGTCCATTCACCTCAGCCTCCCAAAGGCGCGGGATTATAGGCTGAGCCACCAAGCCCGACTCAGATATCATTTAATCTTTGTTTTGATATCCATGTTGACCCAAGAGTTGTTTAACATCATGCTATTTAGTGTTCATGTCTTTGTGGGTTTTGGTGGAACTTTATTGGTGTTGATATTTATTTTTATTCCACTGTGGTCTGAGAAGGAGCATGACAGTATTTCAATCTTATGGAATTTGTTTTTGCTTGATTTATGACCAAGAATGTGGTCGATCTTAGAGTACGTGGTGATGAGTAGAATGTATATTTCATGGTTGTTAGTTGGAGTGTTCTGTGGGTATCAGTTAAGTCCATTTGGTCAAGTGTCATGTTGAGATTCTGGATCTCCTGGTTGATTTTTTTGTCTTGATGATCTGTCTAGGATTGTGAGTGGGGTATTTAAGTCCCCAGCTATGATAATGTTAGAGTCACTATCTTTTTAAAGTTTACCTAGAAGTTGTTTCATGAAAGTTGCTGCTCCTTTTTTGGTTGCATTATGTTTATGATAGATATTTCTTGTGGATGAATTGAACCTTTTATCATTATGTAGTGACCTTCCATATCTTTTTAATTTTTGATAGCTTAAAGGGTATTTTATCTGATATTAAAGATGGCAACTTCTGCTTTCTTTTGTGCTCTGTTCACTTGAAATTTTGTTTTCCATCCACTTACTTAGAGTCTGTGAGTGTTTTTTCTGGTGAGAGAAGTCTCTTGGAAACAATATATTGTTGCCTCATGTTATTTTATCCATTTTGCCATTCTATGTCTTTTCAGTGGTGTACTTAGTCGATTCACATTCAGGCTAATTATTGAGATGTGAGAGTTTATTGAGATGTGAGAGTTTATCCCTGTCATGAGGTTCTTATAGAGTTTGGTGTTGTTGCTGCTGTTTATTTATTTGTTTGTTGTCTCTTTTGATTTTGGGGTTGATTCATGTGTGTTTTCAATCTTTTTCCTGCATTCTTGTGAAGGGCATTGTCGTTCTTTTTTTCGTTTCTTCTGTGTTTAATACTTTCTTAAGTGTTTCTTGTAGAGCTGGTCTGGAGGCAGCGTAAGCTCTTATAGATTGTCTGGGAAGGATTTTAATTCTCCACTGATGAAGCTTAGCTTAGATGGTTAGGTAATTTGGGGTTGAAATTGTTTGCCTTTGGGAACTTTGAATATTGGGTTCCAAGCACTCCTAGCCTGAAGTGTTTCTGTAGATAAGTCTGCTGCTATTCTAATTGTTCTCCCTGGTAGATAGTCTTACTTTTTTCTCTTGCTGCCTTTAGGATTTTTTTCTTTTATACTTACTTTGTGTAGGCGAATTACTATGTGTCTCGGAGTTGGTCTTCTCATTTTTTGCCTTGCAGGGGTTCTCTGAATCTCTTGTGTTTGAATGGTCATGTCACTGATGAGATGAGGGAAGTTTTCTTGGATAATTTCATGGAATGTTTGTTCCAGAGTGGTCTCTGTCACTCTATCTACCTCAGGGATTCCAATTAATTTTAGGTTCAGCCTCTTGAAATAATTACTCATCTCTTGAAAGTTTTGTTATGTCTTTTTAAGATTCCTTTCTATGTTTTTAATAGTTTGGGGTTAGTTCCAAATTTTGGTCTTCACTCTCTGAGAGTCTTTCTTCTGCTTGGTTAATTCTGTTCGCTCAATCTCCTATTCTTCCTTATGTAAATCCTCTGGTTTTGTTCAATTCTGAAGCTGGACTGTGGGTGGGGGGCTGCACTTTTTTCAGTTTTGACATTTAATTGAGGGGGAAACTGTGATTCAGAAACTATCTGCAGATCCCAGTATCTACTGACAGGTGTGTGGGCCCCCTGGAACCCACTTGCCACTATCTTACAGTCTGTCCATGCAGTGGGGGTATATAGGTCTGTCCCCTGAAAGCAAAATGAGGTTAAAAAAAAAAAAGGAAAAGAATGGAAAAGGGAAGTAGGGGGATGAGAGGAAGAGGGAAATCAGACAGGCATACCAACTGACAAATGAAAAGAGACAAAAATAAAGACAGAAAAAAATAATAAAACAAAAACATACAGACAATCATACAAACACACAAACTGACAGAACCCCCCATTGATGTACTCTCCCTCGAAGTACATACCCATACACAAAGTCTAAAAAGAAAAAAAGCATTACAGTAATGGAAACAAAACACGTTCAAAAACATAGTCAAAAACAGAAAAACTAAAATAAAAAACAAGCAAAACAAGCAAACAAAAAGACAAAACTCTGAGGCCATTCCTGTAACTTCATCTTCCTTTCAGCTGTGATCTCCAGCCCCTCCCCTCTGCTTTCAGCTCAGACTGATAGGGTTGCTCTCCGCATATGTCAGATGCCCCATGGACTACTGTGGAAGAGGGTACAGCAGATCTGGACTCACCTGGCTTGTTGCCACTGTGGTCAAGTCTCCCACTTAGATCTGATGTGTCTGTGCCTGTTCCGGCATGGGGGAGGGGTGTTTCTCCCAGTTTGATGAGATAACCTCTGGGTCCCAGGTTGGATGCTGGGTGGAGCAGGACAGGCCAATGCAAGTCTCTGCCTGGCCCGGGACAGAGAAAATGGCACCCGTCAGTGTTTCCTCACTGGCGGTGGGGCTCCTCTCCAACTCTCCCCGACCTGCTCTCTCCACGGACCTGGGGCTTGTGCCACTCTTCTGTCATAGGGATGGTGTGGACCAGGCATCAGATGGTGAGGATCAGCTGTATTCCACAGGCTTTTCTCAGGAGAGCCCTGAGAACAGCAGATGATTCTGCGCACTGGGGACTCCAATCTCAGGGTGGTGAGGGGTTACAGTCACCTCTGGAGGAGAGCCACGGGTGCATGAACCCAAGTCTCCCTGCAGACAGACTTTCACTTACCCACCGGCACACGCCTACTCACACAGAGAATCTTTATGGACGCTCGCTTTTGCAGAAACTCTCAAGTCTGACCTGTTCCATCTCCATCTTGCCGGAAATCTCGAAACTTTTATATTCTTATATGTATTCTTAAATTTTGTTCTAGGGTGTATTTAAGTCACTTGAAAACAGTTTGATTCTTTTGAATCTTGCTTGTAAGAATTGTTAAGCAGGACCTAAGCAATGTTTGGTCTAGGGCTAATTTCTGCATTGTTGAAACCAAATTCTTCTGAACATTTTTCCCAGTGCCCGTGCCAAGGGAGGGTTCTTTCCTCAACCTGCAGTAGTTCCTCACATGCCGTGCTGACCTGTACTCTGCTGATTCTCTAGTGGCAGTCCTGCTGATCTCCGGAGTTCTCTCCCCTTTACAGGACTTGGTCATTTGAACTCTAGTGGTCCGGATCTTCCTAGATTCTTAGTTTCATTTCTTCATCTCAGGGAATTTGCTATGCTCCACGTGATTTGCCCTCTCCACTCTGGGGTCTAGAAACTGTCAAGGCAGTAGGCTGGGGCGGTTGTAGTTCTCTGGTGTTTTGTTTTCCTTCTCTGGTTGCTATTTGTTACCTGATTCCAGTTTTACTGTTTCATATGTGTTGTCTAGATTTTAAGCTGTTTCAGGCAGGATGGTAAATGTCTTGGCCAGAAGTGGAAGTGAGAGTCTTACATATCTTTTGCAAAGTGATATGATAAGAAAGCATTCCATTCCCTAAGTAATCAGAAAACAGGCTCTTTGTGCAGATTGACTCCTTTCTGGATGGAGTTTGGAAGGAATCGTGTTCTTGTATTTTTTTTTTACATGGATTTATCCAGTACTTTTATCTACAGTTTATTCACAGTTGGTTTAGATTATTAGGTAATATAGATTACTAGTTCCATTATGTTTTATTAGAATTAGATTGGATTTAGCTGAGCGTGGTGGCTCACGCCTATTATCCCAGGGCTTTGGGAAGCTGAAGTGGGAGAATCACTTAAGGCCAGGAGTTCAAGGCCGGACTGGGCAACATAGGGAGACCGCATCTCTACAAAAACTTTTTTCCCCTCCTCCTGCCCTCCCCACTCA
Organism: Cephalopachus bancanus; assembly: GCA_027257055.1. Classification (NCBI taxonomy): domain Eukaryota; kingdom Metazoa; phylum Chordata; class Mammalia; order Primates; family Tarsiidae; genus Cephalopachus; species Cephalopachus bancanus. The sequence goes on from JAPVLO010000104.1 coordinate 1,344,067, forward strand.
AAGTTTTTTTTTGGTTTTTTTTGTGTGTGAGTCAGCGTCTCACTCTATTGCCCAGGCTGGTGTGCAGTGGCACACTCACGGCCATTGCAGCCTCAACTTGTTGGGCTCAGGTGTTCCTTCCACCTCAGCCTTCTAAGTAGCTGAAACTACAGTATACACTACCGTACCTGGCTAATTTTTGGATTTATTGTAGAGACAAGGTCTCACCAAGTTGCCCAGGCTGGTCTTGAACCCCTGGGCTCAGGCAGTCCTCTCACTTCTGCCTCCCAAAGTGCTGGGATTACAGGCATAAGCCACTGCACCCAGCCTAAAAAAACTTTTTAAAAATTAGCTGAGCGTGGTGGTGCACACTTCTAGTCCCAGCTACTTGAGAGGCTGAGATGAAAGAATTGCTTGTGCTCAGGGATGGAGGCTGCAATGAGCCAAGATTGCACCACTGCACTCCAGTCTGGGTAACAGAGTGAGACCCTGTCTCTGGGGAAGAAAAGAAAAAGAAAGAAAAAAAGAACCAGATTGGATTTAGTACTTAATGGAAATCTGCTGAAAAGATCATTTGCTTTTTTCATGCTTGTTTTGCCTTTGATGTTTATTCCATCAATATACAAAGAAATGAGATAAAAAGGAGAACCTGGACATAATCTTTCTTTTGTCTCAATATTTCTGTCACCAAAGTATGTTCTGAAAAAGGACATTCTTGTCCTATGGCATATTGCTACCTGAATAAATCTCAAGAGGCAGAAGTTTTATTCTGTTTTCAAATTGTTTCCTAGAAACCAACCTTCTAATTCCTGAAAAAGATTAAGAACCAAGTCTTAAAGACATAAGTTTTAAAAACTATATACCCGGACATGCCTCATTTGTGAATGCATGTGTGCTCATAAGTTGAGTAATTATGCACCTAACTACGGTATTCATTTTGTCATTATTCATTTTGTGCTTATATAAATGAAAGCTTTTTCATTCATATTCTATAACCTCAGACACTCACGATTGGAGGATGATTTTTTTTTTAATGTTTCTCTTCAGTGTTTGGTGCATACAGTTTTATAGGAAATTTTTAAATGCCTCCAATTACTCTGGTATAACTGTAACAATACCTACTTACTAAATATGTATTCTGAAGTAGTGCAATTGGCAGTTCCTCTGTCTTTGTCAATTATGTAAAAAATGTTAGAAAAGCCATAAAAAAAAAACCTCTACTATATCAGAATCTTTGTGTCAAAGGACTATGTTGACATCCGAATTTAAGTTCTGCTGACTATAATGTAAAAATTAAGTGATTTACAATGATTGTGGTGGCAGGAATAGATATGCCAAACTTTTGGATATTACACCTCATCATTAAAATGGCTAAACTCAAATATAATAAGTCTTCATAAGATTTATTGTCAGACACGGTAGTAAGTACTTTTACCGACATTTTCTCATTTCAATGGACTTTGAAAGAAAAATTAGTCGTTTAATCTTCACAATAACTTTGTGAACTTGGTAGCTTGAAACAATAAAAATTTATTATCTTACAGTTTTATAGGACAGACGTCTGAAGTGAAGTTTGCTGGGTTGAAACTAAAATGTCAGAAGGGCTGCATTTTCTAGAAAAGCTCTAGGAGAGAATCTGATTTGTTTATTTGTTTTAGGCTTTTCCAGTTCCTAAAGATGTACATTCTTCACTCATGGCCTCTCCCTCCATCTTCAAAGCTATTGGCCACATATCCTTTTCCTCTTCTGTAGTAAAATCTCCCTCTACCTCCCTTTTAGAAGGACACTTGTAGTTACAAGTATAACCCCAATTATAATCCAAGACAGTCTCCCAATCTCAAAATCCTTAACTTAATTACATATTCAAAGTTCCTTTTGCCATATAAGGTAACATTCACAGGTCCCAGGGGTTAGGATGTGGGTGTCTTTGGAGGACCTTTGTTTAGCCTATTACACATTGTTTGTATGTCAAAATGGAATACAGAATACTGCAACAAGTTACATTAAAAACAAAACATGTTAGCAGCATGTTTGAAAAGAAGTCAAAGGTATGGTATGATAATATATATTATCAGATAGGTTAATAATATAAACAAAAGATTGTGGAGTTTTTGTGTTGTGGTACAACATTTTATATTTATTTACTGATTTTTTTGTTTCTTATGGAAATGAACAAGACATTAACTTATTTTTTTCCGATATAGTTTATGTTCTACTTTGTCTTTTTTTTTTCTATGTGAAACCAATGCTTAGTAATCTAAAGTCATGAATTCATGAATTAAAGCAAAGATTTACATAACCTGATATCAGAATTAATTTATAAATAACTTTTTATGAGATATTTGGGCATGTCCATAGACATCTGTTAAAATATGTGCTTTAAGCTGGGCACGGTGGCTCAGCCTATAATCCTGTGCCTTTGGGAGGCTGAGGTGAGTGGATTGCCTGAGCCCGCAGGTTCGAGACCCGCCTGGGCAATTTGGCGAGACCTCATCTCTACAATAAATCAAAAATTAGCTGGGCGTGGTAGCGCGCGCCTGTAGTTCCAGCTACTTGGAAGGCTGAGGCGGAAGGATCACCGGAGCCCAGCAGGTCGAGGTGCGGTGGCTGGGAGCGGCCACTGCACTCCAGTCTGGGCGACCGAGTGAGACTCCAAAAAATATGTGCTTTTTCCCTTTCAGCGTTTTCTTCACCCTTGCCTTCACTTTTGTTATTCTCAACAGTAATGAAGAATTGACCACTTTGCCACTAAGTTGTAGGATGAAAGTTTTTAGGAAACAGCTCTAAAAGTTTCGTAGCTCCTAGAAAAGCAAGGATTTCTGAGCTGGGTTATAATTTTCTGTTCTTGTTTAATATCATTTCATTGTTATGGTTAATCCCATACCTTTGAAGAGAAAATTACATTTGGTACTACTTTTGTGCTATATGGCTTAATAACTTGTAGAATTACTAGTACATATGTTTAGGAAAGTAAATTTGTATTTATTGCATAATTTAAAAGCTAAATGTTTATATTTTCTTCCCTGAACTATAGGATACCAGAAGGCCCCATTGATCAGGGGCCAGCTACAGGAAGGGTACGTGTTTTAGAAGAGCAGCTTGTTAAGGCCAAAGAACAGATTGAAAATTACAAGAAACAAACCAGAAATGGTAGGTGATTAATACATTATGTTTTCCCCCTCAGTATATTGGCTTTAGTACAAATAATTGAAAATTTCCTTTTGTCAAAATGTTGAACATGCTTCTACTCTTTATTCTTTTACTGCAGGTCTGGGGAAGGATCATGAAATCCTGAGGAGGAGGATTGAAAATGGAGCTAAAGAGCTCTGGTTTTTTCTACAGAGTGAATTGAAGAAATTAAAGTCCTTAGAAGGAATTGAACTCCAAAGACATGCAGATGAAATTCTTTCGGATTTAGGACACCATGAAAGGTACTATTCTCCCTTTACATTTCATTTGGGATTTAGAAAAGATTATAATCTGAGAATGGGAAACTGGAACTTTTGTAGTCTCATTCTTGAGTGGTAAAAGATACCTACTGTGTTTAAGAGCAGGAGACTACCTGAGATCTCAAAGGACAATAATTGCCAAATGCAGTTCATCAACCAAAATATATCACCAGAAAATATTACTTTAAATGTATTTCTAGAAGTCTTTATACCCTAAACTCGAAGATAGTGGTGTTAGCCATCAATACATTAAAATATCTTTAACTTTCTTTATATACAGTCATACTCGAAACAGGACATGACTTTTGACTCTGTGGTACATTGAAACTCACACTGAGACTGGCAGTTAGTTTCTAATTCAAACATTAAAAACTTGAAAATAGCCCCTTTTTGGAATTTCTACCTAAAGCTTAATAGGTTTTTAATAAAAAGGAGCATTCTGTTGATTGTTCTTCGATTTAGTTGCTAGCAAGAGAAATCTGAGATCTGCCTGGTTAAATTTGTTTTTCCTGTTTACACATTGCTAAATGATATGCAGTTTATCTTCCATAGAGAAGAAAACATTTTGATGCTGGTGTATTCATGCAGAATAAAATGTATCTCAGAATCATTATAAATACAGTGAAACCTGTCCTTAGGCCTATTATATTTAAAAGTCTATGTTCCCAGTAGGAGTCTGATGGCAATTACTGTCTCATTAGTGAACAATAAAAGAAAAATCGTTGAATTAGCACAACCTACCACTGTGAAGAGGAAAAGAATTACCCCATACAAACAAAAGAGTCCTATATATTAACATCATCAGCAATATTATAACAATTTTGAAAAGTTGCTCTGCTATCTGAGGTGAAATTATAAATATAATCTATCGAATTAATGGAATCATTTTAAATGCATTAATTATCTACAGAAATACGATAGCACGTATTTCAAGGGGCATTGAATGATTAGGCCACACATTAGGCAGTCCCTTTGTTGTTTTTAACCCAGCTTTCAGTCAGGCCATGCTTAAGCCACTAGACCAAGTACTGACTAATTCTGTTCTTACTACTTGTCTACCCTAAAGCTGATTCTAAGCACCAAGCTTTTTCTAAATGGAGTTGTGCTTGTGTTCTTTGCATATTGCAATTTTGTAAGAAAATATAGATCTGAAGAGGGTTTGACTTGAATAGACTGTGTGGTATGTAAAGGAGATTTTTGGCTATTGACCTCTGAGGGAATATTTAATTCTAAGATTTGAGTGATTTAATTAAATTACTTGAAAATTTATTGTTCAGGTCTTTTCTAAATTGAAACAACTGTTTAAAATTTTTATTTCATTCTATTTTTTAGAGATGGGGTCTTGCTATATTACCCAGGTTGTTCTTGAACTCCTGGCCTCAAGTGATCCTCCCATCTCAGCCTCTTAAGTAGCTGACGTTATAGGCATGAGCCACTGAGCCCTGGCTGAAATAAAGTAATTACTTAAGGAATTACTTTGTAAATATAATTTGAACATTTAATTTGAGCATAGACTATATGTACAAATGAAAAGTGACTATAATAAATGGACCCTTGACAAATTTATATAAATCAATGTTACTTTTTTTTTAGTTGAAATCTGCTTTAAATGTATTATGATTCCTGACAGTGCCATTTAGTATATGTTAAATAATATTTCACTGAAAACAAAAATGGAAAGTAAAGGTACCCCAGTCAATTTCTTTTTCTGTCTTAAACAGAAAAGATAATGAATCTGGGATATAACTTATTAGACTAGTGATTTAACTCCAGGAAGCCAGATTAAAATGCAGTCATACAAATAATGAGTAGCCGGGCTCGGTGGCTCAGCCTGTAATCCCGCGCCATTGGGAGGCTGAGGTGTGTGGATTGCCTGAGCCCGCGGGTTGGAGACCCACCTGGGCAACTTGGCGAGCCCTCATCTCTACAATTAAAAAAAAAAAAAAAAAAAAAAAATCAGCCGGGCATGGTAGTGCATGTCTGTAATTCCGGCTACTCGGAAGGCTGAGGTGGAAGGATCGCTGGAGCCCAGCAGGCGAGGCTGCGGTGGCCGGAAGCGGCCACTGCACTCCAGTCTGGGCGACAGAGTGAGATTCCAACTCAAAAAAAAAGAAAAAACAAATAATGAGTAAAACACAACCAAACATTAGAGAAATAACCTTTAGACTAATGAATGTACAAATAGAAAGGATTTATATTATATAGAATATATCCTCTCACTGACCATTTTCAAGATCCTTAAGTATAAGAATTAAAAAAAACAAACTTTTGTGTTTGCCTCTGGTGATTTTTATATTATACAAAAATTCCTATTTCATTTTTACATTTGCTCAAATTATAGTGTATAGGTTGTCTCTAGACTGAAAGCTTGTATTTTCTGAGAAATCAGTTAGAGGTTGAGTCTATTAATTTTCTTGTTTAGATTTCCCTATAAATGGTTTGGCATCAGGTCCTCTTATTAATGTTATGTGCACCTCTCTCCCCGGCAGTGATTCGCTACTGCCAAACTCTTTCATGTAGTGTTATGATAAATGTTCAGGATCCACTTATGAGTGAGAATATGTAGTGCTCAGTTGTTTGTTTCTGTGATAGATCACTGAGCATGATAGACTCTAAATCTATCCAAGTTGCTCCGAAGTCCATAATTTTGTCCTTCTTTGTGAGTGTGATATATTTTTAATGCTAATCAGATATATACTCGTAGCTTGCAAATATTTTCTCTCATTCTGTGGGTTGTCTTTTTATTTATAAATTTTTTTAATTTATAATTTTATATTTATATTTATTTATAAATGTTTTCTTTCTATGCATAAGTGTTAAATGTTTTCTTTCTATGCATAAGTCCTACTTGTTTATTTTTGCTTTTGTTCCTCGTGCTTTTGGTGTCATATAGAAAAAAATCATTGACAAGACCAGTGTCATGGAACTTTTGCCCTATGTTTTCTTCTAGGAGTTTTTGCAGTTTTTGCAGTTTCTAGTTTTACATTTTAAGGCTTTAATTCATTTTGGGTTAATTTTGCATATGGAGTAAGATATATAAAATTCAGTGATTATCAATTTCATTCTTTTCCATGTGAATGTCCAGTTTTCTCAGCACTGTTTATTAAAGACACTACTCTTTTCCCCATTTTGTATTCTTGGCACCCTTGTCAAAGATTATATGTGTGGGTTTATTTCTGAACTCTCTATTGTATTCCATTTGTCTATCTGCTTTTATGTCATTATCATACTATTATGATTACTATATCTTTGTAATATAGTTGAAATTGGGAAGTATGATGCCTCTAGGATTGGTCTTTTTCAAGATTACTTTGAGTATTTGAGGTTGTTTGTGTTTCCATACAAATTTTAGGATTTTTTTTCTTATATTTCTATGAAAAATGCTACTGGAATTTTTTTTTTTTTTTTTGAAGCGACGGGTCTTATTGCATTGCTGAGACTGGAATACATCCAATGGAATTTTGATAGGGATTGAATTGCATCAGTAGATCATTTGGGTAGTATGGACATTTTAACAATATTAATTCTTCTCATCCATAAACATGGGATATCTTCTCATTTATTTGTGTCTTCGATTTCTTTCATAATGTCTTATAGCTTTATAGATGGTATATAGATCTTTCATCTTCTTGATTACATTTATTTTTAAGTATTTTTTTACTGCTATTATTAATGGGATTGTTTAATTTCTTTTTTGTTGTTAGTGTATAAAAATGCAATTGATTTTTAATTTTTTTTTTGTCCTACAGCTTTACCAAATTCTTTTATTCTAACAGGTTTTTTTGTGACATATTTAGGATTATCTACTGTAATCATATCATAACTATTATATGAGTGTATCATCTGCAAACAAACAGTCTAACTTCTTCCCTTTCTGAGTTAGATCCATATCGGTTTTTTTCTTGCCTAATTTCTCTGGCTAGGACTTCTAGTATTATGAATAGAAATGGTAGGAGCAGGAACTCTTATCTTATTTCTAACCTCAAAAAAAAGCTTTCAGCATTTTACCATTGTGTTTGATATAAACTGTGGGCTTATCATATGTAACCTTTACTATGATGAGATACATTCCTTCTTTATCTAATTTGTTGATAGTTTTTATCATGAGAGATTGTTGAATTTTGTCAAATACTTTTTTCAAAGTGCTTGAAATGGTTATATAGTTTTTAATCCTTCATTCTGTTAATATGGTGTATCACATTCATCAAATTGCATATTTTCAACCATCCTTGTATTCCAGGGATAAATCCCACTTGGTCATGGTGTATGATCTTTTAAATGTGCTATTGAATTTGATTTGCTAGTATTTTGGTAAAGATTTTGGCATCTACGTTCTTCAGGGATTTGGGGCTACAATTTTCTTTTCTGGAACATTCTTTCTTGGCTCTCTATGAGAGTAATGCTGGCTTTGTAAAATGAGTTTAGAAGTTTTCCTACCTCTTCAGTTTTTTGCAAGCATTTGAGAAGGATTGATATTAATCATTAATTCTTCTTTAAGTGCTTAGTAGGATTTACCCATGAATTCATGACTTTTGTTTATTGGGAGGTTTTTGATTACTGATTATATCTTCTTCCTCATTATTGGCCTCTTAAGGTTTTCTCTTCTTGGTTCAATCTTGGTAGGTTGTATGTTTCCAGGAATTTATCCATTTTTTCTAATTCAGTATATTGGCATGTAATTTTTCATAGTAGTCTCTTATGATCTTTTGTATTCTGTGACATCAGTTGTAATGTCTCATCTTTCATTTATAATTTTCTTTATTTGTCTCATTTTTTCTCCCTTTGGTAGTCTCACTAAAAGTTTGTCAATTCTGTTGATTTCTTTTTTAATAACCAACTCATAGTTTGTTGATCTTTTCTACTATCTTTCTAGTCTTCATTTTATTTATTTGTTTGTTTGTTTTGAATTGGAGTCTCACTCTGTTGCCCAGGCTGGAGTGCAGTGGCACACTCACAGCCACCCCAGCATTGACCTGCTGGGCTCTGGCAATCCTTCCACCTCAGCCTTCCAAGTAGCCGGAACTACAGGCACGCACTATCACATTCAGCGAATTTTTTTATTTATTGTAGAGATGAGGTCTTTATTGTTATTTGCCATCCTGAAAATTCAAGAATTTTTGTTACTTATTGCTTTATTTAACTCTTGTAGGCATGGCTTCAATACTGTGGCACTGGGTTTTTCAGGAAAAGAAAAGCTTTTATTGCAAATCAATTCACAAAAAGAGGAGTCAGTCTCAAATCTGTCTTTCTGTGCTGACTTTAAGGCAGTAGTTTCATTAAATGATTATTAGGTGGTGGATTCTGGGACTAGGAGGTGATTGCTGGAAGGAAAGGGGAGGTCTGGAAAGTTCTCAGGCATGTGCTATTATCTCTTCATGCCTCTCATGGTTCCCATGTGCAAATTCTGGGGAAGATAGTATTAAACATGTGGTGGAAATTCGGATTGTGACATCAACAAGCTCATTCTGTGTAAACTCCAGTTGACCATATTGGGTCCAGTCCATTTCATCTAGTGTTGCTATCTTACAAGCAGATAGAGGGCAGTGTTTCACTAGGTTGTTTCTTTTTTTTTAATCTGCCATCCTGTGAACACAGTAATTTTTGTTAGTTACTGGTTTCTTTAACTCTTTGACCATAGTTTCAAAAGTCTATTTTGTCTAATATAAGTATAGCCACCCCATCCTCTTTTGGTGACCGTTTGCATGGAATATCTTTTTCAGTCCCTGTTCAACGTGCGTGTGTCTAAAGCTAAAGTAAGTCTCTTATAGGCAGTACATTGTTGGAGCTTGTGTTTTTATCCATTCAACCTCTCTGTGTCTTTTGTTTGGACAATTTAACCTATTTACACTTAAAGTAATTATTGATTAGTAAGAGCTTACCAGTACCATATGTCAATTGTTTTCTGGTTGTTTTGTGTTTCTTTCATTTCTTTCTTCCTCTCTTGTCTTCCCTTGTGATTTTGTTGATTTTCTTTGGTGGTATGCTTTAATTCCTTTTCTTTTTATTTACTTCAGGTTTGTAGTTTCAATGGAGCTTACAGTAAACATCTGTAGCTGTAACATTCTATTTTAATCTAATAGCAACTTCAATGACATACAATAATTCTACATTTTTACTTTTTCCTCTTACATATTATGCAATTGATGTCACACTTCATATTTTTTAAAATTGTATATCTGTTAACAAGTTATTGTTGCTACAGTTGTTTTTAACACTTGTATCTTTTAACTTGTATTCTAAAGTTTAAAGTGATTTGTATACCACCATTACAGTATTACAGTAGTCTCAGTGTGACTATTTATTTATCTTTACCAGTGAGGGTTTTTTTAAATTTCAAAATAAAGCTTATTAGAGAAAGAAGAGAGGAAAATAAAGGGAGACGTGCCAGAGCTGGCATGGGTGGGAGAAACTGCCACCATTGAGTTTTATTCTTTTATTTTATTACTTAGCATCCTTTTGTTTTAACCTGAAGAATTCCCTTTAGCATTTCTTTTAAGACATATCTAGTAGTGATGAACTCCCTCAGCTTTTTTGGTCTGGAAATATTTTTATTTCTCCTTCATTTCTGTAAGATAGCTTTGTTGGGTATAGTGTTTTTGGTTGACAGATTTTTGTTTTTTTCCTTTTAGTGCTATGATATATTATTCCACTGCTTTCTGGCCTATAAGATTTCTGTAGAAAAGTCTGCTGATAACCTTATGGAGGGTCTTTTCCATATGATGAGTCTCTTTCCTTTTGCTACTTTCAAGATTGTCTTTTTGTCTTTAAGTTTTGACAATTTGACTGTAACGTATTTTGGTATATTCTTTGGTTTGATCTTACTAGGAGTTCTTTGAGCTTTATGAATCTGTATGTCCATATTTCTATTAAGATTTGACAACTTTTCAGCCATTATTTCTTTAGTAAATTTTCTTTACTTTTATTTTTTCTTCTCCTTCTGGAACACCCATAATTTCTATGTTTGTTCTCTTGATAATGTCCCATAAGTACTTATGCTTTCTCTACTCTTTTATTCTTTTTTTCCTATAATTGGTTAATTTGAAATGACCTGCCTTTGAGTTTGCAAATTCTTTCCTTTGCACTATCAGACCTGCTCTTGAAATTCTCTATTTCAGTTCTGTCACTGTGTTCTAGCTCCTGGGTTTCTGTTTGGTTATTTCTAATGGTTACTATTTCCTTATTAAACATCTCATTTTGTTCATATGCTGTTGGTTTCCTTATTTTGGTTTTGTCTGTTGGTGCTTTCTTGCATCTCATGAAGCTTCTTTAGATTATTTTCTTTACTAGGCACTTATTAACCTTTATTTCTTTTGGGGTCTGTTCTTATGACTTTATTGGTTTTCTTTAGTGCTGTCATGTCTGCCTGATCTTTTTCATTGATACAGCCTTTTGTTGGTGTCTGAATTTGAAGGAGCAAACATATCTTTCAGTCTTTACAGACTGGTTTTGCCAGGTAAAGACCTTCTCCTTTTGAGTCCCCATGCTGACAGGTTTGCCTCTGGAATTGCCATCCAGTGCAGTCAGATCCAGGTCATGTCACTGCTACTGGGTAGAGAGTGGGATCTGCAGTTGACTGGCCTGTTGCCAAGTGTGCAGATGGATTTGACTCCCTTGGGTCTCTGAGAAGATTCCCATTGGGTTACTGGGTGTGCCCTGGACAGGCATGAGTGACCCTGGATACAGCTGAGAGGAGCTGGAACTGAGCCACAGGGCTGCTTCAGGGTCCACAATGAGACTGAGATGTGCAGGCTTGTCTTTGCATGCATGGGTAGGCTGCATCCTGCTTTGCTCCTGGGTGGGTAGCACTATCTCTGCACTTAGAGCTGGGTAGGGCTGGAGCTGCAACACAGAACTGCTTTTAGAGCTACAGTTGGACGAGTATTTGTGATAATACATCTGTGGACACATAGGCATGTCTGCTGTCAGGTCTATGGGCAGGCAGGACTGCTCTCAAAATGCAGATAAGAAGGGGTGGAGCTGAAACACAGGGCTATTTTGGACCTAATTGTGTAACTGTGTTCAGTGGGCCTGCCTTTGGGGACACTAGAGAGTATGTCTCCTGGCTGGTCCCTGACCTGACAGGATGCTCCTGGACCATGTTTGGGAGGGGATAGAGCTGAGTTTCAGGGGTATTTCAACAGCCACAGTGGGGTTGAAATTGCCTCTGGGAACACAGACAACCATGTTTCCTAGGTGTTTCTGGTCGAGCACAACTACTGTCAGATAGAAGCTGAGTTACAGGGCCCCTTCTGGATGTGCTGTGGGACCAAGGTCTGCAGACCTACCTTCTGGGGCATGGATGGATAATTCCTCCTGGTAGGACTCTGTTTGCGCAGGAGGGACTAGAGCTGAGTTATAGGGCTGCCTCAGGTCCATAGCTGAGACTGAGGTGGGTGGGCCTGTCACCCAAGGTTCAAGAAAATGCGACTACTCCTGTGTCCCTTGGCAGGTGGGTCTGTTGGTGGAACCAGGTCACATGGGGCTGTAGCCAGGTCCATAGGGGGACAAGACCATTTGTAGGTCTGTTGCTGGGACCACAGATGGTGAGGTTGTCACCTGAATGTGGGCCTGCTTTCTTAAAGCAGACCTTCTTGATCTTAAGCCCTGTTAGGGTTTGCAGCCTCCTCTCTAGATCCCAAAGCTCCTACAAAGGTACTGTTTCCCATGGGTGATTGCCGAATTCTTGCTGCTTAGGGGAATATGAGTGATTAAAATGTGCACTTTACTGTATATAAACTATGCCATAATTCAGTTGATTGGGAGGGGGGGAAGACTCAGGGTTTCTAAAGAACACAGTCCTAGGGAGCAGTATTAGGAAGTGGAGAAATCTCTCCATCAGAACTCTTATCCTTCTTCCCTTCTCCCACCAATCAACTGTATTATGGCATAGTTTTTATATAATAAAGTGCACATTTTAATTCTACACTTCTGTGAGTTTTGACAAATGCTCACAGTTAGCCGGGCTTGGTGGCTCAGCCTGTAATCCCGCGCCTTTGGGAGGCTGAGGTGAGTGGATTGCCTGAGCCCGCGGGTTCGAGACCCGCCTGAGCAGCGAGACCTCATCTCTACAAAAAATCAGCCGGGTGTGGTAGTGCATGCCTGTAATTCCGGCTACTTGGAAGGCTGAGGCGGAAGGATCGTAGGAGCCCAGCAGGCGAGGATGCGGTGGCCGGGAGCGGCCACTGCACTCCAGTCTGGGCGACAGAGTGAGACTCCAACTCAAACAAAACAAAACAAAACAAAAAAATGCTCACAGTTTTTTAAACTTCATACCACAATCAAGATATATAGTATTGCTATTGCTTCCAGAAGTTTTTTCATGCCCCTTTGTAGTCAACACCTTTCCCCAAATCCCAGACTTTGTCAACCACTGATTCAAAATGTAGTACTTTGTGACAAATAAAGGAATATCTTACAACAATCTTTTTCCAACACATAGGTAAACTGGAAAGTCAGTAGGGAGATCAGAAGTGTTCTGTCTTAATGATTAATGATCATTGTTTGTCATTGTAGTGTTTTTCAAACTTAGTGAGGCATCAGGATTACCTGAAGAGATTCTTAAAATACAGATGGCTAAGTCCATTCCCCACAGTTTCAGATTTAATAGATCTAGAGTGGATCCCAAGAATTGACATTTCTGGCAGCTTCCTACATAGTAAGTAATAAGAGGCTGAGCTGAGTGGATTGCCTGAGCCTGCGGGTTCGAGACCCGCGTGGGCAGCGAGACCTCATCTCTACAATAAATCAAAAAATCAGCCGGGTGTGGTAGCGCATGTCTGTAATTCCGGCTACTTGGAAGGCTGGGGCAGAAGGGCCGCCGGAGCCTAGCAGGTCGAGGCTGCAGTGGCCGGGAGCGGCCACTGCACTCCAGTCTGGGCGACAGAGTGAGACTCCAACTAAAAAAAAAATAAGAAGAAGAAGAAGAAGAAGAAATATATATTTGGTCTTTAATCCCAGTTCCTGGCACAGAACTTCTAAAATCCATGGAATTTCCTGAGTGATAGGAACATCTTTCATTATTCATAATAAACCCCTTTCAATGTTTCCTGAGTTTATGCTAATGAGGTGACTCTTGCTGGGCCCCTAGATAGCTTCCAGATTGAGGCTGGTTGCCAGAGGAATCAACCATGCCATTAGAGGGTTGGAGCTTTCAGCCCAGTCCCTGCCTTCTAGGGAGGGAGGAGGTGCTAGAGCTTGTGTTAATCATCAACAGTCAATGGCTTAATCAACCATGCCAATGTAATGGAACCCCCATAAACACCCTGAACAGTAGGGTTTGAAGAATTTCCATGTTGGTGAAGCAGTCAGTGTGCCAGGGGGTATTGTACCCCAACTCCATGGGGAATGGAATCTCCTGCGTTCAAGACCCTTCCAGCCCTCTGTACGCCTTCATCTGGCTGTTCGTTTGTATTCTTTATAATATTGTGTAATAAATCTCCAAAGGTAAGTGTATTTTCCTGGGTTCTGTGATCTGTCGTAGCAAATTATTGTGCCGAGGAGTACATTGTGGGAACCCCTGGTTTGTAGGTAAGTTGGATAGAGTGTGAATACCCTGAATACCTAGTACTTGTGATATCAACTGAAGTAACTTCTTGTGGAACTGAGCCCACAACCTGTGGGGGGTCTGCACTAACTCCGGGAAGTTGGTGATGTCGGAATTAGATTAAATCCTAGAAAACCCAGTTGGTACAACAGAGAATTGAAGGATTGCCTGGTATGGAAAACCCACGATTTGGTGTCAGAAGTGTTCTTTGCTGAGAAACCAATCACAGTAGTGGAAGTGATACCAAATGATGCTGAAGTTGCTGGTCTTTGAGAACTAAGGCTCTATAGACTCCCTGGTTCTCTTTGAGAGTTTACCGCTAATGCATGCATTTCCTGGTAAAAAATCATGTATTTCTACAGGTTAGTGGACCAATCAGTAAGCTGCAGAGGAAGACTATTTTCCTTTGCTCCCCCCATGGTGCTGTTTCCTATAATGAGGGTACCATGGAATGTGGCTTTCATTGTTCATCAACCTAATTACCACACATTAAAATGCAGCCTGGGGGCCAAGCAGAACATGTCTGAGTCTGGGGTTCAGCTTACCTGAGATGTTTAACAAAGCACTATTTATTTACCTGAGTAGCCTGTTAACTTGGGAGCAAATAACTAGTGGTGCCTAATCCCTGCCTGCAACCCAGCATCTTTGGGTTTATTTTTAAAGAGTTTTAAAGAATTTAGAGGGTGTGATAGTATAATAAATTTAGAGTAGCATACTAGTATCTGCTGGTAATGATTAGTAATATTCTGTGGGTTTATTCTGAGGTTTTTTTGTTGTTCTTGTTGTTTTGTTTTTTTTGCGTTGGGGATCACATTCTGTCCCCAAGGCCAGAGTGCAGTGGCACAATCACAGCTCACCATAGCCTCAACTTCCTGGGCTCAGATCATCCTCCTGCCTTAGCTTCCTGAGTAACTGGGACTACCAGCTTGCGCCACCATGCCTGGCTAATTTTTTCAGTTTTTATAGAGATAAGGTCTCTCTGTGTTTCCTAGGCTGGTCTTGAACTATTGGGCTTAAGAGATCCTCCCACCCTGGTGTCCCAAAGTGTTGAGATTACAGATGTAAGCTACTACGTCCAGCATCTTTGGGTTTATTCTTAAAGAGTTTTTAAGAACTTAGAGGGTGTGATAGTATAATAAATTTTGAGTAGTATAGTAGCATCCACTTTATTGATTTCAAGTATTAGTATCACTAGATTTTCTTTTCTTTTTTTTTTTTTTTTTTTTTTTGAGTCAGAGTCTTACTCTTCATCCAGGCTGGAATGCAGTGGCATATGCTGCTCACGGCCACCGAAGCCTCTACCTGCTGGGCTCAGGTGATCCTTCCACCTCAGCCTTCCTAGTAGCTGGAACTACAGGTATGCGCCACCACACCCAGCCAATTTTTTTATTTACTGTAGAGACGAGGTCTTGCCATATTGCTCAGGCTGGTCTTGAACCTGTGGGCTCAGGCAATCCTCTTACCTCCGCTTCCCAAAGTGCTGGGATTACAGGCATGAGCCACTGCCTGGCTAGATTTTCAATGAATGATTTCATTCTAGTAATTGCATATGACCATACTTAATAGTAATTTACCTGTAGTTGACCTGAATTGACCCTGATGTGCCTTTTTGAAATAGTGAGAGGGATATAAGCAGTTTAAAGTGAATATTTTGATCATTGTGGTTTGATTATGTGGTACTGTGAGCTCAGTGCGGTTTAGATTTGTACCTTGACCTCTGAGCATGTCATGGAGTTTTGTGTTATCAACCTCTTAGGCCGCTGCAGAGACATATTGAACTTGGTCATTGTTGTTTTGATTATTTTTGTTGCCAGACACCAGTTACTAGAGCTGCTTCTTTCTGCTTTAAATTATAGCAATTATTAAACTTCACACTGAAGGACAGGAGGCCTTACAGAGCTGATTAGCTCTTTTTCAACTATGTTGACTGAAACTGTTGAAAAACAATTTGGAGAAGTAGCAGTCTCTTCTCCCTTGCCTAGTCTGCATCATCTCATCAGTAATACATAAAGCAGCTTTACTAACACTAAATGTTAGCTGTGTTTTCAGATAGTGAGTAATACTTATGATTAATGATACTGACTGACAATTAGCTAATGTGCCAAAAGGTGTGGTGAGGGATCATGTAACAAAGGAACTGGCTTTGAATCAAGTGAGGGGTACAGAATCTGACTGATATAGGGAAAGGACTGATAGGTTAATCGCCTATAAATTTGTTTACGTTTCTGATTGTAGCAGTTGTTGCCCAATAACTCGTGTTTTCTCTCTCTTTGGAAGATCTAAGAATTGATGTATTCATTCTTGAAAAGTTAAGTTTTGTAAGACTTCAAATTTTCTGTTGTGTTTTATTTCATACATGCACATACAAACACAGAGAGACACTGGGGGGAGGGGAAGGCATGAAGGAAGTCTTACTAAGTTCTTTGAGATGTGATTTGATTGAGACTTACATTAAGTTTGAATATGGATACTGTCTTCCAAGTTTTGGATTTCTTTGAACAAAGTTTTTTGTATGATAGTCTTTCTACTGAGGAATCCAGGCTTATTTTCAAGTGGCGCTAGAACTCTCTTCCTACTGTTCATGCACAAAGGGATACGTTTTCATGTGCAGTTGTCATTATTCTGCTTGTCACTTAGTTTCTATCAGCAGATAATGATTCTTCATCTCCTATAAAGGAACACCCCCCCCCAAGTAAAGTTTGCATTCAAAGAAGAATCTTGGAGTGAAAAAGGATGTTTTATTTAGTGGCCATGATTCTATTTTGCCTCCCCTCCCATACATCCTTTGGGCATTCCAAACTCAAGAATGACCTTGATATTAAAAATAATCACTTGCTAAGAATTTCCTATATGCCAGTCACATGATAAAGACTCTGCATTTATTATCTTATTTAACCAGCACAATAATCCTATGAGGTAAGCATTATTATTCCCTTTTGAATAACTAAAGTTGTACTTAGGCCTTAGAGAATTTAAGTGGCTTACACAAATAAGTAGCAGAGCTGTTTTACTTTGAAATTGTTTCTCTCTCTTTTTTTTTAATTGAGTTGGAATCTCACTCTGTCATCAAGGCTTTAGCACAGTGGCATAATCACAGCTCACCATAGCCTGCACCTCCTGGACTCAGGCAATCCTTGCTACCAGCCTTCCATGTAGCTGGGATTACAGGTGTGCACCATCACGCCTGACTGATTGTTTTATTTTTTAATTCTTTTTGTAGAGATGGGATCTATGCTGCCCAGGCTGATCTTGAACTTCTGAGTTCAAATGATCCTCCTGCCTCAGGCTCCCAAAGTGCTAGGATTTCAGGCATGAGCCACTGTGCCCAGCCTCAAAATTCCTTCTCTTAATTACTAAGTATTTAGCTTCTCTCAGCTTTATTTTCTCTTCTACACATGAAAATATAATTCCTGTATCACAGCATTGTGATGATTAAATGAGGAAACATATATAAGACACTTTTCATAGTGCCTGGCACAGTATAGATTGTGCTCTAGTCAGGAACACTCTGCCTTAGGAACACTCATAAGTGGATGTAACTAGAAAACTCTTAAACCCTGCAGAGTAGGGGCAGATAAGGGCACATTGTTGAAGTGCTCACTAGGAAACATTTTAAGCCCTGGAGCCTGAACATAAACCTCATGGACATCACTCACCAAGTGACATGCTTGTCGCTTTATATGATAGTGTGAGCTGGCCATTGCCTTGCTAAGCTGTGTGCTCTTTGAGCTATGGCCGGGCCATGTTGCCTGGCTTTGGCCCCCTTTCTAAATAAACTCTATTTTCTAATCTCAAAAAAAATAGTGGAAGATGTTTTTGTTGTTCTTCTAGATCTTTCCCACCTATGTCTTCTGTCACGATGGTAGCATTCTAAAATTTCTCCTTGAGACAGGAAGACCATAGGGAATTTTGTTTCCCTACCTGTGTCCTGGTCACATTTTTATCCTTGATACTGCTTATTTTTGCCCTGGGGGAAAACCAGAGTAATAGCAGCCTTGGACAAAACCAAGTGATTTTTCTTGCCCATGGATTAGACTTTGTGGTATAACCTCCCTTAGTCACATTTACCTTCATAAATGTCAATTCCTTCGCCTTTGAATTTTCTCACTTGAATTACATCTCTGTGCTGGCCCTCAAGGGAGACCTCCTGTGAACATTTTGAATCAGATGGAAAAAACCCTTCTTGTGGTTGATTCCTCAGTGACATACTAGAACTCTTTTTTTAAAAAACATTTTATGACTATTAAAATAGAAAAATAGAGAAATTAACAGAAAATGCCCAGACTGTAAAATATAACCAGTTTTTGAAATAGAGGTTTTGACCAAACCTGTCATAGCCTGCTTGCTCTCAGTGTCTATTCTAGTGTATGCAGTGTCTCTAGTTCTATTCTAGTCTACGCAGTGTCTCCAGGTACTGTTTTGCTGGTACTTGCCTAAGGTTTGTATTTCCCAACCTTGACCTGGCCTTACATGGCAGTCCTTAGATTCACTGCCTACCCACTAGATTTCTTGGTATCTTCCTAGTCAAAACCGAGACTGCCAGATTCCTAGCTCTAAGGACTCTTCTAGGAGATTGGGTTTTAGGATAGAGACACTGAAAACCCAGGGCTTCTACAGAATCGTTTTGAGTCATCATGTTTTCCTTTCTTACTTGGTTTTTCTCATGTCTTTAGTCAAAAAAATAAATTTTGAGGGTAGTAGCTTTCACATATTATTGACTCAGCAAAGAACGAGTTTGAATTTAAGGTTTTTCCTGGACTTAACTGTCTTCCTTACATGGTCTCCAATGGAGAGATCAAGAAAAAAAGAAGTACTTAATACTTAATTTTAGTGGACTGTATAGTAGAATGACTTATGCTGAGACCCTGACTGCATTATCATTTTTTTGAAGTGTCCTTTTTTTTTTTTTTAAAGTGTTCGGTCTTCTAGTTGTTTGGTTATTCTGCTTTCTAGACAGAGACTAGGATGAATGTGAATAATTAATTGCCAAGAGTTAGTATTGATATAAACTTGTAAATTCTAATTTATTAAAAAATATATAATGTACATCAGCCCCCAGTGGTAAAAGAATGTCTTAATTACTATGACACGAAGGCATAAACCATGCTAATTCTTATATTTCAAAGGACTTTCCCCTCCAAATTAAGCTAATGCAGTTTTTTTTAATCAATATTTTTTATTTTGATATTGTGGGGTACAGTTAAGGATTAGGTATACAAATATGCTTCATTCAGGCCCCCTTGTTGATAACAGGTGTCTCCCCATCCCCAGACAGATGTTTACTACCATTAGTCCCATCCCCCCCCCATAGTTTCCCACCACTGTCAGTCATTTTCTTGTGGTAGTGCGTTGGATGATCAAGGTCCACTATGTGAGTGAGAATAAGTGATACTTAGATCTTTGTTTCTGTGAGAGGTCACTCAGTATTATAGACTCTAGCTCCATCCAGGTTGCTGCGAAATTCATGATTTTGTTCTTTTTTATGGCTACATAGTATTCCATCGTGTATATGTACCACAGTTTTTTAATCCAGTCCTCTTTTGATGGGCAGCGTGGTTGGTTTCAGGTTTTTGCTATTGTGAACAATGCTGCGATAAACATTCATATGCAGGTATCTTTTTGATAGAGTGATTTGAGTTCTTCAGGGTATATTCCCAGTAGGGGGTTTGCAGGGTCATATGGGAGGTTGATGTTTAGAGCTTTTAGGAATCGCCACACTGCTTTCCACAGAGGTTGCACTAGTTTACAGTCCCACCAACAGTGTAGGAGTGTTCCCTTTTCACCACATCCTCTCCAACAACTATTATTTTCTGAGTTACTGATAATTGCCATTCTGATTGGAGTTAGGTGGTATCTCAGTGTGGTTTTGATTTGCATCTCCCTGATGATTAGTGAGGTTGAGCATTTCTTCATGTGTCTGTTGGCTGCTCGGATGTCTGCCTTTGCGAAGTGTCTGTTCATATCTTTTGCCCATTTTATAATGGGGTTGCTTGTTTTTTTCTTTTCAGCACGTGTGAGTTCCTTGTAGATCCAAGATGTTAAGCCTTTGTCAGACCTGGAATTGGCAGATACCTTTTCCCAGTCTGTAGGCTGTCTCCCTGCTCTCTTGATGGTTTCTTTGGCTTTGCAGAAGCTTGTCAGTTTAATGAGGTCCCACTTGTCTGTCTTATCCCTTATGGCCTGTGGGTTTCGAGTTTTGTTCAGGAATTGGATGCCAGTTCCAATTTCCATGAGGGTATGTCCTTCATTTTCCAAGGTTCTTATGGTTTGAGGTTTTACATTTAGGTCTCTGATCCATTTGGAGTTAATTTTTGTGTATGGGGATAGATAGGGGTCCTGTTTCAATCTTCTGCATGTGGTCAGCCAGTTTTCCCAGCACCATTTACTGAATAGGTTCTCCAGACTATTGCAGTTTTTACCTGCTTGAGGCTATATGATGATTGTCAGTGTAGAGCATTTTATCTCTGTTAGTGCATGCATGTGCTGTCCGTGTGTGTAAGAACATGGAACTTTTAATGTAAAACTTCGCAGAGCATATTGAGTTTCCTTTTTTTCCTTCAACAAGCTTCTGCTGATAGACTGGTCATTTATTCCACTGAATGACATCTCCAGAAACATTACTACTTAAAGTTGAGACTTGTAACAGGTTTTGTGATTACTCCTATTTGATAGATAGGAGAAAATGAATGAACACATTTGAATGTGATGAAATCTTTGAAATAGAAAGGATAATGAGTGTGATGAGGGTGTTGAGAAAGAGTCTTATAAAACTGGGAAAATGCTTTAAATAAACTTCTCGCTGAACCCTATAGCACTATTCTCATTAAAGACTTCTGGGTTTCCATGATCAACTCACAATTTCATATGAATGGTGACTTTGCCCCCAGTAACTACAGAAGAATAAGGTAGTCTACATAAAAGTCTGTGGGAGATTCAGTTTTGTAATCTGAAAAAAGTTAGAAGTTGAAACTTTGCTCAGTATATTAGACTACAGGTTAATTTCTTAAGGTAGCAGTAAGTTGTAAGTTTGGTTTTAAATTTTCTTTTGCATGAAAAGAAAATGTGTTGGATCTTATGTGGGAATAACAAATATAAAAATAAGATAAGACATCACATATTAGACTTTTGTCCTGCTTTAAAAAGAGTGAAAATGGAAATAGCTAGGCTGCAAAGTGTCCTGTGTGTAGATATCAAACAAATGTCCAAAACGTTTCATAGATGACCCTGTTATTCCAAAGCATGTTCAAAGCTATTCCTGTTAATTTAGGTTGAATATTCCAATCCATGGCTAAGATTTTTAATTTTTATATGTATTTTAATAATTTTTCAAATTATTCAAAGTTTTCAAAATATTCAAAGGGGCTAGTCTCTGTTAATCGTGTGTAATTTTAATGGTTTTCTATGATAGTAAATAAGACTTTGCTGTGGGCTGCCTTTGCTTTGTTACTAAATGGTTTAGCACCTAGTCAAGAACCAGGAACAAGAGTGCTAAGACCATGTCATATACTCCTAGGAAAATCATAGTTGTTGAGGGCATCTTTAATCATTTGTTAAAATTAGTCTCATTGATCAATTCTCTTCTTCATGGTGTTACAGGGAAGTGGATATAGAATCATCTTTATTACTGGTCTTTACTACCACATATTACTGTTACCTGCACCCAATGGATCCTTCCTCTTGGCTGTTGGATTATTAGTAGGTGCTCTTCAGACACGGGAAAAGCTCTGAAATCACTGTCTGAAGGCCTTTAGCTCTTGTTAAAAAAAAAAAAAGCAGTGACTACATTTATTACTTTGTGTGTACAAGGGAGACACACACACACACACACACAAATTGGGATTATCTTTTGGAGGGCAGACCCCTGTAGTACAGGCTTCCTCACTAGATAAGTATTCTAGGAACCCATTGGCATCAGTGTACCAGCTAGCGTTGTTGTGAGAGGCTGCATTTGACTTCAGTGAATTTTTTTTGAAGATTCTTTCAACACCTTTGCCCATTTCTTGATGGGTGATATATGAACACACCTATCCACACCACTCTGAGTGTTGAGCAGTTTTTGACCAAAAATGGCGTGACTACCGTGCCCCATTCTCCCTATTTACCTGATCTCACTCAGACAACTTTTTTTTTTGGGGGGAGGGGGGGTCTCTCTGGACGAAAAAAGTCCTCAAAGGGAAATGTTTTGCTGATGTGGGGGCAGGGGAGGACCCAGCAGAAACACTGAAAGACACCCAAAAGCGTCACAATAGGTGTGTTGCATCAAACGTAGACTACTTTGAAGGTGACTGAAGTTTAAATAAATACATCATTTTCTATAAATAAATTCTGGGTTTTTTGGCGTTCCCCCCTCATATTATCACTATTTAGTTTTTAAGAAGTTTTATGGAAGCCGGGCTTGGTGGGTCAGCCTGTAATCCCGCGCCTTTGGGAGGCTGAGGTGAGTAGATTACCTGAGCCCGCGGGTTCAAGACCTGCCTGGGCAGCGAGACCTCATCTCTACAATAAATAAAAAAAATGAGCCGGGCGTGGTAGCACATGCCTGTAATTCCAGCTACTTGGAAGGCTGAGGCGGAAGGATTGCCGGAGCCCAGCAGGTCAAGGCTGCGGTGGCCGGGAACGGCCACTGCACTCCAGTCTAGGCGACAGAGTGAGACTCTGTCACTCAAAAAAAAAAAAAAAAGAAGAAGCTTTATGGAAGATTTTATGATACTTAGTTTAGATGAATTGACTAAGTCTCAGAGATGTCAAAATAACCCTTCTAGGATGCAAAGCTTGTAAGAGGTAGACCCAAAATTGAGCAATCATTCTCTGGCTCCCAAAACTTTCTCCTCAGATTCAGACTTTCTGATTTTGAATATTTACACTGAGCAACGTATATATTACTATACTCTGAACCTCCTATTTTGATATTTGTTAGTGTAGTAGTTAGAAGCTTGGGCTTTAGAATCACATTGCTTGGGTTAGAATTCCTGCTATGGCGTTTCTGAGCTTTGTAACTTGGAGCAAATTATTTAACCTCTCAATGCCTAGTTTATACAATAGTTGTGAGGATTAAATGAAATGATTTAAAGCACCCAGAAGAGGTGTCTGGCCCGTGGTGAGATATGAATACCTGTTCACTGTTGTTGTTTTTATTTAATGTTATAGATCAATTTTCTTTAAGTACTCCTGGAACCTCCAGCTAATGCTTTATGCTTTTAGTTAAATCATCGTAGGTGATTTTTAGAAGTGTATGTATGTTATGTTTTATGAATATGTATATACTTTTCTGACAAATATAAATGCATTTCTAACTGTATAATTATCACAGGGAAATAATCCATACTGTTAAGCAGTTAAAGAGTTAATGTAAAGTATTGAGAAGAGGTGAAGCTGGAGCTACAACTAGTTAGAGATTATTCCCCAGACCTCTATATCACCAAACTGAAAGATAAAAATTATCACTATTATCTCATTACCTGAACTCTTGAAGATTTTTCTTTTGCTACTTTTTCATTTCATGTATCCATTTAAAGATATTTATCAAACGTTTTGTCTGTGACCAGCACTGTCCCAAGTGCTGATTTAAAACAAAATTAAAAAACAAGGACCAGGTTTGGTGGCTCACACCTGTAATCCCAACACTTTGGGAGGTCAAGGCCGGAGGATCATTTGAGCCTAGGAGGTCAAGACCAGCCTGGGCAACATAGTGAGACCTCATCTCTGCAAAAAATAAAAAAAACATAGCTAAGTGTGGTAGTGAGCTGTAGTTGCGGCTACTCAGGAGACTGAGATGGAAGGATCCCCTGAGCCCAGGAAGTCAAGGCTGTGGTGAGCCATGATCATGCCACTGCACTCCAGCCTGGGTGACACTGAGTCGAAAAAACAAAACTCACTCTCATGGAACTTAAATTATAGTAAGGGCAGAAAGATAATAAAATAGAGAAGTAAATGATAGTGTATATTAGAAAGTGATAATTGGAAAAATATAAGCAGAGAAGGAGGAGAGGGAAAGCCAAAGGATGGTGATTGGGAGGTGGGGAGGTGAATTTTTAAGTCGTCTGGGAAAGCCTTATAGAAACGGTGACATTTGAGCAAAGATTTGAAAGACATTTGAGTGAGCCATGTGAATGGATGTCTGAGAAAAGAGCCTTCCAGGGCAGGGAGGAGCAAATATAAGAACGCTGAGCAGTAATATGCCTGGTAGTAATATGCAGGGTAGCAACAAGACTGGAGTAGCTGAAGTAGAGAAATCAAGGAGGATGGTGAAAGGAGAGGAGTCAAGAGATGGTGGTGGGCCATACTGCGTGGGGTCTCGTAGATCAAAGAAGTCAGTTTGGCTTTGACTCTTGAGTGAGAAGAAGAGCCAATTCATATTAAGAGCAAAGGAGTACATGATGTTGTAATAGGGTCTGGCTGCTGTGTTGAGACCAGACTGTACACACAGCCAAGGATGAAAGCAGGGAGACCTTGTTGAGAGGCTGTTGTAATAACTCAGGTAAAAGCAGATAATGGCTCAGTTGGTAATGCTGGGAGTGATACATGGTCAGAAATATCTATTGGCTGACAGATTGATGGGGGCTGTTAAAGACTTGCTTTTTATTTTTCTTTATTGCTAAATGCAGGTTATAGCTTTTATCTAATGCAGTATAAATAAAACTATCTGCACCAACCCTAAAGTTTCTCTTTCTAGTTTACTGGGGATTTAAGTTTGCTCTGCAGGAAATCCAGCATATTATCATTTAAATTACTGATGCTACACAGAGTGGTAGAGTTTCTTAACAATTATTTTATTAGTTTAGGCCAGAGATCAGCAAATTATGGTCCAAGGGCCAAATCTAGCTCATTGCCTATTTTTGTAAATAAAGTTTTATAACACAGCTGTCTATGAGCTACAAAGGCAACAGAGGCCCACAAAGCCTGAATAATTTATTGTCTGGCCCTTTGAAGAAAAAGTTGGCTGACCTTTGGTTTAGACCACTGTTGAAGAGCTGTATCAAAATTTTCCTCTCATCTTTTCTCAACCATTCAGAGTATTTAAGTAGGAAGAGAAAATGTAAGAGGGGACATGAAATGACAGTACAGAGAACCAAGGAGTACTATTCAAATACTGACACCAACTTCCTTCTCTCCCTTCTGTTAATGTACTTACTTCTTTGCTCTCTCCACTTCTCCAGATCTCTATAGTGCTTTGTCTATGTTGGGAAAAAAGTGTAGCTGACTGGCCTGGGGGAAAAAAGTATGTTTTCTCAACAGTAAAAAATCTATCATAGAAATGAACATTGGATGGTAGAGACTAATTTTTGACTTTCACAGCCTTGATAGAAAATAAAAGACTAGTACCAGCATCACCTTGAGCATTAATCTTTACGAAGAATTTGGCTCCCTTCTTAAGGCCTTTTGTAATCCATTGAAGCAGCACAAATAAGTTAAACCTCTGATGTTATTTGTTTCAACAGGTCTATAATGACAGATCTATACTACCTCAGTCAGACAGATGGAGCAGGTGACTGGCGGGAAAAAGAGGCCAAAGATCTGACCGAACTGGTCCAACGGAGAATAACATATCTTCAGGTAAGAAGGTTAGGTTAGGAATAAATTTGAGTGACAAAAAGACGGAAAATCATAATATAAAAGAAAGAATTACAGTCAGTTTTTTGTCTGACTAGCCCTTGCCTTTTGAAAGTACTTACTCATTTTATATATTTATTGAGAAAGATGCTATGTTATGTCCTGAGTGGAATACAAAAATGGCTAAAACAAAGTCCCTGTTCTAAAGAGGGCTACTTTGTACACACACACACACACATACACACACACACACACACACACACACACACACACACACACACACACACACACCCCTTGCAATACAAAATACACCATGCTATATATTATAGGAAAAAATAGATGAAATGCTTATTGGAGTTTTTAGTAAGGAAACATCAGGGATAGTTTAATGGAGAATGTATCATTTGAACTGGACTGTGAAGGGTAGTCAGTATTTGGACATATAGAGGAAGGGAATATACCAGCTGGAGGAGATGATGTCAGCAGTGACTCATAGCTGGGAAAGAACAGTCGGGAACCCGTATGAGAAATGGGTAGTTCAGTTTGTCTGGAGTTTTAGGTTGTGTGAAAAGGAGAGTTTGAAAATAAGCTGTAAAGTCAGGTTTGGAAGCCAGATGACAGCGCTTAAGCTTTATGCTATGTAAGCAGTAAGTGGCCAACTGAAAGTTTTTACTAATTTGTTTCATAAATGTCATTGTAACAAATAGGAAATATTGGTAAATCCCAAGTCCCTGTCCCTTTTAAATTAATTCTCTTAATTTTTTGTGTTCTTTTCTAGTTATTTCTAATACGCATACACAATCTTTTATTCTTGAATTTCGTTTCTCTGCTTAATGCACTGTAAGCATTTTTCTGTTTTAGAGTCACAACCCCCTTTTAAAAGATTTTTACACATAAAAGTGGCATGTTGAGAGTACTTCACTGATATCAGTCTGAAAGTTGTTTTCTGGTTGAACTGGATTAGTATTTGAAGAGAGTAGAAGCAGGGAGACTATTTAGGATAAGAGGACTATAGTGCAGGTAAGAAGTATTGAGGTATGTGGCAGCTTGCATTGGAATTGAAGAGGCAAATTGAAGAGAGATTGGGAAGATAGAATTGCTAGTCCTTTCCAAGTAGATGAAAGAGCTGAAATGACTGGAATAATGAGAACATCATTAACTGACAAGGAACTGAGAGATATTGTATTAGTCAGTTTAATCAGAAGAGTTGAGCAACTTATGACTACGTTTTTTTTCCCTGTACACCTTTTCTTGGTGTTCAGATCTCTTTGAATTCCCTTACCATTATTTTAAGTGAAATAATTACTTTTAAAAGACTGTTTAAGGAACTTAGATTCTTTTTGTTTTGTTTTTACTTCTGGGTTATAGAAAACTTCAGGAACTTAGATTCTGAAAAACTTCAATAGGACTTAGAAAATAAGTAGGATACTAAGAAATAAATCTTTTAAAAAGATAAAGAAAACAGATCTTTGACTTTTGATACCTGTACTCAAAATAAAAATAGTAGTTCAGCCAGTTTTGTTCATTATTGTGGGTTCCTAGAGGATTTTCTCATAATTTAGTCATATGATTTTAATCAACCAAGCAACTAATTCACTAATTACGTTTACCCTTAAGTCAAGCTACTTTT
Organism: Cephalopachus bancanus; assembly: GCA_027257055.1. Lineage (NCBI taxonomy): Eukaryota > Metazoa > Chordata > Mammalia > Primates > Tarsiidae > Cephalopachus > Cephalopachus bancanus. The sequence goes on from JAPVLO010000104.1 coordinate 1,371,218, forward strand.
GAGTTTTCTCTAACTTTTCACCCCATCTCACAGCAATAAATATTTTTCAAATACAATTTTGATTTTTAAATCATGGTTTATAATGCACTATTTTGTTCTTATCTCCTGAGTCTATTTGTAGATGCCTGGGTCAATCATATAAATACTGTGCTCTAGTGTTTTTCTGTTAGTTGTGATAATGATATTATTATAAGAGAAGTTGTTCAGGTGAATGAGTTAATCTTGGTAATGTGTCTTAAAGGCATACTGAAGATATAAAATATCAATAATTTATGTCTGAATAGGAAATAATAGGCAAAAGTACATTAAAAGCAAAATTTTTTAATACTGTAAATCTGTTCAACAGGTTTTTATTTAAATACCTTTTGGATTTCTAATAAATAATTCAAGTAATTTTATAATTTACTTTCAGTAATTGGTTTGGGGACTACTGATTAGGTAGTTGAAAATATTTTCAGTTTTACTGGATCTTTATTAGTACGGATGAAATTTATTATCATTTCTCTTTTATGCTAACAAGGATTTATTAAACACTGATTTGTTCAGAGTATAATACAAGACCCAGAACAAAGAAAACAGTATAAATTTAGCTCTCATCTTAATCTATAGCAGGTTTTATTTTGAATCTAAGCCTTCCTTTCTACAATTCTCCAGTTATTTGAATTGACAAATATGTCTCAGGAAAATTCTGCTTGACTTGTAGTCATATAGCTTAGTTATGACAAGAAGTTTGGTCTCAATTTTAAGTTTACATTCATTTATCTTATTTATTGGGAGGAGCAATTTCATAGGAGATGCTGGAAAATAAAAAGTTATTTTGGGTAACTAGACATCAGTGAGACAAAGTCCACGCTTGTCATAACTGAAATTATTTTCTCTTTAGAGTTGAAGGCCCTATGGCATGGGTTACAAAGATTAAGCTGATTAAAAGATTATAATAATCAGATTAAAGACAACCCCAGGTATGCCGTTACACTCAAATAGAATGGATCAAGCAAATCTCCTAAGGTCTTTAGTCTTGTGTTATATATGTTCATCTAAAAAGTTCTTTATCCATAAAGCGAACATATATTACTCTTGTGTTTTATATAAATCATAACAGATTGAGAAAATGCTATTTTTTCTGTTTCTCTAGTTTCTGATGAGGTTGATTTAAAAAACTGCACATAGCTGATATTTTCAGTATGTGTCCACGTTTTACCATAATATAAGCCATTTCCCTAGACTTTTGAATGATTTTACCTGGAAGAGATTGATTCTCTTTAGACAATTTTATGTTGCAGTTTTTAATCAGCCCATATTAAACAGACACAATAAAAGAGATCTGTATGCTCCAGTGCCTGCCTTTCTTAACTTGTTTGGGGGCAGGTTAAAGTTGAAGAGAGCTGCTAGTTAGGGCACATAGCTTCTGGGGAAAGATATTTCCCTGTTTAACTTGAAATTGTCTGTCTTCCAATATAGGAAAGTGGAATTTTTTTTTTGCTATGCCCCAAATTTGACATTTTAAGCAAAATTGAGCTCATTACAGGTGAATGTAAAAAGAAATACGAAAAGTAGCATCAGTAAAAATTTTTTTGTTTTGCTCTAATGTTTTACTTATTTTTGTTTATGTTTTGAATAGGGCCTTTACTGGAAATTGGTGGATTATTTTTCTTTTTTGAGAGAGAAAGCTGAAAGACATAAAAATGGAAAGCAACTATTTCACCTTTTAAATGAGTATAGAGATTTGCTCTTTCCATCCAACAAGTCTTGGAGAAATAGAAAGTTTCTCTTTTCCTGTATGGATTCCAAAGACTAGGATGGTCTTTTGATATAGGAAGGGGAACAGTCACACTAAGTATACATGATCGAGTCTATTAAACATGCATTTTAGCTTGTGGAGAAACCGTCCACTCCAGCACAAGATGTTTCTGACTCTGTATAGCTATAAACATTGTTTATCTGCTGGTATACTGACCATGAGATAAAATCAATCATCAGATAGTCTCAGTTGTGAAGTATATTCCAGGAAGCAATTCAGACAGCATTTGTATTTTTGCCTAACCAAAATAAAGCCAGAGGTGATGCTTTGGGAAAAAGCCTCAAACCATGTTTTTCCTTTATTCTCAGTCCACAACAGTCAGCGACACAGAAAAAGACTTCTGTGACCAAGTGTGGGGATTTCTTCCTACCACCAAGCCAGGAACACCAGCTAGGTGTCCTCCGATTCAGTTCTGGGACTCTACCCAGAGGGCTCAATCTCCAAAACTGCTCCCCTTCTTTCTCCCACCCAGTCCCAAGTCTGGGCCTCCAGAACTTCTGACTGACTGGCTTCAAGTTGGAATTCCCACAAATCCAACTTGCCTAGAGCACCTCACAGAACCCAGGGAAACACTGGTTTACTGGTTTACTAAGAAGGATGTTTTAATTTTTTATTTTTTTAAGCATATAAACTTAAATTTTATTTATTGAAAATACATGGTAAGAAATTTGAGAATCAAAGTATTCTTATTTTATACTTAGAAAGCAGATATCATATTTTAGCATTGCATAGGGTTCCATTCTGAGACCAGTTGGATTGTTCTTTCCTCCAAAAAAGCATACTCAAATCACCAAAACATGGAATTAATATAAGAAGGATGTTTTAAAGAATACAAGTGAGCAGCCGGATGAAGAGACACAGGGCGAGATCTGGAGGAGTCTCAAGTGCAGGGGCTCATGTTGATGAGTTGGGGTGCGCCACTCTCTTGGCACATGGATGAGTTCTTCACCTTCCCTTCAGCCTCTATGCATTCAAACCCAGTTCTCTTGGGTTTTTATGGAAGCTTCATGATGTCAGCATTCCTTCCACCAGTGTATGGGGCAGAGCCTACTCTGGGGAGGGTCTTAAGACCCACAGTCAGAAGTTCCGGGAAGATCAGAGACCTGCCTTGTGGCAGGTGAGAAAGAAGGGCGGGAGAAGGTGGAGAGATTCTGTTTCCAGAGGCTTGCCCCTGAGCCTACATACTCAATATTACAGCAAAAGACTGGAACAAAGGCTATGGGAATTTCAAACTAGGAGCTGTGGATAAAGACCCGTGTCTGTATCATAACACCACATGTACTAATATCTGTAACTCATTAGGAAAAGGCATCAGCTTAACAATATCAAGATATGTATTAAAGATTTAAAACAACTGGGACTAGGAGAAACTGTCAAAGGCCTTTCCCTGTTTGAAATAAATTATTTTAGTTTGAGATGAATTAAACTATGGAAAAGCAGTTTCTCAGAACTAAGACCCAAGACCTAAGAGTATTCCAAAAAATACCATTCCAAAGATCAGAAATATAAATAATTTTTTTTCTTTTTTTTTGAATTGGAGTCTCACTCTGTCACCCAGACTGGAGAGCAGTGGCCGCTCCTGGCCACTGCAGCCTCGACCTGCTGGGCTCCGGCGATCCTTCCGCCTCAGCCTTCCAAGTAGCTGAAACTACAGGCGTGTGCTACCACGCCTGGCTAATTTTTTGATTTATTGTAGAGATGAGGTCTCGCCAAGTTGCCCAGGTGGGTCTCGAACCCTCAGGCTCAGTCAGGCAATCCACTTACTTCAGCCTCCCAAAGCGCGGGATTACAGGCTGAGCCACCGAGCCCGGCTTATAAATAATTTTGACTAAGGAAAGAACAAGAAGTGGTAAACGGAAATAGTAGCTTTCATATAGTGGAAGAGGGGTTGCTCTACTAGGAGCTAAGGACACAGACAGTGATAGGGAGGAAAGGAGAAAATTTATTGACGGTAGTTTTCTAAGCATTATTAAAAACTACCTTATCTTTTTTTTAGATTTTACAGAGCTTTTGCATGTGGGTGCTTAGGTCTAATTGAACAGTTCATTGGTGCATTCATTCCTTAAGTATTTGCATGTACTGGGCATTAGATACATTGCTAGGGACAGTAGAGAACCAAATAGATATGGTGTCTGCCCTCAGGAAGTTTGAAGTCTTGTAACATTTTGAGAGTATCACTGGATTAATTGTCCTCAAACTCGGACACATACACACACACACAATTTAAAAAATCTACAGATCTTTGTTTTGATGTTTGTATTTCTGACTATTTTGGGATCTTTCTACAGTATTATGTGAAGTATCCCATATCTGTGTTGCACTATGTTCTTCTAGGGGCTCCTTCATCATTCCTTTTATAAAAGGTTTTATTATGGAAAACTTTAACAATATAAAAATAAGAGACCAGGCGCGGTGGCTCAAACTTGTGATCCCAGCACTTTGGGAGGCCGAGGTGAGGGGTTGCCTGAGCCCACGGGTTTGAAAACAGCCTGGGCAACTTGGCAAGACCTCATCTCTACAATAAATCAAAAAATCAGCCAGATGTGGTAACGTGCACCTGTAGCTCCCACTACTTGGAAGACTGAGGTGGAAGGGTCACCGGCTGGAGCCCAGCAGGTCGACGCTGGAGTGACTGTGAGCGTGCTACTGCATTCCAGCCTGGGCAACGGAGTGAGACTCCAACTCAAATAAATAAATAAGAAACTAGTGAACCCATTTGTACCATCACGTAGCTTTATGGTCAACTGTGTTTTGTCTGTACTGCCACCACCACTCATCATTCCCAGGGTCGTTTTAAAGCAAATCTCAGGCATTTTGTAATTGCATTTGTAAATATTTCAGTATGAATTTCTAAAAGATACAGATACTTTTTCAAAACATAACCATGTACTACTACCACGCTTAAGTACACTAAGAATCATTCTTTATCATTATCTAATACCCAGTTGATCAAATTTCCTTGATTGCCACATACATTTTGGTATGTCATTCAAAAAATGATTATTAACCATCATAAAAGCATTTCAATTATAAGTTCTACATATGTTTTTCCTTCTTGAAGTAGAAAAATGAGAGAAGCAAATGCACAGAAGAAAAATTATAATAGCCTAACTTGTTCAGGAAATAAACTATCATAGAATAACTTGGAAGAATGAAAAATGTAAAAATTCAAAGCAAAATTAACATGAAGATAATAAAACAAAAGGACCAAAGCAATGGATCTAGAAAGAAAAGAAAAACTGATACCTGCCACTTCAGGTGAAAAAACAGAGGGTGAATACCACAGCTGATTTTACACTAATAAAAATTGCAGTTATCAAGTTGCTTTTTTAATCTTAGTTTGATTTCTCCAACTCTTTCTGTTTCTCTTAAGTGTTTAGCATTCGTGGTCATAGCACACAGTGAAATTTTTGGAAATATTTTTAATGTAGTTGATGCTTAGTGACTTCATTTCATAAATGATAATAATGTGAACTTAAATTCTTTATTGATATTCATTCAAAAGTAGAACCTGTCAACAGTATTTACTTGTATCGCTTTATTTAATTTGCAGATAAGAACTTAGAAGAATAGCATATCATATCTATGTTTTCATAACACTGCATTTGGCTTTTAAAACATTTCCTCCAAAACAAAGTTAACTACATTAGAGTATCAAATGAATTGGATGTAATTAAATGAGTAAATGAATTATAACTTTAAAACAAGAGTAAAGAGTGGAATAATAAAACTATGAGAACTGATATATTATGGGACTCTGGTTCTGTGCTGTACTTCAGAGCCTGGAACAATACCTGGAAAATTCGTAATTACTACTTAAATATTTTTGAATGAATAAATTAAAAACCTAGCCTGAATTGAGTACAGAAAGGTGTTTCAAACAAGAAACATAAAACTAGATGTTTCATACAAATATGAAGGCTTACCAGTGACTTAAATTCAAGGGTAGCCTCTTCATTGTTTGTAGTTTCATTTTTCTTTTATAGCTTTATTGAGATACAACTGCCATGTAATAAACTGCACAGATTTAGTGTGTACAGTTTGATAAGTTCTGACATATACGTACACCCATTAAACTACCACCACAATCAAGACAGTGAACTAACTCACCACTCTGATATTGCCTTATGCCCTTTGTGTTCCCTCCATTTCACCAACAACCCCCTCTCACCCCACCCAAGCCCCAGGTTTAACACAGAGCTGCTTTCTGTCATTATAGATTGGTTTGTATTTTGCAGAATTTTATACAAATGGAGTCATATAGTACATACTTTATTTTGTCTTTAACTCTACATAATTATTTTGGCATTCATCTATGTTGTCTACATTAGTAATTTGTTACTTTTAATTAATGAGTGGTATTTTATTGTACAGATATATCACAGATTATTAATTTACCTGTTGATGGTCATTTGTTTGTTTCTAGTTTGGGGCTATTATGAATAAATTTCTGAATATTCATGTATATGTGTTTCTGTGGATATATGCTTTCATCTCTCTTGTGTAACTACTTAGGAGTAGAATGTCTGGGTCATATAACAGTGTTTGTTTAACTTTTTAAGAAACTGTTGGACTGTTTTCAAAAGTGGTTGTACCATTTTACATTCTCAACCAGTAGTGTATGAGAGTTCCAGTTCTCTTACATTTTTGCCAGTACTTGGTATGGTCATCTTTTACATTTTTGCCATTATGGTGTGTGTGTAGTCATTATGGTTTTTTGCATTTTCCTTTAACTAATGTTGAGTATCTTTTCACACATTTATTTTCCATCTATGTATCTCTTTGGTGAAGTACTGTTAAAATCTTTTGCCCATTTTAAAAATTGGAATGTTTACTTCCTTATTATTTAGTTGTAAAGGGTCTTTATATATTCTAGATACTAGTCTTTTGTCTGGTATATGTTTTGGAATTTTTTTCTTCCAGTTTGTAGCTTGCCATTTGATTTTCTTAACAGTGTCTTTTGTAGGGCAAAAGTTTTTAATTTTGAAAAAGTCAACTTTTAAAATTTTATAAATTTTTAAATTTGTAGTTTGTGCTTTTATGATTTGTATATATGAAATTTTTACCAAGTTTAAAGTGACTAGAATTTATTTCCTGTTTTCTAAGAGTTTTATAATTTTAGTTCTTTCATTTAGGTCTGTGATCCATTTTAAGGTATGATGTAAACTAAGACTTGAGGTTCATTTTTTTGCATATAGCTGTTCAATTGGTCTAGAAACATTTGTTCAGAGGTTATCCCTTTCCTAGTGAATTGCCTTAGCACTTCTGTCAAAAATTAATTGACAATATGTCTATCCTTTTGCCAATACCAAACGGTCTTGTAGTGTTAAAATCATGTAGTATGGTTTCTCTAACTTTATTCTTCTTTTTCAAAATTTTGTTTATTATAGGTCCTTTGCACTTTCATTTAAATTTTACAATGAATTTAAGTTGCTCCTGAATAGAAATACAATTGATTTTTGTTATATTGGTCTTGTGTGTTACAACTTTGCCAAACTCACTTATATAGTTCTAATGCTTTTTTGTAGATTCAATCATTTACAAGCAGACACTTTTACTTCTTCATTTCCTATCGGAGTGCCAGTTGGCAGTAGTCTCTTTGTCATTAATCCTAATTAAATAGTATATGTTAGTACTATCATAATTTTCATTAAACCACAAATTAATTTCTCCTTCATTTAAAATTAAAATTCTTGCCAAAGTCTGAATTTCAGATTTTAGGTTTTCTTAGCAAGAGTTTTAAAATATTTTGGGATGCCTAATGGCAATGAAGGAACTTTCTAAGATCACCCGAGAGTACTCCCGCTAAGATGTCTGCATCTTGACATTTTAAAACTTACGTATTTCTTATAGATTCAAGCTGTCTTAATTATCAATAATAAATGACTTTTACAACATTCCCTATTAAGAGCATATAAAGGAATACATATGAGGTTATTAACATCTCTGACCTGGAAATAAAATGAGCAACTGATGGCATTCTAGATGCTATCCCCAAAGATTCATTTAATCTTTGAATGTAGCAACAACTAACAAAAGGTTTATGCTTTTAACTTTCTTGAATATAAGTTGAACTATAATTTGAATTTCTTTAACTCAGGTATATCAACCTAATAGTTACCTGTTTTAAAAGTTAATTCCATTTCAAAGTCATTTTCTGTTACTAGAGATATACCTCTTTTTTTCCAGGATATGACAAGTTTCACTAAAGTCTTATTCTGCCCAAAGTCGCAATATAAGTTTATAAACAATTTTCCAAATCTTAAGGCAGAACTGATTTCCACAAGGGAATAGTGTAATAATGGGAGTATTGATCCTGACTACCAAGTCTCAAGCTGGAATTCCATTTTCTAGTATCCTGGTACCAGTTTCAGTGATGCAAAATTATGGTATCATAAGACTCCCATGGGGGGAACATGGGGGCCCTTGAGCAGAGGCAGATTCAGGTTTGGGGAATACACCCGAAACGTGTTCAGTTTCTGGTGCTGTCTTTTATGAAAAGGAATACAAATATAAAATTAAATATTAAAGTGTAAATGTTTAAAATAAAAACTTCTCATTGTTTACATCAGTTATATTCTATCATGTTACCACAAACAATCAGTGAATACTGGACCATTGTTCCAGGGGGAAATACAGAGTTAGGTTCCTGTTGTATCTCTGGTCACAACATTTTAATCAACTGATCAATATATAACCTTGTTTTATGTGTATTTCTGTTTAAAGGCGCCTTATTTATGATATACTATTGATTCATTATTATTGATAACTCATACCTGAACAAAGTTTATCTCACATACATGTTTTTGCCATAAAACACATCACAGCTTTCTCGCACTTAGGAACACTGGTCAGCATTTCAGCATTATACATTTTAAACAGTGAAATCACCAAAAATGAAAACGCACGCACACACAAATGTGAAAACATGGCACTAAATAGACTGCAAAAAGCACACTTGTTTACAGGATGGCAGCTGATACAGGAAGGCAAAGAGCCCCTTATTAGATGTCAGCTGCAAACACATGCCTTGGGTGACTCAGAGTTTGTGCTGTGCGTGTCTGTGAATGACAGTGAAAGCACCACAGGTACTACTTTTGAGGTTACAAATAAATTTTAGCAAGCAGGTAAGTTCACAGGTGTGGACTCTGACTAGTGAGGATTGCTCTATATGTAATAAAGAAGTACTCCTCTAACAAATGACAAGTTTCTGAAGTTGGCAAATACCATGAATACTACAGTCCCAGAAAAATAATTTTTTTAATTAACTACCTGGTACTCTTAATAATACAGTTTCCCCTTTAGCTGCATACCCTTTGATTATATGATAATGATTGTGATATTTTAATGAAGATAACTGACAGTGATTTTGTAATATTTCTATAAGGATATGGAAAGATTGAATAAGTTTTTCCCTCTAACATGGTTGATCTTTAAAAAGTTGTTTTTTACTACTGACATTTGTGATGCATAAAATGTACAACTTCACATATAGACATCCTTCATATCTGCTGTAAGCTGGGGCCTGCAGTCAGAGGACTTCAGATAATTCTACTTCACATGATTCTCCTCAGAAAAAGAAGTTAGCATGATACGTATAGTTGCCTAGGCTACCTTTTTAGTTGTTTACACTACATTTTTGAGGATATTAGTGACAGAAAAGAACTTCTATTTTAACTAGGCATTACTGAGAACAGCCTCCACTACTTCTCTTATTACCTTGCACATGCCATGGGGATACGTATCATGATTCAGCCCCTCACCCTGTACTGATTTATGTCACACACAAAAAAACTGCACACAAAAGTATCTATGAACTACACAAATATATCTCTCTGAATCCAAACTAAACAATCCCTAGCTTAATTTCTCTGTGACAGGATCCCAGAAGTGCAGGTGGCCACTTTATTGCCACCCAACACGGATACCAACACTGGGGAGGTAAATGGTGGGGAATTCCAAGTGGACAGAGACAGCTATTTAACCCATTATGGTTAAATGTTGCGAATTTCACAGGTGAAGACACAGTAGAAACCCCTCGCAGGGCCTTTGAAGGGACCTGTGCACATGAGAGTCCCTGAAGCTTTCCTTCCAACAAACCTACTCTGCCCCTAAGGAAACCCTCCACATTGAAGCCCTTGAGTCCCTAAGGGGGTCTCAGTCCTGCTCCAAAGATGGGAGATTACCTGAGCACACCCAACAGGAAGAAACCTGAAATAGAGGACAATATAAAATTAGGTGAAAAGTTATATATGTGGACCCTTTACAACTAAGTAGGTCAAGTACATATATATACAAAGCAAGTCTAGATTGCCTCTTGTTAAAATTTTGTTTGAATTTGGTATTAGAACAGCAGCTTCCCATGAAGGAGTGCTGACTTCTGATTAGGACTTTCACTCCCCATCTCTCCTTAGAGCCTGTAGCACTTTCTCCAACAGACCAACATACAAATATGTGTCAGCTGCTTGGCCACTAACTGCCAGCAACCTTTGTCAGTCAAGGCCTGTTGTGGGTCTTGATGACTGCAGACAGTAACTGAGCTGCCTTTCCAATGACTGTCTTGCCTCTGTTCAATAACCCTTGCTGCCTCCGATTCCTCTGCCGCCATCTTCTCATTGCTTAAGGACAGAGTGCTGACTGAGAATTTAAGACCAAGTAACTTGTAGATACAGCCCAGTGATAAATCATGGAAGCATATAGCTACATATCTGTGCAGTCATTTAAAACATATCGACATGCTCTGACCATAGAAAATGAGCATGATAGTTCTTACACCTTGATTAGAGTACTATGGTAACCTCTCAGAACAGTGTTCAGATATTTGAATGCTTGGACGTATGCCATCATAAATTTGACCAATTTAAACCCTAAAATGCCAGCTGTGATAAATATTTATCAGGGGTGATGTGTGTGATTTGCAAAGCTCACATTACTTCAAAAGCCCATCTGTGAAAGGTTTGAACTAATTCCTCTTTCTCTACAGAAAATGGAAGTATTTGAGTCACTACATTGGCGTTATACTAGGCTCCAAGGTTTGAGTCAATCATATTAAAAATAAATGAAACACTCAAACGTCTCAAAGTTTCATTAAAGTCATTTAATTGTGAACGTGATAAGGAACAGATTTTTTTTTTTTTTTTGGACAGGATTTCACTCTGTTGCCGAGGCTGGAGTGTAATGGCACGATCTCATCTCACCGCAGCCTTGAACTCCAAGGCTCAGATGATCCTCCTGCCTCAGCCTCCCAAGTAGCTAGGACTATAGTTCTGTGCCAGCAACTGGGCTAATTTTTCTATTTTTTGAGAGACAGTTTCTCACTTTGTTGCCCGGGCTGGTCTCAAACTCTTGACTTCAAGCTGTCCTCTCGCTTCAGCTTCCCAAAGTGTTGGGATTCCAGGCATTAGCCACCACACCTGGCCATTCTTCTTAAAGGAAGCTGTGAGGATCAAGAACGTTTGTAAGCTGCCTTTTCCAAGTCTGTATGCTAGGTACTATACAAAGTAACTAATGAGGCAGGTGTTGTAACGTTCAGTATGCAGAAGAGTAAACTGAGACACAGAGAGGTTTGTATGACTTGTCTAGTAAATGGCAGAGGGTGAGGAGCAGTTTGAACTCCCAGTCTATATATTTATCATTAATGAGAGGCCTGGGGAGCCACTTTTTTCTGGTCTTGTGTGTGTTTTGAAGGTTTTCCTGTGTTTTGAAGAATGTGAGTGCATGGATGTAAGCTTCTTGCTGCATTTAATACTAGCTGGTCAAGAGGCTTCCTCTTCTGCATCTGCCGGTCACTAGCAGCATGGGGCCTTGCTACAGAGACTGTAAATGGTGGGATGCCTCATGTAACTAGTTACTAATAGAGGGAGAAGTATAATTTTTAAATAGCTAAAGGAGTAGAACCATGAAATGTGAAGTTTCTAGAAGTGGGTTCTGCCTATATATGTGGTTTCCACTCCTTAAGATGATTTCTTCATTGTCATTGTGAGTGATTATAAATTCTGAAAACACAAACATTTGCAAAAGTCAGTAGAGAATGTAAGCTTTTTATTTTTTCCAGGAATGAATAAACCTGAAGGAGAAAGAGAGACTGGTAATATGAAAATCCTATGGCAATTGTGTTTGAAAATAGTTATTTTTGTCTTTAATCATAGCAAAGGTGATTTTCTTTCTCTGGATTATAAAAAGTTTAACTTAATGGTGGTAGAATGTAACATTAATTGTGTGCTAAGTAGATCAAAACTCTGGTAATCAAGAAGTGTGGGCAGAAAGCCTGATATTTCACAGTAGGGATGTTAAACCCATCTGATCTGTGCATTACATCTATGATACATCTTTTTCCAGCTGTAGGAAGTGAATATTAGCTGCTCTCAACAGTCTTAAATTTTGTTCCATATATAGTAGAAGTATCCTGGAAGATTCAAAATATATGTATGGACTAAGTAAATGTCAGAATGATAAGTCAAGGTTTTAGCAGCTCAGACATTAGAAAAATAATGCAGCCGAGCTCAGTGGCTCAGCCTGTAAGCCCGCGCCTTTGGGAGGCTGAGGTGAGTGGATTGCCTGAGCCCACGGGTTCGAGACCCTCCTGGGCAGCGAGACCTCATCTCTACAATAAATCAAAAAATCAGCTGGGCATGGTAGTGCATGCCTGTAATTCCAGCTACTCAGAAGGCTGAGGTGGAAGGATCGCCGGAGCCCCGCAAGTTGAGGCTGCGGTGGCCGGAAGCGGCCACTGCACTCCAGTCTGGGTAACAGAGTGAGACTCCAACTCAAAAAAAAAAAAAAAGAAAAAGAATGCTACTAGTTATGACTAGAAAGTAATGTGGGCATTGCAGAATCCTTTAGGATTACTAAATCTAGTTCACTCATTAAGAGTGAAAACATCTCAGAAGTCGTATTAAAGCAAAATGCAAAACATAACAAGACATTGTGACTTTCCTTGGGGAACATCTGTTTCTGCTCACCTTGTCTTGAGGTTGCTTTTCTTTTTCACCACCCTGTCTTTACAGATTTTATTGACCTAGACCAGAAGTCAGCAAACTGCCACCCTCAGGTCAAATCCAACCCAACTGTTTCTGTAAATAAAGTTTTATTGGAACATAGCCATGTTCATTTGTTTATATATCGTCATGACTACCTTCAGGCTACAGTAGCAAAGTTGAATAATTTCAACAGAAAATTTATGATCTATAAAGTCAATTTACTCTCTGGTCCTTTCCAGAAGAACTTTGCTGACCCTGGCTTAGAAAGTGATGAAAACTTAAAATATGTTTTTGTTTGTTTTCCTTTTTCTTCTTTTTCTCTTCCTTCTGTTCTTTGAGCTGTATATGAACTCTTATCAGTAGTTGAGGTGTCAGCTCTCCAAGCATATGTCTTTGTCTGCCCCATGTGAGGTTTCCATCCCCAAACTATTGGTTATTTTTTTCCATTTATGAGGCTACAGTTTTTTTAATGGGTATAGCAACAGGACCACATATGAAGAGCTGTATACGTACTCAGGAGTATGCTTCTTGTGTTGTCATAGACTGGCCACCGTTTGTTTACCTCAGGTCACTATTACGAGTACAGTGCAGTGATCTTAAAATGTAGTAAGGGATAACTGTTCTTGATGATAATGTTTTCAAATGCACAGTGACATCTATTTAAATATTGGGACCAAATCCTGATCTGTTCTGAATAATAACAGGTTGTACAAGAGGGAGTTTGAAGCATCTGTGCTAATGAAATCAGCTCTCATTTTAATTTATCTTAGATTCCATGCGTGTTGGAAATGGAGAGGAAATGAGGGTTAAGACAATTTTAATTTATTTCCTGATGTTCTTCTGTTCTACTGTACAAAAGGTCTGATGGTATATTTGGACTATTGTTGTCATGCTGTCACAAGAAGGTGTAGGCTCTGAGAACCAGAAAGATTGAGATGTAAATGGAAAAGGGCACATATAGAGATTACAGTTTGGAGGAGCAGGGAGTCTCCAACTCCATCTGAACAGATAGAGATATATCATTATTTTCACCATTTCTTGTTACTGTTTTCATTCAACTACTCCATGTATTTTCCATAACACGCCTTTTATTTCTCTCTCTTTTCATTGAGAACGTTCATTGTTAAACAAAATATACCACCTATAAAATTCTGATACTTTTATATGCACACACACCCTCATTTCTTCCATAGAGATGAAGCATATATCAGAAGCTATCTAGGATGTGGGAAGAATTCTTGTTAACATTCTGACAATAATATAGCCCTATGCTTTGGACAGTCCTCTTGCTCAGATCTACCTGAGGTTGATGGCTTTTTTGGTTTGTTTGGTTGGGGATTTTTTTGTGGAGGGTGTTTTGTTTTTGAACTGAGTCCTCTTGGAGTGTTGAGAGTGACTGAACTTGCTAGGTTTGTGTCAGAGCTAGGAGAGATGATATCTGGAAGATATAAGTAACATCAGAAATTGCTATTGTGACCCACATGAGATAATTGATTATGTTTAAAGGGCTAGTGATAAGATCGATACTGTGTTTGGCTTTGCCACCAAAGGACCTAGTGCCCTTCCTTTTGTACTTATGTAATAGATGAAAATGAAAATAAAGCTGAACCCTAAGGGAAAGCGATTAAATATAAAAAGTGCTTCCTGTATTCAAAGCCTACATGCCATAGAGGCTTTGAAAAATCTCTTTAAGTATTCACTACTATAGTTCATTTCTTCAAATAAGTGTTATATTTTCCAGGCCAGGCACAGTGACTCACACCTATAATCCCAGAGCTTTGGGAAACTGAGGTGAGAGGATTGCTTGAACCCAGGTATTTAAGATCAGCCTGGGCAGCATAACAAGCCCTCATCTCTCCAAAGTTACAAAAACTATCCAGGTGTCGTGGCACACACCTGTAGTCCCAGCTACTTAGGAAGCTGAGGTGGAAGGATTGCCTGAGCCCAGTAGGTCAAGGCTGCAGTGAGTTGTAATTGTGCCACTGGACTCCAGCCTGGGCAACAGAGGGAGACCCCAACTCAAAACAAAAAAGTTGTATTTTCCTTTTGTATAAGAAATTTGATGATAGTGTTCTGAAGATTAAAATTATTTAAAAGTTGGTTATTATTATTATTATTATTATTATTATTATTATTATTATTTCGAATTGTCACCTCCCTTCATCATCCAGGCTGGAATGCAGTGACATGATCATGGCACACCACAGCCTTGACCTCCTGGGCTTAGGAGCTCCTTCAGCCTTGGCCTCTGGGGGTGGGGTGGCTTCAGGTGTGCATTACCACACCCGGCTAATTTTTTAAAACTTTTTTGTAGAGACAAAGTCTCACTGTATTGCTCAGACTGGCCTCGAACTCCTGGCCTCAAGTGATCCTTCCAAAGTGCTGAAATTACAGACATGAGCTACTGCCCCTTTCCTGGTTTATCATTTTTGAAAGAAACATCAGCAAATATCTCTGGAAATAAAATCATCAGTTTGCCAGTAAATGAGTAGCATTATAGTTGTGAGTTAAAATGTGAATGTTTGAAAACAAGTTGAACTTAAAATACAATTTTAGGCTTCTGTTTTTGGATAAGATGTAGTATATACATTATAAACGATTCTTCCTGCTAACTACAAAAAAAATTCAGTGAATTTTCTATGTTTTGTGGGTTTACTTGTTCATTTTGCTTCCTGTAATCCCACACAATATAGTTGGAGAGGCCTGCAGCTAGAAACACCAATGTATGGAGCAATTTAAAAAAATACATGATGGAGTATAATGCAGTCATAAAGGACAAAATTATGAACTTTGTAGTAACTTGGATGGATTTAGAGTCTATAATACTCAGTGATCTATCACAGAAACAAAGAACTGAGTACCACATGTTCTTGCTCATAAGCAGACCCTCAACAATTATCATAATACTACAAGAAAAATTGACAGTAGTGGGAAACTCCAGGGAAAGGGGGGCACACCTCATCAATGAGGATCCCTGATCTCAAATCAGGTTAAGTGGGGACCAAAGTGAGGCCCAAACTTTACCTGTAAAATTGCCATTTGTATACCTAACCCTGAATTGTACCCCACATCTTTAAAATAAAATTTTTAAAAAAAAGAAGCCCCATTTTTATTATATCCAATTGCAAGCAAAAGTTTTAAAAGTTGCCTCCCTGCCCTTCCCAGATACTGCAGCTGTGGAGATTAGGTATGTCCATCATACCTACCCTGAAATAATGAGGGCATCCCTCCTTCTCCCACTGGCTACTGCCCCTACCCCTCCCACTGAGCACTGCAGCCTTGGAGATTGTAGATAGAACTGCAGTGATGAGGTAGAGACCCTCCCCAGTGGGTGTTAGAGCCACAGAGACTAAGCAAAACCCTTACCATCATTGCCTCCTTGAAATAATAAGGTCACTCCCTTCCCTTCCAACTAGAGAGTGGAGGGAGAAGTTTAAAGAGGAGGGAGTTAGGGAAAAGAATTTTAAAAATCTTTGTTTGAAATCCTGGGCATAATTTCTTAGCATCCTGTGCATGAGACCGATCAGAATCGATACAGAAAAAAGTTTGAGAACTGGACTCAGCTATGATGTATCATCCAGGTTTCAGGCTGGTCTCTAGGTAGCCCAGTGGGGCAGAGCACAACAACATTAAAAAGACCTTAGAGGGGTTGGGGGAGGCGGGCTTGGTGGCTCAGCCTGTAATCCCAGCACTTTGGGAGACCGAGGTGAATGGCTTGCCTGGGCCCACGGATTCAAGACCAGCCCAGACAACTTGACGAGACCTCATCTGTACAATAAATCAAAAATTAGCCAGGCATGGTAGCACGTGCCTGTAGTTCTGGCTACTTGGAAGTCTGAGGCAGAAGAATTGCCTGAGGCCAGCAGGTCGACACTGGGGTAGCCATGAGCATGCCACTGCACTCCATCCTGAGCAACAGAGTGAGACTCCAACTCGAAAAAAAAAGGGAATTAAAATTAAAAGTCCTTAACAATTAAATTGACATTTGAACCACAACCCACAATGCTAGGACATGTATTGTGAATCTAAACAGCTTGCCTGCCTACCAAAATAGAAAATTTAAATAGAAAGCAGAGTTGCATAACATAATACTCATCATACCAAGGACCAGGAAAATCTCAACTCAAATGACAAAAGAATCAGCAGACACTACACTGAGATGACACAGACATTGGAAGTGTCTGACAAGGATTTTAAAGAAGCTATAATAGTAAAAATGCCCCAGTAGCAATTACAGTTTTGAAACAAATGAAAAATAGCCTTGGCAGAGAAATAGATGATAATATAAGGAAAAACCAAGTGGGAATTTTAGAAAAGAAAAAACATAATAAACTAAATTAAAAATGGGCTTGATAGTAGAAGAGAGATGCCAGAGGAAAGAACTGGTGCACTTGAATTTCAATCAACAGAAATTATCTAATCTGAGCGACAGAGAGAATATGGATTGGGGAGAAAAGAGTGAATAGAGTCTCAGGGACCTCTGGGGGCAATAACAAAAACATGTTTATGTTTGCATCATGAATCCCTGAAGAAGAGGAGTAGGAATGAGCGACTGAAGAAAGTATTTGAAGAAATGACAAAACCTACTAAATTTGACAATCCTATACACTCAAGAAACTGCGCCAACTCCTAACCAGCAAAACTTGAAGGAAAAAAATCTGTTCCTAGATAATTTATAAGTAATTTGCTTAAAACCAAAGACAGTGAAGAACATCTTGAGAACAGCCAGAAAGAAGCAGTGCATTAGCTATTAGAATGACTGTGGATTTCTTATTAGAAAACATGGAGGCTAAGAGAAATGGCAAAACATTTTTAAAGTGCTCCGAGAAAGGAACTGTTAACTCAAAATTTTTCATCCAGTGAAATACAATGAAGTAAAATAGAGACATTTTCAGATGAAGGAAAACTAAGAAAATTCATTGCCAGCAGACTTGCTTTAAAAGAAGTTCTGAGACTGGATGTAAGGGCTCAATCCTGTAATCCCAGCACTTCAAGAGGCCAGGGTAAGAGGATTGCCTAAGCTCGGGGGTTCAAGACCAGCCTGGGCAACTTGGTGAGACCTTGTCTCTACAATAAATCAAAATAAATACATAAATAAAAATGGGTATCGTAGCATGCACCTGTAGTTCTGGCTATTTGAAAGGCAGAGATGGAAGGATCACCAGAGCCTAGCAGGTCAAGGCTGCAGTAGCTGTGAGCATGTCACTGCACTCCAGCTTGGGCAACAGAGTGAGACTCCAACTCAAAAAAAAAAAAAAAAAAGAGGAAGTTCTTCAGACAGAAAATGATGGCAGAAGAAACGTTGGAACATCAGGATGGAGAAAGTACAAATGAAGGAATAGATTATAAGGCATTGATTTGTCTTCTCTTGAGTTTTTTAAATGGTGACAAATGCAAGTTTTCTAACATTGTCTAATGTGGTTCTCAATATATATGAAGGTAATTTTTAAGACAACTATGTCATGAAAGAAGAGGAGTAGGAGGAGAGTAAAGGGACCTAAAAGGTAGAAAGGTTTTGCATTGCACTTGAAATGGTAAAATGTTGATATGAGTAGACTTTAATGAGTGTTTTGTATATATATTATGGTCCCTAGATCAGCTAGCAAGAATGTTCCGCAAAGAGCTATTTAAAGACACTGTAGCCAAGATGAGAGGATTGCCTTAGTTCACGGGTTTAAGACCAGCCTGAGCAACTTGGCGAGTCCTCATCTCTACAATAAATCAAAAAATTAGCCGGGCATGGTGGCGCATGCCTGTAGTTTCAGCTACTTGGAAGGCTGAGGCAGAAGGATCGCCTGAGCCCAGTAGGTAAGGCCGCAGTGGCCGTCAGCGTGCCATTGCCCTCCAGCCTGGGTGACAGAGTGAGACTCCAATTAAAAAAAAAAAATACAGACACTGTAGGTAAATTGAAGTTGAATACTAAAAGAAGTCCAAATTATGCACAGAAAAGGGGAAACAGGAACAGAAAACAGAGAGCAAATAGAAAACAAAGTGGCATACTTAAATTCCAATATGTCAATTTCATAAAACATAATGATCTAAGCATACAAGTTAAGAAAGAGGAAAAAATACAGGTTAGAGATTGGCAGAATAGATTTTTTTTAAATGATCCAACTATGTGGTGTCTCCAAGAAAATCACTTCGACCGGGTGCCATGGCTCAAGCCTGTAATCCCAACACTTTGGGAGGCCAAGGAGAGGGGATTGCCTGAGCCCACGGGTTCGAGAACAGCTTGGGCAGCTTGGCAAGACTTCATCTCTACAATAAACCAAAAATGAGCCAGGCATGGTAGCACATGCCTGTAGTTCCAGCTACTTGGAAGGCTGAATCAGAAGGTCAGCGCCAGGGTGGCCGTGAGCATGCCACTGCACTCCAACCTGGATGACGGAGTAAGACTCTGACTCAAAAAAAAAAAATCAATTAACATATAATGATATAGACAGATTAAAAGTAAAATGATGGAAATATATACCGTATAAATAATAATCAAAAGAAAAATGGAATGACTGGGGGGTGTCAGGACCAAAGGGCTGGAGTCATAGGCAGTGAAGTAATTCACCTAAGTCACACTGGAGGAAAAAACAGGTTTACTGAGTGTGCTGCAAGGGAACAGCAGACCGAACAGCAATAAGAGAGCTGTCTGCACTGAGCCAGTGACCCAAGGTGTCTACCCAGTGGAGTTTGGCCTTCTCTTCCATTAAGGTGAATTTTAGGATTCCTGTCATGCATTTGGGGTTCCTGCCATGCAAATGAGGCAGTTCTGATTGGTTGATGTTAGACTTTGATCATTGATCAGATGAAGGTTAACACAAGGTGTCTCTTGCATAAAATGGCTTTCACAGTGACTATATTAATCTTAGAGTGGACTTCAGAACAAAGAAACCTAGCAGAGACCAAGGAGGACATAACAATAGTAAAGTGATAGTTCACCAAAAAGATGTAATTCTAAATATGTGCACTTAACAACAGAGCTTCAAAATGAAGTGAAAACTGAAGGGAAGATCGATCAAATGTATTTGAAGTTTTTAATGCCCCTGGATCAGTAATTTATGGAACGACTCAACAGAAAATGAACAAGGTTATAAAAGAACTGAACAATACAATCAAATAATTGGAACTAATGGAGAGTTATAGCACATTTCACACAACAACAGTAGAATGCACATTCTTATAATACATACAAAACATTTACTAAGGTAGACCATATTTTGGATGATCTAAATAAAACAAACCTTACAAACAAAAGAATTGAAAACATTCAAGTGTGTTTCTCTGACCATAAAGGAATCAAACTAGAAACTAAGAATGATAACCAGAATCCCCAAACATTTGGAAATTAAACAACTAATTTCTAAACAGCTCATGGGTCAATGAAATATTACAACGAATAATACAGTGAACTGAATAAAAATGAATATGGAGCACATCAAAATCTATGGGATCCAGCTAAAGCAGTGCCTAGAGGGAAACACTTTTAGTAAACACTTATAAAAGCAGAAAGATTTCAAATCAACAGTCTAAGCTTCTACCACAATAAACTAGAAAAGAGCAAAATAAACCCAAAGCAAGCAGAAGGAAGGAAATAATTGAAGAGCAAGAACAACAGAAAGGCACTTGAGAAAATAAAAAACACTTTATAAAAAAATCAATAAAGCTGATAAATCTTTATCATGACTGAGAAAAAGTGAGATACAAGTTACTCAAATATGAAATGAAGGAGGGTATCTCACTGTAGACCTTGCAGACATTAAGATGACATGGAATATTACAGAAAACTTTACCCACAGAAACTTGATACCTTAGACAAATAGACCAATTCTTTGAAAACCACAAAGTATCAAAATCTGCTCAAGATGAAATAGATTGTCTAAACAGTATTATAATTATTAAATTGAATTTGTAATTCCAGGCCTAGATGACTTTACTGGTGGATTCTATTGTAGCAGATGGATTCTAAGGTGGCTTCCCATGGTCACTCCCCCTGGTATTAACGCCCTTGTGTAGTCTCTTCCTCTTAAGTGTGGTTGTGACCTGTGATTTTCTTCTGTCTAGTAGAATATGACAAAGGGGATGTTCTGTCCCTCACATGATTATGTTATGTAAGGACTCCATCTTGCTAGCAGACCTGCTCTAGGGACTCACCAATCTAATACCCATTCATCATACAACACTGAGCAAACTAGGAATCAAATTTTTCAGTCTGATAAAAAGCATTTACAAACTACATGTAACATCACATTTAATGGTGAAAGACTAAATGCTTTCCTTCTAAAATTTGGAACCAGAAAAGAATGTCCTTTCTTACCTCCTCTGTTCAGCATCCTAATGGAAGATCTATCTAGTACAGTAAGGCAAAACAGAGAAATAATGGCATACATAGTGAAAAGAAGGGAAATTGTGATTAGTTCATGTAAGAAAACCCTGCGTAATCTACCAGTGCAACCAGAAAACCCTAGAATTAATAAGGGAATTTAACAAAGGCACAGGATACAAGATAGACACACAAAAAATAACCAAGTTTCTACACTCTAGAATTAAACAGTTACAAACCAAATTTTTAAAACACAATGCTGTTTGTAATTGCTTCTAAAAATGAAAGTGCAATGGGGATGAAATAAATAAAAGAAGACCTAAATAAATAAATGGACATAACATGTTTATGAAATGGAAGACTCAGTATAGAAAATGTCAGTTCTTTCCAAATTGATCAATAGGCTTAACACACTTCCTATCAAAATCCAAGTCTTTTGTATGTGTGTATGTGTGTGTGTGTGATTCTACAATGTACATAAAATAGCTATAGCAGTTTTGAATAAGAGGGAAGTTGAAAGAGTCATGCTTCTCAGTTTTAAAACTATTATTACTACAGTACATAAGAAATATGGTATTAGAGGATGGTTAAACATACAGATCAGTGGGACAGAATGGAGTCTAGCATTGACCTGCATAGGCATGCCAACTTGATTGTTGTTAACTGAGGTGAGAGTTATGTAAGATTAGCCACCTTAAAGTGCATAATTCAGTGGGCTTTGATGCATTCACAAGGTTCTGCAGCTACCATCTCTATCTAGTTCTTAAACATTTCATCCAAAAAGAAAACCACGTACCCATGAGGCAGTTGCTCCCCATTTCTCCCGTCCCCCTCCTCTTGGAAACCACGAATCTGTATTCTCTATGGACTTAAACCTATTCTGAATATTTTATATAAATGAAATGTATCCTTTTATATCTGGCTTCTTAGCATAATGTTTCCAGTTTCATTCATGTTATAGTTTGTATTGGTACTTTATTCCTTTTATGGCTGTAGTATTCCATTGTACATATATACCACAATTTGTTCATCGCTTTATTTGTTGATGGACATTTGACCTTTTGCTGTTTGTGAATAGCACTGCTATTCAGTTTTGGGAGATGAAGTAACCAATTGATTTCCTAGCAAAGTACAAAAGCAGTTCAGTGGAGGAAGCATAGTCTTTTTTTTTTTTTTTTAAGTTGCAGTCTCACTCTGTCACACAGGCTGGAGTACAATGGCATGCTCACAGCCACCGCAGCCTCTGCCTGCTGGGCTCAGGTGATCCTTCCACTTCAGCCTTCCAAGTAGCTGGAACCGCAGGTGTGCGCCACCACACCTGGCTGATCTTTTGATTTATTGTAGAGACAAGGTCTCACCATGTTGCTCAGGCTGGTCTCGAACCCCTGAGCTAAGGGCAATCCTCTCGCTTCCGCCTCCCAAAGTGCTGGGATCACAGGCATGAGCCACTGTGCCCGGCCACATGGTCTTTTCAATAAGTAATGTTGGAAGTGGACATCCCATAGGCAAAACAAAATGAACCTTGACCGAAACGTTATGTTTTATGCGAAATTTACTCAATGAATAGTAAATCTGACATATAAAATAAGCGTGACATATAAAACTATAAAATGTTTAGAAGAAAACATTGGAATAAGCCTTCGTGACCAGGACTAAAATTTGTTCAGCATGACACGAGAAGAACAGTCCATTTTTAAAAGATCAATAAGCTGAACTTTATAAAAAGTAAAGGCTTTTGATCTGCCAGTGACCCTGCTAAAGAGGATGAAAAGACAAGCCATAGATGGAAGAAATTTTTACAAATCACATATCCAATAAAGGTCTTGCATCCAGAATGTATTAAGTACTAAAAAAGAGATATATGAATGACAAAGAAGCACATGAAAAAATA
This sequence comes from Cephalopachus bancanus, assembly GCA_027257055.1. Taxonomy (NCBI): domain Eukaryota; kingdom Metazoa; phylum Chordata; class Mammalia; order Primates; family Tarsiidae; genus Cephalopachus; species Cephalopachus bancanus. The sequence goes on from JAPVLO010000104.1 coordinate 1,394,200, forward strand.
TTCAAAATCAGTAGCTATTAGGGAACTGCAAAAGACATGATGAAATAACACTACTAGTTGGGCACTGTGGCTCACACCTGTAATCCCAGCACTTTGGGAGGTGGAGGCGAGAGGATTGCCTGAGCCCAGGGGTTCGAGACCAGCATGGCCAACTTGGTGAGACCTCATCTCTGCAATAAATTAAAAAATTTGCTGGACGTGGTGGCATGCACCTGTGGTTCTACCTACTTGTATGGCTAAGGCAGAAGGATCACCTGAGCCCAGCAGGTCATAGCTGTGATGGCTGCGAGCGTGCCACTGCACTCCAGCCTAGGCAACAGAGTGAGTCTCTGACTCAAAAAAAACAAAAACACTAGTTACCTATCAACGTGGCTAAAATTAAAAAATGCCAAGAATGTGGGGAACTTACTTACATTGCTTGTGAGAATGTAAAGTAGTACAGCCATTCTGGGAAAGTTTGGCAGTTTCCTATAATATTAAACATACCCTTACCATATGATCCAGTAATCACATTCGTATGTATTTATCCTAGAGAAATTAAAGCCCACGTTCATACAGAAACCTGTACATTCATGTGCATAGCAGCTTAATTTGTAATAACCCAAAACTAGAAGCAACTCAAATGTCCTCCCAAGGGTAAATAAACTTTGGTATAATCCACATAACATAATACTCATCAGTAATAAAAAGGAATGAACTATTATTACGCACAACTTGGATGGATCTTAAGAGCATTGTGCTAAGTGGTAAAAAGCCAATCTCAAAATGTTAAATACTACAGGATTCCATTTATAACACTCTCAAAGTGACTAAATTGTAGTGATAGAGAACAGATTAGTGGTTTTCAAAGATTAAGGTTTGAGGAAGGCTCTGATTCTAAAGAGAAGGCATAAGGAGTTTTTCTTTGTCTCCATGATTCAGTTTATATCCTGATTATGGTGGTGGTTACCTGAGTCTAAACATGTTAACAATTCTTAGTGCATGTGAAAACTGGTAACACCTAAATAAAGTATTAATTTAGTTAATAGTATTGCCTAATATCAGTTTCCTGATTTTGATATTGTACTGTGGTTAAGAAATATGTTCTTATTGGGAAAGCTGTTTGGAAGGTACACAATAACTACAGTAACTCTACTATTTTTGCAATTTACTATAGGTCTTAAATTATTTCACAATGAAAAACAAAATAAGTAATGTTAAAGATTTTGGAGAGTAAAGAAAATAAAATGACCTTGTTAGAGTACTGTTAACTGAGGTAGTCTGAGAAAAGTGGTCTTGAGGTGGCTTTTTTCCTGTATATAAAATGATAACTGAAGATTCCAAAGAAGTGTATGCTCAACAGTGGAGTCTTAGTGTATGGTTGGTTGCATGGAGAAATGAGACAGACTCCATCTTGAAGAAGAGGTAGCCGGACTTGACAATCTGGTTTACTCATGGATACAACCGCCTTTGCACAGAACAGTTTCAACATCGTTCCACTCTCGCAGTTCCTTTGCCTTCTTACCCTCTGTGAGACGGGGCTGACCTTCACACGCTTGTTCTTGGACTCCTTCCCACTTCTACTCTCTTCCTCTTGTTTTCTCTTCCCTCGCTTCCTCCTTTCTCCCCCCCGCCCCCATTCTCTTCCCTACTTACCCTTTTTCTATCTTACTTCCTCCTCTCCTCTTTTTTTTTTTTTTTTAAATATGTTTAAAAAAAAAAAAGCACCTGTCATAGCATCCCTTTATTTTGGTTTCGAGGAGAGAAAGTTTGATGAATCCTGTTAACTGAAGTGATGGTAGAATACCTTTCTGAAATTCCATCTTAATTTTGTAAATTGCTATTTTTAACCTCAACAGTTAACTTGATTCTGAGACCTCAGCCTCTAAATTTACAGAGAACGATTGAGGTGCTTGAGGAAATTCATCTTCTGTGCATTTATACTGGCAGAATGTGGTTCCTTATATAACTTGACTTCTCTGTCATTGGAGGGATTGTTGTTTACATTATATTTTTGAATGAGATAATTATACTAGATGTATATCATTCAGTCTCTACTTTTCCTTTGTGGCCCTTTTGGTAGCAGAAAATATTACCGAGGTTGCCGTGGTGTACACGTCTCTGGAACCTAAGGTGGGTTTTTCTAGTGACCACCTGAAATTCCCAGAGACAGCAGAACACTGTCTTGAAGACCCTTAGAGGAAATTCCCCATTTGTTTGTTCCTTTCTATTAGATATGTAGCATCTCCACCTTTTGAAAATGGCTTTAAAGCATTTGTTAGAGACTTCCAGGCAAAGAACAAAAGTTTAAAAAATGTGTTATTTAAAGAAAGCCAAATTTATTTCACTTAAGACTAGCTTTCCTCTTCTGTAAGTATATAGTAACTAACTGTCTGCCTTTGCTGCAGTTTGTCAGTGCAATAGTCTGTAAACTACGTATTGTGCTCTTTTCTCCCTTAAGTTTTCACACTTAGATTTTACAGAATATCCTCAAGGGAACTGATTTCCTGAAGCACTTGATAGTGTACTTGAACCTGAACTATTGTGTCATCCTAACTACTTGCAACAGATTGTTCTTTGCTAGAGAGGTGGAAAGGACACCTCCATATAATCTTAACTTTGCTGTGGAAATATTCTTGTTTAATATGTTAAGAGACAATAATTTCTGGTCTTAGCTTTTAAAAATGAGTATGCTTTTTAACTTTCTCTTCCATGGTTATTAACACTGCCCAGAGTCTTCATTTTAATTACCACTATGCCGTACTTCAGTTCTCTTATTTGCTTCATTACCTTTTCTGCTTTGGTTTTGAAAATAATTTTAGAGAAATAAAATCAAATTGTTTCCAATACAATAAAATGCTTTCACTACACTATTGAGTACTTTCTTCACTACCAGCACAAAGCTAGATACTACAAATCTTTTTAAACAGGCAAATTAAAAACTGTTTAGTCTTGTGATTAAAGCAAAGAGCATGATAAAATTTAACTTACCTGATGTGACCTCCCCCTGCCCTTTTTTTTTTTTTTTTTTTTAATCTGTTCATTGGAAATAGGAACTCTCAGTGGCTTAACTCCTAATAGCACGAAGTTCTTAGAGAGGAGCTGGAAGAATCCCCTGGGGTTCTAAGTCTTAATTTTTAGCTTACAAAAGTAGCCAAGTATGTGTTCTGAGCCTGCACTCCTTGATGTATTAGAGACACCATGGGGATAAATAAGACACTGGACAATAGATCGAGACCTGAAATCTAAATTCTGGTGTGTCACTTACTAAGTTATTTTTATGACTATGGACTTGATATCCACTTTGTCTCCATGGACATAATTCAGTGAACTAATAGTTATTGAGCATTTACTCTGTGTGAGAGATGACTGGAGATAGTATGTCCAGTTTTATTGGCTGCATGTTTTCATTTGCTGTTGAATTAGCCTTTTCCTGCAGTATTTTTGATCAGTAGTAACTCTGGGCAGGTGAGAGAAATTACAATGTGGCTGGAAAGTGTATACTCTTAAAGAGGCTTTTATTTTTGTGTAGGGAAAACCTTTCTAGTCATAGCAAAAATCTGGTGATTTAATTTAAGAGCCACAAAATCAGTACTATTTTCTAAATTGTGTAATTCACATTGCTACTAATTTACTAAGTAGAAACCCCTAAATCCTAGTAGTTGTACCTAAGTAATATAATAATGACTATGTTGTTTCAGAATTTTCATTTTTTAGCAAAGTACGATTTAACTTGTCCTCATTTGAAGTATGTCCAACAGTAACTATTTTTCATATTTTAACCAAAGTAAAAGAGACTAAAATATTTCAACATTGTTATGGTGCCTTTAACTGAATCAGTAACTATTCATTTTTAGGGATTGCTGCTTTCCTCTATATACCATCTTGGTTAGAGGCTTATTGATTCAAGTATATAGTCACCAATACTGATTTATAAGACAGTAAGAACAAATACAACTTTCAGTTCTGTTGAGACAGAGCCATTCTTAGAAACTAGTGTAAAAAGAAATGCCTCAGTGTTTTAAAAAAAAATGGAAGAAAAGAAAAGGGAAACTGAATTCAGAAGAATCTTGTATCTTAAGTCTTTATTTCTTGATTAAATATTCTACAGTGACAGCTTTGCTGATGAGATACAATTACAGAAGTGTTACATAATATTGTTAGCTTATAAGGGTCGTGATTGAACCATCCTGCAACACTAAATGCACCCCCCAAAAAAGCGCATTTATCCAGTGTGAAATAATGTCTCTTGAGATTATGAGGATAAATGAGAAGTATGTTAAAATTAATTTTGAGTGTATACCATCTCATTTAGCCTCCTAGGGTCTCTGAGAAGGAAGGGCAGGTATGCAGGGAGAGGTTGTATAGCGTAGTAACTTTTGTCTCAATTTTGAGTTAACAAATTGAAGTTAAATCACACAGTGAGTTCATAGCAGAACTTTCATGGGAGCAAAATTATATTCTAAACCTCTCTATCCAAAACTCTTTCATCAGAACATACTGTTTTAAGTTATTTTGACAGATTCACCTTATATTTCTAAAGCTAATAATTATCATCATTATTGCAAGGAGCTAGAGTGTATCTATTGATGACTCCGATTTCTAAGAAGTCCCCACGTACAGAACTCTGACTTTATAAACATAATCTATGGAGTTTACAATTTACTTTGCTCTTCACAGTTATTCTTTGCAAAATGAACTCCCATTGAATAATGTAAAAAAAAATTTACTTAGCAGTTCATAAATAATAATATTTTTCAAGATTTAACTTAAATATACTTTTAATTCATAACCCTTCTGCACAAATACCAAATATTACTATACCATATATACAAATAACTACTATAGTAATTTGTATGTGATTTTTTTATTCTACTGTATGCCATTGCATATATTGGATGCTTAATAAATATTTCTTGGATGAACTAAAGTTTACCTGTAACTTGGTCAGTTATGACACTCAAGGCAACAGAAGGGCCTTGTGGGGGTATTTTCTATCTGTACTCCCTGATTTTCAACTCCCCAGTAAGAAAATACTTCCTAGTGCACCTCCTTCTGATGGAGTATCTTAACCTTAATGGCAGGGTGGGGGAGGGGGTAAGTGGAAGAAATGCCGAGAAAGGGGAGGGCAGGAAAAATTGACAATTCCGATATAAAACAAAATAACATGCCTGCATTCTTGCATGACTGGTAGAGAGATATATAGGAGAGAGTGCATTAGGCATACTAGAAGCAATTGAAAACATATCTTATCAGAAACAACTACCCTGCTAAAGTGGTAGCATCATTAAAGAAAAGCTTCTTAGCCGGGCTCGGTGGCTCAGCCTGTAATCCCGCGCCTTTGGGAGGCTGGGGTGAGTGGATTGCCTGAGCCCGCGGGTTCGAGACCCGCCCGGGCAGCGAGACCTCATCTCTGCAATAAATCAAAAAATCAGCCGGGTGTGGTAGCGCATGCCTGTAATTCCGGCTACTTGGAAGGCTGAGGCGGAAGGATCGCCGGAGCCCAGCAGGTCGAGGCTGCGGTGGCCGGGAGCGGCCACTGCACTCCAGTCTGGGCGACAGAGTGAAACTCCAACTCAAAAAAAAAAAAAAAAAAAGCTTCTTTTAGTAATCAGATCCTTCTATATATTCTTGTTCATGAGACACACCTTCAAGTCTTTTGCAGACATAACTGGATCAGTGATAACTGACAAAGGCTATTTGGTAAGAAAATTGAAGCCAGAATCAGTGATAACTGACAAAGGCTATTTGGTAAGAAATTTGAAAATTACACCATGGCTCTGTTTCCCTTTTATAGACTCACGTAAGTCTTATATTTTTTGCTGCTCTGTAACAATGGTAGATAACAAAGACTTCACTCAGATTAGGGGTTTCCTGTAAGGTATCTTTTCATCAGAATAAATTCCTGTCTATCTCAAAGGCAACAGGAGTTGTTGCTTCGTTAAAAAAGAAAATCGTCTCCATTTACCTTAGAAATATCTACTCATTTTTTTCCAGATATTTATTCTGGTGAGCCTAATCTTGTGTAAGGAACATAAATACCTTTCATGTATCTCACTGTCTTCTGCCTTTTTCTGGATCGTCTATGAACAAGATCCTTTTCCAAACTTTTAAACATTATTTTGGCAAAAAATTGGGCTGTGGCTCTGAGCCTTTTCAGGGTTTTATTTACTGTTATCGTTCTAGTCATTTGTTTTCTCTTATCACTCTTGGAGTCTTCCACTAATTTTCTTACATGTGTAGACTTTTCTCATTTCAGAACCAAGCATAATGGATTTTTCCCTTTCTTTGTGGTATCTGTGGCATAACAGAAAAAATAATATATTCTTTGTGAATCAAGCCTCTTTTACAAACTGCTCTTCCTTTTATTAGTCTCAGTTCTTGTACTCAAAGCATTAGGTTCTAATTAAACCCTTCTCTTAAAACACAATAGATGTGCTTTTCTTAAATGCAGATGCAAGTCTTCTTTTAAATAGAAAATCTATAGCTTCCAGACTAAAGGTTAGATATTCTAACTATTATGTGTTCCCTCACTCTCTTTTTCTTTAAAAAAAAAAAAGAAGAAGAAGATTAAGTAAGATGTAATAAGGGGGAAACTGTGTCTCATTGTATGAGAGCTCTTTATGCTATCTTTGCAACATCTCAGTACATCTAAAAACTCTTCTCAAATAAAAGCTTATTGAAAAATATTTGAAGGACATTTTCTTTTTCATTCATGTGAATTTTAGAGGAACTTAGGTGCTCCAATTCTCACAAATCATGAAAAATCTTGAAAAACTGAGTCAGTGATAAAGCTTTGGATCAGTCTGAGAATGTTGTTTATTCCCGGATCTTTGTATAATATTGTACAGAAATTCAGTGATATAGATTGCCGATTCCCACGAGACATCACACACGCCTGTTCCTCTCAGGTCTCTATGACTGTAGCACCAAGCATGGGAATGCTTATTGCTTTCACAGAGTCAGCAACACTTATACTTGGTTGTGGAAACAATATTAACTAATTCTTGCTGAATTTTATCAGGCACTCTCAGATTCATAAAGACTCTTAACTCTTCCTGAGGTTCTTGATGGTATCATTTCTGCTTTAATGTAAAAAAAAAAAAGAATAGCTTTCTGTGACACATTTGAATATGAAATGTGCCCCTTCTGTACATCACTATTTTGTATTTCCTTTTCTCAGCTTTTCCTTTGGAATCATTTTATAGCCTCACCATTTTAGCTTTTGTTTCTAGGGCTTTACTTGACAAAACAGGTGATATCTCTGGAAAATAGTTCTAGATTTGGGGTTTGGTAACTGCTTTATTCAAGACCCATATAAATTGAGAACTGCTTACCTTATCTCTTACTATGTGGGATAAAAACTTCTGTTTCTAGAGGTAACCATCCTCTCATCCCTTGCAGACAAAAAAGCTTGGAAAACCTCTCAGACTAAAAAGTCCTTGTCAAAACATACTGTTATATGAAGAACTAATATGCCTAGGGATATTTAGCAATAACTCATACAAATTAGAGCAGACTTAACTTCAGAAAAGAGAAAATGAAACTCTCATATTAGCTAACTATTTGCTGCCTATGGCAAAGTATATAATTAGAAAAATGTATCTCTCAATTAAAATTTGACATAAAACATTCTCAAGGTAGCCAGTACAGAATGTACTTTACATTCAATTGTGAACATTACTGGTAGCTATCATCAAAGTTGGTTTTTAAAAAGATCCATGCTGATATTTAATAATTGTTAAGTTCAGATATCCCTTTACTCAGTGGCTTTTACTTCTTAATGAAAAAGTAGATTTTGTTTGTAACATATAGAATTCTGTAGATAGATGGAATTAATAGATACATTAGTTTTTCCTTTAGATAATTTGAGTTTAATCATGGAAAGTAAACTCAATGCTGAAGTACTCCTAGAATAAATGAACTATTTTACTTCTTTCATAAAGATTTTAATGTCGGCAAGACAGTTGAGAGGTGATCACACTTGGATTTTCTGAGTAATAGAGAAGCAAAATTGGGATATCCCCTTCAAGTCTCCTCCCACTGTGGGAGCTTTTCTGTCCTCTCAATAAATCCTGCTTTCTCACTTAAAAAAAAAAGGAGGCAAAATAATTTTTTAAATGGAAATGCTTAATTTCACATTTGTTCAGTGATATTTCCAAGTAACTGTTCTTCTTTTTCACGGCCATCTCCCTAAATATGCACGTTAAATTTTCATTGGGTTCTTCGAAATCAAATCCTTAAAGTTGGACTCTTAGTAAGAAATATATTGGATCAGCCCTGGCTATTATATGATATTTGATACTTGTGACCTATAAAGAGAAGTTGACCTCTTAGTACAGCTTATCTTTACTTTTGTTTCTCTTCCTCCCTGACAGAATCCCAAGGACTGCAGCAAAGCCAAAAAGCTGGTGTGTAATATCAACAAAGGCTGTGGCTATGGCTGTCAACTCCATCATGTGGTCTACTGCTTCATGATTGCATATGGCACCCAGAGAACACTCATCTTGGAATCTCAGAACTGGCGCTATGCAACTGGTGGATGGGAGACTGTGTTTAGACCTGTAAGTGAGACATGCACAGACAGATCTGGCATCTCTACTGGACACTGGTCAGGTAAGGAGCCTGTGCAACATGTCAGACCTCTTGGTTGAACCACAGCATCTCCAATTATTAGATTTCTAGGTACAACTTAGTGAACCAAACTCATCTTTTCTTCTGGATCCATGAATGCTATAGGTTATCCAGATAAAATCTAGAAGAACAGTGTTTAGTTTAAAAGGTATATTATGATCTGTTCCATTACTGATAGTCATTTTTGTCTGGATTTAGCAAAATTACTGAGGTTTTTCAAGGAGCATATTTTAATGTTCTATTAATGATAATATACCTCTCACTTCTTAGGGTGTTTTCACATTACTGAGCTTATTTGATCCTCATAATCATCATATAAAGTAGACCAGTGGTCTTCAAACATTAGCATGCATGAGACTCACCTGGAAGGCTTGTTAAGACCAGTTTCTGATTCAGAAGTTCTTGGGTAGAGCCTGAAAATTTGCATTTCCGGCAAAATATCTGGGTTTAGGGACCACTAAGTTAGACTTTGCCAGTAACTTTATTTCATTTTGCTATTAAGGACAATGAAACCGAATTTGTTTATGTGATTTTAACTGTATTCAGGAAACATTTGATGAAGAGTACTATGACTAAAGGTACTATGCTAGGTCTTATAAGGAGATGGAAAGACCAGTAAAGAATTGCCTTTTTAAGCCGGGCTTGGTGGCTCAGCCTGTAATCCCGCACCTTTGGGAGGCAGGTGAGTGGATTGCCTGAGCCCGCGGGTTCAAGACCTCATCTCTACAATAAATCAAAAAAAAAAAAATCAGCTGGGCGTGGTAGCACATGCCTGTAATTCCGGCTATTGGAAGGCTGAGGCGGAAGGATCGCCGGAGCCCAGCAGGTCGAGGCTGCGGTGGCTGGGAGCAGCCACTGCACTCCAGTCTGGGCAACAGAGTGAGACTCCAACTCAAAAAAAAAAAGAATTGCCTTTTCCTCCAAGGAAGTGGTGAAAGAGGGAGTAGAATACAGATAGAGATTCCTACCTAGTCTAGTGCTTATCTTTCCACAGTCATAATCTTTAAATAAGATCTATGGATGAACTAACTTCGTTAAAATGCTGGCTTTGTCATTTTGTAATCTTGGGCAAGTTACTTAATCTAGGCCTTAGTTGTCTGATCAATAAAATGAAGAGTAGTAATTTACCTACCTCACTGAATTGTTGGTAGATTAAATGAAATAATATATGTAATGCACTTAGCACAGTACCTGATACATGAACTCTAGTAATTGTTAGCTACTATCAGTAGCCTTTGTTCACTGAGCAAATACATAATAAGTGTCTGTAGTGTGGCAGATACTAAATTAAGTGAGTAGGATAAATGCTAAGTAAGACAATGCACTGTCTCTGCACTCTCATCTGGTGAAAGGTCTAACACTTTTCAAAAAGCTGAGGCGTTTCAGTTAATATCATTTATCATGAGGCTGAGCATGTTTCTTCACAAGTTACAACACTAGATAAGAGACTAGATAGGAACAGGGGGCAGTATCATTGACCAAGTAGCTTTTGTTTCTCCATTACAATGTGATTTTTTTTTCTTGCATAGGATGATTTAGGTGGCTTATAGCAGCATATTTTTTTATTTGTAGCTCACTTTGTATTTTTTATTTATTTATTTATTTATTTATTTGAATCGGAGTCTCACTCTGTCACCTAGGCTGGAATGCAGTGGCACGCTCACAGCCACCATAGCCTCAACCTGTTGGGCTCAGACGATCCTTCCACCTCAGCCTTCCAATTAGCTGGAACTACAGGCACGTTCTATCACACCTGGCTAATTTTTTAATTTATTGTAGAGACGAGGTCTTGCCATGTTGCTCAGGCTGGTCTTGAACTCCTGGGCTCATGCATTCCTCTCACCTCAGCCTCCCAAAGTGCTGGGATTACAGTCTTGAGCCTCTGCGCCCAGCCCTCACTTCATATTTTAAAGTGAACCTTTTAATCTAGAATCTAAGCTTTAGTTTTAAGGTTCCATCTTCCACTGATCTGGTCTAGTTTACAGCTAGTGCCGACAGATTTCATTATAAAGGTTAGAAAGATACTAAATTTGTCAGTCAAGAAGAGCAACCCTGCTAGACTCACTGTGACTAACTTTTATCATTTCATGGACTCAGTTCAGCTTAAACTTTTTTGGTTGTAGAAATGTATAGCCAGAATTGGCCGGGTTCCTTTGTTTCACTAGTTCTAGGGAGAGACAACTTTTTGACTGCTAGTTGATTGGAAAATGAAAGGTTGGCCTCACCAGACTTAACAGATTTAGTATGTAGTTTGGGCCCTGCCTATACTATAAGTAGTTATTTGGTTTGTTTGTTTGATTTTCAGTTCTCCCTTGTATATTTTGTAGTCTGTAGTAGCAGTCACAGGATATGAAAACTTAAAATGGCTTAAATGTCAAACTTTCAGAATTTCTTAATGTTACAATGAAACAGGATCGAGAAGTCATCCTTTCTTTATTCCTTTGGAATCGAAGGTCTGATAAAGGCTAAGTGATTTATCCAGTGTCATACAGCTTATAAGTGCCAGGACTCTGGTCAGCACATTCACTTCTACCTGCCTCCACTCAAGGTCCTTCCCAGTAGGCTATGCCAGACTCCTTAGCTAGCAGAATAGTAATTAGAGGCACAGGAACTGCCTGGAATATCTAGAAACTAAATAAAATAATTTTAATAATTTAGATATGAACTTTATGCCTGAAAGAAGAGATTTATGTTTGAACTTAGTATATTTTTGTTTCCGTGAAGAATATTATTGCCATCTATTTCTGTTTATATACATTATCTGTATATGTACCTTTTAGAGAAACTATTGAACATGTGTGTAAGAATTAGAGGAAACACAATGAATTCTAATAAGCTCCTTAACATTAGTTAGATGTAAATCACCTATCTTTGTTATTGTTCTGACTTATATAGAGAATCCTGGGATATTTCTCTTGGCACCACTGCCATGAAATTATTATTGTCCATACACACTTGACATGATGTACCTGCAGGTGGAAGTTAGTGATTCCTGTTCAAATCTGTCACCAATACAGGAATTAGTATGTGCATTGGATTATTTCATAGCTGCATTATACCTTGTTATAAGTTGACTTCTGTTTTTCTCCTGCATTATTTTATGTTTGTGTAGGAAACCATATCCTTTGTATTAAGTAACTTGGTTAAGTGAAGGAAAATATTGAAGATTATGCTTCCAGTAAAAAATACTTTTTGAACACCAGTAGCTGTCATGTCTATTCTTGATTTCTTGTAGAGACAGGGTCTCGCTACGTTGCCCAGACTGATCTCAGACTCTTGGCCTCAAAAGCAGTCCTTCCACCTCGGCCTCCCAAAGTGCCGGGATTACAGGCGTGAGGTACTGCATCTGGCTAAGATGTCATGTCTATTCTTAATAGTTCTGTCTTCTAAAGTTGGTGATACAATGATCAACTTCGTTTTCTGTGTCACAGGATATTTCCTAACCCTGAAGTAACTAAACATAGTAGGCCTGATTCTTCCACATAGATTCCTTATGATAATTCAGGAAGGGAATCTTACTTCTGTGTTTAATAGTTTGAAGCATCTTTCAATAATTATTGATTTGTTTTTGTTGTTGTTATTGAGTCAGAGTATCATTCTGCTACCCAGGCAGAGTGCAGTGGCATGGTCACAGCTCACCACAGCCGTAGCCTCCTGGGCTCAGGCGATCCTTCCTCCTTAGCCTCCTGAGTAACTGGGACTACAGGCACACACCACCAACCCTGGCTAATTCGTTGTTGTTGTTGTTGTTGCTGTTGTAGCGACAAGGTTTTGCTATGTTGCCCAGGCTGGTCTCTAATTCCTGATCTCAAGTGATTCTCCTACCTCGGCCTCCCAAAGTGCTGGGATTATAGGTGTGAGCCACTGACTGGCCTTTATTTGTTGTTGCTGTTGTTTTTGAGTTAGAGTCTAACTCTGTCGCCCAGGCTGGAGCGCAGTGGCACACTCAAGCCACCCCAGCACTGACCTGCTAGGCTCAGGCGATCCTTCCACCTCAGTATTCCGAGTAGCCGAACTACAGGCATGCGCTGCCACGCCAGGCTAATTTTATATATATATATATATATAGTGTAGAGACATGGTCTCACCAAGTTGCCCAGGCTGGTCTCGAACCCCTGGACTCAGACAATTCTCTTGCCTTGCCTTCCCAAAGTCCTGGGATTACAGGCTTGAACCACCACATCTGTCCTGTTTTTTTAAAAAGATATTGACTGTTTTAGGATATATATAATTACTAGCTTTCAAAATGCTGTTCTAGTTGATATAAATACCACTGAATAGATGCTGTCATGATTGAGAACCCTATTTAAATTCAATTCTCCACTTTAGTTTCTTCCCTTGTAAAAATTAAAAATGTGTTCAGATTACCAGTTAAACTACTTTGGTTGTTTTGTCTTTCTTTCTTTTGTCTCGTACCCACATAATAAATTGAACTGAATTTCTTTAGATGATAAACTTAATTGGAAAACTTTATTCGTAAATGAAAAGTTTGACTAGTAGGAAATAGTGTCTGTAAATATGACACCTCCCTAGAGGGAGATGCCAGGTTTAAGTACATGTTCAGGTAGATGGCCATTTGCTGTATTTATTTATCTCAACTGGATGGTCACCTTCTCCCCATGCCTCCCGTCAAAAAGGTTTTGGTCAGAGAGTTTTTTTGTGACATCCTTAAGGTTTATGTGGAGGCAACCTTAAAATAGAAGTAATTTAACGAAAGCACTTGCTGTGTGCTAGGCCCATGCTGGGCGACGCAAGGCACCATCTCTCCCCAGCAGGACCTCTGGGGAGGAGGCAGGCAGCCGAATAAGCAATGAAAGTGCATTGTGCCAGTGTGGTGGACGGGAAAGTTAGAGTACTCTGAAGCACATCTCTCACACATATGGCGTTCTTTGGGAAGAAGTGATTTTTAAGCTGGGCCCTAAAGTATGAGTAGGAGCCAGCCAGGGACATGGTGGAAGAATTTGCTGTCATGGGCACAACATGTGAAAAAAGAGGCAAGAGAGCATGGCGTTGCTGGGGATCTAGAAGCTCTCTACTGTGCAGTTTGAATATTGAGACATCAGCTAGTGTTTTGTTCTTTTTTTTTTTTTCAGGACAGTATCTGTTCCAATAATGTTTCATTTTAAAAATAAATGTTTTTCCTTTTGGATGGTTGTGTGGTTTTGCTCCTCACTAAAACCAATAGGTTTTAATTCAAGAATCAAAGGTGTGTTTTTTTGGTTCAGAGAGTAGGCAGAGCTTTTTTTTGGTTCAGAGAGTAGGTAGAGCAGTAGAAGTCCGATTGCTTTCAGCTGCCCCTTTGTATTGTATAGGAACTATGAAACTATTTAAGCAAACATCTCAGATCAGAAGGAGAATCTTTAGCAAGCAGAGCACAAATGAAATGATACTGTAACTCTTTTCTGTGAAACCAACAGTTTTATCCTTTACAAAACTGCTAAGATGTCTATTGGAGTCATCTGAATATTCTAATCAGCTCGTATTCTTAATAATGGCTAAGCTCAGTTAAGCTGATTTACAAACTAATATTAAGCAGTAATATTGAAAATATGTCCCTATAAGTACCTGTTGGGATGGCTATCAATATGCTTTGGTTTCATAGTTTACAATAATATTTTTATCTTTGACAATTAGATTAATAGAAACTTGAACTAAGTGCATACACTATTTTAATTCCCTTATACTGCAACAAAATCTTTTTTAAAATTTTATTTTAAAGATGTGGGGAACAATTCAGGGTTAGGTTTACAGATACAGGATGCTGGACAGTGAGTCTGACCCCTGTTCTGTAGTTTTCAGCTTTCTGAATTTTAGCTATTAACTTTAGCTCCTGAGCTTCAATTGAGATCTAGAAAAAGTCCATGACTCATTACCTGCCTCCTGTCTACTTTTATAGAGTTGTGATCACAAGGGAGAACAGTTAAAAGCTGTAAAAGGTATTAACATGATTGCCATGTGGAGTTTATTTTCATTGTACATGTTCGGTTCTCAAAACTTAAAACATAAACATGATACCATACTCTATTATTAGATTATAATCTGCAACAATAGGAAAGTTATTCTTTTACTCTGAGATGAAAATCAAGCATATATATGAGCTTCATTTACAGTTTTTCCCTTTTAAAATGATAAGGTTAAATGGAGAATTTGAAAGAGGTACAAAGAGGAAAAATAACTTGTGAGAATAACTTCTTTTTTTTTTTGGAGCTGGAGTCTCACTATGTCGCCCAGGCTGGAGTACAGTGTCACGCTCACAGCCACCGCAGCCTTGACCTGCTGGGCTCAGGCCATCCTTCCGAGTAGCTGGAACTATAGAACTATAGACACATGCCACTAAGCCCGGCTAATTTTTTTTTTTAATTATTGTAGAGATGAGTTCTCACCGAGTTGTCCAAGCTGGTTTCGAACCCTTGGGCTCAGGCAGTCCTCTCACCTTGGCCTTCCAAAGTGCTGGGATTATAGGTGTGAGCCACCGTGCCTGGCCACTTCTTTTTTTTTAATTGTTTATTTTAAAGTTGTGGAGTACAATTCAGGGTTAGGTATACAAATATTCATTATGCAGGTACGGAATAATTTCTAGACACCAGAATATCTTCATACTTAATAAACCAACCACTTAGTCAAAATAAATGTGTAGACCAGTCATAGGATCTCTCTGTAGCTACTTTAAGCCTTCAGCAGTTTTCAGTATTTTTTCTATCTTAACATACCTGAGATAGAAAGTATATGCCTCCCTGTAATGGTTGTTCTCTATAATTAGTGCTTTTAAAACTGACTTTGTTGCTGGGAAGGGGTGGCGGCTCAGGGAGGAGATTTGGAGAGTGAATTGCTACAATATGTAGTTCAGAAGCTAGCTGTCCCCGCTCCAAGATCCTAGTAGGTTTCCCTTCCCTTACCCAACTCCTTGGAGAATCAAAGACCTATACAAGTATTATTGTAGGTGGATAAGAACTTTGGAGTAAACTGCTATAAAAACTTCTTTGTTTTACTATTTATTGTCCATAAAATAAAGACAGATCTTTGTTTCCGGAATTTAAAATACCAATTAGAATACAGTTGTGTCTCAGAAGAACTTAAACTGCTTTTTCCATGACATCTTCTTTATTGTCAGTTCCCACTGTGGAACTAGAAGTCTACAGTATCTCCTTGGGTCTCATTAGGGACATTGGGAAATGTGGGAGCAGGGGCTGAAGTGTTGCCCACAGTGCAGCCTTGCCCCGGCAAGCCTGCAGTCTCGCATACAGTTACAGATATCTGTCTCCATATTTCTACTACAAATGGCTCTCACATTGAGTTATGAGTAAACCTGGGGAAAGTGAATCAGAGACTTGCAGACTGCCAGAATAAACATGGTACATTTTCCTGCATGATCAGTTTTATTTACTGGTAGGTGAGCTAAATCACTTTCAAATAATAAACAAACAGATATGTAATGGTGTCAAATGAAAATTTGATTAAAAAATCAAACTTCTGACCACTGCCCAAAGGCCAGGCTTTATGGTCTCAGTAGTACAAGTTTACACTCCTCTTCTATTGGAAGCATTTTGGTGGACCTCTTTAAGATACACCATTCTATGAGGTTTTTTTAACTGTTTATTTTATCTCGAAGGAGAGTCCATGTGGCAGCAGGGCCTGTGTCTTCTGGGTTATTTACACAGTGCCAAGCATTTGACCAGAGCACATTAAATTAAAGAAACAAATAAAATCTACCTGTCCCACATCCCCATCCAGATTTCAAAACATTACCCTTCAAGCTGTGTGAGGCACTTTTATGAAACTGTAGTTTTTGTTTTTTAAAAACTAGCCTATTGCTAAGAATGAATCCTTTAGCAATTTATTCTACCCTTTTAAGACAAGGTTCTGGCAGAATGAGTTCAGAGATTTAAAAAAAAAAAAAGGTGTGATTTAGGAAGAAGCAACACATAATTAGCATCAACATCACTGTGGAGTGGAAACAATTTCATTGGAAAAGTTTTTGAAAAATCCTCTAAAGTCTATTTAGAACCTATCCAAGGTTGTTATTCTAGAAATAGAATCCAGGTGCTCTTAATTTCCTGTGGGATGTCTGGGCCACATAGCCTTGAAAACTCAGAAATTATCAGTGTTTTTATAAATACTGATATACTTTTTATGTTGTAACTGTGTTCCTTGGAGATTAGATATAAATTGATTTTTATAAACCAAGTCATGTTTTAAACATCCTAGTGGAAGATTCCCAAAGGAATCCTGTGTTTTAATTATAATTTCTCTAAAAAATGGATTACTGCCATAAACAGGGAAGTATACTAGTCATTTGGTAAAAATTTGAATGTTTCTAGATGCTATGGGCAATATAAATAAGACCCTAGTCCCTGCCTTTCAGGAACATGCCATTGAGTATGTTAAGACCCAGACATCCTTAAATGTAAGAAAGATAGAATACGTTACATGTTGGAAGAGAGCTATAAAGTTCTGTAGGTCACCAGAGACTAGAGAAACTGTTTCTGGCTGAAGGTTTTAGAGACTTCACTGGGAGCAAAAGCTGGGCCTTTAAAGAAAGACATCATCTACAAAGACAGATCAGTGTCATTGACTTGGAATCAAAAGTTATTAGCTATGTGACTTTGGGTAGTGTCCCTTAACCTCCCTATTCTGTATACCTCATAGAGTTGTTATTAACAAAGTGATGACATATTTGACAGTGCTTTACATATTCTAAATCATGTTATTAGTACCACTTTAGTTTTATGGGAACAAAGCAAAATAAGAATAATAACATAATTGGGTCATGGCATTTCAGCAGTACTCCTTTTGAGAAACCTTAACAACCAGCATTAATGAAACTCAGAACTACTTGTTGGCTTTATGTGAAACTCACTCAGAAATGAAATGAAAAGAGAAGAGGTAAATTATGATAGAGGAGCAATGTGAAGATGAAGGTACTCTTTGCTCATCCTCCCAAGGAGGGCCAGCTTTGGTTCCCCTGATCCCCAGCCCACATGAGGATCATCCTCTACTTCTCTTGGGTTTTATTTAGATTGCCTGATAAAATCTCAGTGTCTAAATTGATTAGGCACCAAAAATATACTCCTGTCAAGGAACTTGATAAGTTTCTCTTAGTTTCCAGCACAGGCCTGCCTTCTTAGCTAGAGCCACCACTGACCCCACCCAGAGAAACTTCCCGACAAAGCAGTCTTTAGTTAGTCTTCTTTAGCTCTCCAGGCTGATAGGATGGTGGTTTGGAGTGGAAGGGGCCTTGGAATAAACCATGCTGTCTTGGAGCTCTAATGTGTGCATAATTCTAAGAAGTAAAAATAGACCCTGTGAAGTCTCTACTCTGTGGGAGCTGTGTCAAAGCTCATGCTTAGGAATCTGAACTTACCCCAGGTGTTAATCTCCAAGTAACTTTTACCTTAAAGAAGAGAGAGGGCTTTTTGGTGAAAAAAATTTTTTATATTTTTGTAAACACTAGCAGTGGCATTGATCAAATCCTATGGATCTGAATATTAGAAATTCATAGAAGTATCTTTGACTGAGAAAACATCCTTCTGGGACCTGTTTATTAAGTAGTGGCACTATGTGACGCCAGACCAGCAGAGAGTAGGGAAGCAACTGAAAACACAGTATTGAAGCACTGTCACATGGTCCTTTCCTCTCTAGTTTTTGGGTACTGAATATTATTATTTTGAGTAGGAGTCTCACTCTGTCGCCCAGGCGGAGTGCAGTGGCACGCTCAGGGCCTCCACAGCCTTGACCTGCAGCGCTCAGGCAATCCTTCTGCCTTAGCCTTCCAAGTAGCTGGAACTAAAGGTGTGTGCCACCACACCCAGCTAATTTTTTGATTTTTTTTAAAACATATTTTTTATTTTAAAATTGTGGGGTACAGTTAAGGGTTAGGTATACAAATATGCATCATTCAGGCACCCTTGTTGATAAGGGTTGTCCCCCCCCATCCCCAGACAGATATTGACTACCATTAATCCCACCTCCCTTCCCCTCCCTGCCCCCCCCATAGTTTCCCGCCACTGTCAATCCTTTTCTTATAGCATTACAATAGATGTTCAAGGTCCACTTATGAGTGAGAACATGTGATACTCAGATCTTTGTTTCTGTGAGCGATCACTCAGTGTTATAAACTCTAGTTCCATCCAGGTTGCTGGGAAGTTCATGATTTTGTTCTTTTTTATGGCTGTGTATTATTCCATCGTGTGTATGTACCACATTTTTTAAATCTAGTCCTCTTTTGGTGGACAGCATGGTTGGTTCCAGGTTCTTACTATTGTGAACAATGCTGCAATAAACATACATGTGCAGGTATCTTTTTTATAGAGTGATTTGAGTTCTTCAGGGTATATTCCCAGTAGGGGGATTGCGGGGTATATGGGAGGTCGATATTTAGAACCCTTAGGAATCACCACACTGCTTTCCACAGAGGTTGCACTAGTTTACATTCCCACCAAAAGTGTAGAAGTATTCCCTTTCACCACATCCTCTCCAGCTTCTACTATTTTTTGAGTTATTGATAATGGCCATTCTGACTGGAGTTAGGTGGTATCTCAGTGTAGTTTTAATTTGCATCTCCTTGATGATTAGTGAGGTTGAACATTTCTTCATGTGTCTGTTGGCCACTTGTATGTCTTCTTTTGAGAAGTGTCTGTTCATATTTTTTGCCAAAAGACAATCACATTTCTTTATACCAATAATAAACAAACAGAAACCCAAATAAAAAGCACAATCCTGTTCACAATAGCCACAAAAAAAATGAAATACCTTAGCATCTTCCTAACCAGAGATGTGAAAGACCTTTACAATGAAAACTACAAAACACTGTTCAAAGAAATCAAAGATGACACAAACAAGTGGAAAAATATCCCATGCTCGTGGATTGGAAGAATCAACATTGTGAAGATGTCCATCTACCTAAGGCAATCTACAGATTTAATGCAATACCCATCAAATTACCAGCAACATTCTTCTCAGAAGTAGAAAAAACAATACAGGAATTCATATGGAAACACAAACGACCAAGAATAGCCAGAATTTTTTTATTTATTGTAGAGACAAGGTCTTATCAAATTGCCCAGGCTGATCTCAAACCCCTGGGCTCAGGCAATCCTCTTGCCTCCACCTCCCAAAGTGCTGGGATTACAGGCATGAGCCACGGCACCTGACTGAATATTATTTTTGAAGCTGTGATTCTGAGAGAGTATAGTGTATTTAGGTTGTGGCTGTGAACTAGCCCAGAACACTTTGGTGGGATTCTAAGGCATGGCAAAAAAAAAAAAAAAAAAAAAGCAGTTGATGACAGAGTAAATCACCAGTATTTTTCTTTCTGTGTTTCTACTGCCCATCTTGCTGTGTCCAGAGAAATCAAGTGTAGGAGTTGAGGAGTAGGCTATTATGTAGCTGCCTCTGCTGTTACCTCTGGAAAATCTTGATCCATATACTTTAGAATATCCATGAATAGAATGGATTGCTCTATATAGGCAAAAATAGCCATTATACTCCATGTTCCTCTTTTCTAGATTAGAGCCAGTACCAACCATGGGGCCACCCAAATTGAGAATTTAGAATATATAGAGCAATCCATCTGCATCCCTTGGAAATGTGATAGCCAGATTAGATTAAGAATATGATACCTATATTTAAAAAGTGTTGTGATGGCTCTGTTTCAGAAGGAAGGTTACTATTTTATGGCCTGCCATAAATGACCATCTTAGAAGCATTGTATTATATATGTGTTCATAAGTGGAAATTTAGCTCATTCACCCATTGTACTTTTTTGAACATCTTTATCATGGTCTATATATTGCCTCATTAATGGACATTTGGATTATCACAGGTTTTGCCATTTTAAGTAGTGATGTAATGAGTATGCATATCACCTTGTGCTTGTATGTTAGTTTCCCCAGGGCAGTGGTTATCAAACTTTTTACATTATGCTATATGTACAAGTTACTTTTACTGCCCATATTACCTCAGGGGTATATGGTATATGGTATATTGCAAAGCTACAGAGATCTCTATGACAGAGTATTACATATAAAATCGTATGTTCTAAAAAAGGGGTTGCCCATTTGTTAACATATTGACTATGTCTGCTTTCACATGACAGTGAAACAGTTGCAGCAGAGACTATGGCTCACTGTATTAGTCAGGGTTCTCCAGAAAAACTGAACCAATAGGAAGTGTGTGTGTGTGGGGTGTGTGTGTGTGTGTGTGTAGTTCTCTCAAATTGATCTAGATATGTATATCTAGAAAGAGATTTATTGTAAGATGCTGGCTCACACTGTTATCGAGACTGAGAAGCCCCCTGATCTGCTCTCTGCAAGCTGGAAACCCAGGAAAGCCAGTGGTGTCCTTTGAAGGCCCAAGAACTAGAGAGCTGACAGTGTAGATTCTGGTGCAAGTTTGAGACCCGACAACAAGGAGTACCAATGGCAGAAGGTTGCTGTCCCAACCTTTTATGTTTTCTTTTAGAAACTTTATAGTTTTAGTTTTTACATGTATGCCTATGATTCCTCTAGTGTTAATTTTTGTGTGTAGCATAAGATAAGGGTTGAGGTCATTGTTTTCCATATTTTTATCCAGTTGTTCCAGCCTTATCTGCTGAAAACTTTTCCTATTTGAATTGTCTTGGTGCCTTTGTCAGAAAACAATCCACAATGTATAGGTCTATTTCTGGTTTCTCCATTGTATTCAACTACTCTTTATGTTTGTCCTTAAAATGTAAATATTGTATCAGCCATCAAATATTTTGCGATTAGAAACCTGTATATATGCCTAGAAATTTTGTTGATTAGAAACCTGTATATATGCCTAGAAATGGTATTACTAGGTCGTAAGAAAGTAGACATTTCTTTAACTTGTCTTCATGTCTAATCCCTCTAATGAGAAAATTATTTCAATATCTCCTCTGCTTTCAGAATCTATCTCCTTTTTATGCATCTTCCACACTGCTGTCAGATGATATTTTCAAAACCAAATATGACTTTGTCTCCTTTCTTTAAAGTCTTCCATGCCTGCTCAGTGTCTAGTCCTTACTTAGATTATGGGGTATAAGCCCCTCATGTATACAGCCCACTTCTCAAAATGTGCCCTGGACTCTATATCTCACTAGTCCATCTGCAGATGTATTCCTTGAAAGTTTTGTGTGCTTGTACTCTTATACTGGAAGCAGGTAATTCCTTCTTTCTAAAATGTTTTTTCTCCACTTCATTTCATGAAATCCTGTATCTTTTAGTATCATTTCCTTTGTGATATCTCCCTCTAGTTGATCCCATTTTTTCACTGTATTTAAATAGTTTGTTTACATGTTTCTTTGACTATATTGTGAGTTCCTTGAGAAACTTTATATTATGTTATTATATTTATATTATTTCCTATTATATTTGTCTGCCTGTTGACTAATAGTACCGGGTAATACTTTTTACTTAGTTTTGTTTTGCTTTTTAAGTTATGTTATCTATGATGAGCAGAATATTCCTTGAAAAAATTTAATCTCCCTGTTTCCGAATCTATCATAGCAAGAAAATATAGCCTAATCTATGTGGCTCAAAGGTTTCTGGTGAGGAACAAATGAGGTAATATGCATGGAAATATTTGAAAAATGTTGTTTAATGGCCTTGTTGTTGTATGCAAGATTTTACTAGGATTAACCCTCTTGGTCTTATGATCTTTATTATGGTGAGACTTTACTTTCACATATTTGTGTTGGTTAAAATAATCCTAATATCAAAAGGCTGTTTTAAGATTTTTGTCTCCAGTGTCTCCTGTAAACTCGAAATAACTATGTCAAAAAGTACTTTTACATGTAAAACTACTTTATGGACTAAATAAGACATTTTCTTATACAAAACCTCCAGTTGTTTGTATCTTTTTTTATATCTTTGATTCAGTAAACATTTATTATTGAATACTGCCCAGTTTAGGCATTATGAAAATAATATTATATATAGCAATAGCTAATATTAGTGAACCTCTAACATTAGTGAATCTTACTGTGTAACAGTGCGAAGAACTTTGTATCTATTATCTCATTCAATATTCACAAATAAAACCTGTATTATCCATATGTTATATAGGTAAGTAATTTTCAGAGGTAGTACAACTATTAAGATACAGAAACCCTGGCCGGGCATGGTGGCTCAAGCCTGTAATCCCAGCGCTTTGGAATTAGTGCTAATAGCTAGTTATGTTGCATTTTTCAAGTGAATCAAAAAGCAAATCTGATAGAGGGTGCTTAGGCCGAGGCAAGAGGATTACCTGAGCCCTGGGGTTCGAGACTAGCCTGGGCAACTTAGTGAGACCATGTCTCAAAAATAAGTGAAAAAATTAACTGGGCGTAGTAGCACACGCCTATAGTTCTAGCTACTTGGAAGGCTGAGGCGAAAGGATCACCTGAGCCCAGTGGGCTGATGCTGGGGTGTCTATGAGTGTGCCACTGCACTCCAGCTTGGGTGACAGAGTGAGACTCTGACTCAAAAATTGTTTTAAAAGATACAGAAACCCAATAGAACTTCACATCTTGGCCTTTAAATATTGTGTTCAAGGATCAGAGAACACCCACAGCCCGGTTTTGCAAGGCTGGCTACATTTTTAAAGTGTTATTTTAAAAATAAGAAGAAAAAGATGTAACAGAGATGGATTGTATGTAGCCTGCAAAGCATATTTACTATCTGGCCCTTTACAGAAAAGTTTGGCAACCTCAAGATAATTAAAGACAGAGAGACCCTCCCGTAGTCAGGAAGCTCCCAGTCCAGATAGGAAATAAACAGTAACATTTAAAAAGTCCATCTCATGAGGCAAAATGTGGGTCATGATGTTATTATAAAGGTGTAAACAAGAACCCCAGGGGATTGCAGGTTGTGTTCATTCTAGCCAGAGAACTTAGAAGAAGTGGTATTTGAATAGTCTTGGAAAAACTATCAATCTTTGGTATAGAATTCTGCGCACTTCGAATGCTTGACAGATGATGACAGGGTGCTTATTTGCCCATCACATCTTGCTTAGAGTAGGTACCAAAATATCAGAACTCCTGAGCATTCTTTTTTCCTCTGCCTCTGATTTGCTGATTTATATAGAAGAGAACATTAAACCATCTCCTCCTCAATTTAGCCTTTTGTCAATTGTGACTAAAAATTGGTTCTGATAGCTAGTTATGTTGCATTTTCAACAAAGCAAATCTGAGAGAGGGTGCTTAGGTGCAAGTATTTTAAAATCTGTACAAGTATGAAATTGGTAGTGCTTTAGTTAAATAAGCCTTTCATTTTGTATTCATTCTTATCTGTCATTGGATAGGCGAAACTGAAAACCGATATTTATAGTCACAGTTATTGCAGTATTTGCAATAGGTTTATTATTTATAGGAATTCACCATGTAATTTTATAACATATTTGCATTAATTTTGGAGAAACAATGAAACCATACTTTTGAAGAATATTGGCAAGAGTAGTGAAGTTACTATAGAATTGCTTGTTAGGAAATTTTAAATTGAATTGAGGAAATGACACAAGCTGGACATTATTACTCAACACTTAGCTGTAAACAGTACCAAAGGTGTAATGAATGGCAGCCTGAAAGATTTGTACTTTCTAAATTATGCAGTATTAAACTACATCAGATGATGTACTTTCTGCCAACATAATTTAGAATATGACAGTTAAATAATTAAATGAATGCTTGGATATTAAGAGAGTTTATTCTCAAGGAGAGAAAAGGCTAAATTGCTCCATGTTGTTTGGAAAATATTTCAAACACCAAAAATAAAGGCAGGAGAGGCATAAAGTTTCCCTAAATATATAGTTTGTGCAGACTAGCCTCCATTGGATGAGTAGTAAATGTTATGTCTATATTTATCACATTTTAAAGAATCTGATAATAGTTTCAAGCTATTTCTTTTTCTGAATATCATTAATATTAATGTGTAATTATTGAGCTAATTAATGTGTATATGGGCAAAGCACTGTTTCCTGTTCTGTGGATATATAATTTAAATTAAATATTTCTCATTTGAGTAAATGAAATCTCTTCTTTGGACATTTTTCTTAGCCTGAAAAGAATATGTATTAGTGATAAATAGCAATTTTGGTTTCTGTGTTCTGTGTTGGTGCAGATATTTTGGTTGGCATTAATTTTATATTAAAATGTACATTTAATGACATTTTCAGTTATTTGACAAAAAGACTAATAACTGTTTTACTATAGCAACTGTAATATGCCCTAAAATATTTATTAGTACATTTTTCTCTCTGTTTTAGTAGTGGAATGGCCTATGTAATTGAGTGGAAACAGGAATAGTCACAGATGCATTAAAACATACACACACACAGAGTCTGTAAGTTAGTACATTTGCCACATCTTTAGTTAAAGACTGCCTTGCAGTTCTATCTCACTGAAATGAATTGCCAGTAGGTCATTAGACTATGCTAAGATGATGAAATAAAAAAGGAAAAGAGAATTCTTCTAAAAAGGTTTGAATGTAGTCTTTGAGATGTGGTTGACAAATAGTCTAAACCCTCTGTCTAGCCATGTCATAACTTAAAAATAACAGGGAAATAAATGGTTCCAAAAGCTAATTTTTACAAAAATTATCTGTTGTCAAAAGCAAACTGGCATTTTAAAGCTATTGCCTTTTTAGTAAAACATAGTATGTTGTAATCCAGTTCCATGTTTAATTAGCTTAATTTAAGTTAATCAAATACTGTTTTGTGTTGGAGTAAGGCAAGAGAAGCTTACAGAAAAAGACCGTTCAATCTGTGGATTTTTAAAGGCCATTGCTCCTTCTCCTTTCCTTTCTCCTCTCTATATTTAGGCTAGTGACTACCAGAAAGAAATAAAGAGAAGCTGAAAGCGCAGGCATTTTTTTTAACTTGTTATTTTATAATCCCTTTTGTCAGTGTAGTGTGAGACAACATATTTTTGCAATATGCCACCCAATTTTCCAATTCAAAAAAGTAATTTGGACACAGTGTTCCCTGGCAACTCTGATGAAAGAACTTGCTTTCTCCAGTGGCTATTACACAGAACAGTGAGACCAATGCAGTCAACTGTCTCCTAAATTAATTAAAAGAAATGTAATTGTAGATCATTTCAAGTAGTAATATACAAAAAGTCACCTTCCTTTGCTTTGGGTAGTTCTGTGTCACACTATTATAGCTTAACCCCAGAGTGCAGAAACGATGAGCAGAGGCTACAGAATTGAAAAGTAGAGGCCACAGACCACCAGGTGGACAAGACATCCTGAGAAACGGAGAGCTCCCTGCTGGTGTTGCATGATGGAGATAGCTGTACCACCAGCAAGCTTGCCCTTTCTGGCAGCTGGGTTTATTTAGCGTTTTAAGCAATTGCATGCTGTTTGCCCCTGGTGCCTGACTTTCTTCAATTAGAATTTTAAATGCATTCTTATCATCCTCTAACACAAAGCTCACTTATGCAATCCCAAATCTAGCCTGAGACACCTGTTCTTGAATCTATTTTTTTAAATAATAAATTCAGTGTGAAATAAATCTCCATGCCCTGTCATACTGGAATGAAAGAAAGCACACATTATTATAATGGAACTATGGTACTTCTACAAGCTGCTTAGGTGGGCTAATGGCTGAGGCCTATTGATGGATATGTGATGTTATTACATTAAAACCATTCTTATAAAGTAGTAATGTTGTTAATTTTGAAAGTTGTTTTTGTTTTGTTAAGAACAGTCTGAACAATGCTTGATTTTTGTCAAACAACTGAAAATTCCATCAAACATAAGTAGGGAGAAAAGCTTGATTATTTATCAGTTTGATTTCTTTTAAGTCTTAAAAGACCATCAGTTAGCAAAGAACAAGAAACTGTTATGCATGAGGACAAGTTTCATGTATCTATTTGCCATGAAAGAAAGCTTTTTTTTTTTGTCTCACTTTGTCACCTGGGTTAGAGTGCAATGGCATGATCACATCTCACCTCAGCCTCTACTGCCTAGGCTCAGGTGATCCTCCTGCCTCAGCCTCCCAAGTAACTGGTACTACAGGCATGCACCACCATGCCTGGCTAATTTTTTAATTTTTTGTAGAGACAAGTTCTCACTGTGTTGCCCAGACTGGTCTCAAACTCTTGACTTCAAGCTATCCTTCCATTTTAGCCTCCCAAAGTGCTGAGCTTAACAGGCATGAGCCACCACACCCAGCAGAGAAAACTTCATGAAAACTTTATTTCCACTTATATCAAATCATAGCCTTTACAATATTGACTAGGAAATTTTCTAGTCAATATTGATAAAAAGACTATAAA
The DNA here is from genome assembly GCA_027257055.1 of Cephalopachus bancanus. NCBI lineage: Eukaryota > Metazoa > Chordata > Mammalia > Primates > Tarsiidae > Cephalopachus > Cephalopachus bancanus. The sequence continues at coordinate 1,421,066 of JAPVLO010000104.1, forward strand.
CTCTGTGTAAAGGTAATAAATTTGAAAACATCTACATTGAAGGAGGAATGTCAGACAGGACAAGTTTCTTCCCAGGTCAAGAAGTCTTAGATAACCTGTGATTCATATTTAATTTAGTTTAAGCTTTTCTTCTTATAGCCTTACAGATGAACTAAAAGGCCTTTGGTTTAATAGAATACTATCTTTATGTCTCTAATTTTTGATAGGCTTAGCCTTTGTTAGTTGTTTAGAAGTTTCATTGAATCCTTGTCAGATCTAGCCCTCTCTTTGGTCAAAGGAATACCATACTTTTTCCATCTTTAAGGATTCTTGGCAGTTATTAGGGATAACATTTTTTTTTTAATCTTTAAGGAGTTTTCCTTGTTTATTCTCTCCAGAAAACAACCCTAAGGGAAGGTAGTATTCTTTTTAATTAATATGGGACAAGAAAAAGAATAGTTAGAGATTGTGTTAACTGGACAACAGTGTCAGAGATCAGAATTTTCTAGACTTAATGTTATCTGGATCATATTATCATTTTGTTGATGCCAAATTTGTTAATTTTATTTGGCATAATTATTTTTAGATTAAAAAATTTAAGTGTAAAGCAGTGAACAACTATTGCTGAAAAACCCAGAAAGTACAGAAAATGTAAAGAGGAAAATACAAAGACTACTTAAATATATAAATACATATGTGTGTGTTTATTTGTATTCCTTTTGGTCATTTTTGAACTAATGTACTTTTTTAAAGTAACAGACTTCATTTCTTAGAACAGTGTTAGGCTTACAGAAAAATTCATCAGAAAGTACACAGAGTTCCCATATATATCCCCCTACTCTTTCTGGCAAGTGCCAGCCATGGCCTAGTTTTCCCTGTTTTTTTGTTTTGTTTTGTTTTTGTTTTTTAAGAGCTAGAGTCTTGCTGGAGTACAGTGGCGTGATCATAGCTCATTGCAGTCTTGAATTTCGGGGCTTGGGGCATCCTCTTGCCTCAGCTTCTCAAGTAGTTAGGACTACAAGTACACATCACCATGCCCAGCTAATTTGTTTTACTTTCTGAAGAGATGCAGTCTCACTGTGTTGCCCCAGCTGGTCTCAAACTCCTGGCCTCAAGCAGTCTTCCTCCCTTGGTCTCCCAAAGCACTGGCATTATAGACATGAGCCACTATGCCTGGCCTCTTATTATTAATATTTGCATAGGCCTGGTCCATTTGTCACCTGCTAGTGATACATTATTATTTACCAAAGTCCATAATTTACATTAGGGTTCACTCTTTGTATTGTACAGTTCTCTGACTTTTGCCAAATGCATGTCATTTATCCACTATAATATAATCATATAGAATCGTTTCACTATTCTAAAAATCCTATGCTCCATTTATTTATCCCTCCCCACCTCACTCCTTAACCCCTGGCAACCACTAATCGTTTTTTTTTCTTTTCCAGTTGTCATATAGTTGGTATTATACATTATGTGTGTGTTGTGTTTTTTTTTTCTGATTGACTTCTTCTTTGAGGTTCCTACATGCCTTTCTGTAGCTTGACAGCTCATTTCTTTTTATTACTGAATTGTGTAATATGGACATACCACAGTTTATCCATTTAACAACAGTCAATGGGTGCTGGAACAACTGAACATCCACATGCAGAAAAAAAGGGGGCATCTAGACACTGACCTTATACTTCTCACAAAAATGAGCTCAGCATGGACATCTTGGTTGCTTCCAGGTTTTTTGGCAATTATGACTAAAGCTAGTATAAGCATTCCGAATGCAGGTATGTGAGTGAGCATGTTTTTAACTCATTTGGATAGATCTGTGGAGTAAGATTGCTGGATCATATAGTTAGACTGTGTAGCTTTGTAAGAAACTGCCAAATTGTCTTCCAGAATAGCTGGCTGAGTCTGCTCAGGCTGCTATAACAAAATGTAAACTGGGTGATTTAAACAAGAGACAGTTCTGGAGGCTTGAAAGTCCAACATCAAGGTTTCAACAGATTCAGTTCTTGACGAAGGTCCTCTTCCTGGCTTTTGCTCTCACATGGTGAAGAAAAGAAGCTCTGGTGTCTCTTCCTCTTAAAAGACCATTAATCCTAACATGGGGTTCCACCGTCATGACCATCTCGACTTAATTACCTCTCAAAGGCTCTGTCTCCTAATATCATCACATTGAGGGTCAGGGCTTTAACATATGAATTTCAGGGGAGAAGAGGCACTCAAACATTCAGTCCATAACAGTGACTGTACCATTTAGCAATCCCACCAGCAATGAGTGAAAGTTCCTTTTCCTCCACATCTTCCCCAGCATTCAGTGTTGTCACTGTTTTATAAGATTTTAACCATTCTAATAGGCATGTTGTGATACTCTGCTTTAATTTGTAATTCACTAGTGGCATACAGTGTTGAACATCATTTCATATGTTTATTTGCCATCTGTATATCTTACTTGGTGAGGTGTCTGTTTAGCTCTTTTGCCGATTTTATAGTTGGGTTATTTGCTTGTTTTTGAGTTAAGAGCTCTTTTTATATTTTGGATACAAGTTCTTTCTCAGATATCAGTTTTAAAATTACTTTCTCCCATCTGTGACTTTTCATTTCATTCTCTTTACAGTGTCTTTTATAGAGCAAATTTTAATTTGAATAAAGTTCAACTTCTCAATTTTTTTCTTTTATGGATTATGCTTTCAGTATTATATCTAAAAACCCATTGCCAAATCCAAGGGCACCTAGATTTTTTTTTTCCTGTGTTATCTTCTAGAAGTGTTACAGTTTCGCATTTTACATTTAGGTCTAAGATTAGTTCATTTTGATGAAAAGTATAAAGTCAATGTCAAGATTCCATCTTCCTGCCTTTTTTTTTTTTTAATGTAAATGTCCATTTTTTCCATCACCATTTGTTGAAAAGACAACATTTTTTCTTTCTCCATTGGATTGCCTTTGCTCCTTTCTTAGAAAGCACTTCACCATCTTTGTGTAGGTCTGTTTCTGGGCTGTTTTGTTCCATTCATCTATGTGTCTATTTGTGTGCCAGTACCACACTGTCTTGATTACTATCACTTTTCAGTAAGGTTTGATGTCTAGTAGTGTCAGTCTTCTTACTTTGTTCTTCTTTATTATTATCTCTTCTGGGTGTTTGACCTTTTCATATAAACTTTAGAATCAGTTTGTTGATAGTCAAAATAATTTGCCAGGATTTCAATTGAGACTGTGTTGAATCTATATATAAAGTTGAGAAGAATTAACATCTTGACAATATTGAGTCTTCCTATCCACACACCTAGAATATCTCTTCATTTATTTAGATCTTGGATTTCTTCAGGATTTTATAGTTTTCCTCATAGATCTCATACATATTTTATTACACTTAAAGTAACTTCCTGTCTCCCTCCCTACCACTCCCCCTCTCTTCTTCTTGCTAACATAAATGACAGTTGTTTTCAGTTTCAAATTCCTATTGCTCTTTGGTGATATATAGGAAAGAATTTGACTTTTGTATACAAACTTTGTATCTTGCAACCTTGATATAATTACTTATTATTTCCTACAGCATATTGTTTTTCTGGTTATTCTTGAGATTTTTGACATAAATGATCACGTTGTCTGTGAACAAAGTTAGTTTTATGTCTTTCTGCCCAATCTGTAAACCTTTAAGTTCCTTCTCTTGTCTTGGTGCATTCACTTCCACCACAGTATTGCATAGGAGTGAGGAGAGGAAACACCCTTGTGCTGTTCCCACTGTTAGGGGAAAGGTATCAAGCTTCTTGCCATTATGTAGGATGCTAGATGTAGGTTGTAGATGTTCTTTATCAAATTAAGGAAGTCTCCTTGCTGAGAGTTTTTATCATGAATAAGTGTTGGATTTTGTAAAATACTCTTCTTGAGTCTATTGATATTATCATATTACTTCTCTTCTTCAATCTGTTGATGTGATGGATTATATTAACTGATTTTCAAATGGTGAACTAGCACTGAATACCTGAAATAAATCCCACTTGGCTATGCTGTGTAATTCTTTTTATACATTGTTGGATTTGACTTGCTAATATTTTGTTGAGGTTGCTGCCTCTACATTAATGAAAGCTATTGCTCTGTTTCCTTTCTTATAATATCTTGGTGTGGTTTAGTGTTAGTGCAGTGTTGGCCTTATAAAACTAGTTAGGAAGTACTCCCTTTACTTCTGTAACCAGATGTGTGCTCAGCCACTCCTGCTCAAAGCCAAACTCGAGAGATGGGATTGGTAAAGGGAAAGTGGAGTTATTCCAAAAGCCCATAGATGGGGAAATGGCTAGGTTCATGCCTCAGACAGATCGTTTCAGGTTTTTAGGTTGAGTGCGAGTGTTTAAAAAGGGAAGCTTGGTACGGAAACATGCTGGAGTGGCACAGGGTACATCAAGATAACCCTGATGGCTTATCTTGGGTGGTGGTCCTCCCAGAGAACCAGTTGATACTATCTCAGCTGCAGTCAGGTTATGGATTAACCATCTCATGAATTCCCCCAAGCAGGAGGGTCCCACAATCAGACTGTTTTAAAGATTAGCCCTGGCATTTCCAAGTAAGCATGCAGTTAAATGAGTGTACATGGTGAAAGGGAATGTCTGATAGATAGCAGGAGAAAAGAATTTTCTAAAACATGTTTCAAGGCTACATTAAGATTAAGAAAGAAAGGGGGAGAAAACTTTAAAATACATTTTAAGACTGAAATATTCCGTTACATTTCTATTTTCTGGAATAGATTGTACAGAATTGGTTTCTTAAATGTTTGGTGGACTTCACCAGTAAACCTGTCTGGGCCTGGTGCTTCCTGTTTGGAAAAATATTAATTATTCATGGAATTTATTTGATCAATATAGGCTTATTCAGATTATCAGATTCTCCTTGTATGAATTTTAGTAAATTGAGTCTTTCAAGGAATTGGTTCAATTCATACTAGCTATCAAATTTGTGAGCACAGAGTTGTCCATAGTATTCCTTTCTTATCCTTTTAATGTCCATGCGACTAGTAGTGGTGGGCCTCTTTAATTTCTGATACTAGTAATTTGTATCTTCTCCCCTTCCTTCTTGATTGTCCTGGCTAGGGATTTGTTAATTTTATTAATACTTTCAAAGGATAGCTCTTAATTGTATTAATTTTATCTATTATTTTCCTGTTTTCAATTGCATTGATTTATTCTGCTTACTTTGGACTTAATTTACTCTTATAGCGTGCTAAGGTGGATGCTAAGGTGATTGATATTAGCTCTTTTTCCTTTTTTTATGATATACATTCAATGCTCTGAATTTCTCCTTAAGAAAATCACTCTTGTTACATTCTACAATTTCATTTTATTTTTTGAGAGTCATATTCTCACTCTGTCACCTAGGCTAGAGTGTAGTGGCATGCTCACGGCCACTGCAGCATTAACCTTCTGGGCTCAGCTGATCCCTCCACCCCAGCTTTCCAAGTAGCTGGAACTACTGGCGTGCAGTATCACACCTGGCTAATTTTTTGGTTTTTTGTAGAGGCGAGGTCTTAACAAGTTTCCCAGGCTGGTCTCTAACCCATGGGCTCAGGCATTCCTTTTACCTCTGCCTCCCAAAAGTCTGGGATTACAGGCATGAACCACCATGCCTGGTACATTCCACAAAATTTGATAAGTTTTGTTCTCATTTTCATTTAGTTATGAATTTTTTAAATCTCTTGACTTCTTTGACCTTTGTGTTATAAGTAACACAAGGAGTTTCAGCTGTCTTTCAGGTAATGATTTCTAGTTTAATTCCATTGTAGTTTGAAAGCATACTTTGAGAACTGACAAAAGAACATATTTTCTTTTATATATGTTAAGGTGTGTTTCACAGGCCAAAATGTGGTCTGTCTTGGTGCCTTTCCCGATGAACTCGAGAAGAATGTGTCCTCTACTGCTACTAGATGACAATTGATGGTGCTACTGAGTACAGCAGTATGTTTACAGATATTCTGCCTGCTGGTTATATCCATTACAGATAGACAGGGATTGAAGTCTCCAAATATAATAGTGAATTTGTATAATTCTCCTTGTAATTCTGTAAGTTTTTGCCTCATATATTTTGACACTCAGTTGTTAGACACATGCATATTAAAGATATGTCTTCTTGGATAATTAATCCTCTATCATTCTATAATGCCCCCTCTTTATTGTTGATAATTGTCCTTGTTCTCAAGTCTACTTTATCTGAAAATTCATAGAGCTACTCCAGCTTTCTTTTGATTAATGTTAGCATGGTGTATTTTTTCTGTCCTTTTACTTTTAATCTATATGTGTCTTTATATTTAAAGTGGATTTTTTATAGATAACATGTAATTGGGTTTTGCTTTTTTTAAAACCACTTAGACAGTCTTCATCTTTTAGCTGGTGTATTTTGGACCATTTTCATTTAAAATGATTATTAATATAGTTGGGTTAATATACTCTACATTTATAACTGTGTTATATTTGTTGCCCTTTTAAAAAAATCTTCTGTTTTTTAACTTTTCTGATTCTTGGATCATTTATATTGATTCTATTTTTTTCTCTGTCTTAGCATATCAATTATAATTTTTTCCCTAGAGTTTGCAATATATATTTATAGCCAGTTCAACTCCACTTTGAAATAATATTATGAGCTGGGTGTGGTAGCATTGCACCTGTAGTTCCAGCTACTTGGAAGGCTGAGGCGGAAGGATCACCAGAGCCCAGCAGGTCGAGGCTGCAGTAGCCGGGAGCGTGCCACTGCACTCCAGTCTGGGTGACAGAGTGAGACTCCAACTCAAAAAAAAAAAAAGAAAAGAAATAATATTACATATCCCTTCCCAGGTAGTGCCAGGACCTTAGAGTATTCTTGATTTCTCTTTCCCATCCCTTAAAGCATTACTGTCATTCATTTCATTTATTCATAAGTTATGATCACAAAATATATTATTGCTATTATTGTTTTGAGCAGTTATATGTTGGATAAACTAAGGATAAAAAAGATTTCATTCCTTCTGTAACACTCTTCTTTACATATATTTAAGCTTATCACATGTATCATTTTCCTTCTCACTGAAGCTAGCAACAAGTTCCCTCAATTTTAGTTTGTCTGAGAAACTCTTAATTATCCTTCAAAAGTAAAGGAGAAATATTGCCGAATATAGAATTCTAATTCAGTGGTTTTACTCTTTCAGAACTTTTAAGTATTTTACTCTACTCTTTTCTTGCTTGCATGATTTCTAAACAGAAGGCCCATGTCATTCTTGTTCTTGTTCCTCTGTAGGTAAGTTTTCCTCTCCCCAACTTCTTTTAATATTTTCTCCTTTGATTTTCAGCAGTTTGACTATATTATTCCTTGATATAATTTGTTCTTTAGGGTTGTTTTATTTACTTCTTGTATTTTTCCTACTTGCTGATTTCTGAACTTTGTAAATTTATGATTTGATGTCTGTCATTAATTTTGGAAAATCCTCAGGCATTATTTTTTCAAATCTTCTCTTTCTTTCTCTCTTCTCCTCTGGTATTCCTATGTATGTTCACCTTTTGTAATTGTCCCTTTGGATATTCTATTCCATCTTTTTCATTTTTTTTTTCCATTCTGTTTTGTAAGTTCATACTGTCATATCTAAGCCCACTGATTCTTTCCTTTGTCACATCCTTCTGATGTCATTAAACGCAATCTTCATTTCTATTAGGGTATTTTTGTTTTCTAGCATTTCATTTTGATGTTTTTCTTGGAGTTTTCATCTCTGTTAACATTACTCATTTGTTCTTCATGTTGTCCACTTGTTCCATTAGAGTTTTTAGCATATTAATCATAGTTATTGTAAATTCCCAGTCTGGTAAGTATAAAAAATCTCTGCCATAACTGAACTTGGTTCTGATGGTTCCTTTACCTCCTAAGACTGTATTTTTTTGCCTTTTTGCATGCTTTGTATGTTTTTGTCGAAAGCCAGACATGAGGTGTTAGATTAAAAAGAACTGAAATAGATAGGATTTTAGTATGAAGTTTTATGGTTATCTAGCTAGGAGTCAGACTGTGTTTATTGTTAGCTATAGCTATAGAGTCAAGTGAGAAAACTTCCTCTAGTGTCCTTGTTTTTGTCTTCCCTGTTTAGGTTTTCTTTTGTCTTCTCCTCTTTAGGTTTTCTTAGAGACTCCTTAAATAGGCTGATAATCCCTCATTATTATTCATTAACCCTGTTGATGTGATTATATGGTTTGGGGGGTATTCTATAACACTATGATTAAATCTCAGTCTTTTAGTGAACCTGAATTGGTTATTTCCCTTACCCCAGGTAGGTCAGGCTTTTTTTTTTTTTTTAATTAAAACCAAAACGTTTTAATTGAAGTTTCCAGTGCAGTGGCACAATCATGGCTCTTAACAGCCTTGATCTCCTGGGCTCAGGCAATCTTTCTGCCTCAGCCTTCTGTGTGGCTGGGACTACAGGTGTGCACCACCACACCCAGCTAATGTTTTTAGTTTTTGTAGAGATGAGGTCTCACTATGTTGCCTACACTGCTTTCAAACTCCTGGGCTCAGCCAGTCCTCCTACCTCAGTCTCTCAAAGTGCTGGAATTATATGTTTGTGCCACCATGCCTAGCTTAGATGGCTTTGATAAAACCCCAGTAGGTTAAGCTCTGGTAAACTAGTTTTCCTTTAAGGCAGGCATTGTTAAGGAGAACAGAGAACTCTGTAGGGTATAAATTTAACTAGTATGTGAAAATTCCCTGGAACTGAAAAAAGTAAAGTATGTTTTATTACAATGATAGTAATGATCACAAACAGCAACAAGAAGGAATATGAAAATAACTTGGTTTTAAATGTAATATTTAATTTATTTTTATGTTTTCTGTTATGCTGATGTGTAGAAATATTCCAAATAAGAATCTTATAAATGAATTTCATTATCTATTTCAAGTTAATATACAATGTAAAACCTACAAAATTCTGAATGGAGGGACATAGTTCTAGCAATAATTCATACCTAGCATAATTTTATTTAGCTCTTTACTTCTTGAAAAATAGACCATAATTTCTGATATTATTTTATAACTAAAATATAGATTCTGTAATATTTATTACTCCCAAAGATAATTCTTTGGGTCAAAGAAATTAGATTCAGCTCCCGGAAAAGTATACAATAAAATAATAAAATTAACAGAAGCAAGAATAATACATCTTCCCCTCATGCTGTTTAGATAGTATATACTGCATTTATGAAATGGTTGATGGAGCTAAGGCAAAATGCCTGTATAATTTTTAAGTAATGTTCAAGCAACAAGAATAGAGGTGTCCCTGTAGCTTACCAAGTATTTGTCCTTCTCGTAGGTATTTGAGACCTTACTATTAACCAAGAAACTGTGGTAAAGTTTGTAAATAACAGCAGATCCTGAGTAGTATTGACTGTTTTACATCTTAAAGCAGTAAAACTGGTGGTATTTACAGATCTCAAAATGCACCCATAACGTTGCAGTTGTGATGCTGGATGGTGTGCTCATCTATTGTCTAGCTGAGTCATTATTTCCTACAGCAACTTTATATTATTAAATTTATTCATTCAATTAAGCATTTATTTTGTGTTTTTTATGTGTCTGGGATAGTGATCTTAAGGCAATGAAATGAATAGGTTTAGGTTAATATCCTTGTTCCAGACTTATGAGGGAGACAGATATGCACAAAAACATACACTTGGGCAAATGTGGTGATAGAGATATCTTCACGGATATTCTGAGAGTTAAATTTCTAAAATTTTCAAGTGCTGAAATTCAGAGGTTTACTGTATACTTCTGTATGGAATAGATATTAAATGTTGGGACCAGAGATACCAGTTATTAACTCCCCACACCCATCTAATGGATTCTGTTTGGAGGAGTACACCCCTTTCCAACTTGTGGATAGCATGTAATCACTCCTTCCCTTCTACTCACTTTCTCTGTCTCTCTCTCTCTCTCTCTCTCTCCCTCTCTCTCTCTCTCTATCTCTATCTCTATCTCTCACTCACTCACTAACTTGCACGGGCACACACACATACCTATTCATGGCTGCTCAGACCAAGGTCATCTGATCCTGGGAAACTGATCCGTTAGGCTGGGCTGTGCCAGTGAGATTCCCTGTTGAGAGGTAATACAGTCTAGTCGTTGAGCTCTCCAAGACTGGAGTCTGGTTGGTATGGATTCTAACTCCTTCACTAGTCATCTATAAGTGTATTTGCCCTGTAGGGTTGTTTTTGTAGTTAAAGAAAGTAATATTTCTCAGCATTTAACTCAGTGCTCAGCACATGGTCTCAGTAAGTATTCGTATTATTATAAGATAGAGACTCAAGTTTATATGAAAGCTGTAAATCCTGTAGACTGAAGCTGATACCCACAAGTTGGTCCCTGAGCAAGAGGTGAGTCGGTTAGCAGGAAGGAGGTATAGCAGACCTGTACAGACCATGCAGCCACAGAAGAGGGTAGGAACTGCAGGTGTCCCATAACCTAGAGGATCCCTTTCTGCTCTTGTCCCTTGGCAGTTCTGTTGTATTCTTTCAGTAACCTCCCTTTTTGCTTGAGCAAATTTGACTAATTTTCTATTCTTGGAAGCTATGATCCTTGACAAACACAGTTCTCAAAAAATATTTATACTGGTGAGAGGAAATGGTGATGTACAAGTGTTCGTCTATGTAGTACTAACTTCAGAACTTTAATATATATATTTTTTAATTTTAAAAACATGGGGGAGACAGGAACAAGATGGCGACGGCATAGGTGAACTTGTGAGATTCTCTGAACATGAGTTCCCAAAAAGACTATTACTTCTCTTCCCCCATCCCCAGCCCACCACCAGCCACGCTGATGCGAGGCCTGGGGACCTTCGGTCCCATGCAGGGCCAGATATTGCAGCCCCCTGCTGCTCCTGTTCCACTGCATGCGTAGGAGTCTCGGGTCCCAGCCTCCTCCCAGCTCCCTCCCTGGCTACATCGTCTCCAGCCCAGCACCCGGCACCAAGCCACCAGTCACTCAGGGAGGCTCTGGGTACCCGCCCCTCAGAGACACCGGTCTCATTCCTGACTGAAGTACCCTGTGGGGGGCACAGGGCCACTGCTCACCGCCTGCCCTTTGGAGCTTTGGAGCTCTGGAACTCTGGGCCCACCCAGGCTGAGGCACTCAGCACAAGACCCCAAGCTGGGGGACCCAGACAAGTGGAGAAAAACAGATCTGCATTAACTGCCTTACCATTCTCCAGGCGGAGACTTCCATTGCCCCGCCCATCTATCAACAAACTTTACCTCAGTTCCTAAGGAAACGGCAAAACAGGAGAACAACGGAAACAGGAGAACAACGGGAAACAGGAGACAAAGCCCCACCCCTATGCTGCAACGAAAAACAAAGGGGAGAGGCCGGAATTGGAGATCAGAGAAGTGGCTTTAGTCTGATCGCTTATTTTGACTTATGATTTTATCATTGTAACTGTTGGTTTTGATCACATTTGTTGTTTGCCTTCTGACTTACACTGTTTCTTGATTTTATTGGCCTGTCTCTGTGTAGCTATCAGTACTTTTTAGGGAATCTTTCTTACATGTCTTTCTTCACTTCTTCCCGGCCTTGTGTCTCTTTCTCACCTGATAGTTGGTATGTATATCTGTTTTCCCCCTCACTCTTCTCTCTTTCTAACTCCCTATTGACCCCCCCTTCCTCCATTATTTTCCTCTTTTATACCCCCCTTTTTAATCTAGGGACCAAGACTGCATACTGCTGAATGGACAGATTGTAAGGCAGAGGGAAATAGGTTCCAGTGTGCTCATACACCTGTTCGTGGATGCTAGAATCAGCATTCTGAACCACAGCTTCCCTCTCAATTAAACCTCAAAACTGCAAAAAGTACAAATTGCAGCCTATGCTCCAATCTGAAAAGTGAACGAAGCCAGAAGACCCTCATAAGGAAGAACAGGATATTGCAGAAGAAAAATAAAAGCAACCCCACCTTCCCTCAAAAACAGAATTGAAGAAGGGGAGGGAAAGGGGGAGAGAGAGAAAAATCTATACAAATGAAGAAAAACCAAAAGAAGAGTATGGGTCTCTCCCAGACCCCTGAGGGCAGACACTGAGAAAACTGACTTCGGAATGCAAACAATAAAGAGCCCCCAGAATGATGGGTCTCAAACTACGAATGTAGATATCAAGACAATAATGGAGAGATTAAAAAGAATTGAGGAGACACAAGAAGAAACTAGGACGGAGCTGATATCTGAGATAACAGTAATAAAGAATACTGTGAATGAAATAAATAACAAACTGATAAGCATGGAAAGCAGAATTACCCAAGCAGAAGAAAGAATCTTAGAGCTTGAGGACCAAAATATAGAAATAACCCAAACTCTTAAAAACACAGAAAATAAGCTCAAAAAGACAGAACAAAACCTTCAAGAGATGAGCGATTGCCTCAAGAGGCCTAACCTAAGAGTAATTGGACTTCCTGAGGCAGAAAGAGAGACAGAGACCACTTTGGAACAAACTTTCCATGAGATCATTCAAGAAAACTTCCCTTATCTAATCAGTGATGCAAAAATTCAAACACAAGAGATTCAGAGAACCCCTACAAGACAACAAATGAGAAGACCAACTCCTAGACACATAATAATTCGCCTAAACAAAGTAGGCATAAAAGAAAAAATCCTAAAGGCAGCAAGAGAAAAAGGCCAGATCACCTACCATGGAAGACCAATCAGAATAGCAGCAGATTTATCTACAGAAACCCTGCAGGCTAGGAGAGCTTGGAGCCCTATCTTCAAAGTCCTAAAAGATAAGCAATTTCAACCAAGAATAATCTACCCGGCCAAGCTAAGCTTCATCAGTGAGGGAGAATTAAAATCTTTCCCAGATATCCAATCCCTAAGAACTTATGCTGCCACCAAACCATCTCTACATGAAACACTTAAGAAAGTACTAAACACAGAAGAAAAGGAAAAAAGAACAACATTCTTCACAAGAGTACAGGGAAAAGAATAAAGTATACATGAACCAACCCCAAAACCAAAAGAAAGACAAAAAAAAAAAAAAAAAAACCAAGTGGAAGAACAACAACTCTATAAGAATTCTGTGATAGGGACGAATTCTCACATTTCAATGTGAATGGATTAAACGCACCACTGAAAAGACATAGAATGGCAAAATGGATAAAATATCACCAGGCAACAATATACTGCCTTCAAGAGATCCATCTCACTAGAAAGGACATACACAGACTCAAAGTAAGAGGATGGGAAACAAATTTTCAGGCGAATGGAACACAAAAGAAAGGAGGAGTCGTGATCCTAATTTCAGACAAAATACCATTTAAGCTATCAAAAATTTAAAAAGATACAGAGGGCCATTACATAATGATAAAAGGTTCACTCCATCAACAAGAAATATCTATTCTATCATTCATGTATTTGTATGTGATTTACTGAATTAACTTAGTGATCTGTTGAATTAACTTAAAAATCATTTTGTATTACCTCTAAAAGTCCTGTCTCTAATCTTTTTGATTTTTTAGAAATTTCATTGACAAGGATAAAGTTAATTTTAATAATAATCAAGACTGAAACTTATTTCTGAAAATATAAAATATTTGTATTTATCTGTAATTCATTTTGGATAGCATCAGTTATTATATCCTAATTTTGGATCATATCATCAGGAGTAGATACTTTAATATATAGGGTCTTCATGTAAATTGAAATTTGTTCATTTATCCCTAAATATAGTACTAAGAAATTAAAGATGGAAATACATTTTAAGGACAGAAGTATATTAGATTGCAAACTTTTTCTTGCTTTAATGTTTAATACTTGGAAGTACTGAAATAGGTAATAGGAAGAGTGGCTTACAGTTTTAATAAATCTCTTTATAATAAATTTGCTTCTGGATTCTGTGAAGCAAAGTGTGCTATTTTTCCTTCATAGAAAGCATATTGTATAATTATGAGGAAATAAGACTGTCACAGGTTAGCAAATTCACATTCTCTCTTTACAGTCACATTGTGAAGGTATTATTAACTCTTAACCGTGAGCTTTAAAATGACTAAAAACCACCTTAAATGTTTCTTACAAATAATTTAAATTTGAGGTAAGCTGTCTTTAACTGTTACTTTTGTTTCTTCAGGGTTTCAGTATGAACCCAAAATGACAGTTAGTGAACTATTTTTGTTAAGCCAAATTCACATCTACTGATTGCTTTATCTAGGTATCCATGATGATGCATGTTTGTTCTATACCCTTTATTTGAATTCCTAGATTTAGGGCACACTGTAAAGAGACACAGACCTTATCCATGGGAGCTTCTCTAAAGTCCCTCCCTTTGTCTCACTTTTTAAATTCACACCTGGACTACCCTCCTCACTTTGTTACTTTTTGAAGAGTCTTTTTGACTTTCTCTGAAACTTTATGATAATGGAGTAGAGATGGAGTAAGACTTCAGAATTTCAAATCAGAATGTCTGGGTTCAACTAAGTTACTTAAACTAGCTGTAAAATAGGAACAAAAACAGCACTTGCCTCATTAAAAAACATTGTGAATTAATTGGGATAATGTATGGGAAACATTTAGTTTAGTACCTGGTGTATAGTTGATGCCCAATAAATGTTACCTCGTGTGTGTGTGTGTGTGTGTGTGTGTGTGTGTGTGTAGTGGTCTCACTCTGTCAACCAGGTATAGTGGCACAATCACAGCTCACTGCAGCCTTGACCTCCTGGGTTCAGGTGATTCTCCTGCCTCAGCCTCCCAAGTAGCTGGGACTACAGGTGTGTACCACCACGCCCAGCTAATCTTTCTACTTTTTGTAGAGATGAGGTCTCACTGTGTTGACCAGGCTGGTCTCCAACCCCTGGGCTCCCAAAGTGCTGGGATTATTGGCATGAGCCACCATGCCCAGCCAATGTTAGCTCTTAATTTATGTTGCTGATAACAAGCTGGGCAAGGAGGTATGAAAGCAGGGACTCATGGGAAGTAGCTTATAGCAAAGGTCATTGAGCAGCAGTGAAGCAAGTGGAAGGAAAACTCGGGCCCTTGACCCTGCAGGAATCTCTGTGACTTGAGGTGAAGACAAGAATATGGCAAATGGTTTGGAGCTCTCTCAGGGAAGACTTTGTGGCCTGTTGACAGATAACTACCTACAGGTTAAGAAGTGTGTTGCATAGGATGAAAACAGGAAATAACTTTCTAGGCCAAGGGAAGCCTTTCTCTGTCAATCCTAGTTCAGGTTCTAAAGAAGGTTGTGGTAGTGGTGTCCTTGTTTCAAGCCTAAATGAGAGATCTTATGCGAAACGTATGTGAAGTACCACATCTATACACATGCTGTCTTTTTTAAGTGGTAACAAACCAAAGACTACCTCCCACCACATCAAACAGCCCCTCCTCGCCCCACTTGCCACGTGTATCTTTTTCCTTCCTCGTCTTTCTGTGTTCTGTTACCGTTTCATGTCCTTTGCCTCATAGTTTTCCTCCATTGATGGTACCCCCTTCTCTTCCCCAGTTAAACTAAAAAGGGAAAAATTTAGTCACTTTTTGAGTAATGCCTTTTCAGTATTTGTTTCAGCTATGCCACCAGAAGGTAGATTGTAAAGTATTAATTAGCTTGCTCTCTAGAGACTTTACATAGTTCAGAAAAGAGAATGAGGTATTTTCACTTCCATACCATCCATGGTTCATGCTGTCCTCTTCTCCAGGATGACCTTTCCATTCTTATTAAAACCTTATTCCCCTCAACTTTTTTTTTTTTTTTTTTTTGAGACAAGGTCTCTGTCATCCAGGCTGGAATGCAGTGGCACAATCATGGCTCACTGCAGCCTCCAACTCCTGGGTTCAAGCATCTTCCTGCATCAGCCATTCCAATAGCTGGGACTACAAGCATGTGCCACCACACCTGGTTAATTTTTCAAAAATTATTTGTAGAGATGAGGTCTCATTGTAATCGCTGAGATTATAGGCATGAGCTTTGGCACCTGGTCATTAATCATTTAGCTTATAAATATCATTTGAGGCCAGAGGTTTGGGACCAGCCTGGCAACATGACGACCCCATCTCAACAGAAATACAAATTAGCCAGGCATGGTGGTACATGCCGATAGTCACAGCTACTTAGGAGGCTGAGGCTGGAGGATCACTTGAGCTCAGGAGTTTGAGGCTGCCCTGAGCTGTGATAGTGCCACTGCACTTCAGCATGCTCAACAGAGCAAGACCTTGTCTCTTCAAAAAAAACAACAAGAATGACTGCAGGGAGCCTTCTGTTTAGTGGTATGAATCAGGCAAACCTCTTTGTTCTTCTTTCTTTTGACACTGTCCTCCCTGCCTTACCCTGAACTACATAACTCACTAAGATAATACATATTTTTCCATTAGCCATTCCTTTAGTTCCCAATCCAGAGTAAAAGCTGTCTGAATATCATTGAGATCAGTGAACCATGAGTCTAGTTGCCTCGCAAGTCATGTCTGTTGCTAGTAAAAGCAGCAAGCACCTCTTAAGAATGCTGCCCAGTCATTCCCAGAGTGTGATATGCTAATTCTTAAGAATGTTCCTGACACTGCACTATGTTTCGCATGATTGAATTTATAACTTTTCACTCAACTGGTTGAAGGCTTCAAAATGACAGTAATGATAGTCTTTTGAGTTGTTGCCTAAGTATAGCAGTGACAGAATTCATATGGCAGGCAACAGTTGCTCATTCAAGTTCAAGAAGGGATCTCTATCAGCTGCAGTGGTTGAAAAACAAAAGGAAAGTAGCCCAGATGGTCATTTTTAATAGTGTGTAGTAGGCCAAGTATGGGCTCACGCATATAATCCCAGCAGGGAGGATTGCTTGAGCCCAGGAGTTTGAGACCAGCCTGGGCAATACAGTGAGAACTTGTTTCTAAAAAAAAAAAAAAAAAAATTAGCTGGGTCTGGTTGTGCACACCTATAATCCCACCTACTAAGGAGACTGAGGCAAGAGGATCACCCAAGCCCAGGAGTGTGAGGCTGCAGTGAGCTGTGATTGTGCCATTGCACTCCAGTCTGGGCGCTAGTGAGACCCCCAACTAAAAAAAAAGTAGTATATCTTTCCCCCATATTTTGTATGAGAACGGATTTCCACCATTAATTGAGGACATAAATATTTATATCGTCATTGTTGGAATCCCAAAGAACAGACCTCACAAATTTCTGTGTTCATTTTAAATGGCTGTCTTTTGTGCCCAATAAAATCAAAAAAGTTCCCCCATGCCTCTGGAGGTCTCACCACAGCTTGTTAGCTTTCAGTTTTGATTTCCTTTTACTCTTGCTTCCTCTAACAAGTCTCATAGTTGAGAACCTAATCAAAGTCATACTTACTTGACCACACACTGCTAAAGAAAGTTTGTGTCCCAAAGACCAGATAGTCTTTGTAGAAATATGCTAAAAGTATACATCCCTTGCTGTAATATGAGCAGAAAGCATTTCTGTTTTTGACAACTAGCTGCTACTCTTTGTTTCAGTGTGGAACAGGGTTTTGGTCAATCAAGGTAGTGATGACAGAACGTCAGAACTTTCAAATAGCAGGAGTTGCTGCTCTTCAGTGTGATCATTTGTGGAGCGTTTTGAAAAGATAAAAACTGTTCATTGTTTTTTTTCCTGTGGTAAACATATGAATTAGATGTGCTTTGTGGATCAAGTGCTCACTAAAATAGGGCACTTTCATATATTTTCAGAGTATATGATATTTTGGCAAATAATCCCTTCCCAGACCAAACTGTAGCCGGCTTCTTGAGAATTACTCAGCAGAATTGACCCCAAGATGAAGAGCTAACATTTTTTTAGAATTGTCCTGTGTCTTATGCTCAGCTTCCTACATGTAACATCTTATCTCATCCTTAAAATAACTCAGTGAGTAAAACACTGTTATCAATCCCATTTTACAGATGAATACAGTGCCTGGGATGAAGCTAAATCTAACTTCTTCAAGGTCACACAACTGACAAGTGATAGCAGGATCAGACACCAGTTTTTGTGATCCCAAAGGCCATACTCTTAACTACTGCTTGCTACAGTCAAGGCACTGCACAAATAACCATTTGCCCCAGTCCGTTTTGCTTGATGTGCCTCCCTGCTCCAGTCTCCAGGAAGGCCATGAGTCTCCATGCGTATGGTGGCACCATTCAAAGCAGCCCACAGGAGGGGAATGAGAAACCTTACCCTACCCCTCTGTAATTATTTGGCAGAAGTTAGAACCTATGTGGGGAGTGGGGAAACCTCTTTAGGAGTTAGACAACAGACAGCTTTTCTGGTCCAGAATCACCAAAAAGTTGTGAATACTCTCCTCCTCCCCCCAGTTAAAATGTCGGTTCCAGGGGGTGATGTCTTATCAGAGACTTTCTCACTGCAGTCCTGTTCCAGACCTCAGTGCCTTGGCCACTCTGAGATGTCTTTGTCTTCAGGGGGGTCCTGCTTCTAAGCTCTGCTTCTCTCTCAAGGCAGAGTGCTGAAAATTGCCGAGCAGCAACTGAAGAAAGATAACAGTAAGTGCAGAAGAAACTCATGATGATGTAGCACCCACAATCCTTTCCACTCCAGAGACATTCTTGTCACAGCAGAACCTGTTCATTCATGGTGGATGTTAAGATTCTCAAGCCTTTTCTATTGAGTCTAGTGGACTAGTGTTTCTGTCTTCTGTCACATGGAAAGATGATAGAATAATCCTTTTAAATGGGGCCTCAGGGAGGAGGGCTTCTCTAGAAGTACCTGCTTGCAGCTGTGTAGATCTTCTTTTCAAAGAGCTGTGCTCTTGGAGAGTGCTGTGTAGGTGCATTAGCAAGCCTATGCATCTTATCTGCCCTTAGCTAAGAAAATAAATGACCTTATAAAAAGGATTGTTAACGAGAGGAGTGTCACAATTCATTTGAGCTGCCATAACAAAATACCGTAAACTGGGTGGCCTATAAACAACAGAAATTTATTTCTCACAGTTCTGGAGACTGAGAAGTTCAAGATGAAGGCATAGACATTCATTGTCTGGCGAGAGCCTTCCTCCTCATAGATGGCACCTTTTTGCTGTGTCCTCACATGGTAGAAAGGACAAACAAGCTCTCCAAGGTCTTTTTTATAAGGATATGAACCCCATTCATGAGGGCTTAATCACCTTCCAAAGGCCCACCTCCTAATACCATCACCTTGATGGTTAAGATTTCAATATATGCGATGGCTCAGCCTGTAATTCCAGCACTTTGGGAGGCCAAGGTGAGTGAACTACCGAATCCTGCAGGGTTCGAGATCAGCCTGGGCAACTTAGCAAGACCTCATCTCTACAAGAAACTTTTTTTAAAAAATTAGCTGGGTGCACGCCTGTAGTTCCAGCTACTTGGAAGGCTGAGGCAGAAGGATTGCCAGAGCCCCGTGGATCGATGCTGGGGCGGGGGTGGGGGGGCTGTGAGTGTGCTACTGCACTCCAGCCTGGGTGATGGAGTGAGACTCCAACTTAAGAAAAAAAGAAATATGAAAAAAAAAAAGATTTCAACATATGAATTTAGGGGGTAACACAAACATTCGGACTATAGCAAGGAGATACTCTTGAAAATGGGTCTCTGAAATAATATTAATTCAAATTCAACTGGACAGTTGATTGTCTACAGGCCAAGCTAGTTTGTACTGATTCTTTAAAAATGAGTAGTGCTAACTTATGAATGATTTATACATATCAAACATTTTCTTGCTGGAAGGTTAATTCGGTGTTTGTTTTTTTTTTTAGAAGTCTTGGTGGAATGGCAGGGCTCTCTTGATTCATCCAAGGGGCCATACTTAAATGCTTTTTAAAGAATACAGATTTCCTGTAATCTCAGCACTTTGGTAGGTCGAGGCAAGAGGATTGCCTGAGCCCACGGGTTCAAGACCAGCCTGGGCAAGTTGGTAAGGCCTCATCACTACAATAAATCAAAAAATTAGTCAGACTACTTATTATTAGTAGTTCTAGCTACTTGGAAGGCTGAGGCATAGTATCGCCAGAGCCCAGCAGGTCAACACTGGGGTGGCCATGAGTGTGCCACTGCACTCTAGCCTGGGCAATGGAGTGAGACTCCAAGTCAAAAAAAATTTAGAGATTTAAAAGTGGCTGTACTAATATACCTTCCCATAGTGTACAAGTGTTCCTTTTTCTCCACATCCTCACCAATATTTGTTATCAATAGTGTTTTTGGTATTATCCGTTCTAACAGGTGGGAGGTGATATTGTGGTTTTAATTTGCATTTCCCTGACGATTAGAGTTGTTGAGCTCTTTTTTCATATATCTGTTAGCCATTCGTATCCCTTCTTTAAGAAATATCTGGGCCGGGCACAGTGGCTCAAGCCTGTAACCCAAGCACTTTGGGAGGCCGAAGTGAGGGTATTGCCTGAGCCCACAGGTTCGAGAACAGCCTGGGCAACTTGGTGAGACCTCATCTCTACAGTAAATCAAAAAATTAGCCGAGCATGGTAGCATGCACCTGTAGTTTCAACTACTTGGAAGGCTGAGGTGGAAGGATCGCCTGAGCCCAGCAGGTCAGTGCCGCGGTGGCTATGAGCATGCCACTGCACTCCAGTCTGGGCGACGGAGTGAGACTCCAACTCAAAAAATATGTATATATATCTGTTTAGATCCTTTGCTCATGTTTTCATCAGGTTATTTGGTTTTTTGCTCTTGTCATTTTAGTTTCTTACATGTTTTAGCTATTAGCCCTTTATTAGATGTGTGGTTTGCAAGTTTTTTCTTCCAGTCCATGGGTTGTCTCTTCACCCCATTGTTTTCTTTGTTGTACAGAAGCTTTTTAGTTTGATGCAGTTCCATTTGTCTATTTTTGCTTTTGTTGTCTTTGCTTTTTGGTTCTTTCCAAGAAATAATTGTCCAATCCAGTGTCATGGAGCTTTCCCCTATGTTTTCTTCTTGGTGTTTTATACTTTGGGGTGTTGTATTGAGTCTTTTATCCATTTCAAGTTGGTTTATGTGTACAGTGTAGGGTAAGGGTTCAGTTTCATTCTTCTGTATGTGGACATCCTGTTTTTCCAACACTGTTTGTTGAAGAGACTGTCTTTTCTTCAGTGTGTTCTCTTTGTCAAAGTCAGTTGAGGCCAGTCATGGTGATTCACGCCTGTAATCCCAGCATTTTGGAAGGCTGAGGTAGAAGGATCGTTTGAGGGCAGGATTTGAAACCAGGCTAGGTAATAAAGTGAGATTCCCATCTCTACAAAAAGAAAGAAAGAAAAATTAGCTTCATTGGTGGTATATGCCTTTAGTCCTAGCTACTTGGAAGACTGAGGCAGAAGAATTGCCTGAGCTCAGGAGTTCGAGTCTGCGGAGAGCCATGATTGTGCCACTGCACTCCAGCCTGAGTGACAGATTGAAACCTTGTCTCAGAAAACCCAAAACAAAACAAAAAAATCAACCGACTGTGAACACGTGGGTTTACTGCTAGGCTTTCTGTCCTGTTCCGTTGGTCGATACATTTGTTTTTTATGCCAGTACCATACTGTTTTGATTACAGTAGCTTTATAATATATTTTGAAGTCGAGGAGTGTGATCCCTACAGCTTTGTTCTTTTTGCTGGAGATTGTTTTGGCTATTTGGGAACTTCCATGGTTCCATATAGATTTTAGGATTTTTTTTTCTTTTTTTCTGAAAAGTGAAATTGGAACTTTGATAGGAATTGCATTGAATCTGTAGATCACTTTGGGAAGTGTGGACATTTTAACACTATTAATTCTTCCTATTTTATCAGTATTTTTAGTTTTAAGTATACAGATTTTTCACCTGGTGTTGTATTGCCTCTTATTTTTTGATGCTATTGTAAGTGGGATTGTTTTCTTAATTTATTTTTCAATAATTAATCATTTTTTTTTTGGTAACCTGCAACTTTACTGAATTTGTTTATTAGTTCTAACAATGAAGTAAGCCAGGCACAGAAAGACAAATATTATATGATCTCATGTATATGTGGAATCTAAGAGATTCAAAAATTGTAGAAAGGTGTTTACCATAGGCAGGTGGGACACAATTGAAAAAAGGGAAGTGTTGATGAAAAGACACAAAGTTTCAGTTAGACTGGAGGAATAAGTTTTAATGACCTGTGATACATGGTGACTACAGTTAATAATATTGTGTATATTTCAAAATGGCTTTCTACAGAATATACAAAGATCACAGCATCACCTTGTACCTCATAAATATACACATTTATTTTTAATTAAAAATAAATTAAACATATATGTAGGTTTCAGAAGTAGGATGTAGTATAAATAATGATTAAACACGAGGGTCTGATTCTGGCCCTTTTATTAGCATTATTACCTTTGAGAGTTTCACTTGACCTCTCTTAGTCTGTTTCTTCTATAAAATGAAAAAAATTAAGTAAATCGGTGTTTCCCAAACTCTGAAACCTACTAAAGATTCCTAGAGATGATTTTTGGTGGCATAGAAATGATCATTTTAGGTAGTATCTTGATAAATCATTAAAATGAACATTGAATCACGTAGTGAGAAAGTTACTCTTTTTTCCGTCTGTCTGCTTGAGTCAAAGAGAAAGTCTCAGTTTGGTATCCAGACAGGTATCCAGACATCCTTAGTGGCTCTCTAATGCAGGATAATTGCTTGATGGTGGGAGTAGGAGAAGGGTGAGGGTTGTCAAGTACAGTGAATTCTTCACTCCTCAAGAGTTTCTACAGAAGTGAAGTTAATTCCTTAGAAGGGAAAAGCACAGAAGTGCTTTTCTGTTCTTTCTGCTGACCTCCTTTCCCTTCCACTTGGAAGGAGAATAGTTGTATTATCTGACTGGTAATCTTGGGAAAAGGAACAGAACATGTGAGGCACAGCCTTTCTGGCTTCTCCCAGGGTGTGGCCTCTTCTTACAAGGTGTAGTAGGCTTTGTTGACAAACTTTGCTTAGGACAGGGTGGGAACCCAGGAAGTCCATGAAGCCGTAAATTCAAACCACAAAATCACATTCTGCAGCTCATTCTTATTGGTTATCAAGTTGATATTTTGATTGCTGTCTTTCTTATTGTCCTCTCTCTTCTCAATTGATTTCAACCTCTTAGGAGATATAAGAGGAAAAGCAATGATCACCCTTTAAGCCTCACCAATAATCTCTCCCTTTTAATAGAAATCTGGCTTGAGCATAGAGTCCTCCATAAGCAATAGTATCCATATGGAAGCTAGTAACATAGTTTTGTTTTCAGTGAATATATATTTATAATTAACATCTATAAAATAAGCTCATTTAAGTTTTTAAAAGTGAGTAAATTTTTAAAATAGTAAATAATACAGATGGTACTTGGATATGTTAAAAATCATAGAGGTGGTATACCAATGACTAAAATTTAGCAAACACTGAACAAGATTGTTTCTAAAGTTTCTTTTAGATTAAAATCCTTTTGAATGCATATTCCAGTAGAATACAAAAGTTTTATGGTAATAAACCAAGTAAAAGAAGGGACCTTCTACCATTAATGGTACTATGTTACTTTCTTTCATTTTGACTTGTTTTATTATTGCGAATGATAAGCTTTTATTCTATGCCAGCTTTTTCATTTGTAAATGTAAATACCTTTTTCTTAATATTTTACTAGACAGTAGAATATTAATATATTTTTGATAGCATATTTATTAGTGATAGTGTTTTGTTTTCTTGTCTGAATGCAGTCTAATTTGGATGAGGGTTTTAAACTGGAAATCTTGAGTAATTTGTTACTTGGAGGTCAGGAACCATGTTTTAGTCTGTTTTACATTGCTGTAAAGGCATACCTAAGGCTGAGTAATTTATAAAGAAAAGAGGTTTATTTGGCTCTCAGTTCTTCAGGCTGTACAAGAAGCAAGCCTGGTGCCAGCATCAGCTTCTGGTGAGGCCTCAGGAAGCTTCCACTCATGGAGGAAGGGGAAGGGAAGCAGTAGTCACATGGTAAGAGAGGAAAAGAGGAAGGAGGGGGTAGGGTTTGGTGCCAGGCTCTTTTCAACAATCAGTTCTCGTGGGACTAGAACTCACACGTCACCGCTAGAACAGCCACTGATGAGGGATCCACCCAGAGACCCAGACACCTCCTGCCAGCCCCTTTCACCAACACTGGGAATCAAATTTTGATTTGGAGGGGACAAATAACCAAACTATATCAGTAATGTTCACTAAATATTTAAACGAATGAATGAAGGAAGAGACAAGTGAACAAAGAACAAACAAAAATAGACTGATTTCTCTGCCTTGCAGGTGTGGGCATAGTTCTCATTTCTTTCTGAAAGCTGTTAACAGGGTGAGCTATAAGGAACTTGAGGCCTTGGGCAACCGGAGGGTATATATAGGTAAAATTTGGAGCTAGTCACACAACACTGAGAATAACCTTGTTCAGAAGAAGTTGCGAAAGGAGGGCAGCCTTGCTCATTTTGCTTTTGCTTAGGGAAAGCTGAACTTAATGGTTTTGTATGATGGGCTACGGTCTTTCTATTTTTTTGTATAAAAGAACTACCTTTGTCCCTTCTTCCTTTATTCTTCCTTTGCTCTCATCCATGTACGACTTTTCTGATCATTTCCACATCAGGGATCACACTCTCAGTTTTCCTTGCCTCAGGGGAAGCTAGCCAACTTAACTCAAAAAGTGTAGTTCACTCTCTCCCGCACTCCTAATTGCAGTTGCGCATGTGATAAAGGTGCCTGACTCTTTTCTAACTGTTGCCCTAGATGAACTGTAACACTGATGGTACAGTTTTTATTGCCATTTATTCTTGCAACAGATGTCATGTTTTAGGAATTTTGTTCGAAGAATCCTGAAATGAATGTTTTACATATCAGAGAGAGAATATTAATCAGAGGTTTTTAACCAAACTGACTTTCTAATAACCATGTAGTTGACTACATTCCCAGATCATTTGATTTATTTTAAAACATTTTACATATGTATAGAAAAACAGAATTTGAAGACCAAGTTTCATTCTGGTGAACACATTTTAAATGTATTCTAGGTTTGTTCTCTACAAGTGCATTCTTTCTTGAATAGTTCAGTGATTTTGATTCTGATTTGTTATGCACAATGACAACATCTTTACTGGAGTTATTTTGTACGTTCAGGTTAATAATTTTTGTAATTGAAAATTTAACTCAGTATATTTTATGATAGTGAAATCTCTGTTATCTTTGTCTCCTAGTTATTACGAAGCATTAATATGTAAAGTAAACTCTAGGAGTTTATCACATTTTAGATTATTCTTATCATTGCATTATAAAGATGATAGAACAAAAGCAACATTAATGATATCTAGAAGTTGAATTCTGAAAGTAATCATCATCTGTAAAAATTGGCATCTGATCTCTGCTTGACCTTCAAATTAATATCCAGGTAAACAAGCAACATAGATTCTATTATTATCATAACTGAAAATAGAATAGGTATGTTTTGAATAAGAGAAAAAAGACTTGAGAATTACCTAATTTTTTTCTTCAAAAGATGTAGATGCTTGACTTATAATTGTTAGGTATCCCCAGAGTCATTGTACTCTGTTATGAAAGTAATGCAAGAACAATTTGCTATAATGACAAGCTGGAAGTTTTGAGAACACGTTATTGTCTAATTGCAAAACTATAATAACAAAACAGACCTTTGCTGGTTGGCTGTGTTCTGCTGGCAGTATGGCTGTTCTCTGAATAGACACTTTGAGTGCTGAATACGTATCATCCTTCCTGGGGGTGTGAGGTGTTGATATGACAGCATGTGGGATAGAAATTTTTAGAAAAGGCTGTGGACTTGAGAGCCAGACCAACATGCATGTGAAATTCCACTCTGTTATGTTTGCTTTGGAACTATGAGCAAGTTACTAAACTTGCTCTGTAGAGTAAAAATGATGCTGCTGCTTTCAGGTTGCTGTGAGGAGGGGTACCCAAAGTGAGTGCCTGTTGAATGATAGCTGTAGGAGGAATACAGTGTGTAATGATGATATTTTGATGATCATCTGTCAGGTGAAGTAAAGGACAAAAATGTGCAAGTGGTCGAACTCCCCATTGTGGACAGCCTTCACCCTCGGCCTCCATACTTGCCCTTGGCTGTGCCAGAAGACCTCGCAGACCGACTTGTTCGAGTACATGGTGATCCTGCAGTGTGGTGGGTGTCCCAGTTTGTCAAATACTTGATTCGTCCACAGCCTTGGCTAGAAAAAGAAATAGAAGAGGCCACCAAGAAGCTTGGCTTCAAGCATCCAGTTATTGGGTAAGAGTTGTATTTTTTTTCCTCAAACAGTGATATGTAGTAGCAGGGTTATGTACCTTTACATTGTTTTGTGAACTTTACAATATACAGTTTAATTTTTATAGCTCCACCAAAGAACAGAGGTTCTGGAGTTCACCTTAGGGCACAGGGAGACTGGTCTTCCTTTGTTCACTTTCAATAGTTGAGAAAATTGCTTCGTAGTGCTCGACTGCTGTCTCCAGTGCTCTTCTTCCTCTGGCTCTCCCTCCTATTATTACAGTTTTCTTTTGTTTTTATTTTTGTTCTCATGTATCTCACCCCATATCTTTTCTGTGTCTTAATCTTTATTGTAGAGAAGTTGCCAGCCCCTATTCTAAGTATTAGAGCTAAAGAAATAACATGTAAAATGAGAATATCAAACAGTATTTCTTACTTATGAACGTTTTCACTGAAATTCAGTGGGATTGTTCTTTCTGCCCCACTTCATCTCTAGAGAGCACACTGAACAATTCAGTTTCCCCAGAGAAAGGGTGATTAAGAAGGCTGTGGGAAGGAAAAGATGACAGAGTAGGTGATCAGATAATAATGTCTACATGTGGACTACAGTCTGAAATGCAAAGGAGAGAAGAACCATGAAGGTGGCAGAGTAACAGCCCTCACTCCAGGGTCACGATAAATGGCTGGTTTCAGGCTTGGTCTCAGGCATGCCCATATGCTGTGACCTAAAAGAAACAAATATACCTTTTTCTGCATACAAATAGTGATTTATTCATTTGAGGGCAGAGGGAGGGCAGATTTAAGGAGAGTCTTTCAGTGTATGAAAACAAACTATGACTGTTCTTATTTCTGTTAAAATTACTTTGGAAGCACAAAGAGGAGAGGAGAATGCTGGGAAGGCGGTGCCTTATCCACATAGGACAGTGTTCATCTATGTCCCCAATTCTACAATTCTGGGGCTTTTCCTATATAGAACGGATGAGGTCAATATCTGCTTGTGTTTGATAAAGTGAAAAACAAAAGGGAAATTTCTTATGCACGCAACAAAAGGACTAGAAACAGCTTCACTTACTTAAAGTAGTGAGAACCCTTGAATGGTCTTCCTGCCTTGACTAACGCGGAGCTGTTTTCTTTGGACAACTTTAAACTCTACAGGCCGGCAGTTACAGTGGCTCTACAGGGTAAAGCTCTACAGGGTAAAGACTCTACAGGAAAAGAAAAATATGGCGTTAGAATTTTACAAACTATATCTCTAATGTTCTAGAATAACAACTGTGACTCCTGGTATCATTTTGGTCTCAAAAATCTTGAAAGTTATACACAGGCTTTTCTGGACAGCTGGTTGCTGCCTATTATGAAGTACAATTCTGGAACATCCTGTTTATTCCTGATACACCAATCACTTCTCTATAAGAAAGCAGTCTTCAAAGGCTTTACTTATTTCCTAACTCCTTTTGTATTGTTTAACCTGCAAATATATTCAGAATGTACATGTTAGAGTCTTTTTAATACTATATGTTTTATTTTTTCTGATGATGAAAATGAAAGAAAAATTGGTTTAAAATGCCCATGATGCCACTGTGAGTGGGGAAATAAATTGATTACCCTGAAAGCTCTCAGTGGATCAGTACATGATCAACAGACTCTGCATTTCTTCCCAGAGTCCATGTCAGACGCACAGACAAAGTGGGAACAGAAGCTGCCTTCCATCCCATCGAGGAGTACATGGTGCATGTTGAAGAACATTTTCAGCTGCTCGCACGCAGAATGCAAATAGACAAAAAAAGAGTATATTTGGCCACAGATGACCCTTCTTTATTAAAGGAGGCAAAAACAAAGTAAGTTAAACCAACTAGTGAATCTATAGTGGGATTGTCTCTTTCACTTGGAAAGAACCCTTAATTCACATGACTTGTGATTCTTGTTATGTTATTACTAATTATTGGAATTTTAAAAATTCAGTTGACTGTGTACTTGTGTGACTGTTCATCTAATCAAAGTGTATTTTGTTAGCCATATCTGATAATTCCTTCTAATGAGAAATCCAGAATGAACTAGACTACTGACTTATGCACCTTAAGCTGCCATGACATACCATAGCCTGGGGAGCGTAAATGACAGAAATTTATTTCTCAACAGTTCTGGAGGCTGGGAAGTTCAAGATCAAAGTGCTGGCGAGGTAGATTTTATGTTCCCTTGGCTTGTAGGCAATCACCACAAGCCAAGATGTGTGCTCACACAGCCTCTTCTTTGTATGTTAGAGAGACAGAGAGCAAGTACTCTGGTACCTCTTCTTAGAAGACACCACCCTCATGACCTCATCTAACCCTAATTACCTCCCAAAAGCCCCATTTCCAAATCCCATCACGTTGGGGTTAGCGATTCAACATATGAATTAAGAGGGAGGCAGAGACATTAAGCATTCAATGCATAACACTAACCAAGTATACAGGACTGTTAGCAATAAAACACACTAGTTGCTTACCCTTCTGATTTCACTGTCTTCACTAACCATTACAGGTGACAGAACACATTTGTAGCTAGAGTTTTTTGTCTTATAAAAGTTTCTAGAATTTGGAAGGTATACTAAAGAAAGATAAAGAATCAAAAGATTGGGTTTTTTGTTGTATTTTATTTTTATTTTAGAGCTGTGGGGTACAAATGAAGGCTTGCAACATAAGTAAAAGATGAGTTTTGTAAGTGGAGGAATAAAGACTACTAGTTTGTATGACAGTGACCTCCTTTTTTGAGCCTGCCTATATTTCAGGCACTGCACTAGGGGCTGGGATTCCATGATAAGCACAATGCTTCCTGCACTCAAGAATTCCCATGTCTAGTGGGCAGTAGACACACTACAGTGAGGAATGCTACTTTAGGGTTAGCACGGTATGTGATGAAAACACACAGACCATGCACTGATCCTGATTGGACGTTTCTTACCCTAGCATCTGGGTGAACCTGGAGCTGACCTTTATTTACTGTCAGTAATAAAGGCTGTATTAAATGTATGTGAACATTAGGAATGAGGGAGAGGACAGTTATCTTCTCAGCTCTGCTCAGATGCTGTCTCTTCTAGAAGTCATCCCTGAGCCCTGGCTGGTGGTGGCCCTCCTCTGCACTCCCTTGCTGCAGTATCTGCACTCGCCACTTCTCTCTTCTTCACTAGGACATAGCCCTGTGAACATGATACTTCACTCCAGCAGGTGCCAGGAAATAGTAAATTGCGCTGATTTCAATCCCATCTGTTTGAAGACATTCGCAGCTAATCATTTAAGCAGTTTGGTTGTTTAGTTAATGTGTATTTATTCTTTCCTTTCCTTTTTTTTTTTTTTTTGTTTTTGTTTTTTGAGTTGGAGTCTCACTCCATCACCCAGACTGGAGGGCAGTGGCAGCTCCCGGCAACCGCAGCCTCTACCTGCTGGTCTCCAGCGATCCTTCCACCTCAGCCTTCCAAGTAGCTGGAACTACAGGCGCGCACTACCACACCGGCTAATTTTTTATTTATTGTAGAGATGAGGTCTTACCAAGTTGCCCAAGCGGGTCTCGAACCCGCGGGCTCAGGCAATCCACTCACCTCAGTATTCTTTCCTTTTCTAGTCACAAATGGGAGCAGGGAAAAGAAATTTAGAACGAGGACTATAATGCAAGTATTCATCCAAGTCATTGGATAATTATTTAAATCCTCTTTCTATCTCCTAAGAATCTAACATGATGCAAATTGCCTTTTTTTCATGGCTCTCTCTCTTGAGCATACGTACACTAGCATACGTGTGTGTGTGTGTGTATGCATGTATCAGCCAGGTATAAGAATGAGGTCATGTAAGGGGTAGGGACTAAGTGAACATGTGGACACAAAACACAATAAAAAATCTTCACAAGCACTTTTCCAGTTTAATGTTCAGACCTAGTAGGAAAAATGGAAGTAGTTTACCATGTTTCTTCATTTTAAATACCAGACTGAATTGGTGCCTTGCTTGAAGAAAAAGATAATAATTTTGTCTACTCTTCCACTTGTTTTTTAATCCATTGCAAGTTTTTTTTTCTTTTTTCCTTGATTAGCAAAATAATTCATGCTCATTAGAAAATATGGAAGTTGATAAATACCCAAGCAAGAAAAAACATATTATCTACAACCTCATTTATATAGTTTCCTTTTTTAATACAGTTTTTTTTTAATACAGTCATACACCAAGGTCCATCAAGGATGGCCCTCTTTTGGGTGGTCCCTTAGATTATAATACCATATTTTTATTGCACCTTTTCTGTGTTTAGATATACAAATACTCACCACTGTGTTACAATTGCCTTCAGTATTCAGTATAATAGCTTGCAGTACAGGCTTCTAGCCTAGGAGAAATAGGTTATCCCATATAGCTTAGAAGTATGTGTGCGTGTAGCCTGTGTGTGGCATAGTTGACTATACCATCCAGATTGGTTATCTATCTATCTGTGTATCTATCTATCTATCTATCTATCTATCTATCTACTTATTTATATATTTTTTGAGTTGGCATCTTACTCTGTTGCCCAGGCTAGAGGCAATCCTTCTGCATCAACCCCGGAGTAGCTAGGACTACAGGCACACGCCACCACACCTAGCTAACTTCTTTTTTTTTTTTTTTTTAAGTTTATTGTAGAGACAAAGTTTCACCAAGTTGTCCAGGCTGATCAGGCAATCCTCTTGCCTCTACCTTCCAAAGTGCTGAAATTGCAGGTGTGAGCTACCATGCCTGGCATCCAGGTTTTTAAAATACACTCTGTGATATTTGCATAATGATAAAATGTCCTAATGATACCCTTCTCAGAACATATCCCCATCATTAAGCAAATCTGAATGCTTTTCACTTAATACAGCAATAGATCCATTTCCCCAGGTCTCTATAATAGCCATTGTAAACATCTTTTTCATTGACTCCATATCTACCATATTGGTATGCCATCACTTACTTGACCAACTGTTCTCCTAATATTGGACAGTGAGGTTATTTTCAATTTTATACTCTTGTAAATAATGCTGTGAAATATGCCTAAAACTATCCACGTTATTTCCTTAAGCTATATTTCTAGATTTGGAAGTATTTAAATAAAGGCATGTAAACATTTTATAACTTTGGTCCATAGCATAGCATGACATTTTTACACCCAACTACCCATATAGTATAGCTGGTGGTATCTACTTGGACTGCAAGACTAGTCAACCTGGGATTTCCCCTTTGGAGTCTGCAGCTATACCTCCTCTCCCAGTGGTAGTCCAAGCAGCAGATTTCTCCATACTCTGTTATAAACGTAGTACTAACCTTTTTTGCATGGTGTTTTTCTCTTTGGAAATCCTTTTAATTGCCTAAGTCATTTCAAAGATATTCTCAGGAATGTAAATGCCATTTTTTTCTTTATTATTTTACTTAAATGTTTTTCCACTCTGAATTGACTCTGCTTTAGACCTCTCAGGATTGGTTTTGGTACTTAAGCAAATCATAAAACCTCTGCCATTGTTTTAGGAGACCAGAAGTATGACTCTTTCAACAGGTGTATAGTGTCCGAGGCAGTCACTATAAGACTTTTCTCTTCAAGAGAATGAAGAAATTAAGAATTAATGAGGTACAGGGTTCACACAAAGAAGAATCCATTTTCTGGTAGCTTATTCTTTGAAAAGGGGTCAAAATTAGCTTCATACACATAGCTGTTATATAAGGATGGGCAGTTAATGCTTTGTGGCTTGGTCTTACAGCTCTCTTATAGAAGAGAACTCTTATAGAGTTCTCTAGGTTAAGAATGAGTTTATCCACAAGATTTTACCACTAGCATCCCAGTGGCAGCCATTACTAATGTGACAACATCTTAAACAATTCAGTATTAGAGTGTTTAAATCACAGAATTACTGTCAGTCAAAGAAACAAGAACTATTAATGTTGGCTATTCAGTATTGTATTCTAAGATCATCAAGATAAACTCTCCCAGGTAAAATATTTACATATTTAATTTATTCTTTATTTTTAAAAAGTACGCTGGGCTTGGTGGCTCAGCCTGTAATCCCAGCACTTTGGGAGACTGAGGCAGAAGGATCACCAGAGCCCAACAGGTTGACACATGCCACTGCACTCCAGCCTAGACAACGAAGTAAGACCCCACCTGGAAAAAAAAAAAAGTGCTGCTCTTCCTAATATTAGATACATTGAGATGAATAAAGATAAGAAACATTTGTTTAAAAGTTTTCATAAACTGGTTACCCATGAACTGAAGAATCAGCAATGAGTGGTATATTTGCTCACTGTTTTATTGAACAATATTTTACTTTTAATATGCTGGACTCAGTACAGAGAACTAGGATTACAAAGACAAATACAAGAAAATGTATGGCTCCTTACCTCAGGGGGTATGTCTGTATGTGTAGGCAGTATACATATAACAAATAATTACAGTGTCATTGGATAAGTATCCTGAAGGAGTCATATACCAGGTACAGTGAAATCACCAAGAGGAGTGTCTCCTTCAGTCTGGAGAAAGACTTCAGAAAAGAACATTTGATATTAGTTTATAACTGCAAGCTAGTCCTTTGCGGGTGATATAAAAATAAATATTTTATAAGATAGAAAAAGAAAAAAAATATTATTGCCAATCTCTGAAACCTCAGAGTAGAAGAATTCCTCTACTGACATACTTGAGGGCAAAAGACAAGAAGCTTGTTTGTACAGAAAGTTCCATGCTCATTATTAAAGGTGTAATCTTCTCCCGTTGCTGACTTTTGTATTGTTTTCATTTGTTTTCTACACGCCAGATATCCTTCATGAAGCCGTCTTTTGCATATAGAGATAAACCTGAGGAACTTAGCCACCCTTTTGGTTTGGTTCTAGAGAGGGCCTATGAAGCTGGCAAGGCTGTGTGTTTTATTGTTTTGTCTTGGCAGAGGGATCACTCCTGTCTTTGTTTCACTGAGAACCCAAGCCTTCCTGACAGAGTTTGTTTACTCGAGGATACACCGAGTCCTGGCTCTGTCAATTCCCCTTCTGCTCCCTCCAGCGTTTTCATTTTGATTTGTTGCTGTTTTTGCCCCACACCTGGGTATGCGGCTTCATGGGAATCACCTTACAAGTATTTCTGGTTGTCTCCTTTTTAAAACAAATGTGACATTTTCTTCATCGCCTTGATTCTGAGCTGAGGGAGGGTAAACTGTTAAAAATAATGAGACCAAATAGATCTGAGCCTATCCGAAACAGTGCTCAGAGACATTGCCTCCCCAGTCATTATTAGAGAGGCACTGAGGGAAAACCCCTTAGTGCCCCAGACATCAGTAGCCCTCATGTGTTTGTGTGTTTATTTACAGGAGATTTTGTGGGGTGCTGGGTGTTGCGATGCAAGAAAAAGAAGGCATGGTCCTAACCTCAGGGAGTATGTTGGGAAAACAGATGTGTAAACTGACTCCTAGTGACCCAGGGTTTCTAAATAGGAACTGTTGTTCTTTCAGCAAATATTCATTCATCTTCTGTTATATTCCAGATTCTCTTCTAGGTACTGAGAATAATACAGTGAACAAAGCACAATAAATGCCTCCCTCTATTCCCCTTAGGGGATGATGGAGGCAGGGATGGATGCAGGCAGTGAACAAACAGTAAATACATAATGAGACAGGTAAAAAGGACAGGGATTGCCAAACTCTTCACTGATAGGCAGAGACTGAAAGAAGTTAGGGATAAAAGCAGGTGAATGTCTAAGGGAAGAATGTTTAATAATCACGGCTAATATCTGTTGAGCGTTGATATATAAGGTACTCGTCTAAGTGCTTTATATCACTTATAATGTATCGATTCTTATGAATTTATATAAAGTGGTACAGTTATTATCCTCTTTTTATGTCACTTCCCAAGATTTGCAACCTATCTCTGAAAATCTGCCTCATGCACTGAGAAAATGACTCAGTCTATACTTGAGTACAGTTAAGCCTCTAATTCAGAGTAAAATCATTTGAACATGAAACAGACATTTTAAAAGACATTCTGTTTTGATACTTCTAAACACATATCCTAACTCAAGCAAAACTATTAAAAATACTTCTTGGTGGAAATCTACAAGGACTTTGCTTCCGTACATGTACTTGTGTGGCCTTTCCATTACTGTTGTTAGGAGTAGATGGTTCTTCAGGAAGAATGGGAGTTAGGGGAGACTGTTGGTACTCACAGATTTTTTAAATATTCCTCTCTTCTTTGTATTATTAACTTGAAGTAGCAATGAAGAAGATATTTACGAAGTCTAACTCAAATCTGAATTATAATAAATTCTAAATTAAGAATTTAAATGAGGTTCTGTCATGATATTTATATTCTAAAGGAAAAGCTCAGTGGCCAAATATAAAAGCAGTTTTAGTCAACTTTTAGAAGTCACTCATTACAAAGAGAATAGGGGGTCTGTTGCTTTGCTAAGCTCCAATCTGGCCATGTGGCTCTTTGAGCTATGGCAGCCATGTTTTCCTAGCTTTGGCCCTCTCCCCTACCTTGGGGAGATGACTCTCCTGTCTGTCTGTCTGTCTGTCTGTCTGTCTCTCTCTCTCTTTCCCTGTCTCATTTACTTTCTAAATAAACGATATTTTCCCATCTTAGAAAAAAAAAAAGAGAATAAAGGAGTCTTCAGTTTTTCAACATGTTCATGAATTGATAAAAGACATTTTGATGTGTATATGTGTGTTTTATATGCTATGCCAATAATGTTGAATATACGGGCATTCCAGAACAGTTTCTGCCCCACTGATGGGGTCAGAGATGCCCCATCAACTACACTATTAAATGTAATTAAAGATGTCTTTACTGTTAGAAAGGGAGGTACTCTTGATTAGAGAAGTGACTCTGCCTCATGATAGAATACTGTGATTTCAGTGACCATGTGTAAATCTGTTTCTTTTTTCAGGTACCCCAATTATGAATTTATTAGTGATAACTCCATCTCTTGGTCAGCTGGACTGCACAATCGATACACAGAAAATTCACTCCGGGGTGTGATCCTGGATATACATTTTCTTTCTCAGGCAGACTTTCTAGTGTGTACTTTTTCATCCCAGGTAAGTGTCAATAGGGCATTTTTAAGTAACCAATACTTTTTGGTCATCTAAGACAATGATTATTTGTGTGTCTGTATGTTTTTAATGCTAGTTATTGTGACTGAGGTACAGTGTACCTGAAACCAGTGTTGATCCCTTTTGTGCTATTTGAGTACACTGAGTATTTAGTTGTTTGCAAGCAATGGTTGAATGCATCTCCACTGACTCCAGTTACTGGAGTTGTTTAAAGTACTTGGCTTTTCACAGCATTTAACAGAAACTGTAAGTAATTAAGACTTACTTAATACCTTCTAATTTTGCATATAGTTAATATGTAACAAGAATCTGTCCAGTTCTACACACTAGTGCACTGAGGCTTAAATACCCACGTTTTGCCTCACTTGGTCGCTTTTATCTAAGAAAAAGGAATAAATGTAATTCCTTTTCAAGTTCTGTTACATTTCTACCAAGCAAGAAACTACTAAATCTAAGTAATACAATATCATAATCATTGCTTGAGTTTAATTGTTGCAGATAATTATGTGTTATGAGTTTGGTGTGTGTGTGTTTTTTATGACTGGTCCCATCAGCCTTATATGCCCTGTAGGATACCAGTATAAAAATATTTATTGTGGATTTCATTCTGTTCTCTCATTTATCACATATTATTGGTTAGTTCATTCAACCAGCTGTTAAATATGCTCAGAATTATACCAGGTGCAGAGGGAGTTTCAAAGGAGATTGAAGATAAAGTTCTTGCCCTCATCTAGAATCGATTAAGCAAAATACGTGAAATAACTAAAGAATAATTACCAAAAAATATAAATCGGTATAAGATAGATGCATGTTTAAATGCTGAGAAGCAGCAGAGAAAAGAAAATATGAAAAAGGAAGGCCACATCATTTTCAGGGGAATATACTTCAGAGAGAATAAATGGATTTTTTTATTATTATTATTATTATACGACAATGCACTTTGTCATGATAGGATGGTGATACGATTTTTGGGAAGATAACCAAACCAGATGAAGACAAATTTCTTCAATATGGAATAAGAATACAACTCACTACCCAAAGACAGTTGTGCAGAACATGGAGTTACATGGTGGTGATCCTAGCGAGAAGGGAAGGCTTCTTGACCTTCACATTCCCATGAAAGCATCCACTGTTGAAGTTTCTCCCCACTTGGGATTAGGAGCCGATGTATAAGAAACTTCTTTTTCCATTCTGGTTGTTGGGGAAGGGACAGGGGTTTGTAGCTACTTGGTTCTCCCCAACTGTTTTTGAAAATCTGGCTGCAGCTCACAAGCAGGTGCATGTAACTATTAACCTCCACACATTCCTAGTGCTAATTGTTAGAATGAATGAATCGAGGGTCACCTCCACAGATGTGTCACTGTTCCTATAGGCCTAGATTTTAGGCCCACCTGAAGTCAACTCCTCTAGTCCCGGGTTCTCGACCTGGGCTCTACTTTTGGGCCACATGCTGCTTCATTGTGAGGAGCTGCATTGTGCAGTAAAGGATCCGTAACCAGTAGCACCCTCACTTCAAGTTGTGATGACCAAAAATGTCTCCAGACTTTGTCATATGTCCCCTGGGGGGCAAAACTGCCCTGGTTGAGAACCAGTCTTCTAGTCATAAGGTTCCAAAAATTAAGTGAACATGCACATGTCTGAGTGTTTGCCAGCCTTCCGTGAGTGTCAGTGCTGAGACCTGCAGGATGTGCTCATGCTTTGCCTCCCCACTTTTGGCTCCCCTTAGTGAGCCCATTAGGTTCATTGTGGAACAGAAAGGAAAGCCTTTCTCTTTTCTTTCCTTTTTGAGGTTGTACTTTACAATTTTTGCTCCTCATGACTAATTTTGACCCAGAAATCAGTACCTCTGTCACTTCATGATGGAAGAAATATTTCCAGGCATGAGGAGAATATTGTTCTACCACTGTGTTCTGTTGGGTTTTTTGTTTGGTTTTTGTTGTTTTGAGTTGGGATCTTGCTTCATCACTGAAGTGCAGTGGCATGATCCTGGCTCACTGCAGCCTCAACCTCCTGACTCAAGCCTTCTGTTCAGCTTCCCAAGCAGCTGGGACTACAGGCATACACCACCATGCCCAGCTTTTTTTTTTTTTTTTAATTTTGAAGAGACGTGGTCTTACTATGTTACCTAAAACTCCTGTGTTCAAGCAATCCTCCTGCCTCAGCCCCCCAAATTACTGAGATTATAGGCTTGAGCCACTATGCCTGGCCCTGTGTTCTGTTTTATGCAAAATACCAACCTTAATGTGTTCAGACATTGAGAGCAGAGAAGCAATTCGTATGAAAAAAGAGTGGTGCGAGATGTTTTGTATCTAAAGGAATGAGACTCATATATTTGTTCCTAAAAACTCTTGGTACTCAAAGTTCACCCAAAATAATTTCTGCTCATTTGAACCAAAGAAAAACTTAAACAATATTTTGTATCCCAAAATAGACTTAAATCCTCAAAATATTTTGTTACAGTGCAGAATTAAAGTTTAACAGTAAAAATGTCCTACATTTATATAGTGAGTTGCAGTTTACCAAATGTGATCGCATTCATTTGATATTTGATAACTAGCAGCTGTAACATTTGCAATTGTGGAATAATTCTACAATCAATGATAAATATTTGGGCTTACTTACATACACTCCACTATTTTTTCAAATATTATTAGTAAAGATATTTAGTGCAGTTTAATATTTTGACAGTGTGATTGAAATTGGTTGCTAGATTATATAGTTTCCCTTGCCATAAACCAAAATTGGAATTGTTTGAAAAACGTCCCAGAAATGTCTCGTTGTCATCACCAATAGAGTATGTGAGAAAAGGTTACTGATAGGATCACAATGCCATGCCACTGACTTCAGCAGGCAGAGAACATGAATGAGGCCACCTGGGCTCTGGAATCGGATGCTCTGTGCTTGAGTCTAGCTTTGGTCAAGTAATGTCTGTGTAGCCTTGAACAAGGTACTCAGCCTATCTCTTACTGGTTTTCTTTTTTTCACATGTAAAAAATAGCAGTACCTACTGCACAGAGTTTTTTGAAGATTAAAGAGTTATTAAAAGTGATGTGCTGAGAATAGTACTTCGCAGTCTAGTATTGGAAACACTGGCTGCTATTATTATAGATAGGAATAGTTGCAGGGGTGTGTCTGCCTGTGAGAGAGACTCTGCAGTATTTCTTCAGCAGGTCTTTTTCATGTGGCTCTATTTCAGACTGTGCATGCTCACGTTTCAGAAGGGCATGAGTGTGCTCTTCAAGGACTCCTCTAAGCTCTGTTTATGTCCATGGGTGATGTTCAGGGTCCATAAAGAAGAGCAGCCAGCAACAGTCAGCATGTTAATTTATCTGTGCCAGTGCACCAGCTCAGCTCCATTCTGGTTAGCTTATGGAAAGAAAACATTGCCTTGTAATGTGAATTTTCTAAAACAAAAGTTTTTCATCCCCAAAGGCTAAATGATACATCATAGTATTCGCTATGGCAAGTACACGTCAGTTTGTGTGTGTGTGTTGACTTTAGCAAAACGAATCTTCAGACTTCCTGTGTATGCCATGGGTGTGCTAGAACATGGGGGAAGACTAAAGCCACACATCCAGAGAGTGACAGAAGGTAAACACCGAGAACCAACCAGCCATGGCAACCAACTCCCAACTTTCCTTGGTGACAGTCTCGCATTCCAGGTGCTGATTAGGTTAGAAATGATACAAGTGCAAGATCTTCATAATGCTTTGACAGTTTTTAAGCTTTACTCAGTATAAACTTGCTGTCTCCTTTATGCAGTCCTTTGAGAAGTCTTATACCATGTAACAATAGTGAAAAACAGTTGACCTGTTGACCATGAGCTATCACAGACAATGCTGGAAAAATGAAATACCATGCCTGGAGGAAGAATGCAAGGATAGATGTTTGAAAAACTGTAGGCACAAACGTCATGGCACCTTCCCATCCCCCTCAGTGTCAGGTCTTTTCACCTTTTTTGTTTGTTTGTTTTAAACTCATAAGTGAGGTCTAGGATTTCTCTTTCTGTAAATGAAAAGTTTTTAAAAGCCGACAGTACTATCTAATTTTGTTACTACTGTTGCTCTTAGTTTTCTAAATCCCTTTATCAGAGCTGTTTTTCAAAGCCAAGTTTGTCCTGAAAGCCTCATAAATTGAAGAGAATGGTCCTCGGGATTTAATATGAAAATTGGAGGCAATATTAGCATTTGCCAAGAACATCAAGTGAATTTTGAAAGCTATACAATCACATTTTAAGCTATTCTACCAAACACACTAATCTTGTTCTGTGTCACTAGAAATTACCTATGCCCAAAGCATTTACTTTGTCACTTAAGTTATTTTCTTATTTGATGAAACCATCTTAAATCTGATGCAAAGAAATTACAGTTGGAGAAATAAGTGGTTTACAGCCCACTTATCAGAAAGGTTTTTAGAAAATATTGCTTATTGAGTTCTGGAATCAATTTTTATTACTCTGCAGTCAGAATGGTTGTAGATACTCACTTCAAAGACTAAGTTGGTTAAAGTCAGCATTGTTTAATGAACAGTCAACTTGCTCAGTAGTTTCAGCCATTAAAAATCACCATGGGACAAAATTACTTTTTCCCTTGTAACACCTCCCTTCACGGCAGGTTTTACAGCACTTATGGAACTCTCTGTGGTTGAATTCCCAATACACACACAACACAACTGCCCTCAATACACTTGGAATCCAATTGTGGAAGGCCCAGAGGGCAAAACCAAGAACCGCATCAACTGTCCCTGGCAGGTGGCTCTGGGTAAGAGTTCCCATTGAGGTGTTGCTCATGGAACAGCAGTGGATGCGTGTTGTGAGTCCCATGAAGAAGCATGGGGTGAAAGCCCCACGACTGCTTCCCAGAGCACAAGGCAGGGAGAGTACTCGCATCAGCGTGGGCTCTTGCTGTTGGCTCTGAGTGCCGTACTGTGCCACTGTCATAGCATTAGTCCTCTTGGCATTCCTCACAACAAAGCAAAGACTGCGGTCTTTCCTCTCATTGGATAGTAAAAGAAAGTAGTTTGTAGTAAGAGTGTTCCAATCTCCTAGCCTCACCCAGTGAGACCCACTTCCAGCTACTTCTCCTGCACATCTCTGTTTTGACAAAAACAAGATCCCATCTGCTCCAAGAAAGCCGCGGAGGTTCATGCAGACTCAGCTGGCTACTCCCAAGGGATGAAATTCAGATTCATGCCCCCTTTTTTGTTTTTTTTGAAATATAGTCATACCTGTGTTTTATCTTTTGGCAGGATTTTTGCAGTTCCCATTATTGTGTGCTTAGTGGTATACTAAAAGCGATAGAGTGCCATGTCGACAAAGAATGAAATAAAACATATAGCCAGGCACTGCTTTGCAGTGCTCCTTCTAGTCATGCTACCTGTCAACTACCCAGCCTGAGTACTGGCATCGGCTGCAAGCCTTCGTTTACCTGCCGTGTGGTTTGAATTGGTAAAGCCCAGTGAGGAAATAAGGTGATTAAATGCAGACATCAACACTATCATGATCTTCCTAGGCATTTGCAGTAAATTGCCCATGCTTGATATAGACAATTTTTAATTACATACTCAGAGACTTACATACGAACCTTAAGGATTAAATATCACCCCCAGACTTGCATCTCCATTACTAGACTGGCATTATGCATGGAGCAGTATTCATTCAGCAGATACTTAGTGAGCATATACTGTGTGGCAGGCACTGTTCCAGGCGTATATCATAAGACAGTTTCATGTGTGGTTGAGAGTTGTAGCTCTGCCATTAACTGGCTCCTTTTTTGTTTATTTATGGAAATTTACAATCTTTATGTGGCTTAATTTCTTCATCTGTAACATGGATGATAATAGTACTCACCTCATGGGTTTGTTGGGATGATTAAGCATACTGGATGTTTAACCACCATGTTTACTACATGTTGACAGGAGT
The DNA here is from genome assembly GCA_027257055.1 of Cephalopachus bancanus. Taxonomy (NCBI): domain Eukaryota; kingdom Metazoa; phylum Chordata; class Mammalia; order Primates; family Tarsiidae; genus Cephalopachus; species Cephalopachus bancanus. The sequence continues at coordinate 1,462,150 of JAPVLO010000104.1, forward strand.
GAGGGTGAGCTCCCTGTTACAACACTGCGTGGAACATCATCAGTGCTCACTGAGCTCAGCTGCTGTCATTGTGGCCATTCTTAGGAGAGTGATGCAGGACACGCCTGTGTGGCACAGGTGTGCTTGGAGAGGCTGCAGTCACGCTTGTCCAGAAATCTCCCTTAAATTGTCCCACCTCAGTGTCTGAAATCTCTGCCATTTGTTGTGTCTTTGATTTAAGAAAACACGTGTTATCCATCAAGGATAACACATTAAGAACTCTTGATATCAAAACATAGGTTAATTATTAGGATTATCCCCAGAAGAAAACAGGTCCCTAAGGGAGTAGGACACAGGGCAATATTGTTTCTATGAGAGTAAGACATTGAAGAGTGGAGAGAAGGAAATGCCCCAGGGTTCATTGTCACAGTAGAGATTGTGGTCATCATAAGAGTAATACAAAGTCCTGCATTCCTCCTAGGGATGACTAAGAGTGGGTGAAGGGACCCTGAAAAAGAAGACTCTTGGATTTGCCTAAGGCTGGCTTTAACTGTATATTATATCTTTCTGGTGTTGCAATAAGAAAACAGAGAACAGGATTTACAAGAGAAAATACATATAGCAGTTACAAGCATATGCAGACTGCCTGGGTTCCAACCTGAATCTACTGCTTATTAATAGTGTAAGTTTGGGCAAATGCCTTAACTTCCCTTTGGTATCTGTAAAATGAGCATAATGGTAGAATCTTATGGGGATACTGTATTTGTCTCTTTCGTGTTGCTACAAAGAAATACCAACCTCGGCAACATAGCGCGCACACGCGCACACACACACACACACACACACACACACACAAAATTAGTCAGGCATGGTGGCGCACACCTATAGTCTCAGCTAAAGATTGCCTGAGCCCAGGAGGTTAAGGCTGTAGTAAGCTATGATCATGCCACTGCACTCTAGTCTGGGTGACAGAATTAGACCCCTACTCAAAAAAAAGGAAAGAAAAAGAAAGAAAAGAAAAAAGAAATACTTGAGGCTGGGTAATTTATAAAGAAAAGTTTAGTTCATAGTTCTGCATGGCACTGACATCTGCTCAGCTGGTGAGGCCTCAGGAAGCTTACGATCATGGCAGAAAGCAGAAGGGGAGGAGGTGTGTCACATGGTGAGAGCAGAAGCCAGAGACAGAGAGGGAGTTACCAGCCCTCTAGTGAACTAATAGAAGTAGCACTCAAGCCATTCATGAGGGATCCACCCCCATGATCTAGTCACGTCCCACCAGGCCCCACCTCCAAGACTGAGGATCTCATTTCAGCAAGAGACTTGGAAGGGCAGCCATCCACACTACACCAGATACTGAGAGGATTACATTATATCATACCTAAAAACAATGTCTGACAGTAAAAGCTCAGGAAATATGATCAGCTTCTGTAGTTTGCTATTCAATGGGAGCTTCTTTGTTTTAATTATTTAGTTTCTTCTTTTCCTGAGTCCCTCACTTAATTCTCCGTGCCCTGTGTGAGCCTTTGGTTGAATTTGAAATCTGAAAGCTCTGAATCTTTTTGATCCCTAGTTTATTATAGTTTCAGTATTGTACCAGTGATCTCAATTGTAACATGACATTTCCTAAATAAACTTAGTTTGTTGGTAAATTGACATACTTGAAAGCAAAGTTTTTATTATTTTCATTCTTTATCTACTTGAAATTCTAACACTAAAATTTGGGCAAATAACTTCATCCCCTTTTATTTTAGTTGCCTACCTGCAAAATTAAAAATACTGCCTAAACTTAGTTTCAATTGCACATTACATATAGCATTAGAGAATTGCCTCTCAAGTCTCTGAAATTCAGATTCTCTAATAAGTTGAGGTGATCAACCCAACAGAGTCCATCTGATAACAGTTAAGAATAAGCATCTCCATTCGGTTTTTGATCTTCATAAATGCCAGTGTTTTAAAAGACTAGGTAATCCTAAATTGCTCCGAGTAGATTAACAATTGCTATTAGTAGTGTCATTTAAAATAAATGCAAAAAGTGTTGCTATAGTGACAATAAAACTTTATTAACTGAGAAGACCACAAGCAGAAATTTAGGAAAATTTGGTCTGAGTTGAGTTCTGTCTTCACAACATATAAAGAAAGTATTCTCTAAGCAAAATGGTAATATTCTCTCTTTGTCTTTACCTGGTCTTAGAAAAGATTCAGAAGCCCATTTATTCCATAATGAATCTATTTATTAATCGCTCCAAACGGCATCACTCCACAGAGATAGTTGTACTTTAACCTTATCACCACGCATTAAGTGCAAGGACTGAAGCTCAGATGATGGAATGTCACTTGCTATCCAGTGGATAGGAAGGTGTTCTTTGGACAGAGGGAGCTTTTAAGTCGCCTTAAAACTACAGTAGGCGGGTTGATGCATCTTCCCAAAGATTAGCCCAGGTGATGTCAGTACACACATGCCACTCTCTACACAGCACACGTAAGCCTTTTTAGAACAGAAATGACAGACATGTGCAGCTCACTTGCCAGTGCCAGTTGATGGTCAGTAATTACATGAGTCTCTTTTAAGAAGAGTTCTGAGACTAAGTTAGCTGCAGTGGGTGTGTGATTAACCAACATGAATGAAGGAAAGGGACCAACAGCATCTGCGTTAAGTTTGCAATTCTAATTCTAACCCTCAGATTCTTCAGGGCCACAAGCTGTGTCTTATTCATTTTTGTATTGCTATTGTCTAGCCTGGACCACTATGTGACTCTTAACAAATGTTTGTTAAAATTAAGTGATTGATTCATACTGTATGTGGAGATCTTAATTGTAATAATCTTTTGAGGTGTTTTTTATTTTAAAAAATAAATATACAAGGATCCAAGCACAGAAAAGAAGAATGATTTGGACCATCTTCTGAGAGCAAATGGACTGAAAACCTGCAACTAAAACCTACTCCTCCCAGGCCTGGAGCCCATCTCCTCAGCCAATGGCTTTTAGATTTTCATGAGGGATAGCTCTTACATACTAACAATTTGTTTTTCATTCTTTCCCAAGGTCTGTCGAGTTGCTTATGAAATCATGCAAACACTGCATCCCGATGCCTCTGCTAACTTCCATTCTCTAGATGACATCTACTATTTTGGGGGCCAGAATGCCCACAATCAGATTGCCATTTATCCTCACCAGCCTCGAACTGCAGATGAAATCCCCATGGAACCTGGAGATATCATTGGTGTGGCTGGAAATCACTGGGATGGCTATTCGAAAGGGGTCAACAGAAAACTGGGAAGGACGGGCCTGTATCCCTCCTACAAGGTCCGAGAGAAGATAGAAACGGTCAAGTACCCCACGTATCCCGAGGCTGAGAAGTAGAGTTCAGATGAAGAGACAGGCAGCCAAACACAGTTCAGACCATCTGAGCCAAACAGCAGAAAGAAGCCCTGACCTGACAGAGCATGGTGTGTGGGTGTGGGTAGACTCCTCACACCAAGAAGAGCTGGGACCTCCCAGAGGCCTCATTGGTGGAACTCCTCTTTAACAAGGGCTGCAGTGCCCTCAGACCCATGCACAGGACAATAACGTACTCACATATAACATGCAAGCAGGTTGTTTTCTACTTTGCCCCTTTCAGTATGTCCCCCATAAAACAAACACTGCCACATTGTGTAATTTAAGTGACACGGACATTTTGTGTGAGACTTTAAACATGGTGCCTATACCTGAGAGACCTGTACGACCTATCGAGAAGGCCTGAACAGCACCCGCTGTGGGGACGTTGATTCTTAGTTGGTGGTGGTCATGTGACCACTGAATTCGCTTCAATCAACAGATTCAGAATGAGAATGGATGTTTTTTCCTTTATAAGGTTGTCTGGGGTTTTTGTTTTGTTTTTTAAGTAAATGCATCTGTTCATCCACTTATTAATAAGTGAAGCCTACTTCAGAAAATAAAATATTCACTCTCCATTAGAAACTTTTGTAAAACAATGCCATGAACAAATTCTTTAGTACTCAATGTTTCTGGACATTCTCTTTGATAACAAAAAATAAATTTTAAAAAGGAATTTTGTAAAGTTTCTAGAATTTTATATCATTGGATGATGTAGTGATCAGCTCTACAGTTGAAGAACTATGATCAAAAGAGGTGCTTATAGTTTTTCCAGCTTTTCTATTTTGTTTTTCCTGTTTTTGATATAGTAACCATTCATTTCTTAACACAGACATTAGTCCATTTTAATACTAAAAACTGATTTTGGTTGGTACATACTACAAAGTTGCTAAGGACACTCTGGGCATTTTCATTCTCTTATTTTGGACTTTGTTTTAATTGAAGAAATAATCAGGCTGAGGGTGGTGGCTCACACCTGTAATCCCAGCACTTCGGGAGGTCAAGGCAGGAGAATTGCCTGAGCCCAGGAGTTTGAGACCAACCTGGGCACACAGCAAGATCTCATCTCTACAAAAAAATCCAAAAAGTAACTGGTTGTGGTGGTGTATGGCTGTAGTCCCAGCTACTTGGGAGGCTGAGGCAGGAGGATCTCCTGAACCCAGAAGGTCGAGGCTGTAGTGAGCCATGATTGTCCCACTGCATACCAGCCTGGGGAACAGAGTGAGACCCCGGCTCAGGAGGAAAAAAAAAAAAAAAGGAATTATACTCCTAACCTGCAAAAGGGCTATCACCGCTAAACCTAGCCATTTCAGGTTTGTTTGGTAATCTTTCTTATTGTGGCTATTAATTGCTTTTTGTGAGATGGGCCCTGTCATATCCTGCATTTGAGAGTACCAGGAATCTTTGGAGTTGGGACACTGACTCTATCCCTGAAGATAGAGAGGGACCAATGTGAGACTCTAAATAAACTTGGGATGGTCTCTTCCAAATACTTCCTTTTAGCAGTTCAATGTTAGAATCACTTCAGGAGACTTGGATGCGCACTCTCTCTGAACATCACTTTTCTCCTCATAGAAATAGTCCCTGTCTGTATGCAGCCTACTGCCAGCAGATGCTGTCAGGAGTTCTACCAGCATCAGGTCTGGGGTTAAATGTCAGGGATCCTGGGGGGGGGGAAGCTCAGTCAGCCCTGGCCTTCACATCCTCACTAAATGAAAATGCTGGTATGTCGGAGGTAAATCAGTCTCTCTTCATTCTAAATCGACCCAGTTCCAGAGGTGACAGGACCAAAAAACAGAAGTAGGAAGTAAATAAATTATTTCCCATATGGAGGCAAAGACTTAATTTTTGATTTCAGTTGTAGAATTTCTATTTAATTCTTTATATTTCTCTGCCAAGATTTTTCTTTTTTTATTCACTACAAGCATGTTTTACTTCATTAAACTTAGTTACAATAACTGCTTTAAAGTTCTTGTCTAGTAAATCCAACATCTGAATAATCTCAGAATCGGCCTTGGTCTCCATTGTATATAGAGAATGAGCCAGATTTGGGTTTTTTTGATCCTTCGCATGTTGAATTTGTTTTTTTTTTTTTTTAGAAAGCGGGATTTATTGAGAGGAAAGAAAAGCTCCCACCTGAGGGGGTTGCCCAAATAATTTTAGATTGTGTCCTGAACATCGTAATTGTTTATGTTGTGGAGTCTGTTATCTTCCTCTGAAAAATGCTGATTTCTTTTTTTGTTCTTTGCTCATGTTAGCAGGTATTTAATTTTATTAGATTCAAATTGTTAACTATGTCTTGAGCAACAGCTTAAATCTCAATTCACTTACTCTTATCTTTAGCTGGAGTCTGTCCCACACACTGTTCAGAAGTCAGCCAGAGATGTGGATAGTCTATGCACAGAATTTGGCTCCCTTTCTTCTGAAATGTTCCCCCTCGCTTTCCAGCAGCTGTGTTGCTCTGATTCCATGGTTTCCTCTGATTCTCCCACCAGAAAGACCAGTTTTGTATCAGCCTAACAGCCATGAAAAATGGGAAACTCACCATGGGTAGTCTCTTCTTTCAAGTTTCAACCTCTCTCTAGAATATGCCTGCATTTTTGTTCAGTCTTCAGTCCCTTCCGGTGGTTTTTTTGTATTTTGTTGAGAGTTTATAGTTATTATCTGCTGGAATGTTAGCTCTGTAGGCGCTCACCCCACCCTATAGTGAGTGTTAACTCTGAAAGAGAAACTTAAAATGAAAAACCATAGCAAAGGAGAGAGAGGCTTCATCCTGTGAAGCCCCTAATAAGACTCTGGCCTTGAGGGCCAAGGGAGCAGCAGCCTCAAGGAGAAGGAAGATGAAGAACTGACCAACTTGTTAAGCCTGCATGTGAGAGTCAGAGAACATGCTGACCACGTCTTTCTGAACAGTTTTTCAGAGCCACATTTCTGCAAATCACTCTACTGCCATGCTGGGGAGCCTGACGTTTTCTTACCACTGTTGGGATTTCTCCATGAGGACCTGGCCAAAAACCCTGTGTGATTTTAGATTACATGTCCAGTGCTAGATGAGGATTTGGGTCTTTTCTTTGTTAGAAGACCCACTTCTGAGAGAGACTTACCAGGAACCAAATGATTAGCCCAGGTTCACCGAATGTAGGTAAAGGAGTCCTGCTTATTAGTGACAAAGCAATTACAAAGGTTTTGCCAAGGCTTTCCTGGTTCCTCCACTCAATCTGACTTAACACTCAGCTAGGCACTCAACATGTTCATGCCTGTTTCGCAAGCCCTAAGCCAAGTTTCTGTATATCCCCAAATGAGTAAGAGATTAGTTGCTTTCCTCTCTGCACTTTAGTGTTTTTTGTTGTTGTTGTTGTTATCTAGAGTCAAGCCTTTTTACTGAATTCTCTCAATAAAGTTGAGAAGATGAACAGCCCCAGCGTCTGAGGGAGCTGAGGGTTAAGAGAGAAAAATAATCACATTTACAAAGCCACCCAGCCAGTAAAGAGCCAGGTGTGGCTCATGCCTATAAATTCCAGCACTTTGGGAAGCCAAGGCAGGAGGATCGCTTGAGCCAAGGAGTTCAAGACCAGTCTAGGCAACATAGCAAGACCTCCTCACTACAAAAATAAAAAACTAAAAATAATTAGCCTGGCGTGGTGTCACACGCCCTGTAGTCCCAGCTACTTGAGAGGCTGAGGTGGAAGGATTACCTGAGCCCAGGACTTCAAGACTGTGGTGAGCCGTGATCCTGCCAGCTGCACCCCAGCCTGGAAAACAGTGAGACCTAGACTCAAAAAAAAAAAAAAAAAGACAAAAGCTACCCATAGAGTTATTGTCTTTATTATTTAGTTCTGAGAAAATGCGGTTGCTGTATATTCAGTGAGTGGGAAAAGTATTGAGGCCTCGGTGCATCTAGAAAAGCCTCTTCTGCCTCATTGAAGGTAAATCTTAACTTGAGGGGAAACAGACAAGTCCCGCCAGGCCAGAGCCAACTGCCTGATACTTCATTTACGTTCCCAGGAGACTGTACAGAACAGATGTGTGGCTTGGGGATGGGTGGTAGGTGGATTTGGGAACTGGGCTATATAACACCCTAATTTATATCAGACATGGACTCAAGGGGATCTTACAAGCACAGTGCAGAGGGAGCCCTCAAGAATTTGCCTCTGCTTGCTGGTTCCCGGCAGCCATCTCCCTCATGGAAACAGAGCAGCTGTCCCAGGGCCCCATGGGCTGCACAGGCCTTGGGAGGTTCTGTGGCTTCAGCTGCCGTGGACTGAAGTCGTGGAGCAAGTGCCGTGGAGCACTTGCTCCCAGGCTGTGCGTTTGTGCATCTGAGAGTCAAATCTGCCGTCTCCTGCCCTGCTCAGTCACCACCTGCACTCTCCTCACCTGCATTTAAATCAGCCTTGATGTTTTCTCCCTCCTACCTTTGCTGAGAGTGCTCTGCAAATGACTTGTGACCATTTCCTTCTGCATGCGGCTCCTGTCATAATTCTCACAGACTACGGTCTTATCATTGGCATCTGTCAGATGTGAGGAGGACCACGCATCCACCTGAGAGTTTCAGGTGAGATATTTGGGGACCTGAGCATAATGATGCTCTGTGTGTACATCCATGTAAGCTCAAGATTTTAAAGCTTTTTTTACAGATCAGCATTCACACACTTGAGGGATCATGGCCTGCCCAGGGCACCCCCATGTAAAAACCGTGTCTATCTGGACAGAGCCTGTACTTTTTAAAAAGCTATGTGTCGAAGGCTGTGGCATGGCCATGTGACATTTCAGGACCAACGGGAAGAGAGTGCAAAGTTCCCACGGACCTCCTGTCACCTCTCTGTAATCTCTTCTCCTGTGTCAGCGTCCCATGGGGCGATGGTCCCTGACTGCCAGTGCAGGTAGAGAAAAGGCCATTAACAAAGGCAAAGCAGCATGTCTGCTCACAGTCCAGTGCTGTGGGGAGCCCAGATGATTCAGCCCGTGGAGCACAGGCCCTGAGCAATTCTGGCCCAGCAAGGGACATGGAGGGCAGTGGGCACAAAGGTGGAAGACCCCGCTCTCAGCTTTGTCCTTCCTCCTCTTGGTGCCCACAAGCGGGGGCCACTCCTGAAGTTCAAGTTCCGTAGGAAAACATGGCAGGCCTCAGTGGGTGTCATTGACTGGGTTCAGGTCGCCTGGCTTCTGATTTTGACTCTGCCATGAAGTGAGGACAGCCAGACAGCTTTTTAGAACTCTATTTTCTTCATAAGTGAAATAAATTGTTTGGATTTTTTCGGGATTTGCAAATATGATTGTCTGGCTAGGCTCCACATGTCTTAAAGAGGGTAGCCTCCCTCAGCTTCAGTGGATTATTGTCCTAAGGACATATATGGACGGATATCTCTGCTTCTACAGACCAGCAAAATCTGTTTTTGTGTGCGTCCAAAATCTCTAGATTACTAAATATCAGTAGCTAATTCCAAAATATATATATATAATATATATAAAACACTAAGGGGGGCAAATAAAATACCAGTGGCTACTTTTGGTGCATGGTCCATCAGATTGAGAAGATTCTGTTCTAACTTCAAGATGATGTCTCTCGAAAGGACTGGTAGGATGGGAAACAGCTGTCTAGTGCTTTCAAGTTCAGTGGCTGCACATGTCTCAGTTCCTTGGAATATCTGCTTGACTGACTCCCATCCTCGGCAAGTAACTTAAAGTGCCGGAGAACAGCTGTGCTGTGACCAGGTTCTACGCTGGGCCTCTCTCAGATGCGGCCTTGAGGACCGAGGCATGTAGCAGTGGTCAGATAACTTCCAAGTCTTCTTCTAGACTGTACTTCCACAGGGGTCATGGTAGAGGCTGAGCTTCTAACAGGGTCCTAGGAGGCGCCAAGCTGTAGGTGCCTAGGTCAGGAGGAGCGGGGCCTATTTTCTAGACCAGGCAACGAGGTCTTTTTCTTTTTTTCTTTTTTTCTTTTTCTTTCTTTTTTTTTTTTTGAGTTGGAGTCTCATTCTGTCGCCCAGACTGGAGTGCAGTGGCCGCTCCTGGCCACCGCAGCCTCGATCTGCCGGGCTCCGGTGATCCTTCCGCCTCAGCCTTCCAAGTAGCTGGAACTACAGGCGCGTGCTACCATGCCTAGCTAATCCCGCTGGACTGTGAGCGAGATTACAGGCAGAGCCACCGAGCCCAGCTCCTTTTTTTTTTAATTGAGTTGGAGTCTCACTCCATCACCCAGGCTGGAGTGCAGTGGCACGCTCACAGCCACCCCCCCATCGACCCGCTGGGCTCCAGCGATCCTTCCACCTCAGCCTTCCAAGTAGCTGGAACTACAGGCGTGCACTACCACACCCAGCTAATTTTTTATTTATTTATCGTAGAGACGAGATCTCACCAAGTTGCCCGGTCTGGTCTTGAACTCGCAGGCTCAGGCAATCCGCTCACCTCGGCCTCCCAAATGCTGGGATTACAGGCTGAGTCACCGAGCCAGGCCAACAAGGTCTTTTTCCAGACCCCGGTTAAAGTAGAGCGATGTCTTTCCTTCCCTGACCAGCAGGCCGTGTAACCCACCTGGTTCTTTGGGGACTCCTCTTTTGTTGTCTGTTTTCTCTCCCACTTTTGTTTCCCGGTGTCATCTCATTCATAGAATCTCAGCTGACTAAGAGTAAAGGGACTTGTAGGCACAGAGGCCAAAGGAACGGAGCCGCCAGCATTTCCTGGGAAGCCAAGAGTGGGGGCGACCTCCACATTCCCTTCCCATTCAAGAAATCAAAGCAGTGTGAATGAGCACCTGCAGTGATGAGGCCCGTTCAGTCTAGCTCATTATGTTTTTAAGTAATATTCAGAAACACTGGAAATCATTTGCAAACATGCCGCCCACTCCATCACATGGTGGTGGTCCCAACGCCTAGAGTGAGAACGTCTGATGTGCGTTAAGTGTGGACAGCGAGGGCTTTGAAGTCAGATGGCTCTGATTGCAGGTGCTGGCGTCACGGCACCTGCAAGCATCAACAGGGTCACGGAAGGGACACTCTCTGGAGAAGCCTGCTGATAGTCCAGTCACCAGCATGCGGCAAGGCGGTCACCGGCAAGCTGTGCCTGCTGCCTGTTTTTGTAAAAGTAGAACTTATTGGAGCACAACCACACCCATCATTTACATAATGGCATGTGCATATATACAACAGCACATTTACATACTGACAACATTTACTCATATTCAACAGCATGGTTGAGTGGGTGTGGCAAAACCTGATCAGCCCACAAAGCCTAAAATATTTACTCTCTGGCCTTCTGCAAAAGACGTTTGCTGCTACACATAGTCCTGTCTTTTAGATTCAAATTGATATGCAAAGGGTCTCCAGGTCCCAAGTACCGACTGAGTCACCAGAGAACAATGTGGTTGTGGTGGTTGGATGCTAGGGCCTCTTCTTTTTTTTTTTTTGAGTTGGAGTCTCACTCTGTCGCCCAGACTGGAGTGCAGTGGCCGCTCCCGGCCACCGCAGCCTCGACCTGCTGGGCTCCGGCGATCCTTCCGCCTCAGCCTTCCGAGTAGCCAGAATTACAGTCATGAGCCACCACGCCCAGCTGATTTTTTGATTTATTGTAGAGATGAGGTCTCGCTGCCCAGGCGGGTCTCGAACCCGCGGGCTCAGGCAATTCACTCACCTCAGCCTCCCAAAGGCGCGGGATTACAGGCTGAGCCACCGAGCCCGGCTGCCTCTTCTAATCTGTATAGTGCCTTTGTGCATATTAGATAAATGTGCTACTTAAGACAGTAGTAGTCTATTGATTTTTTTTTTTTTTTTTTTTACTTTTTGTATTTTTTGAGTTAGAATCTCATGCCGTTGACCAGGCCAGAGTGCAGTGGCACGATCACAGCTGGACCTCCTAGGTTCAGGGATTCTTCCACTTTAGCCTCCCAAGTAGCTAGGACTATAGGTGCACACCCCCACACTGGCTAATTTTTTAATGTTTTGTAGAGACGAGGTCTTACTATGTTACCCAGGCTGGTCTCAAACCTTTGGGCTCAAGCAATCCTCCTGCCTTAGCTTCCCAAAGTGCTGAAACTACAGGCGTGAGCCACCGTGTCAGCCGATTTTCATAACAAAAACTCTTACTCCATCTACCAGAAGACTGGGTAGTAAATAGGCAAATCTTCAATGACTAAAATATGAGTTGCACGTCCCTGCAAAACCATATGCAGGCGTCTCACTGCAGTAGTGTGATCTGGTAAAAAGAGCACTGTACTTGAGTCAGTAGACCAGGGTTCTGCTTCTAGCTCTGGCCTGCTGATATTCTTGGGCAAGCTACATAATCTTTCCAGGCCTCAGTTTTCTTACCTTTAAAATGGAGGTAGCATCTAGTTGTTTTGGGAAATTAAATAACAGACATTAAATAACAGCTTTGTAAAGGTTAACAGCTCTGCAAAATTCGATTCCAATCATGATTTGGACAGTTTTTATAGTTCCAAGAACTATAATAGGTCCTGAAGAGAATGAATCAGTTGAAGGAGATTACAGTAACTGCAAATGTAGATGTGCATATATGAACTGCACTGGGAAGTTACAATCTAACAAAGTTAGGCACGGTTGAACTAACTGCAGCACAAGTCACACTGCTTCACACTTACTGAGCTACTTTGTGCCTGCATACTAAGCACTTAACAAACGTTATCTCATGTGTCCAATCTTCGCACCAGCCTATCAGATAGGTATTAACCCCATTTTACAGAAAAGGGAAAAATAATAACTGGCATTTATTATTAGTTTACTTGTTCCAGACACTGTTCTAAGTGATTTACAAACATTTAACTCATTCCATCCTCACGATACCCTGTGAGATAGGTTCTATTATCCTCATTTTTCAGATGAGGACATTTATTCACAGAAATTAGATAAGTGCTTTCCAAACTTTTTCACATCATGGCACACATAGAAAATTCTAACACTTATTTGACATTGTGGGGTAAACTTGAGGGGATTTGGGGCACTATGTGGGGCTTGGTAAAAATTCAACACACTGCTGTTAATAATTTGACTCACAGGAGTTTCAGGAAGGTGTATGTGATCTGGTCACCTGGGGCTGCTCTCTGGCAATGGGTGCGAGGTGCAGAGTATCCTGCAACACAATAATGGTTCGGATATTCTAGTCTTGGAGTCATACAAACGGTGTTCAAATGTAACGTCAACTGTGATAATGTGGAATAGTTACAAAACTTGCTTAAAAGTTTTATCGTAAAAAATGTTACAACCAGCAGCGTTTTTTTTTTGCTTTTTTTTTGAGTTGGAGTCTCACTCTGTCGCCCAGACTGGAGTGCAAGTGGCCGCTCCCGGCCACCGCAGCCTCGACCTGCTGGGCTCCGGCGATCCTTCCGCCTCAGCCTTCCAAGTAGCTGGAACTACAGGCATGCACTACCACGCCCGGCTGATTTTTTTTGGATTTATTGTAGAGATGAGGTCTCGCCTGCCCAGGCGGGTCTCGAACCCGCGGGCTCAGACAATCCGCTCACCTCAGCCTCCCAAAGGCGCGGGATTACAGGCTGAGCCACTGAGCCCGGCTACCAGCAGCGTTTTATGGTACACCTTCAGCCTGCTCCAGTTGGGAAGCTCTGTGTTAAATTACGTATGAGGAGGGACCCCCCCCCGAAAACTGGAATTCTCTTTGGGAGGATTGGCCCCTTGTAGGACAGGCTTCCCCACTAGGTGAGTGTTCTAGGAACCCATTGGCAGCAGTGTGCCAGCTAGTGTTGTTGTGAGAGGCTGCGTTCAGCTTCAGTTAATCTTTGTGTGCGTGTGTGGAAATTCTTCCATGAAATGGAATTCTTTCATGAAACGCGCCTGCCCATTTCATGATGGGTGATTTACCAGTGCACCTGCCCCCACAGCACTGAGTGTCCAGCAGTTTTTGACCACAAACAGCCTGCCCCCATGCCCCACCCTCCCTATTCACCCTGAGCGACTTCTTTGTTTCCCCAGATGAAAAGTCCTCATAGGGAGAGGTTTTGCCAGTGTGGAAGAGGTGAAAGAAAAACCAGCAGACGCACTAAAGGGCATCAAAATTAATAAGTTCAAAAACTTTTGGGCAGTGGAAAAAGAATCTCAATGGGTGTATTGCCCCAGACAGAGAGTACTTTGAAGGTGACTGAAGTTTAAAAACGTCAGAATAAACACAATTTTTTATAAATAAATTCCGAGGTTTTTTGCCCACCCCCACCCACCCTTTACGAGGCGAATGACTAACAAGTGGCTGAGTTAAGCCAAAGCTTGCAGCCAGGACTGTCTTCCCCTACCTTAAGTCTGTTCTTCCAGTCTGTAAGCAATCCTGCCCTTCTGTAGTGAGGAGCCAGACTGCACAACCCAGACTCCACTTGCCCCTCGAGGGCTGACTAGGTGAAGTCTGAGGAACTGTCGTCTCCAGCTCATCCCGTCTTCCACCCAACTCTCCAGCAGCCTGGGAACTAGCATTCCATACACCCTTCTGCTCACTCTCTACCCGTGTCCACAACAGACATGGATGGACAGGTGGGACTGTGAAGACCCTGGGAGTTGGCAGACGGCCCCTGGGCTCTGGGCATACGCTCCCTTTGGCCTCTGCTTACTGCATCCCCCAGGAGGTGGGTCCTGGCAGAGCATCCACCCCACCTTGGCCTGGCGTGTGCTTATGTGGAGGTGTTGGACTCCAGTACACAGCTGGTCTAGGGGTCATTTACCCAAACCCGAAATGTGGGAGGAACTCTAGGCGTGCCCCTGTTCACCTTCTTTGCCTAAGACACACGTCAGCACAATTCCCCGCGCGTGCTTCCGAGAACCCCCATCTCACGCAGGTGAATGCTGTGTGACTGACGTTGGTGTTGGGGTCACGTGCGAGTCATCTGGGTGAAGCTTGTGCGTTTCACCCGACAATGGCTCGCCTGGTTTCCAAGTCCACGCCAGGCCTCTGCCCCAGCGTGGGATTCCTTGTCTTGTCTGGCCTGCTGAGCGACCCACGTGCTGGTGGCGATCGGGGCCAGGACATCTGGGGCGCGGTTACTACCTGTCAAGGTGTCCTGGGATCTCCCTACCAAGAGCTTGGAGCCATCAGAGCTGTCCCCACTCAGTTTCTCCTTGCAGGCCTGCCCTCAAGCCCAGGAAGCCACTCACCCTTCCCACCTTCAAAAGACAGAGTCCAAGTCTGAAGTTGTTGCTCAGTGGAAGGCCCAGGAGATGCCGGCCACAGAGGGCCCCTGTGTCCCAGAGGCCCCAAATCAGACAGGGTGCTGGTGTAATGTTGACCTATTCCACAGAAGTCATCTGGAGGACCAGGTGGTAAAGACATGAGTATTTCTTTATTAGAGACAGGGTCTTACTATGTCACTCAGGCTGGCCTTGAACTCCTGACCTCACTGATCCACCCACCTTGGCCTCCCAAAGTGCTGGGATTATAGATGTGAGCCACCACACCCAGCCAGATGACGCCAAGTTCTCCTCACCCCAACAGACATAGACAGAGGATACACCCCCAGCATGGGAAAGGGAGCAAGACACAAGCAACAGCATGGCGTGCACAGAATCAGGGCCAAGGATGTTTCCTCTCCTAGTGACTGCCGTGCGTGTGCGGATGTGCACATCTCCAAGGGCATTTTGGCCGAGCACAGGTGGCCTTGGCCAAAGACCATCCTCTGTATCTGGGAACAGTCATCAGCAGGGGAGGGGGAGCAGGACACGTGTCCTGCATCCACCCCACTGCCGCTCTCGGCCCCTCTCCGCCGTTGCGGCACTGGCACCTCTGCACCGGGAGAGCCCGGGTCCGGCCGCACACCAAGCTTCTGGCTCAAGCAGCTGTCCCGGGGCAGTCACGCAGGAAGAGTGAAGTCGCTTCAGATGCTTCAGAAGGGGGTCAGGAGAAGTAAGGGTCTCGTGGCAGGGGTCACTCCGTTTCAGGACTGGCCTTTTGGTTTTGGTTTGTTTGGGCCTATCTGGAGGTCAGGATGCCGGCCTCCCAAACAAGAGCTTCTGTGTTCTGTCCTTGTCGTGATCCGGTCTGACTTAGCCCAGAAAGCTTCGGTCTGTGAGCCCTCGCTCAGCTGCAGCTCCTCAGAGCCAGAAATTCCCTCTTTGCTGTGGACTCCTGGCACGCCACAGCCGCCGACGCATGCTCAGCGGTGGAGATGTTCTTGCTGAAGTCATGACAGAGTTCATAACGCGTGTCTCACATTCACTCCGAGGTTATAAGGGAGGAAGCGAGAGTCGGGTGGATGTGCAGGGGAAACAAGACGGCAGAAAGGAGAACTTCCAGCTGAGGGATAGGTGGTGGGGTTTTGTCACGTTATTTTCTCTAGTTTTCTATTTGTTCGGTGTTTTCTGCAAGAAAAAGTGCTTAATTAACATCTGAATTTAATATCACAAAATGTTGAAAGAACCAGGCTCGGTGGCTCAGCCTATAATCTCGTGCCTTTGGGAGGCTGAGGTGAGTGGATTGCCTGAGCCCGCGGGTTCGAGACCCGCCTGGGCAGCGAGACCTCATCTCTACAATAAAGCAAAAAATCAGCCGGGCGTGGTAGCGCGCGCCTGTAATTCCGGCTACTTGGAAGGCTGAGGCGCTAGGATCGCCGGAGCCCAGCAGGTCGAGGCTGCGGTGGCCGGGAGCGGCCACTGCACTCCAGTCTGGGCGACAGAGTGAGACTCAAAAAAAAGAAAAAAGAAAGATATGGCAGAGACTGGCCCAGTGCTCGCCAGCAGTGGCATTTTTTCCCTAAGCACGTAGCCAGGGGACATTTTGCCGTCAGGCGTGTGACTTCGATCCCAGCGGAGGAAACGTGAACAGAAGGGCCGTGAGCCTTCCCCATGGGCGCCCCTTGTTCCACCCAGTCCTCCAGGCTTCCTGTTCACCTGCCTCTGGGATGGGTGTAGAACAGCTGCTCCCAGCTCCGAGGCAGTGCTGACTGGTGCCTTGGGGAGACAGCCCGGACCCCCGCGGGACCTCGGGGGCAGAACCTCCTCCCGCTCTGACGGTGAAGCTGCTACAGCCTGTAATGCAACAGGGGAACAGGCCTGTACTGCTGTTCTTGTTGTTGTTTTTAGTTGCAGTACTGACTGGCCATCATCTGGTAAGCCAGGTGTTAGCCTACTTAGTTTGGACATGGGGCGGGGGGCTCTCCTTGAATTTTTAGGGAACCCAGAGCTAGGGTTAAGTACCTCGAAGGAAACAGTAATGACAAAACTCACATCGTCTGACACAGCGCTGTACCCTGACACTGCTTTAAGTGCCTCACACACATTAACCCACTTCATCCTCACAACAGCCCTGCGAGAGAGGAACTACTGTTCCTATTTTACACAGGAGGAAACAGAGCATAAGTCACTTGCCCAAGACAAGCAAGTGTGAGTGGTGGAGCCCAATCCAAATCCAGACAGCACCTCCCATGCTCTGTCCCCACCAGCCACGAGCTGGCCTTGACATTTGGGCTTTTGCCGTGGGGCTTGAGAACCAGCGTGAGGCCGTAGCTGAGCACATGAAACCTCACCCACCGGAGCCGAGCTGGGCCTCACCGGGGAGGAGGATACAGCACAGGGAAGTCTGGAGCTGTGGACCCACCACCCCTGCAGAGGATGGTAGAGTGAATGGGTCAACACAGTGTCACCAGGCTGAAACCCAGTGCAAGGGCTCCGTCCACATGGGCTGAGTCTTTTCCGACCTGATCCTCTTCCGTCTCCACCAGGTTTGACCGCTCCCGCATCGGCCACTGAGGTGATATCCATCATCTGCGCTGCCTGTGTTCCCCCCTCCCCACGCTCCCAACCAGCCCACCCTCGCGACCCCCCTCCCTGAGCCCACCCACACCTGTGTCCTCTCTCTCAGGTGACCCAGAGCTCATGTCGGGGCAGAGAGCCATGAGAATGTGTGTCAGGGCTCCAAGGACCACAGTGGTGAGTCGTCCCCTTGCTGTATGACCTCGCCTGCCAGCCACGGACACTGGCCTCCACATCCAGCAGAGCCAGGGCAGGGGGCTAGAGCCTGCTGCCAGTGCCCTACCCAGGACAGGGGTCTCTACGGGCTGATGGAGAGGCTTCAGGAGCCAGCTGAGGTGAGGGGAGGACCCGGGGAGCACTGGGGGAGGGGCTCCAGCCCCCCTCAACTTCTGTTGGAGCCGGCCTACTTCTCTGCCCCCGCAAGGCTGCATCTGGAGAACTGCTCCATTCTAGAAAGAAAGAGAAAATAAGCCCTGGATCTCCATACTGCTGAGCCCTTTTTCTTGAGCCCCTCAAGTCCCACCATCGTTGCCCGCCAGGAGCAGGGTAGGAAGCACCTGGCGGCCTCTTCCAGCACCTGGCATTCCCAAGGAGAACTCCAGCAAGACAGCTTGTGGGTGGACTGAGGGGCTGAGGGCTGTGGCTCCCTCCCCCACCCCAACAAGCCTCAGAGTCCTGGATCTTACACAGCCCTGTGTAGGATGGCTGCTGAGTGAGCAGGGCGTGCCTGGGTGGGTAGCCCAATCTCTGTTAGTCTATGGTTCTGGGTGTGGGGGAGCTGGCCTTCTCAGAATGGCCATGATATTCACCTCAAAGCACAGACAGGCAATGTGGCCTAGAGGTTGAGAATGTGGAATCCAGGCTCAGATTCTCATAGACATTGAGAATGTGAGATCTGGGCTCAGACTGATAGACATTGAGACTGTGGTATCTAGGCTCAGACTCTCTGGCTTCAAATCCTAACTCTGCAACTTCAAACCATGTGACCTCATCCATGTAGCTATGAATGTCCTTGTAATGCAAATAACAGTATTTCCCTCCTGAGGTGGTGTGGACTGAAGGTGAATGTGTGTAAAACACACCCGATGCCTGACATGTCCTGCTCAGAAAGCATCAGCAAATGTCAGCTCTCTGTGTGGCTGTCACCCTGTCCAAATGCCACCTCCTGCCTCTTTAAGCAGATGCATATTCTCCGCACATTCACGGCAGTTTGTTTAGACTTCTGACGACCCTGTGAGGACCCCA
This sequence comes from Cephalopachus bancanus, assembly GCA_027257055.1. Classification (NCBI taxonomy): domain Eukaryota; kingdom Metazoa; phylum Chordata; class Mammalia; order Primates; family Tarsiidae; genus Cephalopachus; species Cephalopachus bancanus. The sequence continues at coordinate 1,480,443 of JAPVLO010000104.1, forward strand.
ATCCCGTTAACTGGTGGAGACAGGAGAGCATCTTCTTTGAAATCCGGAAGCCCAGATGTCATCAGCTGAGTCCTTCCTGGTTCCCTGGCAATTGCGGTTACTTGTCCGTCCCCTCTCAGCCTCGGGCTCCTGGGGGAAGAGTCCCCGTGGGTTCAGCCTTGCTCCCAGGCTGGGCCGGGCATGCTGGAGCACGCCCGGCGAGCGCTCCCTGTGCCTGGCTGGTCTGCCGCGGGCCAGGCCTGACCCGTCCCCTGCCGCCCGCTGCTGTGCACCCCGAGGCTCAGGCCTTTCTTAGAGAGTCTGGGCTGGGGCGGCGTCTCTCCAGGCCTGGCCGAGGGCTGTGGGGACCCAGGACGCGAGGAGTCAGATGTGAAGGCACCCGCGCCCCGGGGTTGCTGGAGTGTATTCTTGTCACGCGGGCTCCTGGAGTGTATGGTCAGTCCACACTCACACACGAGGACACGGAATCTCAGGCAGAATTCACACCCAGGTTGACTGCGGGCTGCGGTGGAAGCAGCCGGGAGGCCTCCCCGCCCCCGGGCCTCCCGCCCCCGGGCCTCCCCAGCCCCGCCCCGCCCTCGCCTCGTCTCGCCTCTGCACCGCGGGCGGATCCTTGTCCTTCCACGTTCTCGTCTCTGCTGCTGTTTTTCTTCCTGACTGGAACGCATATAACTCCACGGTCAGAAACCAAATCGCCCGACTGAAAAATGAGGAAAGGACATTTTCTAAAGCAGACATACAAATGGCCAACAGATACTTGAAGGGGTGCTCAACGTCACTGATCCCCAGAGAAATGCAAACCAAAACCACGATGAGATGTCATCTCACACCTTTTAGGGGTGCTGGTGTCCAAAAATCCTTAAGTGGTGGAGAGTGGGAACTCCCGAGCACTGTTGGTGGGAGTCAAAACTGGCACAGCGATTATGGAAACAGTATGGAGGTTCCTTAAAAAATTACAAATAGTGCCACCATATGATCCAGCAATCCCATCTCTTTTTTTTTTTTTTTTTTTTTCTGAGTTGGAGTCTCACTCCGTCGCCCAGGCTGGAGTGCAGTGGCACACTCAAAGTCACCCCAGCGTCAACCGCTGGGCTCCGGCGATCCTTCCGCCCCAGCCTTCCAAGTAGCCAGAACTACAGGCACGAGCTACCACACCCAGCTAATTTTTAAATTTATTGTAGAGATGAGGTTTCACCAAGTTGACCAGGCTGGTCTTGAACCCCTGGGCTCGGGCAATCCTCTCACCTTGGCCTCCCCAAATTTTGGGATTACAGACTTGAGCCACCGTGCCCAGCCCATAATTCTTTTTTTTTGAGTTGGAGTCTCACTCTGTCGCTCAGGTTGGAGTGCAGCTGCAACTCAAAGTCACCCCAGCGTCGACCTGCTGGGCTCTGGCGATTCTTTCACCTCGGCCTTCCAAGTAGCCAAAACTATAGGCACACTACCACCCCTGGCTAATTTTTTGATTTATTGTAAAGATGAGGTCTCACCAAGTTGCCCAGGCTGTTCTCGAACCCACGGGCTCAGGCAATCCATTCACTTTGGCCTCACAAAGTGCTGGGATTACAAGCTTGAGCCACCCTGCCCGGTCCAGCAATCCCATTTTTGGGTCTACATCCAAAGCAAAGGAAACCAGCATCTGGAAGACTTGTCAGCACTCTTGGGGTCATTGCAGCACTATTCATAATCCCATGCATGGCTCTTGAATAATTACAGTTGCATCAACATAATTTTTATTCTACAGAAGAATATGTGGCATTTCATGACTTTAGCAAAGGGTTCATTGGTCAGATGTTGAAATTAATGGGTTCGCTAGCATGTGTACTCCGGGCCATGAACAGGACGCAAATTCCTCATTTTAAGATGAAAGAATATATACAGTCCTGAGTTCAGCAGCTAAAACAGAAGGAAGCAAAGTCGTGTATTCACTTATGTATGCGGCAGACTTCATGAGGTGAGCCCATGCACAGGCACTCGGAACAAGAGACTGATAAGTACATCATGCCTTATTCCAAGGAGCTCGCAGTCTTGTGGGGACAGATCAAATCACCGCAATTGATTTTTACATCGAAGGGCTGTACTGGAGGTATACATGCACAAGTTACCTTGGAAGCACCACGGAGGAGGCGCTGAACTCTGCTTGCAGAGGTAGGGAGGCTTCCAGAGAGTGGAGGCACTCTGAAGATGAAGCTGATTTGCCTTACTCTAGCTAGGGCACAGGTGACACTTGGCGCTTACTGCACTGGACTGTGTGTGTATCCCTGACCTCAGCCCTATCCAGATGCAGACCTCAGTTCTGTCATCTGCCTATATGTTTGCCCCTAGTTGCTGCCAGAGACAGATGACACGTGGCAGCTGCTCTTCAAATGTTTATTGAACAAGTGCAGCATCTCTGGAAAAAAGTGACCTGAACGGTGACAGAAGAAGAAATCAAATAAGCACGCTGGCTTTTTAAGTCCTTTTTTTTTTTTTTTTTTTAGAGGAGGAGTGTCAGGAAAAAAAAAAAAAAGGTTTTTCCTGATTTTCAGGAGAACTGTGTTTCTCATCTAAAATCTTGGTGGTGGATGGTCAGGAGACAGAGACAGTCTTGGTATTTTGAGTAGAAAGAATGTAATATGGAGTTAGACTTTCACAGACGTTGGATGCTGGAGACGCTGGGGGTATGAGGTCAGGGAAGCCACTGCCGCAAAATTGAAATCAGCGCAAAGCTGAAACCAGTGCAAAACTGAAATGAAACCAGTGCAAGATTGAAACCAGTGCAAAATTGAAATGAAACCAGTGCAAAATTGCAACCAGGGCAAAATCGAAATAAAACCAATAAAACTGAAGCAGTGCAATTGAAATCAGTGCAAACCTCAGTTCTGCCATCAGCCTGTATACTCGTCCCTAGTTGCCACCAGAGAAAAATGACTTCTCTGCCTTAAGTCCGGCATTGGCATATGTGCTGCTCGTCGCAGGATACTATCGGGAAACACGCAGGAAGAGAGATATTCGGGCAAGGGGAGTGATCCTCTGAAGCAACAGCGCCTTCCAGCACAGATGGCCTCCCGGAGTCCCCTTTCCCCACCTCTAGGGAGCTGCTATGCTTGGTTCAAACATCTTCCTGCCAGAAGAGCTTGACAATGCCTATGATGTTACCACTCACGTAGATCATAAAATCTCTGGGTCTGTGAGCAGGCGCAGGCGGTGCGGGGTGGTGGACAGAGCTCCAGTGTGAGGGGCAACACACGGAGTGCTAGCTCAGCTGTTCTGTCTGTTCGCCATGTGAACTTAAAGCGAAAAAAAAGAAGAGTATAAAATAGAGCCCTATATAAAAATACATAGAAAAGGATGTCCATAATGTTGTTTTTTTTTTTTTTTTTTGAGTGGGGTCTCTGTCACTCAGGCAAACATCTCACTTCATACTCCCAAGCAGCTGGTACTACAGACATGCGCCACTACACCTGGCTAATTTTTTTATTTTTTTGTGGAGATGAGGTCTCACTTTGTTGCCCAGGCTGGTCTCGAACTCCTGGGCTCAAGTCATTCTCCTGTCTCAGCCTCCCCAAGTGCTGGAATTACAGCGCCCAGCCTCATTACAGTATTTTAAATACAGGATTCATTAAGTAAATCAGGATGCATCCATATGAAGCAATATCATGCATCCACTTAAAATTATTTTGGTAGAGGAATAGTGTGGACATGGGAAAATGCTCACAGTGTAGCAAGAAGGGAGAAAACAAATTAAAAAACACGATGAACACAGCAGTTCCCTTTTTTATATGAACAACCAGATAACTGGAAGACCACAGTGGTACTTTAGCAGTAATTATCTCTGAGGGTAGTTGGAATCGCAGGTGATTTTGTTGGATTTGTGGGTGACTTTTTTCAGATTTACTGCATTATGTATTACTTGTGTGAGTTTTAAAAACTGTATAAAAACAGAATCCCCTAATAGGATTATTAAGAGAAGTGAATTAGTACATGCGATGGACCCAGTACACGCTCAATAAATGACAATTCCCTTCCCCGTTCACCTAACAATGACTTAGCTTCATTTTAGATTTTGAATAAATAATAGTCAGTCAAAATTTTAAAAATTTGCAAGTGAAGGCCAGGTTCAGTGACTCAGCCTATAATCCCAGCACTTTGGGAGACCGAGGTGAGTAGATTGCCTGAGGCTGCAGGTTCAAGACCAGCCGGGTCAACTTGGCGAGACCTCATCTCCACAATAAATACATTTTAAAAATTAGCTGGGCATGGTAGCATGCGCACCTGTATTTCCAGCTACCCGGAAGGCTGAGGCAGAAGGATTGCCTGAGCCCGGCAGGTCGACACTGTGGCCATGAGTGTGCCACTGCACTCCAGCCTGGGTGACAGAGTATACACACACACACGTATATATAAGTGAAAACCTCTCCCTCCTACCTCAGACCTCCAGCCATGCCCTTCTTTTTCCCACAGGCAACCAATGTTATTAGTTGCTTCCATATCCTTTAGAGAAAATGTGCCTATATAAGCAAGCACAGAGTTATGGATTCTGTTGTGTTTGTTTGTTTAGAGACAGGGTCTCACTCTGTCACCCAGGCTGGAGTGCAGTGGTGAGATCACAACTCACAGTAACCTTGAACTCTGGGACTCAAGAGATCCTCCTGCGTAGCTGGCCCTACAGGCACATGCCACCATGCCTGGCTAGGTTTTATTTTTATTTATTTTTATTTTTGCAAAGACGGGGTCTCACTATGTTGCCCAAGCTTATCTTGAGCATTTGAGCTCAAGCGGTCCTCCTGCCTCAGCCTCCCAGTAGCTGGAACTACAGGCATGTGCCACCACACCCAGCTAATTTTTTTATTTTTGTAGAGATGGGAGTCTCGCTATGTTGCCCTGGCTGGTCTCAAACTCCTAGGCCAACAGTCCCCAGCCTTTTTGGCATCAGGAATCAGTTTCATGGAAGACATGAAACTGCCTGGGGGGTGCGATGGGGAGGATCATCAGGCATTAGATTCTCATAAGGAGCACGCAACCTAGATCCCTCGCATGCGCAGTTCACAACAGGGTTTAGGCTCCTATGAGAATCTAATGCCGCCACTGATCTGACAAGAGGCAGAACTCCACTCGCCTGCCGCTCAACTCCCACTGTGTGGCCTGTTTCCTAACAGGCCATGGACCGGTACTGGCCTGTAGCCCGGGGGTTGGGGACCCCTGTCCTGGGCTCAAGCGATCCTTCCTCCTTGACCTCTCAGAGCGCTGGGATTACAGGCATGAGCCACCGTGCCCAGCTGCATCCTTTTACTCTTTTTTACACAGATGATGGTATATTATATGACCTCTTATGCCCCTTTGTTTTTTTTCTTTTATACTCCCTTCTTCTGGTGATCTTTCCCTATTACTGCATACAGAATTAGCGTAATTTTAGCTGTGCCATCGATTACTCACCCAGCCTCCTGTTGGTGGACATTTATGCCCAGTGGTAGGGCAGGTGGCCTGGATACAAGACTGGCCTGCCCTTAGGAGTGCCTTCCTTGACCCCGTCTCCTCCGGGCCTGCAATCCTCACCATCTCCATAGGCTCCAGCCGTATCGAGGCCTCAGCTTCGAGACTGGGGAGCTCCCAGGGGCCAAGGCTGAGCTCAAACCTGTGCCTTTTTCTTTGTGCCTATTTCTTTTTTAGGCAGGGGCTGGGTCCAGCGTGGTTCTGAAGATGCTTTTCGCTAGGATCTAAGAGCTGGTAAGCCGCAAGCCATGTGTTTAAGAGCTGGTCCCTCTGCATGAAGCTCTGTCTGTGTCACTGTTCCCTGGTGCACTGTCTTCACCCTGGTCTCTCTGGAGAAATCAGTGCACTTCCTCTCCTGCCTCCAAACTGTCCCCCATCCTCTTTACCATCTTGGAGGACCTGGGGACATGAGGGCTGGGTTGTCCTCTAGCATCATACCTGGGTGACACAGGAAGTATAGTGACCAGGCCAGGTGGTGCGAGGGTGACGCGGGTGTGGCATGAATGGGGTCTGCTGGGCCCTAGCAGATGGTGAGGCATATGCGTGGTGGTGAGTGAGGAAGCCTGGCTTCCATGCATCTTCTGGATGGAGGGTGTCTTCGGTGGGGTTTAGGGGGAGGTTGTTAGGACCTAAGCCGGTAAGAATGACCTCACTTCCATCCTTACATGAAGCCTGTAAAAGAGGTTCCTGTGGTTAATTCCCTGGTTAAACTGACACGAACGGAATACCTATGACAGGCAAAGCCTTCGGCTGGACGGTTTTACCACCTCTGTTTGATCGTTTGACACATCAAAGTTTCTCCTAATCTGGCTGGGGTCACTGTTTCATGCAGGTGCTTTCAGTGTGATTGCCACATACTCTTGTGAGCTTTCAAGGCCTGCATTTGTTGTTGTTGTTTTCCAGAGCTCAGCCCATAAACTGGAGGGCAAGTCTTCAAAAGTCACAGCTGAAATCAGGTGGTCGAGGAAGTCGGTGTCCGATGAGGACGGCATGTCGTCGTGCTTAATCAATGCTGTCTAAATGGAACAGGTCAAGGTCGGCAAGAGCCCCTCTGTGAAACCACGAGAGGCGCCGTGTGCCCTCCCTCGCTGGAGATAATGGCCCTGGGAACAATTATCAGCCTAATTTCTTTTCATATCAATGTGGATTTGATGCCTGGTAATATATGTATTGTACCTTTAATGGCCTTTTAATGATGAAGAGGATCAAACGCGGTTTAGATGTGAACCTGCACCATTAGTCTCCGTTCCAGAAATGTGCTGTAATTACCACAGCCTCGTGCCCGGAAAGTGTCTGCACAGGTCACCGCCACCAGCACAGAGCCAAGCGGATGAGGGCGCGGGAGGCAGTTGCTGAAGGTGGAGGAGGGCCGGGTGGAGGAGGAGAGGGCTGCGTCATTTGGGGCGGGAGTGTCTGGATCTCTCTGAACAGGGGTCCTGGCAGCTCCGGACCTCTCCCCTCTCCACATACAGCACTCCAGAATTAGAGTGAAATCTGAGTTGCTGTCGTACCTGTCGGAGTCGATGAGTCATACTGGAGAAGATGAAGTGTTTGTAATCATTCTGCATCCCCCCCCATCATGTTTATAAAGGTCTGGCAGGGCTGGGTGGGGGTGGAGGAGCATGTGACACAGGGTACCCAGCCAGGGTAGGTGAGTCTGGATAGGCAGAGTTCGGGGTCAAGAGCATACAGGGAGAGAGCCAAGGGACAGTGGTGCTTCCCGGGGTGGGGGTGGGGGCTCCCATGGAATGGTTTTAGTGCGCTGTTCATCCTTTGAATCTCTACTCCAAGAGCCGTTGTCGGCATGCCTGCGCCCTGGGAGGCTGATCACTGTGAGTGTCACTCAGGCTCTCTGGCTTTCTGGCCTGCAGTTGGCTTCAGCCACAGGGAGGCTTTGGCAGGAGATTAAGGCGTTGGCAGGAGACCAAGGTAGAGGGATGTGTTCGGGTATTTCTTCCCCCACTCCCTTTCTGTGTAAGTGTGGCAGTTCTGACAGGGGTCGCATCCTCTGCAGCTGTAGCTTCCATCAAGAGGCCACTCTGCCAGAGCACTGATAACACAGTTTCATCTACTTGTCCCAGGACTAGGGGTGGTGGCATAAACTTCCTGTTGTTGCAAGTCCCCAGATGCCTCAACTTTAGCCCTGTTCATACCTCTGTAAATAAGTACCTTCATTAACTCAAAATCCCAGCTAGAGCAAGGCACAGTGACTCACACCTGTAATCCCAGCACTTTGGGAGGCCGAGGCGGAAGGATCACTTGAGCGTAGGAGTTTGAGAACAGCCCGGCTGCACTCCAGCCCCAGGTGACAGAGTGAGACCCTGACTCAAAAAAAAAAAAAAAAATCCCAGCTAGATGTGCCTTCTGTTTCCACTGGGAACCCTGGTTGGTGCAAGGAGCATGTTAGGGCTGATGAGTGCCTACCAACCCTATTTCCTTTTCCTGGACCGACAGGAAGACTACAGTTTTCAATTTCCTTTGCAGTTAGGTTGAGGCTGTGTTACTCAGCTCTGGTTAAGGAGTCCATCCAACCCCCTGTACCACTGTCCCTGCCTTCTTCCTCTTCCATGGTCACAGCAGAAGCTGTATGTTTAAGGTTGCAATGTCTCAAGCTGGAAGAAGCCTGGATCACTGAGTCACTGCATGGAGGAGAATAGCCTACCTGCATTCAACTATCACATGAGTGAGAATTAAGTCTTCATTGTGTTCTGCCTCTGAGATTCTGAAGGTGGGTTGTTTCAACAATTAGGGTTAATACCTTGACTAGTACAATGGAGGTGTTAAATGAGGCCACCAAAAGCAATGAAGTGTCCAAGACTTAAATATAAGGAAGCACATAACCTAACTTGAGTGAGACTACATTGAGAGTTAGCAGAGGATATAACATTATTGCCTTGTGAAAAAGAGTAGGGATTTGGATGTCAGAGATGCGTCTAAATCCAGGCTTCGCCACTTCTAGCTATGTTGTCTCGAGCAAGTTGCTTTATCTTTTTAAGTGTTCTCATATGTAAAATGGGGAAAATAATGCCTATGTCACAATATTCTTTTGTGGATAGATGATTTATTTATATAAGAACATAGATGGTACTTCATAAGTTCCCTCTTTTCCTCTTAGCTGTGAATTCTAAACTCAGTGCCTTTGGTGACTGGTAGAGAATTTCCATTTTGGGAGGAACTTTTAGGTGGCATTTGCTAATCTCTAACAGCAGAGGACAAGTCACATTATCATAAGCATCCCGGTAATGAATGGATTTGAATATTGACCAGGAAAGAGAAATTCCTTTTAGGACTCGGGCCTGGGCATTGCCTCTTCATATCTCTGCCCTCTGGGGCTGTATCTTAAAATTCACAGGCCATGTGACACATGTCAAATCAAGCACAACTGGGCTGCAGATTTGCAGTTCCATCCCTTGCTTCACGAATGAATGTGAATCCTGAGGCTAATGTGTTCTGATAAAGCCAGGAGAAGGATTCCCCATGTAAATTAAAAAAAACACACAACTTTTTTCAGCATCGAGAGAGCTTATCTGTCCATCCGTCCATTCATCCATTCTTTGTTTGGTGCCTAACATACATACACTTCTAGGCCCTATGGTAGACACAAAATGGGTTAGACACATCCTGCCCTGAAGAGTTTACATTCTTACAGAGGAGAAGGTAATTTATCTTCCTACATAACTACAAGACCATGGGGGCATGGTGGCTCATGCCTGTAACCACAGCACTTTGGGAGGCAGAAACGAGAGGATTGCCTGAGTCCAGGGGTTCAAGACCAGCCCGGGCAACTTGGTGAGACCTCATCTCTACAATAAATAAAAACATTAGCCAGGCATGATGGTGTGTACCTGTAGTTCCAGCTACTTGGAAGGCTGAGACAGAAGGATTGCCTGGGTCCAGCAGGTCAAGGCTGTAGTAGCTGTGAGTGTGCCACTGTACTCCAGCCTGGGCAACAGGGTGAGACTCCAACTCCAAAACAACAACAACAAACTATAAGATAGACCAGGATTTGATAAGCGGGGAGAGCACAAAGTGCTATGGAATTTAGAGGAAGAGAAACCCTTCTAGCTAAAGGGATCAAGGAGCATCTGGAAAACCATGAAGTTTGGGCAGGATTTGAACATATGGCGATGAGGGAGGGATCAAACATGGGATGAGGGGAGACATCATGGGGAAGTGGAGGCTGGAGCACAGCCACTGAAAGGGAAGCTGGGGGAAACAGTTTTAGAAATGCCACTGAGAACAAACAGGTCACGCAGAGCCTGGGTTCTAGGGACAGAGAAGGGTCATGAAAGGCCTCTGAGCACAGAAGAGGCGTGTGCCTGGGGAGGGCTAGTTGGGACGCTGTGCGTGGCAGGCACTGGGGTCCAAGAGGTAGAGACCGGGAGGTTAGTCAGAAGAACTGATCCATGTAGGTGAACTCAGCAGGGGGCTGCAGGAGCATAGAAAATGGTGGGAGCTTTGCTTCGTGTGCATTTATCCTGTATCTATTCTGTTCCCCGGCTGCGTTCTCTACTGTGGGGGTGACAACTCTTCCTTTCGGGTGTTTGGAACATGACTCAAGTGCCAAGGGACACTTGTCCTTTCTGACCTCCTCCCCGTTGTGGCCTTGCAGCATGAGCATGAACTGTGACCCCCTCCCCACTCAGCACCCTGTCACTGCCTCTGCCTCCACCTGCACCCAACACCAACAGGAACGGGTTTGAAGTGTCAGGGAAGACGCAATCTGCTGTTCATTCTTATTTAACAACATTGTGTAGCAAAGACTATATGCTATGTACTATTTTAAGAGCTTTATAAATACGTCATTTAATCCTCAGAATAAGCTTATAAGGTAGAGAATTTTTTTTTTTTGAGTTGGGGTCTCATTCTGTTGCCCAGGGTAGGGTGCAGTGGCATGATCACAGCTCACTGCAGCCTCGACCTCTTGGGCTCAGGTGATCCTTCTGCCTCAGTCTCCTGAGTAACTGGGACTACAGGTGTGCACAACCATGCCTGGCTAATTTTTTTGGCTTTTTTGTAGAGACACGATCTTGCTGTGTTGCCTAGGCTGGTCTTGAACTCCTGGGCTCAAGCGATCCTCCCGCCTTGGTCTCCCAAAGTGCTGGGATTATAGGCGTGAGCCGCTGTGCCTGGCCAGAGGTAGATACTTTTATCATCCCCATGTTGCAAGTGAGACGACTGAAGCACAGAGAACATAGCTAACTCTCCCAAGGCCCCACGGCCAGTAAGCAGCAGATCCGGGATCTAGAACCCGAGGTGTCTGGTCCCAGAGTCCTCACCCGTGACCATGACCTCACACTTCCAGCCCCCACGATGACTGGCAGCCACAAGGGAGTGACACCGGGACTTCACCTGCCCAGCCCCGTCTGTGCTGTCTTCTGGCGCCCGATGCCGTCCAAGGTCACAGTCATGGCTGGGCTGAGACTCATTGCCGCAGGCAGTGCTGACCTCCGTGCCCCTCCCTGCCGGGTAGCCAGCCAAGAGGAGGCCAGGGCGAGTCTGTGCACTGGCGAAGAGCGATACCCTTAAGACGGCCTCGAACGGAGAGGAGCCTGCAGCCTCTCTCCAGAGCCTCCATGCTGCCGCCGCCGCTCAGTGCCGTCCCGGCAGAGGCAGGCATGGTGGCAGTGCTGGGGGCACGACTCTGACTCTCACTGTCTGTGGACCTTGGATGAGTTATTTAACTTCCCCAAGCCTCAGTTGAGGATGCTCCTGTCCGTAACACAGGGGGTGTCACATTTCCCTCATAGACTGCGGCCCCGGTCGCCTCAGCTGTGACGCACCGTCAATGACGCACCGTCATCCCAACCCTTCGTGCTCTGACGATTTCTATGTAGCATCCTCCCAGCTCTGTAATCCCATTAAACATCAGGACAATGACTCCATTAGGAGTTCAAACAAAGGACAGGTCAAGGGGGTTGAAGTAGTCAGAGAGGGCTTCACAAAAGAGGTGAGCTGAGAGGACTGGTGGAGGTTGAAGGCTGAAATTTTATTTTATTCCTTTTTGAGACGGGCTCTTGCTGTGTCTCCCAGGCTGGAGTGCAGTGGTGCAATCACAGCTCGCTGCAGCGAGAGGTCCTCTTCCAGCTCCTGTCCCATCAGCTCTATCCTAACAGCTGCGACCTTCCTCAGGCTTGTGAACTTCCCTTCAGGGAGTCCCACCCACTTTGTCACTGAAGATGCCAGGCAGCCACACCAAGGAACCAGCCAAGCCTTCTGCAGTGTGTGCGCTGACTGAAATGTCACCTGCCTCAAGGCCCGACCTCCTGGGACAGCTTCCTTTCTGGTCAGAGGGTGGCTTTCCATCTGTCTTACCGGCTGGCACTGTGTAGGGCAATGGGCACACACGTCCGCCAGACTGGAGGGACTGTCTGGGAAGCAAGACTGAAGCTCCTGACCTGCGCCAGGTCCCACCGTCCTCTCGAGCGGCCGGGCTCATTTGTGAGTCGGGTTGTGGGTACGCAAAGCACTGGGTATCCGCCCTGCTGCTCTTCATCCCCACAAAGTCCCACCAAAGATGCTGTCCTGGTCCCCTGTGGGAAAGACCCGCCCCTTTCCATCCCACCCCCAAGATGGCTCCACCCGGCAAGCTCTGCTCTCCTCCCTGATACATCCAGCTGAACAGCACCAACGGGCTGGCTGTCCTTCTAAGCCCACGAGATTTCCAGAAAAGGTTGGAAGGAAAGGAGAGAAGCCAGCCCCTGAGAGAATGGGATTCGTGGGAGCATCCTGGGAAACCCATGGGAACCAAACTTCTGGCTGGGCAAGGTGGCTCACACCTATAATTCCAGCACTTTGAGAGGCCAAGGCAGGAAGACCGCTTGAACCTGGGAGTTTGAGACCAGCCTGGGCAACATAGCGAGACTTCATTTCCACCAAAATCAAAAATACACTTCAGGCTTGTGCCTTAGCTCTGGCCTCGGTTTTTCACACCCAGTTCCTCCCTCCTTGGAAGGCTGTACAGCAAAGTTACTCTTCATAACGGAGGCCATCTTCCCATCATCTGTGTTAGGAGGATGACGCTTATCCCTTTTTTCTCAACAGTTGAGCTATTTTACTCCCACACAAGGGAGTACAGCGTGCTTGGCACTAGCGGCTGCTGGGTTTGGATGGAGGCCGAGAGGCTGCAGCAGCCAAGGCAGGAGCCTACCTCTTCCAGGTGAACAGCCAGGGGCTTGGCTGCTTGGGGCTGAGGCACCGTGCCCAGTCTAATTTTTAAAAAATTTTTTGTAGAGACAAGAGTCTTGCTAGGTTGCCCAGCTGGTCCGGAACTCCTGACCCCAAGGGATCCTCCTGCCTCAGCCTCCGGAGTAGCTGTGACTACAGGTGGGCGACCACACCTGGCTATTTATTTAGTGTGTTTGTTTGTCTGTCTCGCGTTGTTGCACAGGCTGGTTTTCTTTTTGAAAAGGAGCTGGAGGGTGGCGTCACGACAGGGAAACATGGGCGTCAGCGATCGGGTTTCCCAGAGAGACGGAAAACACCGCCTCGGCTCTTGGCGACCGCTGGTCAGCTTCCCTGCCCAGCCTCGCTGGCATGCATCTTCACAGCCTCCCACCTCCGGTCCTTTCTTTGCGTTGGCATCATCTCTCACAACCACGCCTGCCCTGATCGGAACGCGGTCTCGTGCCATCCACCTGTGTAAATCTCGTTCCTCAAGCTGGGCACGAGCTGTAAAGGCCAGAGATTCATGTCTCAGCCTTTGGGAAGTTTTTCCCAGGAATGCGTCGCCGTGACAGCTGTTGAAAGGTCAGGCCAGGATGCTTTCTGGAAATCCAGTTCTCTTGGCCCATTTAGGCGTTTACAGCCGTGGGCCCCGAGGAAGCCTCCTGAGCTTTCTAACAGAAAGTCGCTCAGCACGCACGTCAGTGCGGTTGAAGGGAAATGAATTCTGGCGTATCTCGCCCAGCCCAGGTCCCCCCAAGCCTCCTTGGCGGGCGGGCTGGGATGGGACAGCAGGGGCTGACACAGCTCAGAAGTCTCTGGCCCAGGTGGCTCCCGAAAGCACCTGCGACTATCTTTGTGGGCTCTGGGGCGTGTCTCACTTGAGCCCATGGAGAACTTTGCTCCTCTGGGTCATGAAGACTCCGCTGTCTCTCTGATCTGTCTTCAGCCTGCCTCTCAGTCTACCCTCTGTCACCTTCGTGTCACCCCACCCAGTCCCTCTCCCGCACTGCCAGCAGAGATGTCCCCCAAGTGCAAACCTCATCGTGTGATCCTCCAGTTGCCCGTCTGTGGCAACTGCTGTTCGTTGCTGGGTCCTCGGCCAGCCCCAAGGCCCGGAATTCCCTAGCGTGGGATCACAGACCTGTGCCGGGAGAGCCCTGGAGGGAATGGGCAGAAGGGCCATTTGCCAGCTGGAATCACAGAAAAGCTTGGGTGAGCTTAAACAAAGAATTCATCTAAATGATCACTGTGAATATGGTGATAAGCCACATAGACTCCATGGTAATAAATATGTGCTGTACAATGTGTAAGCTATAACAAAAAAAGGAGTTGAGAGCCGAAATCATCCACCTCCCCGCAGTCTACTGTCTACATTGGCATGACTTTCCTATTCTGTTGTCTTCATTAGCATGGCTTGCATGCTCCAGAGGACGCGTGTTCAGGAAGATAAAAATTGCTAAAAGATTCATATTTTTGTTGTTGTTGGGGTCTTACTCTGTTGTCCAGGCTGAAGTGTAGTGGCATGATCATAGCTCACTGCAGCTTCAAACTCCAGGGCTCAAGCAATCCTCCTGCTTCAGCCTCCCAAAGTGCTGGGATTATAGGCACACCCGGCTCATCCCTCTAATGATTAGAAATGTTGGGCATTTTTTCATGTATCTCTTTGGCCAACTTTTAGAAACAGCTGAAATAGTGCATGGAAGACCACTGGGAACTGCCAAGTGATTTAAGTTAGATAATCCTGAGGTTAAAATGTCCTTCACTGGCTTCAGTGTCTGCTCTTCCCTACACCTTTGCATTGGAGCAAAACCAGATCACAGAAGCAAGAGGGCCTAGGTCAAGGAGGAAAACACCCAGGTGCGAATAAGAGAAAAACCTGATTACAGTGTCTTAAACAAAGAGGGATTGCCTTTCTCTCAGACACGATGTCTGGAGATGGGCCCTTGTGGGTGTCTGTTCAGAGGTTGCATGCTGTCGAGGCTGAGGGCCTGGGGGCCTTGGCATTTTCCTCATGGTGGCCATATGGCTGCTGTAGCTCTAGCTATCGTCTGCAATGGCTAATATTGGGGGTCAACTTGATTTGAAGGCTAGTGAAGCATTGTGTCTGTGAGGGTGTTTCCAGAGGAGACTGGCATGTGCATCAGGGAACGGAGAGAGGGCGACCTGCCCTCAGCGTGGGTGGGCGCCATCCGGTGGGTGCCGGTGCGACTCCAACAAAGCAGTGAGGGGAGGGGGATGGGCAACCTGCTGGGTTTCTTTCCTTCTCTCCCTTCCCTAGAGGGACGCTTTGCTTCCTCTCCCTCTGCCCTTGGACGTCAGACTCCAGATTCATCGGCCTTTGGACTCTGGGACTTGCACCAGTGGCCTCCCGGGGGGCTCTTGAGCCTTGGGCCTCAGGCTGAGGGCTGCAGTATCAACTTTTGAGGCTTTCAGGCTTGGACTGAGCCATGCTACCGGCTTTTCTCATCGCCCATCTTGCAGACGGCCTGTCACGGGACTTCACTTGGCAATCACATGAGCCAGTCCTTCCTAACCAATTCCCTTTGATGTTTACATACGTCCTAGTGGCTGTGTCCCTCTGGAGAACCTCAGCTAACACAGCGTCTTTAAGCAAGGAAAGAAGATGGTCAAAGGAACAAAAAAGTAGCAGTTTTTATTGGGAATCACAAAAACCTTCTTGGAGGCCCCAACAGATGTCCCTGGTAGACATTCCCCGGCGGGCTGGGAAGACGGTGAGCCTCCCCAGCACTGCAGGAGAGCCCACCAAGACCGGGGCTGGGGGGGTGTTGTCCTTATCCGTCTCCGGTCTCTGCCAGTGTCACCGCCCCGGGTTCGCAACACCCTCTGCCCACCTCCTGTCGGGCGGCATCATGCTCCAGGCAGCACCAATCCTGTGAATTTTCTCGCAAGGTCTGAGCACACCTCTTGTGGAATGAGAGCAGCTCAGAGTTGCGCGGGGGACAGGGGTGTGCAGCGCCGGCTCCGAGCAAGCAAAGGCTCAGGGGAGGATGCCGTCAGGGTGCCCTCAGACTTGGAACAACTTCGGCCTCCAAACAGGTGAAAGCCAGCCCTGGTGTGACCCGGGCTCGGGAGCTCGGAGCTGTGGGGCCCAGGGGCAAGGCCGCCCCTAAGGATCCAGCTGAGAAGAAACGGGACTTGGAGCCCGCAGGGGCAGAGTGCTCAGCTCTGCAGCACCTTGTCCCGGGGCCACCGGAGCGTCCTGGAAGAGAACCGCACTTGGGCCTGCGGGGTGAGGAGGGCCCGTGTGTTGAGTCCATGGGAGGGGCTGGCTTCCCAGCAGGAGGGCTTTGTGGGGGGCTGGACAGGGGCTGAGCACGCGGATCGTCTCACACCCGGAGGCTCTCTGGGGCTCTCTCAGCATCCATCCATCCATCCATCCCTGTAGCCAGTGGTGTCCTCAGCACCAGTTGGCTCCTGCACCCTGATGGTCAGAATTGGTCAGAATTGTCCATCCCCATGGCAACCAAGAAAGGCTTCAAGTGAGATCCTCGATCCTCGAGGGTGCAGGTGTATGCACTCTCCCCTCCTTCTTCCCCACTTCCCCCCCTCCCTGTCTCCTTCCCTCCCTCTCTCCCTCTCTGGGTCCTTTCTTCTTTCCTTCCTTCCTTCTCTTTCTGTGGGGCAGGGCAGGGCAGCCGTGCAAGAATGATGGGGAGAGAGCTGACGTTTGCCGTTGAAGCCGCCCACTCCAACAGGAAACAGCAGGCGCCCGGAGGCAGGGTGAGCAGCTGGTGTGAGGCCCGAACCCTCAGCCCGGGAGGACTCTGTCCTCACGCAGATCCTCAGAGCCTCGCACAGGGAGAAGGGTTTGCATGACGGCTGCAGGAAATCAGAGAAACGGGATTGCTCTCCTAGGTAAGATTTTGATACATAAACAAGAAAATAAGGAGGACGTTTTCTGTGATGGCTCTCTCTGTGCGCACTCCCTTCCAGAACAGTCTGGTTTATGTGGAAACGTTTGACAATTCAATAAATTCAGCAAACTTTTATGGAGTGTCTTCTCTTTATTTTTATTTTATTGTTTACCTCCTGCCTCTTCCAACAGGAATTCCAGGCAGCTCACAACCAAGGACATAAAAGACAGGAGTAATACAATAGAAAATCAGGACCAAGGAAAGAGAAAAAACATTCTAGCTGCAAGAGTTAACGTAGTGGCTGGGTGTGGCGACTCATATCTATCAGCTCAGCACTTTGGGAAGCTGAGACAGAACGATTACTTGAGGCTGGGGGTTCAAGACCAGCCTTGGCAAAACCGTAGACCTCGTCTCTATAAAAAATGCAAAAATAAACCAGGCACAGTAGCACATATCTGTAGTCCCAGCTACTCGGGAGACTGAAGCAGAAGGATCACTTGAGCCCTGATGGTGCCACACCGCACTCCAGCCTGAATGACAGAGTGGGGCTCAGACTCAAAAACAAACAAACAAGCAATAGTGGAAACTGAGGATTAAAACTTAGCTTTGAGAATCCTGAACACAGGGACAAAACAAAGTTATGTTTTCACCAATTTCTTTGGGGAAAAAAACTTGTTTTTTTTCTCTTACTAAATTCTAAAAGAAAATTCTCTTGGGGAATTTGGACTAAGTTGGTATTGAGGGACTTATGCTCCCCCCTTCCCTTCATCATCATCACCGACGTCTGTTGTTATTTATTGGGTGAAGTTTATTCATGGATGTTTGTTGAATGCCCCAGATGCTGTGCTAAGCACTTTAAATATACCATCTCATCTAATCATTCAACTCGTCCTCTGGGGCATGTGCTGCGGTTGTCCTCATCGTCTGGATGGGAAAATGGGGACCTAGGTAGAGGGTTCCAGGCTTCCGCACGGCAGACTTGGTTCCTGGGCTACTGTTCCTTGCGAGAAGGTGTGTCCACCTGCTGACCTAACACTGAATGTGCTTACAGAGCAGGGCTAAGGTGCCAGGCGCCCCCTAGGCTGTTCACGTGTCCCAGGAGAGCCCGTGTGCTTTCTCAGGCAGAGGAACAGGGGCTTTGCCTCAGCCAAGATGACCTTACCTTAGCTTGATTACTATACAGACCGCTCACCGCTCCAGCAGTCTCCTTACCTCTGGGACCGGTGTTTTGGTCTTCACAATACTAGACTTTGTAGATATCTAATGTTCTACAACCCTGTGAGGGTTAGGAAAAGAGATGGACGAACACTGGTCCTGCACACGTGTCCTGTGAAACTGCTGGGCCTCGGCATTTCCAGTGTCCAGTGGGCGGATCATGCATGATCTTCGGGGCATCCTGTTCCTCATCTGCCTGGAAAACAGTGATTCTGCTCTGATCTGACATCTTCTGATCTGACTTCAGACAGTGCCACCCTGGGCCAGCAGGAAGTTCTGCATCTTTGAAGCCAAATGATGAGATTCTGAGAACTGTCTAGCCAAGGTGTCCACGCGATCCCAAAGCATTCGGGACCCCAGGAGTAAGCAGGAAGGTGCAAGTAATTCCTGGAAGCTGTGAACGTTTGGCAACGTTTCATCCCCACCTTTGGGCCCCACGTCCCCCATATCAAAGCTTCTCATCAAAAGGGGCCCTTTGGGCCCCAGCCTGGCGGAATCCACTCAGTGGTGGGTCAGATCAAGCGTTCTTCTTGAAATGGTCACATTGCCTCGGCTGCTGTTGCTTCGTGAGTAGGAGGAGGATTGAAGTCTGGGTCCCTCTTAGCAGAGGCTATTTAAAGAATCTTAGATCTGTCATAAATCAATTCTCTTTTTGCCTTTCTGGCTTGATATCTGATTTCAAGATTTCCTCTCATTTTGTTTCTCCCATTTTAACTCATTCTGTATATTTCTTTCTGCTTTTCACTGGAAGCTTTTACATCTCTGATTGTAGTCCCCCACCATGACTGCAGCTTTCTGCAGGCTCTGCTCCAGCTAGTCCTATCGTTAGCAAAATCAGATGCCTAGCATCGGGATGGTGGCGGTCCGGGGGCACTTGTCAATATGTGGGGATACAACGAGGCTCTCCTCCAAACTAGCAAAACAAGGGAAGTTAGTTTGCCAGTGAGAGTTAAAACTTGAAGTGAATGCATCATGGGACAGCGTAGAGAGATGCAAAATCATTTACTAGATCTCAGGTCCACAAGACTCAATGGCAATGGGATGAAAAATATTAATGGAACTAAATAAAGGGGGGTGGTGAGTTCACAGAGCACAGAGAAAGTGAGTCCTAGGGGCGAATCCTGGCAGAGTCAATAGAACAAACTTCCTCCTGGAGAAACGAGTCTTTGCTGATGAACTTCTGCTACTCTGGTTCCACCACTACAGTTGTTCCTGCTGTGGAAGGGAGTGTGGGAGGCTGATTCTGGCCAAGGTCAGGTACGTCCATTGTGAAGTTGGCACCTTGAGACATGTGGTCCTGCCACGGGAACTTAGCTCTCCACAACCTTCTCTGATCTCAAGGTCACTTCTTCACACTCTTCCGGTTCTCCACCGGGCGTTGCCCTGTCTCACCTCTAGACTCAGGGGCCGCAGTGCTATTCCACCCCAGAAAACCCTCTGACACGAGGACTTTGCAGACACCCGGCTCCAGCCATGCCTGCCTGGGTGATCTGCTGCGGGTAGCAGGCCCCTGAGCTGTGGCTCCAAGTGGGGAAGCCAGTCCACCAGGACGTTTGCTTCAGCCAAGATGCCAGGCCTGTTGGCCCCTGTGCTCATGCAGAACACCAAATGTGGTGCCCAGAGCCGTTCTGTGGCTCCAGTGGACCTGGAGCGCCAGTGAGGACTGGAGTGGTCTGAGCAGCTGCTCACACTGTCTCTTCTTCTCACTTTTACGCTGTTCGAGTCCTCTCCGTGCATCTGTAGCTGTGTCTTTTGGAGACAGCTCTGTCTCTAACTCCACTGAATGGCTCCTTCCTCCAAGCCAACACCCAGAATCTTCTTTCATTGTCCACGTTTCTGAGGGGAAAGACCCTTCCTCCAACTGTGGTGGCCAAATATATTAGAATCCTTCCACTCCTCCCCCACCCTCCAGCCCTGCTGTGACCTGTGACCAAAGTCCTCTCCGTTTGATGCAATACACCTATGCAGACACTTGTTCCACTGCTCAAAACCGTTTCTGAACTCATCCATTTTGATGCTTTTTAGTGCTTCTGCCGTTTTTGGTTTCACCTCTTCCACGTTGGCAAAATCTTTCCCTTTGAGGACATTTCTCATCTGGGGAAACAAACAAACAAACAAAATCACTCAGAGTGAGATTGGGGGGATAGGGAGGGTGGGGCATGAGGGTCACGCCGCTTTTGGTCCCAAACGGCTGAACACTCAGTGTGGGGTGGGCAGTTGTGCTTGTAAATTATTCATCGTGAAATGGGTAAATGTGCTGAAAGCATCCCCAAAATAAATAACTAAGCTGAAGGTGGCCTCTAACAACAACACTAGCGGCTACATGGATGCTGATGGGTTCCTAGAACCCTCACCTAGTAGGGAAAGCCTGTACTACAAGGGGCCCAGCCTCCAAAAAATGATCCCGGGTTTCTTGGAGTCCTCCCTCATAAATGAGTTCTCAGAAGTATCTGCTCTATAGAATAGAGGTCACGTGATCATTGCCATTTTACACATGACAAAAACAAGATTCTGAAAGGCCACATTACTGCCCAGGACCACATAACTAATAGGTGTCAGGGTTGGGATTTGAGCCTAGGAGGCCGTCCTGGGCCTCATCTCTCCCATGCCCCATCTTGCAACTGTGATGAAAAGTTTCATGGAGCACAGAAGTTATTCTCCATATACCACTACTCCTTGCCTTTTTAAAAGGCAATTTTAAAAATCAAATTTTGACCAGGCGTGGTAGCTCACACCTATAATCCCAGCACTTTGGGAGGCCAAGGCAGGAGAATCGTCTGAGCCCAGGAGTTTGAGACCAGTCTGGACAACATAGCAAGATCTCATCTCTACAAAAAAATAAAAAAACCTAGCCAGGTGTGGTAGTACTCGCCTGTAGTCTCAACTACTCGGAAAACTGAGGGGCAGTTATCACCTGATCCCAGGGGTCCAGGCTGCAGTGAGCTGTGATTGTGCTGGTGTAGTCCAGCCTGGGTGAGACCCTGACAAAAAGAAAAGAAAAAGAAAAAAAGAAGACCGCCTACAAAAATCAACATTCTGCTCAATGTTAATTATAACTATTAGGTGTGTTTATATATATTGCCTTTAACTGTTTATGAGTGGCTGGATAGCTGCTCCAGAGAAGAAATCTCTTAGGACCCAATGTGAAAACATTCTTGTTAAATATTTTGTTGAGAATCATTTTGCGTTGCAGTCAAAGCAACAGAAAATAATTAAATTCCTTTCCATGTGATGCTATAATTTACATAAGCAGTCGTGCTCTTCCTATCTGGAAATGTCAAGTGTCCTAGCTTGGGCCCCCTGTGGTAGCCTGTGTCAGTGTAATTATGATTTCAGTGTTGTGAGCCAAGGTTGGCAGCTCGGTTTACATCTAGGAGCCTGTGACTAATTCCTGGAAACTGGCAGTAGAGACCTGGGCCAGAGAACTGTCCTGTCAGCCTAAGAGCCCTCAGAAAATGCACATTCAAGAAGATTCCCAGGCCGACAGCCCTGCAGTAACTGCTCTGAGGACATCGCTGTCCATAGTGTCACATCCAGCACCATCTGGAGAAGACCAAAGGCCACTGCTCATTCTATCCTGACTCCCAAGCATGGCCTTGGGCCATGTAATCTTCTATTGGTGACTTGGTCTCTCCATATATATATATATATATATATATATATATATATATTATTTTTTTTTTTTTTTTTTTTCAGTCGGGGTCTCACTTTGTTATCCAGGCTGGAGGGCAGTGGTATAATCACAGTTCACTACAGCCTTGACCTCCTGGGCTCCGGTGATCCTTCCTTCTCAGCCTCCAGAGTAGCTGGGACTAGGTGCATACCACCAGGCCCAGCTGACTTTTTAAAATTTTTTGTAGAGATGAGGTCTCACTATGTTGCCCAGGCTGGTCTCAAACTCTTGGGCTCTAGTGATCCTCCTGCCTCGGGGTCCCAAAGTGCCAGGATTATAAGCATGAGCCACCATACCCACCCAGTTTCTCCATTTTTATAAACCGTTCTCCTCTCTTATGTTAGGAGATGGCAGTTTGGTAAAAGGCTCTGTATTAATTGGGGGTGGGCAGTCTTTCCATTGCATCCCTATCTCTAGTTTTCTCTGCTGTTGGACTCAACTGCTGATATGTACTAATGGGGTGTGGGGAGCAGGCAGGTGGCAGGAGGGAGCGGAGCAAGGGGGTGTCTTCTCCAAAAGAGACAAGGACAGAGGATAAAGCATTTTCTGTTCCTCCTACAGAACTCTCAGCAAAGCAAAGAGATCTTTCTCTGGACTTTGAGCAGGGGCCCTGGGTCAGCCACACAGACCCACAAGTGGCTTTGATGGTCTCCTTCAGCTACATTAAAGTTAGTCATATTAATCAATACCTCACTGATGTGCAGTGACAGTCAGGCTTTTTTTTTTTTTTTTTAGTCAGTCTGTTGCCCAGGCTGGAGTATGGTGGCTCCATCACAGCTCACCGCAGCCTTGACATTTTGGGCTCAGGTGATCCTTCTGCCTCGGTCTCCTGAGTGGTTGAGACTACAGGCAGGTGCTACCATGCCCAGATACTTTTTTTTTTTTTAGAGATGAAGTCTTTCTGTGTTGCCCAGACTGGTCTCGAACTCCTGGCCTCAAGCAATCCTTTCACCTCGGCCTCCCAAAGTGCTGGGATTACAGGCATGGGCCACGTGCCTGGCCTGGAGCGGACATTTCTAAGTGTTCTGAACATTTTCTCCACCTGCTGATGCTGTCCTGGCTGCTGTGGTCACAGGTCACCATAAACACGCAATCCACCATCAGGACGCTCGTAGGGGTTTAACTATTGCTGGCTTCCGGGAGGCCCATGCAGCGTCCCAGAAGTCCTGAAATCACATGGAGGAAAATGCCATGACTTGGAAAGAAGGCAACCACTCCAGACCTGCTGCTTCTTGGAAGGGGCGAGTGGGGACCTGAGAGCTGCAGAGAAGACTCAGTGCCAGTGGCCATAAGTTGCGAGGTTCAGCCGGAAAAGAAGCAATTCGCCAGCGCCAGCCCCAGGAGGGCTGCAGGGAGCAACAGAGGAAAGGAGACTAAGGAAAGCCTTAAAACCAGAAGGACAATTGGAGGAGGGATTTTCCCTGGGCAAGGGAAAGAGGGGAATGGATGTCAGGTCTTCTCTGATGAAATGAGGCAGTGCTCAAAGCCCCCTCCACTTCTGCATTGAGTATGCGGAGGATTGTGGAGGGTCTCTGTCCTAGAGACCCTAAGAGCCCCACAGCCAGGCCCATCGGCTCAGAGAGGTGCAGGGGATGAAGAGGCACTCACAGGGACAGGGCAGCTCTGATGGCTCACAGAGAGATCCTGGCAGTGGGGACCGAGACCTCCAAGACCCCGTGGGGCTGCCTGCAATCCCACCTCTGCTCAGTTCTCTCCCGTTACCGGTGGAGGACACAACTTGTGGGTCACAGAAAGGAAGCACTGGGTAATCAGACACACAAGATCCAGACAGACTCCAAGAAGCAGCTGAGGGAAGCAAGCTGGAGTCACACTGCGGCAGGTGGAATTCCTTAGACCGCTTTTTCCCCCATGCTGTGAGGAGCAGAGACTAATTAATATTTGTCATCAAAATATTTTATATGCCAGGTGCGAGGGCTCATGCTTGTAATTTTAGTACTTTGGAAGGCAGAGGCAGGAGGTTCACTTGAGGTCAGCCTGGCAACATATTGAGACCCCATCTCTTAAATTAAAAAAAAAAGATTGTATAAAACCCATTCTGAGGTCTTCTTTCGTACCTGGACTCTTTGGGCCACAGTGCTGCTGAGACCTTCTTTGATAGGTGAGGGGCTTTCTCCTGTCTCTTCTCTTTCTCCCTGAGGTGCCTGGTTAGGCCCGACATGGGGGGGTGAGCAAGCCTGGGGCATTCTGCAGCCTGGTATGGGAGGCTCCCATTAGGGTGAAGAAGACAGTCACTTGGTTTCGCTTCTCTTCCTCAGAGAGCAATCTGCGCTGCTTTCTTAGTTCATAGATGAGTTGCAATGAGTTGAAATGACTTACAATATACTAAAGTATGTGTGAGGATGTTTAAACACATCATGTTTAAACATATCCTAAGGCCACGCGGCATAAAACAAAACCAAGATGTCTAATAAGATGCAATTAAGGCAATAGAAAAAGAACAGCTATTACAGAGCAGATAAAGGAATATTTGAATAATCTGAACCTCTGTAAACAAATAAATCATCTTGCATCCTTGGGTGATAATAAAATTAGACAATAAACAGTAGGACCGGAGAACTTCTGCGACTGCGCAGGGCTGAAGAAGGAAGAAAGACTGGCTTGGCCTTGATTGTCAGTAGATGCTGTCAGCAATGTTTAAAATGGTCACTGAAGAAAACAGCTACTGGCAGTTGGATGAAGCAAGTCAGTCCAGGGCAATGGAAAACAAAGCCTGGTGTGAATTTCCCAAGGACAGTTCATGCACCTCGTATAAGATGGGGGGGTCTGAGGAACTAACGGGGCTCACAGAGCCTGGAGATGCCACGCTGGCACACTGTGGTGGGTGGTGTGGGTTTAAAAGGCTCGCTGATGGCGACACGCCATCACTCACACGTTGTCCGATTCAGGATTGATTCATTCATGGCTGTGTTCATTCCGTGAGCAAGTAAAGCTATTTGTATCTATGATCTAGCAGGCTTTGCTCTGGACAGGGGCACATGAGGGTCAATGAGACACATGGGTTGAATTGTGTCCCCCCCCACCCCTCCAGTGAGCCTGAATGTGACCTTACCTGGATAAAAGGTGGCTGCAGATGCAAGCAGTGAAAATGAAGCCACACTGGACTAGGGTGGGCACGAATCCAACATGATTGGTGTCCTTATCAGATGAGGCGCGAGAGAGGCGAGGAGAACGCCATGGCAGGAGGGAGGCAGAGGCCGGGAGAGTGACTCGTGCCTATAATCCCAGCACTTAGGGAGGCCGAGGTGGGAGGACGGTTTGAGCCCTGGAGTTTAAGACCAGCCTGGAATACATAGTGAAACCTCATCTCTACAAAAGTTAAAAAATTAACTGGGCGTGGTGGCACATACCTGTAGTCCCAGCCACTCGGGAGGCTGAGGCCGAAGGATCTTCTGAGTTGAGGCTGCAGTGAGCCATGACGTGCCACTGTACGCCAGCCTGGGTGACAGAGTGAGGCCCTGACTGAAAACAAAAGAAAACAAAAGATGGAGGCAGAGACAGGAGTGACACATCTACAAGCTGAGGGACAACAAGGATGGCTGACCGCCACCGGAAGCCAGAGAGAGCCTGGGACAGACTCTCACTCTGGTCCTCAGAAGAAGCCCACCTTCTGACACCTCAGACATCCGGCCTCCGGGACTGTGAGAGAAGAAAGTTCTGCTGTTTTAAGCCACCTGGTTTGCAACCCTAGGAAAGGAACCCAGAGATGTGGGGCTGTCTCCCCATGGTCACACAGCTGGTTGGTGACGGGGGGATGACGCCAGGAGTCTGTCTCAGAGCGGGCGTCTTTAGCTCCCTCCCAGTGGCGACGCGTCACTGCAGTGCTGGAGGAGTGCTGGCAGGGACCCCTGACCAAATGCCGGCGAGGCAGCTAGGGGAGTCAGGGCCCGTCCCGTCTACCTCCCTGTGCCTTCCATGGCTTTGGGGTGCAGGCAGGAGGATAAATGGTTAACGCAAGTGGAAGAAGTTCTGGATTGGGCCACCCTGCGGGAGCCTGGCCTCCCTTGGAAAGGAGAGTCTGCCACAGCCTCTGGGACAGATGGCCACCCAGCGTTTGCCTGAGCGCCTGCTGGGACACAGCGCTGTGCGCGGCGGGCAGACAGCTGAGTGCTGGCCTCGGAATCCCGATTTCGCCTCCCGTGGGCCGGGTGACCTTGGCTGAGCAGCCGAACTTGCCCTGCCTCGGTTTCCTTGCCTATAAAGTGAGGATGACAAGGGCTACCTGCAGTGTTGCTATGGTGAATGTGGCCGTGACAGTGACCCCATCTGGCCGTAAGCGGGCCCTGGAAGACAGGAGAGAGTAAGGGGAGACCGCTGCCCCATCAGCCCTTCCGTTAGGCAACTGGCGAGGGCCAAGGCCTCCCCACCCATTCCCTCTCCTTGGCTAAGCCGGGCCCACCGTGGCCTCTCAAGTTCGGCTGTTGGTATGCACAGCCCTTCCTGAGCTTCCAAGTGGGGTAATCTACATACAAAATTAATTGTGTATTTCCCCCCCCTCTTTTTCAAGTGGATAAATTATTTAGGGCTTTGGGGAAGAGAAGCAACTGTTTGCTATGCTGCGACTGGTCCCGGTTGCCGTCACCCCTGTGTGTTCAGCAAATGACTCTTCTATTCTCCTCCCTGCAGGCGGTCTCGAAGCTACATGCGCTGGTGCATGTGGCGAGGTGCCCCGGGAACGCCACGTGGCAGTGACTGCTGCTTCTAATTATGGTCCTATCAGGAGGCAGAGGAAGGAGACCCGCCAGCCTGGTGGGCCTGGGGTGACACTGAGCTCCTGGTAGTCAGGTGGCTGGGACTGGAAGGGGCTGGGAGGGCCTGGCCACTCGGGAGTGAGGACTCGCCTTTCCCCAAACACACTCAACATCTGAGCGGCTGACAGGCACTCAGCCATCAAAGGGGCCTTGTCCACTGAGCTCCTGGTGTGCTCCTGGTTTTGTGCCAGGCACAGGGCCTGGGACGGCGTTACCAGTGGAAATGACACACAGCGCCATCCTTGGGACACTTACTGTCGAGCTGGGGATGAGGACAAAAGGAACAAAAAGCAGCTCTGTTCATCCGCCGAGAACTGCCCTCGTGGAGTTTGTAGTCGAGTGGGTGAGGGAGACGTGAATCAAACGCCGTCACAAATGTGGGCTTCAGCCGTGGCTGGGCTGCAGAGAAAGTCTGGGGGCTGGAAGGCGTGTGGGGATCCAATGTGTTCTTCCCGGGTGAAGTACTGTCCGCTGCAGCCATGGGCCGGGGAAAAGGGGAAGTCGACCCCAGGAGGGGTCAGAGAAGGAGCAAGCAGTGGGGACCGAGGTAGGGTCGAGGGGGTGGACATTAAGTGGGACTTCCAAGTTTTTGACCAGAACACCCAGTTATCTAAGATGCTGCTGTCAGACGGGGCAGCTACGGGGGGAGTCGCTTTAGAGGGGACGCAGCGTGGGCAGCGAGCTCAGTGGACGGGTGTAGGCTGGAATGCCACGAGAGCCTCTGCACCGTGACCTGGCCGGAGCAGAACCAGGGAAGCGAGGCAGGGCACGTGCTCAGCGAGATGCCAGGTGGGAGGAAGGGCGGGCGCCCAAGGACACCACTGTGTGCCTGGAGCCCGGTCAGGCGTCTGCGCACTGTCGTCGGGTGGGCCTCTGGGCGGACCGGCTCAGACCTCCCCGAGGTCGGTTCGGGAAAGTTGTGTGGTATGGGCTGTGTGGCTGTATGTGTGTGTATGTGTGTGACGCACATGCATGTGGCGTGTGTGGGGGGTGTATTTGTGTGGTTTGTGTGTGTGTGTGTGTGTGTGGTCTTTGTGGTATGTGAGTGTTACATGCGTGTGTCTTTGTGGGGTGTGTAGTGTGTATGTCTGTGTGGTGTCTGTGTGTGTGTGTCTGTGGTGTGTATGTGCATAGTCTGTGTGGGGTATGTATATGTGTGGTCTCTGTGGTGGGTGGGTATGTATGTGTGTGTGATCTGTATGTGGTGTGTGTTTGTGTGTGTGTGTGTGTGTGTGTGTGTGGGTGTGGTGTCTGTGGTGTCTGTGTTGCTATCATATCCCAGCAGGAACCGGCTGGACCCTGGCACTTGACCTTGCCCGTCAGGAATGGGAGGCGCTCCTTCCCTCTCGTGGCCTCCCCTCCTCTCTCCTAGCTGGTGTGTCTGTCCCTTGTCTCTTCTCTCTGCTGGCTGTCAGTTGCCTTCCTTGCTTCCCTGCGGCTGTTTAATCCAAGAGTTCAATGCGAGTATGTCAGGCAGCGTTTTTAGGCACTGGGGATACAGCAGTCATCAAAGCAGAATCCCTGCTCTCATGAGCTGGCAGTCTTGTGTGAAAGACGGCTATTGAACAAATAAACCCGTCTCTACAAAAAGTAAGAAAAAACTTAGCCAGTGAGGTGGCGTACACCTGTTGTCCCAGCTACTTAGGAGGGTGAGGCCAAAGGATTGCCTGATTCCAGGAGGTCAAGACTACTGTGAGTCATGATTGCACCACTGCACTCTAGACTGGGCAACAGAGGGACCCTGTCTCTAAAACACACACACGAAAGACAGCATCAGCAAAAAATAAAGATAGGATATCTCCGGTGGCAATCCTGCTGCGAAGCTAAGAAGCCTGGAGGGTGGTGGAGGGACATAGGGAGGTGCTGTCTTGGCGACGGGGACCCTGGAGCCCTCTCTCTGCCCAGTGGCATCAGACAGAGCCCTGCAGGACGTGGGTGTGGGAGGGATCCACGCGCCTTCCAAGACAGAGGGGGCATCTGGGCAAAGACCCTGAGGGGTGCATTGCTCAAGGTGTCCCCAGACCAGCAAGGACAGTCCCAGGGAACAAGCTCCGAGGGGTGTCACAGGGGCCAGTTCGTGCAAAGCTGCTTGGCCACTGCGAGGTTGAGACGGGAGTCATGGAGGGACATGGCGCAGGTGTACCCGGGCATGGTGGGGGACAGATGGTCAGAGGAAGGGTGGCACACAGGCTCTGCGGGAGACACAATGGTTTGGACCTGGTGGCTGTCAGGAGGGCATGAGAGAAAGTCGGGTTCTGGACAGATCTGAAGGCGGGGGCTGATGCAGCTGCCATCGGTGTGCACCAATTCGGGCGTGGATCGCAGAGTTCAACTTCCCCAGAGAGAGGCTGGGCAGGGTCAGTCAGCCCCAGGCAAGTGAGCAGGGAAGGACTATTGGACACAGGCCTGGGGAGTCCCCGATTGGCGTGGTCTCGCCCTCCTGCCAGCTCATCCAATGATGCTCGCGACAGCCGCCAAGGGAGTGTTTTTATTCCAGTTTTATTTAGAACCTGGGACCAGAGGGGCCGAGTGACTTGGCCAAGGCCACACGGCTGGTGAAGGAGGGACGGGGACTTGACCTTTTGAATTCTGTCTGATTCTAACACCTGTGCTGTAACTATCAAGTCAGGCTGTGAAGAAGAAACGCCA
This sequence comes from Cephalopachus bancanus, assembly GCA_027257055.1. Classification (NCBI taxonomy): domain Eukaryota; kingdom Metazoa; phylum Chordata; class Mammalia; order Primates; family Tarsiidae; genus Cephalopachus; species Cephalopachus bancanus. The sequence continues at coordinate 1,509,263 of JAPVLO010000104.1, forward strand.
AGGAAGGGCAGGAGGGGGCGAGGTCACGGGGGTTCCCCAAGTTGCCTCTGGAGAACGAGGCGACGGTTGACAGTGCCCACGCGTGAGAGGCACCAACAAGGGGAGCACCGAGGGGCTGCCCTTGCCGTGGGCTTCCCCGGGGAGCCAGAGCCCAGCCAGATGCAAGTGAAGGAGGCAGCTGGAGGGAGGCCACCGAGAAGGCCGTACCCGGAGGCTGAGCAGGGTCGGAAGACGTTGCCACCTGCTGGTGGTGTGACCTCGGGCAAGTCCCCCCCAAGCCTCCAGATCCCTCAGGACAGTGTCAGTGTAGACTATGTCACGCTGTGTTAACCCACAGGCACGGAGGCTCATGTCTGGCTCACACTCGTGTTCCCGGTGGCCCGGTCCCAGCTCTCCACTCCGTGTCACCTTCACTCTGGCCCCTGTCGATGGAGCAGCATCTCTCCGGTTCCCTTGCCATCAGTGGCAGGGAGTAGGGCGGTGGGGGGGATCACTGATGGCGTCCAAGTCACCTGGGAGAAGGAGACAGCCCTCCTGTGTGGGAGGGCAGCCAGTGCTGGAACAGCGAAACCGTCTACCCCCGTCCCTGCCTCCAAGTTTAACAAGCTCTTGGGGCAGCACCTTGGCACATGGTGATCGGTTACTACTATTAAGATTCTGCAGGGTCTGGGAGGCCGTGTGGGTAGCCCCCAGGAGAAGCTCCCTTTGCCCTCATTAAGGAGCTTGTCCCTGTGAAGCTGAGAAAGCAGCGGGCCCGGGCCTGCTCTGAACATGAACCCTGTGGTGACCCCAGGACTCTGTCCTCACGCCCCACGCCCACAGCCTTGACTGGTGTCTGACCCTCTGAGCATCTGGTCCTGCTCTCTGGCTTCCACAGCCTTTGAGTTTCTGCTCCGGTTCCTTTCTCCACCAGGCACTCTCTCCTCTTCTTCAATATTGCTTGCTTATTTTTAAAAGAAATTTGAGTAGGAACCATTTTTAATGACTGATTTTGTTCGAGATCTCTAGCCAACCAAGTTGCAGTGGAGTAATGACTTCTTACTATCAAGAGGGCCGAGCAAGGATGATTTTTCTTCCCGTTTGATCCCTCCCTCTCTCCCTCCCTCTCTCCTTTTCTTCCTTCTCAGGGTCTCACTGTGCTGCCCAGGCTGGGATGCAGTGGCACAGTCACGGCTCACCACAGCTTCAATCTTCTGGGCTCAGACAGTTCTCTCACCTCAGCCTCCCAAGTAACTGGGGACTATCGTCCCCACACCCGGGCAATTATTTTTTCTTTGTAGAGATGAGGTTTGTTGCCTGGGTGTCTTGAACTCCTGAGCTCAAGTGGTCCTCCTGCCTCAGCCTCCCAAAGTCCTGGGATTGCAGGTGTGAGCTAGCGTACCCCGCCCTTCATTTGATTTTCTAATTTGGCCCTCACAACAATCTTGTGAAGCAGAAGGAGCTGATATTATCATCTGCAGCTTTTTATACACAAGATAAATGAAGTTAAAAAAGATTTAATGGTTGAGTTGAGGATGCATGGCCAGTAAGTGTGAGAGGCCAAGTATTTTGTTCCTTGCTACAAGTTGTTTTTATTACTTTGAGTAGCCTCTAGAAGGTGAACATAGGTTTTACAAAGTAAGTAACTGTGATTTCTTTCTCCACCAGAAATTTTAGACATGTTCAAATGATTTTGTTGGGAAATGGGCAAAGGTGGTAGGGAGAAATTTGAGAGAGGCTGACTTTTGACTACAAGTTGAAATAAACGGTGTCAATTAAGTTGCAGTCCATTGGTCCAGGCTGTAGCCATGTTCTTGTAATTGAGATGGTAAGAAGGCTTATTAACATCTGAACTTTAGATATTGCCTTGTGTTCTTTGGTTGCAAACAACAGAAATCAACTTGGATAAGTCAAGTGGACAAGTTCGTCGGAAGGACTTCAGAGAGCTCACAGGTCTAAGGGAAGACTGAAGAATTAGGCTGGGAAGTTGGGAATGGTCTGGGCAGTGAGAGCAGGTGAGAGGCAGGAACCAGTTGGATAGCATCAGGCACTACTGCGAGAATGAATAGGGGAAGGTTGGGCTCCCCTGGCCTGAGCCATGTGCTCTCCCCTAGGCCAGGGACTAGCTGACATTCCTGCTAACGTGACTTGCAGTCAGAAAAGGAAAGGGAATTTGCAGCTACTGAAAGAGGAGGAGATAGATCCTGGGAAGACTAGGGCTACCCTACACCTGGACCACCCCATCTCCATTCAAAGGACAGATTTGCCAGCCTTGGGCCAGGATCTTTTGTGTTGTGGAGAGAGGGGGATAAGTAAAAGGTGTTGGGGATAGAGGTGATAGAGGAACACATCAGTCCACATTGGGAGTGACTGGGGAAGAAAGGTCTGCCTGTCTTCCCAAGAGCTGGGGCTAAAGGAAGCACATGGAATTTGGGATATCTCCGGATTGCATTGTTACCGGGATTTGGGGTATTACCAGTGTTCTGTTCCAGGTTCTTGACTTCTCTGCAGAGAAGAATTTCAGAGCGAGTCAAAAGTAGCAAGGCAGTGAGTGAGTTTCTCAGAAGTGAAAGCAACAGAATAGCACACACTTTAGGGCAAAGTGTGGGGCACGCCAGGAAATGTTGTGATGGGGGACTTTTGCTTATGGGTTTTGTGAGCTACAATAATGAAGGGGTGGAAAGTATTCCACTAAAAGGGTGAATTTTTCTAAGAGATGGGTGGGCAATTCCTGGAATTAGGATGCCACCCAAATCATCACTATAAATGGACAAGGTCAGAGCTATCATGGTGCTAGAGGGGGGTGTCATTTAATATGCTAATGGATGTATAATGAGGGTAAATGTTAAAGTAAGTCAATGTAGCTATTTGTGCACATGTCCAGTGGGATTCCTCAACTGTGCCCTACCTGGTGGTTGGCTCTCAACCACAAATATCCTGAGTACACTGCAACAGGCATGTTGGGTGAGAGTATTTTAACAGTTTTGTTTGTTTGTTTGTTTTGGGTTTTTTTTGGTATTTTTTTGAGTTGGAGTCTCACTCTGTCGCCCAGACTGGAGTGCAGTGGCCGCTCCTGGCCACCACAGCCTCGACCTGCTGGGCTCCGGTGATCCTTCCGCCTCAGCCTTCTGCGTAGCTGGAACTACAGGTGCACGCTACCATGCCCGGCTAATTTTTTGATTTATTGTAGAGATGAGGGCTCACCAAATTGCCCAAGCGGGTCTCGAACCCACGGGCTCAGGCAATCCACTCACCTCGGCCCAGTTTTTTTTAAACTTCTAGCAGCCCTGAAATTGGGGCAGTCCCTGCAAAAGTTTCCACAGGTTTCTGAATTTCCCTACAGCCTGGATAGTTCCCTACTCTCACCTGCCTGCTCTACCAGCTTTTCACAGGTAGCAAGGAGGTACTTTGAGGTGAATTATAGTGAGTCATGAGTTGAGTCTTCCTTTTTTTTTTTTTTTTTGTGAGTTGGAGTCTCACTCTGTTGCCCAGACTGGAGTGCAGTTGCTACTCCCGGCCACTGCAGCCTGCTGGGCTCCAGCGATCCTTCTGCCTCAGCCTTCCAAGTAGCTGGAACTACAGGCACGCTAATTTTTTTGATTTGTTGTAGAGATGAGACCTCGCCAAGTTGCCCCAGTGGGTCTCGAACCCACAGGCTCAGGCAATCCACTCACCTCAGCCTCCCAAGGCACGGGATTACAGACTGAGTACTCTGTGAGCTTCAAGTCAAGGCAAACAGTTTCCTTTAATTACTTGTGGCTCCTGGATTGTGTGATTGTGAATGTGACCCTGTTGGGTCTTGGATCTTATTAGGGTCACAATGATGTTGAGTGCTTGTTGTTAAAATTCTTAGACTGAGAAGGGCCTAGGGCTAGAAAGGCTGGCAGGTGTGTGGCTGAATTAATCCACTCCCTTCTTTTCTTGGTCCTAGTTCTAGGCTACTTATCTTAGTTTCTCTATGAGGAACATGAAAAATTTGCTCCAACTTTCCTTAAGGAAGCAAAACCACTGATGGCCCTATTTTCTAGAGAATATTTCTGGTCAGGGGTTAGAATGTACTTGGATGGACTCTGAATTCCCATTATTATTGTTCCCTTGTAAATAACTCATCATTTTTACTATGAATGAAAAACTAGAGTGTACCATTTTACAGATAAGAAAATTGAAACTCACTGATCCAGCTCATAAAAGTTTAATTAGGCTAGTCTGTAATGTTATTTGGAAGCCAATATGATTATCATCATAGTAACTAACTTTGGAGTAAGCATTTTACATGCAGAGTAACTCTATGAGGTAGATCTACTATTATCTCCATTTCACAGACGAGAAGAGTTATTTATTATACAGTCATGCAGGTAGTAAGACAGAGTGCTACACTAGCCTGTCTGACTACAGCCACAGTGAATGTCTATCTTGTGCTAGACTCAGGAAACAACCCAACTAACTACTCAGTGACCCTGACTCTGATACTGTTACCAAAGCACCTGGGGTCCTGTTACTTGATGTGCAGAAAGCCAATCACTGAGACAATGAGTATTGTCAGGGAGGGTTTTTTTATTAGGGTGATATCAGCCAAGGAGAATGGGAGATCAGTCTCAAATCTGTCTCCTCGTCCCATTTAAGTAGGGGGTTTATATAGTGGGGCAGGAATGTAGAAAATGGGAACTGGAGAGGGTAAGGAAAGGGAGTTGGTAAACAGGAGAGGGCTAGCATCTATTGCCTGGATGTAGTGATCCTGTGAGTTTTAGTTTCTTGATATTATAAGCCTGAGGGTCAGTTTCCTGATAAAGAAACTCAGACGAATTTCAAACATTAAGGCCAAGAGGATCAATTACTCTGTGTACTAAAAAATATGTATATATAACTGTGAGGTCTGTGGTGAAATCAGGCTGTTTCTATTTGATCCCTGACTGGTTCTAGCTGCTAGGAGTGCTCATGATCACAACTGCTCTAATATTCAGAGCTCAGTGTGTCATATTAGTATAGTTAAAAGAACAAAAAAAGAAAGAGGAAGGAGGTAGAGGGTACACTTAAAGCCCAGACAGACATTTTCACCACTGTACAATGCATTCATGTAACCAAAAATCATTTGTACTCCCTAAAGCCATTGAAATAAACATTTAAAAAAAGAAAGAGAGAAATATGTCTGTTGATAATGTAATAATTCAATTTTTTATTCATCAGAGTTTGCTAATTAATTTTAAAAAATCTTACAGAAAATCTTTCTTTGGGAGGGCTGTTTGTTATGTGGTAGGCTCATAACAAGACAGGTGGACAAGATAGTGAGGGAAAAAAAAAAAAGATTCCTGCCTTGAAGGAACTTAGAGCCTTGTGGAAATGTCAGGTGATAATCAAATACTTGCAAAAAATGAACATGTAATTACTAATGCTGACTGACTTGTTTGAGGGCAAATTACAGTAGTCATGATGGGAAGAGAGGTGGAGGGACGGAGGGGGTGATGGGAGGATCAGGGTTTATGGCCCCCAACTCCTGTAGGCGTCCAACACTGTGTCAGTTGCCACGGAGAACATGAAGGTGACACACTTGAGTTCCTTGCTCTCAGTGCGAACTTGAAGGAGAAAACACACCAACACAAATAACCCTAACTTTGGGCCTTTCAAAACATGGGCAGAGATGATGATTGTGGCAGCTTGTGTTTACTGGCCCAGTTGAAAGTACCCACGTAGTTCCAGCTACTTGAAAGGCTGAGGTGGAAGGATCGCTGGAGCCCAGCAAGGCGAGGCTGCGGTGGCCGGGAGCGGCCACTGCACTCCAGTCTGGGTGACAGAGTGAGACTCCAACTCAAAAAAAAGAAAGTACCCACATGAAACAATGCATTCATCCCCAAAACAATCCTATTAAGTGAGAACTGCCTGCCGCCTTCATTGCCTGAGGGAGAGGGACGGGGGATGGAGAGCAGCCAGGCAGGGCTTCAGCTCAGGTTTGTGCCTGGGACCAGGAGACAAGAAACCGAAGGCAGGGAGAGCAAGGAAGGACTGGGAAGTGGCAGAGAGGGAAGGATGAGATGCCATAGGCATTCGGTGTCAGGGGGAGCAGCCTCTGGCTGGAGGAGTCCGGAGAGGCTTCCTGGAGGAGTGGCTTTTGGACCTGGGCCTGGAAGCATAGTGAAACCCTAGCCGACAGAGACCAGTGCTGGGGCAGAGAGTGGCCTGCCCGGGGTGGGAGCGTCCCCAACTCCTGCAGTGTTGAGGGATGGAGGGGGTGATGGGAGGATCAGGGTTTCTAGTGGCAGATGTGGGGCTTGGCCTGTTCTCCCCGGCAGCTGTGTAGGGCGCACAGCTGGTCTTTGGCCGCCTGGAGAGCTTTGTGCAAATGCAGTATCCCAGTGTCTGCCCCAAGGGAGTGTCTGTGAGTGAGGCTGGATGGGGCCTGGGAGTCTGACCCCAGGCAGGTGCTTGGGAAGCCTTCACTGGGACCAGGTGGTGCAGGAGGGTGAGACAGGGTGAAGCCAGGGTGTGTGTTGGCCAGGCTTCATTAAATAGGATAGCTGAGAAAAGGCCCCATTGAGCCAGGCTCTGGGAGGGCCGGTCTGCCCTAGGATGCTAGACTCCTTGAGAGGAAGGCCTGAGGGCACAGAGACTAGCTTGTGACTTGTTAAGTGTCCACGTGAGAGGCGTGAGGCCTGGGGCATGGCAGTGGGTGTGGCAAGAGAAGCTGAGCGTCCTGGGGGCAGAGCCAGCAGGCCCAAACAGAGGGGAAGGGGACAGAGGGCATGGGGACCACATCTGGGCCATCTGGCATCACCTCTCCAGGGAGACCTCTGCTCCATGAGGTAAGATGGGGGAGGGGTTTTCTGGCCAGAGGCCTGGCCTCTTGTGGGGCAGGTGTCTACCCAACTCTTTCTCTCCTCTCTCTCTCTAAGAATTCTCCCTGGAAGAAGTGTTCTAACTATCTTAGAAGCTCAAGCAACATTCTACCTGCCTGGCTAAAAGGGCGGTTGAGTTCTTTTTAGAATAAGAAAGGGAAGTGGTGCAGGAGCAGTAGCACCAAGACCACGATTGAGTAGAGACCAACTCATTTTGTGGTTTGCTTTGGCTCAGAAACAGAACAGTTTCAGCCAGGTGACAATCCTATCAATACAGTGTCAGGCCTGGTGTAATCCCAGTGCTTTGGGAGGCCAAGGCAGGAGGATCACTTGAGTCCGGGAGTTCAAGACCAGTCTGGGCAATAGAGCGAGACCTCGTCCTTACAAAAAAAAAGCAAAAACTTAGCCGACATGGTGGCATGTACCTGTAGTCCCAGCTACTCAGGAGGCTGAGGCAGAAGGATTGCCTGAGCCCAGGAGGTTGAGCCGTGATGGTGCCACTGCACTCCAGCCTGGGCAACAGAGTAAAACCCAGCTCAAAAACAATTAACACAGGAACAGCTAGTGGGGACTTACTATGGGTGACCATGGTGTCAGGATTTTCACCTGTGCCATCCCATTTAACTCGTGCAGAAGCCCTGAGGAGCATTGACTGGGCTCTTCTTAGCTCCGGGTAACAGATGAAGAAACAGAGGTGGAGAAAAGGGAGGTCGCCTGCTTAGCGTGCCATGGCCCCTGAGGGGCAGAGCCAAGATTCTGTCGAGCAGTGAAGAACAGTACAGCCTGCAGCAGAGTGTGCTTGAGAGGACACAGGGACGAGGCAGAGAGGGACGAGCTCCGGGCCCGGAGCCAGCACACCAAGGCCTCGTCCCAGGGCGGTCCCCTCCAGGGTCACTCAGAACCAGGCCCAGCGCTCGCCCTTGCAGAATGTCGAGAGTGGCACCTGCTCTCCTGGCTGTGCTGGGTGGTTGCAAAGCTCCAACCCAAGCAGGGAAGGGACGAGCGACAAGGGTGTTCTTTCATCCTCGCTGCCTGTGCACAGGAGATCCGGCATGCTGCCGCTTATTAATTTAAAGGCAAAGTCTCAGCAGAGGGCGGAAGGGACTGTTATGTCCTGCTGGGTTCAGCCCAGCAAACCCTCAGGGCCACCTCGGTGTCTGGGGTTGTGCCTGGGGCATGTGACAAGACTTGTGGCGATTGGTCCTCATCAGAAGAGGCAGGGGAGGGCACAAATCGTGCATGGCGACCCTCCCACCCTGCAGTGCCGGGAACAGAGCGCAGGAACAGCGGGAATGAGCAAGGCAGTGGGGAGGTCCTTTTCCGTGAGCCTCAAAGCCTGTGACATGGCTGGATCCATAGGCTGTCCTTCTGAAGACAACAGAAGGGCATAGGAACAGCACAAAAACCAGGAGGGTGTAGAGATGCACTAAGTGCAAGCCTTGTGGAATGGAAACATTTTCTGTTCATCAGATAATAACTGGTTTTGCCCTGGGGCCAATAAAAATTGAGTTTAGAGGAATATCGTGGTTCAGTGAATAGATAACTCTAGGCCGGGCACAGTGGCTCATGCGTGTAATTTCAGCACTTTGGGAGGCTGAGGCGGGAAGATCGCTTGAGGCCATGAGTTTGAGACCAGCCTGGACAACATAGCGAGATCCCATCTGTACCAAAAAATAAATAAAATAAATAAATTTTCAAAAGAAATGACTCTTACTTTATATTTCTCAGAATACTAACTTGGGGACTAGACTTCCTTTCTAAGTAGGGAGGAAGAAAGAAAAGGAAAAGCAAAACTGCATCTCAGTTGGAATTTATTTATCTCGAGGACAAGGTCGAGTTCACCTCCTTTCCACCAAAGGCGAGATTCTTCCACTGAGGCAGGACTGTCTGGGGGCTCCCAGGACAAGCTGTGGAGCAAGGATGTTTATTGATTGAGTTCATGCATTTGACCAGGGGAGAAGGACCCTGGATGACTCTGAACCTGCCTTATGGCATAACTGTTTCCTAGAGCAAAGTATTCTGTTTGGAAGCATCACTCTGCGTGGCCTGGGGGTCCTCAGTCGCCTGAGAGTCCTCAAGTACCAAGTATTTTGTTTTTCTGAACTAGACGCCAGGAAAGTTTAGGGCAGAGGTGCAGCCCTCCTCCTCTGCTGGCTTCCTTCCCCCAGCCCCTCCCTGACCCAGGGTGAGATCTTGAGGAGCATTCTGGCTTTGGGGTGGAAGCTTTCTTGTCCACCCTCAGAACACCTGATGTGGCCTGACCGTCAGGTCGCTGCAGGTGTCTGCCGGGGTTGATTGTTTAATCTTGCCCTATCTGTCAAATCTATAACCAGAAAGACCTGGCAGATGGGGTTTATATCGCCCCACTGACAAGTGCAATAAAGCCTCTGTGTGTCAGGGTTTGTAGCACTTGGTGCTGACAAAATGTCCACAAGTCCCTATGACTATCTAGTACTTGAGATTATTATTATTATTATTATTAGCGAGAAAGCAGGATTTATTGAGAGGACAGAAAAGTTTCCAAAGTGGAGGGGACCCGAAGGGGTTACCCTGCTTCGAGATTATTTATGGTTCCTATGTGAGTCTTGTCACTCCTTCATCTATCCAACATCTACTGAGTACCTACTATGGGCCAGGCACTAGGCTAGAGGCTGCTGACTTGAAAGTAATTTAAAAAGCTAGGTGTGGCTGCTCTCATCTGTACTCCCAGCACTTTGGGAGGTCAAGGAGGGAGGATTGCTTGAGCCCAGGAGTTCGAGACCAGCCTGGGCAACAAGTGAGGCCTCATTTCTACAAAAAAATTTAAAAATGAACCAGATGTGGTGGCACAGGCCTATAGTCCCAGCTACTTGGGAGGCCGAGGTGGGAGGACAGCCTGAGCCCAGGAGGGCTGAGGCTGAGTTGAGCCGTGATTGTGCCATTGCACTCCAGCCTGGGCAACAGAGTAAGACTCCAACTAAAAAAAATAAAAATAAAAAGAATAGAGAGAAAATAATGCAAAGACGCCCCCAGCTCTTACAGGCCGAGGGTCTGGAAGGGAAGACGGGTACATGAACACAGGTGTAGTCAGATATGAGGAACACAAAGCTGGAGGTGAGGTCTTGGAGGACTTGAGTCACCGCCCTCAGGTCAAGAAAGGATTTCCAGTGGAGGATGGAGGAGAACGTTTATCTGGGTCTTAAAGGACTCGGTCAGTGCTCCTGGAGCCCTCAGAGATGGGACCTGCCCACATGGGCTGAGAGGGAGGGGGGCCTCCGGGGAAATCCAGGCGCTATGACCAGAAGGACAGGAACCACATGCCAGCAGGCACAAAGGAGAGCAGGGTTTCGCCTCTTGGATTCCCTTAAGCTGGATCCCTAGATTGTTGGTTTTGCTTGTCCTGCCCCCCGCCCACCCGCAGCAGGTGCGATCCCACCATAAACACTTGCTGCGGGACCAGCCTGCCCGTCCAGCTGTGGGCATGGACCCCAGGAAGCAGCTGTCCTCACAGACTCGCCGAGAAGAGACTGAGAAATTGCCCCCCAAGTTCAACCACCTTTTCCCCTCTCCTGAGCTCTCCCTTTGTGCCCCAAGGACAGCAAGCACCTCGCACACTGACCTCTGGGGCGGTCTTCCCTGTCTCTGATTGGGGGCGTCCCTGCAGCCCTCCTCGCTGTGTCCCCATCCTGAGTATCCCTGATGCTCACAACTGCTCCAGCCAGACCCGGTTGCATTACCGTTCACATCACTTGGAGCTGAAACATCTTCCAGCAGATGGGAACTGCTGCTGCAGGGAGCCTCAGACCACGCACTTCACATCAATTAAAGTGACAGGGAGCCATTTGGCCCTCAGCTGAAAATCGCCTCTAACAGCTGAGTAGGTATCTGGAGCTTCCACACTTCACAACTCAAGGCGGACCGAGAAGGAGGGGGGTTGGAGAGGGATGGGGCCAGCCCTCGGAGAGGGAGGCCTTTGGGAGCAGTGCTCCAAGCTGGGACGGGCCAAGGTCGGACCCAGTGTTGCAGGCAACCCAATTTAGTGGCTACTTCTTCCAGTTTCCTGGCCAAAGGAGAGGTCCTGCAGCCATGGGGAGCAAACAGCACACGAGGGACTGGGAAACTGACAGTCTGGTCCCACTCTGCTTTGCACTGGCTCAGTCAATGGGGACAAGTTGCTGTCTGTGCCTCGGTTTCCTTACTTGTGGAATGGGGGCTGGCCTACCCACGGGGGGTATTGTGAAGGTCACCCAGGATACAGGGTGCTCTGAGCTTCATTGTTTTCTCATCTCAAGATGAGAGATGGGCTTAATCTCCCAGCCCCTTCCAGCTCACAAGTCCAATCATTATTTTGTTTGTTTGTTTGGTTTTTGAGTCAGGGTCTCACTCTGTCACCCAGGCTGGAGTATAGAGGCACTATCGTGGTTCACCACACCCTTGACCTCTTGGGTTTAGGCAATCATTTCTCTTCAGCCTCCCAAGTAGCTGGGACTACAAGTGCACACCACCACATCCAGCTCTTTTTTTTTTTTTTTTTTGGTAGAGATGAGGTCTTGCTATGTTGCCCAGGCTGGTCTTGCACTCTGAGCTCAAGCAATACTCCCAGAGTATTGGGATTACAGGTGCGAGCCACCATGCCCAGCCCAGATAGCTATTTTGAAAAATGAGAAATTGAGATACAAAATCTTGGTATTATGATTGTTTTTCCTAACGGTAAGGTCAAGATCTTGCTAAGGTACTTAATAACCTGCTATTTGCCACTGGCCAGTGCTTAGCAAAGGAAGCAAGGCAGTCAAGGCCTTAGGGTTGACCAGGATGCCTTCTTGGGGAACCTTCTTGGGGATGACAGCCTGGTGGAATGGAGGGCTGCTTGGAAAAATGAGTCGTAAAGGATGTTGCCACCATCTCTCTCTTACAAGTTATTGAAACTCATTTGACAGCAAAAATGATATTTTTGCTGAGGAATAGGTATTATAGTAAAAAAATCAATCTGACTTTTGTCTAAATCAGTTAAAACATCTTCTAAGTGTGGACCAGGGAGAGGTACAAATGAAATAAATCAGAGGCCTGCATTCACGGCAGGGAGGCAGGACATCTGAGCACGAAGTGTTTGTATAAGTAAATTAAATGAGACTGAGTGCAGTGGCTCATACCTGTAATCTCAGCACTTTGGGAGGCCAAGGTGGGAGGATTGCTTGAGCCCAGAAGTTTGAGACCAGCCTGGACAACATAGTGAGACATTGTCTCTACATAAAAAAATCAAAAAATTAGCCAGGTGTGGTGGCACGTGCCTGTAGTCCCAGCTACTTGGGAGGCTGAGGCCAGTAGATTGGCTGAGTCCAGGAGTGTGAAGCTGTGGTGAATTGTGGTTGTGCCACTGCACTCCACTTGGGTGACTGAGCAAGACCCTGTGTTTAAAAGAAACAAAAGAAAGTTACACAAACTCAGAATGCCAAACGCAGAGATCTGGGGGTTGTTCCAGGGTTAGCCGGTGAATGGGTGGCAGAGAGTAGACTGTGAGGGTTAGAACAGCAAGTGTATGGGGAACCAAGTTTATGGAGCTTGAGGTTTAAGGCCACAAGGTGGGTGGCCAAGATAGCAACCTTGCTGATTCCTCTGGGAGCAAAGGCCCAGGACGGCAGGTGAGGACGGGGTGGCAGGCCAGAACATGAATGCCGGGGCTTCACTAGACAGAGAGGCCATTTCCAGGCTGGGCCCGGTGGCTCATGCCAGCACTTTGGGAGGATCGCTTGAGCCCAAGAGTTGAAGACCAGCCTGGACAACATAGCCAGACCTTGCCTCTACAAAAAAATTAAAAAGTTAGCTGGGTGGGTGGTGTACGCATGTAGTCCCAGCTATTGGGAGGCTGAGGCAGAAGGATCACTTGAGCCCAGGAGGTCAAGGCTGTGGTGAGCTGTGTTCTAGCCACTGTACTCCAGGAGTGATCCTTCTGTGAGATCTTGACTCAAAAAGAAGGGGGGTGGGGGAAACAGGAGTGGAACTGAAGACTTTAGAGAAAACGTGTCTGTAGGGCTTGCCTTAGACTATGGCCCTGCTCTCTGTGGGGTGTAGATTTGTTTTTTCCATCAAGGACCTGAGTTACCTTGGATGCAAGCACAGGCAGGTGAAGCCATCTGCAGGAGAGAGAAGAAGGCATTCCCATCAGGGGGCTTTGGCTGTGATGGGCTTCATGATTTCGGGCAGTGGGTGAGCAGCAGAGCCCCTGAAGAAGGCTGCATGTCCACGCGCTAGCCAGGAAGGGGGTCCTGGCTGCTGAACTTCCAGGCCTGCCCACAGAGACCAGCATGATGTGGAGATGGGGCAGAGGGTACTCAGCCAATGATGTTTCTCCCTCTATTAACAGAAGCATACAATGAGAAGCTGCAGGGTGTGGGGGAAATCTTATTTTTCCTCCGAATATCTACTCATGCTATTTTTTACGAACAGTCCTCCCTCATTCGAAGGCCATGTATTTTACACATGGTCCAACTCTCAATCTGAGGGGTGGAACATGGGATGAACCTAGCCTAGTGAACACTCTTCATGTCCGGGCCACGGTGTGCAGATTGGGACTTTTGCAGACCTGCTAGAAAAGAAGCCGTGTCCTCACCCCATGTTGGAGTTGTGATGTGAGGCTGGAGTTACCACAGCCATCTTGCCCCCGTGTGGAGAGACTTGTCTGGGAATAGAGCTGACCAAGAAGAAGCAAGACAAGTGGTGGAGAGAGAGAAATTGGGTCCTTCGAGCTCTTATATTCAGTCATGCCCAAGGGCAGTCTACTCTGGCTTTCTCTTTTTAGTTTAAGCCAGTTGAGTTGGGTTTTCTGTCATGTGCAACCACAAGAATTCTAACGCCCACTTGTGCATCAGACCATCTGAGTCTGACGGCAATGACACGTTTGCATCCTCCCACTTTCCTTGATTTTGTTTCATTATTACTGAGATGGCTTCTGATTGTGGTTGATTTTCCATGTGGGCCTTCCCAGGGGAAGTAAATGCACTGATCACAAATGTTATAGGCTGCTCCCTTCTGAATACAGGTTTTTGTTTTTATTGTGAGGAAGTAAATGGATTTTCTTCTTCTTTTCTTTTTTCTTTCTTTTTGTAGAGACAGAGGCTTGCTATGTTGCTCAGGCTGGTCTAGAACTCTGGGGCTCAAGCGATCCTCCCACCTCAGCTTCTCAAAGAGCTGGGATTACAAGCATGAGCCACTGCGCCTGGCTACGGTGTGTTTTCTGATTTCATAATGTGGCTCTTGTGACCCTGATTCCTCAGAGAAGGGGCAAATTGGGTTCCTAGATTATAAGATGGAGGGTCAGATTCTGGAAAGTTGATCAGCCCAGGGTCTTTTCCTTTGAAGAGCAACCTGGTATCATCAAGGTGCAGCTATGTGACCGTTGAAAGCGTTCTACTGCCTTGTCTTCCAGGAAGCATCTGCAATGTCTCCTCCTCCTCCTCCTTTTACGTTCTTTGACTCATCCACTCAGGAATGATTTACCAGCACTGGGTATGCAGGGCGAAAAAGACAGACAAGTGGCACAGTGGCTGGGAGCAAGTTCTGGCCCAGGGTCGGAAGAGCAGACCCTGAAGCGTTTGCAGGGCAAAGGAGATAAGGGCCTGGGATGGGTGGACTGGGAGAACAATGGCATATAGCACAGAGCACAGCAGGGACAATGGACAGAAGCCTCTGGGAGAATGAGGTTTATCAAGTGTGGATCGCTCAATAGGGCCAGCAGAGTGACCGCAGATAGAGGAGTTAAGTCATGAACTGAGGCCGAAGAAGGCACAGAAACTCCTGTCGTAAATGATAATTGTCCACCCTTCCTTTGGAGATTTTTTTAAAAATTGTGTTGCGGGGGTCTCTCTCTGTTGCTCAGGCTGGAGTGCCGTAGCATGATCACAACTCACTGTGGATCACAGCTCACCATGGCTTCCAACTCCTGGGCTCAGGCTATCCTTCTGCCTTAGCCTCCCAAGTAGCTGGTACTACAGGCATGTGCCATCATGGTCTGCTAATTTGAAAAAAAATTTTTTTGTAGAGACAACGTCTCTCTATATTGCCCAGGTTGGTTTTGAACTTCTGGGCTCAAGCAATCTTCCCGCCGTGGCCTCTCAAAGCGCTGGGATTACAGGTGTGAGCCACCACACCCGGCCTTCTTTGGAGATTCTTTTATTTTGTTTTTTGAGTTGGAGCCCAGGCTGGGGTGCAGTGGCATGCTCACGGCCTCCCCAGGGTCGACTTGCTGGTTTCAGGCAATCCTTCTGCCTCAGTCTTCCAAATAGCCGGAACTACAGGCACGCCCACCATGCCTGGCAATTTTTTAAAAAAACTTTATTGTAGACATGAGATCTTGCCAAGTTGCCCAGGCTGTTGTCAAACCTGAGGCCTCAGGCAATCCCTTCACCTTGGCCTCCCAAAGTGCTGGCATTACAGGCTTGAGCCACCACACCCAACCCTTTGGAGATTCTTAAGGAGACACAAGAAGGCAGAGGACTGAGGTCCTGCCCGTTGGTAGGTGGGGGAACTGATCTAGAGAACAGACTACAAACGGTTACGGTGACTTTGCCTAGGGGAGGACTGCAGGAGTATTTTGGCTTATAATTGCCCCAGGTGGATGAGCCTGCTGGTAACTTTCGGACTCCCCTTTTCTTTAGGGGCCAGAGCAGGGCTGAGGTGGTTTTGTTCTGGGCCAAAATCTCTCCTTTCCTTGCCTTCTCTTTAGCTCTGCTGGTCACTGATGTCCCATCCTGACCCGTGTCCCTCGCTGGCCCCTGCTGGTCAACAGGATGTTGGTCACTCCCCTGCCTCCAAGTTTGTAGACAGACTGCTGTGTGCTCTCCGTCTCCGTCTGCAACTGTTTGCAAAGATTGGGCTTTAATGTACACAGACTTTCTGCCTCAATTGTATAGGCTTAATCAATTTGGCGTCCTTTATTTCTTTTTTATGAGATCTATTGTCTTCTGATTACAAAAGAAATACATGCCCATTGTAGAACGCAATTGATTTTCTGGAGCTTTTGTTTTAAATTTGCATTTCCTATGAATGCCCATCTGGGCAATTTGGGAGATGTTGGAGGGCCAGCTCTCCTTGAATGCAAATGTGTCCCGAGCAGCCTCGGCTGGGGAGAGGGCTTCTGAGGAAACGGCGTGTGCAGCTGCTGCGCTGCCTGGACACCTCTTTCTCATTGTGCAGACATCCTGGCCCTCCTGTGGGTTTTTGTCCCTCCCTTTAAAACATGCCTTTAACAACAGCTGGAAGTAAAAGACATTCACTTACCAGAAAATACGGTCTTGCCAGGGCTTTGCTGCTTATTTGTTTCATGCTTCCATCACATGTGACTTGAAGTGTGGACTCACTGTGTACAATTCTACAGTTCTTTCATGTGCTGGGTGCCCTGGGTGCTCTGAGGCTTCTGAATATGCAAGGGTGTTATGTTTCTATTCACTTGGCCAAAGTAGGAAGGACGAGGTAGTTAACAAACCTGTCACATGACACCCATTCTCCTGCCCCCTCCTCCTGCTCCTGAACCCACTGCATACCGTGGGCCGTACACATGAGCATTCTGTTCTCACTAGCACCCAGGTGGGGAAGATGATGTCTGTGGAGCATCCAGTCTGTGTCACGCGTGTATCTTCCATGGCTCCTGATCCTCACCACACCTCTGGGAGGAAAGTACTGTCCTTGTCTTACAGATGTCCTCATCATAGAGGTAGAGAATTTGGGACTCAGAGAGGCTAAGTATTTGCCCAAGAAATTTGAGTTTGGCCACTGGAATTGCTGTGACTTTGGATAAGTCCTTAAGTATGATTTCAGGGCTATGGCCAGAAAAATTGTAACTTGAGGAGAACAAGTTAAATTGCAAAGACCAAAGGTGTTGATTCTCTGTCCAGATGATTTTTTCCAGCCCTTTCTCAATTTCACTGTCTCCTCTTAAACTGCCCGACAGCTCTGCCCAGGGCTTGGCACACTGCTGGATGCAGAGGCTGTGAGAGTGTAGAGAGAGGGGCCGAAGGAAGACCGACCGGCTGGGCCGCTAGGGGTGGCAGCTTGGGAATGGACCTCGAGAGCGTGTATATGACTTAAGCACCTTTCATTTCCTTTGCTGCAACAGCATCAATTAAGCTTGAATAATCTATGGGTTGTCCCCATTTTCAGACAAGAAAATCAGCACAAATTGGCTAGAGTGTCTTTTCCTCTAGGCTTCGATCATTAATTGTCTTCAGCTCTTTCCTTGCCTCTCCTCCCCCCCCAGAAAAACCCTGAGCAGCCACGTGCTACTGTTTCTGGCACGCACTGCGGACAATTCCCAGGCAATTTGCTCTGTGTTGAGGATAATGAAGATATGTATTCAGAGATTTGAAGGCTGACTCTGTGGAGAGGGGGCTGGTCTGCTCTGTTAAGGCTAGCAGAGAGAGAATCTGGAGCCTTCTTCCAGGCGGGCTGTGTTGACCGGCTTCGACCTCACAGTCTGGTCTCTGGCCGGTGCTGTCTTACACTTGAGCCAAGCAGATGTGTCTCTGCAGGCTATCCATCTGACATGCACTGGGAAAAACCTCATGTGTCTTTGAAAGCCCCTCCCCCTCCCCACCACCTCATACTCTTTTTTTGAAATGCCCTGGAAATGCTGCTTTGCAAGGTTGGATACGGGCAAGTGTCTTCCTTGCACTGGAGCCCAGCATTCCAATGCTTTGGGTGACTCTGGACTCAGCTTGTGGGATCGTGACTGCCCAGAAAGAGGAGACCTCAAGGGGTCATCTAGCTCCTGCTTCACTTCTAGGCAGGGATACACCCAACCCTCCAACAAAACACCTCTCCTCTTTATAATGGTGACACTCTGTGGGGGCCAGGTGGGTAGTTCTTCACATGAGCCCTCAGCACAGCTCTGCTGGGCAAAGTGAGGCTGATCCATGAGGTTGCTGATGGGCAAATACTTTCGTCTGGCGCAAGAGGCAATTTCACGTGGTTTAACCTAATAGGTATGATTGGCCCCGTTTTCCATTTACACATGGAGGCTCAGGGAGGTTTCTGATTTTTCCTGGTAGGCAGAGGTCAGAGTTTCTACCCAACCGTGAATGGTTCTAAATTCCACTCTTTTTTAAAGTTGTGAGACATTTTAATCACCCAGAGAAGCACAGTATTCACAGACTTCATAGGACATCTGCGATCGAAGCCTTCCTTCCATTTCTTCCTGCTCTCTCCATAGAGATGCACCATCCCAGCTGTGTCGCATCGTGCCCCTGTGTGACAGACGCAGTCACTCCACATGAATGTCCTATGAGCATGTGATTGCAGCGCTGTTCATTTCTAACTTTTATGTAATTGGCATCAGTCTGTGTCTTACTTTTTTCCATCTGTGACCTGTTTTTACTCAGCTTTCATGTCTTAGATACTAATCTGCTGATATGTGTAGCTCTAGTTCACTTATTAACTGCCAAATCGTATTTGGTTATGTGGTGTATCAAATAACCAAATACGATTTGGCAGTTAATAAGTATTTGGTTATTTGATACACCACAATGTGTTAATAAGTATTTGGTTATTTGATACACCAAATACGATTTGGCAGTTAATAAGTATTTGGTTATTTGATACACCACAATGTATTTATCCATTCTCTGACTGATGTGCATCCTGGTTACTTCCAGTTTTCCAGCGTTACAAACAGTGCTGCCACGAGCATTCCTAGATGCGTCTTTGTGTGTACATTTGTGAATCTCTCTAGCAGTCAGATTTCCAGGTCATAGAGTACGAGTGTCCTCAATTTTATTGACTATTTCTGAATCGCATGCCAAGATGGCTACATCAGTCCACACTCCTGCTAGTTACACAGGAAAGTGTTCTCTCTGCATCAATGCGTCAGTTTCTCATCAAAGCACAGTATCGTTAGACTTTTACATTTTGCTGATTTAATGGTGTAAGATGGCGTGTCATTGTTGTTTTCCCTATTCTGTCCCCCTTACTTTAATAAATTCAGAAACGCCGGACATGGTGGTTCATACCTGTAACCCCAGCACTTTGGGAGGCAGAGGTGAGAGGATTGCCTGAGCCCATGTTTGAGACCAGCCTGGGCAACTTGGCAAGACCTCATCTCTACAATAAATAAAGAAAATTACCCAGGTGTGGTGGTGCATGCCTGTAGTTCCAGCTACTTGGAAGGCTGAAGTGGAAGAATCGCCTGAGCCCAGCAGGCCGAGGCTGCCGTGACTGTGAGTATGCCACTGCACTCCAGCCTGGGTGGCAGAGTGAGACACAGACTAAAAAAAAAATTCAGAAGTGCTGACACAGCCCGTATGGATGGTCTCTCTGAGAATGATTTTGTTTCCTTAGGAGGCAGAAGGAGGAGCCCTGGGCCTTATCTGTGTTCACCAGCCACGTGGCATTCCTTTCTGCACCTTGGATGCTTGACACCCTGCTGACCTCCCTTTCCATGCTGGAAGAATTTCCATATTTTATGTCCTGCCTCCTTGAACAGAAATCGAAACCCACTTCACTAGCCTCCTGAGGAAGCAGATTTTAGGCAGGACTTACGACCTGACCATTAGATACACCCTCATAAAACACATTTGGGACATGAGGAACGGGGTGCTGTGTGGGTTCTAGGCTGGAGAGGGCTAGAGAGACATCTGCTTTTGGGGGCCACGTTGGTGGGGCCCCCAGAGGTGGCATCCTGGGACTATGCCTGGCCGTGATGGCCGCTGTGATGGTGTTTCTCTCGGCGCAGTTAGAGTGCAGCTGTGCACCCTTCTGGAACGCAAGTCTGCTCCTCTGACCTCTTGGCTATTCCCCGCACTATCCTTTATTCAATGTCTTTGCTTAAATTTGCTGGAGTGGATTCTGTTGTCTGTGACCAAGAAACCCATCCTCACTCTCACCGCTTGAGATCTTTTTAATCGCCATTGTCTCCCACACGTATCTCTAACCCTGCAAAGCAGGTATTATTCGTTTTAGAGATGAGAAGACCCAACACCAAAGAGTAATTCACCCAAAGACGTGTGGCTAGCGGGTGGCGAAGCTGGGTTGGACCCCAACCCTGACAGACTACAGACCTGTGGGCTGCTCTCCCACGTACCACTGGTTTATTTTATTTTATTTTATAACTTTATAGCACTTATTACAGCCTGGAATTATCTTATTTGTTTGCCTATTTTCTTTCTTTTGGGGGGATTGGTCTCCTCAGTCACCCAGGCTAAAGTGCAGTCACAGCTCACTGCAGCCTTGACCTCCTGCACTCAGGTAATCCTTCTGCCTCAGCCTCCTGAGTACCTGGGACTATAGGTGCATGCCACTATGCTTGGTTTATTTAAAAAATTTTTTTTTAGAGATGAGGTCTCACTTTGTTGCCCAGGATGGTCTCAAACTCTTGAGCTCAATCAATTCTCTCACCTCGGCCTCCCAAAGTGCTGGGATTATAGGCATGAGCCACTGCACCCAGTTTACCTATTTTCTGTGTCTTCAATTAACATTTTAGTTCCATCGAGAGCAAGGACCAGTCCTTGTATCTCCAGCCTCGAAATCAGACTTCATGTAGCACGCACCTTGTACATGTTTGTTGAATGAGTAAATGCACTAGACCAATCTATCATGGATTTTTTTCAGGGAGATCATCTCATGTGGCATTTCTGCCGAGCTCAAATTCATTTCAAGCTGGGCATGGTGGCTCACGCCTCTATTCTCAGCACTTTGGGAAGATGAGGAGGGAAGATTGCCTGAGTCTGGGGGTTCGAGACCAGCCTGGGCAACTTGGTGAGACCTTATCTCTATAATAAATCAAAAGTTAGCTGGGCTTGGTGGCATGCAACTGTAGTTCCAGCTACATGGAAGGCTGAGGCGGAAGGATTGTCTGAGTCCAGGAGGTCGAGGCTGCAGTAGCCGTAAGCATGCCACTGTACTCCTGCCTGGGCGACAGAGCGAGACTCTGACTCCAAAAAAAAATTATTTTCAATGTTCTTTAGCAGGTGTTCTTTCATTCAACAGTAACAGATTATGGCATCTCATGCCTCTTGGAATCTGGACTCATGTCGAATGCCAGTGTTTTCTGTTATTCTCTAGATATTGTAAGCCCTTCCAATGTCTATTCAAAAGCCCTGCAATGCGTGTCCCCTGGTCTCTGTCTCTATAGCCAAGGTAGTTTCAGGGTCTCTGGGGCCCAATGACAGCCCCATGGCAGAGCTAGACAGAAGCAGAGCTGGGGAGTTGTTGAGGTGACAGGTGCGTCAACTCCTCCCCACCATGACTATGTATCTTCCAACGCCTTGCAATGGAGTTTCAGCCCTGGAGTTTGGAGGAGTCATGGAGTCAGAATAGCCTCAGGTTTCTCCCGTGAGAGACTTGAGGCCAAACGGCCTCAGTGAGTCTGTCAGACACCTGGAAGGTGAGTCCTGGAAGGCATGCTTCACTTGGTGACCATGCTGTTCCTAATCCTTTCATTTCAATCCAAACCTCTTACCCTTGCACCCTTTCCCATAAAGTCTCCATTCTGTGTCCTTTGGGGCCAGTGTTTTATGATCACTGGTTACAAATAAATAAAAACCACACTGTTGTTTTGTGCCCAGTCCTTCCTCGAACAGTTCCTTACAATGGCTGTTTTGAGCTGTCGCTTCTCTTTCTCTTTCGCGACCTCCTGCTCACGCTTAAGGTCCCAAGTGGAGAATTACAAGTGTTCACAGCTCCCAGAATAACCGGACTGTAAGTCTCAGTTCTAGTTTCCTCCTCTTAAATCCACTCACACGGTACTTCCTGTTATTGTAACAAAACGGTGAGAGACAACTTTGGGGAGAGGCACCATGAAAAGCAAGGGGACCCTGGTGGCGTCCCTTTGTTTTTTTCCTGACTGCTGCCTGGAGCGTCACTTGACGCAGCAAAAAAGAGTGTGTGCCTGGGGGACTGGCCAGGACTATCTGATTCCATTGACTTTGCTTACTGCTATGTGACCTTGGACAGGTTGCCTAACCTTGACCTCACTAAGATGCAATCTCCTTATTTGTAAACAACCCTGGCGGGGTTGCTGTGCAGGTCAGAGATAACGCGTGCAAATCACTCAGAGAACAGGCGCTGCCGTCACCCAAGCCAGAGTGGGGACCGTGGCGCATGCTCCACTCCTGGCTCATGTACACACACACCCCCTAAGTACCACACAATCACACCACGCCGTACATACACACCACACACATACCACACCATACATACATACCACGCACATACCACACTTACCACACACACACACACACACCACCCACAGACACCATGCACACACACCGCACCCACCATACAGCACACACAAACATATGCCACACTTACACGTCACCCCCCCACATCTACACTCAAATACATCACCCACACCCATCCATCCACACTCACCCATACACACATCACACATACACAACACAGGTACCACACATACCACATATACACTATACTATATACTATGCCACATAAACACACACACTACACCACACAAACATATACACTTATACCATACATATAAACACATGCCACACACATCACACACACATACCACACACAAACACCAAACATACCACATACACCCACACACACCCACACAACACACACCCAGCATGTCCACACACTACATATGCCACACACATATACACACAACAACATGCCACATACCCCCCCACCCTCCCCACACACCACACACACAGCACTTTACCACAAAACACACACATGCCACACACATCCACATCATCCACAAACATACAACAGTATACCACACAAACATACACATGCTGCATACACCACACACACACACACACACACACACACACTCCACTCCGAGGAGACAAAGGAGCATCTCTGCTAGGATTTGAACATCTGAAAGGCCGTTTTGATTTCGCAGAGAGAAAAAAGGATACGATTTCACATTCCACCTGAGAGACTCAAAGAAGGAAATGGAGGGAAGAACAAAGTTCCAGTTCAGGGAAAAGGTTAACAAAGGGCTAGCCAAAACCCTGTCAGCTTTGCAGTTTGATTGTAGTTCTGGCAAAAGCTTTTGGGGGGCAGCAGGTGAAAGCCATTGCCTGAAAAGCATGAGTGTTCGGAGTGACCAGCTCCTCTCCTCACCGGCAGGTCGAGTGGCCCCTGGCTCTACTCAGATGGGAGAGACCGGAGCCACGGCCAAGCGCCTGAACGTTGGCAGGGCATGTCCATCTTCAAAACACCATGATGCAGTGTCTGCGTTTGGGAGCTGCTCTCAGGCTGTGTTAAAGCTTGCTGGTGCCTGCCCATGGGAAGCCCCAAGGGTTAGCAACTTCGGCAACACAGCCGCTTGTTTCGTTTCACATTGAATTACACTTTGGGACCCCAGCTAACTAACCAGACCGTGTGAAAGGTATGCACAATCCATTTACAGGTGTATTTTGTGCTACATATAGTGATTTCGGGAAGGGGGGGTGGGAAGAACAAGAGCACTTCCTTTTCTAAGGAGGAAATTTAGTTTCTTGAATGCTCATGTGCACAGTACCTTGCTGTAATCTCTTACGAGTCACACAAATTAGATGCTGTTAATCTCCCCATTTTACAGATGGCAGAAGTGAGTTAAGTCAGTTGCTCAGAGTTAACACTACAAATAAGTGGTAGAGTCAGCATTCAAACCCAGGAAGTTCAGTTCCAGAACTTGTGCTCAGGCCAGGCTTGGTGGCTCAGCCTGTAATCCCAGCACTTTGGGAGGCCGAAGCAAGTGGATTGCCTGAGCCTGTGGGTTCGAGACCTGCCTGGGCAACTTGGTGTGACCTCGTCTCTGCAATAAGTCAAAAACTAGCCAGGCGTGGGAGCACGCACCTGTAGTGCCGGCTGCTTGGAAGGCTGAGGCGGAAGGATCACCGGAGCCCAGCAGGTCGAGGCTGCGGTGGTCGGGAGCAGTCTGGGCGACAGAGTGAGACTCCAACTCAAAAAAAAAACCAAAAAACAAAAATTTGTGCTCTGACCTGCTGAGGTACACAGGGATGCCACCAAGGGGCAAGGTCAAAAACACACTACCAGGAGAAATAAGCCCACCTCAGAGGAGACTAGATTATGTTTTCTTTTTATTTTATAAACTCTTTTTATAGAAGCGTGGTCTTGCTATGTTGCCCAAGCTGGTCTTGAACTCCTGGCCTCAAGCCATCTTCGTGTTTTGGCCTCCCAAAGTGCTGGGTTTACAGACAGGAGCCACTGTGCCTGGACTTAGTCTGTATTTTCCAAAAGGAAAATTAATGTTCAGCTCGTGCTCATGTTCGAGTAACCTCCCCACTTTCAGACAACGAGATGGAGACCAGCTGTGGGAATGACCTGGGTCTGACCTTTTTTTGTGTTTTCACTCCTAGTGCTGGAATGATTCTTACTGGGACTCTTGGCATTTTGGCCAGAACTAGACTGTCCGGACTACTGCTAGATGTTTGGCCTAAATGTAAGCAGAGTGCCCAGTCGCTGTGGCTGTCTCCAAACCCCCATCCCCATTTTCAAATCTTCCCCGCCTGCTTGAGAACCACCGAGAGCGCATCTTGCTGAAGGCTGAGGTGTGAGAGTCGGAAGGATGCGGGAAGGGTCCGAGGGGTGACACCCTTCCTTCTGTGTCTGTGGGGAGGTGTGGAGTGTCCACAGTAAAGAGGAGGAGGAGGGTCAGGCGAGGACCCAAAGGAAGGGCTGTGTGGAAGGGATGAGGATGAGAGAGGAAGAGAGCCCTGAAGCCCGGGGAAGGAAGCTTCTCCTGAAAGCCTGGGTTTGGGCAGCCTCTACTTTGCGAGGGAAAGGGATGAGTGTTTCCCACGGCCTGCTGCTCTGAGGCTGCGCTCTGCTCTGGCCTGGACTCGGAGAGGGTGGAGCAGGTGGACGGTGTTCTAGGAAGGGACCACCGTGCTTCCAAGCTGTCTTGCAGTGGCTCAGCCGAGAAGGAACTGGAGCCAGCTCCCTTCACCTCATGGGAGGGTCCCCGCTCCAGAGCCAGCTCCCTTCACCTCATGGGAGTGCCCCGCTCCAGGGCCTGCAGTGGCACAGAGAACCCCTCCGAGAGAAGGGGGCGGTCCTAGAAGCAGCCACACATGGGCACAAGGGGGCTTAGGCAGGTGCTCCCTCCGGGAGGGTATTTCAGACAAAGTCATGCCTGACATTGAATTACAGGCACGAGGAGCTTCTCAGGCTAATTCAAACCCCAGTCTGTTTCTCAGATGTGCCAGGAAGGCTGACGAAGGGGGCGGTGTGGGGGTGGGGGTGGGTGGGGGGGTAGCACAGGGTAAACCTGTCTTCTCTCATGGAAACTTTATTTTTTAGGTTTTATTTTAGATTCAGAGGATCCACGTGCAGGCATCTTCCACGGGTGTATTGCATGATGGTAAGAAGTGCCGTGATCCCAGGCAAGACACTGAAGGAAGTGTCAGCAGGACGTGCTGACGTGTCGAGCGTCGTGCCGATACCCTAGCCCATGTCACCGTCACCCACTGAAAAAACAGGGCAGCGGCTTCTCAACTGTGTCCTCTGGCTCCCTTTTGCCCCTTGTAAGTTCATCTCAACAGTGGCTAAGTGATCCCATTAAAATATAAATCAGGCCCAGGCTAGAGCTCAGTGGCACACTCATGGCCACCACAGTAAAAACAACAACAAATACATATATAGAACAGATCATGTCATTCAAACCTTCTGCTCAAAGGCTTCCAGTGGTTCCCCATTTCATTCAAAGTACAAACGAACTCTCCTCGCAATGACATACAACGCTCTGCACATTCTGACTGTGATGACTTCTCTGTCCTTACCTCCTCAGACTCCTTCGCTCAGGTCTGGTCACATTTCTGTCCCTCCAACATATAGCTGCTGCCTCAGGACCTTTGCACAGGCTGCTCCCCAGCCTAGAATGCTTCTCTGCGAATCGACGTGTCTCTCTCTTTGCCTTTAAAAATTTCTTTGCTGAAATGTCCTCTTTTTAGCGAGGCCCACCCTGACCACTCTTTCAAGTTTCAAATGTTTCTTCCCTCATCCCTAACCCTTCTTATCCTCCTTACCTTCCTGGATTTTTCCCCACAGCAGTTCCTAACAGGCCAGATCATGTGTTTACTTCATGTAGTCGTTCTCTTTCCCCTCACAAGGACAGAAGCTCATGAGAGCAGAGGTTTTTGTCTGACTTGTTCACTGATGCCTCCCTGATACTGAGAACAGGGCCAGTGGACACTCAATACGTATTGTTGGATGAAATTGTTTCCTGAAGCTGGAATTCCTTGGGGAGAGGAGCTCTGGGGATCTCATTGAGATGCTTTTTGATGCTTCCTACGTTCCTACTTGCTAGTCCCTGCTTTTAGTATGGATGCTTTCAATTTAATCTTTGTACAGCCGTAGCCCCTGAGGGCCTAAGTGCCCTCTGCCTGACCCTGTCTGTCTTCTCTGCTTTCCAGACTAGGTTGTCCTGATCCACCTTAGCCAGGTCACCTGCTGCTCTGGGGGACCCTGGGTTGGTGCTTTCCAGCATGGGCTTCCTGGACCTCCTGGATGCTTGACCCAAGCCCTGACCTGACAGATCGTGAACCTGAAGCCCTCCTGTCCCCAAGGGAGACCCCTGGGAGAGTGTGGCTCTGTTATTCTTCTAGTTTTTCGTAGGCCAGAAGTTTGGGAACAGAGAGCTAGAGACATGGATGAGAAGCACAGAGTGCATTTGAGGACACTTAAATACAACCAGGTGAGAGAGTTAAAGGATTTCTTCAAGCCCGGAGATGAGAATTGCTTTGTGTTCATTTAATGAAAATGACACAGTGGAGCCAGTGGAAAGACAAAGAACTAACTCAGAAATTCTAAAAGTTCAAATTGATCAGTAGGTTGAGAGTTCTTTACAATTCGAATGAGCTTTCAGCATTTGTGCTGTTTGCTGGGCTTAAAGAAGCCCCAGAAACAAAGAACAAGAATTGCCTCTCAGGAAGGACGGTGATGTCTAATGCACCTATTTCCCTTGCTGCCTTCCATCCCATTTCATTCTGAGATCTTGCGAAATTCAGGAGGCTGCCTTTGGGTTTTCAACCCTGCAGGGGATGATTTAAATCTAAATAATCATAAAAAGCCACCACTTTTATTGGACTTTTATTTTATAAGTTGATGGAAACATTTCATATACACATTAGGTTTTGTAACCCAATCTTGGTACTTGCTGGGTCCCGGAGGGGCTATTTCACTACTTGGGAGTTCCCTGGTGTTTGCCTTATCCCTCCAAGGCAGAAGGAGAAAACGCTTTCATGGAAGCCAGAACGGTGTTTTTATATTTGAAAGAATTCACACTGAAGGCGAGACACACACACTCCCAGGTGCACGCACACACGGTCTCATATAGGCTAGATCATAAAATTACACAGTCGTAGAACTGAAGGGACCTCAGAGATCATCTATTCTAACCGTGGCGTGTTGCATATGAGGAAGCTTCTGCCCAGACAGGTTAAGTACCTCATCCAAGGTCATGAGCATCCCGTGGAAGAGCCCGGACTACAATTCAGGTGCCCTGACTCAAGTCTAATTTTCTCTCTGCTATACCACATTGCCTCCCAAATAAGATAATGTATATGAAATCACTGTGAAAACTGCAATGCATTACACAGGTATGGGGTATGGAGCAGGAGAATGAGAATGAGCTTTCCTCCTGCAGAGGCCAGCACGACTCGCTCACGCCCCGTTCCAAATAAAGGAAGTTCATGTTACGTGAATCATGAACCACATTTCTCATCAGGTTTCTGGGTATGGCCTCCAGAAAATGAGTATCAAGGGGGTCAAACCGAAATACATTCTTCAAGCAAGTCCATCTAGTATGGAGCTCAGCTTTTTTTGCTTCCCACCCTCTCTGTCTACCTCCCTCTAGTGTCCATCTTTAGCTACTGCATGTGTCCCCGCAGAAAGGCAGTATGTTCACAATACAAGTCACTCTATTTGTGAAAATCACCTGGCCTAATTCTTGATATCAGCAGCTGTTGTCAAGAGCAACTTAGTCCTAGAATGGAAGGGATTAACTAAAAAAAAATATATATATATAGCAAGCTAGAATTTTTTTTCATACCAACATAACTGGCTAATCTAAAAATCTGGATATTGTTAAGAAAAGTCCTTAAAATACCTTTGATATTGAAATGATGACGTATTCAAAGTTTGTTTGTTAAATTGTCTTTAATAGACTTGTATCACGTAAGAAGTCCTTATAACTAATTAGAATGTTTTAATTACAAAATTATATAATTATTTCAAAACTAGAAGGCCTATTAAATTAAATAACACATTCATTAAAATAATTAATTACTACTTTAACTACTTGGAATACTGTCAATTACTAAATACTACTGCAAGTTACTTGAGGGATTGAAATTTTATTTTGGTACTACTAATAGGTTAATTTACTAGTTGTGAATAATTTTTAGTTAGCTTCAGATAGCTTTAATGTTAGTCTATTTATTTATCTGTCACCTGTTTAGCTCCCATTCATTGTAATCTGTGTTTCTTTGAAAGAAACATGTCCAACATTTCACTGTCTAACCAGGACCCTTGTTGATGTGTAAAATATTGACGAGAAACTCACAACTCACTGGTAGGAGATTCTTTGATGGTCTTGCCCAAATGCTCTGGATCAAGTGAAACAGATAGGTTGCTACAAAACGTGTGAACTCTGGATGCCTTTTCTGATCTCAAAATATCCACTCAAAAGTCTGAATGGACTGATATTTACAAGTAAGAGCTTCCACACTGTGTTCTCAGCTCTTTTCAGCCAGTGACAAATGGGTCAGCACGCAGAGGGAGGCGCAGGGCACCTGGGCATCCACCTTCTGCCTTGGTCCTTCCCCTGTCCTTCCACACCTCTCATTATGTGGAGATGCACACATGGGCACTCACGTGTTCCAAAGACTGAAAGTCATCTGGTGGACAGGCATGGCGTGGTCTCAGAGGTGGGGAGCGCCATGCTGGAAGGTTTATGTGCCACTCTGTAGCAGAGCGCACTCTGCAGACAGACTCCGATCTCCTCGACCTCTCTTTAAGAGAAACTGTCAGATAATAGAGGGATAATAATTAAGCTGCAAGTCAAAATGGTTGCCGTTTGAAATATAAAGTAAACCCTATTTTAATACCCAGAGTGTAGATTAAAAAAAAACCAGTAAGGCCAGGCGCGGTGGCTCATGCCTGTAATCCTAGCACTTTGGTAGACTGAGGTGGGAGGATTGCTTGAGCCCAGGAATTCGAGAGCAGCCTAGGCAACATAGCGAGACCTCATCTCTACCAAAAAAAAAATAATAATAATAATCAGGTGGGCGTGGCGGTGTGCATCTGTAGTCCCAGCTACTCAGGATGCTGAGGTAAGAGAATTGCCTGAGCCCAGGAGGTCAAGGTGGCAGTGAGCAGTTATTGTGCCACTGCACTCCAGCCTGAGTGACAGAGTGAGACCCCGACTCAAAAAAAAAAAAAAAAATCCAGTGGTATAAATTTCAGGGGTGCTTTATTGGCAGGTTAATGGAGTGACTAGGTGCATGAGATCTGAATGAGCCTTATCAGGGAAGCTGTGGGGAGGGCTGTCACTCTGCTTCTGAGGAGGGAAGTCAAGGTGGCTTTTGTTTTCACTGCCTACACCTTTTCCTTTGCCTTATTCTGGTGACAGAACTCCTTCCTGGCCTATGGGGTGGGCGTGTGACCAAGGAGAGATCAAACCCAGCCAGCTCCTCATCCCCAGCCTCAAGGGTGACAATGGCAGGACAAGAGAGTCCTTTCCTGACACTGTTCTGCCTTCCAGAGGCAAAAGTCCAGAGCTCAAGAAGCCAAGGAACCAAGATTGCGGGACATGCAGACCGAGGAGTAAGCCTACCCCAGAGAGAGGCAGAGGCAGCTTTCTAAGAAAGAATGTCCCTACGGCCAGTTATACCCACCTCCTTCTTTGGAGCTTAGAATTTTCTCCTCTTTTCAGCATAAGTTGACTTGAACTGAGTTTCTGTTGCAAGTGACAGAATTCCATCTTCAGTGAGCTTCAGCATAAGAGAAGTGAATTGGTTTGTGGGATGGGAAAGTCCAGGGTAGCCTCATTGAGGCTCCCTGGATCCAGGCACTCAGATGGCATCTTTGGAATCCTGTGAAGGAGTTCAGGATATGCCACCCAAAGCATGCGTCGTGCTTGTCACTTTGAACTGAAGGCACTTGGGGAGCCGCAGATGTGGTAGAGGCTTCCCTGAGCCCCCTTATCTGCCTAAAGACAAGCCCTCCAGAAGAAACTCAGTTGTCACGAATCCCTCTCTGGTGATCTTCTCAACCAGGCAAGATTAATTGGATCACAGGAGAGAAGACTAGAGGTTGACATCAGCCCAGATAGACTGTCACCTCTTCTTCTGATACAACTTTTATTACTTGAGAGAGAGAGAGAGAGAGTGTGTGTGTGTGTGTGTGTGTGTGTGTGTGTGTGTGTCGGGGTCTCACTCTGTCCCCCAAGCTCAAGTGCAATGGCTTGATCATGGCTCATTGTAGCTTTGACCTCCTGGGTTTAAGTGATCCTTCTGCCTCAGCCTCCCGAGTAGCTGGGACTATAGGTACACCCCACACCTGGCCAATTTTTTTATTTTTTGTAGAGACTGGGTCTCGCTGTGTTGCCCAGGCTGGTCTTAGACTCCTGGGCTCAAGCAATCCTCCTGCCTCAGCCTCCCAAAATGCTGGGATGACAGGACTGAGCCACCGCGCCTGGCTCTGAGAGGCTTTTTATCTGCACAACAAGACAATCGCCCATCCCCTCCCTTCCCACTCCCAGAACATGTCTCCACCCCCCCAGAAGCCCCAAGCCCCTTTCTGTA
Source organism: Cephalopachus bancanus (assembly GCA_027257055.1). Classification (NCBI taxonomy): domain Eukaryota; kingdom Metazoa; phylum Chordata; class Mammalia; order Primates; family Tarsiidae; genus Cephalopachus; species Cephalopachus bancanus. The sequence continues at coordinate 1,539,813 of JAPVLO010000104.1, forward strand.
GCTCAGGGTGCTATATAAGCTCTCATCATCTGACATCTCATGTTTTGTGGGACTCGCATGGGTATGTACGCATGTGATGAAAGATGGTTTTTCTCCTGTTGATCTGTCTTATGTTGATTTAATTCATTCATCGCCCAATCCAGGAGCCCAGAAGGTGGTGGGAAGCTGTTTTCACTCCCCTGCCCCACTTCTCCCTAGCTCTCTGCTCCGCCTTCCCGCCTTCCCCAGTGCCTGTTTTACTGTCTGTGTGGCTCTCTCTGCTCGTGGTAACTACCCGCCACTGTCTTCTATCCCATCCTCCCTGACAGCTTCGGCTTTGCAAGGGCTTCAGTTTTCACAAAGCAGAAGGAGACTGGCCCTCCCTCCCATGACATCCACATCATCCCCAATGTGAGCCAGTCGCTGGCATGGGTGCCCTCCAGGGTCAGGCCTGACCTGGGCCTGACCTGGAGGCTGAGTGACTTCTTAACCTGCCCAAGCAGGATGGGGACCACAGAAGTGGGAGAAGGATGACCTCTTTTCTCTTTGGGAGACCAGAAGATAGGACTACATGGAGGGTGGAGGGAATACGGCTGTAACCGACATAGTGCAGAACCCAAGGAACGGGAAATGCAGGAAGTTACTGTTTTGGACCCCAACCCAACAAGAGTTTCCTTGGGAAGGAGGATCTGGAGTGTCTACTATATACTCATGAAAACACCAAGTAATGCACATTTCAGTTGAGGAGCAATGTCCAGCAAGGACTGAGCCATTGGGCGGGCATGGCACCAAAACCAACCCTCCATTCACTGGGCTTGGATGGGGGTGTCTGCCTGGGCACTCAGGACGTGAAATCCACCCATGGGGGTTCTGTTTCTCTCTCTTTTTGTTTAATTGACAAGAGCTTCTCTTTCTCTTGGCTTGCCAGCATGAGAAGGGAGGGAGGCTAACTAGGTCATAGATACCTAGGATCTTTTTTAAAAGGCACAGGTGTGTGGGGTGTGTGGGGGGCTACAAGGTGTCACCTGGGATTTACTCCCATAAATGGGTCAAGTGTACAGAAACGTCTGTTAATTAATGCTGATGAGTTAGAATACATTGCTTCCCTCGACTGCTCAGCGTGAAATGTGTTGGTTAATTCCGGGAAATCTAATTACTGAAATTCCTTGTCTGCCTCTCTCTTCCCCTGGATGCTACCATTTGGAACATTGAAAACATATTTTGGGGCGTCTGGGTGTCATTTTAAGCTCATCCTTGTCTTCCTGCAGCGCCTGGTGCTTGAAGAAATGGGTTGGCAAGAAATCCCAGCCTGAGAATTGAGCCAAAGGAAGTAGAAAGGAGAGCCTGGCTTCAGAGGGGAACTATGATTGGGGTGCAGAGTAGATAATCTCATCTTTTTCATATGAAGGACTTTGCCCTTGGGGCGGGGGCCAAGAGCAGAAATGGATTCAGAGGCTGGTCTAGTTAGCCGTGGAAGGCCTTGGCAGGGTAATAAATCCATCCCAGCTGAGAAAACTGTTTACTTATAGAACCAAACCAAGCACGTCGGGCCTTAATAGACTCAAGCTGGTTGGCCGCTTCCACACCTGCATTTGGTTCTGTCCTCCAAGCGCTGATTTAGGGCACCTCTGCTTTCCCAGACTCCTCTCATATGGATGAGGAGATGGTATGACCTTGGCTTTCACAGGAGAGGCAGAGGGAATGGGGGAAGGGGAGGCTTAGTTCCAGACCCTGGATACCCCCTTCTTGCCAGGGGGCTACAATGGACGTAGATGGACCCTGGGACTTTGGAGACCTGCGTTGATCCTAGCATCACTGAAGATGTCAGTGGAGTAGAAGACACGTTCTTGACCTTCTGGGTCATACAGTCAAGCAACAAACAAACAACAAACCAAACATATCAAGAACACCTGGAGATGCTCTAGTAACTGGGATAAGAGCAACTCGAAATTAACACAGACTTGGCAGTCCAGCAAAGTACTTGGGGGAGCAAGTGGTCAGAGAAGCAGAAGCAACAAAGAAAAGACTGATCCAGGCTGGTCCTCTGAAGTCGGGGGTTGAGTGGGAGGTTTGTTTAGGGGATTTCTTCTTTTTCCTTTTGAGTCGGGATCTCACTCTGTTGCTCAGGGTCACTGGAGCCTCGACCTCCAGTGCTCAAGTGATCCTTCTGCCTCAGTCTCCTGAGTAGCTGGAACTCCAGGGACATGCCACCACACCCAGCTAATTTTTAAAAATTTTTTTGTAGACAAGCTCTTGCTATATTGCCTAGGTTGGACTTGAACTCCTGGGCTCAAGCAATCCTCCTTCATTGGTTTGGCCTCCCAAAGTGCTGAGAATACAGGCATGAACCACCGTGCCTGGCCTGAAATGAAATTTTAGAAGGGTGGAGGAAAAGCAGGGGTAGATGGAGATGGGAGGAAGCAAATACAACGGACATGAGCCACTGTGCCCAACCTGATTTAGGTTTTACTGATAGAAAGTTAAAAATTGGTTAATACATCACTTAGTACCCACGGAGAGCCCACTCGGGGTGAGACTCAGCAGGAGGGACGAGGGGAAGATGGTCCAGCCAGAGGTCTCTCCTACCTCTGTCAGAACAGAGCCTCTCCAGCTACCCTCCCCCTAGACCTGCTGAGGCCCACTCAAGTAGACAAGGAGGGAGGAGGAAGGGAAGGTGGCAGTGTAAGGCCGATGGAGTCTGGATTTTCCTTGCCCCATAGGTCTTGTAGGGGCCAAGGGAAAACTTCCCCTTTATCCAAGAACACCTAGAGATGCTCTATTAACTGGGATAAGAGCAACTCAAAATTAACGCAGAGTCGGCAATCCAGCAAAGTACTTGGGGGAGCAGGTGGTCAGAGAAGCAGATGCAACAAAGAAAAGGCTGATCTGGGCTGATTTCACTGAGAAATTTGCTTACGAAAGACAGATTAGTAGGGGAAATGGCACACAAATTTATGAAGGTGCATGCAGGAGATATTCCAGCGTGATGACTCTACCTTGCATTGGGTACGAATGGTTACATACCCTTCTCTTAAGAAGAAGGGGTCTGGGAAAGTGTGGGTGATTTTAGGGGGCTTATAAATGACTATTAGGGGAATTCAAGGGGCTTTGAAGAACATACAGTCACCTGGGACAAAGTCTTGGGTCTGCAGAGTGGACAAATGCTCACAGAGGGTTTGAGACAAGCCTGTCCAAGTGTGTGATAGACTTCAGTCTTTCTGCAATGAGTTCAGTTAATGAAAAGTCAGGGAAGAGACCGGGGGCAGTTGTTTTCTTCTTTGGCAGGTCTAGCCTTTAGGCAGATAAAGGAACTCAGAGAATAGCTCCTGTGCATTGGGAGAGACAGAGGATTGGGGGGGATCAGAGAGACCTGCGGCTTCTTCTTTCATTTAGCATGCCAAGGTGCCATATTTCAGGGTATTGGTGTCTGAGCTCCAATAGTCTAGATTCTAAGTAGTTAGGACCTAGGGGCTAGTTTTGTGCTATGGGGCAATAGGACATGTTGGCTGTACGAGGTTTGAGAGTCAGAGTCGTGGAGGGGGAAAGGTAAACATCATGTCTCCCCTAATTTCTCCACCACAGTCAGAGAGAAGGGCTGTCATACCATTTTAGTTCTTTTCTTTTTTTCCTCACCCTGTTGCCCAGGCTGGAGTACAGTGACATGATCACGGCTACTATAGCCTCAACCTGCTTCAGCCTCCCAAAGTGCTGGGATTATAGATGTGAACCACCATGCCCAGCCACAGTTTTAGTTGTTCTAAAGAAGATCGAATCTGCTTCCCTTACTTACCAGTGATAAGGAGTCAAGACTGGTTATGGGCTAGCCCCACCTCTCCCTTGGGATCCTGTGGCAATCTCAGAGGCAGAGTGTGACATTCTGGGGCAGGATCACTGGTCATCACACTCTCAGGGTGGCTGCCAAGGACCAGAAGAAGGGCATGCCTCCCCCGACCCCGCTTCTGGGCCAAGTAGGATCTTGGCTGAGGCTCCCAACCTGGCAGGCCTGATATCCACCTCCGGTCATCCTCTGGGTGATATGTGGGAGTAGGGGGCACGAGTTCATGCCTCTTGGGCACCATCATCCCTTCCTACTCTCTGGCCTTGAGGAAATCACTCACCTCTCCTCCTGGAGGGCGGTTTCCCTACCTGGCCCTTGCACCAGCCTTCCTGAGTTGTCCTAGGCCTTCAGAATGGGGTATGTTTTGGAGTGCATGAGGCTATCTCCAGGGCATTTGCAACTTTTGGCTGGAGCTTTGAACTGCAGCTTCCAGGAACTCCCCAGAGACTAGGCAGCCTGAAGCCCAGCACAAAGCCCTCTTGGGATGGGAGAGGAACAAATGCCTCTCATTCTTTGACTCCCACTGAAGCAAAACCAACGCAAATTACTCTCAGTTATGTGATTCTGGCATACCCATTTGCATTTGGGGCTTGGCGGAAGTTCCTCTCTCTGCATCTACCAGGTTATGAAGGGGCAGAGAAACGTGAGAGAAGTGAGATCAGGGTCCTGAGAGATCCTGGCTGTTCTCACCCCCTTACCATCATCACCACCACCACCACCATCATCATTGCGAGAAACAAACTCACCTCCCCAAAATTGAGGAATGGACATGGAGACGTGGAATGCAGCAGAAACGAGACTTTAATGCCGGTCTTGTAAGATCGGCTGTTTGGTGTGCAGGCACACCCAGAGCAGTTACAGCGAGCAATTTAATTCCTAGTGTGCAGGTTTCTCCCCTGGTTCCTCATTAGCTGAGGACTGCGGGGTCACAATCTTTCCCAGACATCACCAAAGGGATTTTTAGTCCAAGTAAGGTTAAAATAAGCACTTGTTACATTTGAGTGGGGGGTTTGAATTTCCTGATTTCTGAGTAAGTTCTGTTTCCCCATTGTGGCTGTTGCCATAACCGCCCCCCCCATTGTTCTAACAGGACTTTGGTCACATGTGCTTCTTAGTACACACTCTAGGTCATGTTAGCAGATTCCTTTCCATTTTATGAAAACGAACCATGGATTGTCTTTCACAGTCATCACCATCACCATCACCACTTACACACATGCACACACATACGAAAGTACAAAGAGAGAAAACCAGGTCTGGCAGTGAGGGCCGACTGCAATGAGAAGGAGTGACAGGGCTCCGAAGAGGAGCTCCCTTCAGGGACAGGGTAGCACCTCTCCTGGCCAGGCCTAGGCCTGCGGTATGAGCCGTGGGAGGCTTAGCAGGCAATCCCACATGTTACCTGGCGTGCAGTAAGACCCCTTCCATGCTCTCAGACTGGAGTGGCCCTGCTCGGCCACACTGAGTGTGCCGGGGCAAAATGGGTGTGGATGTGTTAGTGGAAGGCAGGCAAGGCAGCCTGATGGGTGCTCACCCGCAGCCTGGAGTTTTCCATAGCCTGGATTGCGACGGAAACTGGGAAGGCTGGGGCTGGGGCAGCTGGTGAGCGTGTTTCTGAGTGAGAAGTGCTCCGGTCTCCATGGACCTCTGGCTCCAGTTCCGGCTGGGCTGGGCTGATGCCTGAGTATCCAAGCCCCTCGGGAGGAGCTGGTGATGCTGGGGCAGTCTCCAGGGGACCCTCTGGGGTCCCAGCTCCCAGCAAGCTGCAGTAGGGTGAGGGGCCCTCAGAAACCAGGCCAAGACTGAGGACCCCGCTAGGAAACCAGGTGATGGTTGGGGCTCATGTGAACACTCTTACTTATTTGCAACGGTCATTGTCAAATACCAGCTAGATCTGACGCATCTCATTCTCAGCGTCATTGAGTTACCAACAGTTCCTCAGCCCTCTGGACAAGGCACCATGGAACGGCAGCATGTTGTAACAGAGAATGAGGATTGTGTCTCCAGAGGGTTTCCTCCTAAATTATAGGCTATCATTTGAATTCTGTGGTATTTGGTTTTGAATTTAGCAGGTGGCTCCAATTATGCATTAATCTAGCCCACAGAGAAAAAGAAACTAGATCTGAACAAGAAACACAGAAGAAATTATCGATGGTAGTTCATCGATGGCTCCCTTCAAGCAGGTTGTTAAGCTGGGAGCAAACATGTAAATTTATTTAATAAAATAAATAAATCAATCTTCTCTATGAACTCTGTGGTTTGTATATGTCACTTGCTGTTGTCACTGCCGTTATCACAGCTGTCAATTACTTCAGGAAGCAGAGACGTAAGTAATTATTTAGGTTAGTTCTAATCTCTCTCTGGAGCAGTGGTCTCCAACCTTTTTGGCATCAGGGGTTGGTTTTGGGGAAGACAATTTTCCCACAGATGGGGGGGGTGGTAGGGGGAGGCGGATGTGCAGTCAAACCCCACGGCTCATGTTCATCTGTATTTGCAGCCGCTCCCCAGCACTGGCATTGCCGCCTCAGTTCCAGCTCAGATCATCAGGCATTCAATTCTCATAAGGAGCGTGCAACCTAGATCCCTCGTGTGTGCAGTTCCTGATAGGGTTCACACTCCTATGAGAATCTGATGCTGCCGTTGGTATGATAGAAGGCAGAGCTCAGGCAGTAATGCGAGGGATGGGGAACAGCTGTAAATACAATGGAAACTTCACTGGCTCACCTCCTGCTGTGCGCCCTGGTTCCTAACAGGCCACCGACCAGCACTGATCCATGGCCCAGGAGTCGGGGACCTCTGCTCTAGAGGACAACTGCTCCTTCTAGTACATTCTCCCATGCTTTGCTCAGACTGGCTTTAAGAGGATCCTGAAATGAATCCCTGCTCCTTCCTCTGGGAAAGACTCCTCCATGGTTAGATCTGATCACAAGGACAAGTTTCATCTTGTTTTTCTTTCCCAGCTTTCTTCTCTAAATGTCATCTTGGCAATCATTAATCACAGTGAATAAGAAGTTATAATTAATAGAGGCCCAAATCGTTCAAGTGGAAGATTACTCTTTTGAATTCTTGTATTTTTCTTGGAAGATGTCCTCGAGTTAATTATTTAGTATTTAGGTTTTTTTTTTTTAAGCCACAGTCTTGTTTCCGAAAAGAGCGAATTGATCTCAGTAACACGGGGGGTGAGGGGATGATGGAAAACGTATGCAGGAGACGGATGTTAAAAATAAAAACAAGGCTGGGGGGTTTTGTTGCTCCCCCTGCTGGCTTTTTAGAAAGGAGAAAGATAAGCAGCCTAGACTCTGAGCAGCACAGATTCTAAGAGGCTTCTGGGTGCCAGCGAAATACACAACCCAGAGAAAGTGTCTACTGTCAGGGTCCTCAGATGCTGGGCTGGGCCAAGGGGGAAGGACCACGGGTGAGGGGCAGAAGCTGGTGCCTGCAGGGCCCCTGGGGAAAGGACCACAGGCTTAGGGTGGGAGCTGCCTTCAGGGACCCTGGGGGAAGGACCACATGGTGGGGTGGGGAGGGCTGGTGCCTACAGGGCCCCTGAGGCCTCCCCTCAGCAAACGAAGAATTCGTCTCTTTTAGATGGAGCCATCCTGTATCCCGGGATTAAAAACCTCTACCCGCACTGGGAGCAAGAGACATTTCAAGTTCTAACCCCAAATACGGAAAAAACCGCTCAAAAGGCAGACATGAAGGAGTGAGAATGAGAAGCCACACAACCGTCAGCTCTCAGGTTCTGCGGTACAGGGGACAGGCTGGGCCTGTGGGAGTCTCCAGAGCCCTCCTTCCCCCCGCCCCCGCATATCCCTGACCTGCTGGTACTGGCATTGGCAACTCAGACAGTGGCCCTCCTGGGGCTGGCGTTAGGATCATGTTCCCAGGTATGATTCATATTTATATCCTACGTTCCCTTGTTGGCCCGCTGGTACCACTTGTTTTTTTTAAAAAAAGGATATTGCTGTGTGTTTATTCTTAGGCTCAGCAACTTCTGGGGCCACAAAGCCCCAGAGAGGAGTCCTGTTATACTGCTGTCTGTGGCATCCTGCTGGTGTCGGATTACAGAGCCTGGACCTCATTCTGCTGACCTCAGTTCACTGGCTGGTCTTGGGAGAGCCCCGACTCAAGGGACCTTCCACTGTGGTGGAAATAGGTGACGGGAAAACAGTAGCACAGGCCTCTTAACTGTCGTCCCGAACTAGGCAGGGATGGGGATGGAATGGCAGTGCTGAAATCCAAGTCTGAGGGCTAAAATTCATTTATTCGTTCACTCCTTCACTTAGGCATTCACATATCTACAAATTAGTTCCTGTCGTGGCAATAGACTGCAACATGGCTTTTAAAGAAAATTGTTTCATGGCTCTGAATCTTTCCATATGGTGGTAAATAGTTGGCAGAAATGACCCTGAGTCTCTCTCTTTCTGTATCCACTTAGAAAAATGTGGCTCTGGCCAGGAACGGTGGCTCACACCTATAATCTAAGCACATTGGGAGGCCTAGGTGGGAGGATAGCTTGAGGCCAGGAGTTCAAGACCAGCCTTGGCCACATAATGAGACCTCGTCTCTACAAAAAAATCCAAAAATTTAGCTGACATGGTGGTGTGTGCCTGTAGTCGGCCCAGTTACTCAGGAGGAAGGCTGAGGCGAAAGGATCGCCTGAGCTCTCAGGAGGTCGAGGCTTCAGGGAGCCATGATCACACCACCGCATTACAGCCTGGGTGACTGAGTGAGACCTTGACTCAAAACAAAAACAAACAAACAACAAACAAAAAACAAACAGAGAAACGTGGCTCTGCAGTTTTCCTGTGGAAGGGAAGGCAGTGACTTCTCCTCGTGGATCCAGGCTGGGTTTGGTACTTCCTTAGACCTGCAGAGCCTGGCACAAGTGGTGGTGTCCAGCTTGGAGCCTGGCCCTGGGGAGCCTGGCACGCTTCTTTTCCCCCTCTCTCAGAACCTGTCATCTTGAGAGCAAGCCCAGCACTGTGTTACTCTCCGTTGGAAGCACAGAGGCCACACGGCCGAGAGTTCAGCTGTCCCAGCTTGGGGACATCACGGAGCATCTTCCCACCTGCTGGTCCCCGACCTGTTCACGTCCTGCCCTCACAGCCTCTGGTTGATGGCAGTGTCCCTTGGGCCTGACACTGACCCTGTTCTCCACACGTTTTCTCCTCTTTCCCAGTGGCTTCCCAATGTACCTGTACACCAGAAGATTTTTCTAAAATGCATATTTCAAGGCCCACCCCAGACAAACTAAACCAAAACTTCATAGGTTGGGGTCCAGGAGTCAGCAAGTAATTTTAGAAAGAAAAAAAAAAAAAAAGGCTGGGCATGGTGGCTCATGCCTATAATCCCAGCACATTAGGAGGCTGAGACAGGAGAATTGCTTGAGTCCAGGAGAAGTTTGAGACCAGCCTGGGTAACATAGTGAACCTTGTCTCTACCAAAAAAAATTGCTGGGTGCAGTGGCTCATGTCTGTAATCCTAGCACTTTGGGAGGCAGAGGTGAGAGGATTTCCTGAGCCCAGGGGTTCGAGACCCCTGGGCAACATAGCAAGACCTTGTCTCTAAAATAAATTTAAAAAATTAGCCGGGTGTGATGGCACGTGCCTGTAGTCTCAGCTACTTGGAACACTGAGTTGAAAGGATCGCCTGAGCCCAGGAGACTGAGGTTGCAGTGGCCGTGAGTGTACCGCTGCACTTCAGCCTGGGGGATAGAGTGAGACTCCAACTCAAAAAACAAACAGACAGACAAAATACTCTCTGGTAGTCTTTGGTGCCCAATCAGATGAGACCACTAGGTGACCCACTCTGGGTCATACACAGGTGGCACCAAAAGGTGACTCATCTTTAAGTTAGGACTCAAGGACTCAATCCACATCAACCTTTTTGTATCTTTATTCGGGGTATGGGGTTTTTTCCCCTTTGATTTGGAGGCGCTCTGAGTCAACTAATTCTTGAATCTTTGAAAACCAGAGGGAGAACAATGAACGTGAACTTGTAGGAGGCAAACTGAAACCACATGCCATCTGCAACAAAATCAGCATAAATCCCCCAAATGGCATCTTGCTGCCAAGATGACTCTCCAAGGCTTCGCTGGCTGCCTCAGTGGAGTCCAGACCCTGGAGAGGTTCAATTATTCTCCACACATGTGCTCCCAGCAAGCCTGGAAAGATAAGGTATTGGAATCTTCAGCAGTAAACTTCCCAGGGCTATAGAAGAAAGGGGAGGGCAGGTGAATTGGAGCTTGCAATTCTGTGATTGCTTTGATTACTAATAATTAGCCACTGGTTTGACTCTGACACTTGCATTATTAACTTTGTTGAAAAATTACCGATGAGCTGGGTACAGTGGCTCAAGCCTATAAGCCCAGCTGAGGTGGAAGGATCTCTTGAGGTCAGGAGTTCGAGACCAGCCTGGGCAACATAGTAAGACCCCTGTCTCTACGAAAAATTAAAACATTAGTTGAGTGTGGTGGCATGGCTACTCTGGAGGCTGAGGTGGAAGGATTGCCTAAGTCCGGGAAGTTGAGGCTGCAGTGAACTGTGATCATGCCACTGCACTCCAGCCTGGGTAACTGAGTAAGACCCTGACTAAAAAACAATAACAACAACAAAATCAACTGGTGACTAGAGCATTCCTCTCTCCTACCCCAATTAATACAGTTCAGGAAAAGACCTAAAACCAAGGCACCAGTTAATAATCTTCCATGACTGGTCCCTGCGGGCACTTGGGTTTTATGGGCATGTAGGTGCAGACACGTAACCATGGCCCATGCAGATGTGTTAAAGAAACTCCTTCTGTATTCAGCAACCCAGTGCTTTTGTCCTTAAAATGCCTCCTCACCGGCCCTGCCATCTAGAAGACAGAGCCAGGGAGGTTACTTCAGGGCCTAGTCCCTGCCAGATGACCAGGTGGCATCAGAGGAGAGTTTCTGGTGCAGAACTTGGGTGCAAAGGGCTTGTCCACTCCTTCCTGGAGCAACTGCCTTGACTTGAAGACTGATGTCCAAATCAAAGCCCTTCCAGAGCCAAGATACAGAATGCTTTGGGCCCTACCAGCACATCCCAGGGACCACTCAACCCCACCCGGCTCTTAGCCAGTTTAAAGGCCTCGATGGGTCCCAAAGCAGGCAGATACCAGGAGGAACATCCTTCAGAGATGCGAGCTGAAGACAACATCCTAATAAATGAGGTAACACAATGTATGTTCCCAGAGAGAGATGCCCATGTTGACTGCAAAATTCCCTTAAAGTTCATCTCCTTGGCATCTTTGTGGAAACCTTCAGCATCTGGAAACTTCACTGTCCAAGTTTCCAGCGGGAATTCTGGTCTCCCTGGCCCCTGGGACATCTGCAGCTTCCTGCTCATGGTCTATTCCTTGAGTTGCTGCTCCCCGCCACTACGCCTGCACTCTGCTCCTGAGGCCTGCAGTTCACGACCAGCCTTGGCCACATAGCGAGACCTCGTCTCTGCAGAAAAATCCAGAAAGATCTGCCTTGGCCTTCCCCACACCCAGCACCTCTGTGGCTGCTTGCCTCTCCTGGCTGGGAGGCTCTTCCACTGATCACTGTGGCAGGGGCCCTGCATTTCCTGGCAGGTGACATTTCTGCCCTGCTGTGGAAGTCACGGCTGTGGAAGTCACATCTCGCCAAAGATGTGAACCACACTGATGTTGGCTGGTGAAGGCACTGCCTTTGTCTTTGAATTAGCCACAGGCTCTGCCTGTCTTCTGAGAAATGACGTCTTCTTCACTCCTCCTTATGTCAGCTTGAGAAGGTAATCATGATAATCATTTTCATGACGGTAGTAGTAGAAAGACTAACACAGATTGCACTTGAGGTGGCCCTGTTCTAAGATCCTTCCAAGGGGAACTCTTTCAGTCTTTCCAATAACCCTATAAAGTTGAGGTAAGGCACTATTATTATCCCCATTGCACAGATGGGGAAACTGAGGCATAGTTAAAATAGCATGTGCAAGTCTCTTGTGTATCCCCAACTGCCATGACTGAGATGTGGTGAGCCCTAGATAAGGTAGTTGCTGTGTTATTTCTAGTTCATGTCTGCCTGTGACCTTGGGAAACACACCTTGTCATCTTGTCTTTCTTTTTCTTTTTTTGAGTTGGAATCTGACTGTGTTGCCCAGGCTGCAGTATGGTGTCATGGTCACAGCTTACCACAGCCTCAAAATCCTGGACTCAGGCAATCCCTCTGCCTTGGCCTCCTGAGTAGCTGGAGGTACAGGTGTATGCCACTATGCCCGAGTAATTTTTTTGATTTCTGTAGTGACGAGGTCTCGCTATATTGCCCAGGCTGATCTTGAATTCTTGGGTCAAGCAATCTGCCTGCCTCAGCCTCCCAAAATGCTGGGATTGCAGACGTGAACCACCACACCTGGCCTCACTTTGTCTTTTGAAGCTTCAGTTTCCCCATCTGTAAGATATGATCAGCTCCCTTCAAGTGTAAACTTTATGCTCTCTGTTTACCTTGGCCTGCTTTTCTGCAGAAGGAACCCAGGTTTCTCAGAAATTCTTTCTCCAGGCTTTCCTGGGTTTTGCAAAGTAATAATTGCTTAACAGTTCTGGAAGCTTCAAGAAAGTCACTTGAAATAATGCCCAGGGGCATCTGTCAGCTCCCCTTTCTATCAGAGGGTGGTGGAGTCACAGCTACCCCAGCGGCTGCCAGGAGCATTCATTAAACTAGCGTTTTGATGCTAAATCAATGATTTCCAGCCTGGATTCCCTCTGGGAGAGGAGAGGAAAGTGGCGAGAGGCTGGGTCTGTCCTCAATCATGCTTCTTTTCTCATTAGACCTGTGTCTCCATTGCCTTGGTTCTACCACCTGGGATTTGGCCAGAACAGAGGTTAGCATCAAGGGCTACCCTTTGGCCATCAAAGGATTTCCTTTTCTTGGAATAACCACAGTGACAGAGGGTGCCATCATTTTGCTTCCTGATCTGTTGCCATTTATAGGTGATTGAAGTTCTGAGCTCCGGTCTGCCAGAGAGACAGGTGAGCCCTTGGGCTGGTCCTGTGGGCTTAAGACCTCAGGGCTGGCAAGATGTCCTTTGATCCTGCTTTGTAAAGTCTAGGGAAATGACCTCATGGAGGCTCCTGAGGTCTCAGGCCAGGGTGCTGAAGGACAGGGCATTGCAGAGAGAAGACTGCCTCTGAAAACCTCATGGCACACTGCAGCATCCTTGCTGAAGCACCAGGCGGGAGCCCACCTGGTATTAACAGCAACTGCTAACATCTACGGAGTGTTTGCCACGGGCCAGTTGCCTTGCTCGGTACTATCCGGTCCTCCCAAGGACTCTCAGAAGGAGGTATTATGATGATCACCGCCAACACTTTGTAGACAGGGACACTGAGACTGAGCTGAGCTCCCTGCCCGAGTCACATGGCTAGTGCCAGGCTCCCACCCCCAAGGCTGATGCCTGGATCCACTGCACTCTACCACCCTCCTCCCCAGCCCTTGGTGCTAAGGGCACCCAGTGCAGAGAAGATGATCAGAGGATAGCAGCCGAAGGATTCTTTGGCCCTACTCTCAAGTTTGTACCTCGGGGTCTTGGTGCTGGGTCTCGGTGCTGTGGACTGAGTGGGGGATTAAGCCTGGGGGAAAGAATTCCTACTGATATCACAAAAGGATTCAGGGCACCAGCACGCAGATGTTGCCATGGCGCGACCCATCCCAACCATCTGCCAGGCACTACCTCCTGGCATGTGTGCTCAGGAGACCACCCAGCACACAGAGAAGCTGCTCACGGAATATTCCTGTCAGCGAACAACTCTCCTCTTCTCTAGGGGTCTTTCAGCCTGGCTCATTGATATTAGAGGGGGACCCAAGAAAAACCCAGAATTATCTTTCGGAGGGCAAGCTTTTTGTAGCACAGGTTTTCCCTGCTAGGTAAGTGTTTTAGGAACCCATTGGCATCTGTGTACCAGTTAGCATTTTTGTGAGAGGCTGTGTTGCAGAAGAAACATCCCAAGTGGCAAATAGGTGATTGGCTTTTCCACCATGACAATGCACCTGCCCACACCGCATTGAATGTTCAGCAGTTTTTGACCCAGCGCAGCATGACCCCTATGCCCCACCCTCCCTATTGATGAAAAAAGTCCTCAAAGGGAAGAATTTTGCCAATATGGAAGAAGCGAAACAAAAAACGGCAGAAACATGAAAAGGCATTAAAATTGATGAGTTAAAAAACTGTTTTGAGCAGTGGGAAAAGCGTCTCAATAATTGTATTGCATCAAATGGAGAGTACTTTGAAGGTGACTGAAGTTTAAACATGTGAGAATAGAGACATAATTTTTTTTACTAAATAAATTTGGGTTTTTTGGGCGGGGTCCCCCCTCGTACTAGTCTTTGGAATTCAGAGAACTTTCTTGATGTTTATTGGAGACAGACCAAAGCATTCTTACTCTTCCACTTTTGTTTTCCAACATTCCTCCTCAGGCCTTAAACCTTCTGTCGTTTCAAGACTGCATTGTAAAAATCATGGTAAAATTTCTAAGGTGAGTTTTATTTTATACCAATACAAGACAATTTCTGCCTTCCAAATGATAAATAAAAAAGAAAAATAGATTAGGAGGCAGGGAAGCTGGGTCCACTCCAGGGTCCACTCAGCCCCCAGTGAGCTATGTCCCAATGCCCATGCTATGGCATGTCAGCCCAGTGGACGGATTGGACTAGGGGTGGGCCATGCCTCTATTTCCCTTCCTGCCAGACCACCCTGGCCTGGAAGAAGTTTAGGATGTACCCCTGCCTGGGGTTGGGATAAAGGGACAGTGAAGACCCTTGGCTGGGGGAAGGAGGGTGGCTGGGTGATGGTGGGTGGGGTCAGTTCTTGACAACCAAGGAGCACATGCCCAGGGCTGCTTCTGAGGGAAGAGCTTTCCCCACCTGAGGGCCACCACTGAGTACCTTTCTGAAGAAAACCACCCGGCCGATGGCAGCAGGGTCCCCAGCTCTGAAGCACACAAGAATAAGAACAAATGAGATCCGAGGTAAGCAGCATGGGTGCTCTTCAGGGCACCTGCATTTCACTTCTAGGCCTCATGCTCAAAGTCACTCAAGACAATTTTTAAAAACTTCCCTGTCAGTGGCAGGTGGATATTATGCATTCTTCTCTAGAAAAGTGATTGCTGACTGGGCACGGTGGCTCATGCCTATAATACCAGCACTTTGGGAGGCTAAGGTGGGACGATTGCTTGAGCCCAGAAGTTCAAGACCTGCCTGGGCAACATAGCAAGACCTCGTCTCTACAAAAAAATCAAAAAATTAGCTGGGTGTGGTGATGTACGCCTATAGTCCCAGTTACTCAGAAAGCTGAGGTGGAAGGATCACCTGAGCCCAGGAGTTCAAAGCTGTGGTGAGCCACGATCATGCCATTGCAATCCAGCCAGGATGACAGTGAGACTCTGATTAAAAAAAAGTCACCGTTATTTGTGATCCTTATGTCACAAATAAGGTGAGTTATGCGGAAAGATGTTCATACGCTCACTCTCCATGAAGACGTGGAGCCTCAGTGAGGTTGAGGGACCTACCCAGAGTCACCCAGTGGTGGGTGTCGCATTTCTTTCCACTGCCTTCCTAGGTATTCAATTCCAGGTGCAGCGGCTTTTAAATTATATCACCTTTCTTTGACAGAACTGCAACAAGTATTTCTCAGAGGATTCCAGTGACTTCTGATTGTCCCCATTGAGTGGGGCTGGGGCGAACCCAGGTAGTGCTGAAGGTCATGCTGTAGATTTCTTTGCTTGACAGGCTTTATTTTTCCATGTGACACCTGGTCCAGTCCCAAACTGGGGAGCCTCTGGACCCTTCCTTTCTGTTCTGCCAAGAGGATTGAAAAAATAGAAACTCTCCTGGATAAATAAAGCCATCTAGTCAACAAGAATTGAGGACCGTCAAATAGAAAGCAGTCTCCTCTTGCCTGGCAGATCCCAGCTGCTTGCTGGGTTTTGTTGCTTGCTTGGTCTCTGCATTATTTACTTCCTAGTCTTTTTGTTCTGCTGTTGCTCCCCTTAGGCTCTAATTTGGGGATCCCAAGGCTGTCAGCTTCTACCCAAAGCCCCACTTCCCTTCTCTGTGAACTCATGGGGCTGACCTGGAAGGAGGGAACTAACTGGTGTCCTTCAAAGTCTGCAAGTCCAGACTCTGCCACCCTCAAGGGGCAGAAGCCCAAGTCACCAGCCAAGAGGAAGGTTTTTAGCTGCTCCTGTAGGTTGGCTGCCAAATCTCCATCCCAGGCCTCTGACACACTCACACCCTCCGGAGAGGCTGAGAAAAAAATTGCTTCTTTTCGAGGCAGCCAAGTGGATAGACGCTGGGAAGCATCTGCCTCGGAAATGCATTTCTCACAGCAAATAACATTTACATGATTGTGCCTGCAAATATCACCGTGGCATTTGCCAAGTGAAATACAGCGCCTCTGCCTGCCTGACCTTCCCCCTGCTCCAGCCCCACAGTGCCCCTGGGGTCTTGGAGCTCCACCCTGGGGAGCGAGCCTACCCTCAGCCTTGTCCTCGGAGGGCGAGGCATTTCCTTTGTGACTTGGCGTATTTGTGTCTAGCACATGCAGCATCCGAGTTTCATGACAATTCTGACCTGGAGGCCCATATGTGGGGGCGATGACAGTGCGAATATTCTTGATGATCCCCTCACAGTTTACATTTTCTGTCTCATATAAGCTACAGCACGCCCAGCGATAGGGTGCTGTGCCGTTCGTGTATACTTTCCCCCTTTATCTTGTGAAGGTGCATTGTCTCCTTCCTAGCAGAAAGACTCTGTATCTTTTACCACGAGTCATCTAGACACACAGATATGTTTTGTTGATACGCTTATAAGATCA
This sequence comes from Cephalopachus bancanus, assembly GCA_027257055.1. NCBI lineage: Eukaryota > Metazoa > Chordata > Mammalia > Primates > Tarsiidae > Cephalopachus > Cephalopachus bancanus. Next base: position 1,556,481 of record JAPVLO010000104.1, read on the forward strand.
ATATACGAAAAGAGACCTCCCCAAACCCAGAATTTATTTATGCAAAATTGTATATTTATTCTTACATGTTTAAGCTTCAGTTACCTTCAAAGTCTGCTCTGTTTGATGCAATACGCCTATCAAGACACTTTTTTGACCACTCAAAACTTGTCAATTCTGATGTCTTTGAGTACTTCTGCTGTTTTTTGTTTTGCTTCTTCCAGGTTGGTAAAATGTTTTCATTTGAGGACTTTTTTCATTGGGGGAAACAAAAAAAAAGGTGCTCGGGATGAGATTGCGTGAATAGGGAGGGCGGGGCATGGGGGTCATGCTGTTTTGGGTCAAAAACTGCTGAACACTCAACAAGGTGTGTGCAGGTTGTTTGTGTAAATCATCTATCATGAAATGGACAAATGTGTTGGAAGACTCGGAAAAAAAATTCACCAAAGCCAAATGCAGCCTCTCACAACAATGCTGGCTGGGCCACTGATGCCAATGGGTTTCTAGAACACTCACCTAGCAGGGGGAGGCCTGTACCACAAGGGGCCTGCCCTCCAAAAGATAATTCTGGGCTTTTTGGGGTCCCTCTTGTATACCAATGTACCCATAAACATTTTTTTGAAACTTCTTATGAGCATAAAGAAATATATTGAAGCATACATTAATGTAGAATCTCTGGGTGAGGACGAAGGAGAGTGGACAGGGTGATTAAGCAGAGAAAAGGGAAACAATATTACACTTAAAATAAAAAAGTAAACATCCCACCACCCCCAAAAGTACTCCCGGCACATCAGTGGTACTTTGTGGGGGAAAAAATAAAAAATAAAAAAGGAAAGAAAGCCAAGATAATGAATTTTGCACATGTAAAATGTGCAGAGAAATTAACGTAGTTGTCATGAAGGAAGAGAAAAGGAGGACTGTGCACATAATACTCAGTAAGTATCTAGTGAATGAATGGACCTGAATAGTGTGACGCGGATGATAATTGTATAGATTTGTATTTTCAAGCAGCTAATTATTTGCTAATATTAATGTGACACCTGCAATGCTTGTGGTTGTTCTCATCATCAGAATCACAAATGTTCTCTAGTACACTGGTAGGATGACCTGCCTGAGTCCCAGTCTGCTCCATGGTCACCCTGTTCACCGAGAGGCCAGGACCAGCTGGGCGGTTGCCTACGATGGAAATGACATATCCCCAACGCTGGTACTGCTGAATTAGCGTTGTAGGGAGTGAAGGTGTGTCTTGGGAACCTACATTTTAACAAGCATCCTGGATGATTTTTGTGGGTATGAAAGCTTCAGAACCATTGCTCCAGGCATTGCTAACTGCCAAAGTGATGCCCTGATTTTATAATTAACTTAATTCAGACAAAGCAAGACAAATGAGTATTTATTATTTGCTAAAACAATTAAAAAAAATCAAGTCTCATTGTCTGACCTTCCTTTGTTGTATTGCCAGTTTTTAAAAGACCTAATTCATGGGAGCTTCTACTATGTAGCTGGAACTTCAGATGAATTTGTCTGACTTGTGGGGTTCAAATCCCTGAACTGAAAATGACTTAGTGCCTTCTCCTGTGTCAGCTTTGTGCAATGACCTGACCAAGTGAAAGAATCTTGAGTCTTTTGTCACCCTAAGACAAATTTCTAAAAACAAAATGAGTATATCAAACATAAAAAAATCATAGTGAATAATACAACACTTATTCATGTGCTTACCACCCACCCTTGTCTGGTCTCAACATTTTGTTATTCTTTTCGCAAATACATTTTTTTTCATAAATAAAACATTGTAGAAAAAATTGTATAGTTCCCTGACCCAGCCTCTGTTTCTCCTTTCCAAAGGCAACCAACATATTGAGATTAGTGATTTTACTTTCATAAATTTTTACTATAAATTTTATGCATACACAATTTGGTATGACATATCAAACTTTTTCTATATGGCATCATATAGTCTGCACTTCTCTACAATTAGTTTTTTTTAGCTCCAGGATTTACCATGTTGACATGTGTAATTCCAGTTTATTTTAGCTATCATATATATTATGGCATGGTTTTACAGAGTGTTGTCTAACACAGAATATTAGTGTCATGTGCTGTTGTATGAATGCAGCACCATTTTAAATCTATTTTTATGGCCATTTAAGATACTTTTCTTAAATTTTTTTTTTTTTTTGAGTCAGAATTTCACTCTGTCACCCAGGCTGGAGTTCAGTAGCACAATCATGGCTCACCACAGCCTCAACTTCCTGGGCTCAGGTGATCCTCCCACCTCAGCCTCCTGGGTAGCCGGGACTACAGGCACACATCATGATTTCTATAGAGATAAGGTCTTGCTATGTTACCTAGGTTGATCTTGAACTAAAGCTATTCTCCAGCTTCAGACTCCCCAAACTCTGGGATTATAGGGATGAGTCATCAAACCTGGCCTATTTTTTTCCAAACGACTATGGACAATGCTGAAATGAACTCTTTTGGTGAATTTCTCCAGGTGTAGGAAGATTTTATGTATCTAGCAATGGACTTGAGTATATGCAGTTACAGTTTTAATGAGTATGCCAAATTGTTCTCCAAAGAAATTGCATTGATTCCTATAATCACTTGACTATTCCACCCAGTTTTCCTTCCGGTGGTCTCAAATTTAAGAAAAATTACACATACAACCCTAAGAAAGAAAACAGCTTTGAAAATTCATTTAATTACCTATAGAACTTACAGGATTGTTCTTTTTCTGGTCTGGAAGCATTTCTTCCAAGTGACCACCTACCTTCGGGTACATTCGGTGCATATTGGTTAAGCCTGGGACTAGATGTTTGCAAGTGAAGGGTCAAAGGCACACCTGCAGAGAGACTTATCCTCTGGAAGTTTAAGGACTAACTGGGAAGCTAAGACATCAACTACAGACACAAGTTCATTATTAAATAACAATTTAACGGTAAGTGAGAAAAGACACCCCCCCAGGCAGCACTGGCTCCTCACTGAATGAATTGCGCCGACATTAATTCTGTAGGCATTCACTCGGGGAAGTCGGACCTTGAGCGATTCTAATTTGCCAGAGTGGTTTCCTAGCAACCATCACTCGATGAGAATCAGCTAACTCTGCTTTTCTGAACCAGACCGTACTCTTTTAGAAAAATGAGGCAAATAAATGCCAACTTAAGGTAGAATTTCACCACCTAAACTATATTTGAAACACAGGCATTTTGATCAAAGCTCTCAAGTGGTTTCCTTCACGGAACCTCACAAAGGTTGATGTGTAGAAACGGAAGTGGCACCAGATGGAGGGACTTGGAAGCCTAATTTTTCTCAGGAGTTGGGGTTGGACAGTGATGAACAAAGAGGCAAAAGACAGACTCAGGGAATGTGGGTAGAGCAACAGGATCCCACCCACCTCTGGAATTAGGGAGCCCAGTCATTCCCTGGCCACACCTGGCCCAGGAAGTGTTGGAGTTCTTGCAACTAAAGGGCAGGGAGACGAGTCATTTGAGCGTTACCCCTGGAGACTCCCTTCACATCATCAGCTTCTACTTTGTCCCAGGCTGCCAGCTCCTCGGGACTGTGCAGCAAATATTTCCGGACACAGAAGACAGAAGGCATATACCTAATAGTTTATTTCTGTTTCTCTTACCACTTCTTAACATCTTTGATGGTGACTGAGTGCAAGAGGGGAGACCTTGGGGCTTTTCCAGGGAGAAGGCCCAGGAGAGGCTTGTTCACGTGTTTTGGGAGTCCCATGCACCCATTACCCTAACACCAGCAGAACCAGACGGAGCAAGTAGTCATCCCTGAAGGAAAGGGTTTCCACAGCAAACTCACTGAGCTCACAACTTGAGGAAAAAGCATTTCTTGGACCATCAAATAGAAGTGTAGACTCAGAGAGACCTGGAGTTGGAAGACACAAATTATACACGTGGAATCTAAAGAAATAGGCAGTCTGTAGTCCCAGCTACTCGGGAGGCTGAGGCAGGAGGATCACCTGAGCCCAGGAGTTTGAGGCTGTGGTGAGCCATGATCATGCCACTGCACTGCTGCTTGGTTGATAGAGTGAGACCTTGACTCAAAACAAACAAACAAACAAACAAACAAAAACAAAAACCACAAAAGGGGCAACTCTGCCTTGTTATTTACTTGTACTTGCCTGACTTCTGGAGAGGAAACTGCCTCAGATAACCTCAGAGACCTCTGTGAGAAAAGGCATTATAATTTTTTAAAACTTAATAAAACTGAGAATGAAAGAAATTAAGACATCCTGAAAAAATTATTATTACTCTTAAATCTCTTCAGGTTTTAAGCTTAGTTAAAATTAGAGGTAAGGTTAGAATTCTGTTAATGATAGATTAATCAAATTTTCCTGGACTGTAATTTCCACTACATGGTGGTCAATATAATTGAAAGTCTTTCAAGTCCGGGCTCAGTGGCTCAGCTGTAATCCCAGCACTTTGGGAGGTTGAGGCGAGTGGATTGCCTGAGCCTGCGGGTTCAAGACCAGCCTGGGCAGCTTGGCGAGAACTCGTTTCTACAATAAATAAAAAATTAGCCGGATGTGATAGCGCACGCCTATAGTTCCAGCTACTTGGAAGGCTGAGGTGGAAGGAGCGCCGGAGCCCAGCAGGTTGAGGCTGCGGTGGCTGTGAGTGTGCCACTGCACTCCAGCCTGGGCGACAGAGTGAGACTCCAACTCAAAAAAAAAAAAGAAAGTTTTTCAATATCAATCTTATGCCATTTGATAATTTTATTGACAAATACTTTGTCTCAAATGTTACACTAAGTCATACAAGCGCCTTTTAGGTGTTCCTTGACATCTTTTTTTATACCAATTTTTATTTTATTTTTATTTAATTTAATTTTTATTTTTATTAATTTTTTTTGCATGTAATCATGATGGCAGATATAGAAAAATATGAGTCCAGGTCCCACAAAAGTAGGTAGGTCTTCTAGTTTCTGTCACCTGAAGTCAGCCTCTGTTCTGGCGGGTACAATGGTTCAGCTTATACAGGCCTGCAAATGCTTGTTAAATCTTCAGGAATTTTGCGAGCCAGTTGTTAGAGTCATAATTCAAAATTAAATGGTATAAACTCACATTTAAATAAATTATATTTAATATAAAGACAAACATACTCAAACTCACGATTTCCTACTTGACTGTAGTTTACTATCACCTGTGCTCTTGATTTTTTGGGTTTTGTTTTTGTTTTTGTTTTTCCTGAGTCAGAGTCTCATTCTCTTGCCCAGGCTGGAGTGCAGTGGAACAAATACTACTCATAGTAGCCTTGACTTTCTGGGCTCAGGCCATCCTCCCAAGTAGGTGGGACTACAGACGCATGCCACCATGCTCAGCTACTTTTTAAAAATTTTTGTAAAGACAGGGTCTCGCTATGTTGCCCAGGCCAGTCTCAAACTCCTGAGCTCAAACAATCCTCCTGCTGCAACCTCCCCAAGTGCTGAGATTACAGGCATGCGGCTGCTTGGGTTTGTTGTGTGATGGCTATTGTATCTGTCCATCTCTCCACAATGTGTTCAGCAACATCATATTGGTCCCATTAAATGAGCAATGGTGGGAGTATTTACACCACGAAAAGTGGTAAATGCCACAAAGCTTTTTACTGCGGAGCCAGCTGTTAGACATTGACCAGCACACTCCTGGGGCACACATCAACTGGATCATGAGAGTCCTAGGCCAACATTCCGTCTATTGCTGTTGCCACCTGGCTCATGTGGGCCCGGGGTTGGGGGGTGGGGTCTAAGCAAAATACAATCAGAAAGAAGGCATCCAATAATCATGTCTTAATAATAATTAAAATAAAAAAACTCTCGTGGGATCTATCCCGTAACTGACTGTTAGGTATAATGTTTCTTCTATAAGATTATCCACACCGCCTGAAACCTTGATTCCCAAGGCTAACAGAGATGTCTTGGTAAAGCCGATTTAATCTTCTCGAAATGTTCCTTATTTATCCTTCTGGGTGGACCCAGCCTCTAGGCCGTTCTGCCTTTTGGGGGCTCCCTTTGGCAGCGGCTTTGATGTGACACCTCGCTGCCTCCCAGGAGCCAGGGAGCCGGAAGTGCCTTTGGTTCAGGCTGCTTATTAGCAGCTTAGCTTCTTGAGGGCTGAGCACACTCTCCCCTGCTGGTTAAATCCCTTGTTTTTTCCTCTTGGTTGCACTGAGATAATCGCTAAGTATTCATCACACAAGGGCAGTGTGCTAGGTACTGCTTTGTCAGGAAAACAGGAAGTGCTTTTTTCACTACAGTTCGGAGCCAATCCAGCATGATATGGATTTAATGAGGGGCTGGAAGGAGCCCAACAGATGGCCCAGGTGTGTGATGAGACACCTGTCCCCAGTCCACTGGAAGGCCAGAAGTAGCTGATACAAAGGCTGTATGATGCCTGGTGTTCTTGGTACGTTTTTGATGTTGCTGATGTATTCTTAAAAAAATAAAAAAGCAGTGGGAAATGATCTGTCAGTAAGATTTCAGGCCTAAGTTTCTTTCCTTTTTTTTTGAGTTGGAGTCTCACTCTATCACCCAGACTGGAGTGCAGTGGCCACTACCGGCCACTGCAGCCTCAACCTGCTGGGCTCCGGCGATCCTTCCGCCTCAGCCTTCCAAGTAGCCGGAACTACAGGCATACGATACCATGCCTGGCTAATTTTTGATTTATTGTAGAGATGAGGTCTCACCAAGTTGCCCAGGCGGGTCTCAAACCAGCAGGCTCAGGCAATCCATTCACCTCAGCCTCCCAAAGTGCTGGGATTACAGGCTGAGCCACTGAGCCTAGCTAGGCCTAAGTTTCTTTAGGCAGAAGAGATACCCATTCATCCATTCTGCAATAGTTTAGCAAGCTTTACAAAAACCTGGAATTAAGCCTGCTCAGGGTCTTTGGAACGCCCCCTGCCTGTGGGTGGAAGGGGATCTGGGACCAGGGAGTGCAGAAGGTGGTGAAGAAGCCTCCCACCATTGGCTTGCTTCCTTTGGGATGCTGGCTATTGGGGGTGAAACCAAACAAGGGGTCTTTTCCTATGAAAGGTTTATTGCAGTGGAGGATCTTATCACCTAAACTTTAAACGAAGCAACTTCTGGCCACCATGTCATTCACTGTGATAGGGTAAGGACATAGATTTTTTTTCTTTCTTTTTTCTTTTTGAGTTGGAGTCCCACTCTGTCACCCAGGTTAGAATGCAGTGACATAATCACAGTTCACTGCCGCCTCGACCTCCTGGGTTCAAGTGATCCTCCCACCTCAGCCTCCCGAGTAGCTGAGACTACAGGCATGCACACCCCATGAAATTTTTGGATTTTTTTTTATAGAAACGAGATCTCACTATGTTGCCCAGGCTGGTCTTGAACTCCTGGGTTCAAGTAATCCTTCTGCCTTGGCATCTCAAAGTGCTGGAATTATAGGCATGAGCTAACATCCCTGGCAAAATGTAGATTTTCTACCTTCTGCACATTCCACTCCCTCTAGTCTCTAAACAAAGTGTCTTAGAAAAAAAAATCTTAGAAGATATTTAGAAAATCCACTGAGGCTAGGCGCAGTAGCTCAAGCCTGTAATCCCGGCACTTTGGGAGACTGAGGCAAGAGGATTGCCTGAGCTCGCGGGTTTGGGAACAGCCTGGGCGACATGGTGAGACCACGTCTCTACAATGAATCAAAAAATTAGCCAGGCTTGGTAGCATGCGCATGTAGTTCTGGCTATTTGGAAGACTGAAGCAGAAGGATCGCCAGAGCCCAGCAGGCTGACGCTGGGGTGGCCATGAGCATGCCACTGCACTCCATCCTGGGTGATGGAGTGAGACTCCAACTAAAAATAAATAAATAAATAAAAGAAAGAAAAACCCACTGATATCAACACAGAAGTGCTTCTGGACCCTGACCTTTCCCAGTTCGTCCCAAGTCAGGGTTCCCTCTTTCTCAGAAGGGAGAAATGAACTAGAGCCAACCGTGGTCTCCTGCATGGTTCCTGGGTGTGCTGGCCCTGACCTCTGCTGTCCCAGCACGTTTTGGGGGCTGCCACAGCCTTTCAGTCTGTCTGCTGCTGGGTCAGAGACCCTGTGGTATGAATACTGATCCCTGGAGAGAAACAGAAGCAGAAGTGGTAATTTAGTGCAAGCTCATGTTCCACAGGCGGAGTCTCAGGCTGTGTTGGTCCCACAGATGCAATTAGTTACCTGAGCAGCAGAGAGCCTGTTCTGTTGTCGGCAGGTACCTTGGCACATTACCCAGGAACAGATGGCCACTGGTTCCACAAATTACATTTCCAGATGATTGCATAATAGTGTGTCAACCCGCCACTCCTGCCTTGCCCTTCCTGCCTCTCTGACAGACTGGAATGAGTTGAGGTAAATGCCCTGACCTCCCACCAATTCGGCCGTTCCTCTGGGTGGGAGCCCAGCGGAGATGGGGTCTGAGGGAGGCAGGAGAGCTCTTGGAAGACATTTAATTAATCTGTGATGTGCATACCTTTTTTCCCTTTCCTCTAACCCCTGATCCAGCTTTCCCAAATGATCTATGTGCTGACCTGAAGGCACCTGGTCTCCCTCCTGACTGCCTTGATGGCCAGCTTGGAAGGGTTTCCCCTGCTCTAGGTCTACCCTGCTGATTGATATGGATGTGATGCAAATAAGGATCAGGTGTCCTGGCTAGGCACGGTGGCTCATGCTTGTAATCCCAGCACTTTGGGAGGCCTAGGCTGGAGGATCGCTTGAGGCCAGGAGTTCAAGAACAGCCTTTGCAACATAGTGAGACCTCATCTTTACAAAAAAGAAACAAAGAACATCTTGCCCATCGCCAAGGGCTGAGACAGGACCGGCCTTCTCCTGCCCCCGCACTCTCTTCTTAGAGGATTGATGTTACCCCATGCAGCCCAGCTTAGTCCTTCCACCACGCATTCTCCTTCTCATCCTAATCTTGGTTGACCAGGGAAGAAATGGGCCTGATCAGCCAGAAGTCAACTGGATTCCCTCTCTTGCACAATGAAGAGGGAGGGGTTAGGCTGCAGCGTCGGATCCAGGTCCAGGCCCTAGTGGCCAGGTCCAGGCATTGGTGCTGCAGAAGTCTTGGGATGGGCCTGGCTTCACAGTCTGCTCCTTGGATTCCCTTCATCCAAGTCTTCAGAATGAACTTCCCTTTAAGTTTGTTGCACATGTAGTTTCTGTACAGTCAAATGATTCCTTTCTGACGCAGCCCCTTACTATATTTTTTTCCCCAAAGGAAAATCACAGAAATCACCTTACTGCCTTGACTACGGCAGTCCCCGAATCCTGACTTATCTGATGCCCACCACTGAAACATCCCTGAGCTAGAACCACCTCGGCTCAGCTGTGGATGGAATGGGGCATTACCTGAATGCCTTTCTCCTGTGCTTTACATGCTTGGATAGCTCACATGGTCTGTGCTGGAAACTGCGACACCAGTGTTCCTTCCCCAGCTGCCCAAGCGACTGTCTTGGGCCAATCAGTGATGCTGAGATTATGATACAAGTTGGAGTGGGTAAAACTTGTACCCCCGATTATCTTGCTTTTACCAGAAGGTGGTTTAGAGTAGAGAGAAGTGGTGCCTCTTATGATGGAGGTGGCTCGGGACATGAACAGTCTGCCAGCAAGGATACTGCTGGGAACAGGCTCAGGGCCAGGCTCTGGAGGCAGGTGTGGGAAATGCCCAACCGGCTGAAGAAGAGGTCAGTCCTTTTGGTTTTGTTTATCTGGTGTGATTGCTTTTGCTTATTTGTTTTCTCCAATTTTTAACAAACCTGTCTGCTGGATTGTGTGCCAGGAGCCTATAGGACTCTGTCTTTACTAAAGGGATGGTTAGCTCTGTGGGTCTGATGAGTGTGACCTTCCATCTTCCCTGCATGTGATGGCGAGGGAGAGCAGTATGTGATTTGCTGCCCTCACTCCAGGTTCTAGGCTCTGGTCCTTTGAGGCCAAGCCCTGGTCAACCCAGCCAGTGGCTGCTGACTATTCACTGCTTAGATATTTTCTTGATATGGGCCACTGGGGACTTCCGAGGGACTCTGATGAAGCAGAGTCTCTGTTGCCATACTGTATGCAGCCAAAGGCACACTAAGTGAGAGTGACTATAGCTGAGGAGCCCATCTCCCTCTCTTGCATGTCCCTTCTGTGTGTTGAAACCTGGTTCTACACTTGGTGACCCGTCCCTGGCAGTGACGTAATCGTCATGCACGTGCTAGCCAAGATAGATCATCCTCTTTGGCTAGAAATGTGTGGGTAAGGCAGCGAGGACTGGTCATAGGGAAGAGGCCAGGCAACCTGCAAAATGATCATTTCCCGGTGTGTCCAGTTTTGGTGCAGAGCCGGTTGCCTCAAGCAATCAGGCTGGTGCCTGCAAAGCCAAGGTTAGCTGAGCCTGCAGCCGTATTGGCTCTTGTTCTCACAATCTGTGTGCATTTACCTTCTTTAACTGCAAGTTGACCTGTTGTTTTCTTCCTTGAAATCCCTAGGGCTTGGCAACCAGATGATTATAACATTTTAATTGGTATACATTTGGAAAATACTATGACTCAGACCTTAAGCAATGGCCAGGTTATAGGCTGCACAAATTGAAAGCAAGCTTCTTGACACTTCACATGGTGGGACTGTCTCTAATTGGGGGCAAGAGGCTTGCCCTGCTTTGTTTCTTGGGTGAGCGATCACACTTGACCTTTCTTGTATAGGAGTGCCTCAAACCCATGACTCTTTGGAATGCTGGCAATTTAGAAAGGGTTATCTCTGCAACCCACTGCCTGATAGACTAACAAAACCCTAATGGCATGACTAAAAAAAAAAAATACAGCCAAGACAAGGCTACATCGAAGGACGGATAAAGCACTGGATCTGTAGCAAGCTCAGGGAGAGATGATTTTGCAGGAACATTTCAAGACCCAGCCCCTCCCTGTTTGCAGTTCTCTCTGCACAGTGCCATGCAATTCAAGACTGATGCCATGTTGATATCTCTAAGCCCACAAGAAGCCATTTGGTCAGGCAATGTCCATTGGGTGTTTGCTTTATGAAAGGCTTAGGATTAAGAGTGGAGTGAGGATAGGGAGAATGGAAGCGGAAGACCTGGTCCTTGCATACTTGTATTTGGAATCTCATTGGAAGACAGCTTGCAGGTCAAACCACTTAGAGGCAGTTCTCTGAAATCATAAACCACTAAGTACAAACAGGCTAAGGTACATCAGGGTGAGAAGGGACTGAAACAGTGAAAATTCACCCATCTTGTCTGGGACATTTGGTAAATACATTCTGTGTTAACCTATGCTCTACAAAGTCTTGGATCTGTGTGCATGGATGTAAATATTGCAGGGCCTTTGGCTTGCTCAAATGCCGTTGGTGGTTTGGTTGATCAACATCATTTGGGAACTGTCACCAGGGACCGTTAACCAGTGGATTTGCTACTCACCAGCTTCTTTTCTCTTTGGAGTCTGTGTGTGTGTGTGTGTGTGTGTGTGTGTGTGTGTGTGTGTGTGTGTGTGTCAGAGTCCCACTCTGTCACTCAGGCTTCAGCTAATCACAGCCTTGACCTCCTCAGCCTTCCGAGTAGCTGGAACAACAGGCATGCACCACCACACCTGGCTAATTTTACATTTTTTTTGTAGAGATGAGGTCTCACTATTTTGCCCAGTCTGACCTCAAACTCCTGGGCTCAAGCAATCCTCCTGCCTTGACCTCCCAAAGTGCAGAGATTACAAGCGTGAGCCACCACGCCTGGCCTTTCTTTGAAATCTTATGAGGTGAGAATCTATTCTTCGCCTTACGGTGGTTGGATGGCATTATTACACACCGATAGATTGTCATCCTTTCACCAATAATGTGTGTGAGGTTAGTACTCTTGTTGGTCATAAGGGTACTCGTATATCTGAAAGTAGTGCAGGGAAGAGGACATGTATTTGAAAGCTTATGCGCATTCACAGCATGTGAGAGGATGCATGACTCCAATAAAATGTGAATGTTTTGCTTTCCAACACTAGTTCCCATGAGGATGCTTATTTCTTCCCATGTTCTTGGCTGGGACCCCAAGGTAACTGACAGCACGTGGGTGTGGGCCCATTGACTCAGGCCTTGAGAGCCAAGCCGCCCAGCTCACAGGAGGTTCTGCTTACTCAACCAAAGTGAATAACATGCCTTGCCTCTTATTTTTAAAAGCACCCTTTCATTAAAACAGCTAATCACATGCATTTTCTAAAACTTTATTGCCGACATTAAAAGATGGCTGAATTTTACAGCAGTCATTAAAGAAATAATCCAGAACCCAGGGGCCATGTGGTGGACCTGTTTAACAAACCTTGGCATATTGGTGGAGATGTCTTGGGAAACTCAAAAGACATAAATCCAGATCGAGTAAAAGGCTGTGGGGTGTCCTACGGGAGATATAAGAAAGTTATTGCCCAGGAGAGGTGGATGACACTGAAGATGTGAATAACTTTAAGTTTCAGATTGGTTTTGGGGTTGAAGATCAATAGAAGGATTTTGAGGAAAATAAAGATTGGGGGTGCATGACTATCATGGTTTGGAATGGGAGAGGATAATCTCTGTACCCTCCTCCCAGAGAAAACATTCCTTGGAACCAAGTTGAGGCAAGAATAATGGGTCCATCTAAGTCAGTAGAGGAGGCACTTTGTATGAGGCAGAGAGCCGCTCTCTTCATTAAGGTGATATGTGATATTATGTATCACCTTGTCTAAGACAATTAAGAGCCTAAAGTAAATGAAGTGGCTCTTGCTCAGCTGACTGCCAGCTCAATAAGAACCTGCCAAGTTTGTGTAACTTAAATTGCCTTAAGAGAAGCCCAGAGACTAGAGTACAGGGAAGGAGAGTCCCATTGCATTCGCCTCTAAAACAGATCACTTCTGGAAAGATCTCTTCTAAAGAGGCAATTTGAGAAATAATACCCAAACATTTTTGTATAAGGAGGGACCCCAAAAAAACAGGAATTATATTTTGGAGGTTGACCCCTTTGTCTTACAGGCTTTCCCTGCTAGGTGAGTGTTGTAGGAACCCATTGGCATGTGTGCCAGCTAGCGTTCTTGTGAGATGCTGCATTTGGCTTCAGTGAATTTTTTGCGGGGAGATTCTTTCAATGCACTTGCCCATTTTGGGTAATTTACAAGTGCACCTGCCCACACTGTGCTGCGTATTCGGTAGTTTTTGACCAAAAGCTACATTACCTCCATGCTCCACCCTCCTTATTCATCTGATCTTGCCCCAAGTGCCTTTTTTTCTTTCCTCAGATGAAAAAATCATCAAAGAGAAACGTTTTGCTGATGTGGAAGAGGTGTAACAAAAAACGGCAGAAGCTCTAATAAGCATCAAAATCAATGAGTTCAAAGACTGTTTTGAGCAGTAGAAAAAGCATCTCGATAGGTGTATTGCATCAAATGGAGAATACTTTGAAGGTGACTGAAGTTTAAACATGTAGGAATAAATATATAATTTTTTATAAATAAATTCAGGATTTTTTGGGTCCCCCTTGTGTGTATATATATGGTGCCAAAAATGTACATACATTTTAAGAAAGGAAAAAACTGCATTAAAATTATAATACTCAATATATACCATTTGACTTTTGCAATTACAAGAGGTGCTCAAAGTGGTTGCTATCAGCATCCAGACACTTCTGAAAAGCACTTCAAAAAACAATACATAGATAACATCCCTTAAAATGTGTATAGATTTTTTGGGCACCCCTGGGATGGATGGATGGATGGATAGATAGATAGATAGATAGATAGATAGATAGATAGATAGATAGTTTTGCTCTGTTACCTAGGCTGTACAATATAGGCATGGTCATAGCTCTCTACAGCCTTGAATCCCTGGGCTCAAGCAATCCTCCTGCCTCAGTCTCCTGAATAGTTGGGACTATGGATGTGCACCAACACACTTGACTGGTGCTTTCTTCATTTTTTGTAAAGATGGAGTCTATGTTGCCTAGGCTGATGTCAAACTCCTGGCCTCAAGCCATCCTCCCACATCAGCCTCCCAAAGTGCTAGGATTATAGGTGTAAGCCACCATACCCAGTTCATTTATGTATATATATTTTATATCTACATATATCATATATATACTTTTAAAAAACCATGCTCTAGAGTACTAAAAAAGGATGCATTTATTATCTCACTGAGCCTCACAGTAAACCTATGATTTAATATTACCCCCATGTTGTAGATGAGAAGCCTGAGACTCAGAAAGGGTAATAGGCTGGCCAGGTGGTAGAAATTCCAGTACTTAAGCACAAGCTCTCTGGCACCAGGACTGGTATTCTATCTACTATACCATGCTGCTTCTCTGCACTGCAACAAGCCCAGAGGCAGCTGGCCAGGGCTGAGGATTCTGAAAACTGCATCCCAGAGGAAGCTTTTGAAGACACTGATTGGCCTGAAAAAGAGATGGTTTAGATGCCCCTGAAAGCTGTTGTCAAATATTTGAGACTGGTCCTTTGGAGGAGGGAGGAAACTTCTTTGTAGCTCCAGAGGGCAGGATCAGAATTACTCATGAAACCAGAGGGTGGAGGTAAGAGCATGTCTGAAGGAGACTGAATAGTGTTGGAGCTGCAGAGGTGTGTCCACTCAGGTCAGCAAAGCAATGACCCCAGAGCCATAGGCGGGTAGAGTGGGCGAAGGCCTTGAGGCATCTCAGCAGGTGAGAAGGAGCCTCATTGGCACAAATGTCTGTAGCTGGATTTTCATCTGCTTTTTTTTTGAGTTGGGGTCTCACTCTGTCACACAGACTGGATTGAAGTGGCATGATCATGGCTCACTGCAGCCTCGACCTCCTGGGCTCAGACAATTCTTCTGCCTCAGCCTCCCAAATAGCTGGGACTACAGGTACATACTACCATGCCCAGCAAGTTTTTTGAATTTTTTGTAGAGACGAGGTCTCACTATGTTGCCCAGGCTGCTCTCGTGCTCCTGGGCTCAAGCAGTCCTCCTACCTCAGCCTCTCAAAGTGCTGGGATTTCAGGCATGAGCCACTGTGGCTGGCCTTTCATCAGCTTTTGTGGGCAGCCAAATCAATCAACAGACCACTCCGGGTCAGTCTGGATTTTCCTCCCAGCAGTTTTCTCGGCTGGAGGACCCTCTCCATGAGGGACACCCTAGCTAATCGGTTTCAAAAGTTCATAGTCCGGAGCCAACTACAGATGCCTTGCACTCCCCCATTAGATTGGGCAAAACACCTCCCAGTTGCAGCCGCTGGTCTCAGACCTGCTCCTTCCGTCTCAGCTGGTGTTTGGGGTTCTATTCTGGGTCTGCGGCTGCCCGGGGGCTTCTCTCTGCTCCCTCCCAGGTGTTGAGAATACTCAGGGCTTGTAGCTCATACAGCTTTGCCTCTTATTTTTTATAAATTCAAATTTTTTTAGATGGAGTCTTGCTAGGTTGTCCAGGCTGGAGTGCATTGGTGTGATCACAGCTTACTGCAACCTCAAAGTCCTGGTCTCAAGCAATCCACCCATCTTAACCTCCCAAGTAGCTGGGACTACTGCTTGCTTGTATTTGGGGTTCATGGAGATACCTCATGAGCTAGTTTGGGGATGAATGTTGTCCATGGCCAGGTTTTCTGTGTTGCTACTTAGTAGCTCTGTTTTTAGGTGTGGATTTTGGAAAATCCAAACCTATGCAGTCACCACTGCTGCCATCTTGCCAGAATGAACTGGCCTCTGTCTGTCTGTTGCTTCAAGTTCCTCTTTCTATCAGCTCTCTGGCTGGGTGCTAGGAAACTGCCAATTTCATTGTATCCAGTTATCTCTTAGAAATAGTTGTTGTATAATAAATCCAAAACTTCTGTGAAGGGGCTTGGCGCTACAAAATAAGTTAACTTAAAAAAAAAGAAAGAAAATGGAAGAAGAGTTAAAAACAGACATAAAGAGGTGTTTGTCCCTGGTGTGCTCTGGTCCCAGGCCTGGTAAGATCCGCCGGTTCTCCGGGTTTTGCATTCTTCACCCCAGCAGAGAACAATTGTCACAGTTGGGCATCCTGCTCAGTCATCTGTCGGTTTTGCCTGACTAAAGTCACATCATTGATTGATGCCAAATCTTGCTCAATTAAAGGTTCGTTTTTCTTTTGGCTGTTGGCAAATGCAACGTTGATTATGGGTTATTAGCATCCACCCCCTCAGATTTTGAATGCGCCACGAGTGTTCGCCTGCATACCGAGGACAGCAGCGCCACTGGCTCCTTGCAGCCTCCTTTCTAAGCTGGGCCCAAGGACACCTGCCTGTGTGTCTGACTGCAGGGAGGGGATTTGCTCAGTCAGGCCCTTCCTAGGAAGATTAAAAGAAAAAAAAAGGGCTCTTTCTCCAATCTCCGTCTTACTCCCAGCTTCCTGCCTCCACCTCCAAGCTAAGAGAAATGGTGATATTTTGTGATAACACTTGGGTTCTTTTTACTTGTCCATTCATTCATTTGTTCATTCATTCGTTCATCACTTAATAAGTATTTTTGAGTGCTGGCCTGAGGAGAAAGTGAAAACAGCATAAAGACTGGAGAGATGGACTCACAAGCCCTGTGTGAAAATAGTCTACCACAGGAGGTGAAACTGCATCACAGCTGTGGCAACACCGTCCCATCACACCCCTTCCTCTGTGGTTTTCTGGGGAGACAGCAGTCAGCAGCCTCGTCTTCTAAAGGATGAGCAGTTCTCACCTTCCTCCACCTTGGTAAGTCTCTACGGTGAGCGAGTCCCTCAATGCTCTCCTCCAGCCTAGAGCCGCACCTCCACTGAGGCCAAGATCTTACCAATGACAAGTTGCTCTTCCCTGCAGGGCTGAGACCTCCCTGGGGAGCCCTGGGGTCGGATGTGGTCCACGAACCACGGCTGCCCCTGCAGAGTGTCCTTTGCATTCTTGCCCCTGCTCCTGCTTGGACCTGCAGGTCTCCATTGTGACCCAGAGCACGTGTTTCCTTGGGCTGCTGGAACAAATGACCATAAATGTAGCAGTCTGCAATAACACTTGTAGTATCTGTGGTCTTGGGGGTCAGAAGTCTTGCTAGTCTAAAACCAAGGTCTTGGCAGGGCTGTGTCCTTCTGGAGGTTCCAGAGGAGAACCTGTCTCTTTGCCTTTCGTTTCTAGAGGAGGCCTGCGAGCCTTGGCTTGGGGCCTCTCCTCCATCTTCAGTGTGGTATCTTCTCTCCTCTCTGAACTCTGCTTCTGTCACCCCATCTTTTTTTTTTTAAGTCGGGATCTCACTGTCACCCAGGCTGGAGTACAGTGGCACGATCACGGCTCACCACAGCCTGGACCTCCTGGGCTCAGGCAATCCTTCTGCCTCAGCCTCCCAAGTACCTGGGACTACATGTGCATGCCAACATGCCTGGCTAAATTTGTTGTTGTTGTTGTAGAGATGAGGTCTGGCTATGTTGCCCAGACTGGCCTTCAAACTCCTGGGCTCAAATGATCCTCCCACCTTGGCCTCTCAAAGTGCTGGGATTACAGGTGCCAGCCTCCATGCCAGGTCATGTCATCCCATCTTCTTCAGACTTTGATCTCTCCCCACTTTATGAGGAACCAGTGATGACACAAGGCTCCCTTGGATAATCCAGGATAATCTCCCGTCTCTAGGTCCTTAAATTGATCACATCCACAAAGTCCCTTCTGCTATGTAAAGTAACACTCACAGGTTCTGGAGACTAGGACATAGACATCTTTTAGGGCCAGTACTATCTGTGCCACACCAGCCCTTATTATCCTGAACAAGGTTGGGAGACACCCTCAACTCCTCAGCTCAGCTGGGACAAGCCTGGCATTTGTCAAAAATGAGAGCTGACATTTAAAGAGGGCTTGCACTATTCACAATAGCAAAAACATGGAACCAACTGCACTTTCCATTGAAAGTAGACTGGATTATAAAAATGTGGTACATATACACGATGGAATATCACACAGCCATAAAGAAGAACAAAACTTTGAACTCTGCAGCAACTTGAATGGATTTAGAGTCTGTAATACTCAATGATCTATCAGAGAAACAAAGAACGGAGTACCATATGTTCTCACTCATAAGTGAACCCTGAACAATTATCATAATACTATCAGAAAGGGATGGGCAGTAGTGGGAAACTGCCAGGAGAGGGAGCAGGGTGAAGAGGGCACATTTCATCAATAAGGTACCCGATCTCAAACCAGGTGATGTGGGGACCAAAGTGGAGACCAAACTTTACCTGTATAATGACCATTTGTATACCTAACCCTGAATTATACCCCACATCTTTAAAATGAAAAGTAAATAAATAAAGAGGGCTTGCTGCAAAAATCCCAGGCATATAAGAGCTTTCAAAACATGTTCTCATTTAATTCCTCCCCAACATCTTAGATGGGTAAGGAAACTGAGGCATGAGGGATTAAATAGTTTGCTCAGTGTAATCAAACCAGGAATCATCAGAAACAAGTAGCTTTCCTGGAAAAGAAGCTCAGCTAGGAAGCTGGGGTGAGGAGTGGCCAGGCAGATCAAGAGTTATTTCCAAGTGCCAGGTGTGGTGGCTCACACCTGTAATCCCAGCACTTTGGGAAGCTGAGGCAAGAGGATTGCCTGAGCCCAGGGTTTCGAGACAGGCTGGGCAACTTGGCGAGACCTCATCTCTACAATAAGTAAAAATATTAGCTGAGTGTGGTGGTGTGTGTCTGTAGTCCTAGATGGCCAGGAGGCTGAGGTGGAAGAATCGCCAGCGCCCAGGAGGTGGAGGCTGCAGTGAGCTGTGATCCTGCCATTGCACCCCAGCCAAGGTGACAGAGTGAGACTCAGACTCAAAAAAAAAAAAAAAAAAGTTATTCCCAAATATTGCCTGCAGCAGCAGGACTTGAAATATTTTATATGAAAGGCAAGAGATAAAACTCCCAAATGCCCTTGTGGCCAGTGTCAATTAAGCGCCATCACTCTAGGAGGTTGTTAATTGGACATTTCTGTCTAAAAAATAATGTTGCTGAAGTAAGCGCGACTTCCTGCAAGTTAGAGAATAACTGTGAAGCTTGTTAGTGGAAATCCCTTTCCCCACCCCCTTCCCCTGGGTGGTTTGTTGATGACTCTGCTGCAAAAATGCCTTGAGTGCTTTTTCCAGCCACAGTCCCTCGATGGGGCTCTCATCTCCCTGCCTGCTTTGTGTAGCGATGTGAGTCTGTAGGAGTCCGACTTTCCTTTTGGAGAAGAACTAGCAAGGGTTCACAAGCACTCTTCAACCCTGCAATCCATCTGACTGCCCCAGGGAAGATCAGCCTGGAGATCAGAGTTTAGGGAAACAGAAAGGTCTCGTGGTCTTGCCCTGAAGAACATGAGCCCATGGAGAATCCAGCAAATGAGAAGGAAAGGCCCGTTTGGATATAGGACCAGCGAGACAAATCCCACATGTTGATCAGTGTTAAATAATGTCGTTAATCCTCAGCCCTCAAGACCTGGCATCTCCGTTGAACGTTGACCAGCTTTGGATCAGATTCGTCCTGTTCCCTGGACTGACATTCAGGGCTGTTTGCAGGCACGGTAAATATTTGTCCTGTCAGACGGCATTTGGCTGCTCACACATCTTGTTTAAGAGATAAATGTCAGGAATCTCTCTTTTTTGGTGTGAACTACAAGGAGATATACACACATCAATATCGTTTCTACTTCCCTAACAATTGTGAAAGCTCAGATAAAGACGAATACCTTCAGAGTTCTCATATCCAGATTGGGTTTGTGTCAAGTCAGAGTGGAACCACCCCAGCCCCAGCAATATACGAGCCATCGAAAGCACAGCCTGCTCCAGGCCAGAAGCAATTTCTGTTCTGACATGTCTGTGTTATTAAAAACTTAAGGAAAGTAGAGAAGGGAATACAAAGATTAGATTTTTCAAAGATGAAATTACGTTGATGGCACTGAGCCACCAGTTTGGAGAGGTAAGGAAATTTACAATGACTTTAAGAGAGATCAGAAAGCCATAGGAAGGAGCAGCCAAGGAGGATAAAGGAAGGATAAAAGAAAAAAGAATGCTTCCGCCGTATAAATACTACGTCACAATTACAGGGATAGAAGATAATTGTCAATTAGGAGGAAGCAAAGCGTTGGGTAACTTGTCACTGCCACAAGCTGAACCGCACACTTCCATGATGCCGTCACACTTTCATGACTGCGTATTCCTGAATAGCATGTGATTTACAGGGAAACGGAAACAGGGTGTCTTTCCTGCATGTGCGCTTGTAGACAACTAGGGGTGGTGGTTCTGGTTGGTCTGTGGGAGCTTCTCTCTGGCTGGGGAAGGGGGTGTGTGAGGAACAGCAGGAGACTTTCCTGACTTTCGAGGGAAGGGGGTATATGCTTATAGCAATCAACCCCATTGCCCCAGGGAGTGTCCCTTTTGAATGAGTACCCTCCCAGCAAAGATGACAAAGTACACTTTATTGAAACTGCCAGTGTGCCTCTGAAACCCCGGATCAAGTGTCTGGTGCTTAAGAGTTTGTAAATCACTTTCACATAACACATGACCTCCTGCGGTCCTCCCAGCCTCCACAAGGGGAAGTTTAGCCATCCCTATTTGATAGATGAGAAAGCTGAGAGTCAGCGTGTCATCTGACTCTTCAAAGTCACACAGCAGGCTGGGCACAGTGGCTCATGCCTATAATCCCAGCATTTTGGGAGGCTGAGACAGGAGGGTAACTTGAGGCCAGGAGTTCAAGACCAGTCTGGGTCACATAGTGAGACCCTGTCTCTACAAATCATAAAAAATTATCCAGGTGTGGTGGTATGCACTTATACGCCCAGCTCCCCAGCTACTTGGGAGGCTGAGGCAGGAGGATTGCGTGAATCCAGGAGGTCATGGCTGCAGTGAGCCATGATCATGCTGCTGCTCTCCAGCCTGGGTGACAGAGTGAGACTCTGTCTCAAAAAAAAAAAAAAAAAAATCCCACCAAAGCTAGACAGCAAAATAAATGTCAGAGCAGGGAGGACATGGCTTGCTTAACTCCAAGTTTTGACGTGTCTTTGTTTTGCATTCCCATTCGTTGCTACATCTGGCTCTTGTCCAATCAGAGCCACTCATCATTTCTGTCCAAGGGGCAGAGGAAAATGGTCCGGAGGCTTCATTAAAACTTTGGACTTCTCTGATACCCTGATAAGGGTCCTCATCTGTGCTGCTAGCATCTCCCTGATCCTTCCCTTCCTGTGCCAGCCCTCCCTTGGTCTTCACAAACCTGGGCTGACGTCCACAAGCATCACGTATCAGCAGCCAAGAGGACATTCGTGGTGCTTCTACTCTGCACTGGGCACTGGGAGTCCAGTGGCGCCTTTCCTCATGAGCTTATGCACATCATGTCCAAAATTGGATATGCAGAATTATGCGCATCTAGTAAGTAGTAGTTACTTACAATAACTTGATATTAATCAAATAATAGCAGAAGGAAGCATAATTACAGATGAAGAGTGTGACTCAAGGAAGAGAATGCTGTGTTGAAGCAGCACATGTCAGAGAGAGCTGAGTTCTTGGGGAAAGAGGGAAAGTGTGTACGGTGTTCTCCACCTGCCTCAGACCCACTCCCTCTTTCTTCCAATTGCTCTGACCCCTGCAGAGCCACCGTGGGCTCTCTGGCCCTCTGACTTTTGGGTGTGTTTGGCCAATGGGAGACCCCAGAAGGAGACCAGAGAGTGGGAGGGGAGGGGAGGGGAAGGGTGCATTTCCACCCTGGCTTTTCCCTGCTGGGCTGAGCTTGTCAGTGCTGTACTCTTCTAGGGCGTCACAGCTGCTGTCAGGGGACAGCCATGACTTCCTCCCCCAGGCCCTGCAAACCTAGGGTGGCCACAGATTCCAGCCCAGGATATGTCACCAGCCCTTGTCAATTTCCTTTAACCCCGTCCTCACGCTGTAGCTTGGCCCTTCGTTAAACTCCTTTCAATTGCCCACTGGGAGTGTGCTGTGTGTTTCTTGCTGGGGCTCTGACCAATATTAATGGCTTCCCTGAAGAGGTGACTTTTGCTAGAACATTAACCAAGAAAAGGAGCTGTGGGTGGGGAGGTGAGTGCACCAGGCAGAGAGCATTGCTGGCTGGAGTGAGCAGGATGCATTTGAAAAGCCAGAATGTGGCTGAGTATGGATAACAAGACTAGCCGGAGGGACAGGACAGGGCCCAGGACCTGGCGTACAGGTGTGCAGGTTGTGCACAGCCTCCACTCAGACTGTGATATGAATGGTGGAATCAGACAATATGGTAGCCCTACAGTGGCAGACCCTGCTGGATCTTGTGAGCCTTGTTAAGGATTTGAGTCTGGATTCTAAAAGTGGTAGAAAGCTGTTGGAGGGTTTTAAGAAGAGAAGAAGAGTGAATGTGTGTGTATGTCTGTGTCTGTGTGTGTGTGAGAGAGAGAGAGAGAGAGAAAGAGAAAGAGAGAGAGAGAGAGAGAATTAGATTTGCATTTAAGAAAATATCACTCAGGATTTGCTCACTCAGGTCAGAAGACTCTGTTGGGAAGTAGTCCACTTAAGAAATTTGTGTTGCTGGGCACAGTGGCTCACACCTGTAATCCCAGCACTTTGGGAAGCCAAGGTTAGAGGTCTACTTGAGCCCAAGAGCTTGAGACCAGCCTGGGCAACATGATGAGACCTAGTCTCTACAAAAAAATTTTAAAAATTAGCCAGGTGTGGTGGCCTGCTCCTGTAGTCCCAGCTACTTGGGAGGCTGAGGAGGAAGAATGGCCTGAGTTTGGGAGGTTGAGGCTGCAATGAGCCATGATCATGCCACTGCACTCCAGCCTCGGTGAGACTCCGACTCAAAGAAGAAAACAAACAAAAAAAACCCCACAAACAAAAAAAGAAGTCAGTGCTGTTGCCCAGATGAAAGAAGACTGGTGGTTTGGAGAGTGGTACAGGGACGTGGAAGAAAATGGGTAGACTGAAGAGATACTTATTTATTTATTTTTTAGATAAAATTAATGTTAATAATATACTTTGTGTAAATTATTTCTTCTAATCGTTTTTCAATATATAATGAATATAAGTTATTGATGAGCTATTATTTTATATAATATATAATATTATATAATGTTATATAATATTTTGCCCCATTTTGGGGTACTGTCTTTGACATTTGGTATATATTTTATTTTATTGTATTGAGTTGCAGGATATGCCTGAGGATTTACTATGTAAGTAATTTGCGTGAAGTTTGGGCTTCTGGCGGGCCCTCTCTTGAGGAGCGATTTGGAAAACGACATAGACAGTGCTTGTTGATGCCGCAGAGCAGGTGAGAGCGTGGGAGGCGTTGGGGATGACTGCAGGTGAATGTTGGCTTGTGCAGGTGGTTAGATGGTGAGTCTGGGAGAACAAGATCAAAACCGACCTGGGGCAAGACCAGGACATTGGTTGCCTTGAGATACCCACGAGAATTTTCAAAGTCTGGAATGTTTCCAGGAGCATGAGTGAGGAGAGGATTGGTAACTGTCCCCTGGGTCCAGCATCTGGGCGATCCCTGGTAGCCTCTGCATGAGCGGTTTCAGTGGAGCAGAGAGCCAAAGTGGCATGTCCTGAGGACTGAGAGTTGAGCACACGTCATCAGTGCCTGCACAACTCTTTCAAGAACCTTGGCTGCGATGGGGAGAGAGAGGTTGGCTGCTAGTCAAAGGATGAGAATAGGGTATGAGAGTTTGTCTGTTTGTTTTTTAAGTCGGGATCTCACTCTGTTGCCTAGGCTGGAGTGCAGTGGCACGCTCACGGCTCACCACAGCCTTGACCTCCTGAGCTCAAGCAATCTTCCCACCTCAGCCCCCCTGAGTAGCCGGGACTACAGGAGTGTGCCACCACACCTGGATATTTTAAATTTTTTTTTTTGGTGAGACGAGGTTAGTCTTGAACTCCTGGGCTCAAGCAATCCTCCCACATCGACTTCCGAAAGTGCTGGGTTTATAAGCTTGAGCCACCATGACTGGCCGAGTATGTTTTTTAACGGGAGAGCACTCATCGTGAAAATTCAACAGAACTATAGAGCTTGCATGTACACAAGATGAAAAGGATCACTGAAAGTACAGATTCCTGAGGAGGTGGGGGTGATGGCACCCCCTCAAGATAGGTGAGAGAATGTGCCTTGGGTTGCTTTGGATTGAACTTCTCTATTATAGTGAGGGAGAGAAGAGAGGAGCCATGCGGATGTGGGTGGGTTGTAGCTTTGCATGTGAGAATCTGGGGGACTTTCCAGATGGTGGTGCCGACTGTCTATGTGAAGCAGCAGGCGTCACACTGACGTCACCTGCAGAGACTGAGAGGTGCGTGTGCATTTGCATGTGTGTGCATGTGCCAGTGGGTGTGCAAGCGTGTGTGTGAGCCCACATGCTCATCCAGGGTTTTGAGAAAAGCCTAGAAGATTTGAAGAAACCTAGTATGAAATAGAGAGTTCACATCGACAGCACAAGAAGGGGCCAGTCCCAATTCAGGGCCGGGCTAACCGGCGGCACATTCGCATTTACTGAAGAGAGCAGAGGCGAGGCTCCTTGATGGGGTTGCCGTCTTTACTTCTGTACCCACCTGCTCCTCTGGGACGGCAGATGCAGAGAGAAACCAAAAGATGTACTTCAAATGTTCCTGTGATATTTATAGGGCTGTGATGGAAATAGAAAGTCTGGCTGTGGCTTAAGTGTGGGGAAGAGAAATTGATCACTCAGGGTTCCTGTGCTTCTCTGCATAGCTGATCTGGGAAGACATTCCTTGTTGGGATGTAAACACGTGGGTGCATGTTGTCAGGGTTTTAGGACTGCGATTAAAGGGTTGGGGCTTGAATTAAGAAGGCAAGTTCATACCTCTATAGCTCTAGGGTGTTTTTGTTTTTGTTGTTGTTTTTGAGTTGAGGGTCTCACTCTATTGCCCAGGTTGGAGTGTAGTGGCATGATCCATGGCTCACCACAGCCTCAACCTCTTGGGCTCAGGATAACCTTCCACCTCCAGCCTCCTGAGTAGCTGGGACTACAGGTATGCACCACCACACCTGGTTTGTTTCTTTTCTAAAAAATTTTTTGTAGAGATGAGGTCCTGCTATGTTGCCCATGCTGGACTTGAGCTCCTGGGCTCAAACGATCCTCTCACCTTGGCCTCCCAAAGTACCAGAATGACAGGCATGCATCACCGCACTTGGCCAGAATGTTTTAAATATCATGTGTTACCCGTTTGAGGATTAATTCTATACATTATTGTAGGAAGCACCTAACTCCCCATCCTTACTCTTCCATCAAGAAATATTAGCTCTACTTTCTAGGAGGAGACGACGTTGGAGGCATACTTCCTGTCCCTGCTGATTCTAAAGCAAAATGTTAGGACTCTCCCTTGACTGTAGGCCAGTCAATGCCTCTGTCTGATCTGTCTCCACTGGCTAGTCCACTGATTCGCATTTTTTCCATTTCTCAGTTGGCTTAAATCACGAAGCGGGAGGGGTGACTAACTGTCCTCCCTCAAACCAACTCAGCCGAGGTTAAGGGCCCCTTCGTGCCAGGTCCCCGACTTGGGTTTTCATACACTGTCTCATTTCATCTCAAAGCACCCTGTGAGACAAGTGTCTTTAAGCCCTATTTACTTATCTCATTTGACCCTATAACAACTCACAGGATCTATATTAGCAACTTTAATTTATTTTTGAGTTGGAATCTCACTCTGTTGCCCAGGCTGGAGTGCAGTGGCATGCTCACGGCCACTGCAGCCTCCACCTGTTGGGCTCAGGTGACCATTCTGCCTCAGCCTTCCAAGTAGCTGAGTCTACAGGCATGCACCACTACGCCTGGCTAATTTTTCTGATGTATTGTAGAGACCAGGTCTCGCCAAGTTGCCCAGGCTGGCTTCAAACCCCCTGAGTGCAGGCAATTCACTTGTCTCCACCGCCCAAGGTGCTGGGATAACAGGTATGAGCCACCAACCCCTAGCAACTTTAATTTAGAGATGAAGACACTGAGCCCTACAGAAGTAAATGAAGTCACTCTGTCAGTAAGTGCTGAGTTTGAACCCAGGGTCTGGTTAATGCCAAACACAGCCCAGGCCTCTGTTCCATGCCACACTACAGCTGCCAGGGATGCATGAGTTCACCTCCAAGTCTCCACTTCAGGTGTGGGATCTGATGTGTCTGATAGCTCTCACTGGAGGTTGTGAATATAGCTTGGGGCCTGCTATGTGCCTGTATGGGAGCCTGTCCCCTCTCCATGCCCCAGTCATTCCTCACA
This sequence comes from Cephalopachus bancanus, assembly GCA_027257055.1. NCBI lineage: Eukaryota > Metazoa > Chordata > Mammalia > Primates > Tarsiidae > Cephalopachus > Cephalopachus bancanus. Next base: position 1,582,607 of record JAPVLO010000104.1, read on the forward strand.
GCCCCAAACTCTTTTCTTTTCTTTCTTTTTTTTTTTTTTTTGAGTTGTAGCCTCACTCAGTCGCCCAGACTGGAGTGCAGTGGCCGCTCCCGGCCACCGCAGCCTCGCCTGCTGGGCTCCGACGATCCTTCCGCCTCAGCCTTCTGAGTAGCTAGAATTACAGGCATGCGCTACCACACCCGGCTGATTTTTTGAATTATTGTAGAGATGAGGTCTAGGTGCCCAGGTGGGTCTCGAACCCGCGGGCTCAGGCAATCCACTCACCTCAGCCTCCCAAAGGCGCGGGATTACAGGCTGATCCACCCCAAACTCTTTTCAAAGACAGGTACTGGGTACAACAAGGCCTAACCCTAAACCTATCCCTAACCCCAACCTTAACTCTAAACAACCCAATAAGTGCAGCTCATAGTCCTAACCCTAACCCTAACTCTAACCCTAACCCGAACACTAACCCTAACCCAATCCTATAAGCACAGCTCATAGTCTTGTTCACTCAGAAATGAGTTACAGCGCCCACCTTCTCTGCCACTCCTGCTTCAGCCTGGTGTATCCCCCACAAGGGGCTGGCACCTAGCTAGAGCCCATTTAGGTAGGACACAGTGGCCGAGGCCACAAGGATTCACTGAAGCAACTGAAGACACAGCGGACACTTGGCTGGACTGTATTCCGGGACTCTGTGCACGTTAGATATTGATGGATTTTCCCATCGACATGAGCTTTCAAACTTTCACTCCATTTGCTGACAAATAACTTTCTCAAGAACTGAGATTGGGACCCAGACTTGAGTCTCTGGCTTGGCACGGTCAGGCCCCCAAGGTCTCTGTGATCTCCTCTCTGCACATTTTCTAGTTGTTGCAGAGCCCTGGGGAAGGATTCAGGCTCGGCCCTCAGGGCCAAGGCAGGTTTGGAGCCTCCCAGGCTCAAGGCCCACTGGGGTTTGCACCCATCAAGCCTCGACTGGTTTCCTTCTGCAACTTCCCTTGTAACTTTCCAATTTGAATTTGTTTAAATTGTCACTAGATTGTACTGCCTTGCTTCAAAAGACTTGCCTTCCTGACCCAATCCCTGCCTCCCCACTGCGGTTTGGAGGCTGGGGAGTGGTCAGAGCAGCAGGAGTCTGGAGGTCAATGTGAGTGACCACAGCTCCTGCTTACGGAGCACTTCCTCGGTGCCAGAAACTGTGCCAAGCTTGTTATGTTCATGATCTCATTTTCCTTCTCAACACCTTCAGGGCTAGATGTTATTCATAGTCTTAGTTTAATAGAGAGATTAAGTAACTTACTCCAGAATACGTAGCTTCTGGCAGGGGCCAGGGCTTTACCCCAGCCCACAGAACTAGAAATCCGAGGCCCACGGGCACTGTGCTTTTCAGGAAGACATCTCCTTCACCAAGGACAAGGATAACGGGGCTCGAGGTAGAAGGACAGGAAGAAGAAAGTTGGACTAGCCATGATGGGATTTCCTCAAAACAGGCGTAAGATTCAACACCATACCCTGGAGTGTGGAAAGGTGGGACTCTGGGGAAAGAGACCTGGGTTCAAACACTGCCTTTGGCATTGAGAACTGGGCAATCACAGGTAAGATGTTCAACCTCATTCAGCCCATTCTCCACCTATCTAATGGCAATAACAATAACAATAATTTGCAACTTATTTTACCACTGAAATTATTTTTTATGCCGTATTCCTTATTTCTAGGATGTATCTAGATGTACAGTCCTTGACAAGTGCCCTGCGACTGGTAGATATCATTGGTAATTCCCTCATTCATGCATTCAACCAGTATTAATATTTATTGAGCGACTACAAAGTGACATTATTGATTTTGTCCCACAGGCACAGTGCCTGGGACTTAAGGACTCTTCAAGTGCCTACAAGAATGTTTGAATCCTAAAATTAAATTATGAACTCCAAGATAGGAAGCAAAATTTAATAAATGTTTAATGGAGTGCCTACTAAACTAACATTATGTCAATCAGTTAACTGTTGACAATTCAACTCTTTGGTAATTGTGTATAAATAACAAATAGAATTTATGCCACAAAAACAAAGAAAAGAATTTAATATGTTAATAGATAATTTTAAAAAGAGAAAACCATGGCTGTCAAATAAATATATAAAGCGAACATGTGTCATATATTTTATTTAACTTATTAATTAATGAAGAAATCAGTAAGATGATACGAGTTCAAAGGAGAATTCAAAAGGACATATGTAGGTCATGAAATGAATTTACACATAAATGCAAAACTAGATTTTTCCATAATGGGAGGGTGGAGTGGGAATCAATTGTTCCTTCACTAGACAGAATTAATTTGCATGTTTGTAGGCAAGAATTATTTGCATTGCTACCATCTTATTTTTATAACTTACAGAGTTGAAAGATAGCTCAAAGACAATGAGAGGTTTAAGCCACATAGAATCAAGTAAGCCAAAGTGGTGTACTTGAGACAACACATAGTTTTCCAATGAAAACATCCATTAAGGCCCAGTGCAATGTCTCATGCCTGTGATGCCAGCACTTTGGGAGGACAAGAAGGGAGGATTACAACGTGAACCCAGGAGTTTGAAATCAGCTTGGGCAACATCATGAGACTCTGTCTCTACCAAGAAAATAATTAGGTGGGTATGGTAGCATGTGTCTGTAGCCCTACCTACTTGGGAGGCTGAGGTGGGAAGATTGCTCGAGCCCAGGAGTTCAGGGCTGCAGGGAACTATGATCATTCCATTGTATTCCATCCAGCCTAGCTAACAAAGCAAGACTTTGTCTGGGGGGTCTGGGAGTGGGGGAATGGTGTGGGGGAGGGTGGGGAGAAAGAAAGAAAGAAAAAGAAAAAAGAAAGAATGAAAACATCCAGTAATCTTTTTGATACTTTTGGTACATTTCAAAGTCTTACACATTTTTTTTTCTGACAGTCTCTCAGCTCCTTTTATGATTATATAATCTCAAATAACGATAATTCTTGATCACGAATTAAGGGTGATCTCAGTTAGGTTTAACCTGATTATTTACGTAGATGCAGCAAGGATATGAATTAACATATAGTATTCCTTGAGTTTGCAAATCTTGAGCCGTAAGATATTGAGCAAGTACTGATGCTACAAAATTCACTTCTGTCTGGTAGTTTTCATAAGTAATCTCAGATGGGTTTAAATGCCTCTCCCATTTACTATCTTATAGAAAGATAAAAACTCTACACCAAATTTCACCTGCAGTTTCTATAAATTTGGGTGACTTCCTCTCTTCTTCCCCAAATATCCTAAAGTCCCTGTTCCACTGGGAAATGAGCTTCCTAACCACCTGAAAGACCCAGACCCTGTCAGCCAGGAGCCAGGCCAGTTTTCCTGAGAAGGCGTTGAGGGCATTAGCTCCCTAAATGTGGCCAACCTTTGTCTCGTAAAGCAAAGTGGTGGTCGTATCTGATTAAGTGAGTACTGTATTCAAATACAACACTTCAGATAAAGTTTTGATCACCAGTCAATTTGCCTAGTTATATCCTGGGGATAAAGAGGACCAGGATAATTATGTAAATAACTATATTGCCATGAAAGGTGAGGTGAGCCTTTATTCAAGAGTTTCTAAATTCTGAGGACTCATTGAGAATCAAATGTTATTTAAAAATCTGTTTTATTTTGGTTTACAAAAGCAGAGTTTACTAAATTGTCATGGCTTTCTTATGGATCCATAAAATTGAACATTAAAACAAAATCAGCAATAATCCAGATAGCCACAATACAATTTCCCTAATTGGTTTATTCAGTCCTATAATTAATTCTTGTTCCTCTGAGTCTTGGGTTAGCAATCTCATGAAGCCATCTGTTTCTCAACTAAGAAGAGTTCTAGGAATCTTAGCTCAGGCCACTGGTATGGTCTGAGAGTTGTCTAAGGGATGTTACATGAGAATTCTGTACCTGAGAGTTTATTCTTTGAAATGTCGATAGTTTGAAGTACCTGGCACAGTTCTTCTCCACGAGGCTGTCAGACTGGGCTTCTTTATTTAAGACATGAACTCTAGCTTTCACTTTTTAGCATCACCTCAGGGACGTATTAGAGTAAAACCTAAGCCATCTGTTGGTAGCAAAGATAAATGGTTGTGGTTAATTTTTATTCTTGATAATTTTGAAATGTTAAAGGTCTGATGACACAAAAACAAAAACAATAAAGTCATTCAAAAAATTTGGACAAAGTATCTCTAACAATATTGAGTAAACATTTCCAAAGAAGTCCGTGAATTCTATGTTTGGTTTCTAAAAATATATGAATCCAATTTTTATAAAGGACGAAATCTTTTATACACAATATACCAAGAATATCAAATAAAGAGACGCTATCTTTTTTGTTGACACATAATCATTGTTGTACATATTTATGGAATATATTTGATATTTTGATACATGCATACAATGTGTAATGATCAGATCAGGGTAATTAGGATATCCATCACTTCAAACATTTTTCACTTTGTGTAGGGAATATGAAAGCTAATTATAAAAATTGGGTAATTCCTGTCATATTCAATGAAAACAGAGTCAAGAAGCCAGAGGGAAAAAGCATTTAGGATACAAAACATTGCTCCAAAATGTCATTCTCTGCAAGCCTGACTGCTGAAACTGCTTGTTGTAACCTGAAACCAGTTTTATAAATAGCTTCTTAAACAATTTGCTGCAACTGGAGGACTAATTTTGCCTACCACCAGTCAAAGCTTGCCAGCTCCCCAAACCCTTATGAGTGTCAGTGAACTTTCTCAAAGAGCAATAACATTTCTTCCTTTAAGTAAAACCTATAATCTTCTCTTTGTTTTTCTGATATAGCGAAGATCACCCAGTCTGCATGCATACCCTGAAATCCAATTCTCTCTTCCCCCCAAAAAGTTAAATTTAGAGATTCATCTCTACATTTTTAGTTTGACTTTGACAGGAACACCTCAAATCTTCTCTTCTAGCTATTTTGAAATATGCAATCAATTATTAACTATAGTCACCCTACTATGCTGTCAAACACTAAAAGTTATTCCTTCCATCTAACTGTATCTTGGTACCCATTAACCAACCTCTTTTCATCCATTCTTCCCTCTACCTAATCCCAGCAGCCGGTCACCATCTTCTACTCTCTACTGAGATCCACTCTTTAAGATCCCACATATAGGTGAGAACATGCAATCTCTGTCTTTTTGAGTCTGGCTAATTTCACGTAACGTGTCCTTTAGTTCCATTCATGTTGCTCAAATGACAGGATTTCATTCTTCCTTATGGCTAAATAATAATATTCCATTGGGGCCAGGCACCGTGACTCACGCCTATAGTCCAAGCATTTTAGGAGGCCAAAGTGAGAGGATTACCTGAGCTCACAGGTTCGAGAACCAGCCTTGGTGAAACCTCATCTCTACAATAAATAAAAAAAGATATAAGCCAGGCATGGTAGCGAGTTCCAGTTACTTGAAAGACTGAGGTGGAATTTCCCACTACTGCCAATCCCTTTCTTACAGTATTATATAATTGTTCAAGGTCCACTTATGAGTGAGAATATATGGTACTCTGTTCTTTGGTTCTGTGATAGATCACTGAGTATGACCGACTCTAAATCCATCCCAGTTGCTGCGAAGTCCATTTGTTTGTCCTTCTTTATGGCTGCATAATAATCCATTGTATATATGTACCACATTTTAAAAATCCAGTCCAGTTTCAATGGGCAGCATTGTTGGTTACATGTTTTTGCTGTTGTGAATAGAGCTGCGACAAACATGCATGTGCAGGTATCTTTCTGGTAGAATGACTTGAGTTCCTCTGGGTATATTTCCAATAAGGGGATTGCTGAGTCATATGGAAGGTCAATTTCTAGTTCTTTTAGAAATCTCCACTCTGTCTTCTAAAGAGGTTGCACTAGTTTGCATTCCCACCAGCAGTGTAGAAGCGTTTCCTTTTTCTCCTTGCCAGCATCTGTTGTTGTTTGTTTTATTAATGATGGCTATTCTTGCTGGGGTTAGGTGGTTTCTCAATGTGGTTTTGATTTGCATTTCTGTGATGATTAGTGAGGCTGAGCACTTTTTCATGTGTCTGTTGTCTGCCTGTATATCTTCTTTTGAGAAGTGTCTATTCATGTCTTTTATCCTCTTGTTAATTGGGCAGTTTGTTTTTTTCCTTTTGGTGTGCTTGAGTTCCTTGATATTTCCTCTGTTTCTGTGAAGAATGTCATTGGTATTTTGATAGGGATTGCATTGACTCTGTAGATTACTTCTGGTAATATGGTCATTTTCACAGTATTGATTCTTTCAATCCATGAACATGGAATGTCTTTCCATTTATTTGTGTCCTGTTCAATTTATTTCATCAAGGTTTTATATTTTTTCTTGAAAAGATTTTTCACTTCCTTGGTTAAATTTATTCCTAGATATGGTAACTTTTTTTTGTAGCTATTGTAAATAGGATTGCTTTTGTGATTTCTTTTTCAGCTAGTTCATTGTTGGTATATAGGAACACTACTGATTTTTGTAGGTTGATTTTGTATCCTGCAACTTTCCTGAGCTTGTTTATCTGTTCTATGATTTTTTGGTGGAGATCTTAAGCTTTTCTATAAGATCCCGTTGTCTGTAAACAGTGATAATTTGATTTCTTTCTTCTTTTCAATTTGGATGCCATTTATTTATCTATTTATTTATTCTTGCTTAATTTATCTGGATAGGACTTTCAGTACTATATTGAATAAGAGTGGTGAGAGTGGGCATCCTCGTCTTGCTTCACTTCTTAGAGAAAAAAATTTCAGTTTTCCTCATTCAGTATAGCTGTGGGTTTGTCATATATAACCTTTGCTCTGTTGAGATATGCTTCTACTATACCTAGTTAGTTGATAGCTTTTATCACATAGGGATGTTGAATGTTATCAAATGCTTTTTTTTTGGCATTATTGAAATGATCAGATAGCTTTTGTCATTATTCTGTTAATGTGATGTATCATGTTAGTTAATTTGCATATGCTGAAATAACCTTGCAACTCTGGAGTAAATCCCACTTGATCGGACCAAATGACCTTTTGAATGTGCTGGTAGATTTGGTTTGTTAGTATTTTGTTGAGGATTTTTGCATTTGTATTCATCAAGGATTTTGGCCTATAGTTTTCCTGTTGTGTCCTTGTCTAGTTTTGGTATGAGAATAATGCTGTTATCATAGAATGAGTGAATGAATTATCTCCTCTTTAATTTTTTGGAAGAGTTTGTATTAGTTCTTCTTTGAATGTTTATTAGAATTCAACAATAAAACCATCTTTTTTGACGGGAGACCTGAAAGGTACCTATAGAAACCTAGAAGAAACTTCGCTTTTTCTTTAGTCTTTTTGCCTCAGTGTAACCATTAGAAAGCATTCAGACATTCTACAGCAGGACAAACAGCAGCCTATCCCATTCCCCGCTAGGCAAATCTCCTTCAGATACAAGATCAGAACAGTCCAAATGACCACCCCACCTTTGGTCAAGGAATTTGTGGCTTGCAAATGTCTAACAAGTCTCTTGCAGGAAATCCCCCCTCACTGTTAACCTAATCAGCCCTTGTAACCTATGTGACATGAATAAGCCCCACCATGGCAGCAATCATATGACTAACCCACCCAACTGACTGCTGTCCATCAACTGACATCATCAGTACCTGCGCTTGTCTCCCCCTTTGTGATGACACCCAATCACCTTAATGATCTTCCCCCATCAAGGGAAATGGTTAAAAGGACTCAACCACAGGCACCCAGAGGCCATTGCCTTGCTAGACTCTGGTGTGGCCATGTGCTCTTTGAGCCATGGCTGTTGCCATGCTTCTTGGCTTTGGTCCCCTCCCCCATCTTGGGGACGTGAATCTTCTCTCTTCCTTCTCTTTCTCTCTCTAATTTACTTTTAAATAAACTTTTCTTTCTAAACCTTTTTGTGTGTCACAATTCTTTGCGATTTACTTGGATTTCTGGGTTGTCAACATGCACCTTTGGCTTGCCAGCCCCAGCGGCGTACCTCCCTGTACCTCTCCACCCTCACCCTGTCCAGTACCCTAACAGGACCTTTTATTACTGGTTCTATTTTGTTGCTTGCAATTGGACTGTTTAAGTTTTTTTCTTGGTTCAATCCTGGTAGTTTGTATTTTTCTAGAATGTATCCATGTCTCGAGGTTTTTCAATATGTTGGTATATAATTGTTCATAATTCTCTAATGATCTTTTGTATTTCTCTGGTATCAGCTGTAAAGTTTCTTTTTTTTTTTTTTTTTTTTTTAGTTGGAGTCTCACTCTGTCGCCCAGACTGGAGTGCAGTGGCCACTCCCGGCCACCGCAGCCTCGACCTGCTGGGCTCCGGCGATCCTTCCACCTCAGCCTTCCGAGTAGCCAGAATTACAGGCGTGCACTACAACACCCGGGTAATTTTTTGATTTATTGTAGAGATGAGATCTCGCCTGCCCAGGCGGGTCTCGAACCCATGGGCTCAGGCAATCCACTCACCTCAGCCTCCCAAAGGCGCGGGATTACAGGCTGAGCCACTGAGCCCGGCTCTTTTTTCATTTTTTATTTTATTTGAGTCTTTTTTGCCCTTGGTTAGTCTCACTAATGAATTGTTGATTTTGTTTATCCTTTAAAAAACAAGCATTTCGTTTCATTGATCTGTATTCTTTTTTTTTTTTTTTTTTTAGTCAAAGTTTCACTCTGCCACCCAGGGTGTGGAGTGTAATGATACACTCACTGCCACCACAGCCTTGACCTGCTGGACTCAGGCAATCCTTCTGCCTTAGCCTTCCAGGTAGTTGGAACCACAAGCATGTGCCACCATGTCCTGCTAATTTTTTTTTATTTAATTGTAAAGTCTAGGTCTTGACAAGTTGGCCCAGGCAGATCTCAAACCCCTGGGCTCAGATAATCCTTTTGCCTCAGCCTCCCAAAATGCTGGGATTGCAGGCATGAACCACCATGCCTGGCAGATCTGTATTCTTTTTAGTCTTAATTTTGTTAATTTCTGCCCTAGTCTTCATTATTTCTTTCCTTCTACTAATTTTGGATCTGATTTATTCTTGATTCCTGGTTTATTGAGATGTATTTAAGGTTGTTTATTTGAAAGCTTGCTATTTTTTGAGGTAGGCATTTATTGCTATAAACTTTCCTCTTAAGACTGATTTTACTATATCCCAATGGTTGTGGTATGTTGTATTTCTATTTTCATTTGTTTCAAGAATTTTTTAAAATTTCCTCTTAATTTCTTCATTGACTCACTGGTCTAGTCAGTCAACTTGCTTGACTTCTATTTTTTTAAAAAAATCTTTATGTGTAAGACTGATTATATCTCTAATTGAGAACCAATTACATATAATCCTTTAGATTAAAATTTAAAAGTAAGGTTTTGGTTAAGTAAGCATTTCAAATAATAACTGAATTTATGACTAATAACACCATACTGCAGTTGCTTAATATCATCAGGCAAAGCATTGCCAGGACACTAACAAACATAGAAAACCTTGAAAGAAACTATTTCTTGAGAGTTTTGATCAAGTTTTCCCTGTGATGAAAACATATTACAGAAAGTAAAAACATTAACAAATCCCCAGGGACTTCCCACAAAGCATGCAATTCTGAAGTATTCATTTTACTTATATAGATGTAACCTAGAACAAGCTGAGCATCTTTTCTGATATCTCTTCCCATGAAACTTTTACACTAGTCACGTATCAAGCAAACCCAATTATTTCCAATATTTCTCTTTTTATAAAGTAAAAGAAAAAACAACGTTGTCACTTTTCTTCCCAGGCACTTTCTGGGAAATCTCAAAGATGGTTTTAAGTGTAAAAAGTATCCTGCAAGTTTTATTTTATTTTTTCTATATTTAGGATCCTATTTTGGGAAGGAAACATTTTTAAACCTAAAAAAATTTTTTTTCACTTTAAAGATGTGGGATACAATTCAGGGTTAGTTATACAAAGATTCATTATGCAAGTACTCTTGTTGATGAGGTGTGCCCCCCTCCCCTGGCAGATTCCCACTACTGCCAATCCTGACACCACCCTCCCCTGGCAGTTTCTCACTACTGACAATCTTATAGTATTATGATAATTGTTCAAGGTCCACTTATGAGTGAGAATATGTGGCATTCTGTTCTTTGTTTCTGTGATAGATCACTGAGTATGATAGACTCTAAATCCATCCCAGTTGCTGCGAAGTTCATATGTTTGTCCTTCTTTATGGCTGCATCATATTCCATTGTATATATGTACCACATTTTTTAATCCAGTCCAGCTTCGATGGACAGCATGGTTGGTTCTATGTTTTTGCTATTGTGAATAGAGCTGCAGTAAACATGCATTTGTAGGTATCTTTTTGGTAGAATGACTTGAGTTCCTCTGGGTATATTTCCAATAGGGGGATTGCTGAGTCCTATGGAAAGTCAATTTCTAGTTCTTTCAGAAATCTCTACATTATCTTCCAAAGAGATTGCACTAGTTTGCATGCCCACCAGCAGTGTAGAAGCACCCCCCACCATCCTCGTCAGCATCTGTTGTTGTTTGTTTTATTAATGATGGCCATTCTTACTGGGGTTAGGTGGTATCTCAATGTGGTTTTGATTTGCATTTCTGTGATGATGAGTGAGGCTGAGCACTTTTTAATGTGTCTGTTGGCTGCCCATATATCTTCCTTTGAGACGTGTCCATTTATGTCTTTTGCCCACTTTTTAACAGGGCTGTTTGTTTTTTTCTTTTTGGTGCATTTGAGTTCCTTGTAGATCCTAGATGTTAGGAAACATTGAAAAAAGTTGTCAGAGGAGTTTGGAGACTTGCTTATGAGAGGCTTATGGATTCCTGAGAAACAATATTTGAATACCTATTTAATCAAAGTGATAATAAAACATTTGAAAATTCACATCAATAGTAATGTAATTGGAAGCAGCTCTGCCTCCTTTATAAGTGGGAAAACTACTTTTTCTTCTTAAATAATCAAGGACTTAATAAAGTCATAATAGGGCACAAAAATTATGCTGGTAAAATACATACTATTTTCTCTCTAGGCAGAAATAATTCTTTATTTTAATTATGTAAAGTAAGTATAGTATTCTTTTCAGAAAGTAAAGAATTGTGGAAGGGGGCTTAAAAAAATCTACAATGTCAAAAATTAGGCTAAGCATGAACTCAACCTTTGCACAGTTAAGCATGTATTCAGCCTTTGCACAGTTAAAAAAAGGTCCCTTCCTGGAAACTGGTAACAGCACCTGCTGGCTAGGTTAAACTGTTTAACAGCTTTTTTCCCCCACTTCTGTGAACGTCGCTAGCTTTGCTTGAAAAGTACCTAGGCCTCCAGGATGTTGCGGTTTGGCCCACTTGGAAAGTCCCAATGTGGTTTTACCCCATTTAAGCAAGCCCCTACAGCTGATGGAGGCCCCTTGCTGTGGGACTGTTATGTCCAGCAGGCAAGTAGCAGCCGGCCCGGCTCTTGGCTAATAAACCTCTCCTTTTTAATAACTTGTACTTTTGGTGTTGGTGTCTGTGAATTAAGTGCTTGGTCCCTATTCAGAATAATCATTCATATTGCAAACAAAGACATTTGTCAGTAAAACAGGGAAGCAAACCCATCAAAATACAATGAACTTTGCTAAGATTTTAACACATTTCATAACTTCTTTTCAGACTAAGGTATAAACCACAAAGGCAAATAGAATTTACATTCCAAGTTTTATCTTTCATTATGTTCCTTCATTTTCTTGAACAAATTGACACATTACATTAGAACAGATCTCGGAGGTCCAAAAGATCAAAAGAAACTTTAAAAAATAATTCTAAGGTGTTATTTATGTGAACATGCAATTTGTTCAACACTGCTATCCTGACATTAGATAATAAATCAATATTTAAAAATTCTCAATCCTAATTTCTAATATGATATTGATGGTTATAATCTACACACACAGTCATCCTTTGGGGTACTCAACAAGTCCTAAGGGTATGAAATAGTTTGGAGACCAAAAAACTTGAGAACCTCTGTTTTAGGATAAAACTTCTCTTTTTCCTTGAAAAAGCAAAATATCTATGCAGTTGGATTTTTCTGTCACTACTGCTCTTAAGTATAATTGCAACCACCCATATTAATTATAACTTTTAACCAAAGTAACTAATTTCTCATTTACAGAGAAAAGTAGGTGTGGAAGCAAATAATTTAGAACTTTCTGCAACACATCAGCTTTACAGCAAACTAGAAAAGCTCATGGAAATAATTTTCTACAGTCATGCACATGTCTTCACATGTTCTTAAAGTGGCAGGAATTAACATGTTTTCTAACATTACTCATAGATGTGGCCCCTCTGGATCATATAATTAACTAATTATATGCTATGGTGTTTTGTCTTACTTAGAAATTATCTAGACATTCAATGAATATCCATTAATTAACTCAATTTAATACCAGTTCAAGGTTTTAAGCTACCTAAGAATTTTGGAAATTATCTTCAAGCTGGCATGCTACAAAACATAATTGTTCTTGAAATAAAGTTATGACAATTATGATTCAATTTTGTTGAGTATAAATTTACATTAAGTAAAAATAATGTTAGCTTCTTTGGTCAGTAACCCTGTAACTATAGGAAAAAGCAAACCAAAGAAAAATAAAATGTGTGCTTCTATTATATTCAACACAGATAAATCAGAAAAGACATAACTGTTTTATTAAACCAAACAGTAATCTACAAATACTCCTTAAGTTATGATGGGATTATATTCCAGTCAAATCCATTGTAAATTGAAAATATTGTAAGCCAAAAATGCGTGTTCAATTTACAATATTTTTAATTTATGAATTGGTTATCTGGACAAAATCCCATTGAAATTAAGGAGCATGTTGAACACACATCTCTTCTGTACCATTGTAAAGTTGAAAAATTCCAAGTCAAATCATTGCTAGTTGCAGACCAACTGTAGTTATATTTGCCAAAGATTTACTTTAATTGTGTGAACATGGATTCTTAAAGTGTTTCTGAGTTCGTCTCTGTAAGAATTTTTTTTTAGTGTAGTATACGTAAAGTATTAAAAATCCAATCTTCTCAGGTTATTAAAATTTAGAAATACTTGATTTATAGAAGCACTTACTTATCTCTTTAAGTCAATCAGAACAGAGCTTCTTTAAGATACTTTAAAATCTAATTTATTAATACTCTGTCAAGGCAGGGAAATATTTCACACATACATCATCAGGTAAAGGCCTGAATTACAGACACAGAGACATATAGCCACAAAGAGAGCTTAGAGCTTTAATTCTGTGAGTTTAGCCTCAAGGTAAGAAACATAAGAGTACAGAAACACAAAAATTCACTGGACTAGATATCAAAGAGCTATTTTTCTTTCTGATGTGCACAAAATTCTTTGAGCTCAAAGTAGACAAGACTAACCAACCAGATTCTCTGTTATCTTTTTAATTAACAGAAAACAGATTTCTGTAATTTATTCATCTATTTACAGAATCCATGAAATTATCTCACTGTAAAACCAAATTCCCAATCATTGCCTCCACCATTGGGAAATAACTTCTCAGTCATAGACAAAACAAGCGAATGAAATAGAACAAAACAAATTGGTAGAAAGGAAAAAATAAATAAATTAATGAGGGAAACAGAATCAACAAAGTTCTGTTGCTACTTCAGCTTCATCTCTGGGAGTCAAGAATTTATATTCCTGAACGTCAGCTGCCCGCAGATGGACATCCCAGGCAGTGCAATTTCTGTTGCTCTGTTGGCTGAATCCACTGGCACATGGATGAGCTCTAAAACTGCTAAAAATAACCTTTAAAAAAAGCAAACATGACTTCCATACAACTATAAAGTGAATGCATGTCAATAGTTGTATTGAATTCAACTAATAAGAACACTAGTAAGATGCTATAACTTGTTCAAAAGAGATCCCAATAAGCGGAGACACAAATGGGACATAAGGCAGGAAACATGTCTTTTCCTTCTCCCTATCTTAGAATTCTTGACTGGGGCCCCTGCTGCGAAAGACAGATGAACTTAATATACCTGTCGTGTGACATGAGAGTTCATAAGGAAATGAAGACACGAAGACACAGTTAAACCTGTGATTCTGTGCTAGGTTTGATGAAGAGTGGAACGTTGTGGAAGAATAGACTCAGCAGGATCTCTTTGCTCAGATTCCTCTGTGTTGTTTCAGAGATCAGGATGATCCTTTCCTTGGGTGTTGCCAGGGCACCTGTCACATGAGAGTTTTATGATCTGCTTTAGGGAAGAAGGGTAAGGGAAGGTCAGAGAGATTTCTTGCACGTGCTGTTTCTTAAATTCTTTCTTGAGATCAGCTTCCCAATTTTTTTCAGGTATAGAGAGGCTTAAAGTGTACAGGGAAGGTAGTCCTCTCCTCCAACTCCAGGCTGTGGTCAAAGACCATCATGATAATTCCATTACTCATGACTTTCTCTCCATTACCACTGACATTACTCTATTTCTGTCATTATTATCTCTTTTGGGGGTTATTGCCTATGCCTAGTGTTGCCGTCCTCCAAATCATTTTCTTTCCTTCTTATTTATTAACTTATTCTAAATTGTAAAAACACATATGCACATAATGAAAATGATATAAAACAAAAGTAAAACGTTTTTACCAATCACCAAATCTGCAGCACCTTAATCTTGGACTTCTCAGCCTCCAGAAATGTGAGAAATGTTTCTGCTTTTTATATACTACTCAGCCTATGGCTATTTTGTTATAGTAGTCTGAACAGACTAGGACCATAGCTTACATATTTTCATGAAATATAATAACTGTATTTTCCAAAATAAAAAATTATTGAGAAAGATGGCATTGTTTTACATGTCTTTAATGTCTGGTTTAAAGGAAGACAGTTGAATTATCATTTTTTGATTTGAATCAGGGTCTCACTCTGTTTCCCAGGCTGAAGTACAGTGACCCTCCTAGGCTCAAGTGATCCTCCTGTATCAGCCTCCCAAGTAACTGGAACTACAGGTGCTGCCACCACACCTGGCAAATTTTTTGATTTTTTATAGAGACCAGTTCTCACTAGGTTGCCCAGGGTGGTCTCGAACTCCTGGTCTCAAGCAATCCTCCTGCCTCTGTCTCCCAAAGTGCTGGGATTACAGGCCTGAGCCACTACGCCCAGCCTGAATTCTCATTTGATTCTACATTCAATGGGTTATGATACTTTGGTTTGAAGTATCTAATGAAGTATCTAAATAAAATCTGGCTTCACATAAATATATAGTCAGGAGAGGGAGGAGTAGCTTAATAGCTTTTGCAGGTAAGTGTGGACATTCTTCTCTGATATCACACCAGAATTTGGTAAATGGTAGTTTCTTAAAGGTTTTTTGAATGTGGAATATAGAATTACATCCGTTGTTCTATCCTGCTCTTTGAGTGGATCTTCTGAGTAGGTATGGTTTTATTTTATTTTTATTTTTGAGTTGGAGTCTCACTCTGTCGCCCAGACTAGAGTGCAGTGGCCACTCCCAGCCACCGCAGCCTCGACCTGCTGGGCTCCGGTGATGCTTCTGCCTCAGCTTTCCAAGTAGCTGGAACTACAGGCATGTGCTAACACACCCGGCTAATTTTTTGATTTATTGTAGAGATGAGGTCTTGCCAAGTGGCCCAGGTAGGTCTCGGACCTGCAGGCTGAGGCAATTCACTCACTTTGGCCTCCCAAGGCGCGGGATTACAGGCTGAGCCACCGAGCTCGGCCTAGACATGGTTTTAAAACATTATGCATTGGTCATCTAGAATATGTTGGTTCACTGAGTTATGCAGATCTTCCAAATGTTGATATATTTTATTATGCAATATCATAAAAACTCAACAATTAAAATCACCACCAATCTCATCTGAAGATTCTCTAAGTTTTGGGAAACTCATAATGATGGGTCAAGTTTTCAAAAATTCTAATTTTTGTGTGAAGCTTGGATTTTTATCATTGGCAGCACTATCATTTTTTCCCAGGTTTACTTAGTTAATGTTTGAGAAAATATCTGCCAAATTCCCAAATCTGAATAACCATTGCTAATATGTCAGTTTTCTTTTTTTCAAATAAAAACTGATGTTTCATTTTTAAAAAGATAGTTTATGTCAGGCATGGTAACTGACACCTGTAATCCCAGCACTTTAGGAGGTGAAGGTGAGAAGCATGCCTGAGCCCAGGGGTTAAGAGACATGCATTCACTTTATAGCTGTATGGAAGTTATGTTTGTCTTTTTTTGAAGGTTATTTTTAGCAGTTTTAGAGCTCATCCATGTGCCAATGGATTCAGCTGAGAGAGCAACAGAAATTGTACTGTTGGGGATGTCCAGCTCCGGGCAGCTGAAGTTCAGGAATATAAGAGACCAGCCTGGGTTACATGACAAAACCTTGTCTCTATAATTAAAATAAAAAATTAGCTGGGTGTGGTGGCGTGTGCCTGTGGTTTCAATTACTTGGAAGACTGAGGTGAAAGGATCACTTGAGCCTAGCAGGCCGAGGCTGTGGTGGCTGTGAGTGTGCCACTGAACTCTAGCCAGGGTGAGAGTAAGATTGCAACTCAAAAAAAAAAAAAAAAAAAAAAAGAGATAGGTTAGCTCATAACTCAAATATTTGCACAAGTGCTTTTCTTTAAGGCAGCCATTGCACTTTGGCATGCAGTAAAAGTGCTTTATACATACTTCCTTTTTTTGTTACATACAATATTTAAAAATCCATGAACTCTTTTGGAGGGAAATTTTGGCAATACCTAACAAAACAACATATTTACTTACTTTTGATTCAGCAATTTACGTTTAGAAACCTACCCTGAAAATATATCTGTAACAACAACAAAAAAGCATATGTACAAATTTATTTGTTACAGCATTATCTATAATTGCACAGTATTAGGAACAACCCACATGCCTATACATAGAAGATTGGTTGAATAAACTATGGTTCATCTACAAAATGGAGCACTACACAGATGAATAAAAAAAAAAGAAGCTCTATAAGAACTGGTTTGGAGTGATTTCTAGGATATACTGCTAAGAGGGAAAAAAGCAAAGAAAAATGAATTTGACATAAGAAAAAAAGGGTAAAAACACACACATATCTGCTTGTTTGTGCAAAAAAATTCAGGAGGGATAAATGAGACTGATTGAGGCTGACTGAAAGAGTTGGGAGTGAGTAGTGGCACATGCTTGTGTAGACCTTTCCTTTCCAAGGTTGGGTGCACCTTTCCTTTCCATGATTTTGTTGAACTTTCCATACAGCCTTGACTCTTAGAATCAGCACATCTTACACCCCCAAATATAAACAACTATAATCGAAAGCAGCTAGGATGTAGGCAGAACCGAAATGGAAATAAAAAGCAGAACAAGTGAACTGTTCCTAACTGCTTAAAAATGACAAACATTGATGAGGATGGTAAGTAAAAAACTGAGCCAAGTCACTTTGGAACACGATTCTTTGCCTGGATTCTATAGGACTAAAGACAAAAGGAACCCAACACAGATACTATTCTCTAGTTAACAAGTCTGCTTCTCACAGGGTATAAGTGAACTATTCTGTAACTACTTTATGTTTACACTAGAATTGAATAAAAACATATAGATAATGAGAACCAGGTTTCGCACTGTTGGAGAAATAAAAAAGGAGAAATATGAAGCGACAGGTAAGGAAAGGAGAAATAGTAGAATAAGCCTAGAGGTGTTGGATTGGAATCAGAGGTATCAGATGAACTCAGGTTTTAAAATGGATACAGAAAGAGAAAAAGAAATAAGTAGAGATGTGTGTGGTTGAATCCTGTCTTCTGGAGGGCCCAATAGCAATGAGCACACTGGTTTCCAGATCTTGGTTTCTCCATTAAAATGAACCAAAATTCCACAGGAAAAGTAGTAGATTCCAGGGTTTGGGCATAGAAAATACAAAATGAGCTCGGAACATCATATGCTACCGGAAAATAAGGAAGTGCTTGAAAAAGTATAGAGGTGTGACAAAAGGACACAGGCACCCATCTGAAGGAACACTCAGTGGTTAGATTTGTAACAATTTGCACAATAAAATAAATAGTGATAGAACTGGCTTGTAACCTATAGACAGAAATACCCATGACTCCATACTGATGTAAATGAATGACTGAATAAGTAAATGGGGGGGAGCAGTTTTTCCTTGCAGAATAATGACACACCTAGTCATTTAAGAACAAAGGCCTTGAATGACTAGGTGTGGTAGACAGAAAAATGTCTGCCTTTCTCCAAAGATGTCTATCTCCAAATCCTCAGAACTGTTAAATATGCTGCCTTACATGGCAAAGGGACTTTACAGATGTGACGATGTTAAGATCTTTGAGATGAAGATTATCCTGAATTATGCCCAAGGTAATCATGAGAGTCCTTGGAAGGAATGTTGCACATTTGGTGAACTCCTAAAAAATAAAAAAGGGACAGGTTACATAACTAACAAACTAGTAAGAAAAGGTGGTGGAATGGTAACAAACAAAAAATCTTAAAGAGGGCAACCAAGAAGAGAAAAAGGAACACAGAACAGTAAGACAAAAATGGAAAGATAGTAAAACAGTAGATTTAAATCTAAGACAGGGAATGGCATGAAAAACATCAAGATGCTGAACTCTGTGCATCCTTTAAGAAAAATATTTTAATTGGTTTGCCAATGCTGCGATTATCTCTGGAACAATATACAGTGTTTCACTAGGGACTCAGATGAAAAGAAGGCTTCTTTTTCATTATTTACCTCTATTTGAAGTTTTTGAAATTGGAATGTATTACATTCCAATTTCTAAAATACTAATTAAAATAAATATTTGTTGAATGAATATACTGGATATGAAAATTCATAGCAGAGACTTATCTTGTTGGTTTAAATTTAGATTTTCTTCTCCTCCACCCAATCCTCTCTCCCTGGGTTCTCCTTCCTTTCTTTGAACACTTTGTGCTGGAAAGGGGATTCAAGTGGCTTACTGCAATTACTGCAATTCACAAGACACATAATGCTCTCCAGCCTTTGTCTGGGCTGTACGGTGGCCTCTGGCTCTAGAGCGAAACCTACCCAGGAGTTTTTTTCAAGACTCTGACCTCCTGGAACTGGTTGTCAAGGTCTAGCACAGTGATGATGAAACCAGTCCTCTGGTCACCTTAGCCAGAGTCACCAAAGCATAAGGAAGACCCCTTACTTCATTAAGGGGTCTTCTTCACAGAAGAGGAAATCCTGAGAATCTAGTTCACTTTTTTCTTTTTTTTTTGAGTCAGTGTCTCACTCTGTCGCCCAGGCTGGATCACAGCTCACTGCAGCCTTGACCTCCTGAGCTCAGATGATCCCTCTGTCTCAGTCTCCTGAGTAGCTGGGACTACAGGCGTGTGCCACCACATTGGTTAAATTTTTTATTTTTATTTATTTATTTTTTTGTAGAGACGAGATCTTGCTATATTGCCTAGGCTTCTCTCGAACTCCTGGTCTCAAGCAATCTTCTTGCTTTGGCCTCCTCATGTGCTGTGGGATTACAGGTGTGAGCCACTGTGCTCAACCCAGTTCACTTTAAGAAGTTAGCAGAGAAATTAACCTAGCAGTTCCTGTCCTCAATCCAGGTCAAGTGTGTGTTTCTAGGATTTTGTCTGAGTCTCTCCTGGCCACCTGCAGCAGCTGTGGGAGGTCTCTGCATGGGAGGATGTCCCTGGGAGCATTACTCAACCCTGGTGGAGTGTGCAATGATTGACATGTATTTAGAGCACGAGGAGACTGGAGAAGTGAGGGTTTCACGAACAGGTACTACAAAACATTTTGTCCAGCCACAGAAATGCTTTTCAGTAGCTGATCCCTGGTGGCTGAACACAGGAGGTGCCTCACAAGGAGGGGGATGTGTCTCTGAGCCTGCAGAAAATACCAGGCAGGAAGCGGCTTTCTCCTTAGTAAAAGGCTGAAATCCTCCTGGGTTGGGGGAGTTCATCTCTGGTGACCTTTGAGGCCAAAGATAAATGCTTGTATATATTAAATTTTTTCATCCGACAAGCTTTTAGTGAACGTGTACTATAAGCCAACACCATAGGCTTTGATTTATCAGTGTTTGGAGGAGAACAGGAACAGAAAGCATGTCGTGGAGGAGAGTTTTATAACCTCAGCTTCTCACCCGTAGGCAAGCTAATAAACTGAGGCACGTCTTGTGGCAGTAAGACAACCAGGAGTCCCAGAATTAATTATTGCCATTTCTCTTCCATGAGACCAGTTGCTGGTCAAACCAGGGATTGACAAATTTGTCAAACCAGGGATTGACAAATTGCAGCCTGCGGCCAAATGTGACTCACAAGCAAAGCCAGCTCATGGTTAAATTTAGCTTGCTGCTGCTTTTTTATAAATAAAGTTTTATTGAAACACATCCACCCCCATTTGTTTAGGTATTGTCTGTGATTGTTTCCATTCCAAAATGGCAGAGTTGAATAGTTGCAAAGCCTAAAATATTTATTCTCTGGCCCTCTGCAGAAAACATGTTCTGACTCCTGTTATGAACTCACACAGAGTGAGGGTGGGTCCAGTGTGTCACCTGGAGACATTCAGAACTAGATTTTTCTTAGTAGGAAGGAGCAAGTTAAGGCTACGTAGATCGGTGGCCATTTTAGGACTGAACCTTGGCATAGCTTAGTGTGTACTTTTTCTGGGAGAGTGCATGCTTTGTAGCTATACACAGCAGGCAGAGTGGTGCAATTCAGCAGTGATCAAAAGCAGAGAAGTTTCCTCCTGCTACTGCTTTTCTTGGCAACTGCAGTCGGTGTGGAAGAGGATGGTTGCATGTCATGGGTTCAAGCCCTTGGATACAGCAATTAGAAATGCTGGACGTGATGAGCACCTTGCTACATGGAAGGTCCCCAAAACAAAATGTTGAGTGGAAAACGTAAGAAAAAGAGTGAGATCTAAAGAGATAAACTGTTTATGTCAATTACAAGTATATGCATCAAAAGCTTTACATCTTACTATGCCACTTGTAAACACAAAGATATACATTAAACACATTACAATTGCTGTGTGAGGGAGGACGGAGAGAATGGCTTAATTAATAACTAAGACAATGGAGAGGCCTCACGTGGACAAATAATGATACCGTGCTGTGAACTGAGGAGTTTAACCGACTCAGCCCTCAGCACTTGAGGTCCAAAGACTGCAAAGTAACTGAAATGAAAGGAAGGGAAGAAGGCGGAAGGGACAAAGGGAGGGAGGGAGGAAGGGGGAAGGAAAGGAGAGAGAAGGAATAAGGAAGGGAGGGGGAGAGGGAGAAAGGGAGGGAGGAAGGGAAGGAGGAAAAAAGGAGGAAGAGAGGGAAGGGGAGGAAGAAAAGAAAGAGAGGGAGGGAGGAAGGAAGGAGGGAATGAAGGGAGGGAAGAAAGAAGGAAGAAAGGAAGAGGGAAGGGAGGAAGACAGGGAGGGGAAGGAAGGAAGGAGGAAGGAGGAAGGGAGAGAGAGAGGAGAGAGGGAGGGAGGGGAAGGAAAGGGAGGGAAGGAGGAAAGAAGGGGGAGGAAGGAAGGGAAAAAGGAAAGAAGGGAGAGAGGAGGGAGGGAAGGAGAGAGAGAAGGAGGGGGAAGGAAGGAAGAGAGGAGAGGAGGGGAGGAAGGCAGGGAGAGGCAAGGGGGAAGGGGAAGAAAAGAAGAGAGGGAAAGAGGGGGGAGGGAGGGAGGGAGGGAGAAGGAAAGAAGAGAAGGAAAGGGAGGGAAGGGAGGGGGAGTGAGTGAGAGAGGAAGGAAGGAAGCGTGGGAGGGAGGGAAAGAAGGAAGGGGGAGAGAGGGAGGAGGGGGAAGGAAGGAAGGAAGAGAGGAAGGGAGGGATGGAGAAAGAAAGGAGGAAAGGAAGGGAGGGAGGGAGAGAAGGAGGACGGGGTGGAGGAAGAAAGAAGGAAGGATGAAAGGAGGGAGAAACAGGGCTGAACAAATCTGGAGACACACCCTGCTCCTACTATAGCTGGGACAACTACATGAGTTTGTGACCTGTGACAGTCTGTGGGGACTCAGCTTCCAAACAATCCAAAGACCTCGTGGCAGAGGCGGTGGTGGTGATGACGGCAGTGTGTGAGTGTGTTGTGTGTGAGGCATCGGCAGGGTCAGGGTCGGAGCTGGGAGACTCAAGCCAGATGGAGGTACGTCTAGGGCGAGGCAGGACGTGAGAGTCCCAGGAAAGCTGGGGTCAAGCCCCGGCTGGGATTCACAGACCAACCAAGAACCTGTTGCTTTGGCGACTGGTGCCATGTGGCGTGGGACAGGAGAGGGTTTCTGCTCTTTGGACGCTTACTTCAGACATATTAAGCCTTAAACTTGTTCTATTCTTGGAGTGGGCTCTGACTATAACACAAGGTTCTGACCAGCTCAAGGACGGAGCAAAACCTCAGGCAATAGCAGGTTGCCAGTGGGCCACTGTCCTCATCCTTTTGTTTTCCTCACGCAACTTGGAATCATAATTCTGTTCAACTCTTATGGGGTTGTTTTGACTATTAAATGAAATGGCACATACAGAAGGGCTCTGAAAAAATAAAGTACCCCAAATCTTAGTCATTAATATATTTAAGCAGTTTCTTAGAAAATAATTTCTTTTTCCCATCTACCCCATCTACCCACCCAGTTTACTGAGTAGAAAGAATGAAGAGTTAGTAAGACTTTAAGCAGGTAATTTACTTCAAAAAGACAAGAGAAAACGTAGTAGCCTTTATGTGATAGAGTCACTTTTTCCCAAAAGGAATATGTACTATTACACATAATTTTGTCCTTAAATCTCAAAAATTGAATGAGAAATTAAACCAATCCTTTCCCATGGCTTTCAAACATTCTGAGCTGTATCTAGGGACGGCCCAGTTTATAGCTAACATCTCTCAGGCTGTCCTAGCTGCTGCTACTGGAATCACATATAGTCATGCTCTGTTAGCCTTTGAAAAGAAGAATGGAGATGTTTTAAAAGTTCACAAGTCAGTGGACCTTTAAGCTTTTCTTTTCTGTTTTTTTTTTTTTTTTTTTGAGTCAGGGTCTTGCTCTGTTGCCCAGGCTGGAGTGCAGTGGCACGATTACAGCGGCACGATTACAGCTTACCACTGCCTCGAACTCCTAGGCTCAGGAAATCTTTCTGCTTCAGTCTTTTGAGTGGCTGGGACTACAGGCATGTGCCACCACACCTGGCTAATTTTTCTGATATCTTTTAAAGACAAAGTCTTGCTATGTTGCCCAGGCTGGTCTCAAACTCCTGGGCTCAAGTGATCCTCCCCTCTTGGCTTCCCAAAGTGTTGAGATTATAGGTATAAGCCACTGTGCCCAGCCTACTGGACATTATGCATCAGGAAAGAAATGAAAAGCACACCGCGAGAATTGTTCTTGCTAACCCCACTAAGATCATATTTTAAAAGAATACAATAAATCTACTAGCATCATTTTCTGGCATCAAATAAGTGAGACACATTTCTAAAATAGACTTTTTGTCATTTAAACAATAATTTGGAAATTGTAGTAGAGTCTAACAAGAGAGTAAGATTCATCTGTACTCAATTAAACATTCAGGGGACACACACACACACACACACACACACACACTGCATACATTATAATCATTTTCTGCAACATCAGGTTCAAACAATTTAAACAGTTCTGCATTCTGCTGTTTTTAAAATATAACTTTACATTACTCACACCTTCTCATGTTACTAAATTTTTCTCAATGACATAATTTTAGGTCCCAAATAATATTTCATTATATGAATAGGGCATGGTTTATTTGACTTTTTCCATATTTTGTTTGCTTGTAACAGTCATTACTATTACTAATACTTATTACTGTTATAAGTAACATTTTCATAAACTTTCTTCCACATAAATCTTTACTAGCATTGCTAATTGTTTCCTAGGACAGATTCATAAAACTGGAATTACCAGGACACAGGATGTTATCACTTTTCAATCTCTTGCTATATAGTTCCAAATTGCTATTAAGAACCATTGAAATAGTACACTCTAGTCAGCAGCTCAAGAAAGTATAGACCTTCACTAGCATTGTTTTTCGTCTTTTAAAGAAAAACCTAGGCCTATTGGAAAAGTGCAGGAAACAAACTGTTTTGTTCTTCCCAGCATCCTTTTAGGGAATATTCTTTCTCCCATTCCATAATCATTCATATCAGATCCTAGAAGCATAGACAGTATTCGAGTGACATGTATATTGCATGCTTTCATGTGACAACACCACATATTTTATTTCTTAAATAACCTTTGCGTTATAAAAAAGGAAAACCTCCACCATCCATGTTATTTTAGAAAATGTCTTATGCAAACAGCATCTCACAGATATATTACTGTCCTAGAGAATCCAGGCTTCTTTGGGTCAGGGCTTCCCTTTCAGTGATGAAAAACTCCCCAAGGAATATTTTCTTTTTGGATTTTTGGCTCCACACAGTGTCAGCCCTGACGTAGTCTATGCAAATGATGGCATTTATAACCCAGCGTGTAATACTTTACAGAAGGAAGGTATGTAGGAAGAACAGGCTGGGTGGCCAGGATAAAGCAGAGAGGGTAGAAAACATTGTGTGCCTCCACCAAAAAATACAGGAGACAGAAATAAAAAGGATGCCTAGAACGAAAGAAACAAGGAAAAGCAGCAGGAGATGACGTTTTCCAGGGCTTGAGATATAACTTACTTTTAAACAAAAGCAGGCACTGGCATAAAAGACACATTGCTATTTCACTGTCCAGCTTTAATTGAGGCAGGAATAAATGAGGGGAGAAAAAGCAACGAGAAACCTTTTGGAGAGCAGGATGAAGGGCCTACCTGCACAAAACCCTGGGCTCAGGGATTCAAGTTCAAGACAACTCTAGTTAAGACTTACATCTTGATCTCTTTCTGGGTGAAGGTGGGCTCCCTCTAAGGGCTCCTGTGATTTTTCCTGTTCACATATGACTCAGTTCTAAGGGTCATCAGCAGTATAGTCAGACAGTATTTTTTTTTTTATCGTGAGCACAGGAATTAAATACCCAATACGGTGGTTGTACAAAAGAGTTATGATGTTTAAGGGAGGGGGGAACACACATGGGTTTGCAGGCGAGTATTTAAATCCCCCCAGCTAGCCATTCCTGAAACAGAGTTTGTTCATAACTCAAGGCTCCATGGCCTCCCTCTGGCACCTCCTAGGGTTGTTCGCACCACGTCTGGATGGAAACAGCCTGTCTCTGCAGGGTATGCCTGGCAAACATTACAGAATAGTTGCTTCTGAGTCATCCCTGAAAAGGATGCTGAAGGGAAAAGGAAAAAACATGAACTACCAATTACAAGCTAGAGAAATACCTCAATTTACTTCTTGTTTTAGCAAAAGTAAAAAGTGTGCGCTCTCCTAACCCACCATAAGGAGCTGTCCAGTTATTTAGCCATTGTCTGTTACCCAAAACCTACCCTCTGTATATTCGTCTGTGATGCTGCAGCTGGGACTCTGCAAAGCACATTTCTGCTCTGCCGGAGGGCTCTCTAGTAGACTCTCCAATAGGAGGCGCCCAGGAGCCTGTGATGTTGAGGAGGTGGAAGGGTTTTGCTCCTCATTTACTGTTTCTTTTTCCTATCAGCGCCAACCTGGCCTGGGAAGCCTCTAGGGAACTGCTTTCTGCAGGTATTGCCTCTGTGATACCATAGAATTCTCCTATTGTTCTTTCAAATGCTTAGGTAACAATTTTATATTCAGTTAACTATTCTTTATGTTAAATTTATTGTGCACAAATATTGGTGTGGTTTCTGACTTCTGACTGAACCCTGACTGATCCATGAGCTTACACAGGTCTTTGTACACAGAGCCAGACAAGTGGCCAGGAAAGCTCTCTCTTTATCATTGGGTGATTTGGCATGTCTTTGGCCACAGTATTTTCTTTCTCCTTCTGTGTGACCAGCACAGAACTAGATGTGGGGACACGGTGATGACAAGGCGTAATCACTGCCCTCATGGAGTAACCATTGAGTAGTTGAAGAGAGATAATTTTGTGCTATTAATTCTGTTAATGTAACCGAATTCCATAGACTGGGTAGTTTATAAAGAACAGAAACATAGTTTCTCACAGTTCTCGAGACTGGGAAGTCCAAGATCAAAGCACCACCAAGTTCATTCTCAGGTTCCATGACGGCACCTTGTTGCTGCGTCTTCTGGAGAGGAGGAGCATTGTGTCCTCTCATGGAGGAAGAGTAGGAGAGAGAGAGAGACCCCACTTCCACAAGCCCTTTTTATAGCAGCATTAATTCATTTGTTGGGGGCAGAGTCCTTATGACCTAAGCACCTCCCATTAAGCCTCACCTCACAATACTGCTGCATTGAGGATTAAACTTCCAACACATGATTTTTGGGGGACGCATTCAGACTCTAGGCTCTCATGTGTTTCTTGATGTATGTTGCATTTTTACTGTAGAGTTTAAAGTCTGTCTATTCTCTCTCTCTTATCCAGTCTATCATCTATCTATCTACCATCTATCTATCTCTATTTGTCTATCTTATCAAATCTATCATATGTATCTATCTAATCCTGTCTGTCTACCTACCTACCTATCATCTTATTCTGTCTTAACCTATCTATCTTATCATTCCTATCTATCTATCTATCTTCTATCTATCTATCTATGTATCTTATCCTATCTTTCTTATTCTATCTACCTATCTAATCAATCTATCACTTATCTATCTTTTTCACTGGTGTGGCTTGATGAGTAGTTAAGAGCTTCAGCTCTGGAGTCAGACTGTCAGTCTTCCTGACTCTGTTCCTCGCTAGCTGCATGTCTGAGGACACGTTGCTTATTTACTCTAAGCCTTGGTTTCCTTTTCTATAAAATGGGACAATATTAGTATCTGCTTCTACCCCTCAGGGCTGTAAGGGTTATTTGAGATAATGCAAGTCACGTGCTCATCCTGGTACTTATTACCCACTAGGTACACAATCAGCTTTGACTGTTAAGAGAATTCCTCAGATTCTCTGGGGGAGCTAGCTAACTTTTTCTTTTGGGATAAGAGGTGACTTGGGGAAAAACATGGTTGTGAACAAGACAGGTGGGAGGAAAACAAAGAATTCTATCACATGGTTCTCAACAACAATGATAACACTACCACCAACACCAACAGCAACAACATAATTCCAATAATGGATTATTTACCAGCCAAGAAGCCAGAAGAGAGAATGGAAAACTAGGCTGGGCTCCCCTTTCTTAAGGCATATCTTGGACTGGAATAAGGCTGAGAAATGCCACAACCCAACGACATAAGTGGTGTGCGGTCAGGGCTGAACAGGTAAGGAGTTAAGAGATGGGATGTGCCTGTTGACTGTGATGTGCAATAAAGAAGTTGAAATTAGGAGCCTTGGAGTGTGAACCTAGCCGACAGCTGGGAAAAGCCGTCAATCCCAGAAGAGGAGGAGTAGACTACTTTTCAGTCCATCATTAGAAAATGTAAAAGAGCTTTTAAAGGGTGTCTTGAAATAGATATCACTAATGCCTCAGAGCAGAAGTATGCAATTCCTGTCCTCACATAGCCGTAAATCTCAATTTCTGTACATTACATGTTTGTCACAAGGGATTTTATGAGTCCATTTCCTTACTCTGTACACACTCTTCCATCAAAACTCTTTCAAATTGAGTACTTTGCCATTCTCATTGCTGTCTAGTATAAGACGCCCTCTAGAGCACTTGGAAAACTCTTGGTGACCAATTCTCATGGCAGCCTGTATTGAATTACCCTCAGTTCTCAGAGTGAAGGGTGAGTGACTTCCCCCTGGGGTTATGTTGGAAATAGATCTCAAGAGGTACTGTAGCTCTGGGGTTCTCTAAAGGTTACTTGGCCTGGGTGGACATCAAGGAATGCTCCAGGAGTCTCATACACATGGACAGGCATGTTGGTGAGGAAGGACGTAGCTAGACAGCAAGAGCCAAGAGAAAGAGAGAAAATCTGACTTTCATATTTTAACAGTGGAATGGAGAGCAAGAAAAGAGTTTGTTGGCCCAGTAACCTCAGAGTGTGATCTCAGCAGCAGCAGCAACTGGGGACTTAGAAATGCACATTCCTGGGCCCCACCCCAGCTCTCTGGTGCAGAGACTGCAGGTGGAGCTCAGCAATTTATGATTCAACAAGTCCTTCAGGGGATTCTGTTCACGTGGTGGTTTGAGAACCACGTGTGAGCACATGCACAGCCTTTATTGCCAAACCTGCAGAGGAGCTGGAAGGGACTTTGTGTGGTGTGCTGGCGTTAAGATGAAGATGTGAAGGAAAATATCAAGCCTGCATTCCGGTGGAGGCTAAAAAGGAAAAGTAGGAAACGCTCTTTCTCATTGCCCTTGAAACTGCAACCTAGAATCGTAGAAAGCAGAGGCGGAGGGAACCTTCACAGTTGTGGAATTCAGCTCCCTTTATTTTACTTCACGAGGACGCTTAGGCCAGAACCTGCCCAAGGTAGAGCCTGAGTCAAGTCTCAGAACCAGAGCCCCTGATTCCCTGTCCAGTGCTCTTTCCCCGTACCAGCTGAGGGCTCTTGGAAAGTCCTCCCTCCCACTCCAGACCTGCATCACCCCCACTGGGATTGTTCCCACGTCTTTCCAGGGTAGCTCTTTTCTTCATGCTTCTCTTGGCCTTACAGATTCCTGATGTCACTCTCTTCTGGGTGACCTTCAATGACTCATTTATTTCTCTCTTTTGTGTCAGGTTTTTTCAGCCTCTGTAATCTGGCTCCTCTGTTTCTCTTCCATTTTATGTCCTTCTACAATCTTGCTGAATGCTCTTTCCCCAGCAGGCACGGCCCTTTCTTTCCTTCTAAATCAATGGCCACTTCATTTTTTTTTTCTATAAAGGGCCAGATAGTGAATATTTTTACTATCTACTCAATTCTACTGCTAACAGTACAAAAGCAGCTGTAGATAATATGTAAACGAATAAACATGGCAGTGTTTCAAATAAAACTTTATTTACAAAAACAGGTAGGGGTAATAAAAATTCTCAGTAAGCTAGGAATAGAAGGGAGCTTCCTAGACTTGATAAGAAGCATCTACAAAAACCCCACAGCTAACATCACAATGGTTAGTGGTGAGAGACTGAGTGCTTTCCTTCTAAGATCAGAAACCAGAGTAGGAAGTCGGTTCTCACCACTTCTATTCAACATTGTACCTGAGGTGGAGGTTCCAACCAGGGCAATTAGGCAGGAACAATAAATAAACAAAACTGAAAAGGAATTAGTAGCACTATCTCTATTTGCATGTGACCTATAAATAGACATATGACATTTGCATGTACAATGTCCTAAAAACCCATTAAACACTATTAGAATTAATATATAAGTTCAGCAAGGTTGTGGAACACAAGATCAATATAAAAAATATATTGTATTTCCATATACTAACAATGACATTCCAAAACTAATTTCATTTACAATAGCATAAAAAAGGATAAAATACTTGGGAATAAATTTAACAAAAGAAGTCTAAGACTTCTGAAAATGGCAAAACATTGCTGGAAAAAAATCAGATTTAAATAAATGGAAAGACAGTTTAAGTTCATAGATTGAAAGACTTAACATTGTTAAGATGGCAACACTCCCCAAATTGATCTACAGATTCAAAGCAATCTCTGACACAATACTAGGCAGCTTCCCCCCCAGCCTGATCTTAAAATGCATTTGGCAATGCAAGATGCCCAGAATAGCCAAAGCAATCCTATGAGAGAAGAATTAAGTTGGAGAACTTACACTTTCTGATTTCAAACCTTACTACAAAGTCATAATAACCAAGACAGCGTAGTATTGGCATAAGGAAAGATAGGTAGATCAATGGAACATAATTGAGCGTCCAGGAATAAAACCATGTATTCATGGTCAAATCATTTTTGACAAGAGTGACAAGACCATTCTATAAATAGGGAAAGAAGAGTCTTCTAAGCAAATGATACTGGGACAACTTGGATAATCACAGACAAAGGGTAAAGTTGGACCATTACCCCAATCATATAAAAAAATTAACCCAAAATGGATCAAAGATCTAAATGTAACAACTAAAACTATAAAACCCTTAGAAGGAAACAAAGGGGTAAATCTGCATGATCTTGGATTTGGGAATGGATTAGATGCAACACCAAAAGCACAAGCAACAAAAGAAAAAAATAGATAAAACTGGATGTCATCAAAGCTAAAAGCTTTGCATTTCAAAGGATGCTATCAAAAAAGTGAAAATATATATAAATCATATATCTGATAAGGGATATATATCTAGAATACGTGAAGAATTCTTACAAGTCAACAATAAAGAGACAAGTAATCCAGTCAAAAAGTGAGGAAAAAGCCGGGCTTGGTGGCTCAGCCTGTAAT
This sequence comes from Cephalopachus bancanus, assembly GCA_027257055.1. NCBI lineage: Eukaryota > Metazoa > Chordata > Mammalia > Primates > Tarsiidae > Cephalopachus > Cephalopachus bancanus. The sequence goes on from JAPVLO010000104.1 coordinate 1,612,882, forward strand.
TCCAGCGCTTTGGGAGGCTGAGGTGAGTGGATTGCCTGAGCCCGTGGGTTCTAGACCCTCCCGGGCAACTTGGCGAGACCTCATCTCTACAATAAATCAAAAATTGGCTGGGCGTGGTATCGCGCGCCTGTAGTTCCAGCTACTTGGAAGGCTAAGGTGGAAGGATCGCTGGAGCCCAGCAGGTCGAGGCTGTGATGGCCGGGAGTGTGCCACTGCACTCCAGTCTGGGCGACGGAGTGAGACTCCAACTAAAAAAAAAAATGAGGAAAGGATTTGTAGACACTTTTCCAAAGAAGATATACCTAGGCAAATGACCACATGGGAAAATGCTTAACATCATTAGTCATTAGGGAAATGCAAATCAAAACTACAATGAGATACCTGTAGTAGTCCATTTTGCATTGCTCTAAAGAAATACCTGAGACCGGTAGTTTATAAAGAAAAAAAGCTTTATTTTGGCTCATGGTTCTTCATGGTGCTGGTATTTTCTGGGCTTCTGGTGCAGCCTCAGGAAACTTACAGTTATCACTGAAGACAGAGAGGAAACAGCATGTCACATGGTGAGATCAGGAGCAAGAGAGAAAGAAGGAGGTGCTAGGTTCTTGAACAATCAGTTTTCTCATGAACTAATAGAGCAAGAACTCACTCATTACTATAGGAACAGCACCAATCCATTCATGAGGGATCAGCTTCATGACCCAATCACCTCCCACAAGGCCTTACCTCCAACACTGGAGATCACATTTCAACATGATGACCATCCAAGCCATATCAATGCCATTTTCACATCCACTAGGATGGCTAGAATACAAAAGACAGACAATAACAAGTGTTGATAACGATGTGGAGAAATTGGAACTCTTGTACACTGCTGGTGGGAAAGAAAAATGAAGCAGCCATTTTGGAAGAGTCTGATAGTTCCTTAAATTATTAAACATAAGCTGGGCTCGGTGGCTCAGCCTGTAATCCCAGCACTTTGGGAGGCCAAGGTGAGTGGATTGCCTGAGCCCGCGGGTTTGAGACCAGCCCGGGAAACTTGGGGAGACCTTGTCTCTACAATAAATAAAAAAATTAGCTGGGTGTGGTAGCATACCTGTAGTTCCAGCTAGTTGGAAGGCTGAAGCGGAAGGATCGCGGGAGTGCAGCAGGTCATCGCTGGAGTGGCTGTGAGTGTGCCACTGTACTCCAGCCTGGGCAACGGAGTGAGACTCCAACTCAAAGAAAAAATTATTAAACATAGATTACATATCATCTAATATTTCCACTGCTAGGTATATATCCAAAAGAAATGAAAGCATATGTCCACACAAATACTAGTACACAAAATTTCATAATAGCATATTCATAATAGCCAAAAGATGAAAAAAATCCCAACATCCACCGATTGATGAATGAGCAAATAAAATTTGGTATATTTATACAATGGAATATTATTTGGTCTTAAAAAGCAATGAAGTATTGATACATATAAAATGAATAAATCTTTTAAAATTATGCTAAATGAAAGAAGCCAATCACAAAAGATTAGATATATACTTCCATTTCTAGCTATATGAAAATTTCACAGTAGGCAAATTTACAGCGATAGAAAGCAGACTAACTGCTGCCTAGGATGGGGGTGGAGAGAAAAGAGGGGAAACCAGGGAAATAGAAATTGACTTCCAGTGGGATTCTTTTATAGAGGATGAAAATGCCAAAATTAGATTGTGCTGATTGTCGCACAACTTTGTGAATATAGTAAAAGTCATTGAATTGTGTACTCTAAACGTTGCATTGTGTGGCATGTGAATTATAATTTTAAAAGATGTTAAGGCCAGGCTCGGTGGCTCAGCCTATAATCCCAGCACTTTGGGAGGCTGAGGCAAGTGGATTGTCTGAGCCTGCAGGTTTGACACCAGCCCGGGAATCTTGGTGAGACCTCGTCTTTACAATAAAATAAAAAATAACCGGCGTAGTTTGGTTATAGTTATGCACGCCTGTAGTTCTGGCTACTTGGAAGGCTGAGGCGGAAGGATTGCCGAAGCCCAGCAGGTCGAGGCTGAGGTGGCCGAGAGCGTGCCACTGCACTCCAACCTGGGCAACGGAGTGAGACGCCAGCTCAAAAATAAATAAATAAATAAATAAATAAATAAATAAATAAATAAAAGCTGTTTAAAAACAAACAGATGGTGGGCTGGATTTGACCTTTCAGTCATTGTTTGCTTACTCCTGCTCTTAACAGAATTTACCCAAATTCTATGCACCATGGAAGACTCATGTAAATCAAATAAAAACACCAATCTCTTGAGGCTTGTGATTTTTCTCTTGTGGGTTCTGCTGCTGTCTTAACTAGACTAGCCATATTTATTAAAGTCTATCATGTGTTAAAAACTGTGCTAAGCCGAGCTCGGTGGTTCAGCCTGTAATCCCGCGACTTGGGAAGCTGAGGTGAGTGAATTGCCTGAGCCCGCGGGTTCGAGACCCGCCTGGGCAACTTGGTGAGAACTCATCTCTACAATAAATCAAAAAATTAGCCAGGTGTCGTAGCGCGCACCTGTAGTTCCAGCTACTTGGAAGGCTGAGGTGGAAGGCTCGCCAGAGCCCAGCAGGTCGAGGCTACAGTGGCTGGGAGCGGCTACTGCGCTCCAGTCTGGGTGACAGAGTGAGACTCCAACTCAAAAAACAAAACAAAAACAAACAAACAAAAAACCGAAAATTGTGCTAAGTATCTGATATATAAGGGCAGGGGAGCAGGATTGGCAGTAGTGAGAAACTGCCGGGGGGGCACACCTCATCAACAAGGGTACCTACATAATGAACATTTGTATACCTAACCCTGAATTGTATCCCACATCTTTAAAATAAAAAATTTTAAAAAAGGAAGAAATACAAAAAGTAGTTGAATGCAGTTCTCCTCCTAAAGAGCTTGTGACCTTATGATCAGGTAACAAAACAGGTGAAACCAAACAACTAAAACAAAGTGAGGTGACATATATAAACATTTCACACCCACTGGCATCTTCTGGTGCAGCCTCAGGAAGCTCATGGTCATGGCAGAAGACAGAAAGGGAACAGGCGTATCACATAGAGCAGGAGCTAGAGAGAGAGAGAGAGAAGGAGGTGCTGGGCTCTTAACAACCAGTCCTTCATCAACTAACAGAATGAGAACAGTCCATTCATAAGGGATCTGCCCACATGACAACAATATAACATGATCTTGGTATAAAGAAGGAATACCTAAACTTAAACTTTGATGGTTGGCTGTCGAGGGAGTGCTGATTAGAGAAAATGGCAGAGCAGTGACTCTTAAAAGGTTGTGTAGGAGGTTGCCAGGAGGGACACAGGAAAGAGGCACTGGTTGCAGTAGAGAGCCAAGTAAGCAGATTTTGGAGGTATGAATCAGCACTCTGCATCTGAGACCCTAACTGGTTCTGCAGACCACAGACCTGAAGAAGGCTAGAGTGGGAGGGGCTAGGCTTGAATATAGAACCCCTCTTCTTAATCTTGACAGTTCTGCTGCTTTTTCTCTCCAGTTGCTGATTCTCCTTTGTCCCAGTTCCAGGGTGAACTTCTTTTTCGGCCCACAGTGGTCTCTTTCACCAGCCAGCTGCATTTCCCTTTTTCTTTAGTATCTTCCCTTGTTTCTCCACCATGATGGTTTCAATAAAAATATCGTCCATTTACTAAATTCTTCTGCAAATCTCATTTTACCTTCTGTTCAGTCTTTCCCATTGTTCTTTTTCTTTTCTTTTCTTTTTTGAGTCAGGGTCTCACTCTTTCGCCTAGGCTGGAGTGCAGTGGCTCGATTACGGCTCACTGCAACCTCAACTTCTTGGGCTCAGGCGATCCTCTCTCCTCAGCCTCCCAAGTAACTGGGACTGTAAGCACATGCCATTGTACCCAGCTAATTTTTAAAATGTTTGTAAAGACAAGGTCTCATTATGCTGCCTAGGCTGGTCTCAAACTCCTAGGCTCAAGCAATCCTCCTTTCTGATCCTCCCAGATACTGGGATTACAAGCGTGAGCCACTGCACGCAGCTCCAGTTTTGCAAAGAGCATTCTGGCTAATCTCCTTGAACTATTAGCTTTCTTAAACTTTTTGATAGCTAAAAATCCACAGGTCAGCATTATGCTAAGTTCTGTTTTCTGCACTTGACCAAGGACAGGCACTTATTAGAATTCAAAGAAGATTCATACTTGTGTTTTCTTCCTAACGCTTACTCCAGTCAAGAGGACAGAGCAGGGTGGTCCTGTGGCTGGGACATCCATTAGATGCGACTCTCATCTTGTGGTTCCTGGATTCTCCTGGGGTCAAGTGCCTTTTGCTGGGATACCAGATTTGTCCAGTGAATAATGTGGTCCTCCTGGCCAAGGCACTTTTTAGATTCTGCCCACAATGACACTGGTACTTCATCATTGTAGACACAGGAAACCATACGCCTTGGATGTGAAATTGTAAAACAAACATATCTGGGCTTGCCGTTCTCTCCTCCAAAGTAAAATCTCCTCCAGGTCATGACCAAAATAAGAATATTTTGTGAGACTAAGAAGGGAAGTGCAAAGTGGCAGAGAAAGGAAGACAGAAAATCATGGTGATAGGAGGGGGGAGTTTAGGGATTGAAGGCAAACCAGTTATGCCAAGAATGAGATGTCTGCAGTGGGGGAAATCTACTATTGAATCTAATGTTTCACTCCTTCCTGAAGCCAATCATAAAAGTACTTGAAATGATGATAATAAAAATAAGCTGTGTGTGGTGACTTGTGCCTATAGTCCTGGTACTTTGGGAGGCTGAAGTGAGAGGATTGCTTGAGTCCAGAGTTTGAGACTAACCTGGACAACATAGACAAACCTCATCACTACAAAAATTAAAAAAAAAAAGTTTTCTGGGCGTGGTGGTGTGAGCCTGTAGTCACAGCTATTCAGCAAGCTGAGGCAGAAGGATCGCCTGAGCCCAGGAGATTGAGGCTGTGGTGAACCGTGATCATGTCACTACACTTTAGCCTGGGGGACAGTGTGAAACACTGTCTCAGAAAAAGAAAGGAAGAAGGAAAGAAGGGAGGGAGGAAGGAAGGAAGGGAGGGAGGAAGGAAGGAAGGAAGGAAGGAAGGAAGGAGGGAAGAGAAAGGCAAAGAAAAGAAAGATGAGGTGATATTTGATGGGACTATGTTGAGTTTAACAGATCCTAGGACTGGAAGCCTGGTTTAGCTCCCTGGGGACACTTTGACATCCACTTCAGGGAAGGAGAGTGTCCTGGATGCGCACCTCAGCACTGCAGCATCAAGGCTTTCTAAAAAGGTGCCACATCAGGAACTTGTGTTTAATAGCCTTGGTATTTCATTTTAATTTTATTTTCAATAAATATTCACATCACAGTCAGAAATTAGTCATAGAAATTAAAGTTTCTTTTTAGCTGGGTCCCCAGTGTACTTTGTCAGCATTATGAAATGAATGTTTTCCTTAAGAAATGGGCTTCAAGCAGGCGATGAATGAGTGGTCTCCCAGTTGGGAGCAAAGGGGCTGGTGGGAGAAGTGGGGTGTCACCCTGTCTGTGTGAGTGAGCACTGACGATTCCAGCCTCATCTCCCTCCAGCAGCACCCTAGGGTCTTCCCTGACTGTCCCTGCTTTCCTTCTTTATTTTCTGCCTAAAAGATAACTCTACTGGGTACGACAGTTCACACTTGTAATCCCAGCACTTTGGGAGGCTGAGGCGGGAGGATCACTTGAGCCCAGAAGGGTGAGACCAGCTTGGGCAACACTGTGAGACCTTGTCTGTACAAAATGAAAAATGAAAAAAAAAAAAACAGCTGGGCATGGTGGCGTGTGCTTGTCGTCCCAAGTATTTGACTGAGGAAGGAGGATTGCTTGAGCCCAGGAGTTGGAGGTTGCGGTGAACTATGATCACACCCCTGCACTTCACCCAGGGCAACAGAGTGAGACCCTGACTCAAAAAAAAAAAATGTGGCTCTGATGATCTTAAATATCACTTGGCCTGACTGAGTGATATCCTGTTCTAAGTACAAAGACTCGGAGCAGAAATGGGCATCATGCCTCTTCTTCATCTTCCTTTTCCTTGCCTCCCCTCTTCACTCCCCCTTTCCACTCCTTACCCTCCAACTCCTGTTTTTTTCCAGGAACAACAACAGCAAACCATCAGTTCCCAAACAAATACCAAATGAGCTCAAAGAGCCACCTGAGCTGAGGGATTGTCCACATCAGCAGGGCGTGAGCCCAGATTCAGCCAGCCAGATGCCCGCTGTTTTTCTCACCTCTGATTTCACTTTGCTTCAGCCTTAACCTTGAAATAAGCTACCCTGTGCCAAGTCCAGGCACATCCCCAGTGTAGCATCAGTGTAGGGAACTAATTCCTCACACTGCTGAACTTTCTGGTGTCTGAACTCTGTAGACCGAGGGCCTCGCTGTGGTCAGGCCTCTCTTTCCTGGGAGTTGTGGACACAAGATTTTTGTCGATTATTCTTTAAGGGCTGCTGCCCCATGTGGCCCGCTGGGAAGGTGAAAATCTTACTCTTGAATTTCTAATTAATATTCCTTCTAGGGGCCTTCTTTGGGAGGCTCCATCCGGTTCTGGCTAGAGGACAGCTGGCCTTGCTGTGTGAACACTGCCCGGAAATGCTGTGATCCCAGAACTGGCTCCGGTGGAGTTCAGTGCTGAACTGAAGAACGCAAAATGCTGTATTAGCCACACGTCCCCATGTGCCTGTAGCAGTAACTGGGGAGGACATAGGGAGCCATTCAAAGGAAGCAAAGACACCTAGGAAGCCAGGGTTATTTTTCATTTAATTTGTGTATGTATGTATGTATTCTTCCTTGGCTCTGTGAATACCCAGCCACCACTCCCCACTCCCCCACCCTTTTTTTTGAGACAGGGTCTTGCTCTGTTGCCCAGGCTGCAATGGTGCAATCATAGCTCACAGCAACCTTGACCTCCTGGGCTCAAGTGATCCTGCAGCCTCAGCCTCCTGAGTAGCTGGGACTACAAGCACATGACACTACAACTGGCTAATCTGTTTTGCTTTTGTTTTGGTAGAGATGAGGGGGAGTCTCATTATGTTACCCTGGCTGGTCTTGAACTCCTAGCCTCAAGCAATCCTCCTGCCTCAGCCTCCCAAGGTGCTGGGATTACAGATGTGAGTCACCACCTCCAGCCTGAAGTCTGGGCTATTTTGTATAAGCCTCTTCCTTCCAGGGGCTCTGACAATGCCTGCCATGAAATTCCCTGCCCTTCCCACCTCCCCAGCAGGAGGGATTCACTGGGCAACTGTGTCTCATAACTCTTCCTTGCATGAACCTCACTAAACTTCAGATTCGTCAGGGTAAACAGCAGATGGGGATTGAGAGTTGATTCCTGGAAGATGCTGAGGTTAGACATGGAGCAATGGAGCCATTTGCTAATCTCAGGCTCTTCTTTGCTGTCTCTTTGGCTTTCACTCAGGACTTCTGTGCCTAATGCTAGCCTAGCTGCCGGACTATAGAGGCATGGGGACAAAGGGATTTGGGTAGGTGAGGTGTGTGAAGGTCTAGGGAGGGAATACCGGGTCGGAGAAGTTGACAGTCCTTGGCTTCTCTTTTATTACAACCTCAAGACCATTTGGAGCACTTCATGAGGAGCCATTGTAGACTAAGCTGCCCCCAGGTCCCTGCCCCCAGGCAGGGTCTCAAAGTTGCCAACATAAAACAGGTCAAAAAGGACAGACCAACCTGGCTGAGGTGTGGTCAGGATGTAAGGCTGATGTGTGCCAGCACTATTAGCTTTGCAGAAGGAGGGTGAAGTACCCTTTTCTGAACCCAGAGCTGCTTTCTATTGTCTAAGGTGGTGCTTCATGGAGGTATCCAGACCCACAGCTGCCAGACATGTGGCAAGTGATTTTTTTCTTTTCTTTTCTTTTTTTTTTTTTGAGTTGGAGTCTCACTCCTTTGCCCAGGCTGGAGTGCAGTGGCACGCACACTCACAGCCACCCCAGCGTTGACCTGCTGGGCTCCAGTGATCCTTCCTCCTCAGCCTTCCAAGTAGCTGGAATTACAGATGTGTGCTACTGCACCTGGCTATTTTTTATTTTTTACTGTAGAGACGAGGTCTCGTCAAGTTGCCCGGGCTGGTCGGACCTGTGGGCTCAGGCAATCCACTCGCCTCAGCCTTCCAAGGTGCTGGGATTACAGTCTGAGCCACTGAGCCAGGCTGCAAGTGATTTCTTATAACACTTATAAAAGAATTTGCTGATTGTTTACTTAAAAAGATAAAATATTTTCCATATTGTCCCTAGAACATTGCCAGACACTCACCAGCAATTGGATAGCTTTCCTGCATAGGAGAGAGCAGCTGAGTTACAACTAGCACACTAAGTATGCCATGTGTGTGCATAGCATCTGCTAGACAATGAGGTCAGCTGATCCGAGATGGGCATTTCATGGTTCACAAAGTACGATCTGGAAAAGGAGAAAAACAATAACAAATGCAACCAGAGGTTGAAAATGATGATGGGATTCTGTCTTTTATGCCAATTCTGATTGCTAGAGGCTGTGGTGAGGCATTCCAGGACTGTGGGCTTAAAGGGCAAGAATTCCACAATCTATTGGCGATGTCTGCCATGGGTAAGGGAACTACAGAATGAAAATCTGCCCGAAATGCTCCTTTGAGAGTGATCCCAAGGCGGGATCTGGACATAGTAAACAGGAACACCAATGTCTGTTTGTGATGTCTGCCATGGGTGAGGGTGATGGTCAGCCTCATGTATCTGATATAAGCAAACTATAGAACGGAGTTTCAAAATCAACTCCATTTCCACTTGCCCTAGTCCCTTTTCTTAAATTGCTCACCCTGGAGGAGGAAGCAGCAGAGTGACTCACAAGTGTCCATTTCTGTGTCTACCAGCTCAGGAGGAAGAATTTCCACACCTTTTGCCTCCTCTGCACTGTGGCAAGTATAGTACCTCCCAGGCCACTGAGTGAGTCCATCCCCATCTCCCTCCCACCTCTGCTGGTGTTACTTTTGGTGTAATTAAAGTTTGGGAACAGGTATATCTCTTGTTGAATTCCCCAAATCCCACTATGCGTATAATCCTGAGGAAATGTCAGTAGTAGTGGAACTGGTGACAGTTGTACCAGGCTTGGAAAAGACATTTTGGTTTTTATATATATCACACACAAATTATATGTTCATATTTTGTCTCCAGACTTTCTTTGCTAAGTGCCCTGAGAGACAAGGAAAAAAACAGGAACTGATAGATTGCTTCAAATACTCAAGAACCTCCAAATCCCCCACTAGATGAAAAGCAAATTAAGGATCCTTGACAGGTTAAAACCAAGTATTTGGGGTTTCTCCACTGGCACGAATGAACTTCCAGCTTAATAACTTTCTTAGAATTCCCCTGCTGCTCTATACTGTGATCCTTCCAGCTACACGAGCTTATTCCTGGTATGTGTCATGAGTTTTAAATATGACGGTGGCCTTTAATTAAATCCTTGTTTATCATACAGTTAATGGGCTAAGACTAATGACCAAAGGAAAAATAAACTTTTGGTGATTTTTCTCCCACATCATAGGATACTTGAGAAAAAGAACAAAGTGATCTACTCAAGGGTGAGTATTATAAATGCCATTTCCCCTATTTCTCCTACATGAGTTCTGGAATGATTTGGGACAGCCAGTCACTCTGCCTGGTACATCAAGAAATGACTATAAATCTGTTCATAGGAGCTTAGAGATTCAACATCCTTTTGCCAAGAACGCTGCTTGGTCTGGGCACGCCACCATCTGCAACGCGATCCTTGAAATTCGAGATGACAAATCATCAGGGTCACCTTTCTCTCTTTTCTCTTTTTCAATGATGAAAATAGAATCCGAGTGTTTACTCTGGGAACTCTGAGTGCATACCTGCTAAACGCACACTCGCTGGCCCCACTGACCTAGCTTCATCTCCTGTGTGTGTCTGCCTTCTTCACTCTTGCCCATTACCGGTCTCCTCCCCACCTCTAAATTTCTAAATACTGAATCAGATTTTGAAAGTTGAGAGCCCTGGGTTCTCCTTTCTGCAGTAATGCTGTGTGACCTTGGGACAGTGACTCAATCACTTTGTAACTCACTTTTCTTTCCATCCACAAAGCAGGGATAATCATATTATTCTCTGAACTACCAAATGAGATTTTCTGACAATCAGTCATGGAAGTGCATGTTTAAGATGGAAAGAAGAAACCTCAAGTCTCTGTGACTATCTGAGGGTATTCTTGGATGTACTCCCCTGAGTCCTGGGCAGGAAGGTGCCACGTGAACACAAGACAGATAGGTGGGATGCTTACTGTCATTGGCAAGGGACAAACAGAAAACTCAATGACTCCAGGGCACTGTTGTGAGAACACCAGAAGCTGAGCTCCCAAGTCGACCATCATAGTCATCAAAATATTTCTAATTTTCCTTACTTAATCCAAGCCAGCAATCTCAAATTTACTCATTGATCATTGATATAGTTTGGACGTTTGTTCCCTCAAATCTCATGTTGAAATGGGATCTCCAGTATTAGAGGTGGGGCCTCGTGAGAGGTGACTGGGTCATGGGAGTGGACCCCTCATGAATGGCTTAGTGCCGTTGTTCTATGGTAATGAGTGAGTTCTCACTCTATTAGTTCATGAGAGAGCTGGTTGTTTAAAAGACCTGGCACCTCCCTTCTTTCTCTTGCGTCTGCTCTTGCCATGTGACACTCCAGCTCTGTTTGTCTTCTGCCATGAGTAAAAGCTTCCTGAGTCCTTGCCGGAAGCCCAGCAGTTGGTGGTGCCACATAGAACCCTGGGCCTAAATGAGCCTCCTTTCTTTAGAAGTGACCCAGCCTCAGGTATTCCTTTACAGCAATGCAAAACATACTACTACAGTCACCTAAGAGGGAGGTTAGAAATGCGATTTGGTCCCTAGGATTTCAAAGCCTCTGGACTGACAGATACTTAGTGGGTGGTCATAGAGATTCCCTGGATAGAATTAAATGGTTCTGTGATTTAGAGGGAGAAAAATTATGTTCTTATTTTTTTTACTAGACTTTAACTGAAATTAAGTATTTTCTGTAATTATAAATGTGGGCCACAGATCACAATATATTAGCAGGACTTTTGTCTCTCAGAAATTGAAGATATTTTCATATGACACTACTATTGTTGCGCATACCTTGAAATACCGTTTGCACTGATCACTGTTTTGAAATTGCAAATGTTATTAGACCAGCTGCTGGATCTGGCTGAGTTAATAAAGAAGCACATGTATAACACTGTATCACACATTTGATTAAAAATATTTTTCCATTTCAATATAATTGTTTTCCTTTGAAACCTTATGCATTTGACTCTGTATATTTAAAAACATGATTCTTCAAGGGGTCATCAGAGTCCAAGGCACAGAAAGCTTAAGACTGCCTGCCCAGATCTGTCTGCTGCCTCTCGGGGCCTGAGGCAGCAGGCCTGAGCAGAGACAGAGTCCAGACTTCCCTGTCAAAAGGCTGGGTCTGAGCCCCGGGTCCATGTCTGTATAATTATGGGGTGACTTAGCTTCTGGGAGTTTCCATTCCTCCCCATAAAAAGGAGATGATAATAACTTCTCGTATGGTCGGTGAGGGATTCAATAAGATGACAAATGCGGGATGTTGTATAAACTGTAAAGTGCTATGCAAATGCTAGGTATTAATATTCAACGGTTCCAGGCACTTCTTTTACTTTAGCATTTCTAGCATCAAGCCAGTAATGAAGGGGAAATGAAAAAACAACAGCAATCTGGAGACCAGATGCTTTGTATGCAAGAAACTGGAAGGGAAAAGTGCATTTGTGTCTTGAATTGTGGAACATTCGTGTGTGTGGTTAAGAATGTAATAGAATCAGATAGATCCAGGTAAAAGCCCTTTCTCTGCCACATATAGGCTGAGTGTCTTTGCCACATTTTAAAAACCCTTTGAACCTCAATTTGCTCATCTTGAAAATAGGGATACTGGCCACCTCATGAAGTCGTTGGTAAAGACTAAATAATGCTTATTCCTGTGCTAGCATGTATGATTCAAGGTTTGCGTTTGGATAATTTTCCAAACCCATTATACTATACTGCTAATACTAGTGTGATCTATTGCCCACATTTATAATGACAATAAACACTTAATTTTGGATAAAGACTAGTAAACATACGAACACAATTTTTTTCTCATCTAGGTCCCAGCGTTCCTTAGCAATCTGAAAGGAAGCAAATGGGATAGAAACAGAGAAATGCAGGAATTGTCTGCAAAATTTCCTCATGAATGGCAGGCCCAGAAGCTTTCTTTTTCAACGTGTTTCAGTTGAGTATTACCAAGAACATCGGCAGTGCCCTTTGATGAACTTGACCTTCCTATTGTTGGGCTGCTGACAGCCTAGAGCTCCCATGTTGCCATTTGTAAACTTACCACGCCCTAATCCATTTTGCTGTTCACTAGCCACAGCTGGCTATTTAATTTTAAATTAATTTAAATTAAGCAAAATTAAAAATCCCATTCCTTAGTTACACTGGTCTCATTTCAATTGTACAGTAGCCACACGTGACTAGTGGCTACCACTGAATCAGGGAACATTTCCATTATTGTGCAGGTGTCATTGAACAGCACTGGGACAGTTTGTGAAGGGTTAAATCTTCCCTGACAACACAGCCTAGACTGCAATGGTATCATTTATGTGAAACAAGGCAACAAACAGCCTGGAGTATATCCTCTTAGTCTTCCCCCCAAACCCATCTGGATCTCAGCAGGAAGGTGCCCCCTTGAGTCCTAGTTACATAGATTTGAGTGTTGCTTTCTTCTTTGTGCATCTCACAGTACAGAGGTCCCCCCTTACCCATGGTTTCACTTTCCCAGGTTTTAAATTACCCTTGGCCAACCACTGTCCAAAAATATCCAATGAAAAATTCCAGAAAAAAAAATTCATAAGTTTCCAATCACAAACCATTCTGAGGAGTGTGATTAAATCCCCTGCAGTCCTGCTCTGTCCCGCCTGGGACTCTTGAATCATTCCTGTGTCCAGAGCATCCGGGCTGCAGACACTCCCACCTGAGTCACTTAAGAGCTGGCTCTGTCATCAGATCAAGTGTCATAGTACCACAGTGTCTGTGTTTAAGTCACCCTGGTTTTACGTAATAATGACCCCAAAGCTTAAGAGTAGTGATGCTGGCAATTCGGATATGCCAAAGAAAAGCTGCAAAGTGCCTTATTTAAGTGAAAAGGTGAAAGTTTTTGACTTAATAAGAGAAGAAAAAAATCATATGCTGAGGTTGGTGCATAGAATATATAAGATTCAGGCTGGCTGTGGCGGTTCACACCTGTAATCCCAGCACTTTGGGAGGCTGACACAGGAGGATTGCTTGGGCCCAGGAGTTCGAGACCGACCTAGGCAACGCAGTGAGACCTCATCTCTACAAATTTAAAAGAAAAAAAAACTGGGCATGGTGGACTGCATCTGTAGTCCCAGCTACTCAGCAGGCTGAAGCAGAAGGATCGCCTGGGTCCAGGAGGTTGAGGTGGCAGTGAGCTGAAAACATGCTACTGCACTCCAGCCTGGGTGACAGAATGAGACTCTGACTCAAAAAAAAAGTTTATATAGGATTCAGTGCTATCCATGGTTTCCAGCATCCAGATGGGAATTCAGGCCTTTCAGAACCCCAGCATGCAGGGATCTTGGAGCGTACCCCTGAAGGATAAGGGCGTCTGCTCTAGAAGAGGACCTGGTACTTGCTTCCTTTGGCATGGTGATACCACTGGTCTTATTTGCAAAGTCTCATTAAGCCAGTAAGAATGAGAGTCACAAACTGGCAGCCCTGCTTTGATGGATTTATCGGCTGTACCTCAGTTTCTTCGTTATAACATGGTGATGCCACTTCTCACCACGCATCACCTTCCAAAGACACCAGAAGCATCATAAAGAAGCGGCATATAAAACACTCTTACCAATGAAGAAGCTCAAAGTCTTTCAAGATTCTTTCCCCTGCCTTCCCTTTCTCAACGTATTCTTGAAAGAAATAACCTTCTCTCTCACTATTGGGTTTGTTCTCCAAAACCAGTGACCTGATTTCCATTCATTGTGAAGCTATCCTTGTGGATTCAAGATAGGGGTCACTGAAAGAGAGGAAGAAATGGTAACCTAGGGAAATCTGTTCCCTGTCACCTCCTAAACATGAAGATGTGTTAGTTAAGGTAATGCTGTAACAGACAAACCCCTGAATGTCAGCAGGTTAACACAGTGGAAGCTTATTTCTTGCCCACATAAAGTCCCACTTTGTGTTTCAGGAGAGACTTTCCATGATGAATTCTGAGGATACAAAGCAACTTCTTTAGTGTCACTACCTGATAGATCTTCTAAAATTGGCCAATGGATTGGACCAGAGGGAATGGAGGCTGGTGTGGAAGGTTGGTGTGGACAGGCTGGAAGTAGGGCACAGCACGTCTTCCTCTCTCTGCAATCTGATTCACCAGGTGGGACTTTGGGCTTTCTGCACAAAGTCTGGCTCGGATCCACAGGTTTCCTCTTTTGCCAGAACTAGGGATGGGAGGGCTTGGAAAGCCACCAACAACCTCAGTGTTTGTGGCTTACTTGGACCATAACTTCAAGTCAATGGGTAGAGTTGATAAGATCCATGATTGTTGACGCAGACCCCATCTCCACGAAGGGATTCTAGTTAAGAGGTTGCTGAGATCTCTAGCCAAGCACAGAGACCACATCCAGAGTTCCATTTCTCTGTTGATACATTCATCATTGGGATGTTGGGAGAGACACCTTCCTCCGCGAGCCACACAAATGGCCCCTGGAAACTGGTCAGTGAACATCTTTACCACTCAGAGGTACCTTTTGTAAGACTGAGGGAGTGGGAACCTCAGGCAACTCTCGGCCATTTTAGACAAGTCCTCAAAGATCAACCTCCTACAGGAACTTGGCCCCAGATGTTTCATATCAGATGAGCGTTCCTTTCCCCAGGGACATTCTGCAGCCCTCTCTTGCCATCCTAGGCGGTGTCAGCTCAGGCAAGGCAAACTAATTTTAACCCGAGGGTAAGTAAAAGCATAATTAAGATGGTAAATCTGTTTCCCCAAAGGCATACAGTTCTCTGTTGACCGTGCATTTTTAAAGTGTCTGTAAAGACAAAAGACACACATTCATCAATACAGATACAGCTGCTCACTTTTGTGTGGGGTTTGCAATTAAATACAATAGCTTGTTTTTAAGAACCCAACTTCTGCTGCCCAGTGTGATCTATTTTGGAGGGCAAGAGAGAAAAGAGTTTTAACTCAAAGCATGGAGCAGAGGGAAATAAAACCCTGTGCAGGCACAGAATTCTCTTTGAATAGAACTGTTGGTGAGAAAGACCTAGTTCTAAATTGTCCCCCAGGGTTGGGTTGCTTTTTGTTGTTGTTGTTCTCAAGCAATTAATTAATTAACTAATTCATATTTTATCTAATTTTACTTTAGAGTTGTGGGTACATGTGAGGAAACTGCGTGCAGGGGAGATTTGGGCTCCCAGCAGGCCTGCTCTCCCCCGGTAGTAAACCTGGTGCCCAATGGGTGGTTGTGTGCCCCTTATCGCTCCTTCTTCCCTCCCTCCCCTGGCAGCGTCCAGCATCTGTTGTTCCCACCTTTGTGCGCGTGTCCAGTGATCAGGGCCTGCTTACGAGTGAGAACATATGGTATTCAGTTCTCTTGGGATGACGGTCTCCGGCTGCATCCACGTTGCTGCGAAGGCCATGATTTTGTTCTTCTTTTGGTTTGATATTATCTCAGCACCTTTTGTCCTGAAGAAGCTGACAGATCAGGATGATGGAGCTTTCCCGGTTGTCTTAATATTTAAAGCCACAAGCAGCCCCCTGCCCTTTCTCAAAGGTCAAGGTTTAACTCTTCAGCTGCCGCCTGACGCATCACAATATAAACACACCAGGCCCGTCCTTTCACCGGATGGCTCAGTGAAGCAACAGGGCAGGTCCCCAGAGCACAGGGACCTTGTCTGCCCACCTCCCTCTTCTGAGGGCAGGAAGCTTCTTAGTATGCCCCTCTCGGTTCAAAATTCAAAGAAGGTCATTCTATTCCCAAGAAGCCATTCAGTCACAATAGATATGGTTAAAATGATAGCCCAGAGGCTTGGGTTAGGAAAACACATTTTATGAGAGAAGGCCAGAGACCACAATAATTAAGTGACACAAATGAACGTGAGTTAATGAAATCTCAATCGAATTGAACGAGCTCAACCACTGCGCCACCCGCTGCCCCGGGGCACCGTCTCAGGCGGTGGCACAGGGAGAGACGGGAGACATAGCAGGGATGCACGAGGCACAGTGTACTCAGTCCTCTGGTGGGGAATGGAGGCGGTCTGAAAGGTGAGCCCTCAAACCCTCCTGGAAAGTGAATCCTCAGGGGGGTTGGTTAACAAGGACCTGGGTTATGTCCCTGATTCAGCTGGTAGCTTCCTGTGCGGTTTTGCACAAATCTTTCTACGCATCAGTCTCAGGGTTTTCCAACTCCCGAATCCTTATCTCCAGAATATTTAGATCTTCTAAAGGTGATTTTAAAAAAGGCATTGGAAGGAAAATATAAAGCATTGGCTGGGTGTGGGGTCTCATGCCTGTAATCTTAGCACTTTGGAAGGCCAAGGTGGGAGGATCGCTTGAACCCAGGAGTTTGAGACCAGTCATAGTGAGATCTCGTCTCTACAAAAAGAAATTAAAAAAATAGCTGGGCATGGTGTTCACACCTGCTAATCTCAGCTATTTGGGGGTCTGAGATGGAAAGACCACCTGTTCCCAGGAGGGTGAGGCTGCCATGTGCAGTGATTGTGCCACTACACTCTTGCCTGGGCAACAGAGTGAGACACCGTCTCAAAAAAAAAGAAAAAAAACGCATCTCAGATGCTTTTTATCACACAGTTTTATCATGCATCCACTCATTTAACCAAAATTTGCTGAATTCCTCCCTTTATCAGGCTCTGACACCACAGCAATCAGTGATAATGATGGTGATGCTAACAACAATAGCAGCAACACAGCTAACTGTTGCTCTTCATATTCTCCAGGCACTGTTCCAAGCACCTCACTCACCAGAGCACCCTCTGATGACCCAGCACCACATGAGACAAGCGAGCAAGGCATGGAACCTGCCTGGGAACAGCACGCATCTGGCAGGTGATCCAGGACTTCTGCTGGGACAC
Source organism: Cephalopachus bancanus (assembly GCA_027257055.1). Lineage (NCBI taxonomy): Eukaryota > Metazoa > Chordata > Mammalia > Primates > Tarsiidae > Cephalopachus > Cephalopachus bancanus. The sequence goes on from JAPVLO010000104.1 coordinate 1,630,054, forward strand.
AGCCAGGGCTGAGGGCACACGGCACATCTCCTGACCTGGGAGGCTAGGGAGGCCTGGGAAAGAGCCTGGCTGTGCCGAGGCAGGAGGAGAACAGGGAGTGCATGCTTTGAGGGGACTGCTGGACAATCGTTCCTCACTGCTGGAGTCTGGGATAATGATAAGAGATGTTGGGGGTGGATGAGAGGCTGGGAAGACTTTCTGAAGGAGGTGACAAGTGACCTAAAGGAGGTGGGGAGTTGGCCAGGAGAAGGGATGGGGCATGGCCAAGAGTCCTGCAGGATCTGAAGAGAGTGGGACCACCAGGGCTCAGTGCACCATCCCGTTGGGGAGAGGGGGTGAGAGAAGAGGCTGGGAGGTGGGGTGGGGACAAGGCCATGACACAGCTCTGAAGCCACATGCAGGAAGACAGAAGTCCTTCTGGGGCGTGATGGAATTTCCCAAGGAGGAAGAGCGCTCTGTCTGCAGTGCGGAAGGTAACTAATGGGGGTGGAGGATCTCACAGGCGTTTGGGTGGGTGACGGGGCCATGGCAGTGGGAGGGAGGCAAGAAGGAGGGATCTGCAAGTGAGATGAGAGAAAGAGCGTATCCAGGGTTGTTCCTGCTCTGCAGACCTGCTGACGGTGGCAGGGGTGGGGTGGTGAGACCTGAAACCCACTCCCCTCCCCTCCCCAGGTCATGCCTCCCTGCCCTGCCCACATCACAGGGGAAGGTTTCTCCACCAAAGGAGGACAACTGCTGCTGTAGGCCATACTGTTCCCTCCCTGCCACCTCCCTACCTCATCCATACCCCACTGCCTGCCTTGGTCCTGAGATTCCTGCACTTTACCACCGGTTTAGGTGTCTACATGTCTCTATTGCCACAGTAGGGACCACTTATGGATGCTAATGCCACATGGCTGGGACCAGGCAGTTCTCCAGGGGGTGTCCTCAGGGTCCATTTGGACTGGCTCAGTATTAGAATACCAGGCATGCACTTCCAAATCCTTCCTGCCATCAAGCCCTGGCATCTGCAGGCTTTTATTTCTCCTATGAGAGATTGTTAATCTGGGGTCACAGACTCCTTCTGGATCCATGGGTGTCTGGGGCCACACCAGAAATACAAGTAGAGTTTTATGTGCATGTGGAGTTTTTGGGAAGGGGAAGAGCATGCGTAGCTATCAGATTCCCCGAGGGGTTTGTGATCCCAAACACTTAAGACCCAGTGGTTGGCTCTGATGTTCCAGGCCAGAATGTTCCTGGCATTTTTCCCTCCTCTCATTCTCGCCAGCACCCTCAGATAGAGTTCATCTTCTCTCTCCACAGTGTTGCCAGGAATTCAAAATCAACGTTTGCCTTTTAAAGCCTGTCCCCGTCTTGCCCTGAAAAGCCTCCACTATTCTGCACTGAGTCTTCCAAATGCTCACTCTGCACATTTATCTTTCATTGTAGGTAAAATCCTTATCTGAGGGCCCTTCGCCCAGCAGATCCCCAACACTTTTGAAGAGAAGCAAGACAGACCCACACTTGCCTGACATCAGGCTTCCCGACTTGGCAGACACTTGGTGATAAGTCAGACACTGTGCCAAGCACTTGTATTATCTCATTTAAATGTCTTAACAGTGCTGTGAGATAGACGTTAGTATTGCCCCAATTTTAAAATAAGGAAACGGGGCTGAGTGTGGTGGTCACACCTGCATTCCTAGCACTTCGGGGGTTAGAGGTGGGAGAATAGTTTGAGACCAGCCTGAGCAACATAGCAAGACCTTATTGCTATAAATAAATAAAATAAAGATTAGGAAATGGGGCATAGAGGGTAGAGACAGTAGGAAGTAGCAGACCCAGGAGTCACATTTAAGCAGAATTCCAGAGGCTCAGCTTAACCTCCCATCGACCCTTGGCTTTACTTCTTCTGTTCCCTCACCCCAGCTGAGGAGGACACCGCTCCCATTCTGGAATCAAGAGCCTGGAGTCAATGCCATCTGAAGCATCTGGAGTCAGATCTTAACCCCTCTCACTGAAGTCCCTTTTGAACAAGGTTGTTCCACAGAAGAGGTAGTAGCTTTTTAAGAGAGAACTGCTGTAGCCCAAATCAGTATTTCTTGTCAAGGGGTGATTTGAAAGGCCAAATCACCCCTCTCCCCACATAGTCCCATAGCCTGGAATTCCAGTGTCTAAAATTCCAGCATTAGAGATTAATTCCTTTGGATTGGTTTTGTGCCTTCCCTCACTCCCACTTGAATTTCTTTAAAAAATAGGAATAACCTGGGGATATGAATCAGGGAGGCCCGTGAGCTATAGTACAGAAAGATCTGAGGGTAGAGGATGTCAGAGAGGAAAGAGGGTAGATATAAGGACACTCATTGAAGGTGGATAGTCCTGCGCATAGCCCTGCCTCAGCACCGTGTTGGAAGTTTTGTGGGCTAGACTTGTCACTTGATCTTTCAGTGCTAGACTCCCTAGTGCCCTGTTAGGTGCTTCCACAGCTGAGAGAAACAGAGGGACAGTCCAGCCCTGTCTATGACATTTCCCCCTTATGAGACTGACCTGTCACCTTTGGGTGTCAGTCAGTGGCCCTACATGTCTGACATTACAAGTGTTGACCCTGGGAAACACTTTTCTCTTTATTTGCAAGTGTATACGGCTAATGGCTTGAGGACAGGCCCCTAAGATACCTCCCCTTGGCCCTAGAGTCAGACACAGGCCTCTCCTTTTTCCTCTGGGGGGCGGCCAATGGGCTTTTATCTGAAAGAGACTCTGTTATGAGCTGCATTGTGTTTCCCTCAAATTCATACATTGAAGCCCTAACTCCCAGCGCCTCAGAATGTGACTGAATTTGGAGACATGGCCTTTAAAGAAGCAATTAGGTTAAAATGAGGCCGTTAGGGTGGGCTCTAATCCAATCTGACTGATGGCCTTATAACAGGAGGAAATTCCTACACACAGAGAGAACCAGGGATGTGAATGCCTGGAGAGAGGACCCTGTGAAGAGAGTGTCTATCTGCAAGCCAGAAAGAAAAATCTCTCCAGAAACCAACCCTGCTGGCGCCTTGATCTCAGACTCCCAGCCTCCAGAAATGTGAGAAAATAAAAATCTATTGTTTGGACCACCCATTTTGTGGTGTCTTGTGACAACTTTGGCAGACTAATAACAGGCCCCGTGAGACTCAGTACAGTAGTCTTCAAAACGAGATGGACCTCGATGATTCTTTGAGACGAGGGAAGGAAATATTAGAGCATCGATTTTGAAGGATTTTCATCTGATTCTATACTAACTTCAACTTCTTGTGTATGTTTTAAAATGTACATGAAAGATGCATATGGTAAGACATGCATAAAATGTATAAACACGTAATGTACTAGGGAATGTGTACTTACATAAATTGTACAGATGGCATAAATGACCAGAAAGTTTGGAGACTACTTGGAGCCAAGATGGGTGTCTATCTGTATATCTAAATCCTAAAGATAAATAAGAATAATTTCTCTTTTCATAATCACGAGTGGCCTAAAGAGTTCATCATCTGTTCTCCAGCTTCCTAAAAATGTCTGGGAAGCTACTCCTTGCCTGTATCAGGGAGATTTATGTTGTCGTTGCTATAATTGTTTTCTATGAGTGCTTTTGAGTAATGGCTGGTAGAGATGTATTCTATTGAACGGACCAGAGGCAACAGAAAGTCAATCCACTAAAAGCCATGCTGTTCTTAAGCTTCTGGGTTTGGCTTTCCTCCTTTTTTTTTTTTTTTTTTTTGCTCCTGTAGAAGAGACCCAACATTTGGGGATCCTGAAGTTGCCAAAATTGCTGGACACTCATAATCTTGGGGAAAGACATCTGGCAGAGCCCTGCAACTTTCCCTCCCAGTCTCTCATTCAGGTCCAGATTGCTGTCTCAGACCAGACTTCGAAGAGCCCAGACAGACTGAGGGAGGTAAGTCTCATGAATGTGTCTCTAATCCTAGGGGCTCTGCTTGTGACCCCTTGAAAACCTATCAGTAAAGAAGTTTAGTGTTCACCTCGCAAAGTTTAAAAAAGTAATTGTGGATCCAAGACTTCAGAATTCAAAGAGAAAGCCTGTCAGGCCTTCTGACCTTCTGCAGTGAGGTGGGGGGTGTGTGTCATGGTCCACTTCAGGACTGACAGCATCTTGGTCAAGTTCACTCTTTGCTTTATGATGAGACAGGAACCATTTATCTCCGTTTTCAGGAGAAAGATCCCCTCGTGAGATTCCAAAGTGGGCCAGTTTGGCCTGGCTCAGCTAAGCAGACCCATGCGATGGTCTTGCAATTAGGCAGAACTTAAAAAACTCTCGGGAGTGACTTCCCTTGGCAGACATCTCTGAAATGTGAGAAAGAATATTTCTGGTGTACACGGTGTCCCTGGATCAAATTATGTCAGCAGAATGCTTGAAATGGAAAAAGTCAATGCTATGGTGGTGACGTTAAAGATGTCTCTTTGGCTGAGTGGTTAATCTTCTTTCATTGTTTCAGTGTGCCTCCAGGGCCCGGGAGAGTCACAAATCTGCACAACTGAACGTTGCTTTTAGAATTAACTGACAGATATCCGACTTTCCTGACTGCTGGGCAGCCTGTGCATTTCTTATGCCATCAGTGCTTGGGAGTCACCATGACCCATGTCCTAAATGGGCACGTTTTTGACAAGCACATGAGCAGAATTGACTCTCGAGGGCAAGTTCCTTTTGAGACCTTTCAGGCTATCTCCAATTTGGCACCTCCATGGTGATGTAATGAGACATAATGTCATTTTGGGACAAAGTCAGTCACACTCGGGGCCATGCAGAAGACCTCATAACCTTGCTCAGACCACACATAGTTAGATTTGCTTCTCAGCTTTCTGGAATAAATGGAAGGTGACCCTGTAGCAAAAACAAAGAAGAGATACTCTGCTGGCAGACAGATCTTTTGTGGGATACTGATGCTTCTTTTTTATGGATGTGAGATCTCGGGCAAATAATAATATTTCTCTGGGTCTCAGTTTTCTCACCTAAAATTGGGATGCTGCTGGGTGTGATGGCTTATGCCTGTAATCTCAGCACTTTAGGAGGCCAAGGCAGGAGGATTGTTTGAGGCAGACTGGTTCAAGACCAGACTGGGAAACCTTGTCTGTACAGAAAATGTGTTTAAAAAATAGCAGGTGTGGTGGCATGTGCCTGTAGTCCCAGCTACTTGGGAGGTGGAGGTGGAAGAATCACCTGAGCTATGGTGAGCTGTACTCATGCCACTGCACTCCAGCTTGGGTAACAGGGTGAGACTCCAACTCAAAAAAAAAAAAGGGAAGGAAGGAAGAAAATAGGGATGATAAGACCTACTCTCCAGGTATTATTGTGGTGAGGATTAAGTGAAATAACATTTGAAAGCATACAATGCACACTCAGTTGTGTCATCTCCCTTTCTTTCCTTCTCAGCAAGGCAGGTCGCTGATGTGTTTGGTCATTGCATCACCTCTACTTGAAGTCATCGAGAACAGTCATGTGTCCCTGTGTGTACAACCAACCAATACTAAGACTTGGCTTCTTTCTCTCAATGTACTAATTCCTTCTTTTATTCAGTCACTCAGCAAACACATATTTTTCTGGTGCCACACAAGGTTGAGCAAGTTAGATTGTCCCTCTCTTCACTGAGCTCCTGGAAGCTGACCAAGGCAGGCATGGCCCCCCCAGCCCCTAGCTTGGCTTAGCAGGTGGCCAGGGGAGGCCTCCCAGGAGAAGTGGTGTTTGAGTGAGACCTGAGGGAGATATGCTGACTTGGCCACCTTCCCTCCTTCTGTTGACTTCATGACCAGTGATGGACATTTGTAAATTGGTTGGAAAGGGCTACTTGAGGCTTATCAGACAGGGAGCAACCCACAGCCTTGGCTTTGTTATTTATGTTATCTAACCAGTGGAGCTAACCAGTGCATCCTCTGTCTTGAATTTGAAGTGGAATTAGAAAGTGGGACTCAACAATACTCAGAGTTTGGCACCTAATGATAAATGAAATTGGCATTGGCATTTTTGCACACATCAAAACCTTAAGATTTTGCACACTGGCTTCACTTGAAAATTCCACTTCTGGCAAATTGTACTAAGGAACTAATAGCATAGATTTGAAATTGGGATGTTGTTTGCCAAATTATCTCAGCACAAAATTTGAAACAATCTAGACCTTCCAAAATAGTGGATTAGGGAAATAAATCTTGTAAATGCATTCAGAGGATTAATATGCAGCCATATAAAATAATATTGTAGAAAATATGTATTGACATGGAAAGATATTTATAATATACGTTAAATTTTAAAAATGGAAGTTCTGGCTGGGTGCAGTGGCTCACTCCTGTAATCCCAGCATTTTGGGAGAGCAAGGGAAGATCACTTGAGCCCAGAAGTTCAAGATCAGCCTAGGCAACACAATGAGATCTCATATCTACAAAAAATAGAATAGAATTAGCCAGATATAGTGGCGTGTGCTTGTATTCTCAGCTACTAGGGAGGCGGAGATGGAAGGATCACCTGAGCCCGGGAGGTCAAGGCTGTGGTGAGCCCTAATCCTATCACTGCATTCTAGCCTGGATGACAGAGTAAGACCCTAAATGAAAAACTGAAACAAAAATAAAAACAACCGCTGGAAGCTAAAAAATAGCATGTACACCATGACTTTTAAGTTCTTTCTTTGAAAAAAAATCTGAAAATCATTTCTGAGTTGTAAAATTTAGAATGATTTTTATTGCCTTTTCTAAAAAAGTTTTTTTTCTAGTTATCATACATTCTTTCTAAGGATAAAATTAGCAAAAGAAATAGAGCTTTCTATGTGAAAAGATGGCCAACATTTTTAGTCATTAGGAAAATGCAAATCAAAGCCATAGCGAAATACCACTTCACACCCACTAGGACGGCTGTTATAAAAAAGAGAATAGCGAGCACCTGTGAGGATCTGGAATTACTGAAAGCCTTAAACATTGCTGGAGCAGCTACTTTGGAAAACAGCTTGAGAGTCCTTGAAAAGTTTAACGTAGAGTTATAATATGTCCCAGAAATTCCACTCCCAGGTATATACACAAGAGAAATGGAAACATACATCTGTACAAAACTTTGTACACAAATGTCATAGCAGTGTGGTTTTTGTGTTTTGTTTTTGTTTTTAGTTGGTTTCTCACTTTGTTGCCCAGGCTGGAGTGCAGTGGTATGATCATGGCTCACCACAGCCTCCAACTCCTGGGTTTAGGTGATCCTTCTATCTCAGCCTTCCAAGTAGCCGGGACTACAAGTGAGTGCCATCACACCTGGCTCGTTGTTTTGAGGTTTTTTTTTGTACAGACAAGGTCTCGCTATGTTGCCCAGGCTGGTCTTGAACTCCTGGCCCTGGTTAGTCCTCCCACCTTGGCCTCCCAAAGTTCTGGGATTACAGGTGTGAGCCACCGCACCTGGCCCATAGCAGCATTTTTCAAAATAGCCAAAAGGTGAAAACAAACTAACCGACCATCCACTGATGAACAGATAAACAGAACGAAGTACATACATAAAATGGAATATTATTCAGCCATAGAAGGAATGACATATTGATCCATGCTACAGCATGGATAAGCCTTAAAAACATTTGTTAAGTGGAAGACACCAGACACAAAAGTCTCCATATTTTCATATTGTATGATTTCATTTATATGAAATGTCTAGAATAGAAAAATTCATAGAGACAGAAGTAGATTAGTGATTGGCCGGGGCTGGGCATGGGAAGAATGGGGAGTGACTGCTAACAGCAGAATTTCTTTTTGGGGTGATGAAAATATTCTTGAATTAGATGTTGTGATGATTTCACAATTTGTAAAATACTAAAAACGACTGGATTGTACACTTACAAAAAAAAGCAGTGCTTTCCTCTTTGCCATTAACCTTTTTCACACACTGGAGAGTCATGGTCAAGGTCCCCCCACATCCATGAGACCAGTACCCCTGAAGCCCTTCCTCTGTCTTTCAGAACCATGGAAAGTACAAATTTGATGTGTGCGTATGAGCCCTGTTTTTTTATCTTCTATATTTTGATGCCTTGATATCTAGAGGCTTTTCTGGCTCGGGAGGGACTGCTTCCCAGAGCTACCTAATTCCCATAGTGAGCATCCTTTCATAAGCAAACCCACCAATCCAGAGCCTGCATCCCAACCTCCTCCTGTGAGTCTCTCACATTCTGGGCCACTGTCCCCATGCCCTGATCACCTGGGGCCAGGTATTAGACAACTAGGGACAGCCCCTATGCCCCAGAGTCTGCTAAAATCATCCAAACTAGCTAATCCTAAAGCTGTTACCTCACCCTTGCCTGGCCTGTTCCTTCCTATGGCAACCACAATAGAAGTCTTGCCTGCATTTTCCCCTTGCTCCTTCTGCCTCCTGACCAACCCTGCTCCCCTGTGGCCCCACATGCCGTGCTGAGCCCCATGTTTGTAAGGATCCGTGAGTGTATCGAGTTTCGCCCTTTATGCAAGTCATTTCCATATCTGCGTGTCCTACCAGGCCCGATTAAAACAAATTGTGGACATCCTTAAAACAACGTGCTTCTGGAAGATAGTCAAACCCTGGCCTGACACGGTGCCGGAGTCACATGATGACATAGACAGCAGTGCTTCCATGAGGGGGTAGCAGAAAAGATCACAATTGATTGTCTGAATCTTCCTCCAGGATTCCTGGGTCCCACAGTCAGGGAGAGATTTTATAAAACCACTTTGTCCACACATAACTATTACATATTTCTACCCCATCATGCATTACTCATGGGAACCCAGGTCTTAAAGTTCCCAGTGTTTTATCTGCCATATAAACACACACATACACACACACACACATATCACAGTATATCATATGTGTGTGTATATATATACACACATATTTACATATATACACATATGTTTGAATATATATACAAAGTATATATTTGTGTATGTGTGTGTGTGTGTGTGTGTGTGTGTGTGTGATTTTTGTCTCATCCATCATGGAGGTCCCAGGTAGTAGGTACTGGGTGATGTTCATCACTCTGAATGACAACATCTAACTTGACAAAATTAAAACAAGTCATCTTTCCTCCTCTTCCTTCTTGGCATCTGACTGGATCACCCTTGAAGGTATTAGAAACAATCCCCCAACACAAGTGCTTGTCACCTTAAACATGCAGCACACCACCACACAGAAGAACCCCATCCTTCTTTCCCTCAAACAGCACCGACATTTTCATTAAGCATTATTATGTAAAAACAAAACAAAACAAAAACCCCCAAACAAGTGAATGTGTCAAGCACAAAAGTTGTGAAAGTGTCCCCAAGGTCTTGAACAAGTACAGAGTGTCCCTTCCACCCCCCATCCCACTCCCCCACCCCCAGGAGGGAAGGAAGAAGAAAACCAGCTCTGGCAGAGAAGGCGGACCCAAACCCGGGATAAAAGAAGCCGGCTCCTAGCTGTGTTTGTTGTCTGACTCAGCTAGTAACACCTGAGGAGCTTGTGCATATTGCTGTTGCCCTTGGAGACTTCCTGGCCTGGCCAGATCCGCCGAATAGGAATAAAACCACAGTCAACCAAATGCAATGCCAAAACTGGATAAACCCTCTTCTCCTCAGATGGACTGCATGGACAGGATCAATGGAATCAGAAACAATGACCCTGAATCTTGCAGAATGCTTGACCTTGGGTCGGCTCAGTTAAGTCTTCACCAGACGCCCTCGATAGGTTCTTGGAAACTGCTACTTTAAGCAAAATGATATATAGCGGGTCCTTGAATAACGCCATTTCCTGCAATAATGTCATTATGTTCCATTGTAATGTTGATGAGGAAAAAAGATTGGTTTTGTCATATGTCATTTTGCTTAAAGTTGCAGTTGTCAAGAACATATCCATAATGTTTAGTGAGAACTGCCTGTGTCTATATTTGGAGTATGAGATTCCTTATCTGTAAAATAAGGGCAACAATAAAAACCATGTCATAGAAATGCTGTGGATATTAACAAGATAATACATCTAAAACCTTAACATGTACCGAAGGAAGGAAAGACAATGTCCCAAGCTCATAGGACCTTGTTAGGAAATTGAGATTCTATTTCATGTATGCTCTTTAAAACACAAAACAAAAAGAAGAAGAAGAGGGAACAATCTATTTCAGAAGATTAGTCTAGTCACATCACTTTGTTTCTAAATAACATTCCTCCTTCTGGTTTTATTTTGGACCCACTGCTAATGTGCATTAGTTTCCAATTTCCCTTCAGCCACTCTCCAGAAGTGCAATATTAGTTCTTTGTCTTAGGGATATTTCATTTTCTCAATCATGTTAAATCAAACAAACCTCCCATACCAGCAAACAGAAAGGAGCAGCTCCAGGCCTCTGAACCAATTTGCACTGGCAAAACTGATCAGGCCTTCCTCCAGTGTCTTAATTAGGAGTCTTAATCCCTTTGATTTAAAACCAGAAGAAATACAGGACACGGTAAAAAATTCTGAGCATATTTATTCAATACAGACAAATAGGGCTTAGAAAGTTCACTTAATATACAGTGTCAACAGAAATATATGTCCCTTTCTTTCTAATAATTCTTCCAGGATAAAGTGTGGCTCACACCCAGATTGGAATCCTCAATTTTCATGTTCTCTTTCATTTAAAGAGACAGTTATTTCCAACCCACTCTGTGTTTCCAGAGATTTTTGAGTGGTTCGCTTTAATTTCTCCGCTGACATAAGGAGAGAATGTCTCGGAGAATATATGCAATAGTGTTCATATTGAATTTTAAAAAAATGTGATGAATGGGTGGTGGTGGATGGAGGTTGATGTGAGAATACGAAGGCAGAATAACAATGATTATGAATGATCTCTGCAGACTTGAAACAGGTCTTTCAGAACAGATGCTGAAAAGCCTTGGATTCAGTATAAGGCGAGTGCTTCTTGAACCCCGTCGAAGGTGGGTCATTTCTTGAGGAAACAAATGTGAAGGCACGTGGATATGATGTGTCCAAGGGTGTGGTGACATTTGTGTTCAATATGTAGCGCAACTGGGGGATTGGATCAGCATCAGTGACATCACCCATGGACATGATCAGGTTAGGCTTCTAGGCAGCTTGTTTTTTACAGGACCATGTGCATATGGGCATTAAAAGCTACCAGATGAGAGTCCAGAGTGGTAGCTCATGCCTGTAATCCCAGCACTTTGGGAGGCCAAGGGAGGAGGGTTGCTCAAGGTCAGGAGTTCGAGAACAACCTGGACAATATGCTGAGATCTCAATCTCTTTTTTAAAAAAGTAAATAAAATTAAATAATAAAAAACTACTAGCTAAGGGCGTTGATGGCTAGGTGAAACCCAGACACTTCTGAAAGGATTGTGTGAAAGATATTTCATGGCTGTGTAGATTCAGTGCCCTACCCGGATTCAGGTCATTTTCTGTCACAGATCCTCAGCCTCTTAAGAAGAGCACCCATAGTGTTGGTCCTTCTCAGTTCTGAAGCCAATGGGCAGTCATTCATGACGTCATTCCTAGGATGCTCTAGAAAAGACTCAATATCTTGACCTAATGTAGTGTCTAATTATTCTTAACAATCAATGTCATTGGTGCAAGCTACCTGGGCCCAGGTTCACATTGAAACCAGCAGTGTCATTATCCCTTTCATGTAAAAAGGTGGTCTTTTCAGACCTCATTGTTCATGAGTGAAAATATAGCCAAGCTTAGCCTGTGTTACTGCGTCCTGAAAGAATTAATTGGGTCGATGCATAAGTTCATAGCATTTTTGCTAGCCTGTGGACTGCAAACATCATACAGTGGTTGACTGGTCACAGTTCAATACATTTGCCGATTCTCAGATTGACTAACGTGGATCATTGTGGATTAAAGTATTTAAATAGTCTTCATTAAAGCCTGATGGTCTTCCTGAACGTGGAGAATCTCTCAGGTCAAAATGGCCCCACTTTGAAAGGACAAAACCATTTCTTGCCATGCTTTCCCTGATAGCATTCTCCCCGTACAGGGCACAAGTGTGTCGAACCACTTCTTGCTGCTTTTACTCCTCTGTTAAACTCAAACGGAAGAATATGTCAGAAGTGTTCATATTTTTTCACTTGACACATCTTCTTTAGCCCACAAATAGCACTAACTTTCTTCAAATCTGCAAAATGCGAGCACAACATTGTCACTCCAAATGACAAACAATAAACAAACTCCCAACACCGCAGTGTTGCCATGACAAAAAGAAATGCATCAACCTAACAGTTTGGTTACTTTCAAGAACACAGGGAGTAGGCCTAAATAGGCAAAACACAAAAAATAAAATAAAAACAAAAAGTAAACACAGGTTTGTTTGGTTTTTTTGAGTTGGAGTCTCACTCCATCGCCCAGGCTAGAATGCAGTGGCATGTTTACGGCCACTCCAGTGTCGACCTGCTGGGCTCTGGCGATCCTTCTACCTCAGCCTTCTAAGTAGCTGGAACTATAGGTGCGCGTTACTGTGCCCGGCTATTTTTTTATTTTTTTATTGTAGAGGCGAGGTCTCATCATGTTGCCCAGACTGGTCTTGAACCTGTGGGCTCAGGCAATCCTCTCGCCTTGGCCTCTCAAAGTGCTGAGATTACAGGCTGAGCCACTAGCCTCAGTCCACAGGTGTTTAAAATATTCTTTTTAATGTGTGAAATAATAAATGAATACAGTATTTTTCACATCTAAAAATCTACTATTATGTCTTTTATTTTATCTTAGTGCCCCTGTGACATGAAAGGCCATATTTTTGTTTTATAGAGAAACAAAACAAAACTGACTAAGGAAGAAAACTGAGTAACCTGTCTAGGCAAGTACACAGGTGGGGTTGCAGTTTGGCCTTTCCACTATCAAACTTTAGGAGGATTTGGAAGGAACATCTTGGCTACTTGTGTATAACTGGGCACTTCTAAAATACTGGCAGGTGATGTTAAAAAAAGATAATATTTTAAAATATTTTAAAACTCCCCTGAATTCTGTTTACAATATTATGTTGCACCATCCCTTAGGAAAAGATCTGCTTGAGAAAAGACAAACTTCAATAATTCACGTCTCATCCAAAGTATCAGTAATTCTGAAATTAGTAAAATCTAATCTAATAAGATTTGATTGTTTAGTGCTCCTGGACACATAACCATTACACACAATCTAAAGTCTGGTATTACACAATTATCCTATGAAGTGGGCATTTTTGGGTCTCCCAAAAGTGCTGTTTGGCTCCGCATCAAGTGGGTAAAAGCAAGAACATAAAGAAGAGCCTTGAGTAACTGTGGTTAATGTCTCCCTTGGAGAAATGAGGAGGGTTGAGAGGGCTTAGATGCTGGCAACTACATTCCCCAGTTTCCCCAAGGATGCTATTGATGAGTCTGCTGCAGACCCCAATCATGAGAACAGACAAACCGCGTAGCATATGAGACAATTACAGATCAGCACACCCAGCCGGATGTCAGAATGGAAAACTGCAAGCCCTGCTGAATAATTACGGCTTGAGCTATTGATTGGGACCATGAAAGAGTTTCATCCAAATGCTTTTAATTTGCCAAACAGAGGGAAGTGTGCTGCAGAGAGGTTGCTTCCAATAATGGCATTTCTCCCTCTACTAATTAAGGGGAGAGCTTAACAAGGTGGTGGGCATTGTTTTTAAATCTTGCCAAGTAAAATCAATGACCATTTGAAAGGTGGTGAATGAGAGATAAAGGGCTTGTCTTAAATGGCTTAAAACAAGTGGTCTGGAATGGGTGTGTGTCCTCTGGGAGACACTTGTCTGATCAAGGACCCAAGACCCTCAATGGCCAGAGGGCTCATGGCAGGCTGGTCTGAGAGATGGTGGCCCTAAGGCTGAGAAAACAGCTAGAGACATGGTCCTGAGGCTAAAATAATAGCTGGATATGATGGACCTAAGGCTGAGATAACAGCTGGAGATGATGGAACCTAAGGTGGAGATAACAGCTGGAGATGATGAGCCTAAACCCAGGTAACAGCTGGAGATGATGGCCCCAAGGCCTAAGGTCAAGATAACAGCTGAAGATGATGAGCCTAAGACAGAGATAACAGCCAGAGATGATGAACCTAAGACTGAGATAACAGCTGGAGATAATGGGCTTAAGACTGAGATACTAACTATAGATAATGAGTTTAAACTGAGATAACAGCTGGAGCCAATGGCCCTAAGGCCTAGATGACAGCTGGGGATGAGGACCCTAATGCCGAGATAACAGCTGGGGATAAAGGCCCTAAAACCAAGATAACAGCTGGAGATGTTGGGCATAATGCTAAGATAACAGCTGGAGATGTTGGCCATAAGGCTGAGATGACTGTTGGAGTGTGAGCAATGTCTTCTCCTTGGGTTTATACACATCCGCTGCCCCAGTTGACCTTAGTATATCTCTTCGTCTCTTCAATCTCCAGGTCCCAACCTTTATGAAGAATGACATTATTACCCAGTTGGAACTGGAGAGTGATGTTAAAAAAACAGTATTATCAACTGACGTTTACAGTTTATTTAGACTTTCTTAGTTTTTCTCTAATGTCTTTTTTCTGTCTAGCACCCATCCAGGACATCTCAGTACATGTCATCGTCCTGTCTCTTTAGGCTCTTTTTGACTGTGACAGTGTCTTTGACTTTCCTTGTTTTTGAAGACCTTGACAGTTTTGAGGAGTACAGGTCAGATGTATTGTAGAATGTTGTTGGAGTTTTTCTGTTTTGTTTTTATTTGTTGTTGTTATTGTTCATTTTTTCCCCATGATTAGACAAATAAACACAGTATAAAGACGGCATAACCAAGGCAAGGAGGTACAATTTACCATGCATAGCAAATGTTATAGTAATTCCATGTACCCTAAATATACCTCTCAATACACATTCTGTGTTATACAAAGTGCCTAATATTGGTCTCAAACATAGTAATAATCTAATATCTGGATAGATGAATGGAGTAATGGGTGGCCAATGTTTTTTCTCTACTGCCACAAGCCCTAATAGCCTCATGCAAATCCATATTAATATCACTTTATGTCTTTCAAAGGTTAATCAACTTTTAATCACAATACAATAAATTCATGTTGATAATACGTCTTCACTCTTGCTTTAAGTGCTTCACATGTGACCCTACAGACTTGGCCATAATTGTCATAAGACCCCAGTACTAGTGGGATCTTAAGATTTACACAAAATCTTCTGAGAGATTATAATGTGCTAAGCTCCTAAGCCAACTCCACCTATTTGTACCTACAAAGAATAGCTCTTGACCTTAAAAAATGGTCCTAGGCTGGGTTCAGTGGCTCAACCTGTGATCCCAGCACTTTGGGAGGCCAAGGTGAGAGGATGGCCTGAGCCCATAGGTTCGAGACCAGCCTGGGCAATTTGGTGAGACCTCATCTCTACAATAAATAAAAAATTAGCTAGGCATGGTGGTGCGTGCCTGTAGTTCCAGCTACTTGGAAGGCCGAGACAGAAGGATGGCCTGAGACAAGCAGGTTGAGCCTGCAGTGGCTGTGAGTGTACCACTGCACTCCAGCTTGGGCGACAGAGTGAGACCCCGACTCAAAAAAAAGAAAAAAAAAAAGGTCAGATATTCTGTAAGATAAAGTTCCCAGCAGAGAAAGAATTAAAAATTAAATGGAACTGAAGTTGCTTATCCTAGAATAGAAAAGGTTATAGATGACCTAATTTCAATCTTCTAGGATTATGGAAGGTTGAAAAGAGTCATACAGACTCAGGTTCTAGTCCAGGCTCTGTAACAAGCCAGCTGTAGGACCATGGGCAAATCACTTGGCCTCTCTGTGCTTCAGGCTCCTATCAACAAAATGTGTAAAGTGATGCTTACCTGGCAGGCTGTGGTAGGTTTACAGGGGGGTAATGTATGTAATGTGCTTAGCAGTTCCTGGCACAGACCAGTTATTCCATAGCATTTAGTTTCTACCTTACTTGCTACATAATCTTACCTATAATAAAAACAAAGCCACTCAATATTTTTATGAGACTTTAGAAAGCATTTTCTCATAATTTAGGGTGACAAACCATTGACCTAGCCCTTCAAAACCCAATTCAGAAGTAATGGATTTTAATTCAAGTCAAAGTGATTTTGGTTAGACAAAGAACATTTTTGGCTATGAAGATAATAAAACTCAGAGCAGGTTATCTGGGGCCATGGACTCTGGGTGCACTTCCTTTTTTAAAAAAAATTTATTGTAGAGATGAGGTCTTGCCAAGTTGCCCAGACTGGTCTCGAACCCCTAGGCTCAGACAATCCTCTCGTCTTGGCCTCCCAAAGTGCTGGGATTATAGGTTGAGCCACTGCGCCTGGCCATCTGGGGGAACTTCCAAAGGGAATAGGTGGCCCATGGCACACAGCCTTGACCTCACCATCACTCAATAGCCATCAAATTCCCAGGAATGTTAGTGTGAAGTTCTAGGATGCAATGGAAGCAAATGATTCATTGTTCATCCTCCAGACTCTCTAAACCCACATCCTGCCTTTGGGAATCTTCCAAGTTCTGTCTCCTGAACCCACAGTTTCCTGGAGCTAAATTTGTGTGGTGAAAGTAAATCTTAGTGTGTAGCCCAATGTGCAAGACATATCTTGCTTCTTTATTCATTAAAGAATAAAATCTCAATCCAATCCAGATCTGCTCAGCTGGGCTTGTGAGAAACTCAGTTTCAGTCATTTATAGGTTGTTCTGCAGGGTTGTGCCAAGGCTCTGCGGTCCCACCTGGTATCAAAGCACTGAGAAGTTTCTTTAGTCCTCCTGAGACCTCCAGGCTGTGTTGTGGTCCCTGGGCTTCACAGAATCACAGCACTAAGCACCCAGACTGTAGTCTCCTATCAGATGTCTGTCTCTCTAAAGAGTCAGCAGCTTGAAGGCAAAGCTTGTGTCTTGTATCACAGGGGAGTAGTGAATAAAACAGCACTGTCTTAGTCCATTTTGTGCTGCTATAACAAAATACCACAGATTGAGTGATTTATACAAAGAAATTATTGGCTCACAGTTCTGGAGGCTGGGAAGTCCAAGATCAAGGAGTTGGCAGGTTTGGCAATTCTGATGGCGCCTTGACTGTTGTGTCCTTGGAGGGCGTTGGGGGAGAGGAATGCTTCATCTTCACATGGCAGAAGGCAGAGGAGCAAAGAGGCAAAAGGGGGCCATACTCACCCTTTTAAATGGCATTGTATCTACCCATGAGGGCAGAGGCCTCATCGCTTAATCATCCCTTAAAGACCCCATCTCTTAATACTGTTACAAAGGCAATTGCATTTCAACGTGAGTTTCGGAGGGGACAAACATTTAAACCGTAGCAAGAGCCTTAGTATATTAGATGATTTTCCCCCATTATGACTGTGAGCCCACTGAGGAAACGGACTGTACTTTACTTCTATAGTCTATTTCCTTAATGCCTATTGGCCTTAATAAATGTTCCTTGAGTAGATGATCCAATAATGCTTCTTGTACTGTGGTTTGTTAGTCTGCATGCTGTGCATCCCCCAGGGGAGAGCTCTGTCCTGGTCATTGTGACAGAGACTGTCAACTGTTTCCACATGTGTTTTCTCCTTCATAGAGCCCTTGAGTTTTAACTGGGCATGTGGCTGCCTCACAGAGACAACATTTTCTTGAAAGGTCGCATGACTAACTTCTGGCCAAGAAGGTACTGGCAGCAGTGATGCACACAGCTCATGGAGTGAATTCTGCACTTCCTGTTTCCTCCTCCTGCTGGCTGGAGTGCAGATGTGATGGAATTTCTCCTTGACCATGAGGGTGAGGGCCCACCCTAGGAAGAGGGAGCATCAGGAGAGGAGAAGGCTGGGTCCCCAGCACTTTGGGTCCTCCACATTGGCTTCAGACAGTTGCACATAAGAGAAATCATTTCTGTCTTAGTTAAAACACTGTACTGGTGTCTCTGTAACAGCACCCAAGACTCCATCCCAAGTAATACCCTCGGGTGCCTGCAGCCCGGTGCCTGGCAGCAGCAAGCCACTGTCATGCAGGGCCCTTTCCTGTCCCGTCCATTTCCATGTTTTCGTCCCTCCGCATGGAGCTCCCCGGGGAGATCACACAGAAGCTGGGAGGCAGCATCCTTTGCAGCTCCAGTCTGAGTCAGCAGCACTTTTCAGTTTAATGAGATGACACTAACGATTGTACCTCCCTGGAGACCTGTAGAAGGTCCCGGCATTTTCATCATTGCTGAGCTTGGAGGTCAAGGGGAAGGCAGGAGGCTCAGGAAAGGGCAGGACCTAAAGGATATGCATTTACTACCCTGGAACCAAGTCTGGACTTCAGTGAAAGGGGGGAGAACATACCTGGCAGGGGCCACTAAAAATGCCTCCTCTACCTTCCCTGAGTTTGCTGGGACATGCTGCATAGGACACTGCAAAGTGCTGTTTACTGGCCTCTGATGATTCTCATTGGCTTTATCAGTACAAGATGGCCCATCAGCTCTTGGCCCACCCTCTCCACCTTCTGCAGCCCTGGTGCCCTGGTGGCCAGAGCTGTGCCTTGTCCTGCTCTGGGTTCCCTGAGGCAGCCACGGACCCTACCCTGTGGACTCCTGCTCTGTGAACTGTAGCCCCAAAGATCCCTACTCCCCAGCCTCTGCCCAGTAAAGCCCTGCTCTCCGAGCTCCTGCCCCATGGACCCTCTGTGCCTCAACCCTGCTGCATTAACTCTGTCCATGGACCCTCTCTGGAGCTCTGATTCTCTTTTCTGAACCCATGTTCCCAGGACAGAGAAAGGCACCATTATTCTAACTATTTTTCTTTTGTATTTTGGGGGTCACGGTGGGGTGTAAGCATCCATTTCTCACTCATGAAGATCAGTAAGGCCTTGGGACCTGAATGTTTTGTTTCATCCAACGTCTGTTGAAGGCTCACTATGGTCAGGTGCTTAGCCAAGCACTTGCTGTGCAAATTAGCTCAGAATTCTCAGCTACCTTGTGAGACTGGTGCCATTATGATTCTACTTTACAAATGAGGGAGCCAGGGTGTGAGAAGATTCAGGGACTCACCATATCATAGCAAATAAACCCCAGGACCAGGGTTCATATCCTGGGAGTCTCACCCAGACACCTCTTCTTTCCAGGTGCATGCCTGGCATTCTAGAACTTGTGGTCTGGAACAAAAATGCAAATATGTGATCTTCAGTGAGGGGAATAGAGGCCAGGACCAGATGAGATACCCCAGGCAAGCATGGAGGTAGATATAGAGCATGAGGTCATAGGTCAGGCTCCAGGGTGACCGGGAGCAAGTGAGACACAAGAAGTGCAAGGCAGGTGGGTCAGACTGGGGAAGGATGGGGGCAGGATGCGGCAGGTGGGGCAGGTGGAGAAGATGGGGGCAGGATGGGGCAGGATGGAACAAGATGGGGCAGGATGGGGCCAGATAAGGCAGGTGGGGCAGGAGGGAACAGGGGCAGGATGGGGCAGGATGTAGCTGAGAACAAGGCAGGTCAGGAGCTCTCTGCTGCTGGGCTCTGGCCACCAGGTTAAAGAGAAGCCACCCGAGTTGGGCAACAGTCACCTGGCTTGCAGGTCCAGACAGGGCTTTGGGTGGGGGAGGGCTGGGGTTAAGTCAGATGTGCGCTTCTCTCCCCTCTGATGAAATTAGCTGCTTCCCACTGCTCCTCTCCCTGCAACTCTGTCCTTCAGGTTCCAGGAAGAAACAGGAGAAGGTCCTTGGGTGTGTGATGTCAGCATCTCTTCCATAAGGAAGGAGGGGGTCTCAGGGTGAGGGTGTGACCCCCTGACGTGAAGCTCCTTCTCTCCAATCTCGCCTTCCTCCCAGCTGCAGTGTCCGACAACATCAATGCCAACTCACAAGAGGCAGTGCTTGCCAAGCCAGCCTTTCTCTGCCACAGCCCTCCTCCATTTATTTTCAGATTTTATGTGCTTTAAAATAGCATTGCTGATAGGTGCCAAAACCCAGCAGACCTGAAAAGTGCTTACCAGGATGAAAAAACTGAAGGACATTGGCTTCCGGGCGTGACTCAAGGCCACCTCCGCTCTCTCTGATTCCCTTCTCTGTTAGAACACATCTGGAGGCATAGAGACCCCCCCCAGAACTTTTCCAGCCAGGTCTACCAGACTTCCCTCATTAATACAAATTCCCATGAAAAGGTCTTAGAAAGTGGACCGAAAGGATGGACCCCGAGGGCTGGCAAGAAAGAAAACTCCATCTCCATCATCCAGATGCTGAGTAGATTCACACCGGATTTGGATTTGTCCTGTGTTTTAGGGTGGGGTGGAGATGAGGGGCAGGAGAGGGAGGCAGGATGGCAGCCAGGCACCTGTTTCCCAGTCTCTCGGCCCCTTTCCTTTCCTCCAACGGCCCCTCTGAAGTTTCAGATGCCCAGGAGGGACTATTCTCACTGGGGGAGGTCTTGGCACACATTAAGGCACAGACAGGACTGCCTGCTTCAACTACTCACTTAGCCAACAAGCAGTATAGGAACCTCTGACATGTCCTTGGGAGACAGACACATAGAAAGTAAATACAGCAAGTCACCTACATACAAAACTTCAAGTTGTAAACTTTCAAAGATGCGAATGTGCGTTTGCTTGTCTAATCATGTAAATTAGCTCACATGTCTGGCGTATAGTATCACATGTGTGCAACCTCTACAAGTGGTATGCTTTTGTGTACTTCATTGTACCATACTGTGTAGAGTACAGTATCTTTATTTCAAGCCCAGGATGTCTGGAGGCAAGAGCAAAAGCAGCAGTGATGTAGCTGGTCCTCTAGAGCCAATTGTGAGAGTTGGATACCTAGGCTAACTTTGTTGGACTTACAAACAGATAGGACTTACAAATGCGCTCTTGGAACAGAACCTGTTCGTATGTAGGAGACACTGTATACAACGTGGTCTCTGCATTCAAGGAGAGTCAAGAAAACACATGGTGCTATGAGTGTGCATAGCAGGGTACCTTATGCCTTTGGAGGTTATGGAAGGCCCTCTGGAGGAGGTGACCTTGAGGCTGAGACTGGGAGGATGACTAGGAGCTGGCAGTCATGAGGCAGAGATGATGTATAGGGAAAAGATGCCTCGTGCAGAGGGAAAGGCATAGGCAAAGGTCCAGAGATAGGGAGGTGTAAGCTGTGTTGGTGAGATTTGAAGCTCGGTGTGGTTGGAATGGAGAATGGGGGCGGGATTGGGGGAAGACATGGGTTGGAAAGCAAGGAGGGCCTGACCTTGGTGGGCCTTGTAAGCAACACTCAAAGAACTGGGACTTCAGGAGGGCAAAATTTGTTTTGTTCAGCCCTGTGCTCCTATGGCTGGATCAGTGACTGGCACGTAGTAGATACTCAATACCTATTTGCTGTTGAGAAGCAGTGAGTGTTGAGAGATTTCAAGCAGGGACAAGTTCAGATGGGCTCTGCATTTTAGAATCATCACCCTGGCTACAAATGTTGAGAATGGATTGCAGGACAAGGACGCTGGAGTTGGCAGGCAGGGGTGTGACAGAGCCCTAACCACAGAGGGTGGTGGGAGAGAGAGAAACAGATGGCAGCGTCCTTAGGCTTGGTGATTGGGGGAGAGGTGGCAGGAAGGAGAAGTCAAGATGAAGACTTCTAGGTGCCACTTCTGGCATGCACTGGGTTAGGAGAGACCTCAGTCCTGAGGCAGGACAGGCCCCATGGCAGAGTGCAGCATTGGCTCTGGGTTGGCAGGTCTTAAAAGTTTCCTAAACACATGCTCCCATGGCTCACATGACATACGCTGCCCTCCTCCAGCCCAGAGTCCCCTTAAAGAAAGACCTAGTGTCTTGAAAGGCTCCAATGAAAACGAATTCTCATTCACTTGAAAGTACACATTGTGGAGCATTGGAGAGGCGTATATGTGTGCACATGTGCACATGAGTGTGTGTTGGGAGAAGCTGGACCCAAACACAAGGTCTCCACTTTTTCAGAGCTTTATGAAGGCAAAATGATCAAGAAATGCCCCAGCATTTCATTCCTTCAGACTTTGAGACATTTATTGAACAACTGTCAAGTGCAAGGGGGAAGCAAACAATCGCTGAGCACCTACTCATCTGCCAAGTTTCATGTGTGCTGCATTCCATTTAGTTTCCCAGTAGTCCCATGAAGTGCGACTCAGATTTGTGAAGTGATTTGCCTAAAGTCATGCAGCTGTCAGGGTTGGAGCCAGAGGATAGAGCCAGTGTTGTTCTCACAGGTGGTAGTCTTCCGTTCACTCAAGTCTCCATCACACCCACTGTGCCATTGCCACACACCCAGAGAGATGCCAGTCTACAGTAAGAAGGAGGAATTCAACTCATGTGTAGGCTTGATTAAGAGAGAAAATCAATTGAAGGAGGGAGGTAGTGCCGGGTTGTAGAAAGAATACAGGTTTTAGCATCAGATAGATCAGGACATGAATTCTGGTTGTCATTGCTAAGTGACCTTGAGTTACCTAACCTCTTTGATATGCCATTCTCTCATCTGCAAAATAGAGATGCCACCACTCACTTAGCAGGGGAGGGGAGACTAGAGATCAAGCAAAACACGTAGCATGTGCCTGGCTCACCGTGATGCCAGCAGCAGGTTTCCAGGATTATTTGAGCTGGACCGTGAAGGACAGACACCCTTTCATCAACTGGAGATGGGGCCAGGAGAGAACATTCCAGGTAGAAGGAATAGGATGAGCAAAAGATGTGTTTGCTGGGAAGCCTGAGGAGTAGTGAGTCATTCAGCCTGGTTAAATGCAAAGAAATGTGTGCGAGAGGAGGCTGCAATGGCAGATTGAGAAAGAGGAGGACCTCCACTGCCACCCCTCCTGTCCATCCCCACTGCGCTTCCGCAGCTCAGTCTCTGAAGCTGCAGAGTCCTCCCCCACCGCCTCCCCTCCAGCCTTGGTACTTGCAGTCTGTTTCCCACCTGGCAGCCCAGGTTTGTATAGAGTTGGGCCTCATTCAGCAGCCACGAGCAGCCCCCGAAGGTCTTGAGCAAGGGAAGGACAGGCCGACACTGTGCTTCAGTGCCATTGTCCAGATAGCATGGTGCAGCCGAAGCAGCTTAAGTCACATTGGAGCGGGCTGTCAAGGACTCTCCTTTATCTAACAAAACACAGCCCAAATGCACTCGCATGTTCTGTGAAGTGTGTCACTATGTGGCCTGGTTACCCGCCCCCATTCAGTCCACCTCACACGACACCCCGATCCCCACGCTGCATGTAAACCAAGCTTCTCTTCCTTTTCCCCAGAGTATCCCAAATGATACATGAGACCAAGACCCCAGAATTTAGGTCTGCAGCAGATGGCCAGACCCTTCCACCCACATACAATATTTCTACGAGGGCTAGTATTTAATCGTAAAAATTCATGTCAATTTAACCTTCTTATTCATTCTTATTTTAATTTTAAAGTCTTTAGTGACTTTTTATATTGTTTGTTTTACCCAAATATTTAAGCAAAATGAACAACCCTGAAAGATGCTCCCTACTGATTCTGTGGCTTTGAGTGTATGTACCTCGGCCCATAGCCATGACACTTGAGCACACAGATATCTGATCTGAGGGGTGCTACCTTTTTAAAATGTAATTTTAGAATTGCGGGGGTACATGTGAGAATTTACTGCATAAGTAAATTGTGTACAGATGAGGTCTGGGCTTCTAACAGGCCCTCTCTCCCACAGTAGTAAACCTGGTACACAGTGAGTGGTCGTGTGCCCCTTATCCCTCCTTCTTTCCCCCCTCCCCTAGCAGTGTCCAGCGTCTGTTGTTCCTACCTTCTTGCTCGTGTGTCCAGTGAGATCAGGGCCCACTTATGAGTGAGACCAAAGCTGATTCGACTTTTTGTTTCTGTGATAGTTCACTTAGTATGACGGTTTCCAGCTGCATCCATGTTGCTGCGAAGGTCATTATTTTGTTTTTCTTTATGACTGGATACAGATAATGTGGCACATATACACTATAGAAGCGTTATATTGAATGTTCGCTGTGTCTTTCTGCTCAAGCTTTCTTTCCACTTGGTGTGCCATTCCCTTCTTGAGCTGGAGAAGTCTTGCTTATACTTCAAGATCCAGCTCAAATGCTGCCTCTTAATTTAAAACTAATCGATGTCAGTTAATTCAATAAAAAAGGAGTTCACGCGAGGCTCTTCCTGCTAGCCTGCCTGGCCCCACTCTTCACATTAGAACCGGTTCAGATTTCACCTGTATTTATGTAGCATTCTGTGATGCCTCCATCTTGGTGCTTACCCCATTGTGTTAGGACTTAGTTTGGATGTGTCTGTTTGTCCGTCCTTCTAGTTCTGTGAAGGCAAGAGCAAAAGAGAAGAGAATCTTACTTCCGTGACCCCTTGGAGCCTGGCCTGTGGTGGGCACTCTATTCTCAGGGAGGGAGAAGCACTTAGGGTTTTGAGCGTGTGGGCAGCTGAGCTCTGATGGTGACAGGATCCACTTGGACCACTCTTCCCTGCAGCAGAATCACCAGGATGGCTGAGGAAGGCCTCCACAATTGCCTGACTCCCTCAGGCTGAGCATGTGTGCAGGAGATAGCAGGTCCTTTCCTCAACCCTGATTAAACATGCCCTTGCTGCTGAATATATAGCAAAAGTCAGAGGCTGAGAGGAAAGGGGTATCTTGAAAATACCTAAAAGAGCAACTATGATTGAGGTCTGTCCCCATTCCAGGGGAGGACCGTGACTCCCTGGCAATTTCACCAGCCTCCACACAGGGTTATCTACTC
Source organism: Cephalopachus bancanus (assembly GCA_027257055.1). Lineage (NCBI taxonomy): Eukaryota > Metazoa > Chordata > Mammalia > Primates > Tarsiidae > Cephalopachus > Cephalopachus bancanus. The sequence continues at coordinate 1,654,682 of JAPVLO010000104.1, forward strand.
AGCCTTCAGAACACACCTAGTCTGGCAGTTCTCCAGCTACCCTCATATGTCCTCCGTGGGCGTCTGGGAGCCCTACCTGGAGAAGGCAGAGGTGTCAGCTGCAGCCCTGCAGACCCAGCGCAGGGACGCCCTCCAGCTGTTTTGGTATCCCTTTCTCTTTTCTCTCAGGCATTTCCCAGATCTGGGATCTCAAGGCATCAGACCGCTGGTCTCTAATATTTGAGGAGTCTTGCCGTCAGAAGTTGCAAATAAACACCATTGGATTCCACCACACTTGTTCAAGATCTGGGCTTTGACCTTGACAGAATTTGTTGACTCAGGTTATCCAAACCAAAATTTCCAAAGGCTGTACTGTACAGTGTTTTTTTCTGAGTGTGATGCCTTTGCCTCTGTCTCTGACTAGTTAAAATTTGAGCTCTGGCTTCTGATGGCTTCAAATCTAGGAGTGGGAGTGGTGGTCATTTCTTTACCTTCAATTTGCCTGTCTGTAGCTGCCAGAGACTAAAACATTCTCTTCCTACAAGCAGGTGACAGAGATTCTGGAGCACAGAATGAGTTGTTTTAGCCAGAGCAGTTAAGTGACAGGAATCTTTGCCCAGAAAGGAGGAAATAAATCAATGTTTGCTTAAGGAATAAAGACCAAACTCCTCTGAAAAAACAAAATGTGATTTTTAAATTATCCAAGCTGAGTTTAGTAATCACAGAGGGAACTAAACTCCTTGAAGCTCTTACTGGGGGCCTGATGGTATCTTTGTTATGCTCAGTATCCGATTTATTTGGCCATGATTAATTACTGATGCCTGGATTCCTCCCTTCCCCTTGGCTACATCGTCTCACCAGCTAACCTCAGCCACTTATTTCCATCTTCATCTTCATGCTCTTGTGACATTTGCATCTTCCACTGTATTATATGCCACGTATATATGGATTCGGTGAAGACAAAGGAGAAACAATGAAGTCCCATTTTCAAGACATATATCATAGAACCATATATCATAGAACTGTGTATCATAGAACCATACACAGGTTCTCGCTCTGTCACCCAGGCTGGAGTGCTGTGGCACAATCATAACTTATCGCAGCCCTGAACTCCTGGGTTATAGTGGTCCGCCTGCCTCAGCCTACCAAATAGCTGGGACTACAAGCACGTGCCACCATACCTGGATAATTTTCTGATTTTTCATAGAGATGAGGGCTCGCTATGTTGTCCAGGCTGATCTTGAACTCCTGGACACAGGTAGTTCTTCTGTCTTGACCTCCCAAAGTGCTGGGATTACAGGCGTGAGCCACCACACACGGCCTTAAATTGGCTCTAAATCAACCAGCTGCTGCTCCTGATATCTGTCTAAAATGTAAATTTGACCCTGCCCAGTGCTGGTAGCCACAGGGACATCGTTGTCCCATGCAAGGCCTCCATGATTTGGCCTACCTCTTGCTCCTGCAACCCGATCTCCCACAACAGCGCAGTGTACCCTTGACTTCCTCCACAGACCCAGGTTTCCAATGCCATGCCAGTCTCAAAGCTTCCCTTGAGTCAGACCTTCCAAAAGAGCTGAGATCCAAGTCAAAAAGGAAATACAGAAGGGAAAAGAGAAACATCTACCAAGAAAGGATGTGCAGCCGAGGCAATGGGGGACAAGGAGAAATTTTGCTTTTCCTTCTCCAATTCCCAGACTACACCTTGCTGGATGACAGCAGTGGCAGAAGCAGCAGAATTGGGAATGCTGGTAAGTGTGTCTTATTTCTTTTTTCTTAAGAAAGGTTTTTGTGGAAATATACAATGCATTCAGAAACATGCTCAAATCACAAGTGTTCATAAATTGAACACACTCATGTAACCAGCACCCAGATTGTAAAACAGAAGACAACCATCACCCCAAGACCACCCTCGTAGTTACTGTTCTGTGCCAGACCTACTTTTAATGATAGTTTTGTCATTTTTGACCTTCATATAAGTGTAATTCTACAGTATATACCCTTGTGTCTAGCTTCTTTTGCTCAACATCATATTGGTAAGAGTCGTCCATGTACAGGTAGCCTGTTCAATTTCATTGCCACATAATATTCAATCATATGATTATACCATTATTTACCTAGCCCACTGTTAATGGGCAGTTGGACAATTTCTAGCTTGGGGCTGTTGTAAATATAGTAATGCTGTTCTCCGCATTATAATGCATGTCTTTTGGTAAACACATGTATGCATTTGTGGTGAATGCATGCCTAGAAGGAGTGCTGCTGAGTCATGGTATATGTATGTATTCAGCTCTAGTGAATGCTGTTGAATGGGACCCATTTATAGAATGTGAGACTCCTGGTGGCTTCACATCCTCTGGTGTGATCAGTCTCCTTAATTTTAGATATTCCAGTAGGTGTGGAATGGTGTCTCAGTGGTTTTAGTTAGCAGTTTCCTGACACAACTGATGTTGAGCACCTATTCATACGCCTATTGGCTGTTTGGATACTGTTTTGTGAGGTGCCTGTTCAGGTGCTTTGCCTGTTTTTATTTTTTTAATGGATTATCTGTCTTTTTCTTATTGAATCTCCATTTTGCCCATCTTAGATGAATTTAAGATAATTCAATTTATCAAGCCCTAACTCAGTGCTATTTGCATGACTCTTTTGGTGCATGGAGATGCCAAGAGGAGTGAAGCCCAATGTTCACTGTGCCCTCAAGCTTGATACTCGACCTTGTGGATTTGGAATCCAGTCCTCAGACCCCTGTGCTGGTCAGAACGCTTAACTGGCCTTGCCTTCTTCCTCTCACTCCCATCCTATCCATCCAAGGCTTGACCTGGTCAGGGCAGGAGTTAGATTGAATTTCTGGAAGTTGAGTGTTTAACTCTGCAAGTTTCCATAAATGGACCCAGGAGACAAGACCCAATGATTTGAGGCAGATGAGGTATTATTGACTCCGTCTAGCTCCATAGATTCCACCAGGGAGCTGCACTTCAGGAAGTCTGGCTGCAGCCTCCTTGCTTAGAAATGGACAACAACAGTAAGTAGCATCAAATTGATATTCATGTTGCCTTACTCCATGGCTTCCTGTAATAGCTGGTACTTTGGTGTGGAGAATATAAGCTTTCCACATGACACCTATTTCAGAATTCTATTGCCGTGTCTTAACTGATGGCTTCTTTTTATACAGAAATGTCTCAGCCATAGAATTCTGCTAACAGCTGGGCAGAAAATTCTTTGTGGAATCACTGAGGCCTTGTATTTACCTCATTTGGTGATCTGATATTGTTCTGAAAAACGCTGTGCTAGAATGATCAATGAACTGGTTGCTCAATGGCCTGGTTCTGGTTGCCACCTGGCCAGGTTGCTGCACAATCTTAGGCAAATTGCCTAATTTCTCTGAGCCTTTCTGCTCATCTGCCAAATGGGAGTCCTAATCCCTGCCATGACTACCTCACCAGGTGTATCAGTCCCGTTTTGGACTACCTAAGACCGAGTCGTTGATAAAGGAAAGAGGCTTATTTGGTTTATGATTCTGCAGGTTGTATAAGAAGCACAGTGCCAGTGTCTGCTTCTGGTGAGGCCTCAGGAAGCTTCCATTCATGGTAGAAGGGAAGGGGAGCAGGCATGTCACATGGTGAGAGCAGAAGCTAGAGAGAAGCAGAAGCAGGCTCTTTTAAACAACCAACTCTCGAATGAACTAATAGAGCAAGAACTCACCTGTTACCACAAGGACAGCATCAAACCATTCTAGAGGGGTCCACTCCCAGGATCCAATCACCTCCCACTAGGCCTCACCTCCAACACTGGCGATGATATTTCAACACAAGATTTGGAGGGCACAGCGAATATCCAAACTAGATCACCAGGTTTCTGAAAAAGAAGGATAAAGTGTTTATATGCAAAAAAAAAAAAAAGCAATTTTGGAAAACTTAAAGTGCTACAGATAAAAGGATAAAAGCAAAGTACTACTGTTCATCAGATTATGTTCCACCATAGCAATCAGAGCCCCAATTTTAACCACCAATTTCCATTCTACCTGTATTAGTTGGCATTCAGACCTGTTAGTGACCCTTGGCTTGGAATTCTCTGATGTAAAAGGCACCTCTTTGGTCTCCATAAACTCTTGTACCCTGGCATTTCACCACATGGCTATTTCCTCCGTGACTTTTTCTTTCTTTGTTTCTACCCAGGGTTGAGAAGACCTTTTGTCACCAGGACAGGATCCACTCAGGTGGCCTCCAACCCACATCAAGGGATTTTAATTTCCTCATGGCTTTGTTAACATTTCACATTGTTACAGGTCAAAACACAAGGTTATTTACCAGGAACTAAGAAATGTCACTGATATGAATCATGAGAGTCCCACAATTTCCATGTGGGTAGTCAGAATGCACATAGAGCTCCTCATCCTGGTGCGTTTAGCATGGGATGAATCCCTACCATCTACCCCTCCACCCCCAGGCTTCTGATCCTAGAAGCTTGGTTGAGGTCCCACAGGAGGGCAGCCCCCATGACTGGGAAATGCCGATGTGTGGTAGATTCATTCAAGGAGCCTCTTCTTTACTGTCTTCCATTTTGGTAAATAAAATTCTGGCATTTGTTGTTGTTGTTGTTGAGTTTGCGTCTCACTCTGTCGCTCTGTCACCCAGGTTGGAATGCAGTGGCATGATCATGACTGTCTGAAGCCGCAACCTTCTGGGCTCAGGCCTTCTGCCTCAGCCTCCCGAGCAGCTGGGTCTGCAGGCACACACCACCATGCCTGACTAATTTTAAAAATTTTTTTGTGGTGACCAAGTCTCGCTATGCTGCCAAGCTGGTCTTGAACGCTTTGGCACAAGTGATCCTCCTGCCTTGTCCTCCAAAAGTGCTGGGATTACCACCACACCCAACCAAGAAAGTTCTTTAAATATTTAAATTCCATTTCCTAACCCAAAAGAGAGGAGATTGAAGACCTCGGTTCACTCATTCAGAAGTCCTCTATTCTCTTTTTGCCCACCCCCTCCATGGTGTGTGACTATTAAGGACTGCAGTTGCTGTTGATGGATGTGCTTTGCCTTTCCATTGTCTGCTTCACCTTTCTATCACCCTACATGTAGCAGAGGGACAAGGTAAGGGAGGCCATGACACAGCGGCAGGGCTCACAAGTTCTCCAGGAAAATGTGCATTTAAATGGATTGTCTGAGCCCGCAGGTTTGAGACCTGCGTGGGCAACTTGGTAAGACCTCATCTCCACAATAAAAAAAAAAAAAAAAATTAGCCGGGCATGGTAGCACGTGCCTGTAGTTCCAGCTACTTGGAAGGCTGAGGCAGAAGGATCGCCGGAGCCCAGCAGGTCGAGGCTGCGGTGGCCGGGAGCGGCCACTGCACTCCAGTCTGGGCAACAGAGTGAGATTCCAACTCAAAACAAAAAACACATTCCCTTCTTTTGACTTTTAAGGCACTCTCCTCTCTTGTCTTCCTCCTCTGGGGCCTCCTCTTCCTCTCAACATCAAAGCATCTCAGGGGTCTATCTCAGAACCCTTTCTCTTTTCACCAAGAAGGCTCTGGCCACTCTCATGGCTGTTGATGCCTTCCATAGGCAAATGACTTCCCCACACCTTTCCTTTCTAGCCCTGGGCTGCAGACAAGTACAGTTGTATCCCCAGGTTCTAGGACTCCCAAGGATACAAGATCCGGAGATGCTTAAGCCCCTTATCCAAAATAGTGTAGTATTCGTACATAACGTGCACACATCTCCTACATATTTAAATCATCTCTAGATTACATATAATTCCTAATACATGCAAATGCTATGCAAATGGTTATTAGGCTATTGTTTTTTATTATTAATTTTTTGAATATGTTCTATCCACGGTTGTTTGAATTCACAGATGTGGAACCCATGGGTATGGAAGGCCCACCGAATATCTACTTGCTCACTTGATACTCACTTGGTGGTATCAAAAGCATCTCCAACTTTACATGCCAGCAATTGAGATCTCCATCTTCTCCCCAAATCTGCATCTCCTCCCCGTCTTCTCAGTTCAACAAAGCCAGAAATCCAGGGACCACGTGGACACCCCGTCTCTCTTGCCCCCACCCCCAGCACCCATGCAAGCCTCCAAATCGGTGCACTTCTCACAATCTTCTCTTACCAGAACTACTGCAGTGGTCTTCAAAATCTCCTCTCCCTCTTCCTCTTGCCCTATCTACTGGGCAGGAAGAATCAGCAAGTGTGAGCATTTAAAATTGAGAATTGGGTCATATTCCCTTCAGGTATCAAACCCTGGGGAGCCTTCTTGCTGCACTTACTGCAAGCTATTCACAGGCCTGACTGAGTCTGCCCCTTGGGGCCCACCCTCTCAGCCCCCTCTGGCCCCAAATCTCTCTGGTTCCCCCTCCAAGCCCTCCCCCGGCTCCATCCCTCTGGTCCCGCCCCCTCCAGCCATTCCTTCTTCCAGCCCTTCGTGCCCTGCCCTCTCCTACTCACCACTGCCAGTCTCTCAGGTCTCACCTCCAGGTCTCAGCTTCAATGGGCGTCTCCCAATGCTGCCCCCCCGCCCCGTCTCAGCCCACACCTCACTCCTGGTTGCCCTCCCTTGCCTCCCTTTGGATTTGTCTTCCCTGCTGGTGTTTGAGTTTTCATAGCCCTTCCCATGTGTGATTATTATTTATATGTGAATATGTGCTTTGGTGTGACGTCTGTCCCCTACCCCATAAGTTCCAGGAAGTCAGGAATTATGCCTTTTTCTGTTTTTTTTCTGGTTTGTCTATCCTTTCAGTACCTAGCACATAGGAACTTGATAAATAAAGATGGGTTCAGTACAGTAAGCCCCCTACATATAAATGAGTTCTGATTCGGGGGCACGTTTGTAAGTCCTATTTGTTCGTTAAGTCCAACAAAGTTAGCCTAGGTACCCAACTAACGCAATTAGCTACATAGTACTGTATTGTAATAGGTTTATAATACTTTTCACACAAATAATACATTAAAAAACACAAAAAATAAATAAAACATTTTAAATCTTACAGTACAGTACAGCATGTACGCCAGACACATGAACTTACATGACTGGACATGCAAATGCATGTCCACCTCTTTGAAAGTTTGCAATGTGAAGGTTCTTATGTAGGGGACTTACTGTATATAATTGCCCAAACTAGCCAGGTTCGGTGGCTCAGCCTGTAATCCTGCGCCTTGGGAGGCTGAGGTGAGTGGATTACCTGAGCCTGCGGGTTCGAGACCCGCCTGGGCAACTTGGTGAGACCTCATCTCTACAATAAATCAAAAAATTCGCCAGTTGTGGTAGCGCGCGCCTGTAGTTCCAGCTACTTGGAAGGCTGAGGCGGAAGGATTGCCGAAGCCCAGCAGGTCGAGGCTGCGGTGGCTGGGAGCGGCCACTGCACTCTAGTCTGGGCAACAGAGTGAGACTCCAACTCAATAAATAAATAAATAAATACATGCCCAAACTATACAAGATCCACTGCATAAGTTTGAAACATGCATGTTCTATTTATTATTTAAGAACACACTATTGTCATTTAAAAATCAGCACTGCCCTCAGACCTGGGAATGAACAGGTTTGACCAGGGCCCTGTGTTTTAGAGGCCTGGCTCTGGCCTCCCTCTGCCTGTCTCCCTATGAGGTAAGGAGAACCCAATGTCAATGTGGACAGTCCTACCCTGCGCTCTCATCCAAGCAGGGGTAGGCAGACTTATAAATAAAAATACAAGACGCACAGTTAAATTTGAATTTCAGATAACCACCTTTTTTTTTTTTTAGTATTCCCCATGCAGTATTTGGGACATATTTACACTAAGCAATTATTCAGTTTATCTGAAATTCAAGTTTAACTTGATGTCCTGGATTTTATTTGGCAGACTTAGCCCCCGCCTCTAGAGCAGGTGTCTACAAACTGTGGCCTGTAGACTGAATCTGACTAGCTGACTATGTTTGCACATAAAGTTTTACTGGAACACAGCCACACACTCAGTTAATGTATTGTTTTAAGGCTGCTTTTGTGATACTGAGGCAAAGTTGAATCGTTGTGACAGGCCATATTGACCTCAGAGCCTAAATAATTAATCTCTGGCTCTTTATAGAAAAGTCAGCCAATCCTTGTTCTAGATCATGGTGTGGGTACCCAGGGCCCCCAAAGTCCTTGCACAAATAATCCTAGGCCTACTTCCAGATCATGCAGGGGCCTTTCCTCTGGTTTGACCTTTGAGTGTGGCTCTAGGTTGAGGGGCTCAGGGCTATTGATGGGGTTCAGAGGCATACATGCGAGGCCCTCATGATGCAGGTTGGGCTGAAGAGGGGACTGGATGTCGACCTTCCCTCGACTGCCCTACTCTGACAGCAACCCTGACCTTTTTTTTTTTTTTAGGTTGCGGGGTATAAGTCAGGATTGGATACAGATGTGGTTTAGGTACAGGTGAAATTTTGGGCCTTCCATTGGCTCTCTTTAACTGACCTTTCATTCCATTAGGAAGATACGTTCTTCAAGATAGGAAACATGTTTTATTTACTTTGTGTACTAGATTGATTTAACTTTTAAATAATTAAACATGTGGTATTTAGGCCTCCTTTTGTCCTCTTGACCTGGGCCCTTCAAAATGTCAGGTCTGTTTTAATCAAGACGAAGAAATGTCATCCATTGTGCCATCTTGTGAGATCTACCACTACCATCTCAAAACTGTCCTGCTCTCCTTCATGTAGTATTTAACTTATGCCCCCTATTTGGAATTTTGAGACCTCTGTCTATGCCTGTAACAAGAAAAGTTCAAAATTATACCGCTGAAGCACTGGGAGGTTCTAATACGTTTCCCAAGACATGAAGGGGCTAGTAAGTGATATTCAGTGTAGTTTTCTTCACAATTAATCATTTCTGGGTGGTCTATAATAATCTATCATATTTGCACAGTGCTTTACAGTTTACAAAGGATGTTCACACCCAGTTCTCGCATGAACCCTACGACCTTGCTGTGGGTTCCATGGATAATGGAGACCCTTCTGGTCATGGATTTGCAATTCACATGCTCTGTAATACTAGGGCCATCTTACTATTAACCAGAATGGGGGTTCAGCAGAAAATTGATTTATCCCACCATGAAGAGAGCACAGAGGTTACATTTTAGCAAACTGGAACCTTGATGACTACCTTCCCTTGGTGTTTCCAGATCAGGATAAGGGAGGGAAGGTTTCTGGAAGAGTGTTGTAACTCATCCTTCAATTTCAGAGGTTGGTGATGATTTCTTAATCTCCACAGCAAAGAACATTTAGCAACAGAGTTGACACTCTGACATTTCTGTTATTTCTCAAACAACGTTGAAACCTTCTCTGCTGGATAGGCAGAGCCCACAGGGGATGCCAAAGCCCTTGACCTTGACTCTGGGCTCCTAGGGGTTAAATTTCACTGTGACCTTCACTGCATCACAGCCTGGGGCTCTGAGCAACTGGAAGGACTTTTCATCCCAGTCTGTCAGAGATAAGCATTTTGTCCAGAGAATAAACAAAACAGCTTTCCCCGCAAGCCAGTGGCTGAGCTGGGCAGTGCACCATCATCAGGGCTGACATGCAGTTGAATTTCACATTACAGCTGGAAACACAGGGAGAGAATTCAGGGAATGAGATGAGAAGCTGGAAGTGGCACTTTTGTTAAATTACACTTTTCTTAAAGATCAATGGATACTTCAAAGAAGTCCACTGAGGGGGTGTTTGTGTGGCTTTGATGGAAACAGTTGTGCCTCTCGCCTCTGGGAGAGCCAATTTGAACCACCCAAGAGATGCCTTCCCAACTTTTTGATTGTGCATGATGTGATTTGGGGGAAAACAAGTTTACTTTGCCTTTCACTGGAGACTTCTGGGTTATGCAGGGAGCTGGGGACCAAGTTTATCAGATCCAGGCTGGCCTGCTGAGCTCCAGACATATTCATTTATTCATGTATGCATTCAATAAATGTTTATGAGGTCCCACCGATGCCTCAGACGCGGTGCTTGCTATCAAATTAATAAAACTCAACCATGCCCACGTGGCCTTTATAGGTTGACACTGCTGGGGACACATATTGCAGGGGACTGGAAAAGGCATCCCAGGAGGGTGTAAAAAGCTTGAACTCTGTTTTGAAGGAGCGATATCGGTTAGCACAGCAGATGGGGATGAAGGCGAGGAACTGAGGCTGGTTGACACCAAAGCCCGTGCTCATAGCTGCCAAGCTACACGGCCTCTGGAGACGTCCCCTGTTGCAACAGAGAACATCCCAAGAAAGGACTTTACCAGGAGAAACACCATTCCTATAGCTCCTACCTCCTTGAAAAAGACTAAGACTGGAGGCAAAAAATAAAACAAAGACTCACTGGAGAAACTGCAGCAACCCCAGGAGAGTACAGCATGCTCTATTGACCTTGGCCAGCAGGAGGCAGTGCAGGGCTCTCGGAAGAGTTATTAGACTATACTCTTTGGGAGGAAAGGCACCTATAGGTAACACACCTTCCACAGGAAGGCAGCATTTTCTTTTCATGGTCTTCACAGTGCCTATTACTTTCTGAAATGCTATTGTTTACACTCTCACGTATCACCTTTTTCTCCCTCTCCAGGTCATAATCTCTGTGGGCAAAGGACTTGCCTGTTCTGTTCCCTGCTGTGTCTCAATCACCTGCATCAAGGCCTGGCATGAACTAATTTCTTAATAAATATTTAAAAATTAGTTAATGAGTATGTGAATCTATTTGGTCTTGAAATGGGCATTGTAGAAAAACTAAGCCATATGCATTTCCTGAAAGAGCATCTTGATTATCTGGTCTATTCCACTTTCTCTAGATGGCAGCAAGCAGCATGGGGACTCAATGGCAGGAGAGTTGCTTTGTTGGCAAAATAGACATCCTTCGTGTAATCTGGGCTGAGTCCTGCTGGTGCCAAGGTGAGCTGTTGAAATCACCCAATTTCACCATAGAACTAGTGGTTACAGTTTTTTCTTTTATGGATAAGCATAGCAATTGACACTTCCAGTCTTACAACTTACATTTGTCTTATCTGAGTTCTTTTTTCAGGAGACCAGCCCTCAGGCCCAGAGTATCAAGGAACTGAAACTCACTAAATCACCACATCTAGACCATGAGATGCCAGACTAACTCCTGTTAGTCTGTTACTAGCTCCTCTTCCTTACCCCTCCCTAGTTCCTACTTTCTACATTCTTCCCCTGCCATATAATCCCCTGACTTCAGTAGGATGGGGGGATGGATTTGAGAAGAAATCTCCTATTCTCCTTGGCTGATACCATCCAAATAAAAAGTCTTCTTCCCTGGAAATACTCATCTCAGAGATTGGTTTTCTGTGTGGGAAGCAACAGGACCCTGATGGAATCCCTGGCATTTCAGCAACACTGTCAGAAAGCCAAGACCAAGGACCAGGGGGCAGAAAGGAGTGGGCCAGGTCCTGGAACCTCATCCTACAGCAGAGAGAGGTTGAGAGACACAGTAGTCACATGAGATGCCCACTCCAGGAAGGGTGCTGCAGAGACCAGCAGCAGGGCAGTCAGAGGCTCAAACAGACTAGAGTGATGACCAAGAAAGTGCTAGAGCCAGACCTGTGCTGTGGGGAAAGGACAACTACCTGAGGCAGTAGGTGTCTGTGCTGCAGAAACCCTGAAGGCCAAGCCCTCCCAACACAGGCCTGTGTTGACTCCAGGGGGAGATTTCGGATTCTGACTCCTATTGCTATTTTGTGATTTTTAGCTTTAGCCTCATGGTCTCACTCACTGAGGGGCATCCCTTTGTCAACTAGATGTTTATATAATCTAAGAATGAAAAAGCTAGGTAGATATGCCACAAAAAATACTAGTCCAACCAGTGAGTGACAGACATTGGTCAACCTTTGGAGTATGCTGAGAACTTGATGTGTTGAGAATGAGATGCCAGTGGACCTCTAATGGGTCTTCAGAGATGTATGATGAGTGACACCCCAAGTGACAGCCTTCAGGAGCTGAGCAGTCTGGGTCACATCTGTGGCTTGCTGTGGCATCTGCTTCCTGTGACCAGGGCCGTAGAGTCAAATGGGGCAGTTAAAAAATTTTAAATGTACTTGGCCCTAAAGAGATGTCAGGATGCTTTTCAGGCTCTTTCCACCTGCCCTACATAATTAAAGCCCACTTATGATGACCTAGGCTGACCAACTATCCCAGTTTTCCCAATACTGAGAGGATTCCCAGAACCTGGGACTTTCAGTTTCAAAACTGGGAAAGTCCCAAGCAAACCAGGACAAGTTGGTCACTTATTATTACCTGCATGATCAGTGGCAGTTTATCCTTCCTTCATTTCCTTGGCCATATTAATCATCTTTATTACTTATTATTTCTCTCTTCTCTGATCCCCCAGCCTCCCCTTCCTTTTCTCTAGCTTTTAGACTTTTGTCTCGGATTCACAGGATTCCCATCTCTCCAGGTGTCTTGGTCACCACAGTTTGACACCATCTGGGGTGGGGACTGGTAAACGAACTGTGCCTGCTAGGTTCTTGGTTACTGCTGAGATCTTGCAACTAAATTCATTTGGGACCCATCAAAACCACTGCCAGCTCAGAGGAGGCAAGCAAAGGTGACTTCATAGCCCCCTTTACTGTTCAGTGAGGTGAGGCAGAGGCAGGGAGCGGCCTAAGTGTTTGTATGGGACTTAAGTCTTGAACGTCATTCATGCTGTCAGTGTTCTGGAAAAGCAGGTTGCTAACTGCGGCATAAGCAGCAATGGCAAATGGAGCATCCACAGAGGATGCTCAGGTTCTGCCTGATGTTACTGATGGGCCAGTGGAGACATTTGCTGATGGCGCAAATGAGAGAAATGACAACAGGCATGTCTATCTGGATACACCTTGCTGCGATAAGCAAGCATTTAGAAAAACCACTCAAGGTGCAAGCTGCCACAGAACATTGCCAGCCTCTGCCCCATGTGTCACACCCCGGAGGGGTGAAATCTATTTTATGTCCTCCACTCCAGATGACAGAGCCTCTTGGGTGAAGTCATCAACCTTGCCCTTCAGGTAAAGGAGAATCATAGCTCTTCCTGTTTCTATGTCAGAAATAAGAGGGAAAGGGGAAGATGTTAGACAGACCCGATCATCTGGGGCACCTGCAAGTTCGTTCTGGCAAGTCTGGGCTTGTAGGTGGCACTTCCACTGATGGATAATGAGAACAGAAGACCATGATGGGAGTAGAGGGAGAGTTTTGAAATCTCTTTCAAGTCTTGCTTTAACAAATTACTCATGTTTGGAATACTCAATAGTTCTAAATAGACCTGAATGTCACATGTCACCTTTTTGTGTCATCTAAGGGTCCCTTCCCCTACAAAAAAGGTGTTGGAGTTTTTCATCAAGTTATAGTCTTGCTATAAACCTGGCTTGAATTCATTCTCTTTCAGATATATATGATCCATTCTAGCCCTCAAGGAACTCTAATTTAATGCCTTCTAAAATCAAAGCCATCATGTTTGGATGAACAAGTTTCTGTACATGGAAATAGTACTTTAACCTTTTCCCCATTTACCCTGAGGGTATTCACTGGCAGAGCATGTGGCTGCAGCATTTACCCCAAAATAAAAAAAGAAGAGAATTACAAAATATAGTAATTTTCTCTCTCTTTTTAAAAAGTGATTCTTGTTAAGATTAGAGACAAATTCTGTTTACAAATAACTTCAAGAGTAGTTTTTATGTGTTATTTTCACATTGAAAAGCAGTCAGATTTACTTTAGCCTCAAAGAGTGTGTTTATGTGAAATTAAAACGACAACAGCTGCAGTTTTCTTCTAAGGGGCAAAGGGTTAAAATGATACAGGTCCTTTTCTCTAATGATAGAAGCCTGGTTCTACTTATGGAAAGTTAGATGTTGTGGGGACATCTGCTCTGTGTCTGCATCTCCATGAAATTCTGGAAAGGCTGTGTGTCAGTCGCCTTGCTTTGGCTTCCCTGCCTCAGGAGTGGTCTGGCTCTCCTGCCTCAGAGGGGGTAGGTGGTTGGTCCCGGAGTGAATTGATCCACGCAGAGCCCAGTCCCATCCAGATATGAGGCAGGGTATTCCTCCCTTCTTCTGGGTTCGCTAGGGTTTCCTGAAGTGATATTGCTGCCGTTTGGAGGGAGCCTGGATGAAAACAAAGCCATAGAAGCAAATGGAATTAAGAGGTAGCATTGGCTTGAATAGTAACTGGCAAAAAGTTCATGTCCATCTGGAACCTCAGAATGCAACTTTATTTGGAAACAGAGTTGCTGCAGGGGTACTTAGTTAAGATGAATCCATACTAGCCTAGAGTAGGCCCTAATCCAATGAAAGACACACACACACACACAGACACACACAGACACACACACACACACACACACACACCACACACACACACACACACACACACACAGTATGCCATGTGACAGAGTGTCGAGTGATAGCCCCACAAGTCAGTGAAATGCCAAGGAATGCTGGCAACGCCCTGAATCTAGGAGGAGGCAAGGAAAGTTCCTCCCCTGGAGTCTTCAGAGATAGGATGGCTCTGCCGACATCTTGACTTAAGCTGCTGTCCTCCAGAACTGTGAGAGAATAAATGTCTGGCTTTTGTTATTCTGGTTTTTTTTTAATCAAGATAAAACATACGTAATACAACATTTGCCATTTTAACTACTTCTATATGTACAGTTCAGTGGCATTAAGCACAATCACATTTGTTGTGCAAAACTTCTATTGTTTTCAGCCGCCAAATGTGCGGTACTTTGTTAGAGTAGCCCAAGGAAACAGAGATGCTGAGCAAGAGTCTTACTGCTGGAATCCTTGGATCCAACCATGCCTGAATTCTCTTGACTCACTGATATGAAGCAATCAATGCCATTTATTTGCTTCAGTTATTTTTCTGAGTGAGTTTCTGTAACATAAAGGCATCCTGACTAAAAAGGAGAGGGCAGGTTGGTGGCAAGTGTTTTTATTACTGTTTCCTAAATGAAGGTCCAGATGTAGCATGGAACTCAGTGAAGCCTCACTCAGTGGTAGACCAGCCCTCTACCCCTCCACTTCTTTCTCGATTCCAGTTCTTGTACCCTGTGAGTGCTCATGCCCAGTGTGGCACTAACGCATCATAAGATATTTTGGGATGTGAGCCAAGCCCAAAGTCAGAAGTTAAGAAGAGCTTGCAAAGTTGCAGCCTGATTAGAAGAATCCTCATTAAAATGTAGGTAGGAAGATGTAGCAATGAGGCGAGAGTCAGGGAGTAAGGTGAGAATGTGGTGTGTCTCTTAGAACTACCCAGAAAGCTCCTCCATGCACACAGCTGTTCCAAGGCAACTCAGGTCTCACTTCCAGGGGATGAAACTGATGATGCATAGCAAACAATTAATTTCTGTTAAATACCAGCTAGTTAATGAAAAATATTTTTGAGTCCAGGATGATCCCAAGAAAGATGTACTTATAAATGGCACTGATATTTAGTCAACCAACCGTGTCTGTTGCAACATTTGAATTTAATGGGACTGGTTGCTTTATATTAATTAACTGCAGATTGATTGCTACCTAGATTTGTTGAGATTTCATACAGGTGATTATCCAATAATGGGAGAGCTGTTAAGATGCGTGCCATGATTCCTCTCAGAGCCAGGGTGATATTAAGCAGGAAATGAACAGTTCTGCTCAAACACAGTCAGATGGAGTAAAGAAAATAAGGCTTGGGTCTATGGGAAGGAAGGGTAAGGGTCACGCTTGTAGCACGTCTTGGCACAGATGGATGTTGAGTGGCTAAAATGGGTTATACCCCATCCTCAGGGACATGGTGGGCTTCCAAATCTGGGTGGGACAAATGAGATCAGAAATAGGCTAATGGGCCAGGCACGGTTTACACTAGTAATCCCAACACTTTGGTGGGCCAAAATGAGGATTGCTTGAGGCCAGGCGTTCAAGACCAGCCTGGGCAACGTAGTCAGAGCCCCCATCTCTACAAAAAAATAGAACAATTAGCCAGGTGTGATGATGTGTGCCTGTAGTCCCAGCCAATCTGGGGGCTGAGGTGAGAGGATCACCTGAGCCCAGAAGGTTGAGGCTGCAGTAAGCAGTGGTTGTGCCACTGCATTCCAGCCTGGGCAAGAGAGTGAGACCCCAACTCAAAAAACCAAAGTCAAATGAAACAAAAAGAAAAAGGGTAGTGTTTACTTATCAGACCATCACCCAGCAAGACTGTCATTCAGCCTGTGAGCCAAGGATCACAAATAGTTCCACCTTTCCAGGAAGCTAGATTGAACGAAACATGGTGTGGATACATCCAAGGTCACAGATTCAATATGGGATAAGTAGGAATGGGTAGGTCAAGGCCAGGCTACATGACTTAAGAGCTGAGTGACCTTACAATAGTCTCTTGTCTTTATCATCCTGCAGCTATAAAATAGGGACAAACAGTGAATTCTCATGAGACTTGGATATGATAGTGGAGGCCAAATAATTTGTGTCTTCTCAAGCCCTCAGTGCTGGAAGACTGTTAAGCTTGTTCCTCAGGGCCAGGTGGGACTGCTCTGAGCCACAGAGTTGGGGGCCTGTCTAGCCTTGGCCTGGGTCCTGCAGGCACGCCACTAGAGTGACAGCTCTTGCAGCTGGGTCACCAACCATTTGGTGAGATCTGTCATAGCTGCTCTGGGCCCATGACTCCTGTGTGACTCGGCCTCCTTCTCGTCAGCATCTTGGTTCAGCCCGTGTTGTTTCATTCTGTCCTCTCCTGGCTCTAGGCCAGTCCCATTTGGTTTCTGATTCACTCTGCCCCGGACTCTGGGTTTCTGGCTCTCTCCTCAAAGTGGCTGACACACAACTCGACTCGCCTCTGCCCCCTGGACAAGGACCAAGTCTAATCATCAGCCTCCCACTGATAACCCAGAAGGGCCTTGGGCTCTGTTTCTGCCAAGTCCCAGCCTGCGGATGGACAGACAAGAGCATGACTGACCTGAGCCCTCCCTGCTGCCGGGATGGGCTCTCCTTCATCTCCTGTGGTGCAGGATCAGAACTGCAAAGCCCACCCCATGTGCAATACTGACCCTAAAAGGCACCAGAGGGGAGGTGATGAGAAGAGTGGCAGCAGCAAAGGAGACAGCAACATGGTCGGGGTAGGGGGACTAGGGGGTGTCCCTTC
Organism: Cephalopachus bancanus; assembly: GCA_027257055.1. NCBI lineage: Eukaryota > Metazoa > Chordata > Mammalia > Primates > Tarsiidae > Cephalopachus > Cephalopachus bancanus. Next base: position 1,671,749 of record JAPVLO010000104.1, read on the forward strand.
TGCATCTTGGGGAGCCGTGACCACCTGCCCCTGCAGATCCGAGTTGCCCTGTAAGGTTGCAGGAACTAGGAGGCTATCCCACATTTCCTGCTCCAGATTCTGTAACCAGGTGGATCTGCTCATTCGGCTGAACAAAGGCTCAGAAGATGATGTCTGTCTTCACACAGTGGACTTCCAAGGAAAGCGCGTGTCCAAGCCCTTGGCCCAATCCTCACCTTCACGAGCCAGGTCACATGGCCATGTCCTTGTCTCCTCCTCCCCAATTCCTAGGACCCTGCTCCTCCATCCCCGGGGAAATGTGGATTTTCATTAGACAGGAAGACATGAGTCATCAGCTGTGAAATTGCTCCCTAAACACCTTCAATGCCTAGTCATATGCACTATTTAATTTACTTTTAATATTACAGATTTTTTAAGTGCCACAAAGCTACAGCTAAGCTAAAGATGAGTTTATGTCAATGCTTTTTTAGAATGCCTTTTTGCAAAATTGCCTTGAGTGTCTGAGCGGTTTCCCTCCAGACAGCCGCAGGCTCTCTTGTTTGATGCTGAGCAGTTTGCTGTAAATTAATGCAACTGTTTACTCGACTTTTAGGTGACTCTAGCTCTTTGATGTTTGTGTTCACTTGTGGATTTTGAGACTCTCATGAGGAGGGAGAGATGGTCTCACTTCACTTAACCCCTAAGAGACTAGAGCTATGCACAGGACATCAACACAATGTGTTCATTCATTCTAATCACTTCCGAGGTGGCGGGGTGGAATTCTGCTGTCCTCCTTTTGCTGATAAGTATCCGAGGCTCAAAAAGATTAAGTAACTTACCCCTGAGGCCATCCAGGTCTGTTTGACTAATAGGCAGTGTCTTTCCATCATTTCTTAGGCTTGCCTTTTGGTGCCTAAATCACACTGCCACTTCAATAAGTTTGGGTTAAATGAGTACACGCAAGATCAACCCTCTTGACCAGTTCTGTCCAACACCCAGTTAACTCCCCTGTTCACAGAGCTTTCAGCTGCAGGATTCTGCAAGGGGTGCAGTTTTGCCACACCTCCCACAGAACAATGAAAACTGGGCTGTCAATAAGGGCCCTGGAGGACCTCAGAGTGCTTCCTAAATTCTCAGAGTCAGTTATTTTCAATTTCATGTGCCATTTTGGAAATTTCTGGTAATTGTAAAATATATACATATATATATGAATTCGCTTGTCTCCAAATTTTAAAAAAAGAAAAAAACACCCTGCAATTGTCAGCCATGAGTTATCAATAATAACTTGCCTGTCACCTGTTTATCACAGGAGGCATTGCTTAGGTAGAAGGGACCAGAGCCTCATCTGAATCTTGGGGAAATTAACTAAACCCGCAGCGGGGCAACAGAGCTGAATGAGGACCACGGTGGAGCTCAAGACCCAGTCCAGGCTGAACTTCATGCTGTGACTTCATGCATGATCACCTTCAGATTAGAGTTATTGACGTTGTGTGGTTTTAATCAGCATTTGTGTGTCTACAGCATGCCAGCTGTGAACAGAATGTTCGCTTGATACTGATTCCCCAAAGTATGTATATTTTAATATATATTATGAATATATTTGGATTAATCTGAATGCACAAATCTTCATCGGTTTAAGTGTCATGCAGGACACTATCTTAGAGGCTGAATGGAAGAGAGATCTGTAAGATGCAGAATTTATCCACAGGTAGCTTATGGGATTAGTGGGAGATAAAACACTTGAAAGGGGACTCCACTAATAAACACCCATCTTGCAAATGTCCACATCTACACGTCAACACAAACACCCCCTATATCACTTGCGTCCACAGCCCACTGCCCATTCTTTTGGAGGATATGGGAACACAGAAATGGATATGAGGCAGACAGGAAAGGCTTATGGAAGCTTGAATGACTTAGGATCCAACCCTCACTATGCCTCAGCTGTACTATGCAGAGTTTTCTGCCCAGTCTCTACCTCTCTGGTCTGCAATTGGACTGGAGTCATCTCAGCAGTTCTCTGCCCAAACCCTTCCCCTCTCCTCTCACCAAGAGAGTAAGGTCCAAGTCCTTTGGTGCCTTCAAGGCACTCCATGGATGCCCGCACCCTTGCCTGCAACTGACCTCAGCTCCTGTCCCAGGCATTCCCTCCTTTGCTGCCAGCCTCTGTGTTACCTCAGGCCTCTCTGTATCTCGTCCCTCTGTTAGAATTCCCTTCTTTCCAGTCTTACCACCTGGGAGAACTCTAATTCACCTTCAAAACCTTGCTCAGAAGTCACTTTTCCCAGGAGGCCCTCACGCCACCAGAGTAAAAGCTCCCTCCTCTATGTCTCATCCTGTGCGGTTATCCTTTATTTGCTTCCTTGGATCCCTCCTTGAAGACAAGGCCTACTCCCTGTTTTGTTTCCAGTACCTATTCCAGAGCCCAGCACAGAGTAGGTGTTCAATCAGGTTTGTTGAGTGGAGGGTAATGGTTTAAAAATAAGATTTGTGGGCTAGCTTAGTCAATGACAGTACTGGCAATATATATATATATTATATACATATATATATTTTTTTTTCTGTGAATACAGAATAGTCCAATGAACTTTCATTTAAAAGTTGCAAGGCAAGTCATGAAAACAAATGAATAGGGATAGATTAGTGCCCTGAAACTTCAGAGAAAAAGGCAAATCACCACAGTCTCAGGTTCTCAGAAATGGCTTTATAAGGCAACAGGACAGAATTCACTTACCATTTATTGTGTGTCTATTGTGTGCCAGACTTTATGCCAGGTGCTTTGTTTAAAAAAAGAAAAGTAAAAATGGATCCTGAAAAAATTGCCGCAGTCGGGTAGCCTAGAGATAGTAAGGAGATGTCATGCAAATGTGGTGTGATGGGTGCCCCAACAGTTGATGTTCAAGTTTGGTGAACTGATGTAAGACATGGAAAAGCCACTGGCACTGTGGAGTTATACTTCCTGCTTAGGACCAGCTTAACCTTCTCTGGTTATAGTGTCTCTCCTTTGGTTTCTTAACTTAGTTATCATTTCAGTCCCTGCATGACATTCATTAACTGGGGACACCATGTTGCTTGTAACGGGCATGCAGGCTCTGTGTAATTTTGATATTTGTCTGATCTATGAGTGCTGACATAAAGGAAGACCCAACCAACCATAGTTCGAGAATATCTAGGGCAGCCCTGGTGTCTCCAGGCTCTCGAGGGAAGTACAGAGCCCAGAAGATGCCAAGAGCTCATAGGACAGAATAGGAAAGAAGGTCACTGGCTCCATGGTCCCATTTGATAATGTTCCTTCCTGGCCCTTCCCTGCTCCAACCTTTTGCCATGAATCTACCCCTCCCCCACCACCCCTGTCTGCTTGTAAAATTGTACTGAAGTTTCAAGACCCAGCCTAAAGAATTTACATTTAACCTCGTCAGTGTGGAAAGTCACCAAAAATTTCTGAGCAGGGATCTGCCATGTTAAAAGTGGTCTTCTGGAAAGAGGAATCTACTATTAAGGAGACGTTTGAAGAGTCTAGGGACAAAGTGGTGAGAAGCTAGACTAAGGCAACAGCATCAAGGCAAGAAATGGCATCCATTCTTCATTCTTATGAAATCCATGGACTGATTTTTGATATATTATTAATTAGACTGGGCTCTCTTTAAATGATATGACCTCCCCTTCTAATATAATTGCTCATTTATCTGTCTCTACCATTAGAATGTAAATCCCCTAAGGCCAGGCTCTCATTAGAATATAAGTCCCCTAAGGTCAGGCTCTGGTTTGTCTTGTTTATTACTGGGTCTCCGTAATAAACACCGCAGGTGCTCGATAAATATTTGTTGGATGGATCACTGACTACATAGCAATGTTGAGAGAGTTCTGGAAGATGCCTCATTTGGAAATCACTTCTCAACTGAAAGAAGGGCTTAATTTTAGAGATGCCCTCAGCTCATCATGCAGCCCCAAATCCATCAGTGAGCTTCAAGTCAGACCCTCATTAAACCAAAGTAAAGGACAAGTCAGGCAAATCTGGCTTTTGCTGTTTTAATTTTCTCTTTAGTAGTTTCAGCGTCTCGGTCATCTGGGGACCACAAAGTTTGACAACTTGTCTCCATGCCTGTTTTGGCTGTTAATTATATCTTTGTTTCTAATGACATTACAGTTCCCATCAGGGCACTGGCAGGGTTCTGGCAAAGGGTCAAAGGACAGGCTGGCAATCAGTGTGATCATCATAATTTGTCTCCTGCTCAGACGCTCAGAAAGTTCACCAGTTTCCCGAATATACAAAACCTCCTTACTAGAAAAAGGATAAGAAGCCACTTGACTGATGTTAGTGTCAGTCCCTTCACTGATCTAAGAAAGTGGCCATTTTTAAATCTTAGCTTCATCAACTGATGTTTCTTAAGACTGTTTCAAGGCTGGCTATTCTATGGCCATGGAAGCAAATGTCAGAAGAATCCTGTGCTGAATAACAACAAAGCTTGCAGTTTTTGATCCCTCACTGTGTGCTGCCCACTTACCACATAGACTCTTTAATCATCAGAACAATTCTAGGATAGGTTATCCCCATTTTGTAGTTGGGGAAACTGAGGGCAATTGACTCTGTAAGACCCCTCCGTCTCTCATAGATGGGCGTCTCCCTAGGGACACACTGTCATTGGTCAAAATATGAAAACTTCCTGGCCAAGGAGCACTCTTACTTAATTAGCTGCTGGAAACACTCACTATAAGAAACACCCTCTTGTAGTAGAAACACAGGCAGATAAGGGCTCTTTCCCAGTTTTCCTGACAAGGGCTGTTGGCTTCTTCTGAATGGTCCTGGAGAGGGCAGAAGCACTCCAAAAGGTAGCCCTGTGGGCATTTGCCTCAATAGAACCCCAGGCCTAACTGGCCTCTTGGTTTCAGAAAGGAGAATTTTTAGCTGTTAAGGCCTACCTTTAATCTGTTAAGCATTCTGCTTTATCTCACAGATTTGACCGACTTGCATATAGCTCTCAGGAGGTCCCTACTGCCTATTAAAATACACCATATTCTTTCTATTTAAAAATTCTAAATGTGATATAATATACATTGGACATTTCATGAGACATACATGCTTGGGTTATCAAATAATTCCAAAATAACCATCTGTGACACTATCACCCAGGTCAAGAAATAGAGAATTATGTGTGGGAGATGGTTGTTAGCATCTGCTGATCCCATTGAGAGAGGCCATTAGGCATTATGAAGCCCTTGACAGAAATGCCCAATCCCACCTATTAAGCAGCCTTGCAAAAGACATTGAGCCCAAATCAGGTGAAACTCTACATTGACCTGCCAGTTTATGCAAAATACAGGGAGCAGAGGAACACATCACATGTTTTAGGGATGCAATCAGCAAAATCTAGACTTGATAAACTCTATAGGACAGAAGACATTGTTTCTTCAAAAATAACAAATTGCAAGGAAAAAAAGGAGGAAAACAGCAAGAGACTTATCATTCTAGTGTGTATCTTGGTTTGAACAAACCAACTATACAAAATATTTATGAGACAGTTGGGTACTAGTTGAATATCTGATGATATGAAAGAACTTCCAGATGTAATAATTATATTGTGCTTACATTAAAGTAGAGTCTTTATCTTTTAGAGACACATATGGAAGTGCATTCCTATGAAATGATATGCTTTCTGGGATGAGTACATTCCAAGAACATGATTCACTCTCACAAACACGATGTCATCACCATCTCTTTTTCATTTTCATCATGATCATCACAGTCATCATTGTCTACTATTTCTCAGTGTCATGAGATGCATGCAAATGAGCTCAGTGTCATACAACCAAAACAGGCATTTCTGGGGAGAAAACGATCTGGGAATCAGAGTGAAACAGCAGCTGAATTAAGTTAGAAGCAGTGCTATTTAAAAGAAAACATGAACTGTGGGGTCAGGATAACAGAAAACACACTTATACCATGGGGTGGGGTGGGGTGATGACACTTAATCTTGGGTCATTGTGTTTTGAAAAGAAGGTGTGGCAACTGGGAAGCGACGTGGAAAATAGAGAAATGGCTTCTGACCTTAAGGTTCCAAGGGCATTTTCTCCTGAGGAAAGAGGAGGCCAGTGAATAAAACCAGCAAAGTGAAGTGGGGAATCTAAACTCAGCTTCTCGCCATAGGCAGCATCTCTCCATCAGCTCAGAAGCTCACAGAAGAAGAAACGGGCCTCATTAAGAGAGAGTGCAATTAGAAGAAAACTGTGTCCGTGATCACAAGCCAGAACAGGCTCTCCAACGAGGTAACTGAGTCTCCATTGGCTCATATCTTTTTAAATAGAAAAATCTTCTATTTCTCCTACATGCATAGGTGCACTGGGGACATTTGGCTAGACCAGGGGACTTCCAGCTTTAACTCCCATCACTCCTAATGTCGTCTCTTGCCTAGAGCTTACATGTCACCCACAGTGGCACTTTCAGGTTCCCTCCCTTCCCCCACAGGAGCACACATGGAGTTATTTTTATAGGAGCAGGTGTGACTTAGCAGCCACTTGCTGGGCTCACAGATGAGCAGCTCAAATCGGAGGCTGCTGACTGCTGGCTCTGGCTCACAGAGTCTGGGGGTCGCACCACGGTTCTTCCATCATCTAAGCCATAATGGAAAAGTCTCTCTGAGGCTGTGAAACCTCGGGTTACTTAAGGCAGGTCCCATTGCCTCTCTCTCCCCACCCACTTTTTACAAAGAATTTTGGATGGAAGATGCCCTTCTAAATCTCCAAGTCTGTTCTAAGTGAACTATCACAGAAACAAAAAACTGAGTACTGCGTGGGAGCACAAAGGTGGGAACAACAGACGCTGGGCACTGCTAGGGGAGGGAGAGAAGGGGGAGAGAGGGCTCACTAGAAGTCCAAACCTCATTTACACGCAATTGACTTGTATAGCAAATCCTCACAGGTAACATTAAAAAAAAAATGGCTTTAGACACAAGGTTTTAGGAAGAAAGCAAGAAGGAAATATGTAATATATGGGTCTTGTGGCCCCTCTTCATTAATATAGGGCTTTTACTCTCCATGTTGGCAGATTTTTAATTATGGTTTTCCACACTAGCCCTTTAAAACGTACAAAAAGTTGTTATAAAAGCTTGTTATATTGGCAAAACAAAAGCGCAATCATACTTTATATTTTCTTATGTAGTTAAAAAAGAAATCAATAAACCTTTGAGTCTGACCCTTTCATTCTGCAGTTAAATAAACTGGGGCTCAAAGAATTGACTCACAAAGGCCAAATATTCACTAACTGGCTCCTGTTGCCTTCAGCCACTCCATCTTCTCCATATCAGTGGCCAAGGGATGGAAGTTCAACTCTTAGGAAGAGCAGAGATCAGCTCAACTCCAGCCATAGGCAAAAGATGAAAGAGTTTTGGAGAGCTGCAGTTTTGTTAATTTTTTTCCATAAGTCTGCTGGGCTTAAAAGTAAAAGGGATGGAACGGTCTTACTGGAGTGAAGGACAGAGTTCTGAGCTTCTGGGATAGCTACCTCCGGCAAGTCTCTCCTTCCTCATCATGGAGATGGACTAAACTGGTAGAGGAGTAGAGTTATATCCACTTCATACCCACCTCATTTATTCATCTAATATTTATGTAGAAGAACCCACTAAGTACTGGGCACTGTGCTCAGTGCTGCTGCAACAAACCCAAAGATTCATAAGCCACTACCCCAAGTAGCTTACAGACCGCAGGGACATATTGCTAGGCAATGCAAGCACACAGACAACCTAGGGAACCAGGACATCAAGGAGTCCCAGTCTCATCCCACTGGGACCACTGGCAAGACTGGGGCAGTCAAGTGCAACCATTTTTGGACCAAGGATATGACATCTGTTTCTGCCTCTTTCTTAAGTGCCCCTCCCTTCTTAGAATCTCAAGACTGGAATGAGCCTTAGAGATCATCTAGCCCAACAATCTTCATTCATGGATGAATAAGCTGAAGGAGGATGGTAGATGTGCTAAGTGAATTCCCCATGGAATTCACTCGGCGTGGGGCCTGGGCTGAATCTCTTCCCTTGGCAGGCCCCAGCCTCCCTGGACTGGGATCACAGACTGGGCTGCTTCTCTCCCAGTCCTTCCTTCCTGGATGGATCAACGTCAAGAGCCAACACCCGGAACCAAGCTGGTTTTTAAGCAGAAATCTGCTAAATGTGGACACACTGAATTATTCATATTTGGGGTCATAAATAATGCATGGAGTGTTAATATCAGATTTGTAAACGCATCCATAACACTAGGGGTGATTAGTCACTGTAATGTGCTGCCTGGAGGTAACAGATTACCTGGCCCTGGTGTCCTTGACTAGCTCCTGTCCTTGGAGACAGCTTCCCTGCAGCGTGCTGGGCCCATCCAGTCTCTATTAGTCTGATGCTAAAGAGAAGATGTCTGGGCTAATAAACAATGCGATAGAGCCCTGGCGTACTCTCAGCCACTAGCCCTGGACCCTAACTGCTTTGTCAGCACTCAGCAGAGTTGTGTGGCACCTGCTGCTTGACACCAAGACTTCACATCTTGTGATAGCGACCCAGGACCTCAGCCGTACTCCTTGCTGTCTCCATTTTAGAGAAGCTGCCCGGATGGCCTCGTTTTAGGCTGACGATTCATAGTAAAAGCCCTCTCCAGCCGCCTTTTTATACCCATCTCACTGCTGTATGACGGAAATCAGGGAAAGTGTAGGTCGTTATTTGAAAGTCAGGCATGAAGGAAAAGTGTAGGTCGTTACCTGAAGGTCAGGCATGAAATTTCATAAGTGGGGGGGATGATGTGGGGAGATGGTAGTCTCTAACAGATCGTCCCACGACTAACATCCTTCTGGTGGGAAGAAACTAGAGTGGAATATACTAGTACAAGAGATGGAAAAAAAAGTCTAATTTTTAAGTTGATCCAAGCCAAGAGAAGGGAGGTGGGGCAAGAAGTGGTTCTACTATTTATAAGGTGGAAAACTTCAGAGAAAGAAAAGAGGAGGAGAAGCAGAAGGAGGCGAAGGAGGAGGGATGGAGGAAGAGTAAAAGGAAGAGGATAAAGGAGGAGGAGGAGGAAGAGGAGGAAGGGGGGAAGAGGAGGAAAAGGGAAGAGGGGAGGAGGGGGAGGGGCAGGGGAGGAGCGGGGAGGGGGACGAAGAGGGGAGGAGGACTGAGAAGAGGAAAGGGCTGCAGGAGCCGGGAATCTGACCGTTATCTGCGGCCACCTGGTTACCTTCCTGCCCTAGCTCCTGAGACAGCAGGCACCCTTTTGCGGTCCCCGCCTACGCACAGAGCACAAGGCCAGGGAGAGGCGCACACCCGAGAGCTCTTGGCCGGCAGCGAAACCTTCTTGCAGGTCCCCGCAGTCCAGACCAAACACTACAAGAGTCCTTTCACTTTTGGCCCTAGCCCAGTGTCCCATCTTGGCGCTCAAGCGGAGCGAAGCAGCTTGCCCTTCTCTGGGAATGGCGCGAGGGAGCCCTTGAGCGCCCTCTAGGGCCCAGAATGAGCTGCGTCCCGCCTCTGCCCCGCCGGGAACTTTCTCCAGGACTCCGAAAAGGGCAGGGCAGGGGCTAGACTCCCAGTGCCCGGTCAAGGGGCCAGGAGCGCCCGCGCCGTCCGGGAGATCCCTTGCCGGCCACTGGAGAGACCCGCGGGGGTCGCTGGCCGCTCCACCCAGCGTGCACTCAGCGACGCCCCAGCCCCACACCGGGCCTGGCGGGTGGACCGCGTGCGCTGAGCTGCCTCTGCGGCGCCGCCCCTCGCAGTGGGGTGAAAACAATAACATTATTGCATTCTTACGAGGGGGCACCGACATGTTGATGCAAATGCTCATTTCCGACAAGACTGAGAAAACGAAATGGCTCAGAAGGGAACTGGAAGTGCCCAGGGAGTAATAACTGTTATGCTGTTGAAGAGCTTCAACGACGAGAACTCTGCTGCGATTTCATCAGCCGAAGCCAATCAAGTCCGCGAGCCGCACACTCCGGCGACTGGTGGGGGGATGCCTCCAGCGGCTCCCACACCCCCTTCACCGCTGAGCCTCAGAGCTGGGAAGGCTCCAAGGAGAGAAATATCCATGAAGGTTCATTTCGTGGGGCCACAGACTCTGAAAGGCGATGCTCTGCTGTGGCCAATACCCACCAATGCCCCCTCTCGGGGGTCTTGGGGGTCAGAGAGTCAGCCAGGCTGTCTGACATCACAAGTCTGGGTACTAGGAGATGAAGCAGGAGGATTTTGGGTGGACTGTGCCCAGGATGTCTTCAAGGGGACCCACCCCTTCTGCAGCCTCCTGCTGCTGAAGGGTATGCGTTTCACCAAGGGACTCTGTTCCCCTCCCTCTTAGGAGGTAACCAGTGGACCAGGAAGAGGGCACGAGGCCAAGCACAGCCAATCCACGGGCTGCTTAGCCTGAGGCCCGACAGGAAAAGATGGTCAGAGTCGGTCAGCTTCTCTCTCCTGCTACCTGACACAGAGAGTACCAGAGCTAGGGTTGTTGGCAGATGGAGCCGAGGTCATGAGGGTGGAAAAGGCAGTGATGGGCCAATGCAGGGCAGAGCCAAGAGCTGAAGCCATGATCTCACAGAAGAGGCATCTGGAGAGAGAGAGAGAGAAAAGAGAGGAGAGAGAGAGAGGGAGAGATGTAGAGACAGAGAGGGAAAAGGAAAGATTAAGAGAGAGATAGACAGAAAGAGATGAGAGATGGAAAGAGACAGAGACAGAAAGACAGAGATAGAGGAGAGAGACAGAGTGGAAGAGAGAGATGAGAGAGAGACAAAGAGAGAAACAGAGAGAATACAGCAGAGGGACACTAAGAGGATGCTGAGAGGAGACAGGTGGCCCTGGGGGGAGCTGGGGAGATTGGCAGCTCCCTGACTTTACCTCCTCTGGATCTTGCCAGAGCTCTCACACACACCTCCAGCTTCTCTCTGCGTAAACTTCTGCTGTGACACCCCCCACCCCATCCTACCTTTTCTCCAGGTGATGAGAATGAGTCTGTTTCTTGCCACCAAAAATGCCTTATTTGAAGAATATGGCCAGAGGAGGAAAGAGCAACATGCCAAGTAAAGCCAGAAAAACCACATTCAGCTATCAAGAGGAAGGCCATGGTCACAGGTGTGGAGAGCAAGCAGGGAGTGTGACAGAACTTCTCCAGCTACCTGTAATGACGGCCTGCTTGTTTTCCTTCTGTGAAGGACAATAACTGATTCATTTCCAGAAAATGAAGTAAAGTTTGCTGATGTGACCAAAAGGCAAAACCAAGGGAGGTGTAGTAATAGTTTCATCTTGGGGAAATAAAACTTAGAAATAAGAAAACTGAAACCCTCCAATCAAATAGCAACAAGTACTTACTTTAACATTATTTGGACCAAAAGCCGCTTAGGCAACAACCAGGAAAAATTGTAACCTCTGTATTACTCAGTCAATGAAGAACCAGGGGAGGAGTTTGCACACTAGGAAATTAAAAAGCTTGTTGTAACCACCTTGGGTGTGCCTGCCCACCAGACACCTGATCTTGCAGGACCGTCATTAAAGTCTCGCTTCTGCTGCACTCCACACCTCTGTGTCCATCCTTTGATATTCAATGGTGAATTCGTTTCTCACACCCTCCAATTCATTACAAACCAATTTTCTAATCCATAAAATGCAGTAGAAATGTGGCAATGCCAAATTGTTGTAGAAACTTTCAGTCATGTACTCAGGAGTCTCATAGAAGCCTCAAAACATGGTCACAGACTGGACGGGTCCACAGACCACCACAGACCACAGACCATGCCCACGCTAACACTGTCTACGAAGTGTTGGAGTTGGGTGTCTAAGGCTCATTACTATTTACTGCCAGCTACGTGCTTGTGGTCAAACAGTGTTGGTTCAAGGCAGTGACTCTCACCCTGGGTTGGCATGGGCCCCTTCCCTTGCCAGAGATGTGTGAAACAGAATTTCCCTGCCTCATTGCTAGAAGCACCCTTGTTGAGAAGCACTGATTGAAGCTTCTCAACCCCATCCTCTCATTCCCTGCAGGAGGGCCTTCAACAGTTCCGCGCTGATGGCCTATTTGAACAGCGTCTCTGCCCAAGAACAATGAGACTCCCAGACCCAGGACAGGGTGGACAAAAGGGTGTTGGAGGGGGAGCCCTGGGCTCGGAGCCAAGCAGAGCCCAAAGTGCCCAGGGATGGAGCGACAATGTAACCTTTGACAAACTGCAGTGGCTCAAGAGTTGTCTGAGTTCTCTGTCTGAGCTGCCTACATCCATTTAATTAGATTTTAATTTTTCTTTACACATTTGGTTTTCAAAGATTCTAAGAAGTAATTATTTCCAGTATCAAATGACTAGGAGGAACAATCCCCAACTTAGAATAAGCAGCTTAAGGAGGTTTGTCTCATCCCTGTTCAAACACAGGCACCTTCCAGAAGCAGCTCTGCTGCATCACAAGTCCCGCTGAGACAGAGAGCTGGCAGGGGCTTGGGCACCTGGCGGGGAGGGGTGGGGGTGGGGACTGAGGGAGGAGGAGATCTCCTGTGCCTCTGTGGCTTCTCAGAGTTGGAGGAGAACACAAGAAGGGAAAGCGGCAGCCTAGGGTGCCAGGCCGCTTGGGCCCTTGGAGTAGAAATAAAAGCCACAGCACATTACTCACCATTTGGTGCTCAGCACACAACGTCTGTGCGTGAATAAAAAGCAAGATCCCTTCTTTCCCTGAATCACTTTTTGGAAGAGTGTCAGTCACCTCACAATGGAATCCTTACGGAGTGTTTCACATCGCAGGATATGTCCTCAGTTGCCTTATTTTGAGCCCAGAATACCAAGAAACTGCCCCTGTTAACATCATAGAGATCACCTCTGGTAGGATCAATTAAAAAAAAGAGACAAGAGGCAAGGACATTCAATGCTGCTGTGTATGTGACGTCATAATTGCTAGGTGGCCGTCATTGTATAGAAGTCATTTTAAGGTTCTCTTTAAAGGACAGTACAACAAAGGGGAGGTAGTTTGTAAAAATCAAGACTATGTCCACAGGTAGTGGTAATGTTTGAAATATCTACTAATTGATCAGAACAAGGTACAGATCAATCTGGATGGAGCTGGGGTAAGCCTGGCCTCCCAGGTGACCACCACCCCTGCCCACAACACACAAGGACAGCCAGCTATCCTGATGTTATGCAGATGCATACTTGTGCGGCCTGAGATAAAATTTCCAGAGATTATGTTGCATTTCAATCAATGAACTGAACTGTGGGTGATGTGCTCCAGGAAACTGTGCAGATGACACCAAATGTGACTTCGGTGAGGTGAAGACACAAATGTGATAGATGCATGTGGGAAATCTGAACAAAACTGTCTTGTGGAATATGAGAATGGAAAAAGCAACATTTCCGAATTAAATCACTACTCTGTAGAATGCATGATTTTAAATATATAACTACATTAATAAGTTAAACATAAGTAGATGCTCTGATTACATTGTCTATATTTATAAAAGCTCATATGTCTCACATTGGCCAAAGCTCTGTGGGACTCTTTTCAGCGGTGGATTTGGTTTTCTTGTATGTTGGTACACATGACATTTGATGACTGAATGGATGAAAGAAAGGGTGAATGTATTTTATATGGGTGCTAAAACCACTCCAAACCAAAAGCATTCGAATCCGTGGGGAGCTGTAAAGAATACTGACATTCAGATACAAATGCTGGACCAAAGGGATCAGCATTTCTGGAGGGGGTACCCGGCCACTGGTATCATGGAAAGCACTTGGATTCTAAAAGGCAGGCAATTAAGAACCACTGCGGCCAGACTTGGTGGCTCAGCCTGTAATCCCAGCACTTTGAGAGATGGAGGTGAGTGGATTGCCTGAGTCCATGGGTTTGAGACCAGCCCGGGCAACTTGGCGAGACCTTGTCTCTACAATAATTTAGTAAAAAATTAGCCGGATGTGGTAGCGTACACTCGTAGTTCCGGCTACTTGGAAGGCTGAGATGGAAGGATCGCCTGAGCCCAGCAGGCCGACGCTGGGGTGGCCTTGAGTGTGCCACTGCACTCCAGCCTGGGTGACAGAGTGAAACTCCAACTCAAAAAAAAAAGAAACACTGCTTTGCAGGGCTGCTACACATTCCAGCCACCACATCCTTTGTAGGGAGGGCATTCAAGCAGGTTAAGATCATGCACTCTGGGTATGTTCACATTCAGACTCTTCCACTAACTAGCTTTGTGATCTTGTAAAAGTTACCATACCTTTCTGTGCCCCAGATTTCTCATATGTAAAATGAGAAAGGAAAAAAATGGGAAACCACCAACTTAGTAAGTCGTTTCTCTGAAAATTAATAAATTAATGCAAGCAAAGTCCTTCAGCTGGCCACAGTGGCACATGCCTTTAATCCCAGCACCTTGAGAGGCCAAGACAGGAGGAATACTTTGAGTCCAGAAGTTCAAGAACAGCCTGGGCATCATAGCAAGACTCAGTCTTTAAAAATAGCCAGGTGTGGTAATGCTGCACACGTGAAGTCCCAACTATTCAGCAGGCTGAGGCGGGAGGGTAGCCTAAGCCCAGGAGATCGAGGCTACAGCGAGCTGTGGATCGTGCCACTGCACTCCAACCTGGGCAACAGAGTGAGACTCTGACTCAAAACAAAAACAATAACAACAAAGTCCTTAGAGCGGTGCCAGCACCGAATGGGAGCTCACCTCATGCTAGCTGGTGTAATCCAGAGGGTGAGTGGAGCAGGTGCTTCCTACTCCCAGTTGCCTGCCCCTCTCGGCACTGTGTGCTCTGCCCACCACGATTCATTTTCTAACATGGTGTTTCCTAAATACAAGATTCTGTGAATAGGGAACAGAATGAGGATGAGGCCAGAGAGCCAGGCCTGTGGCTTCACGGTTTTTCATCCCGGTACCTGTCATGGCTCTTGAGCTGCAGGTGGGAAGGGTGAGCCAGGTGGTATGTGGAGAAGTAGAGGCAGCCGAGGCATCCACCCTCACCTCACGACATGGTGGGGCATCTAAGTCCCTGATGGTTTACACACTTCCTGAGCAGCCATCCTCTGGTTGGGGACCACGGCGGCACCATATTCGAGAGGTTATGCAGCAGCCCTATGGAGGGGGTAACCCTCCAGGCTACTTGGTGTAAAACATGGCTCCAAGGAGACTTGGAGAAAAAAATTTACATGTAAGAGTGGCTTCTTAGAACCTTGCAAGGTGAAAGGTGGGTTGTGTCTTGGGGGCTCAGCACAGCTCCGTGGAGGGGGCTCCCTTCCCATACCTACGAATAGCAAGCGGCTGGATAACACAGTGGTTGAGGGCACAGATATTTGATCTATGTGGGCTGGTGCGTTCGCTAATTTGCTGTGATCTTGGGCAAGATGCTTAACCCTTTGGTGTTCAGTTCCTCATCAGCAAAAGGGTTTTGTGAAGAGTAAATGAATTGGCATATGTGGAATTTTTTTTTTTAGTTGGGTGTCTCACTCTATTGCTCAAACTGGAGTGCAAGTGGTCCGATCACAACTCACTGCAGCCCTGACCTTCTGGATTCAGGGGTTCTTTCTGCTTCAGTCTCACAAGTATCTGGAACTACAGGCACGTGCCACCACATCTGGCTAATTTTTTGGTTTTTGGTAGAGATGAAGACTTGCTATGTTGCCCAGGCTGGTCTCAAACTCCTGGGCTCAAGCAGTCCTCCTCCCTCGGTCTCCCAAAGTGCCAGGATTACAGACGCGAGTCACCATCCCTAGTCGTATGGGGAACATTTCGAACAATGTCTGACACATAGTAGGTGATATATAAGTATTTATGATTTTGTGCTGTAAAGATGTCAGTCATCTATGAGATAACATTTTTAAAAATTGGATTTTCCTTTCACATACCACTAAATCTCAAAAGGACAGGTCACTATGGCATCGCATGTCAGGTCCTTCTGTGTCTTAACCAAGAGTTCTTAAAACAGAGAGGAATCTGAGCTACACATCCTCTTGGGCCTGTTCGACTTCCTGCTTTTTTCCATCTGACTCTGTGGAACTGCCCGGTTCTGCTGCAGCCCCAGCAGGAAGAATCCCCTGGTCAAGTGTCCCAGACCTGGCCCACAGCACCCTGGGCTCCTGAGTGCCCCCACCATGGAGGAAGAGACCTTCCAGCTGCCCAGCCTTCAGGAGCTTAGTGTGCCACCCATCACCAGGATCATGGTGCTGGAGGAGGACAAGAAAAACCTGGGGCCCTGGTAGGCTCGTGACAGCTCAGAGACCTGTGGCCTGCCCACTCTGGTCCAGACCTACGTGCTCCAAGGGGACCCAAGAGCAGCTTCCACCCGGTCTCAGCCCCATGCTGGCACCAGCAACCCGGTTCTTTCTGGGCAGGTACTGGGCAGCCCCACAGGCCCAGGGCCAGGGCCAGGGAACTACCTCCACTGCTACTCCACTCAGCTCCTTTGGGGGGCCTCACTCCCAGCCCCAAGTCCTATAAGAACCTCTAGTTCCAGACCAGCACCCTTGGGATCCCAGTATCCCCACCTCCAAGCCAGGAGAATGACTGTGTCTTTGGGCCACTGCTCGACTTTCCCTTCCTGCAGGGGCTCCAGGTCCATGGGGTGGAGGGACTGGGGAGCTTCTAGGGCTTCCTAGGACTCCCCACTTGGGCCTGCCTCTTGAAAGTCCTGAGCTATCCAGAGGAGAGGAGAGGGTCAGTGTGCGCATCAGGAACACCCACCCGTGCTCCAGGATAAGCAGAAAGGCTTCCAGTCTCCCATCTCCAGCCCCCTGCATTCCTCACCTTCCCTCCAGTCTCCATAGGCTGGGCCTCTCAGGCAAGCTGCATACCCTAAGAACCAGATAATGGTCCAGCCCCACCCACTGGCCTTTTTTGCTTGCTTCCTATAAGTTCAGTATTTAAACCGGAAAAAAAAGAGTTTTTAAAACGAAGTAGGGACCCCTCTTAGGGACCTTCTGCCTTCTCTAAACATAAAAAATAAAACCTTAAATTCCTTTTAAAGAATCCAGGCAACTAACTAGTTCTAAAAAATACATTAAACAACTTAATAAACAAACAGATAATAATAGCTTAGAACAGTAACTCAGAAAATTAAAACCATGGAATATTCAGTCCTGTAAAAAAAGTCTTACCATACATTCCGAGTTGCTCTTCAACCCAGACCCCTACAAAGGGATCACTAACACGTAGACCACAGATAAGGAGAAACTGAGGACTAGCCTCCCACCGTTGGTTGCTTGTTCTAAGTTTCTCCCTAAGGAGCCTAAAGAAAGTCATATCCATGAGCCAGAGCTTGCATTCTTTTGTGCTGACCTTGAGTTTTAAACAAAGCTTCTCTTTCTTAACCGATTACAAATCAGAAAACCTTAATATCTACCTATAACTTGTAAGTCCTCACTTCAAGATATCCCAACTTTTTCAGGCCAAACCAATGTGTAACCTCCTTATATTGATTTATGATTTCTCCTATAACTCTGCTTTCCTAAAATTCTCCCCTGGCTTTAAAAACCTTTCCTCACAAGCCATCAGGGAGGTCAGGTCTTTTTTTTAATCTTTTTTTTTTTTTTTTTTACTTTTTCTAAGTTTTTTTTAAATTAATTGATTAATTTGTTTATTATAAAGATGTGGGGTACAATTCAGGGCTAGGTATACAAACGTTGATCATGCAGGTACCCTTGTTGATGAGGCATGCCCCTCCCTCCCCTGGCAGCCTCCCCCAACTGCCAGTCCCACTCCCCCTTCCCCTGACAGCTACTGCCAATCACCTTCCCACAGCATTATCATTGTGCAAGGTCACCTTATGAGTGAGAAAGAGAGGTTGGGTCTTAAGCGTGAGCTGCCAGTTCTCCTTGCTTGGTTCCCTACAAATAAACACCCTCCTTTCTCTTGCTACAAGCCTCAAAATAAACATTTGGTCTTCCTACGCTGGGCAAGCGGACTCCAGTTCGGTTCCATAACACTATCAGGAATATTATTATGTCTCAGGGTGTGCCAGTCTCAGAGTGTTGCCAACTCAATGAATTTGGAACAGAAACAAGACATCTGTTGTGGTGGATAGGACACAGGCCAGCTGTGGAAACAAGAGAAGGATGCAGATGGTACAAACACAATCAAACCCAAGAGAAGTCCAAACCATGGGTGATGGGAGGTCACAGAGGGTAGGGATCTCACCTGGTGGAAGGGCCATGGGAAGGTGGTAGTGATCAAGAGGGACCATGAAGAAGGATGGATAGGATTTCATCAGGCGGGGCTAGAGGAGTGAAGAAAAATCTAGACTTTTTAGATAAAGAGGATAACTTGAGCAGGGATATGAATTATGAAGTTGAAGAAGGGCCAAAAGTCATCTAGCTTGCCTGATGGGTAAGGTCCAGTGGGGAAGAGTTGGGGGATAAGGTAGGGCCTGGCTTTTCATAAGAGACCTTAAATGCTGGGTGAGCAATTTACCCTTAATTTGTCTGTCAGTGGGGAGCCATTGAGGATTTGTTACAGGAATGTCTAACCACAGCTGTGCCTGTGGAAGAGTGATTATTCTTATAAGATGACTCAGAAGGGAGAGAGAGATGGGAGGTGGAGAGACAGGAGAAGAAGATTTCAGATGAGGATTAATGTGGGTTTAAACAAGGTGGTCATGAAGGGAGAAGGTAATGGCAGAATCTGGGGGACATGATAATTGATTCATTATTATGGGAAAAGGAACAATCAAAGATGAATCCAAGATCACCAACCTGAGGGAATAGAACATCAATAGAGCAATTAACCAAACTAGTCAAACAAGTGGAGGACAGCTCCAAGAGGCTGAAGAATTAGAGCTAAGGTGCCAGATAGAGCTGAAGGCAATATTGAACTGAGTAAAAGGAAGCTGAAACAAAATATTCCACTGGTGCCTTAGCCTTAGTGTTATTGTTTCCTATATTGGTGGCATCTAACTCTATGCTTAACACATAGGAGCTACTCAATGCAGGGGTGATCTCAACTGGAGAGTCATCTCCATGAGTGTGACAAGTGAGACCTAGGAGAGGCTTAACACCAAAAGGGCAAAGTTTGAGGGCAGAACAGGAGCATTCATGGGCATTTAGGGATGAGACATCTAGAAACAGGAGACAGAGAGAAGAAGATAGCAGAGCAATGGAGAAGTCAGGTAATGCTGGCGGGAGTAGGTCAGAGCAAAGCAGAATTTTGATAGAGAAGTAGTAAATAGAAAGGGTTGAAAATGTGAGATGAGGACTGTCTGTTTTCCAGGGTTGCCATAAAAAAGTACAATAAGTTCCCTGCATACAGAAAGTTCCATTCCAAGAGTACGTTCATAATTCCAACAAAGTAAGCCTAGGTACCCAGCTAATACAGTTGGCTATATAATACTATACTGTAATAGGTTTATAATACTTTTCACACAAATAATACATAAAAACAAATATACAGTACTGTACAGTAAAGTACACAAAGACACAACCCCATGCAAAGGATACACATATGTGACCATGTACACCAGACACATGAGCTAACTTATGTGATTGGACATGCAAATGCACGTTTGTATCCTTGAAAGTCTGCAGCTTGAAGGTTTGTGTGTAGGGGACTTACTGTACCATACAAGCTAGAAGTAGTTACTGTACTTACTGTACTTCTAGAAGTTAGATGTTCAAAGTCATGGTGTTGGTAGAGACATGGTCCCTCCAAAGCCTCCAGGGAAAGATCATTCCTTGCCTTTTTCTCACTTGGGTGTTCCTTGGCTTGTAGTGGCCAGTAGAACTCCAGTCTTGTCACAGGAGTCTTCTCCTTAGGTGTCTGTGTATTTTTACAAGGAGTTATCTTATAAAGACACCAGTCATATTGGATTAAGAGCCCACCATATTCCAGTATGATCTCATCTTAACTAATTACATCTGCAAGTAAGGTCACAGACCAAGGTACTGGGGTTGGGACTTCAACATTTCTTTTGGGGCACATGGCTCAACCCATAACAAGGACCAAGTACAGACTGTTGGTGTTAGCAGTCAAGTGTTGGCCGGCCAGGTTTGCAAGAATGACTTTTGTCCTCCAAAGCGGGAATGAAAACCAGGTGGCAGGAAGGTAAGGGGTGATTTGTGGGCAGGGGGTGTGAGTTGGGGACAAAAATAATGGCAATGAGTGGAAAGAGGGCTCTTCCTGCATGTGACTTTTCCTCTTCTGTAGGCACAGGCATGGTTGTGTGCGCTCATATGGTTTGGTCTGAAGTCACCAAGATTCACTCCATGACTCCATGGACTTTTCCCAGCAGCATGTGCTGCCTGGCCTTTCAAGACTGTGGATATTGACATCAGAACCTCTTTTCTCAGGATTTTAGTGGTTGAAATTGGTTCTCATTTCAGTTCAATCAACTTCTTTTCTTGTCAGACCAGATGATCTGGTGGTTTACACAGGAATTTATAGTTGAGCTTCCTTCATCTCTGGAACCCAGCCCCCCAAATGGGGATAAGACCATCTGTCTAACTTGGTTCCTTTTCAAATAGAAAAAAAACTTGGTGATAACAAGGCATAGTATCAACAATGTTGCCATATTGATAACACAGACATTCCTCAAAGTTTCAGGAATCCCAGCCTTGCAAATTCACACATAGCAGGAGCCGTAGCCACATGCAGAGTGATGTGAGGACCCAGACTCTTTAATGGTCTACTGAATCAGAGTCCTTGGGAGACTCTAGAAGTGGCTTATAGTGATTCATAAATACACAACTTTAGCTTTTTGACAATCTTTAATAACATGCTTGGAATGTTATTAAGAACTAACCCATATGCATAAGCAAAAATGAAAGTCTGTAGAACTGTGTGTCATTTCTCATCAGAACTGCCAATAGCACTCATATTTTCACATCACTTCGCTGTCCTCATGACTCACTACTTGATTGTGAACCATCCTTGATTGTAGGCCAGATTTGTGGATTATACTTGACTATGAACTATCCTTGACTGTTGACTATCCTTGACTGTAGATTATACTTGACTGTGGACCATCCTTGACTGAGGACCATGGTTGACTGTAGACTATATTTGACTGTGGATTATGCCTGACTGTGAACCATACATGACTGTAGACTATCCTTGATTGTGGACTATCCTTGCCTGTGGACCACACTTCGAGAAATATTGCTCTAGAGTACAGGCCAGGCACGGTGAGGAAATTCCTCCAAGGCACACAGAACTGGGCAATCTTAGAGGGCAAACAGCCATTGGCTTGGTGGCCTGTGTAGTATCTTGAAAAGACCCTTCACCCAGGAGTGAAAAGACCTGAACTAGCTGGCACTGTGACCTGGAACAACTTACTTTACTTCTCCCAGGGTCTGTTTCCTTGCCTGCAAAATGAGGAATTCAGATTAGGTCAGTGGCCACCATGGAGGAATAAAAGGAGGTGAGGCAGGCTTTGGTTTTCTTTTCTTTTTTTTGTTATACTCAGGTTCTAGCTAAAACCTCTTAGAAAAACAATAAGAAAGTTCTATTTTTTTTAAGTCAGAAAACTCCTGAACTAAAGATTTGTGAGCCTCTTCCAATTTGATAGTGCTAAGGTTTTATTTTTATGTTATACTTTATTTTTTTCAGATTCAAAGGGTACATGTGCAGGTTTGTTACATGGGTATATTGCGTGATGGTGAGGTTGGGTTTCTATTGAGATTGTCATCCACAAAAAGACTCCTAGACCTAAAAAGTGACTTCAGTAAGGTCTCAGGATATAAAATCAACATTCAAAAATCAGCCAACAACATTCTATCCATCAACAACATTCAAGCTGAGCACCAAATCAAGAGCACAATTCAATTTACAGTAGCCACACACTCACACATACAAATACTTGACACTGCATCTAACCAAGGAGGTGAAAAATCTCCACAAAGAGAACTACTAACCACTGCTGAAAGAAATAAAAGATGACACAAACAATGAAAAACATCTCATGCTCATGGATTGGAATAGTCAATATTGATAAAACTCCCATATTAACCGATGCAATCTACAGATTCAACACAATTGCTATAGAGCCCAAATAGCCAAAGCAATCCTAAGCAAAAAGAACAAAGCTGGAGGCATCACATCATCAGACTCCAAATTTTACTACAAGGCTATAGTAACTAAAATAGAATGGTACTAGTACAAAAATAGACACATAGACAAATGGAACAGAATAGAGAACCTAGAAATAAATAAATAAAGTCATTGACCAACTGATCTTTAACGAAGTTGATAAAAAATAAACATTGAAGCCGGGCTCGGTGGCTCAGCCTGCAATCCCGCGCCTTTGGGAGGCTGAGGTGAGTGGATTGCCTGAGCCCGCGAGTTCGAGACCCGCCTGGGCAGCGAGACCTCACCTCTACAATAAATCAAAAAATTAGCCGGGCGTGGTAGCGCATGCCTGTAATTCCGGCTACTCGGAAGGCTGAGGCGGAAGGATCGCCGGAACCCGGCAGGTGGAGGCTGCGGTGGTCGGCAGCGGCCACTGCACTCCAGTCTGGGCAACAGAGTGAGACTCCAACTCAAAAATAAAAAAAATAAAAATAAACATTGGAGAAATGGAACAGAATAGAGAACCTAGAAATAAATAAATAAAGTCACTGACCAACTGATCTTTAACAAAGTTGACAAAAAATAAACACTGGGGAAATGCATCCTAATTAAGAAATGGCATTGGAAAAATTGGCTAACCACATGCAGAAGAGTGAAGCTGGACCCCTTCCTCACACTACATACAAAAATTAACTCAAATGTAGGTTTGTTTGATTGTTTTTAGTGGCTCTGATTTCATTGGGCATCATTTGTTCATAAGAATTAATACTGTCGCAGTAAGGATGCTAACTTGAATTTCACAGGCTCTGTCCCATCTGGTTATGCCCCGTATGTAGTCAGGGGGCTTGGAGTTTTTTTATGTGTGTGTTAGCCAGTCTGCTTCTGCAAGGCATTGCTGCCACCCCATCTCCTCATGTCAGCCATTAGCTGGGCAACATCCCAGCTTCTAGGATCTTTCTCTCTCTCTCTCTCTCATGAGTTGGAGTATCACTCCGTCACCTAAGCTGGAGTGCAGTGGCATGCTCATGGCCACCCCAGTGTCAACCCACTGGGGTCAGGCAATCCTTCCGCCTCAGCCTTCCAAGTGGCTAGAACTACAGGCACGCACTACCACTCCTGGCAATTTTTTGATTTATTGTAGAGATGAAGTCTCGCCAAGTTGCCCAGGCTGTTCTTGAACCCATGAGCTCAGGCAATCCCTTCACCTCGGCCTTCCAAAGTGCAGGAATTACAGACTTGAGCCACTGGGCCCAACCCTCTTCTTTCTCTTATATCAACTGGAGCACTTGTGAACCCAAGACTGCCAGGTACTCTGTCTTACTATTTTTGGCAAATAGTGCAGTGGAAAGAGCACTGGTCTTTGAACCAAGGAGAGGATAGTTTGAATCCCAACCTCAACTCTCAGTAGGAAGGAGAGTTTTTCTACAATGTCAGTCCTACAACCTGGCCCAGTCACCGCACCTCCTCCATCATGAGTGCCTTCATCTCGAATAAAGACCTTCCTTCTAGATAGGGTTAAGAAGATTGAGTCAGATAAGATATTAAACACACCTGGTATAGTAACTGGCCTCTCACTTGTTCAGCAAATGGTTCTTATTGACATCAATAGACTGCCATGGGTTCCAGGGGGCTGACTGAGAAACAAAATCAAGCGTTCTGTTCTAAGATTATCTCCTCAAGCCATTAGGGTTTTCTTTCAGAATCAGATTAGTTAATCCTGGCTCTTTTAGTCCCTAGAAGAGACTCTCCTAGTGTACTTCTTAGTAGACTTCTGATAAGTCTTCCACACGAACAAGTCAGGCATGGCTCAACCTCAGAGTTTGGACCCAGCTGGGCCTTTCCACCCCAGCTATGCTTCTAATGGATTAGGGATCTTCTGAATAGTGGGGTTAGGGATAGGGCAGGGGCAGGTGGGGAGCGAGAGCACAGGATCCATTGTCTCAGCAGATGTTACTCAATGGCCTTGTATCTAAGAATCTCCCTCTACCTTGAAAAAATGTCCTCCCTGAGAGATGCCACACCTGCAGTCATTTAGATGAACTAGGTGTTACCTAGTGAGACAGCTATTTTTCTTGATAGTCATTTAGTAAAGCAAAGGAGGAGGTTGCCCTTTGAAAACATTCCCCAGGGGATCTTTTGGAAGACAAAAAGATGGTTGAACCCTCAGCCTAAAGAAGAACTGAATTTCTACCTGGAAGCTCACTTCATCTTCCTCCTTTCCTCTCCAGACTTCCTGGGCCCTTTAATGCCTTGTGAAACCAAATTTGTTCAGATTATAAAGACAGCAACCAGTGAGATTTATCCCGGGCTCGGAAGGAGAACTCCTGCATAATCTATGACCCTTTGGTAGCAGTCCCAGGCTCTGGGTGGATCTGTTCCAACCCTTCTTTCCTTCTCCCGCAACTGAACTCATTCTGCAAAGAGGGGGCCCCCAGGCATTCACCGAAGCTATATAAGATCTGTAGAAAACAACCAAGATACTCCATCTCAGCTAGGAGTACAGAGGAGTTGCATCTTTACCGCTGAGTCTGAGGGAGCCAGTCAGGTAGCCAACCAGTAAACACATGTTTGTTGGGTGCAAATGCCTTCTCTGCCTCCAGCTTGTTTTGTCTGCATCTGGAGTCTATATCTTGTTGCACCAGAAAGGACTCTTCAAGCAACTTATTTTTGTCCATGTTTCTGGCCCAGGGTATTAGGTGAGGTGGAATGCAAGAATTATGATATAAGGGCCCATCTTCAATCCGTATGTGACCTGTTAGCTTCACACTGGATCTTCTTCCTAACTCCTAATGGGTCTCAAAGGAACTGTCTGCTCATTTTATCTCACACCATCAGAAGACTTTGTGCTTGACTTGGTTTTGATAAGTTGTTTGAAGCCTTTCACATGCTAGTGTGTTTGTGAGCCCTGAGTCATTTCTTCAAGACAGCAGCTCCTTCTTGAAGGTGTTGTCTGTGGTCACTGGAAAATCCCTATGGCACAGTAACTGGGCCATATGTGATCCAAGCCCATAATGTCGGACTTAAGTCCTGGAACCATCACAGCAGAGACTGAATATCCATATTATCTCCCACATTGCCCCACCCTTTTGCAGTTTCAACTGTCACTAGGCTATGAGTGGCAGTGCTGGATGTCACACTGGGCCAGAACATTTAAAAGTTAGTACTTGCTATTGTGAACAATGCTGCGATAAACATACGTGTGCAGGTATCTTTTTTATAGAGTGATTTGAGTTCTTCAGGGTATATTCCCAGTAGGGGGATTGTAGGGTCATATGGAAAGTTGATTTTTAGAGCTTTTAGAAATCGCCACTATGATTTCCACAGAGGCTGCACTAGAATCAACCACTCTGTCCATCAAAAAAGGACTGGATTAACAAAATGTGGTACATATACACAATGGAATATTACGCAGCCATAAAAAAGAACAAAAGCATGAATTTCGCAGCAACCTGGTTGGAATTGGAGTTTATAATACTGAGTAATCTCTCACAGAAACAAAGATTTGAGTATCACATGTTCTCACTCATAAGTGGACCTTGAACAACTATTGTAATATTATAAGAAAAGGATTGACAGTGGCAGGAAACTCTGGGGGTGGGGTGGGGAGGGGAAGGGAGGTGGAATTAACGGTAGTCAATATCTGTCTGGGGACGGGGGGGGCATACCTCATCAACAAGGGTGCCGGCACAATACATATTTGTATACCTAACCCTTAACTGTACCCCACAATTTTAAAATAAAAAAAATGTTTTAAAAAAATAAAAGCTAGTGCTTGACCTTCAGTTACCTCTGATGCTTGCTGCATCAGATCTGTCTTCTAGGTGATGCAGCTACAAAACGACAGGGCTTCTGTCAGTTTGGATCTCTGGAAGGAAACTGCCCCGGACAGTCCTAAGAACAGTAGTGGATTTCATATGAGTGAGAAATAAACATTACACTTTGAGTCACTGGAACACTCAGTTCATTTGCTACTGTAACCTAGCAGAGAGCCAGATGGAGAATGGAAAATCAGGGTGACCTAGAGTGAGCGAGAACAGGCAAGAGGCATTGGTTGCTTAGAACCATGATCAGCATTCCCAGCCTTACATTTTTTGTGCTTGTAGTGTGTGATTTTATAGACAGACCAAATTCATGGACGTGACCCAGGTGATAGACCCTAGTAAATAGGGATTAAAAATACTCGAATCCACTCCATTTCCCTCCTCTATAAGCTGTATCAACCTCTAACCTTGCTTTTTTCCTCGTCAACTTGGCCCAGCTTCTCTGAAGTGCTGCTAGATACTGCCATGGCTGACAAGAGCCTGCTAGTGTTGGATTCCCATCCAAATTTTGTGTGAATATCGAGACTGACAATGCCACACACGCTGAGAAGGTACAAGAAGGGTTGGATTACATAACTGAAGTCTCTGAGGAGAGCAGGGAAGGAGGCTGGCTCAGGACTTTTATGCTGGTGAGGGGTTGTGGCTGGCTTAGAGTTTAAACATACATGGGATTACTCAGTTTGAATCTCCTGCCCTTATCAAAGAAAGGGGAGCCTAGCCTTTCCCATCAGCTTGTCCAGATGTAGGCACATGGGGGAGAGGGAGAATGACTTAAGAGTTGTCAGAAGTCAAACATCAAAAAATGGGGTCAGGCTGGGTACAGTGGCACATGCCTGTAATCTTAGTACTTTGGGTAGCCGAGGCAGGAGGATCACTTGAGATTGGGAATTTGAGACCAACCTGGGCAATATAGCAAGACCTCCACCTCTATAAAAAAGTAAGAAAATCAGCATGCACATGTAGTCCCAGCTACTTGGGAGGCTAAGACAGGAGGGTTGCTTGAGCCCAGGAATTTGAGGCTAGAGTAAGCTATGATCTCACCATTGCACTCTGATCTGAGCAACAGAATGAGGTCCTGTCAAAAAAAAGGCATCTGACTCCTTGTTACACATTCCTTTGCCATAATAATGACCACTCCATAGATGTGAAATGGTAGCTCAACTTTCTACCTTAAACTGCACTCAGATGTGCTTTCCCCCTCCTGCCCCAGTTCCCCACTGCTCCCCAGCAAGACTTGCCTCCTTAAGTTCTTCTCCACACGTTCATTTCCAGTCTCCCTCTCCCTGTCTCCCAGCCACAGAGCCTGCCCTGCCTCCATCCCAAAGCATCCCCAACATGGTACCCAGTGCCTCACTTTGGAGACAATAGTCAGATTGGAGGAGAGCCCTCCCTGTTCACCTTAAGGCAGCAGTGATGAGAAGAAAGGAAGAGGATTACACTTTTTGAGGATTCAAAAAAAAGTAGAAAAAGAATGAGGAAGGCAGAGGGGAAAGTAATAACTTTGTACATGGAGACCTACTGAATTAGGCTGCGTCTCTCTAATTGCTCAGGACCATCCAACATCTTTGCTGGTACCAGAAGTTGGCTTCCCTTGGCTGCACTACCTGGCACCTTTGAGACAGAGGTCTGGAGGAAGATGGCAGACGACAAACTGGCGGATGTTGAATTCCGACACAGCTCTTCAGTTCTCTTAGCCCTGTGACTCTGATTTGGTTCCTTGTCTAAAGGACGCTGGTCTGGTCGATGGCCTGGCTTTTTTTGTTCCTGACAGAAACAAGCTCACAAAACTCTTCTCTATTGAGGGCTTTAATTGGCCTTTTCTTTTGTGATATGTGTGAAGACATTCTCCTGCCTCCTTTGTAAATACTTGCCTTGTCTCTAGAGTAGAAAGATGCCCTCAAGCTTTGTAATGGATTTTACATGCAGAGAAGGAAAGGAAAATGATTTTGTAAGACTCTTTTCTCCATTAGCCGCCACACAAAGAACATTCTTCTCAGACCGAGCTTCTTACCGAGCTAAAATTGGCTACCTCATCCAATGAAGGCGGGAGGAGGGTAAAGAAGTAGATGGAGATGCTGAAGTCATTAGGTCTCTAGCTGATTTTCTCATTTTAAGACTTATCCTTTTCTTCGTATTTGACCTTTTCCTGTCACCTTTTCTACTTCTGAGGGATTTGGTCTTTCCCTCATGTCCACTTTAGCTCACTGTTTTCATGTCCAGAATAGTTGAGCTACATTCACCTTGTTTGGGATCTTATGTTCCCATTTGGATTCTGATAAACTGTTGAGAAGGATTTAGGAAATAATCTCTCCATTGGCATAATTAGAGCACATCATGCCCTAAAGAAACACGCGCGCGCGCGCACACACACACACACACACACACACACACACACACACACGTATTCTCGAATTCTTTAAGATTTGTCTCTGGCTAAAAATACCTCTCTGAGTATCAGGCAATAGTTATAAGATCAGCAAGCACGAGTAAGATTAGAAGTCCTAGTGTTTAGAGATTTGAAATTAAAATGATATTAGAGTTTGGCCAGAGGACCCAGGAGTACTTGAAGTTCAACTGCATTAATTCCTTGTCCCTGCAGATGAGGTCTCAAGGGAGATATATGCACAGGACAATGGCTGGCAAAGCAGAGTGATACCTCATGACCGCTGGAGCTTTTATCTGCAACTGGGGACAGAGCCTGAGTGAGCTGGAGGAGGTCCTGGAGGACCTGTTTTTTTCTGAGCTAGGTAATTCAGTGACCTTGATATTCCCCCCAAACCATACCCATCAGCACCCAGAGAAAATGGAACCAGAGAATGAACAAGGAAAAGCAAATCGACACCTTAGAATCTGGCCAAGCAGGTCCGTCACAGGAACTAAAGAGGAGGAGCTGGAAGTAACCTCAGATGACATCTCCATGGAGACCAGAAAAGAAGCATCCAGAAGACTTGGTGCTACTGAAGGAAACAAACTTGTCACTTTCTGTCAACACCCTCAGTCACTTCTTGTCTCCCCTCTGCCCTCTCCCACAACCTAACTGTAAAATTGGGCTTCAAGTTTAACATCTACCCAGTTCTCTCACCTCTGAGAATAATGCCTCATATTAATTGCTTCAGATGCCCTCGTGCTTCCTCTTATTGTCCCTCCATTCCAAAGAGAGTATTTTCTATAGGAAACCTCCCCAGATCTACCAGGAGGTGTCTGTAACCTCCCTGTCCCCACAATTTACATACAAAGAGTCCTACAGGATCTCTGTGTGGAGCCACTTTCAGAACTGGTGACATTCACGACTGTTTCATACTGTGCCCACCCCTCCACATTGGGCGTGGTGGCCCCCAGTCTGTGTTCTGCAGCCCCATCTCCATTTCTCATGCTGAGTCAGTTTTCACTAGGCAGCAGCGTGGTAACAGATATCCCCAACATCTCAATGGCTTATAACAACTGATGCTTATTTTTCACTCCCATACATGTCTGCAGTAAGCTCGGCTATATCTTCTTCATCCTGGCAGCCAGGGTGAAGGGGCGTCCCCTGCTTGAGTCTTAGAGCAGAGGGAGACGAGCAACAAGGGAAATGTGTGACGCTCTTGGAACTTCTTTTTGGGAGTGGTGTGGGGTAAACGCAGTGCATGCGCCCTGCTCCCCCTCTCCTACTGATAACTGCCTTCTGACTGGGAGGATGGTCCTAGTCAAGGCTGTCTGTGTCTGGTCAAGATGCCCTTGAAGATCTGCAGATTCAAGATGGTTTCCAAGAGAAAACCTCTTTGTTTCTTCTTCTTGACAAGTAATGTCTTCTCCCTTTCCCACGCTGGGGGTATATAATCTCTCCTCATGTCTATTGGAGTGCAGAAAACCTTATACTGATCCACTGCCATCGGATCCATCCCACAAGTAATAGTAAACCCATACCTTTACCAACTTGTCCTCCGGGTGATTTCTTTGCAATAGGTAAACATTACACAAGGACCCTGACTGATTTTGGGCTGCCATGATACAAGTGGCATGTGGCACATTGTACCTGCTCACACTTTATTGGCCAAAAAATTATATGGCCAATCCTGGTGCCAATGGAGTGGAAACTATAGCCCTTTTATAGGGAGAGGACAGAGACCAGTTAGGAACAATGATGCTGTCTACCTCCATTTATGACCAGGGTTGAAGAATCAGGCATTTTTGGAGTGATGCCAGACTGGTCAGCCCAGTCATTGGGATCAACAGGACATTATTTCTCATAGGAAGATTTACAGTTTTTGTCTAACCGTTGAAGTTAAATTTTCTTCCCAGAGTCTCAAAAATGTGTAATACTGCAATGGACTGAATGTTTGTGTCCTGCCCTCTCTCCTCCAAATATATATGTTGAAATCCTAACCTCCAAGATGATGGCATTAGAAGGTGGAGTCTTCGGGAGATAATTAGGTCATGAGGATGAAGCCCTCATGAATGGGATTAATGCTATTGTGAAAGGGAGAACTATCTCATCCTTTTTCCATCATGTGAGGATACAAGGGGACATCAGCCTCCACATGGAATAGGGCCCTTGCCAGAACCTGACCATGCTGACACCCAGACCTCAGACTTCTAGCCTCCAGAACCAAGAGGAATACATTTCTGGTGTATAGAAGCCACCCTGTCTATGGTACCTTGTTATAATAGCCAGAATGGACTAAGATAAATATACTTCCTGGTTCTCTGAAACAAAGCTACTCCACACAGTGTAACTTTTTCTTAAAGACTCAGGGTCATTATTACGACCATCAACTTGGGCTTTACTAAAACATAGTGATACTCCCAGGGACTTCTTCTAGGTATGGGGCTACATGCCACTTCTTTAAATGGCTCCCAGGCCACTCTGCTTTTGGAGCTCAAGACGACATTTTGTAGTGTTTCTGTGTCTTCCCCAAATGCCAGGTTCTCAGCTGTTACATCTTGATAATGAGGGAAAGTCTTCCTTCCGCCCTTCAGCCCAGTGGCATCCACATCACCTGGAAGCTTATCAGAAATTTAGAATCTGGGACCCTCCCAGGCCTCCTCAATCATATTCTACATTTTAATAAGTTTTCCGGGTGTTAAATATGCACAGTGATGTTGGAGAAGCAGTCCGGTGGTTTAAACCTCTACTGCACATTGATATTACCTGGGGTGAATTATAAATACTGATTCCTGGGGCCAACCCCTCCTCTTCCATACTCGTGATACAATTTGTCTGGGGTGTAGTGAGGGCACTGAAGGTTTAGGTGCCCCTATTTAGGCGATCCTAATGTGCAGCCAGGGTTGAGAACCACTGCTGTGTGGCGACTTCTCCTCATCACTTGAACTTGCTGGTTCAGTGATTAGCAAACAAGCTTATCCACAATTGTGCAACTGTTACTGACCATTCATATAAAATGGGCTCCCAGCAAGGGCCATTGGAATCTGGCCTATGCAGAAATAATCACAGCCCTGGTCATTAAAAAGCTTCTATGAGCCAGGGACAGGATTCTCTCTAATCCTCACCACACCCTGCTACCTTAATTGAAGTATTTTAAACATTTATTACTTTAAAAAATTTTAGAGTCGTGGGGTACACGCGAGGATTTACTATAGAAGTGAGTTGCATGCAGTTGGGATTTGGGCTTCTAGCAAGCCCTCTCTTCCCCCTGGTAGTGAACATGGTACCCAATGGGTGGTTGTGAGTCCCTTATGCCCCTTCCTCCTTCCCTCCCTCCCTGCCTCAGCTGTGCCTAGCGTTTGTTGTTCCCTTCCAGTGTTTAGGGCATGCTATGAGAACATGCAGGATTCAGTCAGTTTTCTGTTTCTGTGATAGTTCCCTTGGGATGACGGACTCCAGCTGCATGAATGTTGCTGCAAAGGACATGATTATGCTCTTTATGGCTGTGTAGTATTCCTTTGTGTATATGTACCATATTTTCTTGATCCAGTCCACTTTCAATTATTATCCTAATCTAAATTTAAAAAACAAAGCCTCTATGACAGGGAGTCACATTTCCAAGGTCACACAACTCCTAAGTGGTAGAACTAGAATTTGAACTCATTTCTGGTTTCAAATCCATGAACTTTCTTCTTCCAAATCCAGGGACTTTTGTTCCCAACTTATGTGAGCTATGACAAGGGACCTTTTAACACCTACTGTGGCTGTTCGTAGATAGACCTTTGGAACTTTCTTCCACAGTCCGGGTTGCTTTCTGATGGGAAAAGGTTATCAGGGGAGGAATCCAGCTTTCAGATAAGTGACTGGACATTACTCCCTAGCAGTTCCACAGAGTATGCAATTTTACAGAAGAGAAAATTGAATCATAATGAAGCCAGTCACATGGTTCTACAAATCATGTGGTAGAAATTGATCAGTGCAGTGAAACTCTCTGGGAGAGGTAGGAATTGTGCGTGGACTGAAACTTCCTCAGCCTCAACTTTGGAATAATTGTGAGGATGTCAGTTATAGTGCCAAGCATACTAGGAGTGTTATCTCGTGTAAACTTCACTACAATCCTACTGAATTTGGTTTTAATTTTGCCTATTTTACAGATGTGAGAATGGAGGATGGGAAGTAAATTTGCCCAATATCAGATACCTAATAAAGAGCAGAGCTAGCATCCAAATCCAGATTCGAAGCCTGTGCTATTTCTTCTACATTTCATGACTTCTTAATCTTTTAAGTGCATCATCTTGCCAGTTGGGTCCCTTCTTGCTGTGACCAATTTGCACCAGTTTGGGACAAATTGCTCAATTACTTGACATGGGTTAAAGAATAGCTTTTCGCAGGAAATGGAAGAGCTTCAGGAAACAAAAGAAGGCAAGGAACAGGTCCCCATCAACCATCCATCCACAAGAGGTGTGTTGGTGCCAGGGCACCTTGCTGTATTGCTATTTCTGCTTCTTTGAAGGTCAAAGGTGAGAAATTACCTTGTTAATTGGGAAGCAAACAGGCAGTCTGGGTTTGGTGTGCAGCTGTTTAGAGCTGTTTCTGCACCTGAAAATTTGGGGCTCTTGAGATATTACAGGACCCCTTTTGGGGCAAGAAGCCCCCTTGTCCTATGGGAAACTGAGCTTAGGAGCACCACCCATCCCAGCATCCTTAGCACATTGTCTGGGCTTCTGAGAAGAAGCTCCCAGGGTCAATTTCAGCCTGCGCACCTGTGAGAATACCAGGGGAGACCCCCAAAAACCCCAGAATTTATTTATAAAATTGTATATTTATTCTTACCTGTTTAAACTTCAGTCACCTTCAAAGTATTCTTTATTTGATGCAGTATACCTATTGAGATGCTTTCTCCACTGCTCAAAACAGTTTTTGAGCTCATCAATTTTGATTCCTTTGAGTGCTTCTGCTGCTTTTTTGTTTCATCTCTTCCACATAGGCAAAACATTTCCCTTTGAGGACTTCTTTTCATCTGGGGAAACAAAAAAGTCACTTGGGGCAAGATCCAGTAGATAAATAAGGAGGGTGGGGCATGGGGGTGGTGCCATTTGTAGTCAAAAACTGCTGAGCACTCAATGAGGTGTGGGCAGGTACATTGTCATTGTGGAATAACCAGTCACCTGTTTGCCACAACTCAGGACGCGTCTTCTGTAAATTGTGACTCAACCTTCTAAAAACTTCCAGATAAAAACTTTGGTTGACTGCTTGATACGGAGGAACAAATTCCAAGTGTACTATAAGGGGCCCACCCTCCAAAAAATAATTACACAAACACACACACACACACACACACACACACACACACACACACACACACACACAGTTCATGTCTAGAATGTCCCTAATGCTTCTCTTCTTACTTTCTCTTTCTCTCATCTCTGCACCCTCTCCTTAGCTACTAATCACTCCCCTCTTCTCTCACCACAATTAAGCTTCCTGACCGTTAAGACAACACTTTCCTCAGGGAAGCTCCCCACCTGCCTCCTCCCAGAGGAAATGTCAGGAAGATGAAGCGGGGGCCCACCCCCAAGGGGGAGGGTGGTTCTGCATCACCAGCCTGTCCATTTGCGGCCAGACTTATAAACCACTCTGCCAAGGAACAGTCTGGAAACCACTCGAGTGGAATCAGATCTGAGTCCAGAGACATGCCTAGGGAGAGGAGAAAGAGACATCAGTGTCAAAGCCAGAGGCCCAAGGCTGGGCCTGGGTGCGGAAGTTGCCCCTAACATTTTCCACACAGGTGGCGATGAGGCGGTCATTATGGTAGCACTGAAAGACATGACTGGGAATGGGTGGGAGATGGGGGGAGGCAGAGGAGCCTCGCAGCGGACGTATATCCAGCCCAGGCACAGACGGTGTTGTTCGGGAGACAGGCAAGAGATACTTCCGGGTTGGGTTGGATTGAATAGGGAGGAGAGGTGGTTGTAGCAATTAACGATGCCAAGACCCCACTTTTCAGCCGTTGTGATTCTCTCGGTCGCTGAGACAACTTAAAATAAGACCCTAGCCCCATAATCTTGTGGAATCTTTGGAGGGATTTATGCAGGGAATGGTACCTGTCATCCCAAGGGAGCTAAGATATGGAAGTTTCCCATCTAGCCCCAGAAAAGACATTCTGTAAGCTAGGTTTACAGAACAAGAAGAAACAACTCTGCTTTCATGTTCACCAGCAGTGCGGTTGCCTCCTGATACACCTCCCATGGGTAATTAAGAGAGAAAGTAATTTAAGGTATTGAGGGGCAGTAACATTGCTTCATTCCCAGACCCCAAAAGCTTAAGTGGGGAGACCAGAATTCCCTCCTCTTCACTCAGTTCTGACTGAGGCTGTCCTAGGTGTAACCTGTATAATTTTATGAGTGGATAGGTGTAAAAATTGATTCCATTCTGAATCCTAGATTCCCCAGTGCTTGACTCCCTTGAAGTCTCCAAGGTCTGGTCAGGTTTTAGCCCAGTTCAGCATCCCGGGGTGGCTTCTCTGGCATCATCAGGCTCAAGCAAACCAGACACACAGGTCTTTATGGACTTTCTCAAGCTCTGTTCTTTTGCTGGAAATTGTTTTCACTGGGACCCAGTCCTGTTCAGGAACACAACCCTGTCCCATTCCCACTGCTTCCTCAGAGAATTTTCTCCAGAGCATAAAAGGATTTTCTGCAGGTGATTTTCCTCTTTTAATAATTCCAGGTCTCTCCTCCACTCAGCCCAGCTCTTCATTCTCCAGTAACTTCCAGGAGAAACCTCTCTCTGACACCACTGTTGCCATCTCTTGGAGAGAGTGGCCAGCAACTGTGACTTCCATCGTCAGTATTTTTAAACTCCAACGCTGCAGCCCTCTTCTCTCCCCGTGTGGTTTTGCTTCCCTGACACCCCGTGCCTCTCTGCTCTCAACTGCCCCATTGTCCCTACTACCTGTGCTGTGGTTTTCCCTGTCTCTCTAGGAGTAGTCACCTCTGGAGGGAACAGGGGGCGGTGGAGCAAGCAGAAGAGTAGAATGAATAGGTTCAAGTCACCATCTGCCATTTCCTAGCTGGGGGACACTGGGCAGTTAATTCACCTCAGGAAACCCCAGTCTCTTCCTCTGTGCCTCTGTGAAAAGAAAGGTTGTTGTCAAGGCAGAATGAGCTGACCCAGTGCTTACCACTGAACCCAGCTGAAGTAAACACATACATCGAGTTATTTACATCCGGTGAGGTAGATAGTCAAAGGTTAGCGATTGTATCTCAAGTCTCTGAAGGTCAGATAAAACCCCTGAGAAATAAAAATATCAAATCCGAAGAAAACCTTTCTGTTTTCAAGGAATCCTAGCAAATGCCCTCCTATTTAATCTCTGTCTTAATTCTGTGAGGTAGAACTCACATAGGTAATGATTTCCCCATTTTATGATAGCGTGGTTAGAATTAAAGAGCTCCCCAAAGTCACCCAACTAGAAAGGAAGGGATATAATATTAGAAGTCAGTTCTTCTTCATCTCAATCTAGCACTCACACATTATCATACTGGGTCTCAAGCATTCAATCTACGCAAACCCCTCTTTCATTCTGAAATTTATTCACTGATTATTCTTTCACTTGAAATTTTTGTTGAGGTATACATGTTTTGACATATGGATACAATCATGTAACCCACACTCCATCAGGCTAAAGCAAGTCACCCTCACAACAAAACGTTCCCTCCCGCCTCTTCCCAGTGAATCTTGGCTCCATCTGTCCACTGCATGATTCTGATTTCCAAACACCCTAGATCTCTTTGCCTGTTTTAGTTTATGCACTCTCTGGGTTTGGGTTATTTTGCTCAGCATAAGACTTTTGAGATTCAGTCATGTTGATGGATCGATTGCTAGTCCCTTTTTGTCACAGAATATATTATTGTATAAATATGCAGTCGGCCCTTCCTATTTGTGGGTTCTGCATTGGTGGATTCAATCAGACACAATAGAGTATATCTGAAAAATAAAATCACATCCATACTGAACATGAACAGATTTTTTTCTTGTCATTATTCCCTAAATAATACAATATAACAACTATTTACATAGCTTTTACATTGTAAATTCTATAGCGGTAAAATGAAGGAGAGTAGTTCCAGTGTTTAAAAGGCAGGAAAACATGGGAAAATAACAAAATCTGTTCCCAGATTCCTCTGGTACCTGGATGGTGTCTTCTCTGGGCGGATAAGCAAGCATTATCTCCAGTCAGGAAGGATTCATGTTCTGCCATTGGGCATATCAAGGTTGAGGTAGCATTCCTCTGCATTTTCAGTGTTTTTAACTTAACAATCATCACTATTTGGGGGAGGAATACCTCTACTTTTTCATGGAAAGTAGAGGTCAAGATTTATTTTTTTCCACAGGAAAATCCAGTTGTTGCAATATCATTTGTAAACGCAGCTGTCTTTCTCCCCCCACTGTATAGCTTTGACAGTCTTGTTAAAAATCAATTGCCTGTATAGTTATTGGTCTATTTCTGGACTCTTTATTGTGTTTCATTGATATATTTATTTATCCTATGCCAATATCATGCCACTCCTACTTGATTACTGAGTTGTGTACAATTCTCCAGTGTTGTTCTTTAGAAAGATCATTATGTCATTCTAGACTTTTGCATTTTCATATAAATTTTACAGTAGGCTTATTGATTTCAAAAACAATGAAATATCTAGTGAAATTTTTATTGGAGTTGCACTGAATGTAGAAATCAGTTTGGGGAAAAATTGATATTTTAACAATACTAAGTATTCCAAGCCATGAACATTGTATCTCTCTCTCTTTATTTAGGTCTTCAATTTCTCTCAGCAGGATTTTGTCCAGTTTTACAGTCATTTAAAGTAGGAGGATGAGACCAATTTTCATTGCTCAATCATAGTTAGAGTCAGAAAATAATTCCCGATTCTTGTTCTCTAGGCTTAAACACTGCTCTTGGGCTTACCTTTCATAGTGGCTTTGTTGATTTCTACAGAAATGCAGTCTGCCTGCAAAGAGAGTTTCATTCAGAGAAGCAAGGTTTTCAGGGACCTTAGGAAACCTTGCCCTACTCAGGAGAAGGGTTAAGTTCCATGAGAGTTCAACTTTAAAGTTGCAACAACAGCTGCTATGGGCCGTGTATCCTAGCTACAGTGGACCCTACAGTAGTAATTTCTGACTGAGAACATTCCATCCAGTCCAGGACAATGTATCCCATTTGGACAAGTATTTGGATTGGAGTCCCTCTTGATAGCTTAGATTCCCAGGGTATCCCAGGTAACTGAGTATGACCTGCCAAAGTAAACTTTAAAAATGTAACCCAGATGATGTCATTCCTGGGATAAAATTCTCTTATGGCTTCTGTTTCAGTTGTCTATTGCCACGTAACAAAGCCCAGAACCCAAAAACTTAACATAACTATTCATTTATTATGTATCATAATTCTGTGGGTCAGCGATATAGTTTGGGCTAACTGGGCAGTGCTACCATGTGGCCACTTATTATTCTTTAGTAGTCCAGTCTGGGATTTCCTATATGACGGCAGAAGTGTTCCAAGGAAGTGAAGGCTGAAGCTGTAGGAACTCTTGAGGTCAAGGCTTTGGAATTAACACAGCATTTCTGCCATGTTTTAAGCAACATTCAAACCTAGTTGCAAGGCTAGTCCAGACTGCAGAGGTGGCAAAATAGACTCCAACTCATGAAGGGAAGAGCTGCAAGTTGTTGTGGCCTTCTTTTTCAATTTCTTACAGCTTTCCATTGCACTTAGAATAAAGTTCAAAATCTAGCACATGCCTCTATCTCTGAATTGATCTGTTACCAGTCTTTCCTTGGCTTACTAAAAACAAACAGTTGTACTTACTTTAGGGCTTTCATATTTTCTGTTCTCTCTGCTTGGAATGCTCTTCTCTCAGATCTTTGCAAGGTTGAATTCCACTTTGTCTTTTAGCCCAGATGTCAGCTCCTCAAAGAGATCTTACCTGAACACTTCTCTGAGTCACTTCTTACTGCCTTCCCATGTTTTGTTTTCAAATGGCAGCAGAAATTATCTTATTCATTCATTCTCTGTCTTCTCACCAGAATTTCAACAACATGAGAGTATGGTCATCCACTTTTCAGTTTACCTGTATTCCCATGTCTAGAATAATGCCTGACACCACTAAGTAGATGCTCCATAATAATTTATGGAATCAATTAACATTGCAACAATCTTCATCATTGCACCTTTTTTATTTCTCTCTCTTTTTCTTTTTTTGAATCAAGATTCTCACTCTGTCGCTCAGGCCGGAGCACAGTGGCACATTTATGACACAGCACAACCTTGGCCTCCCAGGCTCAGATGATCCTTCTGCCTAAGTCTCCCAAGAAATTGGGACTACAGGCATGCTCCACCATGCCCGGCTATGTTTTTGATTTTTTGTAGATATGAGGTGCTATGTTGCTTAGGCTAATCTTGAACTCCTAGGCTCAAACAATCCTCCTACTTTGGTCTCCCAAAGTGCTGGGACTAAAAGCATGAGCCATTGTCCTGGCCCCATCTTTATCCATATCACCTTAGAAGACAGGACAAAAGTGGGTGTAAAAAATGAATATACACAAAATTGGGATTTAAAAAATTCTTAAAAAAAAAAAGGTTCTTTCCCTGCAATTACCATGCATGACCACCAAGTGGCAGTAAGTGCCTTACTCATTTGGCACTCTATTAGGCAAGTATTTTTCCTGAGATTCAAATGGTATTTGCCCAATTTCACGCTAACAGATTCATAATTAATTATTTAATATATTTTAAAAATTCGACTTGAAAAAATAACAAACAGTAAATTTGCTTATTCTTAAAAATAGACTTTTTCTCTCTGTATATATTTATTAATCATCATTAAATCTAAATCTTCTCACATAGCCATATTTCGATTAAAATGTTCTTTCTAACTTGACATGAATTCCACCTTAGAGTCATCATGCCTTGAGGCTGACATGTGGAGCTGGCCCTTCAGGCTAGATTCGTGTTGCAACACTTTGTGGCTTTTTTCCAGCTATGAGCTCTGTCCTCACTTAGAGTCTGCTGATGACTTAGCTCCTCACTTTGTTTCTCAACACTCTTTTCTCAACACCAGATCTTTTACTTCCCTTCTCTATATCAAAATTAGAAGGAGAGAGAAAAAACACTTATTCCTTTATCCCGAAAGCATGTTTCTGTCCCAGATTCTGCCTAACACAAAGGAAGTAGTTTCTACTTCTCCTTGAATAAAAGCCAAATATCTCCTTTCATTCAGTTTTCTCACTGGGAGTTCTTTAAACTACTGATTATGTACAATAGGACTTATCTTAGCAAAAGTACAGCAATGGCTCCACAAGAGGCAGTTTATATAAACTGTTTTCATGATAAGAGTTTCCCAGAAACTCTTTTTCTAAAGAGAGAGATAAGCACTTAAACAGAAAAATGAAGCAATGTTTATACAAAGTTTCTGAGTGCCAGGTGGACCTCATGCCAGCAGCAGGGATTCATCTGGGTCACGTAAGATCTTAAGGTCTCTAGGACCAAATCCTTTCCTTGGTTTGCACTCCTTCACCAGGCATGCTAGGGGTGCAATAAATGCTTACTGGGTACTCTGCAGGGGTGACAGACTTGGGGCATTTCACAGCACAGCTGCCTACTTCAACCTAAAGGAGAACTTCTTCCTTCTTTCTATGGGGATGGTCTTTCATATTTTTTGCATATTGATAACAAAACCCAATCCCCCTTATCCCTAATGTCTT
Organism: Cephalopachus bancanus; assembly: GCA_027257055.1. Classification (NCBI taxonomy): domain Eukaryota; kingdom Metazoa; phylum Chordata; class Mammalia; order Primates; family Tarsiidae; genus Cephalopachus; species Cephalopachus bancanus. The sequence continues at coordinate 1,711,643 of JAPVLO010000104.1, forward strand.
TTATTTCATTTCATTTTATTTTACTATAGAAATGTGGGGTACAAGTGAGGATTAACTACATAAGTAGGCTGCATGCCGGTGAAATTTGGGCTTCTAACTGACCCTCACTCCCCCTGGTAGAGAACCAGGTAAACTTTGTGTTGTTATGTGCTCCTACCTCCCACCCTCTTCTCTCCCTTCCTCCCCAGCCGTGTCCAGCAACTGCTGATCCCTCCTTTGTGCTAATGTGACTAGTGTTCAAGGCCCACTTATGAGTGAGAACATGTGGTATTCCGTTGTTTCTGTGATAGTTTACTTAGTATTATGGTCTCCAACTCCACTCAATTTGCTGCAGAGTTCATGATTTTGTTCTTCTTTATGGCTGCATAATGCTCCATCATGTTTATGTACCACATTTTCTTTATTCAGCTCCTTTTCAATGGGCGGTAGGGTTGGTTCCTTGTTTTTGCTATTGTGAATAGTGCAGCTATAAACATGCATGTGCAGGTGTCTTTTTTGTAGAACAATTTATGTTCCTCTGGGTATATTCCCAGGGGTGGGATTTCTGGATGGTATGGAAGGTCAATTTTTAGTTCTTTTAGGAATTGCCACATTGCTTTCTATAGTGGTTGAACTAGCTTGCACTGCCACCAACAGTGTAGAAACATTCCCCTTTCTCCATACCTATGCTAGCATCTGTTATTTTTTGTTTATTTATTAATGATGATCATCCTTACCAAAGTTGGTTGGTATCTCACTGTAGTTTTGATTTGCATTTCTCTGATGATTAGTGAGACTGTGCAGTTTTTCATGGCTGCTTGTATGTCATCTTTTAAGAAGTGTCTGTTCATGTTCCTTGCCTACTTTTTAATGGAGTTGTGTGTGTTTTTCCTTTCACTTCATTTGAATTCCTTGTAGATCCTGGATGTTAGGCCTTTGTCAGATGCATAATTTGCAAATATTTTTTTCCCATTCTGTGGGTTGTCTCTACTCTCTTGATGGTTTCTTTCACTGTGCAAAGACTTCTCAATTTGATGAGGTACCACTTGCCTCTCTTAGCTTTTATGGCATTTGCCTTTGGGGACTTGGTCAAGAATTCATTGCCTACTCTGATATGCATAAAAATATTTCCTACATTTTCTTTTAGAATTCTTATAGTTTGAGGTTTTACATTTAGGTCTTTGATCCATTTTGAGTTGATTTTTTATATGGAGATAGGTAGGGGTGCAGTTTCATTCTTCTGTATGTGGTCAGTCAGTTTTCCCAGCACCATTTGCTAAATATGGTCTCCTTTCCCCAATGATAGCCATTGGTAGTTTTGTCAGAGATGAATTGGTTGAGAGATTGTGTTTTTGCTCCTGAAATCTCTGTCCTGTCCCATTGGTTTATGTGCCTATTCCTGTACCAATGCCAGGCTGTTTTGGTTACTGTAGCCTTGTAATAAAGTTTGAAGTCTGAAAGTGTGATACCACCTGCTTTGATCCTTTTGCAGAGGATTGTTTTGGCTAGTCTGTCCTTTTTTGTTTCCATATGAATTTCTGTATTGCCATTTCCACGTCTGAGAAAAATGATGTTGGCAATTTGATGGGTATTGCATTGAATCTGTAGATTGCCTTGGGTAGGACAGACATTTTGACAGTATTGATTCTTCCAATTCATGAGCAAGGAGCGTTTTTCCATTTGTTTGTGTCATCCTTGATTTTTTTGAGCAGTGTTTTGTAGTTCTTGCTGTAAAAGCCTTTCACTTCTCTGGTTAGGTGAATGTCAAGGTATTTCTTTGTGTGTGTGTGGCTATTGTGAATGGAGTTGTGCATTTTATTTGGTTTTCCGCCTGCTTGTTGTTGTTGTATAGAAATGCAACTGTCTTTTGCACGTTGATTTTGTAACCTGAGACTTTACCAAAGTTGCTTATCAGTGCAAGGAGGCTTTTGACAGACTCTCTAGGGTTTTCAAGGTATAGAATCATATCTGCAAAGAGGGATAGCTTAACTTCCTCTTTTTCTATTTGGATACCCCTGATTTCCTTCTCTTGCCTGATTGCTCTGACTAGGACGTCCAGCACTGTGTTGGATAGGAGGGGTGGTAGTGGGCATCCTTGTCTTGATCCTGTTCTTAGAGAGACTGCTTCTATCTTCTGACCATTGATCAAATTGTTGGCTGTGGGTTTATCATAGATGGCTCTTATTGCTTAGGGGAATGTTCCTTCTATGCCTTGGTGCTCAAGGATCTTTATCAAGAAGGGATACTGAATTTTGTCCAGTGCTTTTTCTGGGTCTAATGATATAATTATGTGGTTTTTGGCTTTACAACTGTTAATGTGTAGAATTATCTTTATGGTCTTGTGAATGTTGAACCAGTCCTGCATCCCAGGAATGAAGCCCACCTAGTCATGGTGAATGATCCTTGAGATGTGTTATTTGATCTGATTTGCTAGAATCTTGTTGATAATTTTTGTGTCTATGTTCATCAAGAATAATGGCCTGTAATTCTCTTTCCTTGTTGGATCTTAGACAGGTTTGGGTATCAATGTGATGTTAGCTTTATAAAATGAGTTTGGGAACATTCCTTCCTTCTTGGTTGCCTGGAATACTTTCAGTAAGATTGATATCAGGTCCTTCTTGTATGTCTTGTAGAGTTTAGCTGGGAAGCCATCTTGTCCAGGGATTTTTTGGCAGGGAGATTTTTTCATGACTGAGTCAATTTCCTGTGTTGTTATTGGTCTGTTTAGAGCTTTAATTTCTTCTTGTTTCAAACTTGGGAGGTTATGTGATGCCAGATAGTCTTCCATTTCCTTTAGTTTTTCTAGTTTATTTGCTTACAGGTAATCATAGTAATCTTTGATAATCTTCTGAATTGCTTCAGGGTCAGTTGTGACTTCACCTTTTGTATTTCTACTTGTGTTTATTTGAACTTTCTCTCTCTTTTGAGTTAGTCTGGCCAGAGGTCTGTCAATCTTATTTATCCTTTCAGAGAACTTAGCTTTTTATCTTATTGACCTTTTCTATGATATTAGTGTCTTCTCTATCCTGCAATTGTGACTTTTAACTTGGTTCTCTAGATTCTTCTGCTGAAGTTAGGATTTAGATGATCGTGCCTATCCAGCTCCTTTAGGAGCTGTGAGGTTAGACTGTTTACTTATGATCTTTCTGCTTTCTTTATGTGTGCATGCAGTGTTATGAATTTTCCTCTTAACACTGTTTTCATGGCATCCCAGCAGTTCTGACAAGATGTATCTTTGTTTTCATTTATTTCCAGGAAATTTTTTATTTCTGCATTGATTTCTGTGTTGACCCAGAAGTCATTCAGTAGCACATTGTTTAGTGTCCATGTCTTTGTGTGTTTTGGGGGTGATCTCGGTAGTGATATTTATTTTTATTCCACTGTGATCTGAGAAGATGCATGGTATTATTTTGATCTTTTGAAATTTATTTGTACTTGATTTTTGTCTGAGAATGTGATTGATTTTGGAGTATATTTCATGTGCTGTTGAGTTTGGGAGCATTCCTTCCTTCTTGGTTGCCTGGAATACTTTCAGTAAGATTGGTATCAGCTCTTTCTTGTATGTCTTGTAGAATTTAGCACTCTGTTGGGCAGAGTGTTCTGTAGATGTCTATTAAATCCATTTGATTGAGTGTCCAATTAAGGTTCTGGATCTCCTTGTTAGTTTTTCGCCTGATGATCTATCTAAAACTGTTAGTGGGGTAATTGTTTTCCAACTTTGATTATGTGAGAATCAATGTCCTCTCTTAGTTTACTTAGTAGTTCTTTTATAAAACCCACTGCTCCTGTGTTGGGTGCATAGATGTTTAAGATGGACATTTCTTGCCAGTAGATCGAACCTTTTATCATTATGTAGTGTCATTTTGCATCTTTTTAACTTTTGATGGCTTGAGGTCTGCTTTGTTTGATAGTAGAATGACTATAACTGCTCTCTTCATTTGCCTTAAAGAACATTTTTCATTTGGCTGAAAGAACATTTTTCAACCCCCAACTTTGAGCCTGTGGGTATCCTTTGCAGTGAAATGAGATTCCTGGAGGCAGCAGACTGTTGCATCATGCTTCTTTATCGAGTTTACCACTCTATATTTCTTCAGTGGTGCATTTATTCCATTCATGTTTAAACTGACTATTGAAATGTGAGTTTATTCCTGTCATAGGGCTCTTAAGGGTTTGCTTTGTTTCCTTTTTACTTTTGTATCTATATATACGTGTTTTCATTTTTTGAGTGTTCTGTAAACTCTGTGCTTGTCTGTACTTTTTTGATGGGTATAACCATTTTTTTTCTGTGTTCAACACCTTCTTAAGCATCTCCTGAAGGGCTGGTCTAGAGGCAGCATATTCTTTTAGGGACTGATGTCTGGGAAGGATTTTAATTTTCTTTCACTGATGAAGCTTAGCTTGGCAGGACAGGAAATTCTTGTCTGGAATTGCTTATCTTAAAAGAATGTTAAAAATTGGACTCCAGCACTTTCTTGCTTATTGTGTTTCTGCAGATAAGTCTGGAGCAATTATGGTGGGTCTTTCCTGGTAGGTAGTCTGGCCTTTCTCTTCTGCTGTCTTTGGGATTTTTTTCTTTCGTGTTTACTTTTTGGAGGCAGATTACTAAGTATCTTGGGGGTGGTTTTCTCATGTGATACCTTGTGGGGGGTTCTCTGAATCTCTTGTGCTTGAATGGTTGCCTCTTTAGTGAGATGTGAGAAGTTTTCTTGGCTGACCTCATAGAATGTTTGTTCCATGGTGTTCTCATTTTCTATTCTGCTTCAAGGATAACAGTCAGGTATAGATTTGACTTTTTGACATAGTCTCACATCTCTCGGAGGCGTTGCTCCTTTTAAAACTTTTTTACTATGTTTTTGAAGACTGGGTTAACTCCATATTTTATTCTTCAAGCTCTGAGATTCTTTCCTCTGCTTGGTTGATCCTGCTTTCTATGCTTGTTATTGTGTTCTTGATTTCTAGAATGGAGTTCTTTATTTTCATTATTTCAAAATAGGCTTTTTGGAAATTGGCCAACTCTGCTTTTACTTTCTGTACAACTTCAATGAATCTTGCTTCTAGTTTATTTTGGCTCTCTTCATTAATGTTAGTCATCCATCTCTGATTTCTGTGTCTGTCATCTGGGACAGGTTTCTATTGTTTGTGCTCCGACAGCTGCTTTTTTGGGCACTGTCTCTTTGAGCTTTGAGGGTTGCCCATGATTTTTCATTGATTTTTTTTCCCCTCATTTGTGACAGGCCTCTCTTCCCTCTCTGTAATTCCTCTTTATTTCTGTTGCTCTGATGCTTGTCAATGACCCTCTGTTTTAGGGCCCTTTCTGTGGTTTCATATAGGTCACTCTGTGAGAAAGGGAGGGACTTTCCCTTCTGCTCCTTGCTGTACTCTGTGGCAGGTTTCTCTCTTATAGAATTTTCTCTCTTTCACTCTTAATCTAGTCAGGTAGTTTTCAGTCCCTGCTGCTAGCACTCTGCAGAGAACAAGTGAGGGGATGGGCCTCTCATCTGCTGTCTGTGGTTTGCAGCCCAGAAACCTTGCCACCAAGAAAATCTTCCAGTCACTCCCTCCCTGTTCAAGTCCACAGTCTGTTCTTGAAAAAGAGCAAGTTCCCTGCCATGGGGTGGGGGGAAAGGGGCAGCTGCCCTGTAGGCACACAGGGCTTGGAGGTGATTCTTTCTTATCTGGCGGGTAAGATGGCCACCTGTTGTTAGCAGCAGGCACCAGCCAGGTTCACTCTGCAGGTGGATTTTTCCTGCCTGGTAGCTGGCTGCTGAGCTCCACTGGCAGAAGTAGCACTCACTGCAGTTAACTGGGCGTGGGTTTTGCTCCATGTTCCATTTGTGCTCCAGTTGTCTGCCACTGTGCCCTGACCAGGACTCCTCCCATGTGGGATTCACAACTCACACACACCTGGGAGGGGGTGAACCAATCCAAGCATCTTAGAATCACTCACTCACTCTCCTTCACCAGGTAGGGCTTCAGTTCCTGTGTGAGCCTAGTGCACAGTGGGGCATGGGCAACTGGATTCCCATATCTGCCATCACTTTCTGGTCTTTATGTGTTCAAAGAGACTTTTGCTGAATGCAGGGTGCTTCACTCATCCAAAAATATTTAGGATGTCTCCATCTATTGGTGGCTTGGTGCCTACTCTCTGCTTTGCCTGGGTAGAGAGGCACTGGTCTGCCGCTCCATGGTGGTTATCTTGTATCCATTCCAAATATCTTTTTGAAAACAAATGCAATCAGCTCTTATTAAGATAATATTTGTGTGTAATGAATATTCATTGAATGAATGAGTAAATAAAAGAAAGACAAAGGCTATTCAGAGTTTATAGTCTATAAATGTAGTGTCTTCTGGTCTTTTTGGATTTCACAATTCATATGTTAGAAAAGGTAAACAACTCCCTAAAGTGTGTATGTATTTACATATGCTATTCAAATCTCCTACTGTAGCAATGTTTTATATCTATGAAAAGACACATAAAAATATAAACTGAAAAGAATAAGATAAAAAAGAAAGAAAACTTTTAATTAATTATTGTATTTATTAAGGGTAAAGTCTTATTATTGCTGAAATCTTTTACACATTATTAATATTCTTAGAACAATACCCTGAGAATACTTCTTCCTGATTCAAAATCTTGGTTCAGGACTTTGTGTATACTCATTGGATGATCTAGTTCTAAGTTGGGTTTGTTTTTTTTAATCTGGTTTTAATTTTGGTCAAGGGATAAAAAGATCCTTCATAGATCCAGATAGAAGGCATGCACTAGTGGCCTCCCTTACAAAATATTGATATTCATTTTTCACTCTAATGCACTCATTATTCAAGAGTTTTTTTGAAGATCTGCTAATACTTTCTATATTCTTTGATTTCAACTTGGTTTTCTTGCAAATGAATTAGAAGTTGCTTCTAATGTATCTAAACTCACATTGGAAGTGTTTTTTTTAATGTTTTTAGCAAATGTGTTCAGAATTCACTATGTGAATGATTTTTAAATGTTAGAAAATTTAATTTCTAAGTTTCTTAGTGTGAAGATATGGACGTTTTTGTAGGTGGTGTGGTATCATATTCAATAACAACATTATAATGATTAAAAACCATCTGTTTTCACAATGTTCCCTTTGTAGCACATATTTCTTTGGAAGGGCAGTTACTTTCTCATTCATTGTTAAATTGCCACTTTTACATAAAGAAACAGATGAGATGCATTTACTTCTTGCTAGATATAATTCTACTAACAACTATTTGTCATCTTTTCAAAGGTCAGAAATTAGAAAATACTGTATTTTTGTAAAGCAAAACTAGTAGCACATCTTCATGCATGACAACTCTCAAGAACATGGACACAAGGCAATCAGCAAACCTCTCTGGTAAGATAATTTGCATGATCCATGCCAGGTAATCTACAGATTTTACTACATGGTAATTGACCTCATTTTTATAAAATGGATACCAACCCTAACATTTTGTATTTCACTATTCAAAATGTAGATTTTGGGCCAAGAGTGTGGGTGTCACCCGGGAGCTTGTTAGAAATGCAGAATCTCAGGACAGGCCAGACCTTTGGAATTAGCATCTGCATTTTAATAAGATACCAGGTGACTCACACACGTTCAGGCTGGCACGTACTGGCCTATGACATTCTGCCTTCCACATCTTCACTGCAATAGCTTTTTAAGGAAAAATGAAGTAAATGAATTTCACATGTGGGGAGACTTAGCAGCCTCACTTCAGAGTCCTTTTTTTGCTCCAGTCAAACCACCTGCTCCACTGGAGGTAACACTCATTTTCCAAAACGTCATTTTCTGTAGAGAATATATCTTCTTTCATGCCTCTTTTCTTTAGCGACTCGCAAAATCAGTTCTTCCACAGTCATTATTGAATCAGAGCAATAGTGCTAACTTAGATATCCATACGTTTTGTCTCCCAGTCTTACAAACCTCCCACTCTTGTTCCATAGGTTTTTCTTCTAACCTTGAACTTTTCCTATGCATCCTTCAATATTATTTGCTGACAAAGTAATTCATTTTAGTTTGCAGACATATTCATTCCCACATCTGATTTCAGTCATTTTTTTCCAGAAGGAGGAACTAGAAAGAAGATGTGTGGCCTTTTGCTTCTTTTAAGTAAGAAAAGTTTGAAGATGCCTCTTTATTGTTGCTTAGTGACATTAAACAAGATGCTGGATTAGGGACAACATAACCTAGACAATGGCTGAGGCAGCTGTAGACTTTTGTGGCTGTGTCTAAATGCTTAAGATGTGGATGTCCTACTAGTGATGACAACTTCCTACTCACATGAGGCATACCTTTAAGCACAACAGGCACTTGGGATGAATGAATGATAGCTCATGATAGTGGATTCAGTTATGTGTTTTAAATAATAACCTTCTTCACAATTTCCATTCCCCACCCCCCACCCCCGTGACTGACCTTCCCTTAGAAGGGATCATCTCACCTGACGGAGTGCTCATTCACGTGGTGGATGGGAAGTAAGTCAGCCCAGTCACTTCCCACCGTCTGTCTCTGCAGATCTTCCAAGATCTTGTTATTTCTTTGCAAGAAGCTTTTAAGGCTATGTATCCATTTTTTTGACAGCTTAGTTACAACTGGATACTACATTCCATCAATGCCCCTAACAGGAATTGAAATGAATTGATTTGAATTGAATACACTGAATTGAAAGAAGAGGAGTGCTTCATCTAGACCCCTGATTTCTGTAAGTGTAAGGTCCTTGAGCCTTTCTAAACTCACAAAGATGCTCTTTACTGCTTCAGAAGCAGAGGGATACTAAATCATGGTTTTCACCGTTTATTCTTATTCACATTTTATGCAAGAGTTTTGTGGAAGTTCAGTGAATACTTTCTATATCCTCTGATATCAACTTGGTTTTCTTGCAAATGAACTAAAAGTTGCTTCTGATGTGTCTAAATACATGTAAAAAGTGTGTTTTTTAATATTGTATTTATTTATTTATGGAGTGGTTCTGCCTGACACGAGAGAGGAGGGAGATAGGCAGAGGATGCCAATTTTGAGGTGTGTCTGAAGATGTGGAGGGCAGTCCCAATCACAGAATCTCTGTTCTGCTTCCACCTTTTGGGTTTAGCCCTTGGAAACCCGACTTCATTGATCCACAAGCCCATTTCTTGCCCTCCTAAGTGTAACATGAATGTAAACCCACAGCTGTCTTGTCCTCACTTTTTTAGACATCTCTGTCTCCCCACGTTATTCTTTAAAGTAAACTCCCTGGCTAGGCACAGTGGCTCACATCTGTAATTTCAACACTTTGGGAGGCCAAGGTAGGAGTATTGCTTGAACCCAGGGGTTCGAGACCAGCCTGGGCAACATAGCGAGACCTTGTCTATACAAAGAAATTAACCGGGCGTGGTGGCAGTGTAGTCCCAATTACTCAGGAGGCTGAGGCAGAAGGATTGCTTGAGCCTAGGAGGTCAAGGCTACAGTGAGCTGTGATTGAGCCACTGCACTTCATCGTGGGTGACAGAGTAAGACCATAACTCAAAATAAGTAAAAAATAAAAATAAAGTAAACTCCTCTACAATCCAATATTCCTCTCATAAACATACTTCAGAGAGAATATTCTTCTCTTTTGCCTGGGAGCAGATTCCACCCACTCCTTCGAGGTGGTAGAGGGCTTTCCCCATTCCTACAAAAGCCATAAAGCTGACTGTGCCATCATTAGGTTTTATAAGGTGACACTGACCCTATCGTGAAGCGTGCTCATCTGGGCTGCTCTGCTCATTAACCACAGCCAAGCACTAACCTTTCCAGACATAAATAATACAGCAGCACCTTGATCTGCACGGGAGAGGAGGCATGGACAGCTAGGCTTTTAATTTGTCTTCTTCCCTTGAATCCTCGCAAACTGCTTTTTCTTTTTGTGTTTGACAAAATGTCAAAACTGTATTTCTCCTTATCTGTGTGAAGACACTCTTTACCCTGCCCTGACCTCATGACCTCTTCTATTTAACTTTGCCATGTCAGTAGGGGGATTTGACGCTGGGCTCAGGCACATGACTCGCCTTGGTTGCTGGGAGATGAACAGACATGACACAGAAAGTGGCTGCAAAGGCTTGGGCATGGGAGCTTGCTCTCTACATCTCTGCCACCACCTAGGTGAGTCCATTGGTCCCAGGGTGAGGCTTTGGGTCCTGTGGAACAGAGGAGGCTCACCCAGATCGGGTGATAGCCGTGAAGTCCCAGACAGGGGAATCCAGCAAGATCAGCGGAGCCACTTAGCTGATCCCAGCTGATCCCAGAGATGGGAACATTGCCACACATTGAGGTACATGCCTGGGTTTATATGGCTGTTTGTTAACGGGTAATACTCGGTCTGCCCTCCTGTCCAAAGCCAGTTCCTCCCTCTGCACCCTGGACCCAGGCAAGCACCGTCCACCCACAGGTACACCCATCTAATCAACATCCTTTCTGCCACTCATTCTGTGAAACTTTGGCTTCCTCCTAGCTAATTCTCTTCAGCAGTTGAACTGTTATCTGAAGTGCTCCTCCTGGGGTGAAATGAGTTGATGATGGGTTCTCATGTTCATGTTTGTCATTTATTTGCAAGGAGACACACAGAGAAGCAGGATATGCAAGTAGCTTTATCAAGCAAAGAAGAACACCCTCTCAAGAAAGGAGAACAGGCAGAAAAGGCTTACAGAAAACTGCTGGGTCTGCATCCAACTATTTTTGAGCTATAACTTTTACTCTTATGGGTGTCAAGGAGTGGGTTTGAAGTTGACTTTCCCTAGAAATGGGTGGTCTTAGGGCTGGATTTCTTTTTTCTTTTTTTGTAATCAATATTTTTTATTATGATACTGTGGGGTACAGTTAAGGGTTAGGTATACAAATACGTTTCGTTCAGGCACCCTTGTTGATAGATATTTCCCTATCCCCAGACAGATATTTACTACCGTTAATCCCATCTCCCTCCCCCCCGATAGTTTCCCACTACTGTCAGTCATTTTCTTATAGTATTACATTGGATGTTCAAGGTCCACTATATGAGTGATGAGTGAGAACATGTGATACTCAGATCTTTGTTTCTGTGAGAGGTCACTCAGTATTATAGACTCTAGTTCCATTCAGGTTGCTGTGAAATTCATGATTTTGTTCTTTTTTATGGCTGCGTAGTATTCCATCGTGTACATGTACCACATTTTTTAATCCAGTCCTCTTTTGATGGACAGCATGGTTGCTTCCAGGTTCTTGATATTGTGAACAATGCTGCGATAAACATACATGTGCAGGTATCTTTTTTATAGAGTGATTTGAGTTCTTCAGGATGTATTCCCAGTAGGGGGATTGTGGGGTCACATGGGAGGTTGATATTTAGAGCTTTTAGGAATCGCCACACTGCTTTCCACAGAGGTTGCACTAGTTTACACTCCCACCAACAGTGTAGAAGTGTTCCCTTTTTGCCACACCCTCTCCAGCAGCTGTAATTTTTTGAGTTGTTGATAATTGCCATTCTGACTGGAGTTAGGTGGTATCTCAGTGTGGTTTTGATTTGCATCTTCCTGATGATTAGTGAGGTCGAACATTTCTTCATGTGTCTGTTGGCTGCTTGGATGTCTTCCTTTGTAAAGTGTCTGTTTATATCTTTTGCCCATTTTATAATGGGGTTGTTTGTTTTTGTCTTTTCAGCATGTTTGAGTTCCTTGTAGATCCAAGATGTTAAGCCTTTGTCAGACCTGGTGTTGGCAAATAGTTTTTCCCAGTCTGTAGTCTGTCTCCCTGCTCTCTTGATGGTTTCTTTGGCTTTGCAGAAGCTTGTCAGTTTAATAAGGTCCCACTTGTCTCTCTTCTCTCTTATGACCTGTGGGTTTCGGGTTTTGTTCAGGAATTGGATGCCAGTTCCGATTTCCATGAGGGTATTTCCTTCCTTTTCTAAGGTTCTTATGCTTTGAGGTTTTACATTTAGGTCTCTGATCCATTTGGAGTTAATTTTTGTGTATGGGGATAGATAGGGGTCCTGTTTCAATCTTCTGCATGTGGTCAGCCAGTTTTCCCAGCACCATTTACTGAATAGGTTCTCCTCTCCCCAGTGGTAGGTGGTGGAGGCTTTGTCGAAGATGAGTTGGTTGAGAAATTGAGGTTTTGCTTCTAGAATCTCAATTCTATTCCATTGATCTATATGCCTGTTCCTATACCAATACCAAGCTGTTTTGATGATTGTAGCTTTATAGTAAAGTTTGAAGTCTGGTAATGTGATACCACCTGCTTTGTTTTTTTTTGCTGAGAATTGTTCTGGCTATTCTTGGATGTTTGTGTTTCCATATGAATTCCTGTGTTGTTTTTTCCAGGTCTGAGAAGAATGTTGCTGGCAATTTGATGGGTATTTTATTGAATTTGTAGATTGCCTTAGGTAAGATGGACATCTTCACAATGTTGATTCTTCCAATCCATGAGCATGGGATATTTTTCCACTTGTTTGTGTCATCTTTGATTTCTTTGAGCAGTGTTTTGTAGTTTTCATTGTAAAGGTCTTTCACGTCTCTGGTTAGGAAGATGCCAAGGTATTTCATTTTTTTTGTGGCTATTGTGAATGGAATTGTGGTTTTTATTTGGGTTTCTGTTTGTTTATTATTGGTGTAAAGAAATGCGATTGTCTTTTGCACATTTATTTTGTATCTAGAAACTTTGCCAAAGACCTTTATCAGTGTAAGGAGGTTTTTGACAGATTCTCTTGGGTTTTTCAAGGTACACAATCATATCATCTGCAAAGAGAGATAACTTGACTTCCTCTTTTCCTATTTGGATATCCCTGATTGCCTTCTCTTCTCTGATTGCTCAAGCCAGGACTTCCAATACTATGTTGAACAGGAGGGGTAAGAGTGGGCATCCTTGTCTTGTTCCAGTTTTCAGGGGAAATGGTTCAAATTTTTGTCTGTTTAGGAGTATGCTGGCTGTGGGTTTCTCGTAGATGGCTTTTACTATTTTGAGGTATGTTCCCTGTATGCCTAGATGTTCAAGGGTTTTTATCAAGACGGGGTGCTGGATTTTATCAAAAGCTTTTTCTGCATCTAATGATATAATCATGTAGTTTTTGTTTTGACATCTGTTGATGTATTTAATTTCATTTATGGTTTTACGAATGTTGAACTAGCCTTGCATCCCAGGAATGAAGCCTACTTGGTCATGATGGATGATTTTTGAGATGTGTTGCTGAATCCTGTTTGCTAGGATCTTGTTGAGAATTTTAGCATCTATGTTCATCAAAGATATTGGCCTATAGTTCTCTTTCTTTGTTGGATCTTTACCTGGCTTGGGTATCAATGTGATGTTGGCTTCGTAAAATGATTTGGGGAGAGTTCCATCTTTTTCAATCGCCTGGAATACCTTCAGTAGGATTGGTATCAGCTCCTCCTTAAATGTCTTGTAGAATTCTGCTGGAAAGCCATCTGGACCAGGGATTTTTTTTGTAGGTAGTTTTCTTATTATGTAGTATATTTCCTGGATTGTTATTGGTCTATTTAGGGTCTCAATTTCTTCTTGTTTCAACCTAGGTAGGTTGTGTGATGCCAGAAAGTCCTCCATTTCCTTAAGGCTTTCAAGTTTGTTTCCATACAAGTGTACATAGTAGTCTCTAATGATCTTTTGTATTTCTTCAGGGTCAGATGTGACCTCATCTTTTGTGTTTCTGGTTGTTCTTATTTGGGTTTTTTCTCTTTTTTTCTTGGTCAGTCTAGCTAGGGGACCATCCATCTTGTTTATCCTTTCAAAGAGCAAGCTTTTTGTTTCATTTTTTTTTTTTTTGTATTATCTTTTTTCTTCTATGTCCTGGATTTGGGCTTTTATTTTGGTGATCTGGATTCTTCTGCTGAAATTAGGGTTTTTGTGGTCTTGCTTTTCCAGTTTACTTAGGTGGCTTGTTAGGCTGTTAATCTGTGATCCTTCCATTGTCTTCATGTGCGTTTGTAGGAATATAAATCCCCCTCTTACTACAGCTTTCATGGCGTTCCAGAGATTCTGGTAAGATGTTTCTTCATTTTCATTTGTTTCCAGGTATCTTTTGATCTCTGGTTTGATTTCATCATTGACCCAGGAGTTACTTAGAGCTGGATTTCTTTTACTCCTTCCTCATGTCAGGTGGGGGGAATTTCAGGCCTTATCAGGTCATATGACTACTGTCATGGCATCAGATGTGTGATGGGAGTGGGAGGCTCCTCTAGGGTAATTTTATGTTAATATATTATAAGGAAGATTTATTGTTATCTTAAGTCAACCTTGTCTATTGGTAGGCATGTTCTGGGGTCTCTAAGCTAGTTCCCTGCCTTGGTAGTCAGTTCTTGACTGCAAGCATCCTGGATAAATGGACTGCAGTGCTGCAGGTGCATTTGAGAAAAGCCTAACAGTTGTGTAGGCATGAAGGTTCCCACAGAGAGGTCGCTTGCCTGGGGCCGCTTGCTTGGTGTGTGATTCTGCACCAGCTGCTGCAGGCATCCATGAGTTTGGAACTTTCCTCCAGCCCCTGAAGCTCTTCCTAGTCAAACCTGCCTACTCTATCAGAATCACCTGACATCTCTTCTATCGCTTAGTTCCCAAACAGCTGCCTTCTAGCCTATCATTCTCCCCTTCCACTTATTGCCTTACCCCCCACCCCCATAAGAGAAGAGTTGTTTCTACTCTGAAATTCTACTGTTCTACCATCCATTCACTCTGCAGTCCAGGCAGTTTTTCTCCTCCCCCATCAAGCCATGGAAACAGTCTTACCCAGGCCACCCATGATCTGCTTGTTGTTGATTATAATGGACAATGAACACTTCCATTCATTCTCTTTTCTCTTCCCCCCCAACCCGCTCTCTTTTTGTATGACCTCTTTGCCGCATCTGACACTTTGACAATCCCCTCCCGTGGCCCCTCTGGCACCACACACTCCTAGTCTTCTGCTTCTCTGTGGGTCCTCAGGCTGCCTTGTGGGCCCCTCCCTCTCATCTCATCCCTTTGAATGTGGTTGGTTCCCTAGGCCTCTGTTCTAGAACCTCTTCTCCCCTACCTGAGTAACCCCATCCATATCTCATTGCCTCCATTACTAACAAAAGGATGATGACTCCCAAGTCTCTAAGTTCTACCAGTTCCTTGTCCTGAGCTCCAGATACCAATAGAAGAGTCTATTGGTTATCCCACAGGCAAACTTGAGATGTCTAAAATTTAATTCACCATTGTCCCATTAAACTCCCTCTTTCTGGCTGGGTGCAGTGGGTCACACTTATAATCCTAGCACTTTGGGAGGTGAAGGTGGGAGGATTACTTGAGGCCAGGAGTTCGAAATCAGCTGAGGCCACATGGTGAGACCTTATTTCTATGGGAAAAAAATTAGCTGGGCATAGTGGTGCACGCCTGCAGTTTCAGTTACTCGGGAGGCTGAGGTAGAAGTATTGCCTGCCTAAACTGAGGAGGTAAGGGCTGCAGTGAGCTGTGATTGGGCCACTGTACTCCAGCCTGGGCAACAGAGTAAGACTTCAACACAAAGCAAAACAAAACAAAACCTTCCCTCTTTCCCCTTTTTCACTGTCTCAGTGAATGGTGTCATCTCCCACCCACTCCTTGAGTGCTAAGAGTGGCCATTGTTGCCCAGAACAGAGACCGTTTGTGTGGATAGCTAAACACGCTGGTTCAAGCCAGCTCTATCTGGTCCCAGTTGAATTTACAGCACCCACTGGGTTGGCTTAAGGAAGGCCTGCATTTAAAACCCTTGAATGCCAGAAGCGTGAGTAACACCAGGGGATCTGACATACATATATGAGTGGACTCCAAAAGGAAAGGCCCATGAAAAAACTAGATCGGAGGTCATTTCCTCTTCCCTCCATACCAGAGTCCTCTTATTTCCTCCTCTCACATCCAGCCATCTCCACGTCCTGCTGAACCTGCCTTCCCAACACATCTTCCTTCTGTCCATCTCTCAATCCCGTGTCAGCTTCCTGAGTTTGGGCCACTCGTGTCCTTTGATCTGATTGCTGCTTTATCAGCTTCCCAACTTGCTTCCTGTCTCCACCTCTCCGGAATCCAATCCATTTCCCACACTGCAGCTGACATCATCTTTCTAAAAGAGACATGTGATCACACCTCTTTTAATGTTCATCCATCACTGGAGTCACAGAAGGCCCTGTGTGGTCTGGATCCCTGCTCACCTCTCTGGCTTTACCTCCTGACATTCCTTTCCTTTGAACTAGTGGAAGCCATATAGAGTGACTTGGAAGTTACTCAAGGATACCCTGTTTTTTCTATCTGTGCAGCCTTTGCTCCTTTGGCTTCATCTGCCTGGAACAACCCACACTTTAGCCTTGCCCTGCAGGGCAGGTAGGAAGCATTTTTGTGCCCTGTGTGCACCGGCACAAGACCCCTGCCTCCCTCCTCACATATCCCATCTCTCTGCACTCAACAACCCCTTTCCTGGTCTATTGTCTAGGTGCGAGGTCCTCCAGGCAGGGACTGTGTCTTTTTCATCAAGGTAGGCTCAGAAGCCACCATGTTCAGGAACACAGTGGTGCTCAGTAGACATTAAATACTCAATTAATTAGTCAATTGAGTAATTGAGAAAAATAAATACATGAATTAATGAGCATGCACAGACCTCTTACCTGAAAGCTTCTCTACCTTATATATAGTAGGGTTAAGACATTTTAGTTTCTCAATGATTTCCTTCTCTTGCTTATCATCTGTAAATGGATTTTGTCCTTATTTTATTGGCACTATCTTTAGGTCCTATAAAAATACTTTCCATTCCTTTTAGTAGCTATCTCAGAGCACTAAGCTTCTCAAGTATCCCCTGTCGCTAATGACTGCCATGCAGGGACATGATACGCTAATGCTTGCTTCAATAAGCTGAAGTTATTGTTGAAACAAACTGAACTACCTCTAGCTCACCTCCCGTTTTAAAGGGCCCACTAAAATTGATTCTGTGAAATAGGCTTTTAAAAAACATCCTCCTTAAATAGAAAATATAAACAGAGGAGGACTACTAACTCAGAAAATGTATACCTATTGGGAGACCTGACTTGTTTCACTTGACTGAACAGGAGGTAATAATGCCCATTGGCACAATGCAGTTTGAACCTGGTTTTTGTCTACATTAATGGACTGGGGGTTCTCAAAGATTCTTTTAAAAAAAATGACTCCAGCTTCAGCTCTGAACGCTTTTGAGAGTGTCTCACCTATGACATGGGCACTATTCACGTGTCTGTGTGACGGACAGTGCTCACAAGCACTGCAGCATGAAATGTCTTGTTCATGCATGCTGTGTTTCTGCGATACTAATAAACAAGAGTATCACAGTTCTACATCTAAAAACTTATTTATGACTGAGTAAAGTCTGCTGTGGCAATCACAAGGATTATATCCATTTACACATACACATACACACACATATATTTATATAATATTTAGCATATGAGCCTTCCATTTTTTTCCATCTTCTAAAACTATAAAGAGTAAGTATTGTGAATAGTGCTACAATAAACATCCATGCGCAGGTATCTTTTTCTTTTTTTTTTTTTGAGTTGGAGTCTCACTCTGTCGCCCAGACTGGAGTGCAGTGGCCGCTCCCGGCCACCGCAGCCTCGACCTGCTGGGCTCTGGCGATCCTTCCGCCTCAGCCTTCCAAGTAACCAGAACTAGAGGTGCACATTACCACACTCGGCTGATTTTTTTGATTTATTGTAGAGATGCAGTCTTGCCAAGTTGCCCAGGCGGGTCTTGAACCCGTGGGCTCAGGCAATCCACTCACCTCAGCCTCCCAAAGCGCGGGATTATAGGCTGAGCCACTCGAGCCCAGCTAGGTATCTTCTTCATAGAATGATTTGAGTCCCTCTGGTATATTCCCAGTAGGGGGATTGCTGGGTCATATGGAAAGCCAATTTCTAATTCTTTTAGGAATTGCCGCACTGTTTTCCATAGAGGTTGAACTAGTTTACATTCTCACCAGCAGTGTAGAAGCACTCTCTTTTCTCTGCATCCTCACCAGCAACGTTTAACATAATAATATAAGAAAGGGATTGGCAGTAGCCAGAAACTGCTGAGGGCACATAACATCCATAAGTGTACCTGGTCTCAAACCAGGCAAAGTGAGAACCAAAGGGAGGCCCAAGCTTTACCTGTAAAATGGCCTCTTGACTCCTGAAGTGCACCCCACATCATCAAAATAAATAAATATATAAATAAATAAATAGCCCTGGACTGAGCATTTTTCTGCATTTCCCATTTTGGGCCATAATAGGAATTGAGGGCCCTGAGATCATAATTAAAATTTTAAAAAATTCAAGACTGCGATTCAGTTTCAAAATGGGAAGAAGGGTCTGACATTCTGGCTTCTGTTTCTGTTTGTAGACTTCCTGAACTGGGGTCATTCAGCCAGGTGGCTTCTTTGAACCCCGGTCACTGTGTCCACTGCCAGGATGAGGCCTGAAAACACATCCCAGACAGGGAATGCCAACAGGCTGAGGAACATGGCACCAGAGAGAGCAGAGAGGGTTGTGGAAGGCCCACAGCACACATGGCCCCAGGCAAGGTACCCCGAGACCCGCCTAGGTGAGCTCCTGCTGGTGATGGGGGACTGTGGAGCTGACAATTGTTTTTGCATGTTTTGATTTTTTGTGTGTGCCAGTTCTATATTTTTTTCTTTAAACAGAGAAACTAAACTATTGTGGTGTCAGTAGGGTGAG
Organism: Cephalopachus bancanus; assembly: GCA_027257055.1. Classification (NCBI taxonomy): domain Eukaryota; kingdom Metazoa; phylum Chordata; class Mammalia; order Primates; family Tarsiidae; genus Cephalopachus; species Cephalopachus bancanus. The sequence continues at coordinate 1,730,298 of JAPVLO010000104.1, forward strand.
TTAAAAAACTATGGAAAAACTTCTTAAGCAACAGAGAGAAATGCTGAAATAAAAAAAAAAGTAGGAGCTCTGGCGGAGAAGCTGAAATGAGTCTCAGAATGTGGGTCTGTCAGAGTCAGCAAAGGCTCCTCACCTCCGGCCCAGCAAGTACATTCCCTACCCACCAGCCCCGCCCCTGGGTACAGGAACTGTTTCCATAACCCTACCAGACCTTTTGTTTTCAGGCTGAAGAAGTAGAGTTCAAAGTGCACAAGGTCCTGGATATTTTCTTTCCAGCCATAAAAATCATAAGAACCTAGACTATGCCTAGGTAACATAGCAAGAGCTGTCTCTACAAAAAAAAAAAAAAAAAAAAAGAAGGAAAGAAAGAAAGAAAATTAACTGGGTATAGTGGTGCATACCTATGGTTCCAGCTACTCAGGAGGCTGAGGTGGAAGGATTGCCTGAACCCGGGAGGTTGAGGCTGTGATGAGCCCTGATCATGGCAGTGCACTCCAGCCTGGGCATCAGAATGAGCCTCTGACTAAAAAAAAAAAAAAAAAAGTAGAAGCTAAGAGATGTATGAGAATAACCTACAAACAGAGTTTCTAGTGCAGTGTTTTCTTCAGGAGAAAAGAGGAGATAGGAGACTGGCTTCATGGCCCCCTATTGTGAGGAAGGGTCCCAACCAAGGAGAGAAACTTTTTGTTTGTTTGTTTTTGAGTTGGAGTCTCACTCTGTTGCCCAGGATGGAGTGCAGTGAGCTGCTTATGGTCACCACAGCCTTGACCTGCTACAGGCGCACACCACCATGCCCGGCTAATTTTTTGATTTATCGTAGAGATTAGGTCTTGCCCAGTTGCCCAGGCTGGTCTCGAACCCCTGGACTCAGATAATCTTCTCGCCAAAGTGCTAGGATTATAGGCTTGAGCCACTGGGCCCGGCCGAGAGAGACCTTCAGCTACTCACATACACACCCATAGAGAACAAGAGAGCAAAAGGAATGGCAAGAGAGTGAGATGCTGAAATATTCTTCCAGGAGGGCATTTATAAATATGGAGATGTGGGTTTCCATTTCTGGAAATACAGTGGACTGGAAATTGTGAAAACTTTCCCATACCAAAATATACAAACAACAGCAACAACTTAAAATGCTGAATAAAATGATTTAAAAATTCAGAATCTGACCCCCTCCTCTATCTTGGGGTGGTGAATCTCCTCTCTTTCTCTGTCTCTCTAATCTACTTTCTAAATAAACTATATTTTCCAATCTATAAAAAAAGATTCAGAACCTTTGAGAAGTGGAGAAAGGCTCAGCATGTGAAAATAAAGAGCCCATGGAAGACAGCAGCTGCTCTCAAGGGGTTGCTTGGCCACATTGCCTACTCCAGAGCCTTGGTTTTTCATGACCAGGTGTCTAGACACTGGACCATCACCAGGTGGGGAGCTGGAATGGCAGAGGTTTCCTACTCTTCGTGCTGCACCCCCAGGGAAAGGCTAGACTAGCAAAAAATCATGCTTCATAAAGGACACAAAAAAGAATATGTGTTTATCTTTGTTCTGGCCTTTGGAAGATGAAAATTTCTCCCAAATATTTGTAACCATGGACCTGCACCCATGCAGTTCTAGGACTTGAGTTCACTACTACCTGAATATACCACCCCCCAAAAGACTGATATTAATTAATGAGAAATTAATTCAAAGCAACCAGGTGTTGAAAGCACCCCTGGTATATGCAAATGCAAATCTTCTCTGGAGAAATATACTTCAACCCCAGACACTTGAGATTTCCAAAGTCCTGGGAAATGAGAGAGCATGAAGGACAGAGAAGTCAAATGTAGATCTAAGCAGGGTTCCAGAGAGATAACACAAACAATGGAAAGAAACAAAGTTTGAAGAACAAAGGTTGAGAATTTTTCAGATTTAGAATTGCAACAAATCACAAGCATGATAATAAAAAGAAATCCACACTTTGCCACATTGTAGTGAAACTTATTTAATACCAAAGGCAAAGAGAAGATCTTAAAAACAGCCAGAGAAGAAACACAGATCACAGCAACAGTAACAGACTGACGTTAGCCTCTTTGACAGCAGGAATGGAAGCCAGGAAGTAGAGGGATAAAATAACTCTGAGTGAAAATAACTTCCAATCGAGAATAGTACACCTCGTGAACTTGTCTTTTGGAAATACAGGAAAAGAATAAATAATTTTTTCAGAGATATCAGAAGAGTTTGCCACTAACAGAACCTTCCTAAACCATCTCTTCTCTTGAGCGAGTTCTCCTTCTCAGAGAAGAGTTCTCCATCTCAACATGGATCATGAGAAGTACCAGGAGCGTTTCTTTTTAAATTTTTACGTCTGCATGAATTTATTTTTTTAATTTTAAATTCATGGGATATACATGCAGGTTTGTTACATGGACATATTGCGTTATGGTGAGGCTTGGGCTTCTATGGAAATGCCACCCAAATAGTGAGCATGGTACCTCATAGGCAATTTTTCAACTCTTGTTCCTGTCACTTCCTTCTCCCTTTAGGAGTCCCCAGTTTCTGTTGTTCTTATGTACATGTGTTCCCAGTGTTTAGTGTCCACTTAGCATTCTCAAAGAATTAGATCCAACAATCTCACTACTGAGTATATACCCAAAGGAGCATAAGTTGTTCTACCAAAAAGACACCAGCACTTGTACATTTATTGCAGAGCTATTCACAATAGCAAAAACATAGAACCAACCAAGGGGCCCATCAACAGTAGACCGGATAAAGAAAATGTACATATACACCGTGGAATACTATGCAGCCATAACAAAGAACAAACTCATATCCTTTCTAGCAATGTGGATGCAGCTGAAGGTGATCATTCTGAGTAAATTAATGAAGAAACAGGAATAATTTCCCATGAGAAGATAGTCCTCTCCTCCTTCCCTCACTCTTCCTTTCTACTGCTAGTCCTCCTGCTCTCAAAACTACCTGGATGGGGTGGCTGCATTTCTTCTCTCCTTCCTCTTATCTCCTTGCTGTAATGGTATTAGGGAGCTGCTGACATACACAAAGAACTTTTTGAGTAAACTGTCTGCATCCCACTAGGACATGAGTGAATCTCAACCCACTTCCTGGGCTCCCAAGGAGGCCAGACTTGCTCTGTTGACACAAGAAAGAGAAAACTAACGTCATTGTTTTCCAATCAACCTGATGCTCATCTGCATTTACAGTAGTTTGATTTACTCATTCCCACTGGCATTTGGGAGCCACAGCAGCACTGTCAGGTGAAGTGAAAGAAAAGCAATGGGGAACGCCAAGAGGCATCATTAAAACTGAGTGCTAATGACTGCCCATCAAAAAGCCCCTTTTGCCGCAGCTCTGAGTGCTGAGTGCGGTTCATTAAGCAGATCTGCCAGCTGGTAAGGAGCCACGAGGAAGGGCCAGAGGGGGCCCGTCCTCATGGACAGCTGCCTGGGTAGCTCCTGGGCCCAGCATGCTGCTCTGGGCTGATCCTTAGAGCCCATTCCAGGCAGAAGTGGTGGTTCCGAAGTGAATCTGCCTCGGGACGGGACCCTGCAGCATCCTAGGGACTGCAGAGGCTGGACTGGCTTTTTCTCAGGGGTTTTGAGCCTCCATGAAGGCAAATACTTATCTCAGGATGGAGCAAGGGTGTTGATGAAGGTCGCAGCATAAACAAACAGCCAGGCACACGCGAGGTGTCTGAGTAGTTTTATGATTATCAAATAATACAGCCATTCCATTGTCCTTCACAGGGAATGAAAGCTTAGGCACGATGTCAGCTCATTTACTTCCTAGGACAAACTTAGTGAGGCAGAGATGATCAGCATCCTTGCTTTATAGACAGAAGAGGCTGAGTGGGGACATCCTGGGACCCAGGTTCCTCAGCTGGTGAGCTCAGAGGCTTAGTCCTTTCTATGCAAAGACAAAGCTTCAGTCAACAAAGATGGCGCTCCTGGCCTGAGATGCAATACAGAAATATGTAAAATAGCATCAGTTACTATTTACTGGGCTTGTGCTGTGTGCTAGGAATGGCTCCAAGGGTTTTACATGTGTTAACTCATTTTAGTCATCACTGCAGCCCTAGGGAATAGGTACTATTTTCATTCCCATTCTGCAAATTGGAAAACTAACCCCTGAGGTTGAGTTTCTTGCCTAAAGTCATGGAGCTGGTGAAGTGGCTGGGCTCAAACCCCCTAGAGCCTTTGCTCTCAATCCCTTTTGTAAGTATGATATTCTTTCGCCCTTCCTTCCTCTCTCTTCCCTCTTCCTCCTCACCTCACTTCTGTCTCTGAGTAAGGTCTTGGTAAGTTCTGAGATTCTAAATAAATATTTTTTTAAAATGCATTTTTTCCTTTTAATCTCCAGTGCTGTCATGTAGTAGGTTATCCATCTAGATCGAGTCTTGGATTTGTTTTTCTGAGGAGGGAGAGATCAGCGTTAAGGCATTTGCATCCTAACCTAGTCACTCTTGAAGCCAATGGCATGAAGCGTTGCAGGCACTTTGTGGATAAAAAAAGACCTGACTGGCCAAGACTTAACACAGGTCCTGGCAGTGTTAGCCAGGCCTGGAACGAAGGAGCGATGGCCCCATCTCTGTGACCCAACCCAGGGTACAGTGTCATAGGGCTGGCATCCCCAAACACACCACCTGGTGCAGAGTCCCTGCTGGCTTCCCTATAGCCTGGACCAGGGTCGATTCGGGAAGGGCCAGCAGGGTAGGCCTGCCCAGTGCTTGCTTTACCACATCGCCCAGAAAAGCAGGTGCATAAGGTGGCCAGCCAGCAGACGAGGTGACTGTGCCCCTTGATGTCACACAGGAGCTTTATTAAATTGCAGAGCACTACCAGTGCCTTGTTTACGATTAGCCAGACCCTAACAACCTGTCTTTGTCAGCCATGTCACCAACTGTGTCTTGCGGTCATAGCTTTATTAGGACGCAGTGGTGCCTCGCGATTACTCCTTTGGTTGGGCCCATTGACTGGACCATATGTCTATGGATGCTCAGCCAATAGATTTATCACATATTAATTATCTCTGCTTTGGATCGCTGCAAACACTGCCAAGCCAGACATGGGCAGAGAAATGTGTCTTCAGCGACAGAGATACAGAAGAAGGGACAGGCCCAGGTTTTATGAGGCCTGAAGTTTGCACTGTTTCTAGGGCCCTCTTTAAGAAAAAGAATAACAGTTGTGAATATGGAATCCCTAGGCCCTTGCTAGGACCTTGGGAGGGGCCTCTGTGATTGGGTTGGAGGATGCTGAAGATTATAGTTCAAGGGCATCCCAGCTGTGGTCTCCATTTGAGTAGACAGACCTCTGCCATGGCCTGTTTGGGAGCCTGTCTGTGGAAACTGTCTTCCTTTATAGCATTCAGCAAAGGGGAAGAATGCGGGAGAAAGGACAAGATGAAATTCCTAGCTTGACTGTGGTAAAGTTCAGACATTAGCAGGATGCTCAGGTCAACGAGGCACAAGGCAGAGGAAAGGAGAGAGTGAGGGAAGCATGTGTTCAGAGGGACACTGGGTCCTGCTCCCTCTTGGACTCATCAGAAAGGAGTCAAGGATGCCACTGGGGCGAGGGGAGGTAATGAAGTAATAAACTAAAATAGCATTCATTCATCCCACTAATCAGATGAACTATTGCCAATGGAGGGTTATCCCCACACCAGCTCTAATCTATTTGTTCCCCACCCCCATCCCCACCTTTGCTTTCATTCGTGCTCTGTCCTCTTCTACCTTACTGTCTCCCAAAAGCTGCTCCTTCAACCATATCAACAAGACTCCCCTGCCTTCTGGCCTACAGCTTGTTTGGGCCCATGGGAAGCATTAACAGGAGATTAGAAGGTTGGAGGGCAAAGAGAAGTCAGGGTACTTCTTGCCAGCCCCTTCTTTGCCTCGGTGCCACCCTTCTGTGACTACAGCTCAGTGATGCACCTTTCCCTGGGCCCTGGGAATGGCCTGGAGGTGGTGATAGCTTCTTGGTGTTTGTAGTTACTGGGTAACTCAACATGCAAAGGACCATCATCCTGTCCCACAAGACCTCTATGAAAGGAAGGCATACAGAAAGCAGCAAAGAGACAAACAGGGAAACAGAGGCAGAGAGCAAGATGGAGAAGGCAACATACTTGCCATGACTGAATGGGCCCCCCTGTCCTTTGCTGAATCCAAACTGCCCATTGTATTTCTGAAAGATCTTTGAGACAGAACCTAATGTGAAAGGGTGATGAGTTTTAAAAAGCAGCAGGGCTCCTGTGTGGAAATAAAGAGGCAGGAGATGGCCTCGTGGCCTTGAAATGAGACTTGTTTTCAGTCTGGAAGATCTGCTGAGGGTGGCCCTTAGGCAGCAGTGTGTCTCTTGAGCCTTTAGAAATGAACGAAAGGTAAATGGTAAGGCAATGTGTCACCTTCCTTTGGCTGTTAGTGGGTCCAAAGAGTCTGGGCCAGAACAGAGTGCCAGAGAGCTGATTTCTTGACCACCCTAACCCCGATTAGTCATAAAGCATGTCCAAATTTGTAAACTCTGGTGGTTCCATTGCCTTTCCTGTAAGATGGGACCAACATAGCCTACACTGCCTGTCTCCCCAGGGCTGCTGCAGGAATGAAAGATTCATTTTGAACAAGTACAGAGCACTACACTAGGGCTATCTTTTTATAAATGTGGCACTTTGTGATGAACAGAGATTATTTTGTTAAAAGTTATAGGTTTTCCAATATGTTGGCGATTATAGTCATGAGCGTTCCAGCAAGAAATAGAACTCCGTGAAGAGATTCTATTAAGAGCCTTCTTACAAATGTGTCGGCAGGGTAAAGAGGACCAACAAGCTATGTTAAGGCACTGAGAAACTGCTAAGGGCAGGAAGCCACTACCACCCCATGCCTGCTGCCAGGACCCAGTAAGAGCTGTAGTCATGGAAGAGGGGGTCACTTGGGGTCATTCAGTAACTCAGGACAAGGAACGTGGCCCTACATCAGCAAAACCCAATGAGATGGGAGGTGGAACATGCCACCATAAACCCGTTTTTGTTGGTTTTCTTTAACTCTCTTTTAGAAGTAGGTGAAGGTATCTGTCACAAGTAATCTAATGGAAACCATATTTACTGATATAACAAAATTTGGTAACTTTTATTCTAGTATAATTTGTTTAGGCTTCCTTAAATAACAAACATTCTGGGTTATTAAAATACATAAACTCATTTAAAGAATTTTCCTTTTTTTTGTTTTTTTTTTTTAAACTTAAACATGTCATTGGGTCAATAAATATAACCAAAGAGAAGCATTGATCCATAGTTCTCCCACTGACCAATAACTCTTCCCTTTGGTGGTGAGTTCACCTACCCATTGATCAACAGGTCTTCCCTTAGGTGGTGGTCTGTCTGCCCACTGGCCAATAGCTCTTCCCTTTGGTGATGGGTCCCTCTGCCCACTGGCCAATATCTTTTCCCTTTGGTGGTCGTCTGTCTGTCTGCTGGCCAACATCTCTTCTCTCTGGTGGTGGTCTGTCTTCCCACTGGCTAGCAGCTCTTCCCTTTAGTAGTAGGTTCCTCTGCCCACTGGCCAATAGCTCTTCTCTTTGGTGGTGGAGCCTTTAGAAATGAAGGCTCGTTTCTGCCCACCAACCACTACTCAATATTGATTCCTCACCCTAGCTCTCATTCAGCTGTTAAGAAAGAAAGCCTAATGATCCAACTGGAGTAGCAGGGTTATGATAGAGCTAAGAGGTTGGATGGAGGCTTTCTTGTGTCCATTTCATAATCTTTCTCCCCCTTTCACTACACTTGTCCTTACTCCTACCTGGAGTGAGACCCAATAGCTATACTTTGTCCAGGAATTTATATGCAGAACAAAGTCCTTCTTATTGGTCATAGGGGTCCCTGAGGCCTATTTGTGCACAGATTTATTGACTTCCACAGTAAGAAATTGATTCCTAGTGTGGTAGCTCATATTTATAATCCCAGCACTTTGGGGTTCAAGACCAGCCTGGAAAACATGGCAAGATGTCTCCACGACAAATCAAAAGAATTAGCTGGGCGTGGTGGCTTCCAACTACTCAGAAGGCTGAAATGGAAGGCTCACCTGAGTCTAGCAGGTTGAGGCTGTGATGGCCATGAGTGTGCCACTGCATTCCAGCTGGGCGACAGAGGAGACTCTGACTCAAAAAAAAGAAAGAAAAAAGAAATTTATTCCAAGGACTGCACCTCAAACATAACTTGCTATTGATTACCTTCCTGCATTGGAGAAGAGCCAAAAGACATCAAGACCTTATAACCAAAAGAAGTAAAATAAGTAGATGCTCTTGCCTCTGGGTCATTAGTTTCTTCTATCCTGTTTGAGTATTCTGTAAATCTCCAAAAAACAATTAGAGTAAAAACAAGGTGAGGCAGAGAAGTTAACCACAGAAGGTCCTCTGAGCCCAACCCACTTCTGATCTGTCAGTTTCTTTTCTCCGTTACTCTAGCAGGATGCTTGACCAAAAATCTTTCTTCGGGCTAAAACGCTACACCTGCTGGGAAGCCAGAGAATGAAAACAAAAGTGAAAATAATTGGTCTGGCACTCCATTTGAGTTACAGAATTTCAGAGAAGGACTTCCTTTGCCTATCACGATATAAAGAATACAACTTTATTATGTGGCAGCTTTTGTTTCACACTATATCCAAAAATGCCTTTCGGAGCACATTTATTTGTGATTGGAGCAATTTCAGAACTTTGGGTAAGGGGAAACAAAGTCTTGGTTAAGATCTGAAACAAACTGAAAATTCCATGAAGCATAGACGCAGCAGCCCTGCTGAGGGGTGTCTAAATGAATCCTGCTGCCTCTGCCTCAGTACCTTCTGCATTGGGACCCACTTTGACTATCCAGTTGGTTTCTCACCCTCTGCTATGGCTAAAGGATCTTCTTCTCTCTGGCCCAGGTTTCTCTTGTCTGAACTGCCCTCTGGTCTCCCAGTTCAGGGCATTCAGACTCCATGAAACTCTACGATCCTAGCTCCTACTGACTTTCTCAGGGAACAGAAAGCCAAGTCACCTGCTACAAATAGGAGATAGAAACGAGGAGAAGGAGTAAGATAGAGAGTTTGAGGGAGTGGGAAAGGCTTAACACGCAGATGGAACCAGAGGGAGAAACTTCAGATGCCAGCTAAGTGAATGCTATCTGTAATTTGTAAGGATGACACCATGGTGGGTTTTCATAGGCACCATGAGAAGCAGTACTTGAAGAAGTGAATGGTTGGATTCCCCTGGAGTTGAGATTGTCGGTGTGCTGATGACCAGAGAAAAGACAGTTCCGGAGGCAGAGAAGGGCCTTGGGAAGAGTGTTATGGAAGTGACTACCCATGAAGAAGGGAGTGAAAGGCAGGAAGTGCTGGGAGACCTTCCAGAGTCAGGGAACTAGAGATCTTGAAGAACAGTGGGTCTAGATGGCAGGACTGGCGGAACCAGAGGTGTGTGGGAGACACAGGAAAGCAGCCAGGAGTGGAGATTCCAAAGCTAAGACAGCGTGGAGGGAGAGGAAGGGCGTTTGGCGTGGCTCCAGGTGTGACCATGGGGGTTGATAGACAAGGTAGAGGAGGATGACAGAGGTGAGGGCCATAAACTGAGCTGTTGGATGGCCTGTCTTCACGAACCTTGAGGTCAGTTAGCCTAATGGCAGGAAACAGATTTTCCAGAGCACGTGGAGCTGGTGAACAGCAGTGCTCTGACTGGATATCAGGCCTCCGGGCTGTCGTCTTTTTGTGTGTTCTCCATTAATAAGAACTGCCCACCCTTTCTACCACCATGCTAGAAAGAAAGATTTCCTAACCACAACCCTAACCCTAAGCCTCACCTCAGAGCTCTTATTCGAAGTGTCAGGGTGGCACCTCCATCTCAGCTCAAGAAAACACTGGGCTGTGTCTCTCTCTGAGTTGGAGAGTCCTAGTTCCCAGCTAACCTCTTCATTCTGAGGGATGTCCCTAAAAGCACCCATTTAAGGCTAGCATGGGAAAATATGATAAAATAAGGGTGAAGACCTTGGCTCTTTTCTCCTGACATAGACCTTGGCTCTTCTGTAACTCTAAGCTGGTGACATCACAAGTGCCTACCCACAGGTTGTTCACCCCTTTTTGCTTCTCAGTCCTCTCTGCCTGGGGAGGGTGCTAGTAAGAGAAGAGCTATTATGTGGTGAACCAAAGCTCATTTTTAAGTATAAGTTTCCTCTTGTTCTTGCCTGGTCTCCAGATGTCACTCTGTGAGAATGTGCTTTTTGTATCTTTGCCACACCCTCCCCCAAGAAACGTGGAATCAGAAGATTAGCACTCAGTGTATTTCCAAGTGAGAACTTCTGGCATCCAATCCCAGCACTAGTTTTTGGTATGTATTCAAAAATCAATCTCACCGTTGAAAACAAAATAGAAAGAGTTGGAACAACGTTTCTTCTAAAAACGAAAATTTCCTAAATTAGCTACCAAGAAATGCCTAAAAGCCAGAAAAAGGAAAAACCATGATCCTTGATAAGTCATGTTGCCTTCCTGGGTGTTAGGATTCTCATCTGTTGAACTATCTGAGATCTCTTCTAGCTCTAAACATTGATATGAATATTCTTAAAAAGCTAAATAGCTGTTATGACCCCCCTCTCCCAAATGTGTTCGCAGAGAAAAAATAAAAGTCTGGCTTACTTTGACATTTTTCCTCAGAGACACTGATAGAAATCCCGCACCAGTGTTGTTTCTATTCATCTTGTCATTTTTTTTCAGTTGCATCTCACATCTCAGCAGAGAGCTTATCTTTACTCTATTTCCAAAATCTTCTATATTATCCTCATAGTGTCTTTGTAACTCTATTCACTGTATTGAAGTTTGGAATACAGTTTTCTTGAATGATAACATCCAAAGCCAAATTCTCATAAAAGACTGTCACTTCGGTTTGAAGAATAGGAACGAGTTGGCAGTAAAGATAAGACCCTCCCTTCACGTTAGGACCAAAGAAAGTTGAAATCTTTAAGAAGCCCAATTATGAACTGCATACTTCGCTGACAATGCTGAAATAGATACATTATCCTTTACAGTAAAGAAAAATCACCTCTAGCAAGAAGCAGGACAAAAATTCCATTTAATCATCATTTATAACAAAAGAACTTGGAGTCCCAGCATGACTTATCCCTTATCGCTTCAAACATTACGTCATTTATTCCCAGCTCAGTTCAATTCCCTTGTGTTGAATGTCTTCCTTTACTGAAATTGATCTTTGTTAATACCAGGCATAATGTGTTCTCCATCTCTTAAAGGAAACCGATGGACTCTTGCCCTGACAGGAGATAACTGGAAATCTATATAGTCCGGACACCAATTCCCCATCAATACACTGAAATGTCTTTTCTTTAAAAATATCAGCCCTGCATGAATTTGATCACTTTCCCAAATTAGTGTAATTGATGCACCCTGAAGCCTTAATGATTCAGAAAGTGCATACTCGAGGGATATTTAAATAGCTATTTTGTGGGGAGATAAAATACGGGCCAATTCACTGGATATGCATTCCACGAGTTTAGGTAATGCTCAGAGCTTGGCAGAGGGCTGACCAGCGTGTCAGGGAGGCTGCCCTTAAATAATTCAGAGGGCAAGTGACTTTGTACAAGCACTATCTCCTTCTCTTCAGGGACTTCAGTGAAAGGTACAAATGATTGTGTCTGAGGACATGACAATGATTTCAGTAGAAATTATCCCCCTCATTGGTTCTAAACTGAAATGAACTTCAGTTTGCTACCCTGCAAAACCGGGTTGATAATAATAATTTCTACTTCCCAGGGTTATTTATTGATGTTGAATCTAAATGAAGTGCCAAAGCATACTTGAGTCCGGAAAATAGCTCTGAGAGTCCCCGGAACTCCTTCCTACAGTGCACACATCCTCTCTTCCTCAAATGCGGCAGTGCTGCTGATGGGGACTATCCTGAGAATGCTGAATACATGAATACCATGCATGAATAAATTCTTCCACAGCACCTTATAGACATGTTCCAGATGCACACCAGGTAGGAGGAATTGGCTGCATTACTTCCAGCTAAATGATAGCAAGTAAACCTCCACTCATCATTTCTAAGCCCTTGGCAGACATAAATAATCAATCACAGCATTCAAGTAGTTCTTCAAAATATTTCTCTGCAGCAATATATTTCAGGTAGCCACTACCAATTGTTCAGAGTAGAGTATGCTTTAACGATGAAACACGTTTGAAAGCCCCAAAGGTATCCAAATTATTGTTACACACAAAGACTCTCCCTGAACTGATGCTTGAGTCATCAATGAGTAGCAGCTACCATCTGGGATTGCCAGGACCACCCTCAGCCCTGCTCCTTGAATTATGGGTGGAGAAGGCTGGGAAACCAAGGTCTGTTTAAGGGCAGATCACGCTCTATGCTGATGAACTCTGCAGAGGGACTTATTTGGTTTGCTTCTGCCTGGCAGCCTTTGAGCCACCTACCCGTTTCCTCGTCAAGTGAAACAGTCATTGTCATCTACCTGCTGTCTCTGGCCTTCCTTGTCTTGGTCCAGAAAAACTCCAGAAGCTAACTGGGTTGATAAAGAGCCCACTCTTGTTCTTCACTTGTGTTTCTACCATCCCTTCTCTATGTTGCTTCTGACCTCATTGTCCCAAATCCTGCCTGGATCCCTGCTTCTTGCTGCTCAGACTCTTGCCTGAATCTCTAACCCTCGATGTCTGCTTGTCTGCTTCCAGTGACCTGGCTATGGGCTTGTGTTCCTGGTGACTCCTGGCAAGTGTCAGGCACACTCTCAAGGTTGTTAGCTTCTTTGGGGGAAAGATCCAACCTTATTGCCTGCTTTTTTTGGTGCTAACTTCTTTAAATGCATTACCTAACTTAATTTTCAAAACAAAGCCAGGAGGTTGATATAGCATCCTTATGGGAGAGAAGGGGACTGGAAATTGAAAGATGTAAATAACTCAAGGTCACAGGGCTGGGAAATGGCAGAGCTGGGATCCAGGATCTGACTCCATCTGGATACTGTCCCCTCGCCACATGGCCTCCTGACCTGATGCATGGATTGCAGGCTTTGGGGAAGGGGCGTCACACAGAATAGCATGGTTATTTCTTTCCTATACTCCCCTCCCCACCACCTCTAGCCACCTATCTCCTCTTTCTCTTCAACATGATTCTGGGGCTCCCATGACTCGTGTGGAGGAGACAGAGAAACCACAGCATCCTCTGGGTTCAAGAAACCCAACATGGTGATTTGCAGCGTGGGGTCTGATAATTAGCTAAATAGGATGTCTTCCAACGAGACAAATCTCACTTGTTTTTACTGCCACATTAAAATGTGACTCTTAAGCAAAACAAGAATATAAATCTTACTGGGGGATCCTGGAATTTAAAACAATATATACCCAACTCAGTTCTCAATAGAGAGAAGGTTTTATTGAAGGCCATAAACTTTTTTTTGCATGCCAGAGGGGAAATATGACCATAAAACTAGCCCTGCATTAGTGATACGGTAAATGAATAAGATGTTTGTCTGGGACCCAGCAGGATTCTGACGGGACAGTCTATAAGGCTCCTGTATCCAAGCCTCATTCTTTAGATCAGTGTTGTCCAAGTACAACGTTTCTCCCTGGGGATGCTCCTGGAATTTGGAGCAGAATAGTTTTCATTGAGGGGCTGTATTGTGCATTGCAGGACATTTGCATCCCTAAGAGTTGACCCTGCCCCATTCTCAAGAACACTTCAATGTGTTTCCCAAAGAACCCGTGGGGTGGTAATCCTCCTTCACACACCGTGGCACCCCAGAGAGAAGTCAGCAGACCAAGGGTGTGTCACTTCTCCGGTCATTTCCTCTGTACACACAGGAGAACACCATCTGCTTGTGGTTTACCTCTGTATCTTGTGATTGTTCAGAACAAGAGAATGAGAAAAGAATACAAAGAATACTTTCTTATAAAAGGCAAAACCTTGACTCTAAAAATAAACATATGTCATTATTATTGGGGAAACCCATAAGACGTGAAAACTAGTTCAAAGGAAGATTTAAAAGAAACACACATGACTGGGCTCGGTGGCTCAGCTTGTAATCCCAGCACTTTGGGAGGCTGAGGCAAGCAGATTGCCTGAGCCTGCGGGTTCGAGATCCGCCCGGGCAACTTGGCGAGACCACATCTCTACAAAAAATAAAAAATAAGCCGGGTGTGTTTGTGTGTGTCTGTAGTTCTGGTTACTAGGAAGACTGAGGCAGAAGGATCCCCAGAGCCCAGCAGGGCAAGGCTGCGGTGGCCAGGAGCATACTGCTGCACTCCAGTCTGGGCAACAGAGTGAGACTCCAACTCAAAAAAAAAAAAGAAAGAAAAAGAAAAAGAGAAAAGAAACACACCCATGACCATCAAGAATGCTGAAATAAATACAGATAGATACAAAATTGGGCAATATCTGCAGAGAAATAATCAACTTCCTTCCGCTAAACAGTTGGCGTGTCTATGGGCAAGAATTGCCTGCAAAGGTAGCAGAATTCCACATCTTGAGAGAGTTGCACAGTAGCTGATGGTAAAAATCGCCCCAGAAGGGTGATTCGGATGGAACATCCACTCATCAATTTTGCCTATTTCCAAAGACTTTTGCAATTTTTGCTGCTAAGGTAGTTAGGTGTGAGGGATGTCACTAAGGGCCTCTGTGTCCTGCCCTATTCCCAGCCAAGCCAGGGGCAGGGAGGGGGGGTGTAGACAGCTCATGTGCAAGGCTTCCCTTTGGTTTCCATGGCTTCCATAGAAGGAGACAGTCCCCACAGACGTTTTCCTAGAGACCATAGAAGAAGAGATGCAGCAATGCTGTAGCAAAGGCTTCGTGGGATCTTTCTACACTTAGACTAAAACACGACTCCCTGCTAGACCCTCCAAGGCCCTGCCCTGTCTGGCTGTGCCAACCTGTGGCTGTAGCTCTCTTCCTTTCTTCTCTACACTCTAGTTATGCAACCTTCTTTCTGTCCATCAAATAGGCTGAACTCATGTCTGTTTCTTTGCACTTCTGTTTGTTTCCCGTTGGAAATCTGTTCCTCCAGATTTTTGCATGATGGCTTCCTCCTCATCATTCAGTTTCAGTCCGAATAGCATGACTTAGAAATACCTGTCTTAACTGGGCATGGTGGCTCATGCCTGTAATCCTAACACTTTGGAAGGAGAAGGAGAGAGGATTGCCTGAACCCAGGAGTTCGAGACCAGCCTGGGCAACATGGAGAGAACTTATCTCTACAGTAAGTCAAAAAATTGGCTGGGCATGGTGGCATGTACCTGTAGTTCCAGCTACTTAGGAGGCTGAGGCAGAAGGATGCCTGAGCTCAGGAGGCTGAGGCTGCAGCAGTCATGATTGTGTGACTGTACTCCAGCCTGGGAGACAGTGAGACTCTGACTCAAAAAAAATATAAAAGAAATGCCTTTCCTTGGCTCCCTTCACAGTACTTCATGGTACCTCATTGATTTGTTTTTGTGTCTGTGACCTGGCTCCCTTCTCTAGACTATAGTCCCTGATGGCAGGGGCTCTCAGATGTGTGCACTGCCTTTTCCAGTGCCCAGGACATGGTAGTGCAGGATAAATATTTTAAGATCACCTGGTTGCCCAGGCAGCAAGCGGAGGCAACCTGCTTTTCTCTTTTGTCACTGAGAGGAGCACCGATGTGATTTGTGGATGAGGCCTCTTAACTGGGGAGAGAAGATGCCCTCAGTGGACCTAACATGAGAGGTTAGTTTCTCTAATTGCTGAGAACCTAAAAGGAACATGAACATTTTGGGAAATGACAGCTTGGTGGGCATCTCTGCGGCCAGGCTCCTGATGCCACAAAACTGTGTTATACTTCCCTGGGCACAGAAGCCACTCCAGGGAAAGTGGGGGAAGGAAATAACCCTGAAGTGACTGAGTGTACCCTCAATTGGTGAGACTGTGTTTTCTGCCACCATGCAGAATGACCCAAGATAGTTAAAGAAACATTTAAAAACATATGTGTTTTGAAACCTGATTTTGTGGCCTGGAATTACTTTACCGCAACGAGAACAATTCTGTAGGCTAACTCTCAACATTGTTGTAAGTCATAGGTCTTGCATATTAATGTACACAAAAGGCCAGGGTAGAGGGAGGAGGAAAGAGTTGAAACCTTTGTTTTTATTAATCTACCCAGATTTCCCCACCATCTTGAACTGGATTTTCTGTGTCTTGCTATGTTAATTTACTTTATCAATACAGTGGGGACCTTGGAGGAAAGGAAGGGGGAGAGGCAGACACAAAGATGTCTCTAATTTGTATTTTCACCATAGGAACACTGAGGACATCCTTTCATGCTCTCAACACATATGGATTGAATGTTTGCATCTGTCAGACACTATTCTAGGTGCTTGGGGGACACAGAGAACTGCATCCTTGAGGTGATCAGCTCTGGATGAGGAAGAAGGAGACCCGTGCTTCAAAAAAGAAAAAAGCAGATTAGGATAAAGCTGATTGGGGTGGATGACGAAGGGCAAAGCAGAACGAGGTACTAGAGTGGTCAGGAGAGACCTCATTGAAGCAGAGATTGAGGGAAATGAAGGAGGTATCTGAGAATTAGGTTAAGAAAACAGCTAGAGATAGGGCCTTGTGGGGTGGGGTGGTTTCTTTAAGGACAAAGACAGGGAAAAGACCAATGTGCCAGAAGCAGCGAGGGATGGGAGACAGGAGGCACTGGAGTCAGAGAGTTAACAGGAGATGGATCATGTAGGATTTTATAGGCTTTTACTCTGAATAAAACAGGGGATGTATTAGTTTCCTCTGGCTGCTATAGCAAATTACCACAAATGTGGTGACTTAAAACCATAAAATGTATTCTCTTGTGGTTTTAGGAGTCAGAAGTCCAAAATCAGTTTCAGACAGAAAAGAGGAGAGATCCAAGGACTGAACCCCAGAGTATTCCAACACTGAGAGGTTGGGACAAAGAGGATGAACCAGAAGAGACCGAGAAGATGTGCACCTTGAGATAGGAGGAAAACCAGGAGGGCACGGGGTCCTGGAGGCCTATGGAAGAGAGTGGATCAAGGAGAAAAAAGGCAAACCTTGTTAAATGATGCTGATAGGTCAAGGAGGGTGAGACTGTGAATAATCTTTGATTCCACCAAATGGAGGTCCCTGGGAATTTGTACAAGAGGAGTTAGGAGAGATGGGTGGAGAGGAATCAAAGGCAGCTAGCGCCTTCATCTCTTCCAAGGAGTTTTGTTACAAAGAGGAACAAAGAAATGGGATGGTAGTTGGTGTGGGTAGTGGAGTTAAGAGCAAGGCTTTTGTTTTGGGACTCCCCCCACTTTCTATTCCTTAGATGGGAGAAATAACAGCCTGTTTGTATACTCATGGGAATGACTCAGTAGAGAGAGAAAATTGATGATGTCGGAGAAAGAAAGATAAATTGCTGGAAGAGTGTCCTTGAAAAGACAAAAGAAAATGGATATTCATTTAAGCTAATGCACACAGAGGCAGAATGTGTGGCACAGATGCTGGTAGGGGGTAGATGTGGTAGTGAGGGTCTGTGGAAAATCTTTGATTGCTTCAATTTTTCCAGAGAATTAGAAACAAGACTGTCTGTCTAGAGCAAGGATGGGGAAAGAGGTGCTGGTAGCCTGAGGGTCATCTAGGAAAATAAGAGAACGTGCAAGGGTGGGGGTTGACTTATCCCAGGTGGGGGGGCTCTTTCTAGATCTCAGCTTTTGAATTTGGTGCCTGGAGAAGCCTAATATCACACCTGTTGCTCCAGAATTACATCTTAGCTGAGGATATTGGAACACAAGGCCTTGGGCACTCATGGTTTGGGTCCATTAGACTTATAAAGGCTAGTTTTTTTGGAAGTCCTCTTTGCATAAATGCATCAAGGCCCGTTAGGAAACATGGAGAGGGAGAGCTCTGGGCTTGAATGGTGTCTAGAGCCTGTCGAACGAAGGGCTGCTTCAGTCTCAGAAGTCGTTGTGTGTGTGGGGTGGGGGGAGGGAGTAATAAGAGTACAGCCCTAAAAAGAAATGAGGGGGCAACACCCCCAGGTCCCCTCCTGCTCTGGGAGCTTTTCTGTCCTCTCAATAAATCCTGCTTTCTCAAAAAGATTAAAAAAAGGAAATGAGGTAGAGGATTCACCCCAAGGTAAAAGAGAATCAGCACACGCTCTGGTCTTTTTAGGCAGGTGATTTAAGGCAGGCCAGGATAGCTGCTCAGCCTCAAATGCCCTCTGACCCAGCATCTGGGGCTTCCCGCTAACTTGCTTTATAGAAAACACCATGACAGGAAAGGGCCAAGTGAACGTGTGGGGATTCAAAAGGACTGTGGCTATTAGGGGCCAGCACGTGTATTCAGAATCATAGTCTCCCTGGCAGAGGGGAGCAAGAAAAGTGTCAGATCATGATAGCAACTGTGAGTTACATGACTGGCCTGGGACTGCCCCAAAGCTGAGCTCATGAGCCTCTGATCAGACGGCCCATGAGGGGATTTGTCCATTTCCCAGATTCCATCTTGCAGCTTGCTCTTGAGAACAGAGTATAGGCAGGCACGGCAGAGCTTTACCAAGGACCCTGGCCTCACGCGAGGTGGCCAGGCCTATCTGGGAGTGTGTCTAATCCTCCCCAGCACCAAGAGGAAGTGAGGGAGACTGAAGCATGTGGATTAAGCACTCCCAGCTGCTGATGTGCTGCTGACAGTGGCAGATAAGAAGGGATAAGTGGCACGTGCTGAATGCAAGATCCAGTATGACTTGAGTCGGCTGCACTCAGATGGCTGGTGCTCGGGTCACTTGACGTTATCCATTCAGATCCAGGCCTCCTGTCCGGGGAGTCTGGTCTGTGTTTGCAGACACGTGTGAGGGGCAAGGGCTCAGCAGAGCAAATGCGCTTGGCCTCATACTCGCCCAGCCTGCACATTGCCACCCCATCCCAGGCACATGGTCCCTGAGTGCACCCCCTCTCCTCTTTGTAGCTGTTACACAGTGTGAAAGGGACCTGTGTTTTAGGAACCCAGACAACTCTGACCACCCAAAGATTTGTGTACCTTTAACTCCTGTACCTCCTGAGTAGAGAAAATATATACTTCTTTATGAGTATCTGAAATAGCAGTTCGAACAAAGACTGTAGCAATTTGATGTAATAGGCTCTACTGAGTAGGGAGAGTACTCATTACACTGGGAGCTAGGAAGCAGGTCATACGTCCTTGGGAGGTGATCTTACCTCTCTGGGCTGCAGTGTTCTTATTTGTAGAATAAGAGAATTGGATCAGATAAATCAGCACCTTTCCTTCTCCCCCACGCCCCGTTCCCCCCTCCCCTCCCTCCCTCCCCCCATTTCTCTCCTCCTTCCCTCCCTCCCTTCCTTCTACAGAACCCTTTTCTCAAGTGAAGGAAACTTCACTAGCCTGATACTTTTCCTGGGATATTGTTCCTAGACTTTTAGGGTAGAATTATCATTCACATAATAATTTATGGATAATCTGTGCTATAGTCCAGAAGCTGGAAAACTTCTCCTGAAAAGGGCCAGAGTATAAATATGTCAGACTTTGTGGGCCATTCAGTTAAGTGAGTAAACAGCAATAGACTAGGTAAATGGGCTGTAGTCTGCTAACCCCTGGGACCGTTCAGTCGGCAATTTTGTCCATTCTCGAAGACTACATGAGAACCTTCAAGGTGAAACTGAATGAGGGAGGAGCTGAGAGAGAAGCACTAGGTTACTTTGCTTTACTACCCTTGACCCCAGTAGCATTCCTCTCACATCCCAGCCTAACGATAGTTCACAAGAGGAAGGAACTTCAAAAAGTTTATGGAAAAATAGAATTAAAAGACAAAAATATAAACTTGATTTCTCAACATAAGCTTTATCAGGATCAAGATGCTTTTGTGAGTGCTGATACCAGACATTGAGTCCATCTCTAAAGAACTGAGGGACCTGAACAGCTAACCATGTCAATGCAGTCTTTTTACATTATTAACTGAAGAAAAATGAGTGTCCTTTAAATATTTTTTAAGATTAGGAAGCAAAAGAAAGTCAGGAGGAGTCAAATCTGGATTGTAAAATGGATATCTGATGATTTCCTGTTGAAATTCTCACAAAACTGCCCTTGTTTGATGGGAGGAGCGAGTAGGAGCACGGCCATGGTGGAAGAGGACCCTCTGGTGAAGCTTTCCCAGGTGTTTTTCTGCTAAAGATTTGGCTATCTTCCTCCAAGCACTCTCATAATAAGCAGATGTTATCATTCTTTGGCCCTCCAGAAAGTCAGTAAGCAAAATCCTTGAGCGTCCAAAAACACCGTGGCCAAGACCTCTGCTTTTGACCGGTCTGCTTTTGCTTTGACTGGACCACCTCTCTCTCTTGGTGGCCATTGCTTTGACTGTGCTTTGTCTTCAGGATCATACTGGTGAAGTCATATTTCACCTCCTTTTACAGTTCTGTGAATAAATGTTTCAGGATTTCCATGGAAAACTCTGCTCTTGTCGGCAGCTGATAAGGGCATAATGGTTTGGACATCCATTGAGCAGAAAGTTGAGCAAACTTTCATTTTTCAGTCAGAATTGTGTAAGCTGAACAAGTGAGACACCTATGGTATTGGCTATTGCTTTTGCTGATAATTGTCAGTCCTCTTCAGTTAGGGTACAAACAATTTGAAATTTTTCCTCACAAATTGATGTGGATGATCTGCCATTGTGGGCTTCATCTTCAGCATTGTCTTGTCCCTTCTTAAAATGAGTTATCCATTTGTAAGCTGCTGATTTCTCAGTGGAATTGCCCCCATAAACTTTTTGTAAAGCATCAGTGATTTCACCATTCTTCCACCCAAGCTTCACCATAAATTTGATGTTCGTTCTTGCTTCAATTTTAGCAGATTTCATGTTATTCTGATAAGGACTCTTTTCAGACTCATGTCTTATCCTTGTAGTGCCTCAGACACATTATAACAAGTCAGTATGAGTTTATTTCGATGCAAAAAAATTTTTTGAAATACAGGCAAAGTTCTTCCAAAATTTGCATTTTTCACGAACTTTTTGAAGATGACTTGTACATGCTCCAAATGAGTAGCTTTTATTTAGAAATAAATTGTTCTGCCTTTGTGAAAGGAAAAGAGGGATGAGACCAAGAACCCAAACTGTTGTTTACCCAACCGATTAGCCAAATGACGATCACACTACACTCTTCCATACAGCCAATGACAAGTCCAGAGCTAGATCCTGGAATCTGTGGGATCCTGTCACCTTCTTTCACCACAGCAGAGAGCCTCACAGTAGCTCTCTGCACAACCATAGAGTGTTGTTCTCCACCTATGTAACATTTCTTGTATCATAGCAAAAACATGGAACCAACCATGTTGCCCATTGAAGCTGGACTGGACTAAAAAATTGTGGTACATATACACGAGGGAATATTATGCAGCCATAAAGAAAGACAAATAAATGAACTTTGCAGCAACTTGGATGGATTTGGAGTTGATCATACTCAGTGATTTATCACAGAAACAAAGAACAGAGTACTATATATTCTCACTCATAAGCGGACCTTGAACAATTATAATACTATAAGAAAGGGATTGAGCCAGGCTCAGTGGCTCAACCTGTAATCCCGCGCCTTTGGGAGGCTGAGGTGAGTGAATTGCCTGAGCCCGCGGGTTCGAGACCCACCTGGGCAGCGAGACCTCATCTCTACAATAAATCAAAAAAATCAGCTGGGCGTGGTGGCGCATGCCTGTAATTCCGGCTACTCGGAAGGCTGAGGCGGAAGGATCGCTGGAGCCCAGCAGGCCGAGGCTGCGGTGGCCGGGAGCGGCCACTGCACTCCAGTCTGGGCGACAGAGTGAGACTCCAACTCAAAAAAAAAAAAAAAGAAAGAAAAAAAGGAATTGATAGTAGTAGAAAACTATCAGGGGAGAGGAGTGGGATTGGCAGTTGAGGGAAACTG
This sequence comes from Cephalopachus bancanus, assembly GCA_027257055.1. Classification (NCBI taxonomy): domain Eukaryota; kingdom Metazoa; phylum Chordata; class Mammalia; order Primates; family Tarsiidae; genus Cephalopachus; species Cephalopachus bancanus. Next base: position 1,752,178 of record JAPVLO010000104.1, read on the forward strand.
CTAGGGAGAGAGGAGCATATCTCATCAACGAGGGTACCTGCATAATCAACGTTTGTATACCTAACCCTGAATTGTACCCCACATCTTTATAATAAAATAAATAAATATTCTTATGCTAAAAACAAAACGCATTTCTTGTTTCAGTAGTTTCCAAAAATGTCCCAATGCCAGGTTGTTCATTGTATAAGACTCTGCCGATGCAAATATAGATTCTCTAAATCTATAGTAATTTAGGTTCTCTACGTCTGTAAACTCTCATGTGTGCAATATTTTACACTTTTAGAGCTCCTCGGCTATTTGTCAAGTCCTGTTTTTCAGAATACTAGTCTTCCCCCCCTCTAATATCACATGTGATATGATAGGAGTCCAAAGTCCCCCTTTCTTGCATCAGGTCCTGTACATGCTGTTTCTTGGACCTAGATCTCTCTCAGTTCTATCTCTGATTAATTTCTACTTATATTTCAGGTCTCTACTTTCTACTTATGCACCATTTCCTAAGAAAGACCCCCCTTGGCCCTCCAATCTAAATTAGTCCTCTCTGTTTATCTCTCTTAGTATCTTATTTTTCTCCTTCATCACACTCATCGTAATCATAAGTGTTGTTATATATATTTAGTTGTTGTCTTGGTTTAATGTCTGCTTCCCTACAAGAATTTAGGAAATACCAAGCATGGTGGCTTATGCATGTAATCTCAGCACTTTCAGAGACTGAGGCAAAAGAATTGCTTGAGACCAGGAGTTTGAGACCACCCTGGGCAACATAGCAAGATCTCATTGCTGGAAAAAAAAAAAAGCTGGGCGTGGTGGTGCTCCTGCAATCCCAGTTACCAGAGGTTGAGGTAGAAGGATCTTCTGAGCCCAGTAGTTCGAGGCTGTGGTGAGCTATGATTATGTCACTGCACTCCAGTATAGGTGACAGAGACCCTCACCCCCCCCAAAAAAAAATGAATTTAGGGGAGCAAATGGAGACCATATCTGTTGTGTTCCACGTGGTTTCCCCAGCATCTGGCACTGGTCAGTGAGTGGGGACTTAATTCACACTTGTCGAATGTATGACCCATCATCTGCTTCAGTTGATAAAAGAAAAGGCTGACATCTTTCCAGTGGGCCGGAGTCAGAGCACACTCTCCACCCTACAACCTGGATTCAGGTGCTTCCTAACACATGCAGGACTGCTCACAGGATGGAGGAGGTACAGCTGGATACTCCCACTGGCATTAGCAAGGGAAAAAAGAGCCAGGAGAAGGATTGGGAAGAAAATTCAGCAATTTCTGGCTTCCAAAGTGTTGAAAGAAATCTATAGAACTCCCAGTCAACCTGGGCTTGTGCTAAGTCTTTTATATCATGGGAATTTTCTCCTCCCTTGAGAGAATTACCTATTTATTGACATTTTTCAAGCTATGGTCACTCTACTGCTGTCCTCACTTCTCCTGTCCCCAAAACACAGTTAACTTGATCTATGCTTAATCAACGGGCAAGTAAAATCCCTTTCCTGAGTGAGAATGGCCAATGGGAACTGAGAGTTAGTCTTCCACACATAAATGGGGCAACCATGACCTATGAATCACAGAAGCAAAGCAGATTTGTCTGTAAATAAAGAAGAATCAAAGGAACGTGAGGAGCGTGCCAGAGAGAAGAGATGGAGAGAGCCCCGAGACATTCCATTCCATGGTTATAGCCCTTTCCTTACGTCTAGCTGCACACCTGCCCGCAGGTACTTGGAGAAGTCCACATTTTTTATTAGGCAAGTTACCTGCTGAAAAACAAATTCTAGGTAAACATAATGATTTTACAGAGATCATCCTGTTTAATCCTTGTAACAACCCAGTTGGTATTATTATCCCCCAGATTATTTTTGACTACATGGAAATTAGTCCAGGATTGAGTGTCATGGAGACTTGAGTTCTAGTCTTAATTCTACAAAGACTGTAGCATCTAAAGCTAATTAGCTTCTTTCAGCCTCAGTCTTTCTTGAAAAACAATTTTAAACTGGTGGAAAGGTTCACACAAGTGGTGAAGCAAGAATCTTGTTTGTCATTTATGAACACATTGGTCATGACCTAGAAGACTTTGGATGGACAGGAGCTGTCAACAGCCTGACCTGAGTCTCCTCATCCCTAAGTGCATGAATTGCATTACATAGTATCTGAGATGCCTTCTTGCTCTAAAATTCAGCAGATCAGTTTCCTGGCCCCAGTTACCAAGAGGTTCATTCTCAATCATGAAAGTGCTGAAAATGGCTAATAAATTTGGTGAAACATTTGGACAACACAGTTATAGAACCACTTGAATCTGCAATAACTCTTTTTGTCTCTAAAAACCTTTGAAATTTTTCCCTTTTATTATGACTGCATGGATCATTACTTGGCAAAAAAATTTCCCCTAATATTGATCTATGAACATAAAGAATTATGTCTCAGGATAAAAGAATATAAAAATAAAACCTATTAACTTATTGACAATAAAAGTAGGGGCTGAATTTTCATAAAAATGAATCAACAAAAGCTGCCATCAAAACTGGATGAGCTGAGAAAATGCCAGCTTAATTGATTTACCCTGAGTTAGCGGTTTTCAAGCAAATGTTCCTCAGTTCCGAACCCCAAGGTTTTCTTGAAATTGTTCAGTGTTGAGAATTGATCACTGAATTCCCAGTTGATTGTCAGTTTGCTGAGAGTATGACCTTGACTGTCTTTTTTTTTTTAAGACAGGATATTGCTGTATTGCCCAGCCTAGAGTGTTATGACATGATCATGGCTTACTGCAGCGTCAAACTCCCAGGCTCAACTGACCCTCCCATGTCAGCCTCCTGAGTAGCTGGGACTATAGGCATACAACACCAAACCCAGCTACTTTTCTAAAAATTTTTTGTAGAGGCAGGGTCTCACTATTGCTGCCCAGGCTGGTCTCAATCTCTTGGCCTTAAGCAATCCTCCTGCCTCAGCCTCCAAAAATGCTAGGTTTATAGGTGTGAACCACCACCACACCCAATGACTGTCATCTTTACCAGGGGATTCTGGCACCACATCCTTGCATTTATTAGTATTTCTTGGATAAATGAAATTTCAGAAAACTAAGATCCTGCAATAATGAAGAAGCATCTAACCAGAGCCTACAGACACTGGCTCTCCACTGAGTTCCCACATTGAAAAATCCACTAAAATAGATTCTGAGAATGATGGTCTGTCAATTATATTTACAAGCGCTTTACAAAAGTGGCACAGTATTTGGAGTCAAGAGAAATTCAGGAAGAACCTGTTTTTCAAACATCCAAGATAAAGAAAAATCAGGTCTTTTCATAGACTAGTTCCTGGCACACATCAGGTTTTCAAGGAATGATCTTTAAATGAATAAATTAACTATACATACTTAATAAGTATCAAAAATTTTAAGTATACATACAATGTTTGCATTTTATTATGCATAAAAGGACAAACTAATTTTTCTTCTGCTTCATCTATCAGTTTTACTTCTTCTCTTCAGTTTGACTGCATACACATTGCTCAGCTCTTCCAACGTCCTGTCCGCCATGTTGGTTTTGGAGACTCATCTTCTGATCTGCTAATGAGCTTGTTGGCAGAAGCTTAACTGAGAACAGGGAAAATTGATTAGCTGGGACACATAAGAGCACTTTGCCTGTCCAAGGCATCTAAACTTTATTTTTCTCTCCCCCTGCCACATAGAAGATGATGTTAGATGATAGAGAGAGAGAGAGAGAGAGAGAGAGATAATAGGTGTTTAAATTTTCTTGCCTCTATAGAGCACAGTGCAAACACTGAATTTACCTTTGTTCCTGTTTTATGCTGCCTGCGATGTGGTGTCCTCTCTACTTGCCACAGGGCTGTTTATCCCGTTAAATTGCCAGGTCACCTCACCTTTGATTTGCATTGTTGTCTCCTCATATGTTTAAGAGGCTACAGCAAAGAAACCAGGCCAGGAAAGAAGAAATGGACAGAAATGATGCAAGTGGCACTGGCTCCCCTCACCTGTGTCCCACTGTTTACTCTCTAGAGAGGGGACAGGTTGCAGGCTCCAGGAGACCATGGAACTTGGGGCCTGAGTTGTGTTCTATACTGGGTCTTCTTCAGTAAATGGGCAACCATAAGTAATGTGAAAGAAAACTTGACAAAAGGAAAATCAGGACCTTAGTCTGAGACCACCAAAGCCTTTTATGTGGCATCAGGCCCTGTCATGCCCTGCCCTTCCTTATCCTCCACACAACTGCCACAGCAGGCTACCCCTCCCTCCTGCTTCAGGTCCTTTGCATATTCTGTTCCTTATGCCTCGATTTCTCTTCCCCTAGCTCATCCCTGATTAATTCCTGCTTGGGTCCCTATTTACATATCATTTCTTAAGAAATACTTCCCTTGGCACTCCAATCCAAATTAATCCTCTCTGTTTTTCTCTCTCAGTATCTCCCACATCACCCTTATCATAAGTGTTGTATATATTTAGTTGTCTTGGTTTGATGTCTGCTTGCCTACGAGAATTTAGGGGAGAAGATAGGGACCATATTTGTTTTGTTCCACACGGTATCCCCAGGATCTAGCCCCCTGCAGTGAGTTGGGACTTAATTCATATTTGTTGAATGGATAACCCATATTGTTGATTTTAAAAAGGGTTGGTATCTTTCCGGTGGTACCTTCCCCTTAAGAGCACATCCTCCACCCTGCAATCTGGACTCAGGTATTTACTAACCACATACAGAACTTCTCAGAGGTACAGCTAGGCACTCCCACCAGCATTAGCAAGAGAAAAATGGTGGGGTGCAGGTGCATGGAACAAACATCAGCAGATAGGATGTCCTGGTTTCCAAAGTGTTGAAATAAATCTTTAGTACTCCCAGTCAACCTGGACTTGGTCTGTGTCTTTCATGTCATGGTGTTTTTGTTTTTGTTTTTGTTTTGTTTCCTCCTTTAAGGAGAACTACCTACTTACTGACACTTTCCAGTAGAAGTCTACCCCAGTGCTGAGTGTGAGGTTAAGCTTTACAGAGAAAACCTCAGGTCAGCGGCTAGATGCTTGCTCAGAGGAGGAATGTTCAGACCTGCAGTTAATTAGGCCTTCTTGTATTAGTTTCCTATGCAGCTATAACACATTGCCACAAATTTAGAAACTTAAGCAGCATAAATTTAGTATCTTACAGTTCTGGAGATCAGAAGTCCTAAGTGAGCCTTGTGGGGTTAAAATCAAGATGTTGGCAGAGCCACACTCCTTTCTGAAAGCTTTGGGGGAGGATCTCTCTCCGACCTTTCAGCTTCTAGTGACTGCCTGCTTTCCTCAGTCTTTGCCAGCCTCCACTATCTTCACAGCCAACAATGTTGCATCTCTGACCATCCTTCCCTAGTATCAGTTCCCTCTGTCATTCTTCTTCTTTCTCCCTTCACTTTTAGGGACCCCTGTGATTCTATTGGGCCAGCCCAGGATAATCTCCTAATCTCAAGATCCCCTTAAAGAAGGGACCTGTAAAGTCCCTTCTGCCATCTAAAGTAAAATATCTACAGGCTTCTGGGATTGGGATATCTTCAAGGGCATTATTCTCCCTGTCATACTGGTAAATTATTCCCAGGATGAATTTCAAAGCACAGGTGATGAGGTCTTTGTTCTACCCCTCTTGAGGCCAGTTCCTCCAAGAAGTCAAGGAATATGAGAGAGAGGGAAGGACAGAAGAATCAGCAGTGGCAGAATCACTATGTCAGCGAGTCCCATACACCAGTATGCTGGCCACCATGATCAATAAAAACCAGCTATAGAAATAATCCAACCCTAGGAAAGCTGTGGGAATGGCAGACTCGAATGATATGAGGTTTCTGGCATTTGCTAATAAAAAAACAAACAAACAGGGCATTCATGGGTAAACTTCAAAGTCATTCGTGCCAAGAATTATTCCAGTTACAAATAACAGAATAACCACACAACAATGGCTTAAGCAATAAAAGCATTTTACTATTTTCTATAACAGAGGCAGGTGGTTCCAACAAGGGGGTACTTCCTACCTTTCTGTTCTGCCTTTCTTAGTAGCTCAGAAATGTCTCCCTTTGTGATGGCAAAATGGCTGTCACATTTGCCAGAGTCATGTCCTCACAGAACATCTTCCCGAGGACGAAAGAAAGGACTGGGGTGGAGGACCCTTTCTCCTCCTGCTGCTCTTTTATCCGAGCGGAACACCTCCTGGGAGTAGTCAGTGGACTTCACCAGATCTCAAGGGCCAGTCAGTCTCATGCTTACCTGGCAAAGGAGGGTGGAGTTCCATGACTGGCCTAGAACAAACAGGAGGCATCCTCTGGGGGTGGGCACATTGCCACCACAAGTGGAACTAAGGTTCTGTTTAAAGGAAAATAGGGGCAATGGCTGTTGAGTAGGCAGCTAACAGTGTTTGCTACATGAACTCGAGCTGCTATTTGTTTTTAAACGTGTTAATGCATGCATAAGTCAAACTTTATAATCACATCTGAGTCTTTATGTTTATCTCATCAACTGAACTGACTATTTTGGTCCTTATCTATACAGATAACCTAAATTAATCTAATTTTATGTAGAAAAAGAAAAAGGCATTAAACTGTGTGTCCATGGACAGATCCCCATGTGATACCCTGTGTTCATCCATAAAAAATTATTTATTGAGGACCTATAATGACCCTGGCACAGTAGCCAAACACTAGGACTAAGATATTGTCCCTCCCCTTGGATAATTACAGTATTGGTGGTTAAGTGTTATTACAGAGGTAAGAACAAGGAACAAGGGAATTCTCCTAGTGATGGAGGGTAATCTGGCCTTATATTGGAGTCAGCAAGAGATTTCAGAGGATGTTATGATTCCTTAAGAGAGACCCGAAGAACAAATGGAGTTAGCCAGATGGCGATTGGCTGGGGATTATAAAAGGTTTGGGGAAAAGATGAGGGTGTGCTCCAGGCAGAGGAACTAGCTGTGCAAAAGCTTGGAAGGAGGACAGTTCAGGCAAATTTTGAACATAAGTAGAATTTGGTGTGGCAGGAGCAGAGTGTGATTGGTCCTGAGAGAGGACAGATAGGCTGGGACTCAGACAATGAATTTAGACTCTTTCTCAAGGACAACAGACTCTGGGGAGTAACACAATGAGATTTGCATGGTAAAAGTCAGGGCCAGTGGCAAATTATTGCTGTGTTGGCCCCATGGCACTCTGCTCCCTGTTCCCTGCACCCTGTCCCTGGCCTCACAGTGCTTCTCCACTTCTTGACTTTGAGCTGGTCTGCACTACTTGGTTCTGCACAATGGCACGTGGGTACAAGTGACCGTGTGCGGTTTCCACACCAGGCTTACACACCTTGGGTTTTCCTTTGCCATCTCGTGCCTCAGCCTTTGCCATGAGAAGAACGTGGCCTGGCAGCCTCCTGGACCCAGGAAGAAGGAGGGAGACAAATGAAACACAGCCACCAGCCACTGCAGCCCAAAGTACAGCTACCCTCAGAGACCCATAAGGGAGAAGCAAGCGTTTCTGTCTGTGTGCCACTGAGACGTTGAGCTTCTTTCAGCAGGAAGCATTCTTGTGGCCATCACTGACTGAGACAGTGCCACTGGAAACAGAGCAAGGCATTTAGAGATGGGTGTAGTGGACAAATAGAAAGACACTTAGAAAACTGAGCTGCCTGGACACAGCATCTTATAGAAAGTGGCTGAGGATGTCTCCAGGGTTCTTCCTTGGTTAACTACACATTGAGATGGGAACAGAAGGAGGGTCACGTGTGTAGTTACATTGGGTTGGAGGCACCTGGAGATGTCCAAGTGATGCTCCCCAGGCGACAGGGACCTAGCATGAGGGAGAGGGGCTGCAAGCTGGAGCTCCAGCGAACACACAGATGGTCACTGAAGCCCTGGGTCTGGGTAGGAACACCCAGTCTCTAGGGCTAGACAAATGCAGAGGATCACATTCGGAAGCAGTGGCATTCAAGGCCAAAAGAACAAGAGTGCTCAAAGGAAGCCAGAGAGAGCTACCAAGGAGAAAGGCCCAGGCAGGGCACAAAGAAGAGAGCTCTCCAAGGGAGGGCGTGGTCAGCACTGTGGGCAAAGAATTTGTAAGGAACCACAAAAGAATTTACTTCATTTGTAGACAAAGAAAGAAAAGGAGAAACAGATCTTGGCCATTCCCAGGGCAGATGAGCTGGTAAAGCTCTGGCCACAAGGTCAGACACTGCTGTTTACTGAGATGTCCAGAAAGTGAATAAAAGCCACTTTGAGTGGTCATCCAGTCCTGATCCCCCTGGGTGAGCCGTGCCTGGGAGCAGGTCGGCACCTGGAGAGTCCGTGAGAAGTCATGTCTACCGGGCGCCCGGGCTGGGCACAGTCTCTGACTCACTTCCCATCGATCGGGGGAACCTTCTGAATGCCCTGGTGGCCTCTGATTGATCCAGGCTTCAGAATCCACAGTGGCTCCTTCTCCCTGCATTTGTTCTGGAGTCCGGATTCTGCAGACCAGCTGTGGCTCAAATACCAACACTCTTTCCACAGTGGGCAGAGAGGGGAGGGCGCCAGGAGAGGTGACAACATGAGCCACTGAGGAGTGAAAGGTTTACCCCGGCGCACACAGACACACACGACAACTGAGCCCAGCACAGGACGTGCTGGTGCTCTCAGACAATTGTACATTGATTCCCCCAGTGCCTGCTCGGGTTGGAAAACACCAGACACTCAAAGTTTGTTTTCCTTCTCAATTGGAACTGACATTTCCCCACGATTGGATTACTTTGAAATCAAGAAATTGCAGCTCAGATAGTTCATAAATTTATTTCTGTTCCACCTTGTCGCATTTATTACAAAGACTGATCAGCCAAAGAATATGGGCTTTCTGCTTTTTATTTCCTGTTTTATTGCAGTCACCTTTTAAGAGAGGGTGGTGTGGTTCCCAGGGCTGGGGCAGGTCACAGGCACAGGCAGGGGTGCAGCATGGCAGAGTCTGGGGTCCTCTGGTTCTCGTGGACTCTATCTGCTGCCTCCTCCACCCAGAACGCTAGAGGAAGGATCTGGGAAAAGATGTCTAGGGTTCTGAGGGAGAAAGGTGCCCGAGCGATCACAAAGAGGTACCAGAAACCCTACACCAAGTCAGAGAAAAATCCAGGAGAATTTGGGTGGAACAGTCATTTTTTCCTGTCCCTGCACCCTGTAACCATGATTGGGGACAGTTGTAGAAAAGTGTCCTTGGTCAGAGGGAAGAGATTATGAACCCAGGGAATCTCAAGAGGCTTTCCGGGGTTTGGGGGGGAGCCCAAGTCTTTGTGTATATGTGTATTTGTGTGTGTGTATTTGTGTGTGTGTGTATGTGTGAGAGAGAGAGAGGACTTGTTATATAAACATTTACCTACTAGTGGCAGAGTCTGGAGAAGGGACTGGGGCCTCAACCATGATTATCCCTATCCCCCAGAAGCTCCCAGTTTTGTGGGGTCACTGAGCTGAGAGTCAGGATAGGGCGAGCCCAGGGCACAATGAGAGCACTGTGGAGGGCTTCTTGGAGGAAGTAGAGTCTGAGCTGGCTTCTGCATGGAGGGCCTGTCTGGTGTGAGATGATTGCCTTCTACACTGTTAGACCCAGATCACTGAGACAGGAGAGGCAGCAGGGGGTCGGGGCAGAAGCCCATCCCCAATGATGACTGCACATTCAACAAGTTTAGTAGGCAGGTGAAGAGTCATCCTCGGTTGATACCTTGGCTCTGCGACTTGCTAGTTCTGTGACCTTATCTTTTTTGTGTCTTGGGGTCTCTAGTTTTAGAGAGGGGGCCCAAAAAGCTTAACCTCATGGAGCCACAGACTCCATGAGGAACCTCATGTCCAGGCTAAGGACAGTGCCGGCCACCAGGAGCACTCAGTGAACACCTGCTCTGCTAGTTTAACAGTACCTGACTGTGTGTGTCTTTTGTAGAGGATGAGGAGGGAGGAACACGCAAAGCCCTCATCTTTTTTCCGGTTCCATACAAGGTAGACAGTTAACCCAGTTAGCCTGAGAAGTAACGGACAGCTGACTGTAAATAAGAAAAGGAGAACAAACCAAAGTGTTTCTTCATCTGTCCTCTGTCCTATTTAGGGTTTAAACACCAGCCATAATCCCTACTTGTTTCCCTGTAAGATGAACAGCTAGGAACATGGCCTACCTTGTATAACGGGGAGACTGAAATCTCAAATTGGTTAAGTAATCTATGCCAAATCCCACATGGAGATTATTAAAGAGTTAGGACCTGAACTCTGCTCTTCTAAAGTGCAGGCCCGGGTCTCCTAATAAGTCACGGGGCTCCCTGTCTTCCACTACCCAGCAAGACCTGCCTCCCACCATTGCTGAGTGGTCAGACAAGGTGAGATGATTTCATCGGCGGCTCAGAAACAGAAAAGGTTGCCTCGGGCGTTTTCTTGGATGTTTGGTTTTAATATCAAAGCCAGTTATATCCATAATGGGCAAATACTAAGCGATTTATTCTCTTAAGTTTCTCCTACAGCAGAGAACAGAGGATGAGAGGCTGTAGCTCTGTAGGGTCACCAGAAGGGGAAGGGGGTGCCGGGTGACTTTCAGGGTGACATGGCTCCGCTGTTCCTGGGGAGGAAAATTGTAGCTTACCATTACAGAAAATCAGTAGCTGGGGTTTTTAATCATAACAAAAAAAGCGGTTTGCGCAGCAAGTAATTTGTGGTAATGTTTTATAATTGATAGTCATTTCTATTATTTAAATACTGATGAATTCACATTCTAGGCAATGTATTGACTTTACTTGGGGTGTTATGGCAGCCTTCCTGGCTTAAAATTGTTCTTTATTGTTTTCTTTAGGTAATTAAAATGTCCTGTTTACTTGTTCTATTGGTGGCTGCTTATGGGGCAGCACCCACTAGGAGAGCACTGTGGGCAGTTTAGACAAGAGAGACCACAGAAACACTCTGTTCCTTCCAGCCTGGTGCTTTTCTTGCCAAGAGGATTCCCGCAACACTCCTTGGTAATGTGTCCATACAGCCTCTCTGTCGCTGGCTCGATTTGGCCCATCCATAACATGAGGAGAATGTAAAATCTACAAGTGCAGCTGTCATTTTACAGTAATGACTCGGCAGGCTCTGGTTATTCTGCAGACAAGTGTCCTGGGCCAGTCCCATCACACCTGCAGGACCCTAGTTTCCTGTCTAGCCCCATAACATGAGAGGGCTGGAAGTGGTCGCCTGAAAGAGTTCTCAAAACTCTACATTCAAATGAGTTAATGGAATCAGTGAATATGTTTTCTTGCAGGTGCACTGAAGGGTCTGACTGCTGAAAACAGAAAATACAAAAAAAGATTAATGAGCTAGGGTTGCTAGAGGATTCACTGCCGACAGACATGGGCTGCCTGTTTGCGTTTAGTATCTCTGCATCTTCCTGAGGCTTTTACTATTTGACTCCTCACAGCCCTTTAAACAACAGGCTGAACATAAAGTAAAACCTTGACTCTCAGCTGAGGCTCTAGGTTGATGTTTTATGAGATATTCCAGAATATTTCTCCAAGTTTATCTACAAGATGGGAGTATTTATATTCCATTTATTGGACATATTAATTTGTTTTTGTTTTTGTCTCAGGAAGACAAAAGAAGGCATTTATAAGCTGTCAGCTTCACCTCACAAGGTCGGGGCTGAAAGCTCTGTGTAGGAAAAAAACCAACTCCCTGATGCAAATACATTGTATTGCTACTGCTGACTTATGACCGTGTGAGTCAGATGGTCTCAGCAACCTTGAGAGATCAAGATCATGGATTCGTGTTCCATGTAATTCCATTTGTTTTGTTCCGTTCCATAGGTTCATATATTGTCCTAGTTCCAGCCAGCTATCTTGCAGATGTGTGCTATTTCTTGTAAGAAGCATTTCTCTGAAATGAAGCTTAGTGTTGGGGGTCTTGTTACTCATGGATGGATCTTCTGGTCCATCTTGGATCTAGGAATGTTGAGCATGTTCCTGGACCACAGCTGGAAAACCCGAGTCTCTTGGCATAAGAAGTCTTGTTTGGAGGACATGCGTGGTGGGCCATGCCTGCAATCGCAGCACTTTGGGAGGCCAAAATGGGAGGACAGCTCGAGGCCAGGACTTCAAGACCAATCTGGACAACATAGCAAGACCTGTTTCTACAAAACATAAAAATAAATTTCCCTGGTGTGGTGGTGCAGGCCTGTAGTCCCAGCTACTTGGGGAGCTAAGATGGGCGGAACTCTTGGGCCCAGGGTTTTGAGGCTGTAGTGAGCTATGATCATGCCAATGCACTTCAGTCTGAGCAATAGAGTGACCTTGTCTTAAAAAAAAAGAATCCTGTCTGCCTGGTTGAACCCTGACTTTCAGATGCAATTTCTAAGCTCAATGGTTTTCCATTCTCTTACCGAGCAGGTCTAACGCCATGCTCTAAGCATTCCTTCAAACTTACATGCCTGACTTTGAATCAACTGTCATAAGCCTTGCCAGCCCACCCTGGGGTTAACCATGGATGGCAATTCCTGGAATGCTACACCCATTTGGAAGAGATCAAACAAGTAGATATGGTTACATTTTATATAGGAACATCGTTAGGGAAACAAAGTACTATCCCAAAGAATTGACTTTGGACTTTCCCTCTGCTGGAATTCATTAAGAAATACAAAGCTTACTTTGTATTTGTGCAAAAAAGTAAGCTCTTTTCTTTAAAGAAAATTAGTGAGGTGGGTCATGCCCTAGATATTAAAATATACTAGCAAGCTGAAATAAATAAGTATTGTGGCACAATTACAAATATGGGTAGATATAGCACAAAGAGGTAACCTAGATATAGACTTTGATATTTACACTTAGTCTATAATAAAAGAGGAATTACAAATTCAATGTAGGGAGTTGGGAAAATTTCATATTTGAGAAAAAAAGAATTAACTTGGATATTCCTCCCACAGTATTTTACAAAATAATTTCCAAATGGATAAGATGGATAAGAGAGTTATATGCACAAAAAGAGACTTTAAAGATCACAAGGGATATATAGAAGTATTTTAATATGACATCTATATGACAAAGAACTTTTAACATAAAAAACAATAGGGAAAGCTCAAATAGATTTGACTGATAAAATGTTAAGCATCTGTGTATATAAAAATTAATATTCATATTCAAAGACAAATAAACTGTGAAAAAATGGTTATCAGGACCATATTCTGGAAAGATAGAAAGGACAGTAGCATAGTTCTTACATTTTTTAGAATTTCCACATAAAAACAGAAAGAGCAACTAGATAGCAAAAAATTAAAAATTCATGGACATTTACAACAAGGTTAAAGGACAAAGTATCCTTACCAACCCCGAAATATAAGCAGATGGGCCAAACCACCAATAGCTTCACGATCTGCAAGGTATCAGCCTATGTGCCAGAGGAAGCTGAGCGAGGGAGGGGGATCCTGACAGATTTGAGAATAGGCCAACCCAAAAACAGACAGCTGGGAAGCACAGCAGGGCACCTTGAGAAGAGCAGTTGAAACTGAGAGGGATTTAATTCAATTGTATAAGAGTTCTCCAGAGAAACAGGACAAATAAAATGAAGACAGGTAGGTAGATAGATAGATGATAGTTAGATACATAGAAGAAAGATAAATGATAGATAGACAGACAAATAGAAAGGTAGATAACTGATATATAAAAGGAGATTTACTGTGGGAATTGGCTCATGTGATTATGGAGGCCAAAAAAGTCCCACAATATGCCATCTGCAAGGCTTAGACCCAGGAAAAAAGGATGGCATAACTATCCGCCCAAGGCCAAAGTCCTGAGAACTGGGAAGGTTGCTGGTGTAAGTCCCAGAGTCCAAAGGCTCAGGATCCAGGAGCTCCCATTTTGGAGGGCAGCAGAAGATGATGTCCCAGCTCAAGAAGAGGAAGATAAAATTCACCCTTCCTCACCTTTTTTGTTCTATTTGGGTGGGGCATCAATGAGACGATGCTCATTTTCAGTATGGGGACAGATCTTTACTCAGACTATTGATTTAAATGCTAATCTCAGGAACGCCACCCTAGACTGATATAGATTGGATGGCTGTCCTCTCTTCTCCAAATCTCTTGTTGAAATGTGGTCCCCAGTGTTGGAGGTGGGGCCTAGTGGAAGGTGCCATTCTCTGTTAGTTTACGTGAGAGTTAGTTATTTAAAAGAACTTGGTTCTCCCTTCTCTCTCTTGCTTCCACTCTTGCCATGTGACATGCTTGTTCCCCCTCCTCCATGACTGTAAGCTTCCTGAGGCCTCACAAGAAGCAGAAGCCTGTGCCATGCAGAACTGTGAGGAAAATAAACCTATTTTCTTCATAAATTACCCAGCCTCAGGTATTTCTTTATAGCAACACAAAATAGACCGATACATAGACACACTCAGAAATAATGTTCCACCAGCTAGCTGGGCATCTCCTAACCCAGTCAAGTTGACACATAAAACTATCACGCTAATCCAATAATGTTGAGCACAAGAGTGTTTGTAAGGTGTTTTGAAGAGACCAGTGCAGTCTTTACTTTACCCTGCCAGCTCTTGAAGTGAGCAGTCAGGAATCCCCTCTGGAGAGTTCTCAGTAATCATATAGGTGGGAATACTATCTGTACTGTTGTTCTGAGTCTGTTGTGTATATAAGATGGAATAAAACAACTGAGTAACTATTGAATAGACTGTTATCTCCTGTGTCTTTGAGAACCAGGATTTTTGGCATGGAAGAAAGGAGGTACCATAGTACTATAGATTAGGTTAAGTAAAAACCCTATAGCCCTGAAATAGGATTGGAAGTGTCAGTGTGAATTCATGAGGTGGGTGTGTGTTCAGTTCTGCTAGAATATGACAGGTATGTTTCTGAAAATCACCTCAGTGGGCAAAATTGCACAACTAAAAACCACTGGGAACTGGTAAAAATGGGGGGAAGGACACAGTACTCAAAACTTCATCAGCAACACTTTTTTTTTTTTTTTCTGAGTTGGAGTCTCACTCGGCTGCCCAGACTGGAGTGCAGTGGCCGCTCCCGGCCACCGCAGCCTCGACCTGCTGGGCTCTGGCGATCCTTCCGCCTCAGCCTTCCGAGTAGCCGGAATTACAGGCGCGCGCTACCACGCCCGGCTGATTTTTTGATTTATTGTAGAGATGAGGTCTCGCTGCCCAGGCGGGTCTCAAACCCGCAGGCTCAGGCAATCCACTCACCTCAGCCTCCCAAAGGCGCGGGATTACAGGCTGAGCCACCGAGCCCGGCTAGCAACACATTTTAAAAGCATATAAATCTAGCAAAAAGGATAGCACAGGTTACATACATAGTTAAGAAAAGTGTGAATGCTACAATAATTATGGCACCTCACTCTGGAAAAGTTCTGACATTTGCTTGTAGAAGTGGGCATTGGAAGGACTGCAGCCTGTCAGTTATTGTGAAGGGGTGGAAGAAGGCTTGTCTGAAACTGGACGGAAAGTTGTCACATCAGATGTGGACAGTGTGGCCCAATGTCCTCTGTTGGGCACTGGTGCTGAATGCCAGTTACCTGATCTTTTGCAGTCTTAATTCTAGGTCACTTTTTTCTGCCTTTGAGATAGAGGCCCTCTAAGGCATGCATCTGTAATAGATAGCTTGCTTTATGAAGATGGAAAATTTTGTCTAATGTCCAGCTTTCTTCTTCATCAGCTTCTGTGCGATTGCTAGAAATGCCTTTGCTGCATTCTCATTCACATTTGCAGCTTTGCACTTAGCTGGGAGCTCTGGAAACCATAGTGGTGTTTGAAACCACCAAACCAGCCACTCGTTGAAGTCTCTGCGGGATCTGGCAATTTCTGTTTAAGATCTTTGTATATAGATTGTGGTTTCTCTTTGATTTTGAAAAAGGTTATTCCTAATTTTTTTCACTGTTTTATATATTCTGACATGGCTTGGTTTGGTTTGGTGTGGTTTTCAGCATTCACCTAATATTTCTCCTGTGTAAAATCACCCATAGCCAAATGTAAAATTTGTGCTATGCTCCCCTTGTTTCCTAATATACTAATTGTGTTTGAACAAATTAGTGTTTTCAAAACAAGCATTATAGCACAACTAGCAGTGGATAGGTTCTCCTAGTCACTAGCTCTTTAGCTCTGACCAAGTGGAAGGACTAAAAACAAGGACTGACATCACAGTAGAGTAGCAAACAGCATCTGTAGGACCAGACTGAGGTCTCGAAATACCATATCCCACTACAAGAGATCAGGGTTTCTTGGAGAAATGAATGGCCAATTTCAGATCTGGAACAGAAGATGGGCCTGGAACGTGTCATTCCAGATAGCAAGGAAGCTATCAGTGACTACGAGTGTCATGTAAAAAGACTCAGGAGCCAATTAAAGACGTTCCTACTGCCAGAGATAGAACATTTGTATGTCGACAAGGATTTTTCAGTAAGAATTGTCTACATGTACTTAAACCCATCAAATAGGTTTAAATTCATGAGTTCCTAATGAAATTTGAAAAAAACGGACTGGACACTTGTGGAAGATAAAGGGCACCTATTTATTATCCTAAAAACTGGCAAATAAAGACAAAGAATCAAGCATTCATCCTGTGTTTCTTTCGTGAACTGCACCACTTGGTAACCCAGTCATAGAAGAGAGGAAACATCTCTTTATGGAAGAGTTCCAACTAATAAATGAAAAAGAAAGCATAGAATTAGAATATTACCATTTTGTAACCCTCCAGTGAATTTCTGGATCTAGGCATTAAACTTTAACAGCTGTGAACATCACAAAAAGGGAGACATGCAGACAGTATTTGCCTCCTGATGGAAAACACAACATCATCTATAATCTTGCCAAGGGGATCAAACTTAAGTCTAATCAAGTCTTTGGACCCAGCTACCAATTTTCAGGAAATACAGAGCTCAGAGGAACATATTGAACTGTTTCTTAAATATGCAATCAGCAAAATCCTGACTGTGGGAAACTTGACAGGTTAAAAGGCTCAGAGTCTTAAACAAAACATTTATACGAATAAGAAGATATATAGGTGGAACTTGGAGGTAAAAAAAAAGTAAAAGACATCACAAATTTTTTAAATAGGCAAGGCTAAATTCAGGATGTGTCTTAGGGATTCACTTTTTGTGATAAAACTGGAAAGAAATGCAAGGAAGTAGTTTGCTATAAGATTCAGGATAGTCAGTAATTGAATTAAACTAGAGAAAATAACAGAATCTATATTTTCTATACATTGTATGTGTGGATTGAAAGCCATGCCTGTACTGGGCACAGCATAGACTCAAGCTTGTCATTTTAGCACTTTGGGAGGTCAAGGTGGGAGGATCGTTTGAGGCCAGGAGTTCAAGACCAGCCTGGGCAACATAGTGAGACCTCATCTCTACAAAAAAAAAATTTTTTTAAATTAGTCAGGCATGGTGGTGTGTACTTGTAGTCCCAGCTACTTGGGAGGGCAAAGTGGTAGGATCACTTGAGGTCTGGAGGTTGAGGCTGCAGTGAGCTACGATCATACCACTGCACTCCAGCCTGGGCCACAGAGTGACACCCTATCTCTAAAAATAAAGTCATGCCTCCAGCATGCCTTTTGAGCCATATTTTTCCTAATCTTCCTTATTTTAGGATTATGCATGGGCTCTCCTCTCTAGCCAGATTTGTATATCCTGTAGGAGCAACAAGGGGCCTCAAGGCACACAGGACTTTGCAACTTGAAAGGTTTGCTGCAGCGCTATCCCTCTGCCATCCTCCTGTGGGCCGAGGCAGTTCCCTGGGACGAGCTTGGTGGCTGCTTTATGCCTGTATCTCCTCTCTAAGGTCGTGAGAAAATTCAGGGTTTGCTTTTTCCCTACATCCAGAAAAACAAAGAACAAAAACATAGCTGGGCCTGCTGAGTTTTTTTCCTCACCATTCCTGCAAGAGCCCAGGAGTCCTATTTGGCTACTTCATGACAAGCCAATTAGATAAAGATTGTTAATCGGAGTAATGATGGGAGAAGGAACTGAAGGAAGGGACAGAGGGAAGGAACGCTGCAGAGGCAGCAAGAGAAGACAGAGAGGACTCCCCCCTCTCCACCCGCCTGCTCGCTGCTCTGATGTTTTATTCAGGCTGTTTGCAAATGAGCCCGCGGAAACAGCATTAACAATAGATGAGGTGCATGAGGCTGGGGAGATGCTGGGAGATCCCAGAGCTGTTCCTTGCCACCAGGGGCACGAGCTCCCCATCTGGTCACCCCAGGTGAGCCCTTCCCAGGTGGCCTTACCTGCTCGCCCACCGTGCTCAGACCTTCTGAAAAGACTCATGTCCCATTTAGCAAAGACTATTAAGAAACTCAGAAAAAAGAATAAACTAAAAAAAGAAGCTCAGAGGTTTTTCTACAGACAAGGGCCACCCTAAAAGGCCAATCAAAGTATCACATCCTGAGGGCCGGAAACTTTCACTCTTGGCCTCATCACTGGCATGGCCACAACTCACATGATCTGTTAGGCGGTTCCTCCGCATTATTAAAATAACTAATACCTGATTTGTGCTTTACAGTGAGCCCAGCCCTTTTGTGGACATTGCCAAACATTTCTCACAATAACTCTGTAGCAGAGTGATAGTGACTGATAAAATAAATTGAATATGTTGATCCTGGGCCTGAAAGTCCTCACTTTCAAGACTTCAGGTGTTTCCATCATTTTTTCCTTTTGAATAATTTCCATGAGCTCACATCTCTCTCACACCCCAATTTATGCAGACTTGTATGGTTCCTCCCTTTCATTCAACAAATATGTCCTAAGTATCTCCACAAACCAAAGCCAGGGGCTGAACGAGGCAGAAATCCCAGTGGCTGAAAAATCCTGCTGTTTTATTCTATGAAACTGCCAATTTTCCTCTGACATGGATTCTGATTCTACTATAATTAGTACATCCTATTTTTAAAATGACAATGTTGTCATTCATTGAACATTCACTAAGGGCCAGGCACTGTGGTACATAATCTACAAATGCTATTTCCTTTGAGCTTTGAATCCACATCTCTTAACTCCAGAAAGAGTCCATGCTTTTCAACAGTATGCTGCAATGTGGCACACAACAGGTTTTTTACAAAGGGAAAAAGCTTCACTTTTTTCCATTGGTTCCCTACCCTTTCACAACTGCAGTGAGACCCTGCTCCCAGTAGAGATGCGTGCCACCTGTCTGACCTGGCAGCATGATGCAACCAGTATCACACTGGATTTCTTCCTCACACGCACCAGCATCATGGGTAAAAGTCTCTCCAGCAAAAGGGGATTAGGAAGACCATGTTTCCTCCCAAAGGTTAGACAAACGCAGTCTCTGACGTATAGACATTGGATTCCTGTTGACCAGGCTGTGGAGACCTGGAAACACTTAGATGAGAGTGATATTTCCTGGCACTCATCATTTCCAAACAACTTTCAGAATGCCTGGTACCCCAGGCAGGAATTAAAAATAATAATTAAAAAAAATAAAAATAAAAAGGGCCGGGCTCAGTGGTTCAGCCTGTAATCCCGTGCTTTGGGAGGCTGAAGTGAGTGGATTGCCTGAGCCTGCGAGTTAGAGACCTGCCTGGGCAAGTTGGCGAGACCTCATCTCTACAATAAATCAAAAAATTAGCCGGGTGTGGTAGTGCACGCCTGTAGTTCCAGCTACTTGGAAGGCTGAGGTGGAAGGATCGCCAGAGCCCAGCAGGTCAAGGCTGCGGTGGCCAGAAGTGGCCACTGCACTCCAGTTTGGGTGACAGAGTGAGACTCCAACTCAAATAAATAAATAAATAAAATAAAAATAAAAAGGAAGAGACGTCAATCCGAGAGCAGCAATGCTCCAAAGGACAGAGGCTCACTTAGCATTGCTTCTCAACATGTGGGCCTCACCCCAGCAGCTGCGTTCATATCAGCTGAGGCTGGTTAGAAATGTAGGAGCTCAAGGATCAGGGCTCTAGCACACCCACCGCAGCCTACTCCATCAAGACCCAGGCTCTAACATGTCCACCACAGCCCGGGCTCTAACACATCCATCACAGCCTACTCCATCAGGACCCAGGCTCTAACATACCCACCGCAGCCTACACTGTCAGGACCCAGGCTCTAACATGTCCACTGCGGCCTGGGCTCTAACACATCCACCAAAACCTATTCTATCAGGACCCGGGCTCTAACATGTCCACTGCAGACTACTCCATCAGGACAAGGGCTCTAACACTTCCACCACGACCTACTCCAGCAGAATTCACTCTCTAACAAGATTTTCGGGTGAGTGAAATTCAGATTGACCTGAGAGGCACCGAGTTAGACTACACGGGGAGGGAGTATATGGTAGTGCTGTGATTCTCGAAGTATGGCCCCCAGAGACCAGAGGCAACAGGGTCACCTGGGTACTTTTGGGCATGCAAATTCTTGGGCCCCACCCCAGGTCACATGAACCAGAAGCTCTAGGGGCTGGGGCTCAGCCACCTGTGTTCCATCAGCCCTCCAGGTGGTCCTGATAGATGCTGAAGTTTGAGAAGTCCTCATAGACAATTGTCTCTCCACGCCTCAGCTTCCCTGCTTCTGACACATCCCTGGGGCTGCAGTCTTGGCTGACACATAGGGGTGGAAGGAAGGCCCTGTGTGCTTGGTTTTCCCCCTTCCATTTGATTTCCCTTGGGATGTTTCTCAAAACTCAAGCTTCTGAACAGAATCTCTCTTGCCTGTAATTTAATCCTTCATTTGCATTGCCAATAATTAATGGGAGGAAAGAAGTTTCAGGAGACCAGCTGGCTTTTTAAGTGCTGTGTTGTGTATGATCAGAAGCATTCCTGGGGATGCAAGGCCCAGGCTTCCCAGCTCAAGAATAAACAAGGGCATGGAGCCATGGGGAGAGCAGCTTTGGGATGCTCTCCCAGGTCATGGGTGGGTGGGCATGCACACGACACTGACACAAGATGGAGCAGGATTATACAGACAGAAGAGGCAAGGGAATACGAGATCCCCCCTTGTCACTTGCTAAATCAGAGAGTCAGACAACTATCTACCTGGTCCTCCTCCCATGATCAGTTCTATGCGTGCATGTCTCCATTTCTTCAATCTATGGTTGTGCCATCATCTCTCACTGATATTAAAAGAAAGAGCACAATAGTTTCCATTTAGGCCAGGCACGATGGCTCATGCCTGTAATCCCAAGGAGGGAGGATCTCTTGAGCCCAGGAATTTGAGACCAGCCTAGGCAACATAGCGAGAACTCATCTCTACAAAAAATTTAAAAATTAGCCAGGTGTTGTGGCATGTGCCTGTAGTCCCAGCTACTCAGGAGGCTGAGATAGAGGGATCACCTGAGCCCAGGAAGCTGAGGCTGTGGTGAGCTAACAGTGTGCCACTACACTTTATCCTGGGCAACAGAGTAAGACTCCAACTCAAAAATAAAAAGGTTTCCATTCATTCATTCAACAAGTCTTTGTTGAGATGGTCCCAGATGCCAGGAACAATGCCAGGTGCACAAAGACAGACACTGCTCCCAACTTTATGGAGGATACATTCCAGTGGAAGAAATGATCATCACTCTCTTTATTCAGTGTGCAATAATTACAACCTGTGGCTGCATTAGGGGAGTGTGTCGTGGGGAACCTGGCCTCATCTCAGTTCGAGGAAGGCTCCCTTAAGGAAATGCAGTTTGAATTGGGGTTCTGAAGGATGTACAGGAGTTAACGAAGCAAAAGCAGGTGTTGACGGTGGCAAGGGGAACACCACAGGCAAAGAAAAGCACAAGCGCTGAGACAAAGCTTGGCAAGTTTAGTGATCACAAAGAAGCACCAAGGAAGAGATCCAGACCTTGGCAAGGGGAGGTGGCATCAGATGGTGCAGAGGCAGTGGGCAGGACCAGGCCATGGGTTTATAAGGCACTGGGTCTTTATCCTAAAAGCAACAGGCGCCTTCAAGGGTTGACATGTTGTGACGCTCGCTCTGGTTATGCTGTGGATGCAGGAGTGTGAGCAAGTCACGAGGTCTCGCAGCAGTCCAGGGACTGAGTGCGGGTGACAGGGGCAGGGGGAAGAAGCCAGGCTAGACAGAGACTTAGGTACGGATGGGGCATGGGGAAGGGGAGAGAAAGGTGTCCGGGCCACCTCTTAGGTCACTAGGCAGGGCTGAAAATGGGCTGAGCGAGACCGGGAGAGAGGAAGCTGATGAGCTACAGGCATAGAAGACGGGCCACCCAGGAAGGCCACGTGGTGAAAACCAGGACAGTCTGCGGGGGGATAAGACTCACTTGGTGTTTAATGAAAGTGGGCGTCCAAACAGCGCTCAAGTACACGGGGTTATGCAACGTGTTGATCAATGTCTGGGCTTTGTTCATTTACGCCCTCGCCAGCAGCTGGAGGGAGAAGAGAAGGATTCGGGAGACCAGCTCACATATAGCTATGTCACCTCGTGGCCAGATGAAAACTGAGCAGCCTACCTCCTGGGGATGACAAGTTCTCGTGACTGTTTAGCGGACACAACAGCGCATGCCTCCCTGATGGGGCAGCAGGCACACAGGCGCAGTCGACAACTCCAGCAACTTTCTACAATCATCCTTTCTTGAAGTAGACCCCGAGGCCTCCACACTGGCTCCTGTGCTCCTTTCATCTTCCGAGTTGTTTCCCTTTAAAGTTGAAAATGAACTGAAGAGCATTTACAGCCGTGGGACATTTCTGTGAGCCAGAGGGAAGGGGTCTTGGATAAACCAACACTAGGGAATCATAGGAAAGGAAACTGGTTGGCCGATGGGGGCTTTTTCAGTCCCGTTTGCAATGACATGTTGGTTGCTCTGACTTTTGGAAAGGATCCAGGGCAGCAGCCACCCTGGGATTGGAAATTGGGTGGAAAAGTGAATCCAAAACTATAGTGAAAGCTTAATTGGATGCTTGATCTGTTTCAGGATGAAGAATTAAGATAGATTTAAGTTTCTGCATCAGTCAGGGTTTGGACAGGAATCAAACAGCACACTCAGAAGAGATGATTGGGCTGGGCACAGTGGCTCATGGCTGTAATCCCAGCACTTTGGGAGGCAGAGGCGGGAGGATTGCTTGAGGCCAGGAGTTCGAGACCAGCCTGGGCAACATAGCGAGACCCCCCCATCTCTACAAAAATAATCAAAATATTAGCTGAGCATGGTGATGTGTGCCTATAGTTCCAGCTACTCAGGAGGGTGAGGAGGGAGGATCTCATGAGCCCAGGAAGTCGAAGCTGTGGTGAAGCGAGATTGTGCCACAGCACTCCAACCTGGGGGATAGAGTGAGACCCTGATGAGAGAGGGAGAGAGAGAGAGGGAGGGGGGAAGGAGGAGGGAGGGAGGGAGAGAGAAGGAGACAGAGAGAGGAGAAGGGAGGGAGATGATTGAAGATAAATGAATAAAGGGACAGTTTCTAAGGGTGTGAGCAGGGTTAAGGGACGCCTATAAGGGAGAGTGAGGCACAGGCCATGCGGAAACCGCTGACACCCCGGGGCGGGAAGGGGACGAGAAGAGGGTGGGAAGGGGACCAGAAGAGAGTGGTTATCATCCTCACAGCAGAGTCTGCAGAAGAACGGAGCCACTGCAGACCACAGCCCGCGGGAGGCGCCGGGGAGGGAAGTCCCCAGACCAACCTCCCGGGCGCCTCCCATTGGTCCATCCAAACCGGAAACTGCCCGGCAGGGAGTCCAGGGCTTCAGTCCGCCCAGGAGCCCCGGGGCGCAGGGCGAGGGCAGAGAAAGGTGCGAAGTGGACGTGGAGAAGACCCGGCCCAGGAGCCGGGAGACGGGCTCGGGCCTGCGCGTCTACGCGGATCAACGCCTGCACGCGGGCCTCTGGGCTGCGCTGCCCGTGCGCCCTGGTTTCGTGACCACACAGCGCATCCCACTCACTGCTGGGGCGCATGAAACCCACCAGCGGCAGAAAGCAGGTCGCCAGCCCCGGGCGCGCCTGGGGTGAGGAGGGAGGGAGCGGTACTGAGCGGCTCGGCCTGCTGTTTACTCGGTTTCCCCGCTGACGCCGGCCACCGGCCTCTTTTGTTCTTCCTCCCACCCAAGGCGACAAGGCTTGAATTATGGATGGAATCAAAATGATGCGTTTGGGGATTGCATGTTTCCATCCTGCCTGTTGTTCGTCCAGTAAATAACATTTCCTCTGGAAAACTTGAGCTTTCATCTCAGGCATGTGGCCCAGACTTAAGCAGTCGTGGGATCTTCCCTGGGAGAAAACCCTCTGTGATCCTGGCTCCCTTTGATCTGCTCTCTTCCCACAGGCAGGCGTGGCGCGGGCCCGCCAGGACACTTCCCCGTGGCTGTTTGACTTCCCCGTGGGGAGCACGCTCGGAAGCGGACTTTGCTCCTGGTCTTTCCGCTGACTAGATACTCGCTCCCCTGCCTGAGCCTTGCTCATTTCAGAGCAGTTAAAGGTTCCCTTTGCTGAGGCAGGGAACCCCTCACTCAGGACCCCAACAGAAGACCCGCTCAGACACTGCCCTCTGCTGGAAGCTGTTGGGACTGCTCGGTCCTCCCTGAGGGCCTGTGTGGGCTGGGAGGCCCCAGGGGCTTTTCTGCCTCCCTGGTTGTAGACACACCCACACCCGCAACAGAAGAATCTCTCGTTAACAACCTGGATGCTAAAAAAAAATTAGCGTGTGATGTAGGAAGATTTCTTTTAATGATCTGGGATAAACGTGAATTCTATATGAGGCACAAAAAACAAAGCACATAAAAGGACAATAAATTTGACTACATCAAAAACAAAAACTTATGTGTGACAGAAGACATCGTAAACAAAATTAAAAGCCAATGAGAAAACACTCGCAATAAAGGATCAGTATCTAGAATATATAAAGAACCTCTACAGATTGAAAAGAAAACAAAAAATGATTCAACAGAAAAATATTCTAACGAGATTACATGGCAATGTGCAGAAAAGAAAATATAAATGGCTCTTAAGTGCATGCCCCAAATGCTCCATTTTACTAGTAATCAGGAAAATGAAAATTCAGACAATATAGAGAGATCTGTTGTTGCTGCCTGCTAAATTGGGGAGGGGGGGAGAAGGCATGAGAGAAAATATATTTTCACACTCTCTAGGTAGGATTGTAAGCTTGTGTGGGCACTTCTCAGAGTAATTTGGCAGTATCTATTAAAATGTAAAAAGTTCATTTCCATGACACAGTGATTCCATTTCTTCATATTTACCCCAGAAAAACATTTGTCTATGAGCCCAGATGGTGGGTCTGAGGAAGTTTGTGGCAGCTTCACTGGCAAAATATTAAAAGTTTTTAAATTCAGAAGTAATTTAAATGAACATCAAAATGGAATTGGTTAAGTATACTATGGTTCATCCATATCACCCCCTCCACATACACACTATATAGCAATTTTTGAAAATATATACACTATATGTACTGACATGGAAAGATTTCCAAGATTTATTGTTGAATAAACAAAAATTAAGCTGCAGAATTACATATAATATAATAACACATAGAAAAACCCATGTATATTAAACAATATTTTTTTGTATGAGTACAGATACTATGGGTCTTTAACGCATGGTAACATGCACAAGACACATCAAACTGATAGCAAGAGTTACCTCTGTGGCAGAGGTAAAGGTTGGAGTTGGTGTTCAAAGAGATTTTTAGCCTTATCTGCAATGTTTAATTTTTTTTTAAATAAAGAGAAGGTATTAATGTATGATATGTGCAACTGAAATTAATAAAAGCAATTTTTATATTAAAAAGAAGTAAGCTTTTCTTCATCCTCATTAAAGCACCTGGAACAGCCGGGAATCATTGCTCTATAAGCAAAATGGTACCTTAGGTGACTTGTCAGGGGACCTGCTAAGTAGAGGGCACTGTGGTTGTCATGGAGACTGCTGCCTTCAACACAAACCATCCTGTGCATCTCTCTACACATGTCAGATTTGTCACTAGTTCCCATTCAATGTCATACTTTTAAATCTTGGTTCATAAACTCAATAGAAATAATATTATTTCTAATACTTAATGACCACAGTAGTATTAAAATGTGGAATCTCATTTAAAATTTCTCTCTCTCTCTCCCCCCTCCCCAACCCCAGATAAATTTTCTTAGATTCAGGGATATTAAGCAGCCTGTCCAAGGTCAGTGAGCTAAGATGTGGTAGGGTTTTTCCTTAACCCCAGAAGCCATTCTTTCAGCCATGTAGACTACTTTACAAGGTTATGAACATCTTTGTAGTCTTGTGGTGAACTTAAAAATGTCCACTTCCTGTCAGAAGCTATGCCCGTTTGCCCCATTGCTCTGAATCAAAACAGCAGCTGGTTTATTATGATAGAAAAATCTACCATAGGATGAAGTGTTATTCAAGCCACAGTACAACTAAGACGCACACTAAAGTGGTAACTAAGCATTTAGGAATACTTCTCAGTCAGAAGACTACTTTAAATATTTTTAAAATGAAGTTTAGGAACAAAGCTAATCAACAGTAGCAAAGGTTAAAAGCCCGACAACAAAGAAAACTTTGCAAGATTCTCATAGGATACGATTTGCTCCATCTCCCAGATTCTGGAAATTTTTTATATCAACATGGGACACATTCCTGCAATGCAGCCCTGTTCTCACGGCTGAATCACCCCTGCCAGGCAAAAAACGAACAGAGCTGAGCAACAGCAGAAATCGCAGGGATGTGTCCCTAGCAGGGGCCCCCCTGCAGGGATCTCTGGTTCCCTCTGGAGAAAAGACAGGCCTCCTCTTGCTGTGGAAGGGGGCTTTCAGGGGAAGTTTCCGGAATAACCTGTGAGTGGAAGAGCAACAAGTTTACAAATCAGAGCTGTGATTTCCCACCCACCTTCAATCAAAAACATTAAAAAAAAAAGAATGAATCTCTGCTTGGTTTCTTACGGAAGAACAGGTGTGTTCATGAATAATCCATGGCCGGGCAGGAAACATGGATCTGGAGACCTGGAAGCCTAAACACATGAGCTCCAGAGCGCGCGGATGACGCAGGAGACCTTAAGCAGCATCCCAAAGGCCGGCACGGGAGAGCAGGAGAACACTCTGAAAATAATAAGCGCACATCTAAGCCCCTGGCTATGTACACAAACACATCTCCTCTCAGATCTTGGTAATTGAAAGTCACTAGGTTCCCATATGAGGAGGGGAAGGTAAATCAAGAAATGCAATCTACAAAAAGATGAAAACATTAGGGTTTTAATGAATGATACGGCAGGTCAGATAATTAGGGACATTTTGACCTTCCTTTCTAAGTTGGAACGCCATATTCTTGCCCTCAGCAGGCACTGGGTCAAGAGGAGCAGCGGGTGGAGCCGCAGGTGGGCAGGCAGGCCGGGGGATGCAGAACTCCTGGGTCCCCTCAGGGATTTCACTCCCCGGCCTCCCAGCAGCTTAGCTCAGCCTGGGTGTGCCCACTGAGGCTGAGAAGATGTGTTTTTGAATTTTTCTTCTCCATCATTAAACATGAGATAATCCCATGGCATCATATGGATTGGGGGGATTAAATGCCAGCAAAAGCCTTGCAATGTAGAATTTCTTACTGGCAGGCCCTCAGCCTAGAGCTCTTTGGGGGAAATGAGAAGATGTTGGGACTTATGTACCCCTAGCCAGCCTCAAGAGCATGGGGAAGGACCTCCTGCTGCTTGATTTGGCCCTTTCAAGACCTGTGGTGTCCCCAGATAAAAAGGAGGTTGTGAGGTTCATTGAAATGACACATCTCTTCAGTGAGGAACATGCTATCCCCAGGATGGATAGCCTGAGATCTCGACAGCTTTACCATGCTTGAGTGCCCGCATGGACACCCACAGACGCGCAAAACCATATCCCTTATCAGCTCCGCTGAGCACAGAATTTTCATGGACAAAGTATTTGGATTTTTATCTTGTGTAGATTCCTTGAGGTATTGTCTCAAGACAAGGCAAGGTTTGGTCCCTTTAACCTTGGACCATTGGAAAGCGTACACAAACAAAATATTGCTCCACACCCCTCCCTTGCCCCTCCCTCCAAGCAAATGGCCTGAGTTGAGGAGCAGAAGCTATTTGGAGCTGTGGCCGGAGGCATATTAGTAGGTGAACCGAAAACAGACCCCTTAAAAGCCTGCCCACATTGCAGAATTGGAAATAGATGAGCTTCCTTCCCACGACAGCAGCAATACCACAAGGCAGGATTTGTTTGCAAGGTAATAAATTGGCATGTAAGTCAGAACTAGGAGGAGGCTCTGGCCTCACCCTGCAGCCAGAGCAGGACTGGAGAGGGCAAGAAACCCACAGTGATGGCCGGCCCCAAGGGGAGCCAGGATAGGGGCTGCGCAGGACATCTCGCCCTCGTCCCCATCCCCATATCTCATTCCTGAGCACTAGCCTCACACACGGGGGTCTCCCTCAAGTCACTCGTGGGTGGAGCAGGGTAGGACCGAGCAGCTTGTCCTTTTGTCTGGCCCTGATGGGGCCATTCCTCACGGTGACAGAGGCAGCCCAGTGGAGAGAGAGACAGACTGCCATCTGCAACACAGCTTTGAATTCTGACTCCACTACTTACAGATGATGTGACCTCAGACAAGCTGATGAAAATTGCAAGTCTCAAAAGCCCTTAGCCGGAGAATGGGTATAATACTGTCTACCTCATCGGGTTATCCTAAGAATTTAATGAGAAAATATATGAAAACTGCTTAGCACATTGCTAGCATAGTTTAAATGTTCAATCAAGGTTAGCTAATATTTTTGTAACCGAGATCCTCTAACAAAAATCTCCTTGCTCAAATGTAAATGTCTTCCCTAAAAGATAAACGAATACAGTCAGACCCAAATGCTATCAGTTTGGATGTTTCTAGATCAAAGCATCTGATTTGTTGCTATATTCCTTAGAGGTTTGAACTGTAAGTTTGTTTGTTTTTGTAGAGACAGAGGTATTGTTGTATTCCCCAGGTTGGTCTCAAACTCCTGGCCTCAAGCGATCCTCCTGCCTCAGCCTCCAAAAGTGCTGAGATTACATGTAATGGTCTCCGTGCTTGACCCTCATTGTAAGTTTTACTGAATGAATGTATCAGTGAACCAATGACTTTTCCACAGACCCAATACTGTTCACACGATGCTGCCTAAACATGATCATACCTCTATTTATACAGTTTTTATCCAGTTCATTCAAATTCCCCATTTTTCAGCTAATACTAGCCATGGACTCAACAGTATCACAAAATACATGTTATAGACTAAGTTGTGCCCCTCCAGTGCATATTTGCAAGTCCTGACCCCCAATGTGACTATATTTGGAGATAGAACCATTAAGGAAGTAGTTAGGGTCACATGAGGTCATAATAATGAGGCCATAGTTTGATAGGTCTGGTGTCCTATAAGAAAAGAAAGAGACATCAGAAATCTCTCTGTCTCTCCTTCCCCCTTTCCCTGTGCGCAAGCAGAGGAGAGGTCATGTGGGGACAAAGTGAGGAGGCAGCTGTCTGCAAGCCAAGAAGAGAGGCCTTACCAGAAACCAGCCCTATTGTTCTCTTGATTTTGAACATCCAGCCTCCAGAACTGTGAGAAAATAAATTCCTGCTGTTGAAGCCACCAGTCCGTGGTATTTTGTTATAGCTGCCTGAGCTAACTAATACAGTACATCACACTTCTAATCCAACAATGCTTTGACTTTGTCCACAATGCTCACATTAAGTAATGATCCAGCTTTGGACAACAGACACAAAATCTCAGATGGAAGGGACAAGTTCAAGAGAGCCATCACATATCATAGTGACTACAGTTAATAACAACATATTGTACATTTGAAAATTGCAAGAGTAGAATCTAAATGTTCTCATCACACACACAAAAAAGTATTCAGGGTAATGCCTGTGTTTAAGAGCTTGGTTTAGCCATCCCACAATGTATACCGATATCAAAACATCACATACACCATAAATATATACAATTTGTACTTGTCAATTAAAACAAACAAATTAATGATCCAGCCTATATTTGAATATGACCAGGGTAGTAAGCAGTCTCCAGAAGCAGCTAATTTTAGCGATAAAAAAATGCTGGCAGACAGAGTCCCCCGGGCTATTCCCTTATCTCCCCACCTACCCGCACCGTCTGCAGCTACTCAGCGTCTTAGTCCCATCAGTCATTTCTGCCTCTGCTCCCTTCACCCCCGCTGCCAATGACCATCATCCAGCACTCACCACTTCCTGCATAGATGGTATAGTAGCCTCTTGATTGACCACTCTAACTCTCTAATCCAGCCTCTGTTTTGCTCCCAGAATGTGTTTCCCCTTCAAGTGCAAATCTGATGATGGAAACTCCCTTCTTAAAATTGTTGAGTAGTTTCTCTCCACTGTCAAGATAAATTCCTGGTGAACAGGGCACGCTAAGCCTTGCCCTACACACTCCTCTACCTAGCACCCTTGCCCCCATTCCCAATTCTTGCCCTCAGGGCTCAGGCCATTTTACTGTTATGGCTTTGAAACATCTGTGTCTTTGCCTGTCTTCCTGATGACCTCTTACTTGTCCCTCCAGGCCCAGCTCGTGTATTTCCCGGCCTTGGCCTCTCCACCAGTACCCTCACCTTCCTCCATCACACCAGTGTGGCCCTGGGGCACTCATCTCTCTACCTCCGCCACTTGTTCCTGGAGGCCAGGGGCTATGCTGTGTTCGTCTTCAGACCTTCAGGGACTAGGACAGTGCCTGGCACCACAGCCTGCAGTGATGTCCTCAGAACATGTGAGCCCGCTAGCGGGAGAGGCTATGGCGACAACTGGCTGTCAACTGGGGATTCTTGAAGTGAAGGAGGAGGTGCTTCTATGCCTCAGAGACCTGGGCCCCTGAGTGGGATGCGTTCTGAGCCTCCAGACCAAGGGGACAAACCAAGTGCCAACACTGAAATCCACCAGAATAACAGAAGAACTATACAAACACCTGCCTCGATGGTGCCACAAGAGAGCAATGATGGCCTGCTCAGGTGGGAGAGGGGCAGTCTTACATTTGCTCTCTTCTGGAGAGTGGCCTAGACCAGACCCAGGCCCACCAGGCGCCAGGGTCTGTAGGAACTGGGAGCCAAGGACACTGGAAAAACCCCACTGTACCATGGGCTTTATTTGTACAGGAAGCTAAACGCTGACCTCACTGGTTTTTTCTTTTCTTTTTTTTTCATATCTCAGTTGTATTTTTATAACTACCCAGTTTGTTTTCAAAATAATCTTTTCTGACATATGTCCATATGAATTTCACATTGGTTATTTCAAAATACACAACAACTACCTATATTTGCCTATAAATTAATTAAATGCTCA
Source organism: Cephalopachus bancanus (assembly GCA_027257055.1). Classification (NCBI taxonomy): domain Eukaryota; kingdom Metazoa; phylum Chordata; class Mammalia; order Primates; family Tarsiidae; genus Cephalopachus; species Cephalopachus bancanus. The sequence continues at coordinate 1,783,352 of JAPVLO010000104.1, forward strand.
TGAAAGAATACTTAACATATCAGTATTCAAGCATGCCTTCAAAATACAACTCTTTCCAATTTTTAAATTATTTTTTCCCACCTAAGCCAATTTATATTTGACATCTGGGTTACAAGTACATTAAAAAAAAACAGACACATTCCTCAATGCTATGTTTTCAGCCAGCATAAATGTGTCCTTTCTAGGTGTAAGTAAGTTTTCAGAGGGAAAGTGATACAAATAGGAGCAAATGAGTCGACCTCCTCATGAAATAAACTAGACCCAAATCAAGAAGTTTTAAATTGTGTTCAAAACTGAGACCATAAATTTTTCTTTCCTATTCCTTACACATACAAGTGTGCACGACGGGTGTGCATGAATTAAAACACTCCTATTTAGATTATGAGCTCCTATAGAGGGGGCTACTGTCTCTCCATGAAAGGTTCCAGGGCAAAGAGAGAAGCTGCACAGGGGGGCAGAGGGTACCTGTCCTTCATCAAGCCATCCACACAAACCTACTGAAGAGGCAGACTAGATTATCTAAGCCTCAAGGCTGAGGTGTTGACCTAGGCCAAGTGATGTTTTACTTCATTATGCTTTATTTTGTTGTTATATATGTTGTCTGTCCCACTATTTTTGTAACTGGGGCAAAGTGAGAGGTTCAAATAGTCTAAGAACGCTTAACATACCCCACAAACTGTTTCAATCAAAGATTTTTATTTATCCTTCTGCCAAACACAACAGATCTCCATCTACCATTATTTTTTTAAGGTAAGAAATAGTAAGTGAGCTGAAGAAAGAGCTGGGGCCTTGGACTGTGGAAAACTATTATATTTTAGCAGGCTGACTGAGAAATGCAGGGTGTCAGTGGGGTCTAGAGGATGACCGCATCAGGATATGGTCAGCCTTAGTGGGCCTTCTCTAAGAATGCTCTGCAGCTCCTGACACATTGCTGGTACACTGTCTCAAAGTCAGAGTCATTCCCATAATAGGTATCTTCAATAATAAGTTGTCTTTGTGGATCATAGCTCCCAAGTAGTTCAATTTTAGCTTTGCAGTTTTTAACTTGATTACTTTTTCTATTCAAATCTGTCAGATTGCTTTCATCCGTACATAGTATGTAATCAACTGTGGCGGAGTCTTCTTTGGTAATCAGCGGGGCAATGTGGTTCATGGGAATGCCGTGCCTCTTCATGCAGCTCTGCCCTCGGTTAGTCAGGGGGTTACCTATCTCATACCTGGATGTTGCAGCGCTGTCTACCCTCCAATTCTCTGAAACATTTTGATCAGTTACAAGTTTCCTGAAAACTGCCTCAGCGATGGGTGACCGACAAATGTTACCTAGACACAGATGTTACCAATCAATGTTACCTAGACGCCGGCTCTGCCATCTTCCTGTGCACCGAGGCGCCCCTCGTTTTTTTCTATATTATTGATGTAAAATTCACATAATCTGAAATTCACCATTGTCCAAGTGTACAGTTCAGTGGCTTCTAGTGGATTCATAATGTTGTGCAACCATCATCACACCCAATTCCTGAACATGCTTATCCCCGAGGGAGACCCCGTACCCATTAAGTAGTCCCTCCCCATGCCATTTCTTCCCAGCCGCTGGCAGCCACTAATCTACTTCCTGTCTCTATGGATTTGCCTATTCTGGTTATTTCCCACCAGTGGAATCATATAACATGTAAACTTTGTGTGTGGCTTCATTTACTTAGCATAATGTTTTCAAGGTTCATCTGTGTTAACATAATGTTCAAGATTCACAGCATGTTTGAAAATGTAATTCCTTCTTAATGCAGAATAATGTCCCACTGTATGGGTAGACCATGCTTGTTTATCCATTCATCAGTTGATGGACATTTAGGTTGTTTTGACTTTTGGGCTTTTACGAATATTTGGCTGCTGTGAGCATTTGTGTACAAGCTTTTATGTAGATATATACATTTTTATTTCTCTTGGGCATATAGCTAGGAGTGAAACTGCTGGGTCAAATATTTTACATTTCTCGAAGAACCCGCAATGTGTTTTCCACAGCAGCTGTAGCATTTTTATATGCCCACCAACAGTGTATGAGTTCCAATTCACTCACTTTTTAAAGATCTTAAACATCTAATTCTGAATGTTGGGGTTTTTCCTGTAGATTCTGAAAAAATATGACCAATTGAATAACAACGGAGTCAGAATTTAAAATCTGAAATGGGGAAATGGCCTTGGGCTGGATTCAAGTTGATGCCTCCAGTCATAAACCTCCCAGGGTGTGTTCTCTGCAGCTGTCACACGAGGCCAGGTTCTGTGAAGCTCAGAATAGCAAGACATCACACATCCTGTCTCCTAGACCTATTAGGCAAGAATGCTCATGTGCAGGCTCTCTATTTTCTCCCATTTACAAATTGGGTGAGGGAAAAAAAGTGAGTCCAGATCTCATTGGCAAGTAGGAAAGGAAGGCAAGGAAACAGGCTGGATTCCAGGGAAACATTTTACTAATCAGAAATTAGGGGTTCTTTCTACGGTTCTTCTGGAGAAGCCCCTGGGGTCGGGCAGGTGGACCAGCAGGGGCACAGGAGGACTGCTACCAGGTGGGCGAAGGGCAGGTCTGGCCCAGTCGGAAGTTAGGTGATCCACAGAAGCCTGGACAGGTGGGAGGTCTGAAAGCAAGCACTGCAGCCCTGCCTCAAAGTGTGAGTCTGAGGAGCAGGAGCAGACTGGTGAGAGACAGATGAGAACAAGGCAGGACCCTGAGGCCCCAGAGGCAGGCACGTGGGCCATGTTCAATCCTGCCTGCTGGTCCAGCTTCATAGCTTACAATCCCTCTCCTCAAATTATATGATGGCAATTTTTTGAAAAGTGCATCTCTACATCACTGAACATGGTATATAACCTTTTGTCTCATGCCCCATTGTTCACACATGCTGCTTTCAGCTGCCTAAAAATTTACATCCTCTATGCTCTAGTCTCCAGAAAATTCCTATGTATTCTTCAGGTCTCAGCTCAAGCATAAGGTCTCTGTGAAGCTTTCCCAATGCTCTCTGAGGGCCTGGGTGCTCCTTCCTCCACATTCTTACCTGATGTACCCATGATGGCCTTCATCTCACTGTCCTGATACATGGCTATCTCCTTGCTGGGTGGTGAGCAGGGCCAGGGCAGGATGCAGCCATTCCTCACGTGTAGTCCTGGTTCCCAGCACAAGGTGCTTAGTTCCTAGGAGACAAAAGGCTGTTTTGCGGTTAGTCTGACTGCCGGAGAACTGGACAGGGATTCAGTTGTGGAGCCTGAGATTCCAGTAAGGACTTCATTACAAGGACCATGCCTGGCATAGGTGACCAAGGGAGTCAGGCTGGGGGTTTGGGCAAGACCAGCTGCATGCTGAGGTGATGATGCTCTAAGCCAGGGGTCAGCAAACTATAGCCTGACCAAATCTAGCCCACTACCTGTTTGTTTACGTGCCAGGAGCTAAGAATGGATTTGACATTTTTAAATAGTTTGAAGAGGTAAAAACAAGCATCATATTTAATAACATGTAAAAATCATACAAAATTCAAATGTCATATTCACAAAGTTTTTAACATCCTCAATAAAAAAATTGTAGCTATTTGTTTTCTTTCTTATTATGCAATTATATACATAATATTCTTAATGTTTCCTCTTGACCCAAAAAACTTAAATTGTTTACTGTGTGGCCCTTTATAGAAACATTTGCTCACACTTTATCTAAGCAGTGAGCCTCAGGACGCTCTGTTTTCCTACCCCTCAAATCCCCTACCCCAACTACCTACTTGCAGCCAAGCAGGCCACTCTCCCTCCCGGAAAGGCAGGATTCCCAGGGGAGAAGAAAATAGCCAGCCATGATCCCCCCACCCCAAGGATGAACTCCAGCATTTTCCCAACCCCACACACCACATATCATATCCTGATATCAAAAGGCTTCAGGAAAATACAAAGCTACCCCAACTCACGGGAAGATTGACAACCCTCGCTGTGATCGATGAAAAAAACCTCTTATTTGCTGATCACCTACTACATGCCAGGCATAGTACAGGACACGTTAAAGCCATATCTTTGATACGTGCAGTACTCTTAAAGATTCTCATCATTATACCCCTCACATGCATGGCAGAAGAGATGTTGGCCCCTTTTCACCCAGATACTCTTCTATCTTCCCCTTGAGTGGAGAGGAATCTTCAGCATAACTCGTCAAAGTTCCACTAACTTATAGACCATTCATGACAAGCAAGGCATCAATTTAAACCAGGGTTTCTCATCCTTGGTTCTGTTGACATCTGGGTAGTTCTTTGTTGTGGGGGTCGTCCTGTGCACCATCAGATGTTTAGCAGCCTTCCTGCCCTCTACCAACGAGAGAGATGCCAACAGCACCTTCTCCAGCTGTGACAATTGAAAATGTCTCCAGACATTGCCAAATGTCCCCTAGAAGGACTTGCCCCCAGTCAAGAGTCACTGTTCTAAACATTTAACATATAAATTCACAAAACTTTATGAAATAGGTTCTATTATTATTGTCACTTTAGAGATAAGTAATCTGTGGCACAGAGAGGCTAAGTAACTCTCTAAGGTCATACAGCTAGGAATGATAGGGAAGGGATTTAAACCTATGCAGTTGGACTCCAGCATCCTTGCTCTTACTACCATCAGTGTTAGCCAAGGCTCAGAACCCACTGAGCTGACTCTCACAGAGAACCGTAGAACCTGCTGCCCTTGTAGGGTAAAACCAAAATTGAGGGTCTCTGGCTTTGATCACAGGCAGTACCGGCAAGATAAAACTGGAGTCTGGGAGAGGGAAAGGGCTAGAAAAAGGAAGCAGAGATAAGGCCAGGGGGCACAGAACTCCTGGGTATCCATTTGAGGTTGGCTCTGTGTGACCCAATGGGAAAGAACAAGTCATATATTTTGTATCATCCTCTGAGCTATGAGTATTCATTCTTTCCTCCCTCCTTCCCTTCTTCTTTCCCTTCTCTCCCCCTTTTCCTCCCTTCCTTCCTTTCTCTCGATTTTTTTTTGAGTTGGAGTCTCACTCTGTCCCCCAGACTGTGTGCAGTGGCACACTCACAGTCACCGCAGCCTCAACCTGCTGGGCTCAAGCGGCTGGGCTCAGGCAATCCTCCCGCCTCAGCCTTCCAAGTAGCTGGAACTACAGGCACGTGCCACCATGCCTGGCTAATATTTCTAGATTTATTGTAGAGATGAGGTCTCGCCAAGTTGCCCAGGCTGGTCTTGAACCCGTGGGCTCAGGCGGTTCTCTCACCTCGGCCTCCCAAAGTGTTCCCAAAGGGATTATAGGTGTGAGCAGTTCTCTCACCTCCCTCCCAAAGGGATTATAGGTGTGAGCCATTGTGCCTGGCCCTCTCTTTTTTTCTGTTGGTAATGGGCCACCCATTTGCTTTTCCAGATATTGTGGGGTACAAAATGAGAAATAAGAATAAATAAGTAAACTAAGTCTCAGAGCTAATGAATTAAAACACACACGTGTACGCATGTATGTACACACACACACACACACACACACACACACACACACACACACACACACACTCCCCTCACTTGAGGGACCTGTGAGCACAGCTGGGATTTTGTTTCAATTACATTGCTGTCAGCTGCAGATAACAGAAACCAGACTCAGAGGGAATTAACTCAGCAGGAAAGCATCTTTCTCCTTCATGGAATGGTCAGTGGTGAGCCCTCCAGGACCGCTGGTGCTTTGCCGTGCTGCTGTTACCCCAGTCTCCTCTGTCTTCCTGCTCCTCTGCCCAGGCATGTGGCTTCATCCTCTTGCCTGCAAGAAGGCTGCTACACTCCAGGCATCACCACCACAACCAGCAGGAGTGGGAAGGAGGGAACAGACAGAAAGACAGGTGCCAGTGGGTCTGTCCCTTTGGCTGACATCTCCTGGGCCAGAACAGGGTCACAATTTCACCTTGGCTGCAAAGGACTCTGGGGAGGTGTCTATTTATAATACGGTGTGTTACCATCCTGAAAAAAAATGCTGAGGCCTAATTAGTAAGGAAAAGGGAAGCATGGATGTTAGGGAGTCATCTAGCAGTGTCTGCTGTGGATTCCAAAGGCAGCCCCCCCTCCCACTCGGGAGCACTGAATCTCACAAGAACCAGCACAGGGGGTGGGGGGTACCAGCTCTGAGGACAGACAGGTGGCCTCAAATTCCAGTCATTCCTCTTACTGCCTGTGCAATCTTGGGCCGGTTACTTTACCTTTTTGTACTTCAGTTTCCTCATCTGTAAAATTGGGAAGCAGAATAGCACCCATTTCCCAGTACCATGGGGTTAAAATGAGTTAGCATGTGTAAAATACTCATAATAAGTTATCAATAAATATGACCTATTTTTGGCTGTCACTGTGTATTTATCGAATATCTACTATATACTAAATGCTCTACATTTCCTTGACTCTCACAACAAATACGTGAGGGAAATAAATGTCCACCCAGGTGGCATGCATTTAGGATGGGTCCCAGGCTTGCCATTTTGCCATTTCATCATAACTTCACTCCCTAGAATCAAGAAGACTTGATTGAAGGATCAAGAATCCTTGAGAGTTTCTTAAAGAAAATACCTGTAAGAAAGGCGTCCACGGCCTTTTCAGCAAGCAGCTTAGCGTTGACACTGGGGCAGACATGAGTAGAATCGGCACACCAGGATGTCAAAGACAAAGCCTCTACCGCTGACTTTCTAGTTGGTCTCTTCCTGGGTTCGGTTCCAAGTTTTGAGTGAAGCTTTAATCTAATTTCTGTTCTTTCTTGCTGGATCTGCAAATTGACTCACCTATCCCAGATACTTAAAGAAATGTGTTAATGGTGCTCCAGGGATACAGCAGAGGCTGATAACACACAGAGCTTTCAGTGATCAATTAGGTCAGGGTTGGATTGACCTAGAAATGCTGAGAGGTACGTGGGGAAGAAAGGAACCGCAGCTCGCAGAAGATTTGAGCAGTTGGCTCCTGAGTAAGATCAGACTAGGCCAGAGGACACACAGGTGAGGTGACCCAGGCTGACTTTAGGGAGTCCGAGCGCTGACAGGATGGTGACACACACACAAGGCAATCCGCAGGGGAGAAGGCATCCGTTTTGTGCCCCTCTGACAGTCCCTCCACTGTAGCACCAAAACAAAGACAGTGGAGCCCCCACTCAGAGCGCCCCCAAGTAAACCATCAGATTTTGTTTGGTTCCTGGAATTCTAGCCTAAATGAAATGACACATTCCCGGAAGTGCTTTGAAAAATTTAAAGACTTCTATCTCTGTAGGATAAATCCCACTTCTAGGAATATTTTTGAAGAGATAATGTGCAGAAGGATTTGGCATTGTGGTGTTTTTTGTAATAGTGACAAATCTGGGAACTGCCAAAGCTTTCGTTAATAAGGGAATTTTGCTGGGCACAGAGGCTCACGCCTGTAATCCCAGCACTTTGGGAGGCTGAGGCGTGAGGTTTGCCTGAGCCCAGGAGTTGGAGACCAGCCTAGGTAACATAGAAAGACCTTGTCTCTACAATAAATCAAAAAATTAGCCAGATGTGGTGGCATGTGCCTGTTGTCCCAGTTACTTGGGAAGCCTGGGCCCAGGAGGTAATCGAGGTCAAGGCTGCAGTAGCCATGATCTTACCACTTCACTCCAGCAACTGGGCAACAGAGTGAGACTCTGACTCAGTTAAAAAAAAAAAGGTGGTGGGGGGAAATTCCATTAACATGGAATTTGCAGAGAACGTATGTTTAAAAACAAAGAGTACATCAGAATTTACTAACATGAAGAGATGTTTCTGAAATGTAGTTACATAGAAAAAAACTAAGTAGTGTAGAAGAATATGTACCATTTATGGGAAAATAAAAAAATACATAGATATCTATAAATACATATGCATATATATTTAAGAGACTATTAGTAGAAAGGCAAGAATATGAACAGAGACAGAGAAATGTCTGAAACTTTTTAAACCAAAATGTTAGCATGGGTTTATCTGCATTAAAAAGTTCCTGCAGAGCCAGTTTTTTCCCTGTCAGAGTGGGAATTGACAGATAAGCAAGACAGAAGGCTAGAATGACCCATGTGGTAATGAATTCGAGTAAGAATATCAGTAAGAACTGATGTTTAGCTTAAGACAGATACAGACAGTTACATAAAGCAATATTTAATAGCTATGTGTATATTCGTGGGTTGGTACACACATATGAGGGAGACCCCCCCAAAACTGGAATCTAATTATTAAAACTTGTGTATTGATTCTTACATGTTTAAACTTTAGTCACCTCCAAAGTCCTCTCCATTTGATGCAATACACCTATCGAGGTGCTTTTTTCACTGCTCAAAACAGTTTTTGAGCCCGTCAATTGTGATGCTTTTTAGTGCTTCTGCCATTTTTTTGTTTCACCTTTTCCACATCAGCAAAACACTTCCCTTTGAAGATTTTTTTTTCATCTGGGGAAACAAACAAACAAAAAATGTGACTTGGGGCAAGATCAGCTGAATAGGGAGAATGGGGCACCAGTGTCATACCGTTCATGGTCAAAAACTGCTGAACACTTAGTGCTATGTGGGTAAGTGCATTGTCATGGTGGAGGAACAGTCATCTGTTTGCCACAACCCAGGATATTTCTTCCACAAATCATGACATAACCTTCTCAAAACTTCCAGATAAAAATGTTGGTTGACCGTTTGATCCAGAGAAACACATTCAGAGTGTACTACAAGGGGCCTACCCTCCAAAAAAAAAAAAAAGGATAATTCCATTTTTTTGCCCCCCCCATATAGTACATTTCTTTGTTCTGTCAGCAGAGAGGGTCTACAAGAAGTGATCCTCTAGTCATGGCCCAGACCCTTATTTCTGTTACTATTCTCCAATAAAAGGAACCAGGGCTCCTTGGAGAAATGGCTGTTTCTCAGACTGGGTCAAAAAACATACACAATAAGACAGGAACATCTTGTCATACCAGGAAGTACCAAAACAAAACAAAACAAAAAACTGCATTGCTGGGAGTACATCAAAGGGGCCCAGGAACCAACTGACAGAATTCTCAATGATCAATATTGAAATAATTTGAGAAAAAAATTAAGTAGTATTGAGTTAAAATCCAACTATAAAATAAATTCCCATGAGTCCATACTGATATAATAAATGGTGAAGAGGTGGGGAGAGAGGAATCCCAGGCAGAAGCATTCCAAATAATCTAAGTCTACACTGCTCTCAAGGCGTCTTACTCCCCACTCCTTAAGTGTGTGTCTGCACTTAGTGACTTCCTTCCAAAGAGCAAAGTACACAAAGAAAGAAAAAACAAGAGTAGCTTCCCAGTGGGAAAAACTGACACCTCAGTCCAGCGATCAAGGTCAACATCCACAATCATAAATCATGTTGCTTTGTCACTTTGATGTGATGTGAAGTGAAATGACACTTTATCTCCATGATCTCCTTCCTCGGAATTCATAACCCCAGTCTAATCATGAGAAAAACACCTGACAAATCCTAGCAGAGAAGCATCCTGCCAAATGTCTGCTCAGTACTGCTCAAAAGTGCCAAGGTCATCAAAAACAAGAAGAGGCTGGCAAGCTACCCCAGCCAAGGGGAGGCATGTACATCTTCAGCTGTTCTCAAAAATAAAGGTTTTTCTAAAAAGAGTTCCCACAGAATGATTTTTTTCCCTGAACAAAAGGATCAAAGTGAATTTTGATTGTAACCTTTAACAAGACAGAAAAAGCAGTAAAAGCTTTGGAAATAAAGCTTTTCCTTAAAGGTTTTCCAATATCCTGGATCAAATTCTTACATAGGGTTTAAGGTCAAAGTTCTTGGGCTTTCTCCCAGACACAGAAAAATTTCCCCAAATGCATCCAAGGCAGACACAGCCCTGAGCAAGCGGGGAGGGGCTGAAGAAGGTCTAGGTTTCTTTTCCTGGGCTCTGGATATTTTCTCCAGTACACACACACCACAGATGAAACATGTGCACCTCAGCCCATTTTTTAAAATTTCATATTTTTGTTTATTTTTTATTTTAGATTCAAAGGGTACATGTGCAGGTATATTGTGCGACGGTGAGGTGTGGACTTCTATTGAACCCAACCAGTGAACATGGTGCCCCATAGGTAGCTTTTCAGCCCCTCTCCATTTCCTCTCCCCCTTTAGGAGTCCCCAGTGTCTGCTATTCCCATCTTATGTCCATGTGACAGTGTTTAGTGCCCACTTATAAGCGGGAACCTGCAGTATTTGTTTTTCTGTTTCTGTGTTAATTCACTTAGAACAATGTCAGCCCTTCTTTTGTGAGTTGGCAAAGTTAACTGTTTCCAGCTGCATCTGCAATGTTACCATTGTGTCCTAGTCCATCTCAGTAGCTGACCATTTGTACCCAAGGAAAAGACCCACAGGAGTTTTTCAGAGAAGTCATGAAGACTCCAGATAAAGCTGGACAGACACTGGCTAAATACTGGGTCAAATCTCCTCTGGCTCCTGATTCACTGGGGATGGGGGGTGGGGTGGGAAACTTCTCCATGAGTGCATCTGGATAACACACTGGTTTTCAAGGCATCCGGAAGATTCCTCCAGCTCCTACACTAAGTAAGAGAGAAGAATCTTGAGAGGCTGCCCTCCTGCAAATCAAGCCGAAGGGCAGCCATGGAACTGCTTTACTTTCTCTTTTTGATTTTGCATGTACGCAGCTTGACTAAGTAGAATTGTAACAAGTTGTTTCTCTGATGGCCTGGGAAATACATGACAATAATTCTTCTGAAGAGTTAGAGAAGTCTCTAAAATTAGCACTAGAATTTAGAAACAAGGTCAGGAAATGACAGCATTGAAAACAAAGTGACAAAAATCAATATACAATGAATGTCCCCAGCAGCTATTCACCCCTGTAACCCTCAGAGAAGTTTGGCAAACATATCACTGATAAGACTGAAGCGTGTCCCAATCTCACAGGGACCCTGGGTCTTCTGTGTCTTCACAGGAAACTACTAACTTCAACTGGACCTCAGCCTATTGAGATAAGCTACAATTGCAAAAATTGTACTATGCTAATGACAATTTCAAATGGAAAGCTCTCCATGGAACCTAGAGACAGGAGATAAATAGAGGCCTCTTGGCCAGAGTTTTAAAAATAGGTCTAACCAGTAGTCTGACCAATTCATGGCTTCTGGTTGCTGGAAAAGTGTGTTTTCCAGGGGAAGTGGGACAAGTCTTCCAGTTTTGCCATAGATGCTCCCATGAGACTAGGCAATCTTTCCTTTGAGGATAAGTTCACTAAAGAACCTTCTGGCCTCCAGGGAAGGCCCTGGGAAGGAAATGATTCGGATAGGTGGATGCAAGTATCTGACTACTGAAAAGTTCATCTCTCATCATAGTAATCCTATGTTAACATGGTTTTAAATCAGTGTTTTAAGAGTTTGGAAACTGCTTCTCCACACTTCAGAGTTAGGGCACACCTGAGTATACTGCTGCTGAAGACACAGACACTGGACGAAGATGGCCCCACTAAGGGCTACACCACGAAGCCTGCTTCCTCACAGTGGTCCTAGATCTTGGTTTTAAAAAATTATAAGTGGCTGGGCGCAGCGGCTCATGCCTATAATTCCAGCACCTTGGGAGGCCGAGACAAGAGGATTGCTTGAGCCCAGGAGTTTGAGACCAGCCTGGGCAACATAGCGAGACCTCATCTCTATAAAAAAAGATGACAAGCTACATGTGTGATGGTTACTGTTAGATGTCAACTTGACCAGACTGAAGGACACCTAGAAGGCCATGGCCGATGAAGCACTGTGTCTGGATGTGTCTATGAGGTATTTCTGGAAGAGATTGACACATAAGTCAGTGAACTGGAAGAGGAAGACCCACCCTCAATGCGGGCAGGCACCATCCAGTCAGGGGGATGACTTTAACAAAAACAGGGGGAAGAAGGGGGCTAAGCAACTTGCTGAGTTTCCTTCTGCTTTTTCTGTCACTTCTCTGGCAAGATGCTTTCCTTCCTCTCCTCCTGTTCTTGGACATCAGGCTTCAGATTTTTTGGCCTCTGGGCCCTGGGTCTTGTACCAGTGGCTTCCCAGGGGCTCTTGGGCCTTCAACCTTAGACAGAGTGCTGCAGTGAAGACTTCCCTAGTTTTAAGGCTCTTGAAGACGGACTGAGCCACACTGTGAGTTTTTCTCCTTGCTCAGCATGCAGATGGCCTATCATGGGATTTCACCCTGTAATCATGTGAGCCAATTCTTCCTAATAATTTCCCTTTCATACATACATCCATCCTAGTGGTTCTTTCCCTCTGGAGAACCCTGAGTAATTATGGTTTTTAATATAAAACATAATTTAATAACATGTTAAATTCCACAAGACCCTTGATTTACTCAGGATTCTTCTTAGCTCTTCTTGGGGTTGGCTAATGTTATAATATAGTCAGTCAGTGAAGACGGAGTCATCCGATGCATCTTTTCTCTGGTTGTATTGGAGTCTCCAACTTCATACAGGAATAAGAGGGTTGGGTTCTTTCTTACATGCAGTCAACTACTTGGTGGTGCCTTCCCAGTGACTGGGTATCAGTGAAGGAACTATGGCAAGACACATTTGGACCCCAAAGCCTGAGCTCAAACTCTTTGCTCATACTGCACAGAAATACTTCAACATCCATTCGAGCCAAAATCTTCTTCCTTGGCCTGAAAACAGCACTAGTTAATGGACTTAAACATTTTCACCTATAATAGAAAAACTACACTTACAAATGCATTTATGCTAGTCATCCATGTACATAGAGTACATCTTAGTTTCCCTTAGGAGGTTTTGTCTATGGGTTAGAGAGAAGAACGTGTGTTTTAAAATATTTGTCAGCATGTAAGTGAAACAATCTTATTTCCCCAAATATGCTTTTGAGAGAAGCTATTTGGGCTCTCTTCTCCTGCCTCCTAAGACAACCATCACTTCACTTCCTCCTCTTTTCCTCTCTACAGAAATGGCAAAGGTTCCAGGCATGCCAGCAACCCCTTGGGTTTCCACAGGGCTCCTTGGTGAACACACTTCCTGTTATGATTAAAAGCATTTGCCAGCTGTAAAACATGTCCTCCAAGGCCCTCTATAAAATAATATTAAAATTGAGACTCGTGCTGTTACAAGTTTCTGAGACAATAGTCCTGGAGACAACAGTTGCTCTGTCTTATTGTGACAGAAACTTTCTTGGCAGCACTAAAATAGCCTTGTAACTTCCCTGGAGGGAAGCTACTAAAATTCAAGAGCAGGGTCCAATCCCTGACCTCTGTGTGATCCAGGAGACCCTTGAGAGCCAGCAGCAAACCATGCAAGATAGGGCCCATGAACCCTTCCTTCTGCGAACTACTCAAGAGATGGAGGGTGTGCTCTCCAAGGCCCTGGACAACATTCCTATGTACCTAATGGCCCTGCTCAAAGGCAGTTGCCTGGGCCAGACATCCTGTTGCTTCCTTCAGGCATGGCTTCCCATCTGGAGCATCCAGAAGGCCTTGGGTTGGGAGTCAGCACTTTACACTAAGATACGCTTGGGTTATAACCTTCAAAGGAATGAGGCAGGAATTATTTGCTGAACAGACTCCGAAGGAGAACAAAAATGGACCTTCGGGGCAAGAAGCCTCACCTGAAGGATCTCTGCTTGGCTTATGGAGCCTGCAGTTTCACCCACAGGGAAGAGTACAGAGGGAAGAAGGGGAGCCCCCTGACTCTTGAACGACTCAGAAGCCAAAACCAAATCAGAGCATCGGGGGCATGCAGTGTGGGCTCCGTACTTTCCAGCTCAGTTCTAAATGTCAGGATGATCATAGTTCACCTCTTGGACGCACACAAGACTCTTCCCCTCCCACCTACTATTTACTTCTGTCATCCTTGGAAGGTCCAGTAAGTAAACCATTTTAATAGGCTATAGTAATAAAATTAGGTGCCCTTTATATTTTATTTACACTGCATTATTTAATCCTCACAATGAACCAATGGGGTGAGTATTACTATATCCATTTTATATGTGACTCACTTGGAAACATTAAGGGGTAAATAACTTACTCAGGGATATGTAGCAAGCAATTGACTGAGGGGGAATTGGAACCCAAAGGGCTTAGCTACAAAATGTGTGCTTGTAGCTGTGTTATTTTTCCTCTTCCCTTTCTTTTCCCAGAGTGGCTGCATCTCAAGTCTTAGGTGACCCTGTGTATGCCAAGTCCCCAAAAGAGAATGACATCTACAGCACACCTTGAGGCCTATTGCCTGATATTTTATGGACACTATTTTCTGAAATGAAAACATGTTGGTCCATATCACATGAGTGTGGGGCCTTTGTAAATACTGAAGTCTCAGAATTTCCAGGGTACAAGAGAGGTACCTTATCTTTGTATCTGTCTTGGGAATTCTGAATGTTTCAGCATCAGCCCAAATCCATTTTGCATGAGGATCAGATGGACTTACTCAGAGGAATGGTAAAAAATATCTTGAGGGCTTCCAGTAAAGTCTGGAAGTTAAATGTATTTATATTTGCTTTCCACTGAAATGCCTCTAAAATGACAGTTAATTGAAAGGAATCAACCATATGGACAAAGACAATAGGAAGGGAGACAACAGAAAGCAAAATGGTGGAAAGTGAATGAGTGAGTGATGACTTGTCAGAGAAAATTGAAACTCACCTGCCTTCAGGGCCATGGCCAATGAGGGGCAAGCTGACTTGTACCTCATAGTCCTGAAAAGCCTCTGGGTAAGCACCAGGTACCTCTGAAGGTGAGGATGAGTGAAGCTGACAACAACCTGACTGGCAAAAGTCTTCATGAGAAGCATCATTTATACCCAAGCCCTGTCCTTCCTCCTACCCCATGCCACTCTACTTACTACAGGAAACAAGAGACATGTTCCTTGGAGAAACGGAGCCAAAAAAGTTTTCAGGCCTGGAGACACAAGGCTCAATAAAGCGTAAAAAGCATTACATAAAAGTGAGAGAATGCATAAACATGAACATGCTAAGTCAACAGTGAAACCCAAGACCTTTCCTCCATTCCCTTCCAGAAGGCTGACAGAAGGATGCTTTGGAGAAAATGAACACCAGAGAAAGACTTACCTAAGATGACATTTCAGGGCTGTGTAACAGGAGGACACAGCCCTGGTTTAATTATTTTGTTAAAAAATTTTAAAAGCTTATCATTTTAAAAAAATTGACTTACCAAAAAAGTTGCATATATGGTACATAGAGTTACCGTATGTTTTTTCCCCAACTTCCCCAAATGTTAATGCTTTACATAGCTATGGCAAAATTCTCAACATTGGGAAATTGACATTGATACCATATTATTAATTAACTTATAACCCTTATTCAAATTTCATGAATTTCTTTCTCTGGTCCTGGACTTAATCCAGGACCACAAGCTGCAGTTAGTAGTTATGTCTCCTTAATCTCCTCCAATTTAGGATAGATCCTTGTGATTTCTTCCTCTTGAATAACTTTGATACTTTTAAAGAGCACTGGTCATTGCTTTGGAGAATTTTTTTTTTCTCAGTGTGCCATGTCAGAAAGCACAGGCTGTCCATAAATCTCATTACTGGTGATGTTAACTTTGGTCACTTGGTTAAGTTAGGGTCTGTCAGGCCTCTCCACTCTAATATTACTTTTGTAATTAATAGCTATATTGTGAGGAGCAAAATATTTTGTTTCTTAGCAACTTTTGATCCACCAATTTTAGCATGCATTGATGCTTCTTGCCTGCAACGACTATTACTATGGTGATTGCCAAGTGTGACTTTCTTTTTCTCCATCATTCCTTCCATATTTTACATTTTATTTATTTGCTTACTTATTTATTTTAGAGACAGGGCCTTGCTCTATCACCTAGGCTGAAATCTTGGCTCACTGCAGCCTCCACTCCCTGAACTTAAGGGATCCTCTTGCCTCCACCTCCTGAGTAGCTGAGACTACAGGTACTCACCACCATGCCTTGCTAATTAAAAAAAAAATTTGTACAGATGGAGTCTTATTATGTTGCTCAGGCTTCTCTTGAGCCCTAGGCCTCAAGCAATCCTCCTGCCACAATCTCCCAAAGCACTGGGATTATAGGCATGAGCCACTGCACCTGGCCTCCTCCCACATTTTTAACTGAAATTCTATAGTAAGAGATTTCTTCTCTTCCTTTATTTATTTATTTTTAAGATCAACATGGACTCGTGGACACTTATTTCATTCTATGGGTTATATTCCACTATGCTCATCTCTTATTTTGTTGCTCAAATTACCCCAGATTTGACCAGTGAATGCTTTTTAAAGTAGGTGTTTCCATCCTTTAAAGATGTCCCTATCCTTTTGTGAATACTTTCTGCATCATAAGATATTCCATGTTCATCCTGTACCTTTTCTAACCTATCCTGAAATGAGTTGTTTTTCCAAGGAGCCCTCATTGCTTTTACTAGAAAATGGTATATAAAAACTAGCATTGGCTCTAAGTGTGCTCTTATTAATAGACTCTAGGTCCTTTTTGCAGACAGAACTAGAAGACATATCTATGTAACAGACACATACACACATATCTATATCTTATGGTTATTTTTAAAATAGAGGCTCAAATTTTGGATTAAGATTCACATTTTCTAAAATCTGCTTGTAGGAGGAAGAAATGAAGAAGTTCTGTACAAGGGTGCAACTCCTCAGCCTTTTCAAGTCTATGACATTATAGATGCTCTTTTATGAACCTTTATACGGAACACTTATCCAGAAACAGATTAGTAGCTTGAGAAAGCTGTCAAGGATTTCTTCTTGATCATAATTTTCTTCATGTCCAGATGTCACTTGTGACCTAGGGAGGCTTGATTGTAGGGTGTTTTGTGATATGAGGGTGCCAGGGAGACATAAGGGGGAATCTTTGTCATGGTGAGGTTGATTGATTGACAAGCCTCATCCATACACATTGGGCCTCCATGTATTTTTTGTTTGTTGTTTTTGTTTTTTTTCTTGAGTCAGAGTCTCACTCTGTCACCCAGGCTAGAACGCAGTGGCATGATCAC
Source organism: Cephalopachus bancanus (assembly GCA_027257055.1). Lineage (NCBI taxonomy): Eukaryota > Metazoa > Chordata > Mammalia > Primates > Tarsiidae > Cephalopachus > Cephalopachus bancanus. The sequence goes on from JAPVLO010000104.1 coordinate 1,800,311, forward strand.
AATAATCACAGCTTACAGCAGCCTCAACCTCCTGAACCTTCTGCCTCATCATCCCGAGTAGCTGGGATTACAGTCATGTGCCATCACATCTGGCTAATTTCTTAATTTTTTTGTAGAGATGAGGTTGCACTGTTGCGCAGCTAGTCTTGAACTCCTGGGCTCAAGCAGTCCTCTTGCCTCAGCCTCCCAAAGTATTGGGATTACAGGTGTGAGCCATTGCACCTGGTGCCATGTGTTTTTTGTTGGCTCATTCTTAAATATGAATGGAAATAAAAAAGGTATATATAAATATTTATGTGTCCAAATGTGTGTGTGTAGTGCATGTTGCCCTCTGAGCAGGTCTGGTAACAGCAATACCCCAATAGCAATGAGCACACTTAGCACCCAGATCTTGCTTTCTAAACACCACTGACCATGAGAGAGATGGCCAAGTCCCATACTAAGGCAAGTAGAAAATGAGTCTGTAATATCTTGTAAGCCTAAAAGTAAGAAAGCACTCAAAGAATGATGGAACATAACAAAAAACCCAGAAACCAGCTCAAATTGCGAACAATTTGAGCATCAAAATAATGATAGTAATGGATTGTAATCCACTGAACAAAACAGGAAACCATAAGGCCATACTGATATAAATACATGATTGTGTTGGACATTCGATGAGGCAAAGGACATTTACAGAGCTTCAAAATTCCTTCCCATAAAGTACTCATTAATTGAAAAAGGAAAAAGTGAAACTTCACAGAGAAGTATGGCAGGTATCTCGCTAACCAAATGATCAAGAGAACATCATCAGTAATAAGACACATCCAAGTGTGCCCCACTGGAGAGGACTCAGTGAGAAGCACACAGCAGCCCTTCTGTGATATCCCTGCTACAAAGATGCATGGCCTGAACCTAATTATGGGAAGTCATTCGACAAACTCAGTCTAAGGGACGTCTACAAAATAACTGACTCTTGAAAAGTCAAGGTCATAAAGGAAAGACCAGATTAAAGGGGATTAAAGAGAAATAATGAACTGTAATATGTGTTTCTGAACTGGGTCTGTTTGCTCTAGTGGACATTATTCAGGAAAATAAAAAAAGTTGATTGAGGTCTGAGAGTTAGATAGCAGTGAAGTATAAATGTTAATTTTCTAATTGCTATGATGATGCTGTATTTTTGTGGGAGAATATTCTTGGCTGAGGAAACACACACTAAAGTGTTCAGATATCATAATGTGTCTTGTCCACAACTTGCCTTCAAGCGGCCTGGGGGAAAAAAGTTCATTCTATTGCATCTGCAGCTTTCCTGTCAGTTCAGGTTTGTTTTAAAAATGTAAAAAGTAGCAAAGTATGGTGACTCATGTCTGTAATCCCAGCACTTTGGGAGACTGAGGTGAGAGGATTGCCTGAGCCCACAAGTTCGAGACAGCCTGGGCAACTTGGTGAGACCTCATCTCTATAGTACATCAAAAAGCTAGCTGGGCATGGTGGTGCACACCTTTAGTTCCAGCTACTTGGAAGTCTGAAGTGGAAGGATCATCTGAACCCAGCAGGTCGAAGCTGCAGTGGCCAAGAGTGTGCCACTGTACTCCATCCTGGGTGACAGAGTGAGATTCTGACTCAAAGAGAAAAAAAAGTAATTAATTAATAAAAGAGCAAGAGAGTGAAATCTTGAGAGAAAAGAATTTTGAAGAAGTTAGGGGTGGCCCAGGAAATCTACCACCTGAATACTAGGAGCTCCAGAAGAACAAAACAGTAAACAGAAAGCCTACTTTTAGACTTTCAAAGTATAAAGAAGAAAGTGTCCCAGACCATAGGACACAGCTCTGAGGTTCAGAATCTTATCAAGCACTGAGCACAACGCATGGATAAGACTAAGGCATGTCATCATGAAGTTTCATAGCACTGGAGACAAGAGGAGATACAAAAAGTTTCTGAAACGGAAGCAAAACAAAACAGGTCGCATTATCTTCAGTGAAACAAATCAGGCACAGAAAGCCAAATATCACATGTCCTCATTCATTAACTGAGAGCTAAAATATGTGTACACATGGGCACAGAGTGTGCAATGACAGTGGAGACTTGGAAGGGAGAGAGAGTGAGGGGGATATATGATGAGAAATTGATTAATGGATACAATATACATTATTCAGGTGATGGATACCCTAAAAGCCTGATTTGACCAGCATGTAATTTATGCATGTAACAAAATTGCACACGTGCCCTATAAATCTGTATAATACCCACCCCAGGTCACATATTCTTTTTTTTTTTTTTTTTTTGAGTCTGTTTGCCCAGGCTGGAGTGCAGTGGCATGATCATGATGATCACAGCTCATGACAACCTTGACCTCCTGGGTTCAGGTGATCCTTCCACCTCAGCATCTGGGATAGCTGGGACTACAGGCGTGTACCACCTCACCTGGCTAATTTAAAAAAAAATTTTTTTGTAGAGATGAGTTTTCACTATGTTGCCCAGGCTGGTCTCGAATTCCTGGGCTCAAGCAATCCTGACTCAACCTCCCAAAGTGCTGAGATCACAGGCATGAGCCACCGCACCCAGTCACATATTCTTTACAAGGCAATTTTTGACTAAAGAATAGATTGTTTCTCTTTGCTGAGGCTCAAATCAATAAAACTCTTCTTATAAGACCGTGACTGGAATGTTTAGAACTAGGAGAGACACATACCAGTCTAAAGGTTTGTTTGTTTTTTTCCTTTTCAACAAAATCCTGCCACTTTCTACTCAAGCTAATGTTAAATTATAGTCAGATAATACTCAAACCAGTTTCCTGGTCCTTTTCTCTAATGAGATTGCTTCTCGAATGGTGTCAAACATCAGGCAGAGATTTGAGACCCTCCTGCCACTTGTCTAGGGTAGGCGGGATGAAAGAGTAAACGGTCCAGCCACACCTGATGCTCACTGCTTCCTCCTAGAAGTGACAGTCTCTTTCACTTATGCCCAAGGTAGTTTAACAGAGATCCCATACAGCTACAACTTTTTCTTTGTCATGTGGGTCTCCAAGAAATAGATGGCCTCTGCTTTCGAACAGACATTCTAGAAGGTATTGATCATACAAAAGTTCTCATGAAATAATATAAAGCATAAAGAATAAAGATGCCACCCCATCCTGGTTTGGTCCTGTTCCCTGTTTACCTGAGCTTTTCCCTTGGGAATGGAGCGACATAATCCTTGCTAACCCATCGTCTTGGGGAATCTCCAAATCCATCTGGGTGAAGGAAGCTCTTGGGAATCTTCTTCACATACATAAAGGAAGAGAATCAGAAGTGTCAGACTTTCTGACAAAGCAAGTCAGTTTCCTCTGGGAAGGCCAAGACTGACCCTCATGCCACAGCAGCCGCTGCATATTAAGATGAAAGTCCAAAATGAAAGGAGAGGGATAGCTATGGTTCCAAGCCCCGAACTCCTATAACAACAGTTGCTGCAGGACACAAAGCGTAGTCAGTAGCACAGTGGACCCTCTGAAAGGCACGCCCCATCCCTAGGAAGGACCTGGCAGGGCAGCCAATGGAGCACCTTTGTGCAAATTAGAAAAAGTCCCCCAACTCACAGAGTTGGTGTGTCCCTTCCTCTGGGTACAGTCGGCCTGATTAAAGGGCCATAGACTGTAACCAGACCCCCTTTTTGCTCCCAGTCATTTTGTGCCCTAGATGCACAAAATGCCCAACAGACACAGCTGCCCTGAGCATTTGGCCTAAACTGATGCTCAGCTTGTTTGCTGGCTGGAAACAGGGCAAGTGGCCCCTCTGGCTTCCTCCCCGAGGTTTATGTCCTGCTTTCGACCTCGATTCTCCTGGCTCTGTTGGTGAAAAGAAGTGCAGAGAGGCACACACAGGAAGAGAGAGGATTTCTCTCCCAGGCCTCGAGCAGCTGGTCCAAGCCAGTCTCTCTAGGCCTTCCTTCTGCTCTACTAGGCCCTGCTTGCAGGCCAGGAGCAGGGGGGCCTTCTGCCCAGCGAGAGGTCCACCTTACCACTACTTCTATAAAGAAAGTCTTATGGACACTCTCCCGAATGAATTCAGTGAGGAAGAGGAAGATGGCAGGAAGAAGGGAACCCAAAAGTTTCACTCTAGAAGGATCACAAAAGAAGGATATTCTCCTAGAAAACCGAACTTTTAAAAAATTTGCATTTTTTTAATTATTGCATTGATTTGTATACATTTAAGCGGTACAAGTGTAATTTTGTTACATGGATATGTTGTGTAGTGAAGTCAGGGCTTCCAACGTAACCATCACCCAAATGAGGTACATGGTACCCATTAAGTCATTTCTCATCCCTCATCCCTTCCCACCCTCCCACTCTTCCGGTCTCCATTGTCTATCATTCCACACTCTGTGTCCATGGGCACACCCCACTCCCCTCCTCCCCAAGTCCCACTGTCTCTTGAAGTCAAATGAGTGGTCCTCCAGTGAATCAAACCCAGGAGTTGGAGCTGGCAGTGGAGAGGTGGCTCTCCCTAGAGGTTGGATTGTGACTCCCTAGTCACAAAGTCTGAGTGACACATTGGTGACTGCAGAAGAATTTGAATGGTGCCAAGTAGAACACAGCAGCTACCAGGGATGGTGCCAGGAAAGAGGGAAACTTGGGGTCCCCACAGGTGCACGGGAAACTCATTGTCAAATGTGGTTTCTAATAGTCACTCACACTATTTGAGTGTCCTTCTTAAGTGTAGCATGGCCTGGGAAAGTAGGGGGGGCAATGTAAAAGGCTCCAGCCACATCAGTCCCAGGTAGATAGAACTGAGTCACAGCCAGGCAGCTCTCCAGTGCCATGGAAAGTGCCTAAGATTTGTGAACGATATGTCTCTCCCACTGGACAGCTCCAGGGTCTTTGCCTTATCAGTATGATGCAGGAGATACCTACTAAAGAAAACTGAGACTCAGCCTTCCTGGGCCCCCTGCTCTTCCTATCTACCCCAAGCAATCAGTACTATTGCAAGGAAGAAAATGTATCCCCAATGACAGTGAGTGGGTTTTAAATTTTCCATGCTTCTGGTCATGGTGGCTCATTCTTAAACCCAGCACTTTGGGAGGTAGAGGCAAGAGGACTGCCTGAGCCCAGGTGTTTGAGATCAGCCTGGGCAACTTGGCAAAACCTTGTCTTTACAATCAATTTTAAAAATAGCTGGGCATGGTGGCGTGTGTCTGTGGTTTCAGTTACTTAGAAGGCTGAGGCAGAAGGATCACCTGAGCCCAATAGGTTGAGGCTTTGGTGGCCATAAGCGTGCCACTGCACTCCAGTGTGGGTAATAGAGTGAGATTCTGACTAGATTCTGACTCTAAATAAATAAACAAACAAAATGCCTATCCATCCTCAATTATCCTTATCATTCTCTTCTCACCCTGTGACGTCGAGGCCCACGCCTGCACACAACCCCAGACATCAGGGCTAAGTGAAATTCTATCTTGACCTTTCTTCATGCCAATTTAAGAGCCCTTTGGTACCTTAGCAAGTTCTAAGTCACCTACTGGGAGTCTCAAAGTTAGATTTTCATAGTAGAGAAATGGCTCCTTCTTCAGTTAAGATAGAACTTTCCCAACAGGCTCAGTGTCTAATTAGGCTTCTTTTGATTGTCCCCTAATGGGCATGAATTTTAGCTCAAGTCAACATTTTTGCTTATTTAAGCACAATGCCCAAGTGTTGGTAGGTCAACTCAACTGTAGTCACAGTTCAAGGATGTTTTTCTGTCCTTCTTTTCCTTGCACTCTAGGAGTCTTCCTCTGAGATTGCCCCAAGTTGTTATACTCCAATAATGACTTGCTCTGGCTTGGCAGCCAGCCGTTTCAACACCAAGAGACAGGTTTTGAAAGGGCCTGAAGGAACTTAGCACATTTTCAAGAATAACCTGCACAGAAATCCCAACCTCAACAGAGTGATAATCAGCACAAAACCAGAGTCCCCTCCCATGTGCTGTCAGAGTTCTTACCTGAGATTTGATGTCTCTCTTCATTCTTTTACTAAGCTAAAGGACCCGTGCCCAGTTCTTCAAGTGACTTGTTCATCCAAACAGAAGGTTACTTTTGGATTCATGTCCTCTCAAACTATGGCTTAAAGCTTTTCTTCTAATGAAGTCAACTCTTCCATGAGGACAGAAGTCAGGTCTGCCTTATCTACTCTTCTGTCCTCATTCCTTTGCACAGCACCCAATAAATAGCAAGTGCTTGGTGAGTGTTTGTGGATTGCAGCAATGAATGAAATCTGACTAGCCAGTCAACACAGAATCACATTCAGACATCACATTTAGTTCATGTAGCATGGTTCAGACTTCCATAAAGAACAGGATTGTATTTTCTGTTTTTTCCCAAGGCTTTTCTAAAGATAGTAATCAGTCCCTGTTTAGTGAGTGTCATTTCTCTGTGGCCTAAAGATATGACATAAGTATCACTGTTCAGGGTGAATTCCCACCTACAAAATAAGTGAACTAATCAGACGTCAATTCTGAGCTGGGCCTTTTGTCAAATAAAGGACTGACTTCAGATCCAGCCCACTTGCTAAGGCCTACATCTTCACCGGCAGATGTCATCAACCCAGCAGCTGATCATTTGACTCCGACATCACTGGGCCCTCCTCCTAGTCATGGGATTCCTAAAACCACCCTGGCTGAAAATTTTGGGGTTTCTGAGCTCTCCCTTCTCCCTGCCCCATATCTAGCTGGCCAGTTTGTGTTTTGGATTGTGTTTCCTTGGGACCATCTTTCATGTGGGCTTTCCTTCTCTTTTTCACTGTTGGCCTGCTCGTCTACTTTCTGGATGGGTCTCAGGTCCACTTTTCTCCAGTTCATCTCACACAGAAATAGAAGATTAGCTTTCCCAAAACTCCATTTTCTTCATCTTTCCTCTTCATAATTTGGCAGAACTGGGAGGCACAAACCTGCCCTAAACTAGTTAAAAGCTTGGACTTTGGGGTGAAAAATTCTGAAGCCCCTCCTGACTTAGCCATCACTTACTGTGACCCTGCACAAACCACTTTCCCTCTCTGGGCCTCAATCTCCTACCTCTAAAATAAAAGCAAGTGTATCTACCCCTTAGGATTGTATCTATTCTTTACATACCAAGTGTCTGATAACAGATAGCTTATATGAATATTAATGTCATCACCGTTAATATTTTATTAATGTTTTATAATAATCTATTTTATCATTCAGGTCATGATCATCTTCATCTGTCCTGTATTCTGAGGACACAGTCTAGAGTAGAAGTATTAAAGAAGGAATGGATTAAAGACTGAAGGAGGAATTAAGAAGAGAATGAAGAATACAGGAAATGTGTGTAAACCTGGTATTTCAATCTGGAACCCAGTTCTGAGAGTAGGACGCTTTTGATTCCTCCTCTTCCTTTTTGCAAGCAAGGAACATTTTCAACACCATTACACGTATTCCTCCCAATCCATAGCTCGATGACAGAGCCAGAACTAGAGAACAGACCTATTTTCCACCTTGTGTCTCTGCCACCAGATCAGTATATTCCCAACTCTGATGGCTTAGCCCTTGATTTTGACACTGCATTTCTTAGAAAATTTCTGGTGGGCATGAGGGTCATAGTGGACCACATCCCCCCTTCCCTCAGCAGTGCTGAGGCAAAAGAGGAGGGAGCAGATGTGGATCCTTGCATTGCAGTAGACAGTCAAGGATTCTGGCCCTTATGTTTTATGTGAGGCTCCCTGACAATCACACTGCCTTTCATTTCTTCTCTCAGCCCAGAGGAACAGGGGTTAATGACTTTGTCCAAAGAAACAAAAGGCTCAGATCCAATTAAAAAGATCTCAGAAACAAGTCAGGCATGAAGAGTGTTCCAGAAACTCGACAATTGAATTTTTTTTCATTGATAAATGATCCTGCCATCATTGTAGATAGGGTAACATATCTAATTCCTATAATTCTATATCTATCTTCAAATGAAGCTGGCAGGAAACGCCTTGATGGAAGGAAGATCAATGGGACCAAAAGGAACATATTCCACTTCATTCCCCCTCCCTAAATTCAATTTCTCACCAGGTGCTCGGAGAGCCTCCATCTCCCTGTCTGAAGCCAGTTCTCATTTATCCAACCCTAGAGAAGATTACAGAGTCAATGGGTTTGCCAGACACCTAACCTAGCAAAGGCTTCAACCTTCTCCCCAAGAAAACCTCTTCCTCTTGGGAATTTCCCCTTCACATTCTCCATCCAGAAGAGAAAGAAATACACAGGGAAAGTGGAAAGAGAAGAGGAGGAGGGAGGACTGACAGGTCCAGGGAGCTCACAAACAAGAGAACCTGCCTCAGTATTACAAAGCCTTCTTGGTACTTGCTCTGTGCCTAAGTCAGACTTGATATGGCTCTTCTGAGCAAGCACTGACAGCCAAAGCATTTGCTTGGTAGCATTACCTCTGGTCTGCTACATGACAGACACAATGCTATGTGACAGACACAGTCTTATGTGACAGACATGATGCTACATGACAGTCACGATGCTATGCTCAGGGGATGCCAATATGAAGACAGAACACAATCCTGGAATGTAATGTTGTGCCACCTTGGGCAAGTTACTCCATTTTCTCATCTGTGACTCCATTTTCTCATCCATACAATGAGGATAATAATAAACCCCATATCAAAGATTTTGATGAGTACCAAATGAGTTATCACATATATAAAGCATCTCAGGGTCAGCCAAGACATATCATCAAAGTAGCATAGGACACTCGAGAATCAACAATTCCACCTGGACCTCCACACAAAAATGAGACTTGGGCTGGGCCTTTTAAAAAAATGAGTAAGGCTGGGTGTAGTGGCTCATGTCTGTAATCCTAGCATTTTGGGAGACCAAGGTTGGAGGATTGCTTGAGGCCCAGGATTTGAGTTGAACCTGGGCAACATAGCAAGATCCGTTTCTATTTTTTTTTAATGAGTAAGGTTTTAAAAAGAAAAAAGGAGCCGGGCTCGGTGGCACAGCCTGTAATCCCATGCCTTGGGAGGCTGAGGTGAGTGGATTATCTGAGCCCACAGGTTCGAGACCTACCTGGACAACTTGGCGAGACCTCATCTCTACAATAAATTTAAAAATTAGCTGGGCGTGGTAGCGCATGCCTGTAGTTCTAGTTACTTGGAAGGCTGAGGCAGAAGGATCGCTGGAGCCCAGCAGGTCAAGGCTGCAGTGGTCGAGAGCGGCCACTGCACTTCAGTCTGGGCAACAGAGTGAGACTCCAACTCAAAAAAAGAAAGAAAAAAAGAAAAAAGGGATGGAAAGGCCAGCCTGGAGGAGAGGCCATCATGAACAATGGCTCAGAGGTAAAAATACACACACACTCCTTGGATGGTAGGAGGCTGGAGTGCAGAGACAGCTGGGAGGAAAAGGTTGCCGGAGCCTCAGGCCTCCTCATCCAGGCTCAACTGGACCTACGCATTGGGTAGAAGTCCATCCACATTTTGAGTCTGAGGATGAGTGGTCCTGGAGAAGGAGCAGGGGGCAGGTAACTTCCACCGTTATTGTCACTTCCCATGGGTGGGACAGGAAGGATGGAAGTGATGTTTGGCCTAGGATGGGTTCAGTTAACTCCACGTTTCCAACAATGCTAATCCTTGGCCAAAATTGTGAGTGGAGCCTTCTGCTCTAGAATTTTCCCTCCCTCTGGGCACCACTTCACAAGCAGGCACTGCCCGCAGGCTTCCCTCTGCCTTTGCCTTCCAGAGCTCCCACCACCCTGAGGAAGAAGCAGCCCAGAGGCAGCACTGGGAAGACCATGGGTCGCAGAGATGACCCCAGCAGCCTCTGCCTCTGCCCTCCAACAGGGGTCCAGGCTGGCAGAGGGTGGTAAAGACAGAGAGCAGAAAGGAATTCAGAGGTAGACAGAGACAGAGGGAGGCACAGAGGGAAGCCAGGCTAAGCGTGCTGGTCTCCTTTTATGCTCCACCCTACACAGCCATGGTGACCAGTTGTGCAGAGGTGGCATGGGGTGGTCCCCCCGCATCACTCCCAGAGGCTCCTGTGAAGCTGCACTCCCTGACTCACCACTTGGGCTCTGCTGGTCACAGACCCCAGGCCCCAAGGGGGGGACACAGTCAGGGCTCTCCTAGAAACCATGCCTGCCATCTGTTCATTTCAGGCTTCTCCTGCTTGTGGACACATAGGCAAGGGAAGGAGTGACGCTGTTGGCGGGGTCCTAGCCAGGTGACCACAAAGGCCAAGTTGCTGCTCTACAGTACACAGCGGAAAGGAGTGCGATGGAATCCAGAGATCCCCTGGGATGTCTCGGGGCTTCCTGTGCCCTCTGATGACTCCGAATGGGCCATTGTACAAGCATGGCCTGGAAGCGTTCCCACCCCTGGAGAGGAAGGTCCAGGCTGTTCCACAGGTCAGTAGCTTTGTCCCAAAGTGCTCACCGAAGTGAGAGAGACGTGGACTTCGTGGTGGAGTATGTGATGGCGAGTCTCCATCAGACCTTGGGATGGGTTGCAATGCATAGACCCCGGCACGTTCCACTAACCCTCCCGTCCTCAGGCTTTTGTAGAGGTGGTGGCTGGCTGCACTTTGAAGTCACTGATAAAGTTGGCTTCATAGGGGGAGGGCATTCCAGATCTGACTGTGCTGGGAAGGACTGCACCTGATGTCCTGTCTTACCTTTTCCTGGCCTGCCTTTCTCTCCTGCTGCTGCTGTACTAACCAGCTCTGCATAGGTGTAAACAGAGCACATCTGCCTGGGTTGTCAGCTGTCACAGGAGTCCTGCTCCAAAGAGAGGCACCACTCAGAGCCACGGCGCTGCCACTGCAGACTCCAAACATCACCCCCAGGGACCCTGGCCATCTCCAATGCCATGTCTTGCCCCCAAGAGCCACTCACCTTAAGTGTGAGGTTGGTTCAGATGGTCTCATTCCAGGGGCCTTTTCCTGGCTCTCCCTTCACTTGCCCCAACCACTTGCAGCTGAGCCCGGATTTGGATAACAACAACACCCTTCACCAGGAAGGGTATTACTAGAACACTTTGAGAATTCCTTGTTCATACACACACACACACACACACACACAAAGTGAGACCTTTCCCTAATATAAATATCCAAGGTTTTGTCATGGTTTTAAGTTGCTCTATTTTCTGGAGCAAAGTTTTACACACACACACACACACACACACACACACACACACACACATACTGTCTTAAACATAAGTTGATAGGGTGTGAAACTGCATATCATTTACTATATAATGAAACACCTTAATGATACTCGTAGAAATAATGCCTTTTCTCTGAACCACTTCTCTTTTTAGCATGTAATGTATGTTATTACCCCAATTTCATCTGTTTCTCAGAAATACTTTGCAAAATCTATTTTCCTTGTTGGGAAACTAAATCCCCAGAGCAGGTACCCCTGTCTACATTGTTAGCAGGCATTTTGAAGTTTCTTTCGGGATGCATAACTCCACAGAATTGAGAATACAAATCTAGGAAATATTGGGAAGGTGTCTCATCTGGAAGGATGCCTCCTGGACTAAGCTTAAATTAGTATGAGGGAGGCTCCCGCCCTCAGAAGGCCTTGCCAGCTGTCTAGGACCATGAAGGTTATAAAGGTGAAGTCAATACCAGTGTAGATGGCCAAGAAGCAATTTTTAAATTAACTGGGACTTGTTTTTAAGTTTAAGTGACCAAAACACAACTCACAATAAAAGCAGAAAGGAAAAAGGTGGTGGAGAGGGGGGCTGTGGGGGCCTAGGTGCAACATACTCAGATATAGGAACTCAAAGGTCGTCAGGTCTCTCTTCCTCTCAGCTCTACTTCTTCCAGTGTGGTGGTCTCATTGTCTTTAACTGAAGAACAATCAACAGTCTTTTTTTTTTTTGAGATGGCATCTCACTCTGTTGCTCATGCTGGAGTGCAGTGGCATGCTCATGGCCACTGCAGCCTCGACCTGCCGGGCTCAGGCAATCCTTCTGCCTCAGCTTGCAAGTAGCTGGAATTACAGGCATGCACCACCACACCTGGCTAATTTTTTGATTTATTGTTGAGACAAGGTCTCACCATGTTGCCCAGGCTGGGTCTCAAACCCATGGGTACAGGCAATCCTGTTGCCTCTGCCTCCCAAAGTGCTAGGATTAAAGATGTGAGCTACTGCACCCAGCCGAAGAACAATCTTTATTGCAGAAAGTTCTAAGAATCATTGAGAAAATCCCAGTGAAGGATTCTGATTGGTCCTGCTCCTGTCACACTCCCACATATTAGTGTGGCCTGGAACATGGGACATTATGATTGGCCAGACTCTGGTCACATGCCCACATTTGTGGAGCAGGTACAACTGAGTGACAGTCCCACCAGAACCACATGGAATAAACAAAGGGACATTTCCCTAATGAAAGAGAATGCCAGAAAAAGGTGGACAGAAAACCAGGCAGACAAAACAATAAACACCTCTGAGACAGAAAAAAGATGGAATTCAGCCCTCAACCCACTAATGTATCTCTTCACACATACCTGCTGACTGCCAGATCTTGCAAGTTATCTGAAGAAACTGAGGTAAGCAACACTGCACCAAAATTTTACTCAATAAAAATTAATCCCTCCACCTGCATGCAAACAAGTCCAGGGAAATGACCCATTCTAACCCCTTGCCTCATTATGATACCAAAGGCCCCACCCCAGGCAGGCTTATCTGCCATTTTTGGTACACATGATATATGAAGTATGCATCTACATTACACTTGCATGGTTAGAACCCTTCCCAGCTCATGCTAACACACCTTTCTTTGACGTTACACCCCTTCCCTTATCTAACAAGAGGCACTGGCCATCTCCCTTCAAAGATCCAGCCAGACCGACTCTTCCTCCTGAGTCATCTCCCTTATGCTCGAATATAAGCCCCAGTGAAGCCTTATCTGGGAGTCTGTTTGACCTCGTGTCAACTTCTATTGCATGGGAGCCTAAGAACCCAAAGTCGATAGGTAACACCTAGAAATCTAGTGTCCTGGTTTTCTCAAGTTCCACTTAACCTCAGAGCAATTACTTCTGGTCCAAGAAAAGTGAAAAAGAGGGTTTATCTATATTCATATATACATACAGACAGAAGAGTGAAGAGAGACCCAGAGAATGTTCTACAATCTACCAGTCAGCATCACCACACAGAGAAACCTCTGCTTCCAGAGGAGAAGCCAAGTTCAAGTCCGAGATGATGAAAGCCAGAGGGAAAGTTCACTTCCTCCAGGGCTGCTCAGGGTGAGTGGAGGGGAGGTTGGTCAACACCAGGAAACCACGGCCAAGCCATCTCTACCGCCCCAACCAAGCCGAGGTGTACACTTGCCTCCTGCAGCCCAGTGGGACTCCACCGACCCGGCAACCTGCCACATTGAGCAGCACATTGAGCGCATCACCGACTATAGCTCTCTTTCTCCACCATCTTCTCAGATCCTGCTAAACAGAATTTGACTACCTATTCAGGATTTTGCCTTCTGCTCCTGTTTTGGCATTCCATGGGAGCTTAGACTTCATAATTTGGCTAAAATTTCGAAAACAGTTTTAGGGAAAACTAGTCCCACTCTATTAAAGTACTTACATGATTCTGCCTCCTTAAACACCCAAAGTCCTAATCCGTGTTCTCAAAATTCTGATCTTCATTACCCTTCCTGGTCTTCTCTCCCACAACTTCTCTTCATAAATACTTGCTTCATAAACACTATACTTTAAATGATTGTCCTTCAACTCGTTTTTTTTATTTCCCAGGCTCTGGGCTTTTGCTTATGCCATTCTTTTCACCCGGGTGCTTCTTTCTCCACCAAAATTCTAGTCTTTCTTCAAGTGTTAATGCAAAAACAATCCTTGTGGAGACTCTTGGGGCCACTGCAGTGGGACACAGTCAACATCATTGGTATTAGAATCTCTGGCGGCTGGGCATGGTGGCTCATCTCAACACTTTGAGAAGCCAAGGTAGATGGATTGCTTGAGCCCAGGACTCAAGACCCGCCTGGGCAACATAGTGAGACCCCATCTCTACAAAAAATACAAGAAAATTAGCCAGGTGTGGTGGTGCATACCTGTAGTCCCATATACTAATCAGGCTGAGGCAGAGAATAGTTTGAGCACAGGAGGTCAAGGCTGTGGTGAGCCAGGGATCATGCAACTGCCCTCCAACCTGGGCAACAGATTAAGACCATGTCTCCAAAACAAAAATCACTGGCATTGAAATAAGCTCATTTAATCACTTCCTAGTATGAGATTTCCCCATTTGTTTTTTATGGCATTTTGTCATAATTTTTACTTTATTTTTTATTTATTTATTTTTATTTATTTAATTTTTTTGAGTTGGAGTCTTACTCTGTCACCCAGACTGGAGTGCAGTGGCCGCTCCCGGCCACCGCAGCCTTGACCTGCTGGGCTCCAGCGAGCCTTCTGCCTCAGCCTTCCAAGTAGCTGGAACTACAGGCGCGCACTACCACGCCCAGCTAATTTTTTATTTAGTGGAGATGAGGTCTTGCCAAGTTGCCCAGGCAGGTCTCAAAGCCGCGGGCTCAGGCAATCCACTCACTTCAGTCTCCCAAAGCACAGGATTACAGGCTGAGCCATTAAGCCCAGCTTATTTTTATTTTTTAGAGACTAGATCTCACTCTGTTGCCCAGGCTGGAGTACAGTGGCACGATCATAACTCAAACTACTGGGCACAAGCAATTCTCCCATCTCAGCCTCCCAAAGTGCTGGGATTACAGGCACACCACCACCATTTCTGGCTAACTTTTTGATTTTTGTAGAGAGAGGGTCTCCATATATTGCCCAGGCTGGTCTCAAACTCCTGGCCTCAAGCGATCCTCCCACCTTGACCTTCCAAAGTTCTGGGATTACAGATGTGAGCCACCATATCTGGCCTCTGCCATCACTTTTTGAAAGTATTAATACATGCTCTGGGTCTAAAAAAAATACTGCCTTTGGATTTTTACAAGAATTTAAGGTTGAGCAAGAATTCTGAGTGTGCCATGCAAAATATGAGCCTTATCTTGTAAGCCGAGGAAAGTAGATTTATATGAATCTATGAATCTCAAAACAACATATAAAATGTCTGAGGATCTGATACTACAACTCTTACAGGTTTGAAATGTGGGGAGTTTGCTGCCAGGTGTCCATAAACTAGCCACTGACAAATACATTTATTAAAAGTTTTGTTGCCAGGCACGGTGGCTTATGCATGTAAACCCAGAACTTTGGGAAGCGGAGGCAAGAGGATTGCCTGAGCCCACGGATTCAAGACCAGCCTGAGCAACATGGCAAGACCTCGTCTCTACAATAAACCAAAAAATTAGCTGGGTGTGGTGATGCATGCCTGTAGTTTCAGCTACTTGGAAGACTGAAGCGGAAGGATTGCCAGAGCCCGGCAGGTTGAAGCTTTGGTGGCTGTGAGTGTGCCACTGCACTCCAGCCTGGGCGACAGAGTGAGACTCCTACTCAATAAATAAAAATAAAAGTTTTGTCTACAAAAAGACATGAACTATATTCTCAGGAAATCTAATCTATGAATGAGTTCCTAGGAATTGTAAGACTTGTCAGAGAGCACACAAGTGGTCAAAGCTTATGGAATATGCAAACGACATCTAACACAGTCTTCCTTTATGCAATTGCTTATTTCATTTTATGAATTTTTTACAAGTGCATTTTTTAGATTGTCTACTCAAGAGCTTCCTACTTGTTGGGATTCCATTTGGTTTGTGTGTGTCTGTGTGTGTGTGTGTGTGTGTGTGTGTGTGTGTGTGTGTGTGTGTGTCAGTCTCCCTCTGTCACCCAGGCTGGAGTGAAATGGCATGATCATGGCTCCCTACAGCCTTCAACTTCTGGGCTCAGGCGATCCTTCCACCTCAGTCTTCAATGTAGCTGGAACTACAAGTGCACGCCACCACTCCTGGCTAATTTTTTTGTAGAGATGAGCTCTCACTATATTGCTCAGGTTGGTGTTGAACTCCTGATCCCAAGCAATCCTCCTGGTTCAGCTTCCCAAAGTGCTGGGATTACAGGCATGAGCCACTGTGCCTGGCCAGTGATTCTGTTCTTTATCACAGTAAGCTGTTTCAGAGAGTTCCTGTTGGGCATCTTAGTTTTACAGATATCCGTTAAAATTCATTTCAAAAGCGGCGATTTCTTCTTACAATCAGGTTTCTAAAGTGTCTTTGCTCTGCCTTACCTGGTCACCCACTGCAATCTGGCTGTTGGTCTTACTACTACATTTCCTCTCGCCAAGGTTGTCAACACCAACTGTGAACGGGAATCCTTTGGGCCCCATGCTGCTTGACTTCTTTATGGGATTGACATTGGGGGCCATGTTATTGCTGTCGAAATGTATCCTCTGGTTTCAGTGACCACTCTTGGCTCTCCTCACGCATTGGGTGCTCTTCCTCCATCTCTTCCACAGGCTTCTCCTTCTCCACCTTCCTGTGGAATACGGGCAACTCCTTCCTCCACATTCTCCTGAGCAAGTGTGACTTTGCCAGTGACTGAACTCCCGCCGGTCCCACTGGACGCCTTCACCTGAGCATCCACCTTGCCCATCATCACACACAAAACCTGCTCCTCTTCCAAGGGTCCCCTCTCAGGAAGGGCGCCTCTTGCCTCTCTCTGCTGCTGGGAGCCTTGCAAGAGTCTCCTCTTTTCTCAGTACTCACATCTGATCAGGCGTTCGTGGTTCCTGAAAACCCTCCCAGCAGCCACCTCTCCCCTTGGCTTTGCCAGGACCTTAGAACACCTACTGCTTCTTGTCGGTGCTCGGTAGCCTCCCGACTGCTCTCTCTGCTTCCATTCCTGTCCTTCCCATCTGTCCTCCCATGCTGCCAGGATGATCTGAAAGTGGTATTATGTCTTGTCTCCAACCAGAATCATTCAATGACTTTAAATTCCCTGCAGGACACATCCCAAGTCCTCATCATGCACATGGGTGGGCCCCTACTCACCTGCCCTGTCTCCTCTCCTGCGTCTCCCCCACAAAACTCTGGAGCCAAGAAATTCCAGTTCTCCAAATATGGCAGCTGCCTTGGGCCTCTCCAACTCCCACATCATTTGTCTTCTCTGCCCGGGATGCCATCATCCTTCTGGTCTTCCAGGAAATCCATCCCTTGTTCTTCCTAGCTCAGCCCACAGGCTGTCTCCTCAGAAGCACTCTCTGATCCCCTAGACAATCCTAGGCTCTCCTTCATCTGTGGAGAAGATGAACTCAATACATGATAATAACTAGCCGTTAGTCAATAAATAGCCACGAATCAATCAATGATAATAACTAGCCTTTACTGAGCACCTACTGTGTGTCAGGCACCGTTTAAGCATCTTATATTTTAAATTATCATAACCGTATAAGGCAGATACTGTTCTTATTCCTATTTTATAAATGAGGAAAATCAAGATACACAGTGATTCAATAACTCATCCAAGGTCCCACAATTAGTTAACTAATTAGTGGTAGAATTGAGATTTGAAGTCAGGTAGCCTGTGCTTAAAAATGTCTCCACTCTGTGGCTTCCTTGACAGCAGTTACATTTTTATATCGAAATTCTTACTTGACCTGTTCGTGTTTCCTGCTGATGCATTTTTAATTTCTGCTTTCTCAGGGACTGTACAGGTCCAGGAAAACAAGGTTCAATGCATGTTTGGTAAAGGAATGTATGAATGAATAAAAGAATGAGTGAATGAATGAATAAGTGTCCACAGACCTCTTGTAGACCTGAATTAATTCTTCCAAATCTTTAGTCTGTTCTTTTTTCAGCATGAGTGTGACCTCTAAGCTGATGAATCCTGTGAAACCAAATCATACATTCAGTGTGCACAGCCTTTACTATCAAGAGGCGAAAACCATTAATCAAGCATCTCCTGTGTGCAAGTCAAGGAGGGAGTTCTGCTGAAATATATCCTGGCTCCTGCAGTCCACACGTGCAGAGGACTGGCCAGACAGGCCCTAGGGGCCACAGACTCACCTTCCCAGTCAGAGGACTGAGCCAAAGGTCTCATGGCCTGGGCACTGGGTCATGGATTTTGTTGCTTCCCTGTTTGCCTCTTCATCATATGAAGAATGGAGAGAAGAGGCCACCAGGGACAGGTTCACATGCCACCATCTCATCTCCCAAGCTCTTTCTTCCATCCAACTTCCGTCCATCTTGACTTTGCTGATTTTGCTTCAGGTTCTTTCCAGAGGAGATGCATGTCCTCCAGCCCTGTCTGCTTCACTCCTGCCCTGCAGAAAACCCTAAAGTACACCATAAACGAGGTCACTGGGGTTGACTCCTTTCTCCACCCTAAGGGCTTTCAAGCTAATGGCAGCCTTGAAGACTGTCTAAGCATGGGAAGTTGTGTGACCATGCCACACCCCTGACTCCAGAGCTAGGTCGCCTGGCTATGAATCTTGATGCCAACCCTTACTCATTCTGACTGAGCAAGCTATTTGGCCTCTTGACACCTCAGTT
This sequence comes from Cephalopachus bancanus, assembly GCA_027257055.1. Classification (NCBI taxonomy): domain Eukaryota; kingdom Metazoa; phylum Chordata; class Mammalia; order Primates; family Tarsiidae; genus Cephalopachus; species Cephalopachus bancanus. The sequence continues at coordinate 1,818,696 of JAPVLO010000104.1, forward strand.
CCCACATCTGTAAAATAGGTTAGTCACAGTACATCTCTCAGAGGATAGTGGAGGGTCTAAAATAACATAATAATAAATATAAAATTCTTAGAAAATTGCCTGACACGTAGTAAATGCTCAATAAATTCTTGTTCCCTGTGTGGTTACCTGGTTCTGGAATTTCACGAGGACTCTCACTTAGCCTTGAAAGGCCTCAGAGAAAAGGAAATGAACATTTGTTGGGCCTGTACCATGTGCCAACTTCTCTGCTCAGGTTCCTTTAGGGCTCTAAGGAAAGTATTATTATCTCATTTTTACTGATGAAGACATCAGCTTTATTGAAATGCATAAAGAATAAAGTGATTTTCCCAATGTCACAGGATAAGTGGCAAAACCAGAATTTGAATCCACATTGTTTCTATTCCAAAGCCTTTTGCTCACTGCACTTCTGCTCATGGCTCACCGCAGCCTCCAATTCCTGAGCTCAAGCAATCCTTCCACCTTAGCCTCCCAAGTAGCTGGGACTATCGGCATGCACCACAATGCCTGGCTAATTTTTTTTAATTTTTTGTAGAGACGAGGTCTCACTATGTTGTCCAGGCTGGTCTCAAACTTCTGGGCTCAAGCAATCCTCCCGCTTTGGCTTCAAAGTGCTGGGATTATAGGCGTGAACCACCATGCCCAGCCTGATGTCCTAATGCTTGTCCTTACAGAAGTTTATGAACAGAAAATATGATAAAACCCAAAAGTAAGAAGTTTCTCAGAGATATAAGAGCAAACGATACTTCTGCCGGAAGGAACACTCTGATCGTCACAGCAGATTAGCACATGCTTAAAATACAGGTCTCTTCAAGGGAACTCTGAAAACTTGGAGAATATTTCTCACTCATCCTTGACAGAGTCATATTTGAGTCTGCAAATGGAGGTATATTTGGGAATGACACTGGAATTGTGAAAAGTTGTGTCCAATACACAACATCTCTATTCTTCTGAACCCTGGGGATATGGATGTCAGAGGAAGATGCTCTGCTCTCCTGCATGAATCCTTCATTTGGGGAGTGTCAAGTAAATGGCTATTATGGGGAGCCACAGTCCCTCTGTGATAGAGATATCTAGGCTAAACCTACAGGATCTGGACAGAGTATCAAGGAGGAGGATCTCTGACCAAAAGAAGCAGCAACAACAGATGTTTCAGTCTGTGGCTACTTGAAGCCCCACAGTCCTACAGGGCACCAAGAGTGGAGCATCTCACCAAAGCCAGTCTCCCAGAGACAGCCATGGGGAGAACCATCCAACAGACCAGCGGGACCAATGCAGAGACCATGGGGCAGAAGACATATCGTCCACAAGACCAGATCCATGGGACTCCTGTTCATGGACATCCTGGACAAGTAACAACAGTGTTATGATGTTGCAACCCAGTAATGTACATGATGATATATGTATATGCTAGGGGCCAGAGAACAGCAGATTGATAACTTCATTCAGAGCAAACCAATTGGATGTCACTGATAGATTCATGATTCATCCAAGACATGTTCAAGGTGTCAAAGACCACCGAGTCCCCTCCCCGGTGATTCTTACAAGCCTCACCTTTTGCCTTGCAAAATACTTTTATTTAGATTATTAGTATAAAAGTTCTAGGATTCATAAAGTTAAATGCCTTCTAAAATCTTGGTACCTTGCCCAGCAAAACTTTACCATCACAACTTTGATTTAACACGAGCAAAGGGAAAGACAGCCTATGCAAATGTGGGCTGGTCAGCCTTGACACTCAGAAAAAAGTCATAAAGGCAGCCACCGGCAGGGCCCATGACAGTAATGTCCTGGAGAGATGGACACTTAAGTGATCCAGAGGCCCTTGTCAAAAGATCCTTTGGGCCATCTTCACCTCATACTGTTCGTTACACACTTAATCGAGCATTCCTTGTTCTGCTCCCAAATGTGTTGACTGAGTAGGAGATAGGGAATTGGGTTTGCCACCCCCTCCGATACATCCATTTATAGCCCTTGATTTACATAAAGGCTGCAAGTCACTGGGGTAAATCTCACATCCTGGCATTCGGTTTAAACAACACAGCAGGTACTTAGTGGAGGATGGGCTTGGTGCGGAGTTGAGGCAAGGGTGTGGGATGTTCAGGGACGGTGCAATGTGCTTGTGCCCTCCTTCCCTGCATTCTCTGCCATAGCACTGACATTTGCACTTGATAAGTTTCTGGTGCCCACATCTAGAGACAAATGTCTTCCTCTGCCCCTTGTCTTTGCCATATCCCAGTTTGGTGGGGAGCAGGGAGACCAGGGAAAGCTAGCTTAGATGAAGCAAAAATAGGGGTGTTGAGGGCTACTATGCCATAGGGATGACTTGAGCTATGATGAATCAAACCCAATGTCATGGCCTTGTGACTGGGAGGGGAGAGTGACTCCCAGTATGGTGTGGCAACCGACACTGGAATCTATCCTGATCCAGCTCTGCTGGTGCCACATGTGTGCCTTTTGAGAAAGAGTTTGTGCAAACAGCTGTGCTCTGAGATCATTGCATAACTAATAAGACATCTTTCTTTAGGGCATGGACAAAGGACCTTGAGCCTTGTAGAACTGTCACGATTTGAGTGTGCATCTAGCTGTGATAGCTATTATAAATAGAATTCATGTATGTACAATATAAGCCACATCCCCTGAGTCTCTAAACCTATTGGGAGAAAATAAGCCTGGAAAAGGCTAGGATTCCGCAGCAAGCACAGGGGTTCAGAGCCAACAAGCTTTGGATCTTATTGAGAAGACCTCTTTATTCCCAATCTGACAAGGTGAGAAATACCTGAGATATAAGTGATTACCAATCTTGCCCCCACAAATATTTTTGGCCTTTAAGGCATTGGTTTCTGATGACTTTGTTGATCTATTTTTCCTGTTTAAAGCCAATCCTCCCCTTGTTCACTGCATCCCAACCCTCTCACTTACCTGTGGATTTTGCTCCAGAGATTCCCTCCCTTCTCTTACATTACTGGTTTGTCTTTTTCTATTGGATTGTTAACATGAGCATACAAGCAAGCTATTGCTTCTCCTATCTTAAAAGCAAACTAACCTTTTCCTAACCCTACCTCTCCCTGGCTCTGGCCCTCTTTATTTGCTCTCTTTCATATTAAATGCTTCAAAAGTGCTATGGATGCTAGTCAAGAACTTTCCTATTATTCTCTCTTAAACACTCCAATCAGGTTCTTGCTCCTAAAATTGCTCCTATAAAAGTTACCAGCTAATACAATACCAAATTATTGTATTAGCATATACTTGAAAAAAAATTAGAAAATTAAATTTCTACACATTTCTAAGTCCAGTGATACATTTTTAATTCTCATCTAACTTGATCTACCAGCAGCACTTGGAATGACTTGTCATGCATTCCTTTCCAATTCACTGTTTCACTTGGTTTCCTGGATAGCCCACTCCCAAACTTTGTTTCTCCTCCTATCCCAGTGATTCCATTTTTTTTTTTAGAAAGTAGGATTTATTGAGCTGACAGAAAAGCTCCCACAGAGGGAGGGGACCTGAAGAGGTTGCCAGTGATTCCATTTTTAAACTTCTTTTGTTGTTTCTTTTCTCCCCAGTGACTTCATGCTGGAGTGGGCCTTTTCTCTGTGTACATTCACTCCCTTGATGATCTGATTCTGTCTCATTGTTTTAATCCAATCTAGTCCTCAGTGACTCCCAAGCTTTTATCATCAGTCCAGGCCTTTCTCCTTAACTAGAGAGTCATGTGTCCAACTGCCTGCTGGACACATATTTTCACTTCGCATGCTTGAAACTTGATTCCTGATCCCCAAAAGTATTCTTTCCTATTACAGTTGATGGCAACTCTATCTTTCCAGTTGCTCGAGCCCAAAACTGAATTTATTATTGACTCCAGTGTTTTCCTCACAATCTCCACATACAATATGTCTGGAAATTTTGCATTTCAAAATACGACCATAATTTACTACTTCTTTCTACTTCCATTGCTACACCCTAGTCTGAACCACTGGTATCTTTCTTCTATGCCTATGATAATCTCCTCATAACGCTCCCTGCCTCTCTCTCTGTGGCCTCTCCAATCTATTTTTAACACAGTAGTCACAGTAATCTATTTTTAATGAGAAAATATTTAATATTTAAAAATCCATCCATATAATTAATCATATTAACAGAATATTGAGAAAAAATAAATAATTTTCTCAATAGATGTTGAAAAATCATTGGATAAAGTTCAAAACCAATTCTTAATTAAAAAAGAAAACTCTCGCTACACTAGGAATAGAAAGGAACTTCCTTAAAAGAAAAAAAAACCAAGGCCAGGTGCAATGGCTCATGCCTATAATCCCAGCATTTTGGGAGGCTGAGGTGAGAGGATTGCCTGAGCCTACAGATTCTAGACCAACCCGGGCAACTTGGTGAGACCCCAACCCTCTACAATAAATCAAAAAATTAACCAGGCGTGGTAGTGTGGGCCCGTTCCCAGCTACTTGGAAGGCTGAGGCGAAAGGATAGCCTGAGTCCAGCAGGTCGAGGCCGCAGTGGCCAGGAGAGTACCACTGTTCTCCAGCCTGGGTGTCAGAGTGAGACTCCTATTCAAAAAAAAAAAAAAAGAAAGAAAGAAAGAAAGAAAAAGAAAAAAACCAAAGGTATCTGCAAAAACAAAAAAAAATTGCACCTAACATCATACTTAGTGGTGAAATATTGAAATACTTCTCTTCTAAAGTCAGGAGCAACACAAGTATGGTCATTGTTACTGTTCTTTTCAACATTGTATCGGAGGTTCTACCAGTACAATGAGGCAATAATAAAACTACAAAGTTTAAAGATTAGAAGGGAATAAGTAAAATTCTTTCATTCACAGATGACATAATAGTATATACAGAAATTCCCCCAAATAACCTACAAACTATTAGAATTAATAAGTGAATTGAACAAGATTGCTGGATACAAGGTGAATTTATAAAACAAATTATTGTATTACAATATACTTTAAAAATTAGAAAATTAAATGAAAAATACCATTTAAAGTAGCATCAAAAATAATCAAATACCTAATAAAAATCGAACAAAAGATGTGTAAGACTTTGAAACTAAAATCCACAAAGTATCACTGAGAGAAGTTAAAGAAGAGCTAAATAAATGGAGTAATAGTATATGTACATTGGATGGAAGATTCAATATGGTTAAGATGCCAACTTTTGCCAAACTGATCTATAGATTCAGTTCATTTCCTGTCAAAATCATGGCAAGATTGTTTCTGGAAATTGACAAGACAATTCTAAAATTTATAAAAATGCAAAGAACTTAGAATAATCAAGACAATGTTGAAGAACAAACAAGTTAAAGGATTTCACACTTCTAGATTTCAAGACCGACTATAAAGATACAGCAATTAGGCAGTGTGGTATGGGTACAAACGTAGACAAATAGGTTAATGGAACAGAATAGAGAGACCTACACATATGTCATCACTTGACTTACAAAAAAAGATAGCAAGAGAACAAAAGAAAGAAAGATAAAGAAAGACATCCACTGCAATTCAGTAGAAAAGAATAGACTTTCCTTAAAATAATGCTTAAGCAATCAGATATTCTATGAAAAAAATTAACTCTGACTTCTACCTCACACCATACACATAAAATAATTCTAGATAGATCATATCTCTAAATGCAAAAGCCAGACCATATTCATAACAAGGAAAATGATAAATTGGATTACTTTAAATTAAAAATGTCTGTTCATCAAAACACATAATTAAGAGATTATTAGATAAGCTGTAGACTGGAAGAAGATGTTCATGTTACAAATATCTGACATAGATAGAACTCTTACAAAAAAAAGAACACAAACCATTTTTTAAATGAGAAAAATGTTTAAACAGGTATTTTATATAAGATTAATTCAAAAGGCCAATAAGCATGTGAAAAGGTGTTAAAAAACATTACAAATTTGGAAAGTACAAATTTCCATAACTATCAGAATGGATAAAATTTAAAACTGATAATACCAAGTGTTGGTGAGGATGTGGAGCAACTAGAATTCTTCATACATTATAGGAGGGAGTGAAATCAGCTCAACTACTTTAAAATATCTACTATAGCTAAATATTTGTCTACCTTATGATTGAGAAATTGTACTCTCAGATGTAATTCTTTTAGGTAGGTATATATCCAAGATAAATGAGTGTATATGTCCATTAAAAGACATGCACAAGGATCTTCATAGTAGCCAAAAATTGGAAACAAATCAACTGCTAACAGAATGAATAAACTGTGGTATAACCATATCATAAAATACTATGCTTCAATAAAAAAAACAAACTTTTGCTATAAACAATCACATCAATGAATCTTGCAGATAAAATGGTGAACTAAAATAGCCAGACACAAAGGACCACATATTGTATGATTCCTTCTATAAGAAATTCGGAACCAGGCAATATTAATCTGGGATGATAGAAGTCAGAATAGCCAGGCTCAGTGGCTCGGCCTGTAATCCCGCGCCTTGGGAGGCTGAGGTGAGTGGATTGCCTGAGCCCGCGGGTTCAAGACCTGCCTGGGCAACTTGGTGAGACCTCATCTCTACAATAAATAAAAAATCAGCCGGGCGTGGTAGCACGCGCCTGTAATTCCGGCTACTTGGAAGGCTGAGGCGGAAGGATCGCCGGAGCCCAGCAGATCAAGGCTGTGGTGGCCAGGAGTGGCCACTGTACTCCAGTCTGGGCAACAGAGTGAGATTCCAACTCAAAAAAAAAAAAAAATCAGAATAGTGATTACCTTGGATAGTGATGATGGGGTTATGAATTAAGAACTGACAAGGGAATTTTCAGTGCTGAAAATGTTTTATGTCAGGGTACCAGCCCCGACCAAAGAGGGAAGGGTTAGGACCGCAACGGAGATTCCAGATGGCGAGAAGAGACCACTCAGAGGCGATTTCTTCTGGGAACAGTCTGGCCAAGACTGAAGCCAAATTTTATTCAGACACCTTCCAACTTATATACCATTTTTCATACCCTCCAGCAGTGTGATAATCACTTGTTGGGGGCGTACAAACTCCATGATGTATATTGCGATTTACAAACTATGCATCACAAGATTATCACGAGACTTGCAAGCCCCAAGCAGGCGTGCCTTACAAATCTCACATCAAGGTCACAGGTGCACAAATACAGTTCGTTTAAAAGTGTCTTCCATAGTGTTCAACAAATCATTCATATTATACTCTTTGTTCTAAACCCTGATTAATACAAAAACTTTCTTAGTTAACTCTAGGTTCAATCCAAGTTCACTGACTCCCAATATTTTTTAACGACCGATATTATCAACTTAACACTATACTATAATCTATTAGTTGATTTAATTTTTATTTATTCCATTAACCTATTACGATTCAACATAGTGGCCTGTAATTCTACAACAATTAATTCAAAACTTATTCCTTACCATGACTTATATGAGTTTCGGGATCTAGTGTTTGGACTTTAATACTATGCTATATCTCATTAAGTTAATACCTTATCATTAAATCTTGTAATTAACATTGATGTATGATTTTAGAATCATAACACTATAATTCTCATTCTATTCTAATAAAACTATGACTTTAACCCAAAACTTAAATCTTTTTTCCTAGTATATTAATACATGGCTACGTGTAAAATTTCCTATTGTCATATTAGAAGCAAAAACTACAGCGTTGGGAAAGTTTCGGTATACTAATCAAAGGATCTTAAAATTGGCCTACAGGAACAGGAACTAAAGTCATAATCTGAAAAAAGGAAACTTAAAAAGCTTAAACAAAACCTAAAAGTTTTCTACGAATGCTTATTACTGTTTAAATCTTTCCGATGGAAATTATATCATTTTAAATGAATGTTTTATCCGAACAAGTCTATTCTAAAAATCAAATAGTGTCTGTCACACTCTTGGATAATGGACTGCACGGTTACTATGGAAATGGCCACGGGCTGAAGCAAGCAGTTTCGGCATGTAACGAAACTAGAAAAACGTCCTGAAGAAAAACGCCCTGCCCGGCTAAAAGGCGGGGCAATAAAACTATTATAATTTAGTTTCTAATCTTAATCCTAGGAGGAACTACCTTTGGGAACAAGAGCTGAAGAAAAACGCCCTGCCCAGCTAAAAGGCGGGGCAATAAAACTATTATGATAATTTAGTTTCTAATCCTAATCCTAGGAGGAACTGCCTTTGGGAACAAGAGTTGACTCACCAGCCTACCAGGAATAGAAGTTAAAGAAAATCTAAAAAGAAGTAAGATTTAGAAAGGACAAGGTCATTCTGCTGTATAACCTTTCATCAGGCGTATAGAGATTTTATTTATAAGTTTTACTGCCATGTATGCACGCTGGTCACCAATCACACGCCAACATTATAGGTATAACTGATATCCTATGTCAGAGGCGATCCTCCAGATGGGCCTTCACAGGCCTCAGCCATGTAGCCACAGATGTTGGCTCCCAACAGTTTTATATCTTGATCTGGATGATGGTCACAAGGGTATATTCATGAAAATATTCATAATCTGTACTTTACTGTAAATTATACCTCAATCAAAAAGACATCATGTAACTGAAATGTCTAATGATTAAGTGATGTTATATCTGAAAATCAGGAAGGAGGAGGAATAAACGGGGCATATATTTATAAAATGTTGATGAGTTGATCATTGTTAAATTGACAGGTGCACGGGGTTTTATTATACTAGTCTGTCTGCATTTTTGTTTTAAAATTTCCATTATAAAGAGTTTAAAAACAAATAAAAAAGTAATTAAATAAAAAGTCAAATGATGTCATCACTCTGCATACAAACTTGTCTTGACTTCCATCTCATTTGGAATAAAAACCAAAGAGTATACAATGGCTACAAGGACCTATAGGCTGTGCTCCTATGGCCTCTGCTCTTACTGCCTATCCTCACTCACCCATTCCAGTGACAATGGCATTTTCCCTCCTTAGGACCTTTGCTTAGACTGTTTTCTCTGCCGAGGATGTTCTCCCAATGCATACACATACCTCCTTCAATCTTGGTTCAAACATCACCTTCTCAATGAGAACACACAGATCACCCTTTTAAAAATAGAAACCTATCTGCATAGCCTTCCTGACTCCCTTCACCCTAACATATTCCACTCGTAGAAATAATTATCACATTATTTACTTATTTATTGTTTTTGTTTATTATCATTTATTGTTGTTATTGTTTTTTGTCCATCTTCTCCTCCACCTCTCCTCTAAAATGCAAACTCTTCAAAAGAAAACACATTTGTATATTTTGCTGATGAAAGTATTCTAAGCACCTAATAGTACCAAGGTCCTAACACACGTATTTTTTGAGATAGTATGTGCTCAAAAAATACTTTTTAAGTGAACCAGGGGATAAACAGTAACACCGATGTTGACCTGACCTCCATGCCTCTTGACTACAGGAAGAGAATGTGCTGGTCGTGCCATCAAGATTTCTTCTGGCTCATATAAGAGTTACATTTTTGTTTAAAATGGCATATGTAGGCTAGACTCAGTGGCTCAGCGTGTAATCCTAGCACTTTGGGAGGTCGAGGTGAGTGGATTGCCTGAGTCCACGGGTTCAAGACAAGTCCGGGCAACTTGGCGAGACCTTGTCTATACCATAAATCAAAAATTAGCCAGGCATGGTAGTGTACTCCTGTAGTTCCAGCTACTTGGAAGGCTGAGGCGGAAGGATCACCAGAGTCCAGCAGGTCGACACTGGGGTGGCCGTGAGTGTGCCACTGCACTCCAGCCTGGGTGACAGAGTGAGACTCAACTCAAAAAATAAAAAAATAAAAAAGCATATGTGGTTCTTTGGTGGTATATTGTGCTTGTTGGGCAAAGAGCCTGCCAATCTTGTTTTTCCTTATATCTTAATGAGGACGATCTTCAGAGCCCTGAAAGAGGGAGCTCTAGAAGCCTAACTAACCTGACCTTCTCAGCTCCAGTCAGTTTGAGAAGAGTAAACCCACAACACAGGAATAGCCAGACTGTTGGCGGGCCAGTGTCTCTCAAGAATTTGAATCACAAAACACAGAGACCAGTCAGCAATGGTGGATGCCCGACCTGAATAGGTTGGGTCTTGCAAAGGCAGAGGGTGAGCCCCAAGGAGCTGTCAGGCAGGGGTCTGTGGCCTGTGAGGAACAAGAGGGCAACCTCTGTCCTGACTCTCTACTCCCACTTACAGTGTCTGTCCCCATGGGGTCCAGGAGGACTCTCTGTCTCCTGGACTTGATGCCCTGTTGAATCCTTAAAATAAACCTTCTTTATTCCAGTTTGAGTGACTGTGTATTGAAACAGCATCCCCAGACCAGGGCGCCCAAGCCCTGATGTGCCTGATCCTTGAGGCAATCCAATGGAGGCATATCAGTGGACCCTAGGACCTAGAACACGGGCCCAGAGTGACCAATGCCAACCCCTGGGCTGGAGTCTCAGAAATATGGATTCAAATGCAAATGGTATGAAATAAGGGCTGGGAATACATGTTTATTCAGATGTGCAAATCAGTTTGGGGAATCACTTTAGGCTACCATTTCCAGATACAGACTCTTAACCCATTTCTGCAGAGTAAATGTAGCTCTTTTTATAATTTGGGACAGAATTTGCACTGTAAGCACATGAAGGTATGTCTTATTACACATACCTAGGCCATTTTTCTCCCCTGTGTAACTGGTGCACTAAAGATGCAAAAGCATCCTCAGTAACCCTCAGGATTTCCCTGAGAAGTGAGTTCCCTTTTCTGGCAGCATTACCTTGGTCTGTAATATGCAAATTCATACAAATGAAAAACAGCAAAGCCCCTTGGTAGGCAGCCAACCCTGCTCCTCCTATTCTATGGAGGTCACGGAGTCCTACACCAGGGTCACACTGACAGAGGAGTGGGCGGGGTAGGGACTTAGTAGATTTTGTAACCCATAACAGTCCAAGTGATGTATCTGAGATAAAAGACTAATCAAATTTCATGCTCCAAGGCATGAGCTGATTACTGCTGGGCAAAGAGGGGATTTATTCCCTGAGGTTCTGACAGGCACAAGGGCCAGGAGTATTTTGTGAAGCTTCACACACTACTGACCACTTCTAGAAAGGAAGACCCATGAGTCAAGAGGCCTAATGCCACTGTCTTGGGTCCTGTGGTTTCTCAGATCAAAGGCAAAAAGATGGCATAGGAGAAACTTCAAAGGCAAAGAATTTGCTAAGAAAGATGGACCAGAACTGTATGCAATGTTCTTGGGACTCCCTAGAGAACTTGTGTGCCAGGGCTTCAGGAGAAGGAGAATTCTGAAGACCCCTGCCCCTTTCCACTGGTATCCTAACAGCTGTGAGAATCAGTCTTACCATCTGAAATCAGGAAAATGGTGGTGCCTGCTTCTTGAGGTGGTTATGAAGATAAAGGTGAGCAAGACTGCATCACGGGAAGGGTTACAGGTGGTGCCCAAACACTATTAATCCGACAAAATGGGAGGCATCAGAGCACAGGACCTTGGCTGAGAGACGAGAGACGGGAATCCTTAGGCTTAATGGCTCTGTGTAGTTAAGAACTTTGGCTCCAAATCAGAAGCATACAGAGAGCTCCAAAACATAGAATTTTAAGGGTACTATAAAACAAAAAAAATCCTAAGCCTCACAATTGATTATTCAACTTCCAAGGCAATCCTCAGGCCCCAACAGAAGGTGGGCTGCCAGCACTGTCTGACACCCAAAATATTTGTTTTCCCGTGACCATGTAGACTGTGGCCATGGGGGCAACAAACCAAGAAGATCCTTCCGGGAATAGATCTGGGCTCTGAAGGTGACCCAACCATGGTGATAACAACCATAACTCCGTCCTATTCCCAGGACTTTTCCAGCCGAGGATCTTCTCAGTCACCACTGAGATGAGACTAAGCTACGCCTCCCAGGGCAACCCTCAAGCCCACACCAGGATGCTGTGCCTTCAGCCAGTCGCCCTGCAGCAGGCCAGTCCCTCTCTCCTCTCCCTAAGCAAGTCCGACTCATTCTTTGGATCTTACATCAAATCTGTCCACTTCTTGCCAAAGTCTTTTCTAACCACCCCAGGCCACAGAACACTTCCTTCCTCAGAATTCTTTATAACTTTTTACTAAGCATTGATGTTGTGCATGGTGATAATCTCTATCCTTGTTGCATTGAACAAATATAAAGGCAGTATGTTTCAGAGAAAAGGGCTCTGGCTTTGAAGACAGGCCTTGGTGACAAACCCTTGTTAGCTTTGTGGATTTTGTTTTGTTGTTGTAAGTCAGTGTTTCACTCTGTCACCCAGGCTAGAATGTAATGGCACAATCATGGCTCACCACAACCTCGGCCTCTTGGGCTCAGGTGATCCTTCTGCCTCAGCCTCCTGAGTAGCTGGGACAATAGTCGTACACCCGACTAATTCTTTTATTTTTGTAGAGATGACAGCACGCTATGTTGCCTAGGTGGTCTCAAACTCCTGAGCTCAAATAATCCTCTCACCTTAGCCTCCCAAAGTGCTGGGATTACAGGCACAAGCCACCCCCTGCTCCCCGGGCAGCTGAGTGAACTCGGGGAAGTCCTCACCCTCTCTGAGACATGGGGTCTTCATCTGTTAAATGCAGATAATCATTCTTTGTAGGGTAACGTGGAAGATTAAAATATACATGTAAATCACTTGGCATATGGTAGGCATATCATACATTGGCTATTTTAATACTTTTCTCATTGAGTTTTTCATATGCTTCTGTTTTATATATGTAACTAAATTTTAAGTTGTTTAGGAATAGAGTCTTATACATTTACATATTCTTCATAAGTTAATGCCCACAATAAGTGGAAATATAGTCATGTGGTACTTAATGATGGGGATGGATTCTGAGACAAAGCATCATTTGGCTATTTCATCTTTGCTTGAACATCACAGAGTGTATTTACACAAATCTAGATTGTAGAGTATGTTACACACCTAGGCTACATGATATAATCTGTTGCTTCTAGGCTACAAACCTGTCCAGCGTGTGACTGTGCTGAATACTGCAGGCAATTGGAACACAGTGGTAGGTTTTTGTATATCTAAACATAGAAAAAATACAGTAAAAATATGGGAATTATAATCTGTGGGACCACCATCACTTGACCAAAATGTCATTAGGTGATACATGATTACATTTGTGACTAAAGACTAAAGTACCCTTGGTGTAAAGCTATTTTCTTTCCTTTGGTGTTCCAAAATACTACCATAAGAAGAGCAGACCTAAATCTCTGTCCATAGCAAATATCTTCTTTCTAATAGTTCTGGAAGCAAATTATCAGCAGAGCATTGTTGGGATCTGGGACCTTGACATCCAGACACCGAGAATTAGGGATGGAGTCTGCATGCCAAGAATAAAACTATAGCCAAAATTGAAATATGGACTAGAAATCTTTCTATTCCCCAATGGAAGTGGGAGGGGAGTAAGCGTAAGACCTCAGAAAAGAACCAGGGCAATACATTCAGGTACCAGAAACCAGTAATAAGAAGGACTTTGTGACAAAATCAGGTATTTTTTTCTGTTTTTTGTAGAGGCAGGGTCTCTCTCTGTTACCCAGGATGGTCTTGAACTCCTGACTTGAAGGGATCCTCGCATCTTGGTCTCTCAAAGTGCTGAGATGATAGGCACGAGCCACCACGCCTGGTCCAAAATCAGTTCTTCTGACCAGAATCCAAGTTTTTATTTGCTATCTGTACCAGTCCGTTCTGCTTTGACACTCCAGTTTAACAGGAACCTGGGGGCACCTGGCTGAGGTGTGTTCCCAAAGTTTCTACCAGGAAGAGACTAACACATGTTTTCTCTTAAAAACTGAACCAGAAAAAGAAAAAGGGAAAAAAAATCCTTCAAGGCATATAACCTGATTTATTTTTAAACTTCTCCAAGAGCAACCACATTCCATTTCTGTAGTGCCAAAAAAGGCAGAGAAAATTATTGAGCTTCTAAAACATAAAGAGAGGGAAGGGGCCGCCACTGTTGCATGGTGTCTAGAAACTCAGTCAACGTGATCCTCCCACATTGCATCCCAGAAAGAAAAAATACTGCAACCCTCTTCCATTCATCCAACAACCTCCAAGTAAGCTCTGGGCCATTTCCTTCTTGCTTTCACAGATTTAATGATCTTTCTTGAAAGACTTCTGTGTGTTCCAGGGCAAAAAAGCTTCCCATGCCAAGTCCAACTCTCCCATGTCTGGGCGGGCTCCCTGATGTAGCACCAGAGCTCTGCACACTTCCTCACCTGGACTTCCTCTTCTGCCACCAGGCATTGCACTGCCATCAGCCTTGGAAAAGCCTCATAACTCAGGATGACAATATCAAGACCATTAAGCCTACATACTTCAGCAAAACTGCCTCCTTGCTGTCTCTGCTCCAGGTTATAAAGATTTCTCACAGTTTACACAAGCCCCTCAAGCCCTGGACTTGACAGGTTGCCCTCAGAAGACCACTTCCAAGACCAAAGCCATTTTTCACTCAAGCATTCTGTCTGTGGAGGCCTCAAGTTTACCATACAGCAATGTTGATGGTGATAGCTCTGAGGTATTGTCCAGGCAAGGCCCATTGCTCAGATCTCAGAACTGGTGATCAGAGTTAGCTGGACTACCTCAAAACATACACTCATTCATACATGTGGATTGGAGAAAATCCATAGCCCAAAGTGAGTACTAGAATCTTCTCACTAGGATTAGAATAAACTTGTCAAGATGGTGCAAAATCAAGATCCCCAAGCTGAGTGCAAGAATCATGAAAATTACCATATAACCAGAAACACGTCTGGAGCTTAGTAGAGAGGACATTTTTCCTTGAGCCAATAACATTTGAGCTTTACTGAAACTAACAATTTTCAGTGGCCAATATCTTAGCTTCCCCTCTCAACCCCACATCCCAACTTCCACCTCTTGGCAGACTAGCAACAGCTAAAGGATGACATTGTCAGACAGCCATGTTTTAAAACAAGTGCCAAAGACGAGAGTATACATGTCAAAATTTGCAAATGCATATGATGTTTGCCAAGGAATCCATTCATTTTCTCTGGTGTTGTAGACAAAGGCTACAAGATGGAACAATCTGAGTCTCTTGTGCCTCTCTAGTGCTTGATGATATAATCTTTATTGTTGTTACATTGTTCAACAGTTATATTTCATATATATATATATATATATATATATTTGTTGTTGTTGTTGTTTTTGTTTTTAGGTGGTTGGGTTACAGTTTGGTTTCATACATTTTAGGGAGACAGAAGTTACAGGCAAAGATGTAAATCAATACATGGAAAGTATATCTTGGTTCAGCCAGAAAAGGTGGGATATCTTGAAGTGGGGAAGGGGATTTACAAGTGATAGGTGGGTTCAGAGATTCTTTAATTTGCAGTTGGTTAAAGGAGTAAAGCTGTGTCTAGAGACTTGAATCAGTAGGAAGGAATGCTTAAGTTAAGGGGCAGTTGGTTTACACCAGAATCATCAAAGACACATGAATGATGTGTTGCACTATGAAGATGGTTATAAGTCACTAGACAATAGAAATTTTTCAGCTCTGTTATAACCTAATGGGACCACTGTCATATATGCGGTCATTGTTGACTGAAATGTCATTATGCAGCATGGGACTGAAAATGGAAAAATGCTCAACAGCAGTAATCATTAGAAAATTGCAAATCCAAACCAAAATGAGATTACATCCCATACCTATTAGAATGGCTAAATTGGAAAGACAAAAAATAACAAGTGTTGGCAAGGATATGGAGAAATGAAACTACTGGTGTTGGAAGGAGAAATTAGTACAGACATTGTGGAAATCAGTATGATAGACAAGTGGGACCTCACTAAACTGAAAATCTTCTGCAAAGCAAAAGAAACCATCAAGAGAGTGGGAAGACGGCCCACAGGATGGGAAAAAGATATTTGTCAATTGTATATCTGACAAAGGTTTAACATCTAGGATCTATTAGGAACTCAAATGTGCTGAAAAAAAAACAAACAGCCCCATTAAAAAGTGGGCAAAAAGACATGAATAGACACTTCTCAAAAGAAGACATATGGGCAGCCAACAGATATGAAAAAGTGCTCACACTCACTAATCATTAGGGACATGCAACTCAAAACCACATTGAGATATCACCTAACCCCAGTAAGAATGACCACCATTAATAAAACAAACAACAACGGATGCTGACAAAGATGCAGAGAAAGTGGAACACTTCTACACTGTTGGTGGGAATGCAAGCTAGTTATCTGTGGAAAACAGTGTGGCGATTTCTAAAACACTAGAAATTTGACTTTCCATATGACCCAGCAATCCTCCTTTTGGGAATATACCCACAGGAACTCAAATAATTCTATCAAAAAGATACCTGCAGGGGATTTCCGGCAAGATGGCGACGGGGCAACCCGGTCTGTGAAAACCTCTGCAAAGGAGAACTGCAGTGGGTCTCTGACTGTCGTCCCGGGGGCTACGGACCCCAACATCGCAGCCTGCTCTTCATACGGAGCTCAGCCGTTGCCACCTCTGGGGCATCGCAGCGGTCTGGACAGCCACTGCAGCCACCGCCACCACCTCCGGTAGCACATCGCACCACCTGGGCCAGAGGCGATCCACAACTTCAGTCCTTGAAGCCCCTTCAGGGAAGATCTGCTGGGATCGCTGCCACCTCTCCTGCGATGGAGACGTCCTGCCTGCCATCTGCCCTGAGCAGGCAGCCATCTTTTCATCTTCAGCCTCTGTTGTCCCTGTCCGGCCCCACCCCCTCTGGGACGAGCAGCTGAGATAGCACCATCTGCTGGCGATACAGGGTAACAACACCGAAACGGTAGAAACAAGCTTGATAAATACATAGGCCAGAGTGGTGAACAGAGGGTGATCTGGACTGTCCTTCACAGCAGACCAGGGGCAACTGACCCTAACTGCAAACTAATTTACCAGCTTGAAAAGAAAACTAGAAATCAGACCTGAAAGGACATTGGACTTAAACGAAATGTCTCAGAGTGTGCTTCATTGATTCTGTTAGTTTAATGACTTAATTCTATTCCTACTGTATTGTTCCTTTTTTTCTTTTTTCCTCTTCCTTTCTTCTCTTTTCTTCTCTCTGTAAACCATATCTTTGTATAGAGGAACAGCACACTAATAAGGTGGTTGGATAGCTGGTATATTAGCATCACTATATGTTTTATTTTTGTCTATATGAGAGTTGGTTCTTCTGTAGCTGTGGTCTATTGTTTTTATCTGTTTCAGTATAGGCCTCTCTCTCTATTTGTTGGCACACTCGTTTGTTTCCCCCCTTACTCCTCTATCTCTCCACCCCCCTCTTCAACCCACTGTCTGCTCCATTCTCTCCCCTCTGCTAACCACATTTTATTTCAGGGAGTAAACCTACAGCCCCACTGCACGGACAGATCCCAAGGCAGTGGGAAGTGGGTTCCAGATTATTCACACACCTGTCAGCGAATACCAGGACCTGCAGATAGATTTTGAATCACAACTCCCCCCTTAAGTAAATCTCAAAACTGCAAAAAGGACCACCCCCAACCTACAGTGAAACTCCAGAATTGAACAAAGTAAGAGGGCATACATAAAGAATAGGAGATTGAACAAACAGAAGTAAAACCAATCCCTTTACCCCCAAATAACAGAATTAAAGAAGACGATGACATGGAGGGAAAGAAAAAGTAGGGAAGGGGAAAAGCCACACAAATGAAGAAAAACCAAAAGAAGAATATAGGTCTCACACAGACCCTGGGAGATCAGACACTGAGAAAACAGATTCTGGAACACAAACAATGAAGAGCCCCCAGAATGACTGGTTACATGCGACAAACCCAGACATCAAGACATTAATAGAGAGAATTTTAAAAATTGAGGAGAGATAAGAGGAAAATAGGAAGGAGCTGATGTCAGAAATAACAGCAGTAAAGAATACTGTGATGGAAATGAATAACAGACTAATAAGCATGGAAAGCAGAATTAGCCAAGCAGAAGAAAGAATCTCAGAGCTCGAAGACCAAAACACAGAACTAACCCAAACTGTCAAAAGCATACAAAAGAAGCTCACAAAGAAAGAACAAAACCTGCAAGAGATGAATAATCACTTCAAGAGACCAAACCTAAGAGTAATTGGGCTTCCTGAGGCAGAGAGAGAAACAGAAGCCACACTGGAACAAACATTTCATAAAATCATTCAAGAAAACTTCCCTCATCTCATCAAGGATGAAAACATTCAAACACAAGAGATTCAGAGAACCCCTGCAAGACAACAAATGAGAAGACCAACTCCAAGACACATAATAATTCGCCTAAACAAAAGAGCTATAAAAGAAAAAATCCTAATGGCAGCAAGAGAAAAAGGTCAGACTACCTACCAGGGAAGACCAATTAGAATAGCAGCAGATTTATCCACAGAAACCCTTCAGGCTAGGAGAACCTGGAGCCCTATCTTCAAAGTTCTAGAAGAGAAACAATTGCAACCAAGAATAACCTACCCAGCCAAACTAAGCTTCATTAGTGAGGGAGAATTGATATCTTTTCCAGATATCCAATCCCTAAGAACCTACGCTGCCACCAGACCACCTCTACAAGAAACACTTAAGAAAGTACCGAACACCGAAGAAAAAGAATAAAGAACAACAACATTCTTCACAAGAGTACAGGCAAAAGATTAAAAACACACATGAGCCAATCCAGAACCCAAAGAAAGACAACAAACAAATAGGAACAACTCTGTAAGAACCGTATGACAGGGATCAACTCTTGCATTTCAATTATTAGCCTAAATGTGAATGGACTAAATGCACCACTGAAAAGACATAGAATGGCAAAATGGATAAAATATCATCAGACAACAATCTATTGCCTTCAAGAGACTCACCTCACTAGAAAGGATACCCACAGACTCAAAGTAAGAGGATGGGAAACAAACTTTCAGGCGAACAGAATACAAAAGAGAGGAGGAGTAACGATCTTAATTTCAGACAAAATACCCTTCAAGCTATTAAAAATCAAAAAAGATACAGAAGGCCACTACATAATGATAAAAGGCTCAATCCATCAACAAGAAATATCTATCCTAAACATATATGCACCCAACATAGGTGCGCCAACTTTCATAAAGCAACTTCTAGGAAAACTAAAGAAAGATATTGACTCTAACACCATCATAACTGGGGACTTTAATACCCCACTCATAACCCTAGACAGATCATCAGGACAAAAAATCAGCAAGGAGATCTGGAACCTCAATGTGACTTTGGACCAAATGGACTTAATTGATACCTACAGAACACTCCATCCAAAGACCACAGAATACTCATTCTACTCATCACCACATGGAACATATTCTAAGGTCAACCACATACTCGGCCATAAATCAAGCATAAGCAAATTTAAAAGGACCAAAATTCTACCATGTACCTTCTCAGACCACAGTGGAATAAAAATAAACATTGACACCAACAAAGTACCCACAAAACCCACAAAGACATGGACACTAAACAGCATGATGCTAAACAACTCCTGGGTCAATGATGAAATCAAAACAGAGATCAAAAGATACCTGGCAACAAATGAAAATGAAGAAACATCTTACCAAAACCTCTGGGCTGCCCTGAAAGCTGTAGTAAGAGGGAAATTTATATCCCTACAAACACACATGAAGAAAATGGAAGGAACAGAAATTCACAACCTAACAAGCCACCTAAAGAAGCTGGAAAAGCAAGACCACAAAAACCCTAATTTCAGCAGAAGAATCCAGATCACCAAAATAAAAGCCCAAATCCAGGACATAGAAGACAAAAAGATAATACAAAAAAATCAATGAAACAAAAAGTTGGTTCTTCAAAAGGATAAACAAGATCGATGGTCCCCTAGCTAAACTGACCAAGAAAAAACAAGAAAAAAACCAAATAAGCACAATCAGAAACACAAAAGATGAAGTCACATCTGACCCTGAAGAAATACAAAAGATCATTAGAGACTACTACGTGCATTTGTATGGAAACAAACTTGAAAACCCTAAGGAAATGCAGGACTTTCTGACATCACATAACCTACCTAGGTTGGAACAAGAAGAAATTGAGACCCTAAATAGACCAATAACAATCAAGGAAATCGACTACATAATAAGAAAACTTCCTACAAAAAAAAGCCCTGGTCCAGATGGCTTTCCAGCAGAATTCTACAAGACATTTAAGGAGGAGCTGATACCAATCCTACTGAAGGTATTCCAGGCGATTGAAAAAGATAGAACTCTCCCCAAATCATTTTATGAAGCCAACATCACATTGATACCCAAGCCAGGTAAAGATCCAACAAAGAAAGAGAACTACAGGCCAATATCTTTGATGAACATAGATGCTAAAATTCTCAACAAGATCCTAGCAAACCGAATTCAGCAATACATCTCAAAAATCATCCACCATGACCAAGTAGGCATCATTCCTGGGATGCAAGGTTGGTTCAAAATTCGTAAAACCATAAATGTAATTAAATTCATCAACAGATGTCAAAACAAAAACCGCATGATCGTATCATTAGATGCAGAAAAAGCTTTTGATAAAATCCAGCACACCTTCTTGATAAAGACCCTTGAACATCTAGGCATACGGGGGCACATAAAATCAATAAGGGTAACTGATCTCTAACCAGGCGAAGTGGGGACCAAAGGGAAGTCCAAACTTTACCTGTATGATGAGCACATGTATACCTAATCCTGAATTGTACCCCACATCTTTAAAAAAAAAAAAAGACAGAGAGAAAAAAAAAAGATAAGGTCTCTGCTATCTGTCATGTGATGCAATAGCAGAGTCAGGTTGGAAAGTTAAGCCACGTTATGCCTGTTTAATGAGATTTTATGGCTTGTAGAGTGTGACTTAAGCCTTGCCTTGCATGGCCTTAGGTCTTGTTATCTGGTATCTTATTACCACAAAAAGTCTGTTTTGTCACTTGATTTTAACCTTAATGATCTCAATTTTAACCTTGATGCTGGTCAGTTGTGCCTGAACTCCAAAAGGGAGGAAGTAGAGCAACGTGTGTTTGACCTTATTTTCCATCGTGGCTGGAAATTCAGTTTTGAGTCTTAATTATGAAATTCTGTAGTTCATACAAATGTGACTTTGAAGATCTTAATTTAATATACACTGGCACTTATTGTGAATTAGGGCTGTCCTACATTACCATGTCAGATCCCTGCCATTTTAAACTCTCGTGACAAAGCCCATCTTAATCAGCACTGTCCAATATAACTTTTTGCAATTTTTGGAAATGTTCTGTCCAATAAGAAGCCACTGGAGACATATGACCACTGAGCACTTAAAGTGTGGCTAGTGCAGCTCAATTTAATTTATTTTATTTTATTTCAATTTGGCCACAGGAGTGTCATGGCTGCTGTATTGGATAGCATGAATTCTAAGTGTCTGAGTGTCTGGGACTGTGCTTGTTTCCCCAACATTTCAAAAACTCCAGAATGATCATCTGGCCCAGAATAACACATGGATGGAGAAGAGGAATCAAAGCGAGGCTGAGACATAACAATATCAAAATAAGTGTGAGGCAGCTTCCCTGGATGCAGCGTTTATAAAGGAAATGATCACTTTCTTTGGTTCCATAACTCCTGGAACCCCTTCAGCAAGATAAAGACTATTAAGAAAGAATCAGGCTGGGCATGGTGGCTCAAGCCTGTAATCCCAACACTTTGGGAGGCCGAGGTAAGGGGATTACCTGAGCCCACAGGTTTGAGGACAGCCTGGGCAATTTAGCGAGACCACATCTCTACAATAATTAAAAAAAAAAAAAATTAGCCGGGCGTGGTAGCACACGCCTGTAGTTTCAGTTTCTTGGAAGACTGAGGCAGAAGAATCAATATGTGAGGAGGGGAAAGAATCAATATGTGAGGAGGGGAAAGAATGAGATGAAGAGATTCTTTGGAGAAACTGGCTGCTACTGCTACCTTGGGATCTGCCTGTACGCCTTCCAGAGTTTGGTAGGACAAAAGATGACAAGAATTCCCCATAGACACAGGAGAGAGAAAGAGATCTGGGCCAGACATGCTTAAATCTCACCCAAGAAGACTGCCTGGGAGAGCAAGGGGACTCCAACAGCCTAGGTAGGGTGGACCGTAAGAATCAGGTCTCAGCCAGGCATGGTGGCTCATGTTTGTAATATCAGCACTTTGGGAGACTGAGGCAAGAGGAGTGTCTGAGCCCAGGAGTTTGAGATCAGCCTGGGCAACATGGTGGGACCTAGTCTCTACAGTAAATTAAAAAATTAGCCAGAGCCGGGCTCGGTGGCTCAGCCTGTAATCCCGTGCCTTTGGGAGGCTGAGGTGAGTGGATTGCCTGAGCCCGCGGGTTCGAGACCTGCCTGGGCAGCGAGACCTCATCTCTACAATAAATCAAAAAATCAGCCGGGTAGCACGCGCCTGTAGTTCCAGATACTTGGAAGGCTGAGGCGGAAGGATCACCGGAGTCCAGTAGATCAAGGCTGTGGTGGCCGGGAGCGGCCACTGCACTCCAGTCTGGGTGACAGAGTGAGACTCCAACTCAAAAAAAAAAAATTACCCAGGAATGGTGGTGCGCACCTGTAGTCTCAGCTACTTAGGAGGCTGATGCAGAAGGATCACCTGAGCCCAGCAGGTCAAGGCTGTGGTAGCCGTGATCATGCCACTGCACTCCAGCCTGGGTGACAGAGTGAGACTCTAACTCAAAAAAATAAAATAAAATAAGAACCAGCTCTCTGGAAACAAACTAAAAAGAGATCTGATTTTTTTTTTTTTTTTTTTTTTGCATTTGCCAATTTCCTGGGTGTAAGTGCTCCCATATGGCTAATTTCCAGCTACTAGGCTGAAGTCCCTGAATATGCTGTTGGAAATGGATATGCACAATCAGCTTTTGTGAACTCTAGCACTCCACCGGGAGAACCACCAAGGAACCAGGTGTGTGAAGGAAGCAGCTTGCCCCGAGAATGAAGGACATCCCTCCCAGTCCAAGGCTTGCACATGAGAGGGTCCCAGTGATAGGTGTGTCTGCAGATCCCAGGAGATAAAGCGTTTTAACCACTTTGTAGACAAGAACAAAAGTTACTCAGCCAAGTCAGAGCTCTCCTTTCTCCTTATCCCTGTTCCCTCTTCTCTGCCCCAACCCTTGCAAGTTATAAAATAACAGTTTGAGAGTTTGTAAGAGGATAAGTGGGAGAAAGAGCAGAACCTTCATGGTAGGCAACTGCCAACTACCTGATTCAACTGGTTAAAGAGGAGACATCTCACCTCTGAATGAAGACTGAGACATGGCTTGATGTCGTGGACTGGATTGATTCTAGTTACTAAATCGAGATTGTGTGTTGAGACTTAACATGACCATAGGAACATCTCTTATTTGCCAAACTTTTTCTGGGGGCTGGAAACAAATTTAGAGACAAGGCAGGAGCCCAAAAATATGAGTTGTGCATGCTGAACATAATTTTGATGAAAATTTTCTACTGGCTAAAAAACACGTTAAAAAATAGAATGACGTTTGAGTGTCTCCTCTTTCCATGTCTTCATCGTCCCAGTACACCTCACTGTTGTTAATACAGAAAATCACCATCACAGGTATCATTGGAATTGTGTTCTTTATTGAGAAACAAGATATGATATTTGGGGCAGGATGGCTGCAAACAGGTCACATAAATCTAAAGTCCCTGGACTAAATGATGTGTGCCTTTTGGGTGGGTGGTTGGGGGTTGGTATTTAAGTAAAACCAACAAGATGGTAATCAGTACGGTCTTCTGATGTATAGGACAGTCAGTCCTGTGAAATTTTTCAGTCATTCATGTCTGATTGTCACATTTTTCATCCAAAAATAACTTTTAAAACATATTAATGGAAAAATAGTTATTTCAAGGAGTACTCCAAAGCTCTCAAAATCTAATGTTTGTTCCTTTTCAGTCTCAAAGCAAGCCCCACCTCCCTACATCCCGGGGGCAAGGTGAGGTGGTGATCTCAAATAGGTGGCAGTTCGTGGAGGCTGAACACCCTGGCTAACTGTTGGGTTCCACTCGGACTGCGGCATTAACAAACCTCGGAGAGACTCTAAGACCACCAAGAGGATAAGCCTGTTGGAGCCTGTAGTTAGACAAGACTAGGAGCTTTTGTTTGTTTTTGAGTTGGAGTCTCACTCTGTCGCCCAGGCTGGAGTGCAGTGGCATGCTCACGGCCACCGCAGCAGTCTCGACCTGCTGGTCTCAGACAATCCTTCTACCTCAGCCGTCCAAGTAGCTGGAACTACGGGCGCGCGCTATCATGCCCAGCTTATTTTTTGACTTATTGTGGAGATGAGGTCTTACTAGTTGCCCAGGCTGGTGTTGAACCCTTGAACTTAGGCAATCCTCTCACCTCTGCCTCCCAAAGTACTGGGATTACAGGCCTGAGCCACTGCACCCGGTTGGGAGCTTATTTTGTAAAAAAAATACTTTTTTTTTTTTTGAGTCAGGATCTCAGCTCTGTCACCCAGGCTAGAGTCCAGTGACACGATCACAGTTTAACATATCCTCAGCCTCCCAGGTTCAGGCAATTCTTCCACCTCAGCCTCTCAAGTAGCTGGGACTGTAGGCATGCACCACCACATTTGGGTAATTTTTTAAAAAATTTTTTTGTAGAGATGAGGTCTCACTATGTTGCCTAGGCTGGTCTTGAACTCCAACTCCAGCCTTGGCCTCCCAGTGTTCTGGGATTAAAGGTATGAGCCATAGTGCCCAACCAAGACACTTTTTTGTTTGTTTGTTTGTTTGTTTTTTGAGTTGGAGTCTTGCTCTGTCACCCAGGCTGGAGTACAGTGGCACGCTCACAGCTACCGCACCCTCCACCTGCTGGGCTCAAGCAATCCTTCTGACTCAGTCTTCCACGTGACTGGAACTATAGGCATACACCACCACTATTTTTAAAAAATTTTTTGTAGAGACGAGGTCTCACCATATTGTCCAGGCTGGTCTCAAAGCCCTAAACTCAGGTAATCCTCTTGCTTTCACCTCCCAAAGTGCTGGGATTACAGGCATGAGCCACCACACCCAACCATAAGACAGTTTTTCTATTGATTTTTTTTTTTTTTTAGTTGGAGTCTCACTCTGTTGCCCAGGCTGGAGTGCAGTGGCACACTCAAAGCCACTGGGCCCTCGACTTACTGGGCTCAAGCAATCCTTCCACCTCAGCCTTCCAAGTAGCTGGAACTACAGGCATGCACTACCACAGCCGGCTTATTTTTTGATTTATTGTAGAGACAAGGTTTCACCAAGTTGCCCAGGCTGGTCTCGAAATCTGAGCTCAGGCAATCCTCTTGCCTCAGTCTCCCAAAGTGCTAGAATTACAGACCAACCACCACGCCTGGCCTACTGATGGCTTTTTAAAGTTAAATGTTATCTGTTCGCTCTAAAGTGACTACTTCATCTCCACCAAATCCCAGTCCTTGACTGGGAGTGTCAAGAATACCCCAGTGTTTCCTGACGAACAGGGGAGACTTCACAACTCTCAGCAAAATCAGCAATTACTCACCTAGAACACCCTTCTTAAAACGTATTGTCTTCGTATGAAGCTTTTTCTCCCACATCTCCTATGGTGAAACAACAAAAGGAAACAAGAATGTGAGCAGCTCCCCCTAAGACAGGAGATAAAAAGGGCATTGATCCATTCCTTCCCTGGTCCTAGATGCCTGCTCCGTGCTTCTTGGTCTCCTGGCTAGGCGTCATTAAGGCATGGACGTTGCCAGGTCTTCAGACCCTGCAGAAGCCCAGCATCAAGTTGATGGCTCAGGTAGAATAGCAAGACTGGCAAGTGTCTAGTGAGCACTCAAAGGTGCCACATTGAAGAGAATGGCACAGTTTGGTCTGAAAACCAGCCATTCCCCTCTGTGCAAGGGACAGAGTGACGGAGGGCATCACAAGTGTACTGCTACTTCACCTTTCACTCTGACCCTCCAACACCTTCCCCTAGCACTCCAATTTTGAGAGAAATTCAAATGATTCTGAATCCTTTCTGGGTCTTGGAACTATTTGGGGTTGTCAAAAGTACTGAGATCACTGGACGCAGTGGCTTATGCTTGTAATCCCAGCACTTTGGGAGGCTGAGGAGAGAAGATTGCCTGAGCCAGAGGTCGAGATCAGCCTGGACAACATGGTAAGACCTTGTCTCCACAATAAATAAAAAAAATTCGCCAGGAATGGTGGCGTATGCCTGTGGTTCTAGCTACTTGGAAAGATCACCTGAGTCCAGCAGGTCGAGGCTGCAGTAGCTAGGAGCATGCCACTGTACTCCATCCTGGGCAACTGAGTGAGACTCTGACCAAAAAAAAAAAAAAAAAAAAGTTTCATGATCCCCAGAGTAATGCACCTATGTGCATACTCAGATATTCCCCAAATCCTGCATATAATTTTAGGGGGATTCTCAGACAACACTCCCCATTACATCTGTGGACCTGGATTCTGTGGGCTACAGGTTCAAAGCTCTGTTTCTAGGCAGGTCCCTGTTGCTAGGGCCTGGAAGAGTGTCACTCCAGGTGATTATCCCCCTTTCCCCTCCTTCCCATTTTCTCCAGATAGTCAGGTCTCAGCATGAGACTGCTTGCCAGCTGAACTGACTCTGACTCCATACACTGCTCGGTAGCTGTTTCCCAGCTTTGGAGGAAACAAATTCCTTTAAGCAAATCATGTCTTGGTTATTGATTGCCTCCACTTGAAGTTTTTGACAATTCTCGATTAAATTATAAACCACTGTATCCACCATCTGCCGTTCAGTCTCTCAAACCAAACCTCACTTTCTTTGGAGCCCTTCAGTTCAAATGCAGCAAGTTCTGGACCCACAGTTTATTCTTTCACTCATTTGAGCACTAACATCTATCGACAGACATTGTTCTAGGTATCCAGGACAAAGCAATGAACAAAAGGGACCTCCTCTTAATTTATCTCTTTCAAAATGCCAATTCTAACCATTGCTGCTTTAAAAGCATAGTAATTATCATAACTACCCATTTAATATGCACCACCTCATTATTTTTCAGAAAACTTGATGGTATTATTAATATTGTCCTCATTTTACAGAACTGAAAACCAAAAAGTTCAAGTAATCTACCCAAGCTAGAGGGAAACAAAGACAGGACGTAACACCGGGCAGTTTGACTAAACTACCGTTAAATTCAACACCCTTGTTGGGGTTACAAAGCAAGGTTAGACCTTTGAGCAACCCTGAAATGTGAATGAATGTCTCACAAGAAATTTGTTTAGCAATGTGCATACATTTAAGTAGCCCCGAGACTTATCTGTGGTTGACAAGAGGCTCAAAGTCAGCTTGAATATCATCAGGAGACAATGACAATTTTATTAATCAGAAAAGGGTTGAGGATCCTGCAAGAGTTTGGTGCACATGAATGAAATGTGAGGCTGAGGATGACTGGAGTTGAACTGGCAGAAAAAGGACCAACAAGGCAAAATCTATAAATATATATATTTTTAAGTTACGTATTTTTGAAAAATCATGACAGACAGAAGAATTGATTATAATCCTGAGGCAATAACTGGAGAAAGCACAGAATAGGTAATAAAAAGTCTGACTAGTCTGAAGAAAATATTTAAAAATAGCAGCTTCCCATATCCATGGCTTCAAAAGACTTCACTTGGTGCTAATAGAAACTCAAATGAAATTTAGAAGTGGGAATAATTGAGAGGGTAGCTCCAGGTAGGGGTGAATCATGTTTTGCAGGGTGTGCAGGTTATACAATTTGGGTGACTCTCCTTTAAACAATTGCTAATACCAGATCAGATCCAGGCCTTTCAAAGGGCCCTGAAGCATAAGCTCCTTTGGTTTCACAGCAAACCCCGCTCACACTCAGAGGAGGTTGCTAAGAAACGCACACGTTGCTAGACCCAGGACCGCAGTGACTGTGATAAGGCTGAATGTCCATTTGGAGAGTTGATACAGAGAACGATTGTTTGAAGACACTTTGATAAGAAGATGCATCATAGTAGTGGAGGTGGTCTGCAGGGAGGCTTTTGGCAATCCAGGCCACTCACTGAGAGACACTCAAAGTAAATTTGAAAGAGATACCAACTTTTGCCTATCAATTTGCCAATTTCTTTCTTTTTCTCTTTTTCCCCTCCCTCTCTCCCTTCCTTCCTCCCTTCTCCTTCTCCCCCTCCCTTTTCTCACCCAGACTAGAGTGCTGTGGCACAATCACACCTCACCACAGCCTTAAACTCCTGGGCTCAAGCGATTCTCCCACCTGTCTCCAGTGTAGCTGGGATTACAGGCGCGTGCCACCACACCCTGCAAAACATGATTCAGCTAATTTTCTGATTTTTTAAGAGATGAGGTCCCACTATGTTGCCTAGGCTGGTATTGAACTCCTAGGTTCAAGCAGTCCTCATGCCTCGGCCTCCTAGAGTACTGGAATATAAGCGTGAGTCACCAGGCCTGGCACAATTTGTCATTTTCTAAACATTATAGTGTTAATCCAGCCTCCAATGAGCATTTACAGTGCCTATGTACAATTTACAAAAAGACACCTATGTAGTCAGACTAGGTGGAAAGACAAGTCCCCTCTGGGCAAGGGGAGCTCCTCCCCACTCCCCTGCAGGTGAATGGTATGATGTGATAATCTGGTGGAGATTTGGGACAAAGGGAAAAGTATTTCTATCTCTCTCTGTGGTGTCGCACTGGCAGGGAGCAATACTGGGCAAGCAAAACGTACAGTGGATTCAGCCCCAATTCATCCTCTCAGCTAGGCACCTTTGTGCACTGTCCAAACTGCACAACCAAACAAGGTAGTCCTGTGCACACAGGTGGAGTGATTTTAACAGCATGACTAAAGGGATTTAAAACATGCAGTTTTCTGGCTCAGAAAATCCACTTCTTGGAATCTAGTCTAAGAAAATTGTCAGTGAATAGAACAAATATTTATGTAGAACAAAGCTTGTTGAGGTAGTATTTATATAGAGAAAAATTGAAAACAACCTGGTGTCCAATAATAGAAAACAGATTAATTAACCTGTGACTCAGCCTGACAATAGAATACTGACCATCCATTAAATAAACTTCTAGTGGCAGAAGTAAATGTTCATGAAATAACTGTAAATTAAAAAGCTAAAAGAAAAAAACACTATGCAGATTTTTTAAAAATATGTGCATCTGTTAAAAACAAACTAGAAAGGAAAACACCAAAATAGTAAAAGTAGTTATTTATAGGTAGTAAGATTACAGGTGAATTTATTTTCTTCTTCCTATTTTTCCATATTAAAAAACATTTTTACTTTGTAAATGTCTTACCTTTATTGTAAATACACATTTTAAAAATTTTTATTTTATTTTATTAGAGATTTAAGGATTACATGTGTAGGTTTGTTACCTGAGTATATTGAGTGATGGTGAGGTTTGGGCTTCTATTGAGAAGCCAATAGTCACCCAAATAGTGAACGTGGTACCTGATGGGTGGTTTTTTCAACCACTGTCCTCCTTCTTTCCTCCCCTGTTTAGGGATCCCCAGTGTCTACCTGTTGTCCCCCATCCTTATGTCCATGTGCACCCAGCAAATACATACTTTTTTTTTTAAGATTCATGGGACCCATATTCAGGTTTACTACATGGGTATATTGCCTGATGGTGAGATTTGAAGAGCTATGGAGCTCATCACCCAAAGCCTGTCATCCAAATAGTAAGCATAACCAATGGGTGGTTTTTCAACCCTTGTCCTCCCTTCTCCCTCCCCCCTTTATGTCTGTCTGTTGTCCCCATGCCTTCTCCCTCCCCCCATGCCCATGTCTGTCTGTTGTCCCCTCCCTCATGCCCATGCATTCCCAGCAAACACACATTTTTAAACAGTATCCAGCCTGAAGGGCAGAGAGGAAGCAGGGGCAGGGAGGGAGTGCTGCCTTGACCTCATGGGCGTGTCATCTGCACCTCATTGGCTTCCCCTTGTTGCCACGTCTCGTGCCTCTGGTGGCTTGGGCATACTCTGCCTCATTACCTTCTTCCGTCCTCAAGTGATGGATGGTCATTGAGGGAATGTGGTGTCTCCTAATCACCATCCCTACATCTCAAAGCTCAGAAGTATCTCCATGTGCTTGAGCACAATGACAAAACAGCTTTGGGTACTGAAGACACTTGCTCAGAAGCAGCCATAGAAGGTGAAGATCATGTAAGCCAGGCCAGGGCGGCTAATTGACTTAGCTATTTACTTCCAGATTTATGGGACACCACTGCTGAGTAATTAAATTTACTGAGCTATTTCCACAAGATATTAACTTTAAGTAATCCTCACTAAACATAAATTGAGAGCCGGGTTTGGGTTTTGTTTTGCTGTTTTTCATTTTGGAATTGGTAATTAAAGATTATTCAGTTATGATAATGTATTTCTTTTAGGAATTGTTTTGTAGCTGAAGCCTGAAGAAAGCTATGCAGCTTAGATAACGATTTTTTAAATTGTATGTGTGTGTGTGTGCGTGTGTCAGAGTCTCACTCTAGCACCCAGGCTGGAGTACTGCGGCACACTCGCAACTCACCACAATCTTGACCTCCTCACTCAGATGATCCTCCTGCCTCAGCCTTCCAAGTAACTGGGACTACAGGTGAACACCACTATGCTGAGCTAATTTTTAAACTTTTTTTGCAGAAAGGGCTTCGTTTAATAATCATGGTTAAATAGTGGCATGAAATGGTCAGAAAGAGGAGCTCAGGACCCCTGGCCCACAAATCTTCTCCGGGGGACAAAGAGGAAGGGCCCCCATGCTGGTCTCAAACTCCTGGGCTTAAGCAATCCTCCCGCCTCAAAGGGCAGGGATTACAGGCAGGAGCCACCATGCCAGGCCAATAATGATTTTTTTTAAACTCTCCTGGAAAGTTCCAACCGAAGGAGACATACTTTCTCACTTTTTTTTCCTCCAAATAGAGACAGGGCCTTGCTCTCTCACCCAGGCACTGGAGTGATCATAGCTCACTGCAGTCTCAAACTCCTGGACTCAAGCAATCCTCCTGCCTCATCCTCCTGAGTAGCTGGGGCTACAGGCCTATACCACTGCCCCCAACTAATTTTCTCACTTTTTCTATAGCTAGTTGTTCTCTAAACTTCATTCTAGAATCATATTTAATTCAAGGCAGATTTTCTCCCCAGGACTGGAGATGGACACAGATTTAGGCAGCGTGTGCTTAATGACTGGGAACTCAGGTGCACCTAGCTCACAGGACCACTTTAGTACATTGTGGGGGAAGTCAGAAAGGGTTTCATTTAATAATTATGGTTAAATAGTGGCATGAAATGGTCAAAGGGAGGAGCTCAAGACCCCTGGCCCACAAATTTTCTCCAGGGGACGAAGGGAGAGGTCCCCTTCGGGTCATGTGGGCAGGACCGCACAGCCTGGCCTGTCCGCTTCTCTCCAGAAGTGCTCTGGCCTCAGGCATCCCCAGTAAAGTGTCTTGAGTGCTAGCTGCAGATGCACATTTCATCCCTGGTGAGCGTGCAGTCAGCATTCCTTCTGGCAAGCACTTAGCAGCCACTGGAGCAGAAGGCACATCCAGGTACAAACTGACACACTGCCACTGGCAAATTACAGCTCCTGGCTTAACAGAAGCCAGTCCTCTCTCCTTGGTCCAAGCTCTGTCTGTGGGGGTGTGGTGGTGGGGGGAGGGGATCAGGGATGCTGCGTCAGAAACAGCAGAGGAAATCAGGCTTCTGAATAAAGCTCAACCCGCTGGGTTTCGTCTTCCCAAATTGGGAGACTTTATTTTGCTAAGTCCCAGTTTCTTCATCTAAGAAACAGCGGTGATACCACATAACCCCTGGAAGGTGACTCCAGAAGAGGTATCGTATGTAAATACACAGGACGGTTATGGACACTCAGTATTTGTTTTGTTCTACAGCTCTCAGTGAGTTCCTAAACTCCTCTTCTCATTCAGTCCCTGGTACCAGTGGTTCTCAATTCTGGCTACAGTTTGGAATCACTTGGAAAATTTATTTTTAAAAATACAAATACTTGACCCTTGCATAAGTTATCTACTGCTGTGTGACAAATCATCCCAAAGCTTAGTGGCTTAAGAAATAAGTGTTTAATATCTCTTCTGAGAATCAGAAATATGGCAGCAGCTTAGATCAGTGGTTCTGACTCAGAGTTTCTCATCAAGGTGTCATCTGGGGCTGCAGTCACCTGAGGCTGGGTTGGAGGATAAAGGGTACCTTCAGACTTGCTCACTGTCAGGGTTGTTGGCTACAGTTCCACACCATGTTGGCTTCTCCCTTGGGCTGTTCATGGCATGACATTTGTCTTTCCCCCCAAAATGCCACACTGCCTCTTATGACCTAGTCTCCAAGTCACATACCTTTGCTTCCATCTTGTTCTATCAGAAACAAGTCACTAAGTCCCGTCCACACTCAGTGGGAGGAAATTACAAGAGAGCATGAGTACTGGGGGAAAAAAAACCTTGGGGGCCGCTTTGGAGGCTGACCTCTACAGATCCTGATACCAAAGATTTCAACTTAACAGGGACAAGCACTTAGCAGCCACTGGAGCTGAATCAATGGATTCAGCCACTGGGTCCAATTATTGTTTTAAGACTCCCTAGGTAACTCCAAAATGTCACCAAGATTTAAAGCTATCCTCTGTACTGTTTCTTCTGTTACCTCCTCTTCAGTCCAACTTTGTCAGTTTAATCCCTTCCCTTGGCATGTCCTTAATTGGCTCAGCATCTCCTGTTGCTAAATGTTCTCTGGTTCTACGAAGTAAGACCAGAAGCACCCCTAGCAGAAGATTCCGGGAAGCAAGTTTCTTCAAAAAGCAGGGATCACAGTAGCAGTGGGGTTGAGGACCAGAAAGCAAACAGCATCCAAAATTAAGAGCTACTAGAAGGTCCTAGAGCTACAGGGGGAAGTAGTTAGGCAAGGAACCAGGCAAAGTCAAGGGCCAGAACATAGTCAGGGGTCAGGCAAAGTCAGAGGCCAGGCAAAATTAGAGACCAGGCAAAGTCAGGGATCAGACAAAGTCAGGGATCACTCAAAGTTAGGGATCAGACAAAATCAAAGTCCAGGTACAGTTAGGGACCAAGCAAATTCAGAAACTGGAAATGCAAAAAGGGCTGGGCATGAGTGACCAGTCGGCTAGAGCACAGTCATAGGTCGCCACCAACAAAAGACCCTCAAGCCAAAATAGTCTGCTGGCTCAACCTGGACTGTCTTACAACTCTCTTACCCTTATAAGAGCCAATCCCAAAATACCCCCTTTAAAATGTCAACCCAAAGCATCATGAAATATGAATTCAGAGGATGGTTCCAGCTTCCTGGCAGAGGCAGTTCCCCTAATACAAGTTGCCCTCCACCCCCTTCCAGTAAGCAAGCGTTCCTGGCTCATTAGAATGTTGGCATTGCCATCCGCAAGACGAAAGTTGCCCACAACAAAAATAAACATAAAATGATGATGATAGACATATCCCTGGGGAGTGAGGTATCCATCATCACAGATGGCCTATTCATCTCTGTGTAATGAAATCAAAATTCTAATTGTGTGTATTTCCAGCCTGTACTTTCTCACTGCTCACTAAAGGGGAATCTGGCTTTGTCTGGCTGATCAATTTCTTCCTGCTCCTGCCGTCCGGTCTTTGGCCTTTTGTTGCGAAGACTCTACAGAAGGGGGAAGGATAGAAGAACAAGAGGGAATCAGAACCAGGGCAGGGAGAAAGCTTGCAGGAGTGGTTCTGGGGAGAGGCGGGGGAGTATTTGCAGTGCATGAGAAAAATGGATGGAAGAGCAAAGGGTTGTAAAAAGAGAAATATTTCTCAGTATCACAACTCCTTTTAACATGTCCAAGAATAGCAATTTTTTAAAAGAAAAATTGGTAATTTAGAAATTTCTTTTTAGTTGATAGACTAGGTTTTCCTTTAATCATAATCCTGTTTTGAGATTGGATCACAGGGGCCCCTGCTTTAATGAGATTCATTAGTATTCCCAGTGCCTAGAATAGCATGACCTAGTAATTATCGAAAAAACTGTTAAATAAATATTATATACCCATAAAGCTCCAGAGAGACCTGTTGTAAAAGCTGAAATAGAATGGCAATGACAATCAGAAGATCCATGCATCATCGTGTGTGTGATACAGTGCTTTCTGAGCTTCCTGCCTATACAATCAGAGTTCAGGACTTGTTCACCTTCTGAATTCCTTCTGTCCATGAAATCTGCCATGATCTCCTACCCCAGTCACCAAAGATGGACCCTAGCGTCAGCCTTGACGCCTCCCTCTTCCTCAGAGTACCCTGTCCTCTTCTTCTTTAAAGATCTAGTGGATTGGCCGGGAGCAGTGGCTCACACCTGTAATCTCAGCACTTTAGGAGGCAGAAGTGAGAGGACTGCCTGATCCCAGGGGTTCAAGACCAGCCTGGGCAACATGGTGAGGCCTCATCTCCACAATAAATTAAAAAATTAGCTGGGCGTGGTGACACACATGCCTGTAGTTCCTGTCACTTAGAATGCAGAGGTGGAAAGATCACCTGAGCCCAGCAGGTCAAGGCTGTGGTAGCCGAGATGTGCCACTGCACTCCAATCTGGGCGACACAGTGAGACTCCAGCTCGAAAATATCTAGTGAATGGCTGAATCCTATTGATTTTGGCACCCAAATGTTCCTCTACAGGTCTTTACCTTCTCTCCCCTGGACTAACACCTACTCACT
The DNA here is from genome assembly GCA_027257055.1 of Cephalopachus bancanus. Lineage (NCBI taxonomy): Eukaryota > Metazoa > Chordata > Mammalia > Primates > Tarsiidae > Cephalopachus > Cephalopachus bancanus. The sequence continues at coordinate 1,853,351 of JAPVLO010000104.1, forward strand.
AGTTTCCCTAGTCCAAGTTTTCCCTCACCTACAGCTTTCAGATCGAATCCTGTGAGTCCTTTATTTGAAGTTCCTTGCTGGCTCCCCACTGCTTGCACAATAAACTTTGAAGCATAAACAGCTCTTTTTGACATGGCCCCTGCCTACCCATCAGTTCAGTCCTGAGCCTATCAGCAGTACCATGAGCATCCATAAGATCCAGACCTTTGTGCCTGGGATTGCCGTTCCATTCCCACCACATGCACCCCAGCCGCCAACTGGGCACCCACTGTGTCTGTCCATGGTCAGTTTAATTGCCACTCCAATACAATTGCCACTCCAATACAATCTATTCCTTCTGTCTTCTCTCCCACTATCAATGGCCTTGTTGCGCCTATTATTTTGAATGCCTGTCTCACCAGATGATGTTTAAAGTCCCTAAAGGGCAGGACCTGATCCTGATAGGATTATAGTAATGACAGTTCCATGACTATGAAGATTGTTCATGGTCATCTGTTGAGCACCTAATATGTGCCAAAGCCAAGGCTCTCTCCAGCACAACACGCTGCCTTGTTCCTTTTTGTCCTGTTTAGTGCCTATGCATAGCAGCACCTGGAATATAGTAGGTGCTCAGTAAACATTTTTAAACAAATGAATGGGTATCGATTTGTAGATTAAAAAAATAATAGAGAGCTTGAGTTTGACTCTTACTATTCCTCTTCTGTGGCAGTCCCTAGATCTGTAAGCTGATATCCTATTTCTAACCCCCAAAACCAGGTTATTAGGGATAAATATGAGGTCTGATAATTAAGTTCACAAATTCATCCTAGAAAAGGTACTACATACCTCATTGCTGAATATCACTATGGTCACCTTCTAAGTACTCCCCTTGGGAAGCTATACACCAGCATCAGCAGTTAATCCACCCATCAAAGCAATTTTGGAACTTCTTTTCTGGAATGGCCATCAGAGCTGTTGTCGTATGACCCTTAATGTCCTGAATGTCATGAAAATATCTTCCTTTCAATATTTCCTTTACCTTCAATTACAGAAAAAAGTCATTGGGGGCCAGATCAGGTGAGTAGGAAGGCTGCTCCAAAACAGTTATTTGTTTACTGGCTAAAAACTTCCTCAAAGACAGTGCTGTGTGAGCTGGTGATGGTCATGATGTAAGAGCTCCTTAGGGACCACTTTTGCACACACCTTCATCATGCCAAGATTTTCAGTTAAGACTTTCCTCACCGTTTCTCTATCGATGTTTATTTGGTCTGCTATGCCTCTCACAGTCAGTTGACAATTTTGATGCACAATTCAATGAATTTTTGCAATGTTTTCATCAGTTCTATTCATTACTGGCTATCCTGACCTTTCTTCATCAGTGATGATTTCTCTCCCCTCAGAAAAACATTTAATTCATTTGTATACTGTAATTTTCTTTATGGCATTATCCCCATAAACTTTGACTAACATGTCCCTGATTTCATTCCACTCTGGCAAAACAAGAAATTTTTTTTTTTTTTTTTTAGAAAGCAGGATTTATTGAGAGGAAAGAAAAGCTCCCCCAGTGGGAGGGGACCCAAAGGGGTTGCCCAAACAAGAAATTTAATGTTTGTTTGTTGCTCTAATTCAAGCTCCAGCATTCTCACAATGGCACACAAAAACATACAACAACAAGAATGAATGCCACTCAGCAAGACATCGCTACACATTGACACAAACACAGCTGTGAGACACTGATATCCCCAGGTTATGAAACCTTATGGAGTGGTTTTTATAGTGCTGTCAATGAAAGTACATGGCGGCAAGTTCGCAAACTTAACTGTTAGACCTTGTAAAGCTAATGTAACACGATCCTAATAATTATTGAATCTGATTTGAGGAGTATGTGAGGCTTTGTTTTACTATTTCCTCTAATTTTGAGTGTACTTGAAGGTTATTATAAAAAGATGAAAACATCTCTACACAGTACTGTTTAGGATCTTTCCTTGCAGTGGACTTGCCAGACTACGTGGGAGCCCCTTAACTCCTATCCCAAGCCCTTCTTTTTCCTAATAAGCAACCAGACCACTCTGACCGAGGTAGCCTTGGTGATTGCTAGATCGACTGCAACACATTTTGTATTTTATCTGGTGAAATCACTCTTCAACACGTGCAACGAATTCACTCTTGGCTTGATCCGATTTGCCTGGGTGATGAATGCAGCAGTGACTTAGGCCTCAACAGCCACCTGGAGAGGCCATCCTTCTTCAGGGGGCAGCGCGGGGCCTGTGAGATGTGGCCAGCGACAAACACGATGACAGCAAGATTTATCTGCCGGACAGGACACGGGTAGTGATATTTTTCAGCTCCAGGACAGGACCCAGACTCAGCAGCGAAGCTGTTCACAGTCTGCTGCCTGGAGCAAATGGAATGTTCCTTACTCTCTGCAAAACTTAGGCCAGACCTCTGAGTCCAGGTGAGTTGCAGCTTGAAGCCCAGCAAGCTATTAACAACTCCTGAGGGTAGGACCCTGTGATTATGTATTATGCACAACTAAGTTTGATAAAACATTACTTTAAAAAGTTCTTGCTGGTCGAGGTGGCTCGTGACTGTAATCCCCACACTTTGGGAGGTGGAGGAGAGAGGATTGCCGGAGTTCAGGGGTTCAAGACCAGCCTTGGTAACTTGGCCAGACCTCGTCTCTAAAATAAATGAAAATATTAACTGGGCATGGTGGTGCGCGCCTGTGGTTCCAGCTACTTAGAAGGCTGAGGCGGAAGGATCACCTGAGCCCAGCAGGTCAAGGCTGTGGTGGCCATGAACATGTCACTGCCCTCCAGCCTGGGCAACAGAGTGAGACTCCTATGAAAAAAAAAAAAAAAAATTGCAAAATTCTTGAGGGGGATTTAGATTACTGATATAATTTGGATGTTTGGCCACTCTAAATCTTGTGTTGAAATGTGATCCCCAGCATTGGAAGTGGAGGATACTGGGAGGCATTTGGGTCATAGAGGCAGATCCCTCATGAATGGCTTAGTGCCGCCTTTATAGTAATGAGTAAATTCTCACTCTGTTAGTTCCCGCAAAAGCTGGCTGTTTAAAAGAGCCTGGCACCTCCTTCTCTCTCTCTCTTGCTTCCTCTCTTGCCATGGAAGTTCCCCTTCCCCTTCCCCTTCTGCCATGAGTAGAAGCTTCCCGAGACCTCACTAAAAGCTGATGCTGGTTATATGCTTCTTGTACAGCCTGCAGAACCGTGAGCCAAAATAAACCTCTTTTCTTTATGACTTACCCAGCCTCAGGTATTCCTTTATTGTGAAACAAAATTGGACTAATATAATTATTTTCAGAAGCCAAAACGGAAAAAAAATGAGTTTTAGAATTAGTCAGATAGATTTTGATACCAAATAAAGCCCCTAGCAATTTGTGACCTTAGACAATATTGAACCTGCCTGAGTTTCCACTGTTTCTGGCAAGAGATAGTAATAACCTCGTAGAAATAACATATGTAAGGAAACCAACACAGTGCCTGGAACATAGTAGATTGTCAACAGATGACAGATGTACTGTTCTGGAAGATTTTGGAAGAGTTCACCAGAAAGAAAATAAGTGTTGGCTTGTTAGATTAAAAAGACACACACAATGCCGGGCTCGGTGACTCAGCCTGTAATCCCACGCCTTGGGAGGCTGAGGTGAGTGGATTGCCTGAGCCCGCAGGTTTGAGACTCGCCTGGGAAACTTGGTGAGACCTCATCTCTACAATAAATCAAAAAATTAGCCGGGCGTGGTAGCGCACGCCTGTAATTCCAGCTACTTGGAAAGCTGAGGCGAAAGGATCACCAGAGCTCAGCAGGTCAAGACTGCGGTGGCTGGGAGCGGCCACTGCACTCCAGTCTGGGCAACAGAGTGAGACTCCAACTCAAAAAAAAAAAAAAACAAACACACACACACACACTGAAAAGAACAAGAAAATCAAAAATTACATGAAGATGGGTGAAGAAGGATCAGAAAAATTAATGGGCAGCCAACAGGAATAGAAGAAAAGGTGAACAGCTAAGTTTCTTTTATGTAGATGTTAGTTTTTCAGGACTTACTCCTGGTTTTTCAAGATATTAAATTATGTAAGTCAAGTCAACATCTTCTGAACCTCCACAGACTCATGTCGTTGGTTTGAATGCTTTTAGCGATGACGTGCCACCCCCCCCCAGGGTGGAGTAGCGTCTGTCTAAATATTGACCTCAACATTCAGGGCACATAAAGAGAGAAAGAAAACAGACAACAGCTTAAGAGTGGCTAAACCAGGCCCTTTTCCTAGGTTACACTTCTTCTATTTCCCCCATCTCACATTTCAGTTCATTAATTCTGTGGGATTTCAGGATCCCGAGTCTATAATTCTCGGCTAGTACAGCCCCATATGCTCTGGCAGAGAAGGCAGGCATAAACCATGCCCAGCCACACAGCAGTGCCAGCCCGGAGGCTTTGGGCTCAGGCCGAGAGATGCAGCATCAACTCGGATGTTTAACATCTGCCTGATTTATGGCCTGCTTGCTTTATGAAGAGAGCTGGTAAAAGCTGCTGGGGAGCATTTTGATGCCACTTGTGTTCATTTTCAGCAATAAATTGTGATGGTGTTGCAAGAGCAAATGTATCAGGCGGTCAGAGTCTATTACAGTGGAAGGCCCAGCGACATTCTGGGAAAATCACAGTAGGGGTAGGACACAACAGGCTACCTGAGAGCATCATTTCGGGCATATTTTTAAATTCACAGAAAATTAGGAATATAGACTTTAAGGTTCGCACAACCACACTAATTGGGCCACATGATTATCTAATCATCAGGTGGTGTGTGACATCGAGCAGGGCTAGAAGGTTTCACAAAGAGACCTCAAAGTTAGCCATCTGCAGTGTAGAATTGTCAACCTAATGGCTGGATCATGCTTCGTGTTAATACTATAACATTTTATATGACTTACACATTATTTCCTACCTTGTTAAATTGCGTTACCATCTCTTTCATCTCTCCCCTGCTGTCCTTTTCCTAGTTCTTCTCTGGTTCAGGAACCCTCATTGCCTTTCCCCCTAAAGCTTCATATCCTTTTCCCTGGCACCGGCCATTCCTCCAACCCATCTCTCCTATAACTGATGGCCACATTTAGTTTTCTAAAGCGCCACTCTATTCATGTTCAACCTTCTCGGCTATTAAAACAACCATAACACATTTCATAGCTAGTCGGCTATGAGGGCCTGGTCTCCTGGGATACCTTCCCCAGCTATCCCAATTGTAGTTGACTTTTGCCATGTGTCTTCCTCATTTGACATTAAATTCTCTGACAGCAGAGGTACTGCCGAAGATAATAATAGGTGATCATTAAATATTTGCTGAATGACTAAATGAATAAACCTCCCATATATTCAGACTGGAAATATGAGCTAGTAAAAATTCTTCTGGAAAGTAATTTTCAAGTATCAATATTCATTAAAATATTCATAATCTTTGACCTTAAAAGAATATTCTGAGGCAATCATCCAATGTGGATATGATGTTTATGAGTTATTGCCTATAATGATGAAATGTCAGAATGGATTTAAAGCAATAATAACAGAATGGTTAAGTAAATTAAAGCAATCCACTCAAATGAAGATTATAGAGTCAATATAAAGTATTATGAAGACTGGGTAGTGATATGGAATGTTCTTATAGCCTATTTCTTTTTTTTAGCATTAAAAATTAAAGCTATAACATTAACCATTTTTGCTAGATATGTATATATCTAGCAAAGATGGTTTTTAAAAAGTACTCAAAAGTGAAGAATTATAGGAAAATTTCTCTTTTGTTTAGATTTCTGTTAATGTTATAGTAAAAAGATCCCCTGCCTGCCTAACAAATGAGTACATCAATGTCTCTCTATCCCATGAAATAAAATCCAGACCCAGCCCAGCATTCCAGACACAGAGCAGCCTTCTCTAAACCTACATTTCCAGGCATATGTATGTATATATACACACACACACACACATATATGGCATATATATGTATATATACACACACACGCACACATATAGTTGTAATTTATACAAAAAAGCACAGAAATCAAAACCGTAGTTCAATGATTTTCCGTGTAGTTCAATGATTTTCCATGAAGTAAAGCACTGTGTGACCACCACCCAGATGGAGAACATTCAGAATCCCCTTCTTCAATCCCTAGTCTCTTCTCCTCCACAAAGGAAACCACCATCTTGACTTACACCATAATAATTCCTTCTGTTTCTTTATAGCTTTGTCACATAAATATCATCCCTAAATACTATAGCTACATTTTTTGAAGTCACATCACTCGGTGGAATCACATATTTTAAATTGTTGACTTCTTTTACTCCATGTCACATGTTTCCATTTATTCATGTTGCTGTGTGTGGTTATAATTTGTTCGTTTTTAAAATCATCTAGCACTTCACCCCATGAATGAACAGCATTTATTGATCCACTCTATTACTGATGAATATTAGTGGGGGCTCTTTCCAATATGAGATTATCATGAATAATGCTGCACTGAACAGTCTTGTACATTGAATTTCTTGGTGCTCTTGTGTAAGTGTTCTAGTGAACGTGTACCTAGGAATGGGATGCTCTGAACACATGGTGCCAGACTTCTGATCTACACAAATGTGAGATAATGAAGGGTTGTTGTTTTAGGCTGCTAAATCTGTGACCGTTTGTTAATTACTGCAGCAACAGAAAATTATTACAGCGGGCTGTCTACTCTGGGTGAAGAGGTCTAGCACAGGGAACAGTGAGGTTAGAGGTCCCGAGCTCAGAAAACTCTTGGCACACCCCAAGAACAGCAAGTGGGCCAGTGAGGTTGGAGCAGAGTGATAGAGAGCATAGGAGATGAGGTCAAAGATACAGCGAGGGGTTGGATCATGTGGGTCCTTGTAGGCCTTTAGAACTCTATGGGAAGCTATTGGCGAGTTTTGAGCTAGAGCATGATATAACAGAATTGACTTTTTTTTTTCTTTTTGGGAAGGGGACCGGAAATCAACTGCTCCCCCAAAAAGCACCGGGCTCCCCTGCAGGGAACACGCTTCCTGTGTGCTCTGCCTTAACTTTTTTTGTCAGTTCGTGTCTCATTCTGTCCCCCAGGCTGGAATACAGTGACACACTCAGAGCCACCCCAGCATCGACCTGCTGGGCTCCAGCAATCCTTCCACCTCAGCCTTCCAAATAGCCGGAACTACAGGCGCCTGCTTCTTGCCCGGCTAATTTTTTATTTATTATAGAGACAAAGTCTCGCCAAGTTGCCTGGGCTGGTCTCAAATCCACGGGTTCAGGCAATCCACTCGCCTCGACCTCCCAAAGTGCTGGAATTATAGGCTGAGCCACCAAGCCCGGCCTGCCTTGATATTGTAAAAGAATAACTCTTAGTGTCATGCAGTAATTCTTGACAGGAAGGCAAGTGTAGATGCAGGAATAGTTGGGAATCTACTGTAGTAGTCAAGGAGAGAGATCATGACAGCTGGGACCAGCTGATGAAGGGAGGTGAGATATTAAATGTTGAAATAAACTTTGAAGACAAAGCCAACAGGATTTGCTGATGGATTGGATGTGGGGTGTGAGAGAAAGAGAGATGTCGGGATGTTGAATAGGATGTTGGATGTATAAGTCTGGAGGTCACAGGAACTGACAGCATACAGATGCTATTTATAGTATAAACCTGGAGGAGATTTTTGGGGAGTGAAAGTAATTAGAAAAGAGGACTGTGCTCTGAGGCAGGTGATAATTGAGAGACCTGGAAGAGGTGAAGACAGGAATGAAGTCTGAGAAAACCAGAAAGGGGGCATCCTAGAAACCAAAGGAAGGATGGGTTGCCAGGAGCAGGGAGTGAACGGTGTCACATACTGCAGGAAGCCAAGGCGAAGGAGGACTAAGACTGAACCATCACAGCAGGGTGGCCCCAGTGACCTCAACACGGCTGCAATTATGGAGTAGTGGGGATGAAAGATTGTTGGGGTGATCTCAAAAGGAAGTGAAAGTGAAGACAGAGACTGCAGACCTCTTTTTCTGAGTAGTTTTGCTGCACCGAGAAGCAGAGAAATGAGACTGTAGTAGCAGAGAAAAGTAGGGTCAAGAGAGGATAATTCGTTTGAGCTGGGAGCGATTGTGATACGTGATTGATGTGGATAGGAATGGCCTAGCAGAGAGTGGTCCTCAGGGATGTAGGATTTAGGGCACCAGAGAAGAGGCCGAGTAGATGGGTGTAAAGGATGCGTCAGGAGAGTCTGGCTGCATCTTGTAGAAATAATAGCAGCCACAGGTAACACAAAGCACAGCACTGGATAATTTAGCGATGAACCTTCAGTACCTCACTGGAGTTTCAGTGAGATGGGTCTTATTCCACATGCAAAGAAAACTGCACCTCAAAGAGGTTAAGTATCTTGCCTTGGGTCACCCATTGAGAAGGTCAAAGCCAGAGGTCAGTGCTCAGACACCAGCTTCAGAGAGAGAATGGTTCATGAGTTTTTGGTGAATTGATTTTCTCAGCCCATGGGATGAAGTCAGGCGTGAGTTGTGGATGGAGCAGAGAAATACTGGGGAGAAAAGGATCTTGTTACTTTCTGAACAGCATAGGTAAGAAACAACTTGTATTAACTGAGCTAGAGGCACAGAAGAAAAACAGATACAATTAGGAAGGACAAGATTTTATACTTGATGTTTACTACCTGTATAAGGTTTGGCCCAGAGAGCTAACCCACTGGAAAAAAGCCTCTTGCTGTTCATACCCCAAATGTCACCTGGATTACATCACATGATTCCAAGGCTTCCCCCATGCTAAAGCTTGGCTGACATCAATACTTAACTATGAGATACACACAGATGTTCACAGCGCAGTCTGTCACCTGTGTGTCACCTATGTGTCTTTCCCCATGGTTACCTCTGCCCACATTCATCTCAAGATGCCCCATCTAGGTCAAGGGCTAACTTCTCTGGATCTCCTTTGGTAGCTCATTGGAGGAGGATCCTATGAAGAATCAGGGAGAATGTCTTTTTTTTTTTTTTTGAGTCAAAGTTTCACTCTGTCATCCAAGCTGGAATGCAGTGGAGCCTCGACCTCCTGGGCTTAGGTGATCCTTCCACCTCAGCTTCCTAGCAGCTGGGGCTACAAATGCATGCCACCACGCCTGGGTAATTTTTTTTTTTTTGTAGAGATTGAGGTCTTGCTGTGTTGCTTAGGCTGGTCTCAAACCCCTGGGTTCAAGCAATCCTCCCACCTCAACCTCTCAAAGTGCTGGAATTACAGGCATGAGACACCACTCCCAATCATGAATCAGGGAGCATCTTGATCCTCAACTTGGGGCCACGTTGTACAACCTGTGCCCAAGCAGCCCTGTGGTGTCCAGAGCCTCTGTCTTCAGGAACCTTCTGTGAGCCTCTGGACTCACCCCAGCCCAGTCTGCCACAAAGACAGTTTTGTCCATTTTTGACCTTAGGAGAGTCACGCCTAGTTCAAAACAATGGATGCTTTGTCTTTTCCACCACTCCCTCTTGCCTTCTCATTACCTGACCTCAACCTAAATCCCTCCTTTCTCTACCATTTAAGTCAAGGTTGTCAGCAGCCAGGGAAGAAGTGGAGGTGCTCTGTGTGCCAACAATGTCTGTGCCCGAATTAGCCACGCACTACTTCTTCCACACTCTCCCTGGCCAGCCACAGGCAGAGTGGCCACAGGAACCTGGTCAGTGGAAAACAGAAGAAAAGGCGAAAGGGCTGTGGCCGCTAGAGATCATGTCGTCATCTTTAAGCTCTGTGAGGGGCTTCAGGGATCCCCCTGGATCTATTTACTTGGAGCTAGTGAACAAACAGGTTTAAACTGGGTTCTCTGCATCTTAAAGAGAGCCAAGAGCTGACGCTGACTTCTTTTTAGGCTATAATTTCTCAAGAACAAGGCTTGTGTTTTTGCTTAACTGAGAGCCACACACAGACAGGTATAAACAAACACCCAACCAACCTCTAGGGAATTTGAGGGTGAGGAATGTGTCTGATACTTTTGTTTTTCCATGGGACCAGAAGAGAGCCCAGTTCACATTCGAAGTGACTTACATGCCTATGGACCAGCTGTTCCGTTGAGTAGGGGCTGAGGTATCAAGCAAGAGAAGGGAGCAGAAGAACTGACTTCCAGCTCCAGTTCTGCTCTGTGACCCAAGCAAACTTCTCTGCCTCTCTTAGTCCCATTTTCCACGCCCAACATAGGACTGCATGCCTCTGATGAAATAATGTGCCTGGAAGTCCTGACTACACTAAGCATAAAGCACCAGGCATAGGGGAGGTATTTCTGCTCTGTCTTTCCCAGAGGTCACTAAAGACACATTTTAGGAAATCTTGGAACTGATGAGCCAGCTCCCTCCAATCAGAGGGGACAGGTCTATAATTTCAAGGCTGTTAGAACAGACAACTGAGAGAATCAGAAAGAGCCCTGGAAGACAGACAGGAGGGCACTTATGAGAGAAAACCAAGAGCCCAAAAAAAAAAATCTGATCCCAAGCCCAAGATAATTCAGCTCCTTCTGAAGACGCCCAGGGTTAGAGTCACGTGGGCAGCAATTGGTTGGCAACAAGAGACATTCAGGAGATGTTTGCAGGTTTTGACTTTTCCTGCAACCAGATATTGTAGAAATAAGGCTTCGTCTGGGTTCTCCCTAAAGTTAATGAGCTGACAGTTCATTGACTGGCTTCACAAAATTTATTTTACAAGTGTCTCTAATCTGCATGGCTCCTCTTTGCTTTGGGATTCAACCAAAGGAAACTCCAGAAATCCCACCAGTTTATTTATACTTACATGTTGTTTCATACACAGTGTGCATTTGATCGGCCTAATTGTTATTTAATTCTGAGAATGGAAATGCAATTTTAGAGACAAATTAAATTCTCATGAGCACACAAGCACACGCACATTTGTGTGTATAAGTGCTCAGGTTACAGTTATCAATTTCCCTGGACACTGGGCTTCCTGTCCAACTTCCTGTCATTCAGATTAATTTTACAGGGAAAGTTCTCACCCCCTGCCCCCAAAAGCAAAGATTTCCCAACCGGCTCAGAACAGGAAAAATCTTGGACCACTGCTGATATAGTTTGGATGGTTAACACCTTCAAAAGCTGTGTTGAAATATGGTCCCCAGTATTGGAGGTGTGGCTTGATGGGAGGTGTTGGGATCATGGAGGTGGATCCCTCATGAATGGCTGGGTGCTGTTCTTATGCTGAGTGAGTTCTTGCGCTATTAGTCTACATGAAAGCTAGTTGTTTATAAGAGTACCTCCCCTCTCTTCCTCTTGCTCGTCTCTCTCTTTCTCGCCTGTGACACACTGACTCCCTTTCACCTTCGCCATGATTGTAAGCTTCCTGAGGCTTCACCAGAAGCAGATGCCAGCGCCATGCAGAACCGTGTGTCAAATAACCTCTTTTCTGTATAAATTACTCAGCCACAGATATTCGTTAATAGCAATGAAAAACAGGCTGAGATAATTGCTCTTTTCTAAGACAATGTCCCCAGACAAGGGCCAGACCAAGGGGATTGGCTGCAGGCCATACTCAGGGAAAGGAACCTTAGTGTTGAGTTTCTTTCTGCAGGGAAGATTTCTGTGCCCCACTGTGGCATGGGAGGTGTGGAGGACCAGCATGAAGGGACCGTGAAGATCTCAGAATTAACTGCTCACAAGGACAGAGATGGCCAGTTACCCTTCCTCACTTGGGACACAGAGCTTCAAGAATGACTGAGGCTCAATTTCCTCCTAGTTCAGTGAAATGGAGACTCAGAGTCAAGTTAGGTAGAATTAGAGAGTATGAAAGTACTATTATCAGCCAGGCATGGTGGCTCATGTCTATAATCCCAGCACTTTGGGTGCTGGAGGTGAGACGATTGCCTGAGCCCATGGGTTTGAGTCCTTGTCTCTACAATAATCAAAAAATTAGCCTGGCATGTGGCACACACCTGGAGTTCCAGCTACTCAGAAGGTTGCGGCAGAAGGATTAACTGACCCCAGCAGGTGGAGGCTGCGGTGGCCATGAGTATGCCACTGCTCTCCAGCCTGGGCAACAGAGTGAGACTTCAACTCAGAAAAAAAAAGTACTGTTTCCTATGCACCCTGAATTTATGGATAACATTCACATCTATTCCATTGGGAAAATGATTTATTACCTACATGAGCACAGTTGATTTGCTGGATAATATTTCAAAATATTTTCAAAATTTAGTGTCCATGGAGCAAAATCAAAGTGGTTGATTGAAGGCATGTTGGGGTAGGGTGGTGGGGTGGCATGGTCCTTGGCAGTGAAGACACTGGAAATTGAGTTTCTGACATGATCCCTGAGCCCTTAGCACTCTCTTAATCACCTTTTCCTGGACTACCAGAAAAAAAGTTATCTTGCTATGCTGCTCTTAGACTTTACAGGATAATTCTGATTTTCTTTGCTTCCGACAATTTTTTTAAAATTGCCTCAATTACTTGACTATCTCCCGAAGGAAAATAATCTCAAAAGAGTGTATGCAACTGGAAAGGCAGCATAGATGGGTTGGTGTGTTTAGCCTAGCTCCTTGGGCTGCAAAGAACAGAGACTCTTTCAGGTTTGTTCACACTCTGGGGGTCTCTCACAGGACATACATGGAAGCAAGGATGCCACAAAGCTGAGAAACAGCAACATGCTAGACCTCGAGGGAATGCTCAAGGGAATACTGGTTCAGACATTCTCTCAGTTGCAGAATGTCATTAATCCTCTCTCTGAATGCTACCATTGACATTAACCCGGTTCCTCCCTGTCTTTACTTCTGTAGCTCCCATCTCTACAATCCATGTAAGCCTCTACTCTAGTGACTTTTCTCTACCTTGTAACATGTATGCTCATAGCTTTTATACTCCTGGACTCTTCCATGCCATGATATCTATGTACTCCCTTCTTGCAGTATGCTGTCCCATTTCTGTTACCCCCTACAAGCTAATCAATCCTCTCCCTCTAATTCAAGTTCAAATTTGTGAGGAGGTTTCATGATATGGTGGCACTTTCGTGCCATGTGATATTGTAGACTGCCAGTGATCAGCCTATGGATTTGCTCATCTACACACCAGACACCTTCAGCAGGTCTAATTGGTTTAGACTACAGCAGCAAGACTCTACTGAGTAGGACTTAGCCTCTACTTCCACCATTAGAAACCAGTGTGTGGGACTCCCTCAGTACAAGGATGTGGTCAGGGCAGTCTTTCAGAGCTTAGCCTGTCTCTCTGGAACAATCAGGAGATCAGAGATCAATTGTCAATTACCTGAGCATACTTTTGCATATTTTGGGGTCATACTAAATAATTTGCTTTGAAATCCTATTTTACAAAACTCATTTTAAGGAAAAAGGTAACTATAGAGATTTGACCCAGCTTCCACTGTACAGTAACAGATATCATGGAACAGCAAAGTGCACTTAGATACCTGACAAGGATCCTGGCTTAAAGGGCCTCCTACTTAAAGCATCAGGCTTAGTTAGCAGTTTCTCAGTGTCAGCAGGAAAGTTCAGTCATTCTCTCCAAATGGGGAACTGTCTCTTCTTGTCTCTAGCACAGTTCAGAAGAAAGCCCACCCAAGAAGGACAGTCCTTGCTGCTCATTTAGTTGTACTGTCTCAGATCAGCGAGCAGAGATCTGAAGCTGTTACATGCCTTGCACAAGACATATTCCCTCAAGCAAACATCTTCTTGCATCCAAATCTCAGGTGATGGCTCAGCAGAGAGGGATGCCTTGGTCAGTGCCTGTGGACGGGAACTGTTGCCTCCAGCCCCATCTCCTTGGGAGATGCCACTTGAGCTGGGCTCAAGGAGGCTGCTGCACAAAGGGGCCAGCAGAACAAACGCACTTGTGCTTAGTGGCGCAGCTAGAAACTGGCCCTTTTTGGCTTCCAATGGAACATTTCTCCACAAGTCTTATTATTACTGTAGACAATTAGACAGTTGGAAATCTAGAATATTTGCACCCTTCACTTTGTCTGAGCCTCCAGCATCAAAAACACTAAATCAGTACCCTAGGGGGCCGTCCCCTTCAGATAAAACTTTCAGTAGTTGAAAGGCACTGAATATCTGCACTCACTAATTTTCAAATATGCCCCAGTCAATACTTTTAGTAATGAACATGGTTGTTTACTGCTTAGTGATAAGTCAAAGGAATAACAACCATCTTCCTTCTTCCACCTTCTACTTTTTCTATCAGAAATAAATATAGCAACACTCAACTATTCACAATGTCTACCAGCTGCCAGTGTAATTTTAAATAATATGTGTAATACTTATTTTTGGTTCCATCAACTTTTGGTAGTACCAACTACCACTACAGTTCCATCAACTTTCTCGACTACCAACTACCACTACAAGTCAAGGATCTGACAATCTCTTTTTCTCTTCTTTTCTTATCGATACTTTCCTTGTACATTGTCTTTTACATGGCTGATAACAATATCATTTAAATACCATTTCACAACCTTAATTTAGTCTTTCACATTTTGTTTATAAGCTGAGCCTCAATACAGTAAGTCCCCTACATACAAATTTTCAAGTTATATAAACTTTCAAAGATGCAAATGTGTCCAGTCACGTAAGTTAGTTCATGTGTCTGGGCCCCGTATGCTGGCTGTTGTACTATACTGTACTTTCCAAGGTATTGTACTGTAAGTAAAAATGTGTTCTTTATTTTATGTGTGTGTTTGTTTTTTTATGTATTATTTGTGTGAAAAGTATTATAAAACTATTACAGTACCGTACCATATAGCCAATTGTGTTAGTTGGGTACCTAAGTTAACTTTGTTGAACTTAATGAACAAATTAGACTCACAAACACACTATCAGAACAGAACTTATTCATACATAGGGGGTTTATTGTACTAACAAGCCAATAAACACTTTTTACTTTGTAATCATGATGTAAATATTATTCATCAGAGAGTCAAATGATATCACATAATTACTTTTCCTTCTTAACAAGTAAAATGTCATAGCACCTAGGATGTTTGAAGAAAAACATCGTTAGTGTCAAGGTCAAACAGATTCCCTGTCCTCATAATCAACTCATACTTCAATCATGTTACAATATAGTGGACTTTTTTCTTTTTTGAGACAGGGCCTCTCTCTGTCACCCAGGCTGGAGTACAGTGCATGATCATGGCTCAGATATCCTCAACCTCCTGGGCTCAGGTAATCCTGTTGCCTCAGCCTTTTGAGTAGCTGGAACTACAGGCATCCCAGCATGTTCAGCTAATTTTTTGATTTTTTTGTAGAGATGAGGTCTTGTTATGTTGCCCAGGCTGGTCTCAAATTCCTGGTCTCAAACAATCCTCCTGCCTCAGTCTTCCAAAGTGGTGTGACTATAGGTGTGCGCCACCAGGCCCAGTCCAACTTTCTATGTGACCCATGACTTCATCTGATTCTCTGCTTTCATTCTGTTTGGTTTTTCCTAAGATTTCTAACTGTTTTTTGTTTTTCTTGTTGAAAGAAAATTTAAATAAATTATCAAAGTGTCCTCAGTTTCTCCCAGCCTCTCAATGATAGTGTTGCATGGAATCCTCATTTTGCCCCGAAACAATGTCCAAGAACTCTCCAGTTCTTCTCTTTGCATGGACCAACCATGCTCCAGGCCCAATGCCAGAACAATTCTTCTCCATACTATTGGATTAGAACCACTCTTCCTTAATCATAGCTTTCCTTCCCTGTTTTTGTTAGAATCACTCCCTTATTTTTCCAGGCAAATATTTTGAGTCTGTATATGCCTAAAAGTCCATTTTATCCTCCCACTTGATTGACAGTTTTCAGGATACAGAATTCTAGGTCAAATTATATCTGGGTCAAAATAATTTTCCCTTAGAACTTTATCATATTGCTCTGTAACTACTGGCATCCAGTGTTGCTGATGTCAGTTGATTTTTTTTTGGTCACAATATAAGCTACTTGATTTGTTAGTTTGTTTTATGTCACCTCTCTGTTGTGGCCTTTCTGAGTTTGATGAGTTTATTCTTACATATGGATCTTTTCCCTGTCTTAAAGCTCAGCACTTGATGACCCCTGTCAAACTAGAGACTGTGTCTTCCTTTAACTCTTGCAAATTTTTCTCACTGTCACAAAAACTTCTTCCCTGTATTACATAGTCTAATTCTGGAACTTACTATCATTCATATGGTGAATGCTGGAGTGATCGTTCACATTTTTTTTCTTATCTTCAATCATTCCTTGTCTCTTCAGCTCTTTCTTCCTACTACCTCCTATACCTGTTGACCCGGAGTCCAGAAACTCCGCAGCTGCCACCAGCTGGGCTCAGGCAATCCTTCCACCTCAGTCTTCCAAGTAACTGGGACTACAAGGCATGTGCCATCATTCCTGGCTAATTTCTTGATTTGTTGTAGATATGAGGTCTTGCCATGTTGCCTAGGCTGGTCTTGAACCCCTGGATTCAGGTAATTCTTTCACCTCAGATTCGCAAAGTGCTGGCATTACATGCATGAGCCACCATGGCTGGCTTTTTTTTTTTTTTTTGAGTCAGAGTCTCACTCTGTCACCCAGGCTGGAGGCAGTGGCATGCTCACAGCCACTGCATTCTTGACCTGCTGGGCTCAAGCGACCCTTCCTCCTCAGCCTTCCAAGTAGCTGGAACCACAGGTACATACCACCATGCCCAGCTAATTTTTTGATATTTATTGTAGAGACAAGGTCTCACCAAGTTGCCCAGGTTGGTCTCGAAAGGCAATCTTCTCGGCTCCAACTCCCAAAGTGCTGGGATTACAGACATGAGCCACCACGCCTGGCATAATCTTTCACTTATTTTTTTTCTCATGTTTTCTATGATCTTTTTGCTCTATAGCTTGGAATGTGGCTTTGACTTTATTTTTGTCAAAAGTTGCAAATTATTTTTAAAATTTTTAACAGAATTTTTTATTCCAAGAATTAACTCTTTGACGCTCCCTTTTCTATATCATCTGATTCTTGCTTAGAATACAATGCATTCTTAATATTCTCTGGGGATATAATCAGATTTTAGAAAGTTATCTTTTGTTTCCTCAAATAGCTCTGCTTCAATCCAATCTGTTTTATTTAGTTTGGTCCTTCTTTTTTTCTTTTTTTTTTTTTTTTTTTTTTTTTGGAGTTGGAGTCTCACTCTGTCACCCAGACTGGAGTGCAGTGGCCACTCCCGGCCACCGTAGCCTCAACCTGCTGGGCTCCGGCAATCCTTTCGCCTCAGCCTTCCAAGTAGCCGGAATTACAGGCATGCGCTACCACGCCCGGCTGATTTTTTGATTTATTGTAGGGACGAGGTCTCGCTGCCCAGGCAGGTCTCGAACCCGCGGGCTCAGGCAATCCACTCACCTCAGCCTCCTGAAGGCGTGGGATTACAGGCTGAGCCACTGAGCCCGTCAGTTTGGTCCTTCTTTACACACTGCCCTTCTTCCTCTGTATTGTTTAAGCATGTTCACGAATGAGGGATAAGGCCGATTAACCTAGGTAATAGGCTATCTTCTCCTGCTTTATAGGAACTGTGTGATTATTCACCTCACCAGACTCTGCCCTGAATAGGAAGCCATACTGTAAATTTGGGTATCTAAATGGGATGTATTTAAAGGCAGGCTTTGCTTCAGGGTGATCAATGAAAAACAATTTGCCCAAATTCCAGAAGAAAAGGTGTTTTATTCTAGAGCAGCAATACCTACATAGAAGTCTTGGCTTTCTAAGTATTGTTCTCTTTTTTTTAGAGGAGTGCCTCTTTGGTTTATTTTGGTTTGGGCTTTTGTTTGTTTTTCAGTCTGGGAACAAATCCAAGCTACTAGTTGTTCTGTAACTGGATGTCAAGGAGAGGAGGCATGTGGGGCTGACCTCTGCAGCTCTTATCTTCAATCATTCCTTGTCTTTTCAGCTCCTTCTTCCACTACCTCCTATACCTGTTGACCCGGAGTCCAGAAACTCTTAAGTTTCACAGGTTGGATCAGTTCCCATCTTTCCTGCAGGCCCCACCTGCCCTATGGCTTCCTCCGCTTTGCTCACTAATCAACACACTTTAATTTGCCCTCTTTCGGGAATTTCTTAACTCATGTATGCATCAATGATCTCATCTCTCCTTCTAAACTCTTTGCTGTTATAAGTTTTTTCCTCTTCATGTTTCTTTAAGTCCTAAAATTTAAACCAGGTCTCAAGGAATAAGGGGAGTCCATGAGTGGGCACAGTTTTTACACCTTGAATCAGAAGCTTCTGACTCTTGTTTTGATATTTTTAGACAAGAGGAGACCAGTATTGCTCTCCCCTGCCTCCAGGCCAGAGAAAGGACATCAGTGGAGGCTGCCTATGGAAGACAACGGTATCAAGAAAGCAGAATGGCTCTCTCATGAGATCAGGAGCCCCAGAGGCTCCCTGGCAGCAGGGCATAAAGACCAGATTAGAAGACCCTAAGAGACAAGTCCCTTTCATGGGAGTCAACTGTCTGCAGAACTCTCATAAATAACTGGGGGTCACCTTGAAAGAGAGTGGAAGGGGGGGAGTTTAATTTCTAGAAATGGGTGAGCAGAAGCCATTTCAGTATATGTTGCAGATAAGAAAGGAAGTATAGCCTTATAAGTAGTTTGAGTTGTTCTTTATCAATTTTCTTCTAAAGATGAGTTAGTAAAGTTCAAGCAAAGATCAGTCTTTAGAGTATACAAGATCACCTCCAGGGATAAACTTTTGTTCAGTGTAAGATATCTGCCTGTTATAAAAAGCCTAGTTCAAGTTGAGGGGAGAAGGATGTGGAGAACACCAATATTTACTAAGATTCTACTACATGTTGGGAAGTTTATGTATCTTATTTTGTTTAATACTCATGAGAATTCTGTGAGGTCCATTTATTCATTCTTTTAATCAATGCAATTTAGTGAGCAGCCTGTGTATACCAGGAACTGTGCTAGGCATTGGAGGCACAATAGTGCACAAAAACAAACACTCATGGGATTTCTAGCCTAGTGGAGGAGACAGACAGCATAATCACATAAATAAGTATAAAAATTGTAACTACAAAGCACCATATGAGGTCATAAAAATACATAAATGGGAAACCTACCTTATATGGGGAGAGGGCCAAGGAAGACATCTCTGAGAAAATGGCATTTGATCTGGGTTCTAAAGAAATAATGAGGGTCAATCAGTTGACAAGCACAAGTATTTTAGGCAGAGGACATACTATGTGCAAAGACTCTGGGGCAGAAGAGAGCATGGCATTTTTGAATCTATAAAAGAATCATCAGCCGGCCTCGGTGGCTCAGCCTGTAATCCCGTGCCTTTGGGAGGCTGAGGTGAGTGGATTGCCTGAGCCCGCAGGTTCGAGACCCGCCTGGGCAACTTGGCGAGACCTCGTCTCTACAATAAATCAAAAACTAGCTGGGCGTGGTAGCGCCTGCCTGTAGTTCCAGCTATCTGGAAGGCTAAGGCGGAAGGATCGCCGGAGCCCAGCAGGTCGAGGTTGCGGTGGCCGGGAGTGGCCACTGCACTCCAGTCTGGGTGACAAAGTGAGATTCCAACTAAAAAATAAAATAAAATAAAATAAAATAATCATCAGTTGGTAACCCATAGGAAATATTATTTCAGACATGAATCATCAATGGATTCCATTATTAGAAAATGAAAGTTTATTACATTGTCTCAGAGTATCTTCCTACAAAATTTTTTTTTATTACAAAAGGAAAAATTATAACTTTACTGTGAAGAGGTCTGACATAGCAAGAACATAGAACCAACCATGTTGCCCATCAAAAGAGGACTGGGGCCGGGTTCAGTGGCTCAGCCTGTAATCCCGCGCCTTTGGGAGGCTGAGGTGAGTGGATTGCCTGAGCCCGTGGGTTCGAGACCTGCCTGGGCAGGCAAGACCTCATCTCTACAATAAATCAAAAAAATTAGCCGGGCGTGGTAGCGTGCACCTGTAGTTCCAGCTACTTGGAAGGCTGAAGCGGAAGGATCGCCAGAGCCCAGCAGGTCGAGGCTGCGGTGGCCAGAAGCGGCCACTGCACTCCAGTCTGGGTGACAGTGAGACTCCAACTCAAAAAAAAAAAAAAAAGAGGACTGGATAAAAAAATGTGATTCGTATGCACAATGGAATATTATGCAGCCATTAAGAAGAACAAAATCATGAATTTCACAGCAACCTGAATGGAATTAGAGTTTATAATACTGAGTGATCTTTCACAGAAACAAAGATCTGAGTATCACATGTTCTCACTCATAAGTGGACCTTAAAGAACTACCGTAATACTATAAGAAAGGATTGACAGTAGTTGGAAACTGCTGGGGGGAAGGGGAGCAGGGAGGTGGGATTAACGGTAGTCAATGTCTGCCTGGGGAAGGGGGGGCACACCTCATCAACAAGGGTACCTGCACAATGAATATTTGTATACCTAATCCTTAATTGTACCCCACAATTTTAAAATTTAAAAAAATCAAATCAGAAAAAAAAGAAGTCTGACAGACCTCATTTTAAATGATCAAAGTTAACATCAGCAGTAATGATATCACATGCCTCCTGATAAGATATACAAAAAAGACACAAAATCACTTCTGTGACAGTTCTACCAAAAATTCAGACCTATATCTAATCATGAAGAACCATCAGATAAGCCCAAACTGAAAGACATTCTACAAAATAATTGGCCAAGACTCTTCAAAAAGTCATGGTCATAAAAAACAAAGAAAGATTGCATCACCGTTCTACATTAAGAAGTTGAAAGAGACATGGCAACTAAGTAGAATCTGGGATTCTGGAGCAGAATTTGTTTTTTTTTTCTGTTGCTATAAAAGATATCAATGGGACAATTGGTGAAATTTGGGGGGGAAGTTTGTAATATTAGAAAATTGTAATATATTTATATGCTTTCTTATTAAAATATTCTCAAAAAGGTCAGAAAAAATAGAGAATGATTAAACAAATGTGGTAAAATTTAGCATTTGAGAACTATGTGACAACGGTATATATGACTTCTTTGTACTATGTTTGCAACATTTCTGTAAGTCTAAAATTACTTTAAGATAAAAGGTGTGGAATGGAATCCATTGGTGGTTCTTGCCTAAAATATTATTTCCTAGGAATGGAGCTCAGTAGACAATGGAGAGTGTGAGGAAAGATGAGGCTGAACTTACAGGGAATGCTGTAGCAGGCTGTCATTGGAGATCCTGGTAAAGATTTTAAAAATTATTTATTTATTTAAATTCAAGAGGTCTGTGGGCAGGATTGTTACACGGGTATATTGCATAGTGTTGAGGCTGATCACCTATATCCATGGAAAATGCTTGGTATCCAGTGGGTGGTTGTTTGGTCTTTATCCTGAAAGCGATGAGAAGACACCAAAGTCAGACAGATGACATGATCAGATCAGCATTTCAAAAAGGTCGCTCTGGCTACAGAGAAGAAGAGAGAGGCCTGCTGATGATCCAGAGTAAACAGCTGAGAGAGATACTGGGCAGGTGGGGAAGTAAAACAGACCTGTGCAGAAGTGGGCAGATTTCAGAGGTTTAGGGAGGTAACATTCACAAGCTTGTAGTGGACTGGAAATGGGAAAGGACTGTGAGGAGAGGGACTGGAAAGAACCAGAATGGGCTCCCAGATTTCTAGTTTCACCACTGGATAGATGGAAGAAAGCTCTTAGTAAGAAAATCTGAAAGAGGACCAAGTTCCAGGGAAAGTCAAGAGTCTGACTTTGGATGTGTTGAGTTTGATATCTCTTCAAGATACCCAGGTAGAGCTGTTGAGGAGGCAGGTGCACGTGCCCGAGGTGCATGGAAGGTGGGGATGTAGCGAGCTCACCTAGAAAGCAGGGCCTAGAATGCAGCCTTAGAGACTTCTGTTTGTCATCTGTCTGTTGGTGTTCTCATTCTCACTTCTAGATGAAGGGCAGAAGGCATCGTGGCCTGTCCTAGGTCATACAACTAGTAGGTGGCAGAGCAGGGATTGAAACAAAATCTAGGCTGGGTGCAGTGGCTCATGCCTGTAATCCAGCACTCTGGAAAGTTGAGGTGGGAGGATTGCTTGAGCTCAGGAGTTCAAGACCAGCCTGGACAAAATAACAAGACCTCATCTCTAGAAAAAAAATAAAATAAATTAACCAGGCATGGTGATGAACACCTGTAGTCCCAGCTATTGAGGAAGCTGAGGTGGAAGGATCGCCTGAACCCTGGATGTCGAGGCTGTGGTGAACTGTGATCGTGTCACTGCACTCCAGCTTGCGTGACAGAAAAAAAAAATCTATCTGACAGCAAACCTCTACCTTCCCAATAAGTTCTCAAAAAAGGGTAAGATGTACCTTATTTTTGGTTATTTTCTAATTTTATGTAAAATCAACCTGAGAAAATCAAAATGTAGGAAGAAAAAGGTGACACAGAACAAGAGGTTTTCATGTCTTCCTTTTTCTGGATGCCCAGCTAGTGAGGATTTTTATCAGTCAGGGAAAAACAAACAAAAAACCACACTTCTTTGTACAGGTTTCCAAGTTGCTTGTAGTTCATCTCTAAAAGCATATTGGAAAGATACTCTTCTTTCTGTTGTAAACAAATTCTTTGGTGCTAGTATGGAGAGTCAAAAAATTTTGCCCCAGGTTTGGGTATAAATGTCAGGCTTGTTGGGCTGGTTCCTCCTTGAACTTGTCTCCTGTTAACATGCAAGCTATGAATGGGGAATTGGCACTGCAGTGGCCAGCTTAGCCAG
This sequence comes from Cephalopachus bancanus, assembly GCA_027257055.1. NCBI lineage: Eukaryota > Metazoa > Chordata > Mammalia > Primates > Tarsiidae > Cephalopachus > Cephalopachus bancanus. The sequence goes on from JAPVLO010000104.1 coordinate 1,876,020, forward strand.
ATCTCAGCCTAAGACTGCAGTAACCCTGCTTCTTTCTCTGGTTGTCTCATCTTAGACCATGAATGCATAAACGAGGGGAGAAATTTCATGTGCTACTTAGAGATTTCATCTCTGATTCCATTAACCTTTTCTGAGTTTAGTGAAACTGACTCACAGCTGTCTATGGACCTTCTTGTAAAACAGTCTACAATAGCTCCTGGTCTGTGAGGTTGGCAGTTGGAAAATTACTAGGGTGAAATGGCAGAAGACAGGCCAGCCTCAGAGCTTAGGTAACAGAAGCATTTGGAGTGACAAGCTAAGGATGAGATGGGCATGATTTCAGGTAATGCAGAAGCCCACCTTGCTTCTTGGACAGTTTTCATTCTTTATAGTAAGTCCCCTACATATGAACCTTCAAGTTAAAAACTTTAACAATACACATCTATTTTTTTATGTTATTTCTTTTTACTAGTTTTCAGTAAGTTAACAGGCTTGTTAAGTACTATATAGCCTATTAGTTAACAGGCTTGTTAACAGGCTTGTTATAGTTAACAGACTTGTTAAGTACTGTATAGCCTATTGTGATAGTTGGGTGTCTAGGTTAACTTTGTTGGACTTCAAACAATTGGACTTGACAAACATACCTCAGAACAGAACTATTTGTATGTTGGGGACTTCCTTATTGTATAAGCATACTTATATGACCTTTTACTGTGCTTTATAGACAGTGAGTACTGCCACATCCATACTACAGCATAGCTCTGACCCCAGGTATAGGACATCTCCCCTGAGTTCACAGTGGTTTTTGAGGAGTAGTCTATTTTTCAGACAAGTAAATGAACATAGGAGCTTCTAGATCTGGGCCAAATACATTTTAATTTGAGCTTGCACCTCAGCTGTGGCCTCGAGCCCTTTGGCTATGGTACTGACCACTACTCAGCAGGCTTAGATCAAATTATTTAGTAGAAACAGCATATCTTACTCCCTCTGTAAGTCCAAGACCCCTTTGTTCAAAGAATCATCGCCCACACACTACTACTCAACTTAGTCTGATACTCTCATCAAAGATTTCAGGTTCTGCCAGGTGCAATGGCTCACACCTGTAATCTCAGCACTTTGGGAGGCAGAAGTGAGAGGATTGCCTGAGCCCAGGGGTTTGAGATCAGCCCTGGGCAATTTGGTGAGATCTCATCTCTACAATAAATCAAAAAATTAGCCAGACATGGTGGCACGCACCTATAGATCCAGTTACTTGGAAGGCTGAGGAGGAAGGATTGCCTGAGCCCAGCAGGTCGAGGTTGTGGAAGCTGTGATGTGCTGCTGCACTCCAGTCTGGGCAACAGATGCTCATTAAAAATTAAAACTAAAATTAAAAAATAAATCTCAGGTTCAATGGATGAACCTGGAGTCATAGTGGAATGGGTGAAGCTATGCCCACACCTCTTCACATTTTTATTTTATTTTATTTTTATTTATTTTTATTTTTGAGTTGGAGTCTCACTCTGTCGCCCAGACTGGAGTGCAGTGGCCGCTCCCGGCCACCGCAGCCTCAACCTGCTGGGCTCCGGCGATCCTTCTGCCTCAGCCTTTCAAGTAGCGGAACTACAGGCTAACGCTACCACGCCCGGCTAGTTTTTGATTTATTGTAGAGATGAGGTCTTGCCAAGTTGCCCAGGCGGGTCTCAAATCCGCAGACTCAGGCAATCCACTCACCTCAGCCTCCCAAGGCGCGGATTGCAGGCTGAGCCACTGAGCCCGGCTTCTTCACATTTTTAAAATTTAATTTAATATTATTTTATTTGTTTATTTTTTAGAGATGGGATCTTGTTCTCTCACCTAAGCTGGAGTGTGGTGGCATGACCACAGCTTACTGCAGCCTTAAACTCCTGGGCTCAAGCAATCCTCCTGCCTCAGCCTCCCAACTAGACTACAGGCATGTGCCACCATGTCCAGTCAATTTTTAAAAAATTATTTTTTGTATGAACAGAGTCTTGCTATGTTGCCCAGGTTAGTCTCAAACACTTGGATTTAAGTGATCCCCCAACCTTAGCCTCCCAAAGCACTGAGATTATAGACATGAGCCACTGCCCAAGCCAAACTCTTCTTTATAGCATCCCTCCTCTATTTCCTGTCCACATATCACAGAAACACAACTAAATTATAAATCTTGAAAAACATGTCAGAACACAAACACAGTGAAAATAATTATAATGAATACCAACTGAGCACGTACTGGGTGCCAGGCACTGCTTTGAACTGTCCACATATGCTATTTTATTGATTCTTCACAACAACACTGTGAGGCAATTACTGTTATTATTCTATCCCACTGATAAGGAAATAGGGACTCAGCAAGATTCAGTAGCATCAGTAAGTGGCGCCTGGCCAAGGGCACGGAGGAAAACACAACCCTAAGCCAGCCACCAGCTCTCCAGGTGGGAGCTCCAAAATATAATTTCATCCAGTTTCAGTAATAACCAAAACAGCTTCATGACCAACACTCAGCCAAGAGCCAAAACAACATTTGGCATAAGGAGTCTCATAAAATAAAATGTAGCTTGGAAGTCCACATCACGTGTTCCAGCACCATGAGTCCCTGCTAGAGCAAGCCTACCTCATAAATGACTGCAAGTATTTCTAACAATAAAATTTATATCTGTGCAATGCTTATTCTTATTCAAAACTGCTCATTGAATGTTTTCAACTTTTTTGTTGCAGTATAACATTCACACAGAAAGTGCACCAGCCCTAAAAGTATAGCTCCATGTATTTTCACAGTGAACCCACCTATGGAACTATCCCTGACAGCAGGAAACAGAACACTGGGAACATGCCAGTAACCTCCCTTTCACATGGTCCTCCCAGTCATAATTATCTATCCCAAAAGGTAAGTTATTCCCCCACCTTCTGTCATCGTAGACGAGTTTTGCCTCTTTTTGAACTTCATATAAATGGAATCGTATGCTATAAACTCTTTAGTGTCTGGCTTCTTTTGCTTAACAGTATGTCCGTGAGATTCACTGCACATAACTGTGGATCATTCATTTTCATTGTCTCATAGTATTTTATTATATGAATATACCATTATACACTTACTCATTCTACTCTTTTATTTTTTAAGTTGGTGTCTCACTCTGTTGCCCAGGTTGGAGAGCAGTGGCACACTCAGGGCCACCGCAGCCTCGACCTGCTGGGCTCAGGTGATCCTTTCACCTCAGCCTTCCGTGTGCCACCATGCCCAGCTAATTTTCTGATTTATTCTAGAGACAAGGTCTCGCCAAGTTGCTCAGGCTGGTCACAAACCCACGGGCTCAGGCAAGCCTCTCTCAGCTCCACCTCCCACAGTGCTGTGATTACAGGTGTTAACCACCATGCCTGGTCATTCTACTCTTGACGGACAGTGGAGTGGTTTCTAATTGGGGGTTATTACAAATAATGTTGCTATAATCATTCTTACAGATGAATTTAGGTGCACATATTGTGCATATCTGTTGTGTGTGTATCTAGGAGTGGAAATGGTAGGTCACAGGGTGTGTGTGTCTTCAATTTTTACTGCCAAACTGTTTTCTCAAATAGCCGTGCCAGTTTGCACGCCCACCAACAGGATATGAAGCATGTAAAAGTTCTTATTGTTCCATATATTGTAAGTATTTTGTATTATTACAGATACTTCGTATGATACATCTTTTTCACACTACCTATTTTGGTAGGTAAGTTGTACCAACTAATTGTGATTTTTATTTGCTTTTCCAATGAGGTTAAGCACAGTTTTAAGAGTACCTGGGATTTGCTTTAATCAGTTATTCAAAGACACACAGACATAGTTTTCATACCCACAGATCCCTATAAAAGGGAGGCACAGCACACCATGCAGGGGACCACACAGGAAAGCACCAAGGTCAGTCTGGAGAGCAAGGGCAAAACCCAGGCAAGAGCACTCAATGTGGTTTCTGTGGAAAGTAACAGGTGAGGCAAGGTGAGCAGGTTTAGAGTTGACTAGCTTGAATAATATCAGTACTCTTGGGGTGGGTGAGGGGGCTGTCCCTAGTTGTCTGGTACCTGAGGCTGAGATGATGAGCCCAGAATATTAGAAACTCATGAAGGAGGAGTTTGGGGAATGGCTCAGGATTGATTGACTTGCATATGAAAGGTGTAAGCAAAAACAAATTGCTTAATCTATCTCCAGGAATTAGCTAATCCTAGGAGGAACAGTCCCTCCAGGGTCAACAAGGCTCCAAGATGTCAAAGTCTCAGAATACAGAAAATAAAAATAGATGGTTTACAAAAGCATCTTTTTGTATTCTCATTGGGCGTTTGTAGATGTTCTTTATAAAGTACTCATTCAAGTCTTTTGACCACTTTTAAAAATTGAATTTTCTTTTGAGTTGCAGGAATTATTCCTATGTTATGGGTATGAGAACTTGGTTGTTCTTAGTTTTTATGTAATCCAATTTATCAATCTTTTTCTTCTTAGTTATACTCTTAAGAAATATTTGCCTAGTCCAAGGTCATGAAGATACTATTCTATGTTGTCTTCTAGAAGTCTTATTGTTTTACCTTTCATATTTACAACTAGAGTCCCCTTGGAATTTGTATATGTAACACAATAACCCCAAATCTGAGAGTGCATGTGCATAATGCTCTGTGCCTATTTCAAAGAAGTCGCTAGGAGGACCAGCAGGGAAAGACATTGGTTTATTAGAACTTACAGGAGGTACCGATGGTGGCCAGCCAGTGAAGAAAGAATCCAAACCGCGGAAACATACAGCAAGCTGTATTACAAGCAAGCAAACTAATCATTCAAATTGCCATACAGTGTTTACAATGACAGTGAGCAAGGGTGTCATCCACATTGTTCTCAGCTCTGCTTGATCACCTGCATCCTGTGACTCACTGCTGGGAATATGCATGCTCCTCAGAGACCAGCCTTGGCCAGAGGCTGCTCCCTGAGGGAGGGGACAGAAAGAAGCCAGGTATTAAAGAGTCTATGTCTGGATGATTGTCTCACATTGCATATGGTATTATAAGAGTAAAGCTCATTTTTTCCACATGAATATCAAATTTGACCAGTATCATTTACAGAAAGATAATTTTCCCACTATTTTCAACAGCAATATGCTATAAATTATGTGGAAAATGGGATAGACTTACAATTCTATTCCGTTGGCCATTTGTTCAGAAGATGTGTCAACACCCTACTATCTTAATACTTATCTTATACTATCTATTGGTAGTATAAGACCCCTGGTTTTATTCTTCAGAAATGTCTTGGTTATTATTTAAAGTTTTTAAAAACTTTAGAATCAATTTGTCAGTTTCCACATACTTGAAAAATAGTACTTACTGGTATGGCTTTGAATGCACAGATCAGTGATTCAAGTTGACATCTCCACAATACAGAGCCTTCCAATTCATGAACATGCTAATCCTTTCATTTGTTTAGGTCTTCTTTAATTTCCCTTAATAGTATTGTGTGTCTAGGTCTTGCACATCTTTCATTCCATGTGTTCCCATGTTAGGTGACATGCTTTATTGCTTGTGGCAGTCGTGGAGTTGTACCACCTGGATCTCCCTTTACAAAAGAATCTACTGTTAAGTTGCAGTTATTTCTGTGAGTTTAGAGCCTTTAGCTGTAGCACCCTCAGGCTGTGCCTCATCTTTGGAGGTGAAACCAAGCTATTTGAGAGTCATCCCCAGATGATGACTGACGCAGTAAAGATCCTGGGGTCTGGCCACTTCTGCCCACTGTGGTACGCCTCTCACAGATAGTTTTGCATCACAGCAACTCCTCACTAAGTTGACCAAGACTTTGTGACATCAGCATCATAATCTGAGCTTCTCTCTGCCAGGTTCTCCTCGCTCCCTCTTTCATCTTTTATGGATGTTAGCCCCTAATACATGTCTGGCACTCCTACATCTGTCTGTGTCTGCTTTCCAGAAGATTCAATATTCACAATGCTATTATGAAGGGCATTCATTGCTTTTTTTTAATAAATTTTTTTTATTATGATATTGTGGGGTACAGTTAAGGGTTAGGTATACAAATATGCTTCGTTCAGGCACCCTTGTTGATAAGAGGCGTCTCCCCGTTCATTGTTTATTAAACTTCCACTTCTGACTATTTGTTGCTGGTATATAACACAATTGATTTTTATGAAGTAACTTTGTATAGTGACTTTATTAAATTAATTATTCTAATTCTTCTGCATTTTTCATGCAAACAAGCTACAGAATCCTCATATCTTTGTTTCTTGCTCTTGCTTTATTGCACTAAGACCTATAATATAATAGAATGTTATAAATCCCATAAGACAACATTATCATTTTTGCTTTCAAAGTTCTTTGGGCCGGGCTCAGTGGCTCAGCCTGTAATCCCAGCACTTCGGGAGGCTGAGGCGAGTGCTGAGCATGCAGGTTTGAGACCAGCCCCGGCAACTTGGCGAGACCTCATCTCTACAATAAATGAAAAATGAGCCAGGCGTGGTAGCACGTACCTGTAGTTCTGGCTACCAGGAAGGCTGAGGCAGAAGGATCGCCGGAGCCCCGCGGATGGGCGCTGGGGTGGCAGTGAGTGTGCCACTGCACTCCAGCCTGGGGCCACGGAGTGAGACTCCAACTAAAAAAAAAAACAAAAACTGAGCCCGCGGGTTCGAGACCCGCCTGGGCAACGAGACCTCATCTCTACAGTAAATCAAAAAATCAGCCGGGCATGGTAGCGCATGCCTGTAATTCCGGCTACTTGGAAGGCTGAGGCGGAAGGATCGCCGGAGCCCAGCAGTTTGAGGCTGCGGTGGCCAGAAGCGGCCACTGCACTCCAGTCTGGGCGACAGAGTGAGACTCAACTCAAAAAAAAAAAGTTCTTTGTACTTTAAAGAATTAGAATAACAATCATATTGTACATTTACCTATTTATATTTCTGATGTTCTTTGTCTCTGTCTAAAGATTCAAGATTCAAGTTTCCATATAGTACAATAGACTATCAATCTGAAGATATCCCTATAGCATCTTATGGTGCAAGTTTTTTTAATCAATAAATCTCCTAGATTTCGTTCCATCAGAAAATGTCTTATTTTTGCTTTGTGGTCCTAGAAGCAAAAAAAGAAAAGAAAATTCTTTATTTCACCATTGTTCTTTTTTCTTAAAACTGTGCTATTAAAATATAATTCAATACAATTCATTCGTTTAAAATGTATAATTAAATGGCTATTAATGTATTCACAGAGTTGCACAACCACTGCCACAACCAATTTTAGAATATTGACCATTACCCTCACCCCAAACGAACCCCAGTCCCTTAGCAGCACTCACCCCCTCCCCCTCAACACCTCAACTCTAGGCAATCACTAATCTAGTTTCTGTCTCTATATATTTGCCTACTGTGGACATTTCTTAGAAATGGAATTATGTAATATGTGGTCTTTAGTGTCTGGTTTCTTTCACTTCGCATAATGTTTTCAAGGTTTATCCATGTTGTAGCATGCATCAGAACTACATTTCTTTTTATGGCCAAATATTACTCCATTGTATGACTATACCATATCTTATTTATCCACTCATCAGTTGATGACCATTTGGGCTGTTTCCACTTTTTTGGCTATTATGAATAATGCTTCTATAAATATTTGTGTTGTAAGTTTTTATGTGGACATATGCTTCCATTTTAATTGGTTATATATCTAGAAGTGGAATGGTTGGGTCATACGGTAACTCTATGTTTAATGGTTTGAGAAAATGCCAGACTGTTTTCCAAAGCAGCTGCACCATTTTACATTTCTATCAGCAATATATGAGGCAGCCAATTTCTTCATCTTCTTGCCAACATTTGTTACTATCTATCCTTTTGATTATAACCATCCTAGTGGGAGTGAAATGGCATCTCATTTTGGCTTTAATTTTAATTTTCCTAGTGGTTAATGATGTTCAGAGTCTTTTCATTTGTATGTCTTCTTTGGAGAAATGTCCTTTGTCCATTTTTAATTGGGATATTTGGTGTTTTTAACTGGATATAATATTCTGGGTCAACATATCTGTTTAAGCACTTAAAGATATTATTCCAGAAAATCACCATTAGGCATGTACCCCAGTAAAAATTGTCACAGACAAACACTAGTGAACATTTAGGAGAAACGGAATACTTATATAGTCTCAAAGTATCTTCCCACAAGATATGTTTAATGATAAAGGTAAAAATACTAACGTTTCAGTGAAGAAACATTACCTTAACCAAGTGATCTAACTTAATATCCTCAGGAATTAGACATATTGATATTATAAGCTCCCTGATATGATGTACTGAGAATACAACATCACTTTTGTGATATACTTGCCAAAAATGCACAGCCTACTTCTAATTACCAGAAAGCATCAGACTATCCGAGACTGAGAGACATTCCACAAAACAACTGACCAATACTCTTAAAAAGTGTCAAGGTATTGAAAGACAGGAGATACTGAGGACCTGTAAAAGATTGTAGACGATAACACACAATGACTAAATATAATGGGGGTTCCTGAATTGGATCCTGCAACAGAAAGAGGAAAACTAGAGAAATTTCAATAAAGTCTGTAGTTTAGTTAATAGTAGTATATCAATGTTAATTTCTTGGCCTTAATAGTTTACAACGCCTATATATGATGTTAAAATCAGGGGAAACCGTGTGAAAGGTATATAGCAACTCTCTATAGTAGTTTTACAACTTTTCTGTATGTATAAAATTATTTCAAAATAAAAAGCTTCTTAAAATATGTTATTCCACTATCTTCTAGTCTCTCTCATTTCTGGTGAAAAGAGAATGATGATTCAAATCATTTTTCTTCCGATATATCATTTTTCTCTGGCTGCTTTCCATATTTCCTCTTTATCTTTGGTTTTCAACAGTTTGCCCGTGATGTACCTCGGCAGAGCATTTTTGTGTTTATTGTATGGTTTCACTGAGATTCTTGAATTTCCAAATTCATGTTTTTCAATAAATTTGGGAGGTTCTCAGTCATTCTATTCTTAAATATTTTTTTCTTCCCCAGTCTCTCTCTTCTCTCCTTGGAATTACAATTTTATATATATGTCCTTTGTCCATTTTTAATTGGGATATTTGGTGTTTTTTTTACTGGATATAATATTCTGGTCAATATATCTGTTTAAGTGCTTAAAGATATTATTCCAGAATACATATATATAACAGCATACAGTGTTTATTTACCCTTAGATGTCTGAGACTATGTTTATATTTTTCAAACTTTTTCTCTCTTCTTCATGTTTGATCATTTCTCACATTTACTGACTTTTCTCTGACATTTTTATTTTTTCAGTTACATCTACCCAATTAATTTTTAATTTTAGATTTTTTTAATTCTAGAATTTCCATATGTTCTTTTTTACAGTATTTATCTGCTGAGATTTTTCTCTTAAATTATTGCAAATATATTTTCCTTCCTTCAGTATACTCATAATAACCTAAAATTTAAAAATCCTTGCATGTGAATTTTGGTTTGGTCCTAATTTCTAGGACTGGTCTCAGTTTCTGCCTTTTCTCAAGGCTAGGACACATTTTCTTGGTTCTTCACATGTCAAGTAACTTTGGATTGAGTCTTGGCTCTTGTCAATTCTGTTGTACAGATACTTTTATATTTTATATTCAAATAATGTTATCTTTGTTTTAACAGTCAATTAATTTGATTTGGCTCAACCTGTAAACTCTGTCTCATGGGCAACATTTCATGTTTTGACCTCCATTGAGATACCTGGAGTCTGTCCCAGGCATGCCTGGTTCCAGAGTCAGTTACAGACAGGAGCAGCATTTAGAGACAGAATTTGGGGCTCTGACTCTCTCCTCTCTAGAAGTCTAGTCTCACTTTATAGTCACTGTGGGGCTCCTGATCTCTGGCTCTTTAAAGCAGGAAGAATACAGGTTTCTTATCAGAGTTTTGGTCAGTTCATACAGAACCAACTTTGGTCTGCCCTTAGGCTAAAAGCTACCAAAATGGGAATTTCACCCGTCCTTCTTGCAGTTTCAACTCCCCTCAGTTGTTTTCTCACAGTGAAAGGGCAATAATAGTACCCTAATATGAGAGAACAAAATAATTTATTACTTGTAAAGCTCTTAATATAAATATCCCTGAGGTATAGGTAGGTATCTACTGCATATGTACATATGTATGTAATATATGTACTCTATAAAACTTACAGTATAAATATATAGCAGAAGTCCATTAATTAATATTTTTCAAAAACACAAAAGCTATGGGAAAGAATTTTTTGAAAACTTGTTTTTCCCTTTGCAGCACTAGGTAGAATAGTGACTCATACATAGCAGAGTCTAAAAATTACTTATGGATAAAACAGAGGAGAACACACAGCGTGTTATATATGTATTAGTTTCTTGTTGCTGCTATAACAAATTACTACAAACTCAGTGGCTTAAAACAACACAGAAGTATTATCCTAGAGTTCTGTAGGTCAGAAGTCCAAAATTTGACTGGACTGTGTTCCTTCTGAAAGCTCTAAGAGAAATTCTGCTCCTTGTTTTTTTCTGCTTCTAGAAGTTGCCTGCATTCCTTGATGCAAGGCTCCATGTCACCCCCACCTCTGCCTCTGTTGTCTGGTCTCCTGCTCTGACTCTGACACTCTTGCTTCCCTCTTGTAGAACCCCTGTGGTTACAATGGGCTCACCCAGATAATACAGGATGATCTTTCATTTACTCACATCTGCAAAAAGTAACACGTTCACAGATTTCTGGGCTTAGCTGTAGAATCTTGGAAGACCATTATTTTACCTACCACAATTTAATATTGATTTGAATTTAGTGCTATCTTTCTTACAACTGAGCTAAAAATAGTCAAATACACTGGCTTTTAGATGAATTTGAGCACTCAGATGTTATCTTTAACATTGTTAACATTGTCCTAAGCCCTAACAAATGGCATTTGAAACCTCTAGGCCACTACACCTCAAATTCTGAACTGCAGGTTGGTAGGCGATCACGTCTTAGAGTCATCATTTCAGATAACATTCTTACCAGTTATCCAGACTTCACTCTTGGGATTTCAAAAGAATTTCTATTGTCCTGCAAGTGCTGGAGAAATAAAATAAAGACCATTTGGCCATTACTTCCCCACTTTCTCTAAAAGTGCTGGGTAGCCTGTTTTTAAAAGTTTGCTTTCTTTTTTTTTTTTTTTTGAATCAGAGTCTCACTCTGTTGCCCAGGCTGGAGTACAGTGGCACCATCATAGCTCACCACAGCCTTGACTTCCTGGGATCAGGTGATCCTTCCACCTCGGCCTTCTAAGTAATTAGAACTACAAGCACATATCACCACTCCCAGCTAATTCTATTTTTAATTGTGGAGATGAAGTCTCACCAAGTTTCCCAGTCTAGTCTCAAACTCCTGGACTCAGGTAATCCTCTCACCTCAGCCACTCAATATGCTGGGATTATAGGTGTGAACCACTGTGTCAGGCTTTTTTTTTTTTTGACAGACCTCCTAACTACTCTACTATAGTCTATTCTGTTTTGTTTTGTTTTGTTTTGTTGAGTCAGAGTCTTACTCTGTTGCCCAGGCTGGAGTGTAGTGGCATGCTCCCAGCCAATGCAGCCTCAACCTGCTGGGCTCAGGTGATCCTCCCGCCTTAGCCTGCCAAGAAGCTAGAGCCACAGGCATGCGCTACCACACACGGCTTATTTTTTTATTTGTTGTAGAGACAAAGTCTCACCAAGTTGTCCAGGCTGGTTTCGAATCCCTGAGCTCAGGCAATCCTCTCACCTTGGCCTCCCAAAGTGCTGGGATTACAGGCTTGGGTCACTGCGCTCAGTCTGTCCTGTTTTTAACAGACCTCTATTGTCTGTTCCTCACTGGTCCATCCCTGTCTTTTTATGATAACTTTATCCTTTCATACATGTACCCTCCCTTCCTTCCTCCACCTTCAGACTCCCTTTAGTCCTTAGCCCCCTTGAGGCACCCTTATAATGGGTACCTGCCTTCACTACTGTGATCTAAGTTTATGAGATCTTTCCTTTATGAGGTAAATATCTTAGACAAGGTAACCTAACAATTCTAACAACCAATGCAAAAATTGGAGTGGATTAACATAATAAATGCTATTTATCCCTCATATTACAGTGCGATGGTTGGCATGATAGATGAGGGAGCCCTATGTTCCAGTCACACAGGGACCCAGACTCTGTCCACCTTGAGGCTCCATAATTTTCTGGCTCTATGAAGTTTTCTCTATTTGGCCAATAGACGGCGAAAGAAAGCAGACTTATCCATGGCAGGGTTTCATGAATCAAGACCAGAGGTGTCATGTCACTTCTGTCCACACCTGATTAGTGACACTCCAGTCACTTGGCTGCACCTAATTAACTACAAGCGAATCTGGGGGGAAAAGAATCTAGCTTGTGAGTCCCAGGAAGAAAAGAAAAATGTTTGGTGAACAGGTAGTCAGTTTACTCAGCAACAAATATTGTTATGTTGTATAAGATATGAGAGTATATAATATGATGATATTGATGATATAAAAATTGTATATTACCTGTACGCCTGGTTAGAGTTTGAGATCTTTTAGGACAAAGATTTTGTATCACTTTTTCTAAAACAGTGTCTAACATTTACAGTAATTGCCCATTAAATGTTTGATGAATGAATTGTAGTGTATTCAAGCTAAAAGAGTCCTGGGAGATCATCTCACCTAAACCCTTCATTTTAAATGTGAAGAATCTGAAATCTAGAGATTCTAAGCACTTTGCCCAAGTTCACTGGCAGAGCTGGGCCCATTTATCTCATATACCAGATCAAATGAAACAATCTTTTTACAACAACTTATCATGTTTCTCAGGCCAAACGAGACTCTCTTTTTAACCAACTTATCAGAACTTGCACATCTAAACAAATATTATTTGCTCCAACAAAGTCTCTTTGGGAGTTTCCATACTAGTTAAACACTACTGCCTTTTAAAACAATTTATGGAGCTTCATTTTAGGAATTGCTTTCATAGCCTGTGTCATTTTCTTTATAACTTCATCAATGGTGGCTGGCAAATATTCATACTTTGAAGATGGATTTGATTTTGAGAAACAGAAAGTAAGTTCATTTTGACAGATAAAAGTTGAATGGAGGTGACCCAGCTGTACAATATTGGCTTTGATCAAAAAAAGGTGGGACTGTATGCTACTTTATGACAGGTTTTCTCACATGACTTGCCAACTAGCTTGGGGGACAATTCCAGAAGAAGAAATGTGTGGGCATTTTGAGCAATGGTATTGTTATTGGAATAAATTCATGGAGTCCTAAAGTGACTAATCTGAAGAAAATCACAGTCTTTTGGAATGTCTATGTAACTCACACGTCAGAAATGCCTATGTTGCAAAAGCACTGTTAATCCCAGTGCTTTAAGATTCACTAAGAAATTTGGAAGAGTTTTAGGTCCATCCTGGCTCCTTATTCAAAAACGAGCAACAGGGTGGGAGAGGGAAATATTATTACAAGAATGAGAGGAAGATTTCTGGATAAAAAGGAGAAAGTTGGTCATCTGAAGCACCCTTGTCTTGGAAAATATGAGAACAAAAGACTACAAAATGCTAGAAATTGTGCACCTCTATTAATACTCCAGAAGCTGAAAGGATTCTAAAAGCAGTGAGAGGATCCAGAAAGAAAACTGCCCTTTCCATCAACAAGCCACAGATCAGAAAAGACCTTTCCTCCTTAGAGATCACAAACAAGTGAACAAGAAACCACAGGGCCAAGCATGATGACTCATGCCTATAATCCCAGCACTTTTTAAGCTGAAGTGGGAGGACTGCTTGAGCCCAGGAATTTGAAACCACCCTGAGTAACATGGTGAAAACTTGTCTCTGCAAAACAACCAAAAAATTAGCCAGGCATGGTAGTGTGCAACTGTAGTCCCAGCCACTCAGGAGACTGAGGTGGAAGGATGCTTGAGCCCATGAGGTCGAGGCCATGATCGTGCCACTGCATTCCTGCCTGGGCTACAGAGTAAGATCCCGGCTCCAAAAAGAAAAAAGAAAAGAAACAACAGGGACTCTCAATGAGAGCTTGTGACCCCAAATAGAGAAAACAACGCTGTAGCAAAACGTGGCCAGAGGCTGCCTTCAGTTACCTTGAGTCAAGCTGTAGAAGAAGGAAACCAGAGTTCAGAGTCGTTGCCTTCGTTTTGTGCAGGTAGATGCATATTTACATATCAGTCTTGTTACTTTCTACTTACAGTTGGCCTATTTTGAGAGACTCCACAGCACTTCCCTTCACAATCCAATTTAAAGACTTTCAGTTGCATAATTACACTCTTTTGGTAAATTACCATCTTGAGCAAGGGTACACAAAGAAGGGTGGTCAAGCACTTCCTGGAAAAGTGCTGTGTTTTGCCTTAATAGAGATATTTCGAAGTAAATATTCATTTGAGGAACTAGAAACACGTGGGTTTATAGTCACAAAATAATTAATAAAGGCCTGAGCCTAAAAAACCTTTCTCTAGTCCCTTCTGCCCACAGAAATACACATAACAAGAAACATCACATTATGTGTAATTATGTCCGTGTCACTGTTTCCTCAGGCCAAGCTCTGCTGCCTCTTGGTTGTGACGTTTCCAAGAAAGTAGAAGATACGCAAACGTACCAGGTAAGTTGTCCAACCATGACAACCCACCTTGCCTGCCTCCCTGCCACTGCAGAGTTTCTTAAAACAGTTTGTCCCTTGGCCTTTTAGACCACATTTTACTGAGAAAATGCTGAGCCCTGGCACTCACTCCTCAGATGTGTTTACTCTCATCTGAAACACCAAGGGTTTTCAAATTTTATACTCTTACCATCACTTCCGGACGATACAGTTCTCAGTGAACAGTCAAAAGGCGGTGCAAACTCCCTACAAACTCCACTAGGGATGAGGGGCCCAGCTGTGCTCCTCTCTGCCTCCCACATCTTCAAAAGTAATAAAGCCTCAGCAACGGGAATTTAGCTGTCACTTTTGCTGATGAGGAAGCAGGAAAATCAGAAACCATTTCCCAGCCAATACCTGTGTTGGACTCAACAGCCGCTAACTGGAGCAAAAGTTGTGTCTGCACAACTGTGGTCAGCAGCCAGGCTCAAGGCTCAGAGAAGCGATATATTGACTGTGAAAGGAGTATTTTAAAATAGTCATCTTGCTGTCCAGAACTCCAGTTTTAAAGGAGGGCTCTCTGATAATTGAGGGTTGCTTAAAATTTGATCTCTTCCGTTAAAAACAAAACAAACAACTTAGAAATGCATAAAGCACATTCTCCAGAGACCAAGATAACCCAGAAAATATAATAATGCAAAGCCTAGGCAGCTGAGTTTTTATTTTTGCCTAGCTTCAGAAAGCAAAACCCCTAGGGGGTCTGAACCCAACGTTCATTTATTCTTAATAGGCTCGGTTCCAGGGGCCCTGTCAGCCTCCAGCTAATGACAACACTGCCAGCAGCTGGGGTAGCTGGAATCCAAAGACAGGTGAGACTCTAATTGAGATGAGAAATACGTATTGGCTTGTGACAGCGTTTGTTAATGTCAAGAGCCCACATCTTAGGTTTCTAAAAGTTCATTCAGCATAGATTCTCTAGCCCCCTAAGAGAGGACATTTCTCGGCTCTCATCCAGATGGCACCCAGGTCAGAGGCAGTGACAGGCAGTTCCTAACACCATTCCCCTCACTCCATCTACAATTGGGTGTCACGGCTCTCAGAGAAGCCGATCCTGGCCCAGAGGTCACAGAGGGGGCCTGTCAGTGTCATACCCCAGCCTGGCTATCTTCTGGTCATGAGAGTCTCCAACCCAGATGAGAAGTCATGCACTCACATTTTGTACCCTTCCCAAGGACTTTGGTAGCTCTTCCCTGAGGAATCTGGGACTACCAGACCCCACGTCTTGGTATCAGGGGCAGCCACTTGGCGGCAAGTCTGGTCTGCTTGGTGTCATAAAGCAGCTATCCTCACAGGGGCCTTGCTGAAATCACCTTCCCTGGGTTCCCTAGTTTAGAAATTCAAGTGATTCCCCCTCATTCTTTTGGAAAACCCATCTGTAACAAAAGCGATGCATTTGCAAAGTGAAGTCAGCAGCACAGATGGTGCAAAAAAACTATGTAAGGTTACCTAGGGATTGGTTTCTGCTTTAGATGGGCCTGGATTGTGTTTCCCTAACAGAACATGAAAGGGACTTCCTGAATGAGGAAACATCAAAAGCAGACAGAGCCAAACATGGTGGTCCACTCCTGTAATCTCAGCACTTTGGGAAGCCAAGGCCAGAGGATTGCTTGAGTCCAGGAATTTGAGACCAGCAAGATAGCAAGACCCCTGGACTCTACAAAAAATAAAAAGAGCTACTCAGGAGGCTGCGGCAGGAAGATCGCTTGAGCCCAGCAATTTGAGGCTGCAGTGAGCTATGATTGCACCACCACATTCCAGCCTGAGTGACAGAGCAAGATACTATCTCAGAAAAAAGGGAGGTGGGGAAAGAAATCAGAGGAGCATTCTTCGTGGAGATAGCAGTGTAGTAACACTAAACCTAGGAGGCTTTTCTGATTTCTGGTTCCCATCTATCTATGGTCTAGTCCGTGTACAGAGCCTTATGGCTCTAGGAATTCCTGGGGTTCAGTTTCCACAGAACTCAAGGTTCTGTAGCCTCCCAGACATCTCACCACGGAGCCAGATCCAGAACTGGGCTAATCATTTGGCCTAACTGCTCCCCAATTCAAGCATCCAATAGGATGTTTAAATAGGAGTCTACTCACTGTAGTGTGGCAGACAACAAAGAATAGTCGGAGTGAGTTCCCCTGCCTGACATGAACCCTTTCATTCCAGGAAGGAAATTTGAATCCCAGGATGCTGCTGGTCAGAGGGATCAGTGAGGTCTCAGGTGGCTCCCAAGGGAAGGACGCCTATCCTCTATAGTCCCAGACCTTTCCCGGGTCTCATTCTCTTTCCTTAGAGTTTTCTCTCATCAGAAGAAGGGACTTATTTCCTTCTGGCTGTGCTATTCCTGTCTTAGAATAGCAAAGTATAGCACACTTTTTTTTTACTTTTAAGAGATGCTGTCAACCCAAGGTTACATTTGTTGCATCAAAATGACACTAAAGTGAGATAAACATCCTCTTCATCTCTCTTCATGTAGTCATCTGCCAAGATAAGCATTTTTTTTTTTTTTTTTTGAGATAGGGTTTCACTCTGTTGTCCAGGCTGGAGTGCAGTGATGTGATCATAGCTCACTGCAACCTCAACCTCCTTGACTCAGGCCATCCTTCTGCCTCAGCCTCCTGAGCAAGTGAGACTATAGGTACCACCACACTTGGCTAATTTTTTGTAGAGAAGGTGGTCTTGCTATATTGCCCAGGCTGGTCTTGAATTCCAGGCTTCTAGTGATCCTCCCACCTCAGCCTCTCAAAGTGCTGAAATTACAGGCATGAGCTACCAGGCCCAAACTTTTTTTAAAAAGAAAATTCCTCTGCAACCCTTGACTTGATTATCAAACGATAATGGCTACAATTGATTGAGCACAAGCAATGCACCAGGCACGATTTGCATAAGCAGGATGAGAATGAGAAATCAAGGGAACTGAAGGAAAGTATGGAGGCAGAAATTAACAGAAAGTATGTGATTAGAGAGAATATTTATTTGTATGTATTCTGTCACAGTAACATGTAAAAGAAACCCAAACATAGCAGCTTAAACAAGTACAAACCTCCCAAGTCATTGGCCAGAAAGGATCTACAAGCTCTGAGAACTCACCTTCATCTACCCTACATTCATCATCTATAAATGTATGTACTCCTATACATACATTCTCTCTCTCTCTCTCTCACACACACACACACACACACACACACACACACACACACACACACTACCAGTGTACACACTTAGAGTCTCTGCTAGCCCATAAGGCGCCTTTGTGCAAATTAACAAAATATACCTCCTCTGGGGAGCCAAATAAGAGTCTCCCTTAGACAGAGTAAAGGCTGGACAACAAAGCTTGGGTTGAATTTCAGCCTCACCCAGCCCCTTGGCTCTGCCCAAGTTGCACCACCATATGTGGGTTAGTGGCCCTGCTCAATCTCCCTGTCTCTTTGGGATTGCTAGGGGGTTCCATTATCCTTAGTCCCATTCTTTCTTTTTTTTCCCCTCTCTTCACTCTAGGGCATTGAAATTTTACACTCCCTGCTGCCAGCATCTTCTGTAGCTGGTAGCCAAAACCCCATTTGTGGGTAATGTGTTAACTCTTATGCAAGAGATATGAGGGGTTCCAATTTAAATCACAACTAGCAGCCTCTGTGCAACCTCTCCAAATTTCCCACTAAAATACAGATACTAGAACTCCCAATGATAATGAAAATGATGATGGAAAAAATTGTCAAAATATGGGCGGTATTTTTACTAACTATAGAAAGCTAGACAGAGAAAATGAATCTATTTCATGCTTCATTTCTCTCTTCCTGGCAACCATAACCATCTGAAAAATAATAGCTATTCCTCCTCCTCCTCCTTCCTGTATCCTGACTCCAGGACCCAGGGTCTGTTTCAACCAGGAACATAAATATCCTTGCACTAGGACACTCTTCCTTTCCCCATCTTTTCCACTAGTACAAAAGGTAGTTTAATATTTTGGTAAACCCTTCAAGCACATATTTCTTAAGTATTTGTCCCACATTTGTTTAGATAGAGGAGACAGAAAAAAATTGATATTCTACTTCAAAATTATATAACTCATTCTTAATATTCAAATAAGGAATCTACTAGGTACACAAAATTAACATTGTAGCTTATCAAAAATGTTTTTAAGCTACTTACACATTTATTAGTTTACATATCCATTAAACATATAAAGATATAACAAAGTCTGTGAGGTTAAGATAAAGAGCAGATAGGAAAAGAGAGATGGAAAACAGGCGGCTTAACAGTAAACACAGGTTTATTCCAAGGAGGAAACCTGCGGAGGGGACTTTAGATGAAACTGAAGCCCACCACCGCTCACAGGCTAGGGCAGTTATAGGACTTGAGGGGAAAATTTTGCGGTTGGTGTTGCTAAGGTCTAACTAAGGCTTGTGGTTAAGTAAGTTGGGAGGAGCCTTGTGGTTAGGCTAGGTGTTACCTATGGCATGATTTTTTTTTTTTTTTTTTTTTTTTTTTTTTTTTTGAGTTGGAGTCTCACTCGATCGCCCAAACTGGAGTGCAGTGGCCGCTTCCAGCCACCGCGCCTCGACCTGCTGGGCTCCGGAGATCCTTCCGCCTCAGCCTTCCAAGTAGCCGGAATTACAGGCATGCGCTACCACGCCCGGCTGATTTTTTTTGATTTATTGTAGAGATGAGGTCTCACTGCCCAGGCGGGTCTCGAACCCACGGGGTCAGGCAATCCACTCACCTCAGCCTCCCAAAGGCGCGGGATTACAGGCTGAGCCACCGAGCCCGGCTATGATTTTTTTTTTTTAATCAATATTTTTTATTATAGTTTTGTGGGGTACAGTTAAGGGTTAGGTGTACAATTACGTTTCATTCAGCCACCCTGTTGATAAGAGGTGTTTCCCCATCCCCAGACAGATATTTGCTACTGTTAATCCCATCCCCCCCCATAGTTTCCCAGTACCGTCAGTCATTTTCTTATAGTATTACATCGGATGTTCAAGGTCCGTTATATGAGTGAGTACATGTGATACTTGGATCTTTGTTTCTGTGAGAGGTCACTCAGTATTATAGACTCAAGTTCCATCCAGGTTGCTGCGAAATTCATGATTTTGTTCTTTTTTATGGCTGCGTAGTATTCCATCATGTATATGTACCACATTTTTTTAATCCAGTCCTCTTTTGATGGGCAGCATGGTTGTTTCCAGGTTCTTGCTATTGTGAACAATGCTGCGATAAACATATGTGTGCAGGTATCTTTTTTATAGAGTGATTTGAGTTCTTCGGGGTATATTCCCAGTAGGGGGATTGCGGGGTCATATGGAAGGTTGATATTTAGAGCTTTTAGGAATCGCCACACTGCTTTCCACAGAGGTTGCACTAGTTTACACTTCCACCAACAGTGTAGAAGTATTCCTTTTCGCCACACCCTCTCCAGCAGCTGTTATTTTTTGAGTTACTGATAATTGCCATTCTGACTGGAGTTAGGTGGTATCTCAGTGTGGTTTTGACTTGCATCTCCCTGATGATTAGTGAAGTTGAACATTTCTTCATGTGTTTGTTGGCTGCTCGGATGTCCTCTTTTGTGAAGTGTCTGTTCATATCTTTTGCCCATTTGATAATGGGGTTGTTTGTTTTTTTCTTTTCAGCACACTTGAGTTCCTTGTAGATCCAGGATGTTAAGCATTTGTCAGATCTGGTGTTGGCAAATATTTTTTCCCAGTCTGTAGGCTGTCTCCCTGCTCTCTTGATAGTTTCTTTGGCCTTGCAGAAGCTTTTCAGTTTAATAAGGTCCCACTTGTCTCTCTTCTCTCTTATGACCTGTGGGTTTCGTGTTTTGTTCAGGAATTGGATGCCAGTTCTGATTTCCATGAGGGTGTTTCCTTCATTTTCTAAGGTTCTTATGGTTTGAGGTTTGACATTTAGGTCTCTGATCCATTTGGAGTTAACCTTTGTGCATGGGGATAGATAGGGGTCCTGTTTCAATCTTCTGCATGTTTCAATCTTGTGCATGGGGATAAATAGGGATCCTGTTTCAATGGTGCTGCCAGTTTTCCCAGCACCATTTACTGAATAGTTTCTCCTCTCCCCAGTGGTAGGTGGTGGAGGACTTGTCAAAGATGAGTTGGTTGAGAAATTGAGGTTTTGCTTCTGGAATCTCAATTCTATTCCATTGATCTATATGCCTGTTCCGGTACCAATACCAAGCTGTTTTGATGATTGTAGCTTTATAGTAAAGTTTGAAGTCTGATAATGTGATACCACCTGCTTTGTTTTTTTTGCTGAGGATTGTTCTGGCTATTCTTGGATGTTTGTGTTTCCATATGAATTCCTGTGTTGTCTTTTCTAGGTCTGAGAAGAATGTTGCTGGTAATTTGATGGCTATTGCATTGAATTTGTAGATTGCCTTAGGTAAGATGGACATCTTCACAATGTTGGTTCTTCCAATCCATGAGTATGGGATATTTTTCCACTTGTTTGTGTCATCTTTGATTTCTTTAAGCAGTGTTTTGTAATTTTCATTGTAAAGGTCTTTCACATCTCTGGTTAGGAAGATGCCAAGGTATTTCATTTTTTTGTGGCTATTGTGAATGGAATTCTGTTTTTTATTTGGGTTTCTGTTTGTTTATTATTGGTGTAGAGAAATGCGATTGTCTTTTGTACATTTATTTTGTATCCTGAGACTTTGCCAAAGGCCTTTATCAGTGTAAGGAGGTTTTTGACAGATTCTCTTGGGTTTTCAAGGTACACAAGCATATCGTCTGCAAAGAGAGATAACTTGACTTCCTCTTTTCCTATTTGGATACCCCTGATTGCCTCCTCTTCTCTGATTGCTCGAGCCAGGACTTCCAATACTATGTTGAACAGGAGGGGTGAGAGTGGGCATCCTTGTCTTGTTCCACTTTTCAGGGGAAATGGTTCCAATTTTTGTCCATTTAGGAGTAGGCTGGCTGTGGGTTTCTCGTAGATGGCTTTTACTATTTTGAGGTATGTTCTCCGTATGCCTAGATGTTCAAGGGTTTTTATCAAGAAGGGGTGCTGGATTTTATCAAAAGCTTTTTCTGCATCTAATGATATAATCATGTGGTTTTTGTTTTGACATCTGTTGATGTATTTAATTACATTTATGGTTTTATGAATGTTGAATCAGCCTTGCATCCCAGGGATGAAGCCTACTTGGTCATGAGGGATGATTTTTGAGATGTATTGCTGAATTCGGTTTGCTAGGATCATGTTGAGAATTTTAGCATCTATGTTCATCAAAGATATTGGCCTGTAGTTCTCTTTCTTTATTGGATCTTTATCTGGCTTGGGTATCAATGTGATGTTGGCTTCGTAAAATGATTTGGGGAGAGTTCCATCTTTTTCAATCACCTGGAATACCTTCAGTAGGATTGGTATCAGCTCCTCCTTAAATGTCTTGTAGAATTCTGCTGGACCAGGGCTTTTTTTTGTAGGAAGTTTTCTTCTTATGTAGTCAATTTCCTTGATTGTTTTTGGTCTATTTAGGGTCTCAATTTTTTCTTGTTCCAATCTAGGTAGGTTGTGTGATGTCAGAAAGTCCTCCATTTCCTTAAGGTTTTCAAGTTTGTTTCCATACAAGTGTACGTAGTAATCTCTAATGATCTTTTGTATTTCTTCAGGGTCAGATGTGACTTCATCTTCTGTGTTTCTGATTGTGCTTATTTGATTTTTTTCTCGTTTTTTTCTTGGTCAGTCTAGCTAGGGGACCATCTATCTTGTTTATCCTTTCCAAGAACCAGCTTTTTGTTTCATTGATTTTTTATATTATCTTTTTGTCTTCTATGTCCCAGATTTGGGCTTTTATTTTGGTGATCTGGATTCTTCTGCTGAAATTAAGGTTTTTGTGGTCTTGCTTTTCCAGCTTCTTTAGGTGGCTTGCTAGGTTGTTAATTTGTGTTCCTTCCATTTTCTTCATGTGTGTTTGTAGGGATATAAATTCCCCTCTTACTACAGCTTTCAAGGTGCCCCAGAAGTTTTGGTATGATCTTTCTACATTTTCATTTGTTTCCAGGTATCTTTTGATCTTTGTTTTGATTTCATCATTGACCCAGGAGTTGTTTAGCATCATGCTGTTTAGTGTCCATGTCTTTGTGGGTTTTGGGGGGGACTTTGTTGGTGTCAATGTTTATTTTTATTCCACTGTGGTCTGAGAAGGTGCATGGTAGAATTTTGGTCCTTTAAAATTTGCTTATGCTTGATTTATGGCCAATTACATGGTTGATCTTAGAATACATTCCATGCGATGATGAGTAGAATGTATATTCTGTGGTCTTTGGATGGACTGTTCTGTAGGTATCAATTAAGTCCATTTGGTCCAAAGTCACATTGAGGTTCCAGATCTCCTTGCTGATTTTTTGTCCTGATGATCTGTCTAGGGTTATGAGTAGAGTATTAAAGTCCCCAGTTATGACGGTATTAGAGTCAATATCTTCCTTCAGTTTTCCTAGAAGTTGCTTTATGAAAGTTGGCGCACCTATGTTGGGTGCATATATGTTTAGGATAGATATTTCTTGTTGATGGATTGAGCCTTTTATCATTATGTAGTGGCCTTCTGTATCTTTTTTGATTTTTAATAGCTTGAAGGGTATTTTGTCTGAAATTAAGATCGCTACTCCTCCCTTCTTTTGTATTCCGTTCACCTGAAAGTTTGTTTCCCATCCTCTTACTATGAGTCTGTGGGTGTCCTTTCTAGTGAGGTGAGTCTCTTGAAGGCAATAGATTATTGCCTGATGATATTTTATCCATTTTGTCATTCTATGTCTTTTCTGTGGTGCATTTAGTCCATTCACATTTAGGTTAATAATTGAAATGCAAGAGTTGATCCCTGTCATAAGGTTCTTACAGAGTTGTTCCTGTTTGTTTGTTGTCTTTCTTTGGGTTCTGGAGTTGGCTCATGTGTGTTTTTAATCTTTTGCCTGTACTCTTGTGAAGAATGTTGTTGTTCTTTTTTCTTTTTCTTCGGTGTTCAGTACTTTCTTAAGTGTTTCTTGTAGAGGTGGTCTGGTGGCAGCGTAGGTTCTTAGGGATTGGATATCTGGAAAAGATTTCAATTCTCCCTCACTAATGAAGCTTAGTTTGGCTGATAGGGCTCCAGGCTCTCCTAGCCTGAAGGGTTTCTGTGGATAAATCTGCTGCTATTCTAATTGGTCTTCCCTGGTAGGTAGTCTGACCTTTTTCTCTTGCTGCCTTTAGGATTTTTTCTTTTATAGCTACTTTGTTTAGGCGAGTTATTATGTGTCCTGGAGTTGGTCCTCTCATTTGGTGTCTTGTAGGGGTTCTCTGAATCTCTTGTGTTTGAACGTTTTCATCCTTGATGAGATGAGGGAAGTTTTCTTGAATGATTTTATGAAATGTTTGTTCCAGTGTGGCTTCTGTTTCTCTCTCTGCCTCAGGAAGCCCAATTAGGTTTGGTCTCTTGAAGTGATCATTCATCTTTTGCAGGTTTTGTTCTGTCTTTGTGAGCTTCTTTTGTATGCTTTTGACAGTTTGGGTTAGTTTTGTGTTTTGGTCTATGAGCTCTGAGATTCTTTCTTCTGCTTGGCTAATTCTGCTTTCCATGCTTATTAGTCTGTTTTTCATTTCTATCACAATATTCTTTACTGCTGTTATTTCTGACAGCTCCTTCCTATTATCCTCTTGTTTCTCCTCAATTTTTTAAATTCTCTCCATTAATGTCTTGATGTCTTCATTTGTTGCATGTGACCAGCCATTCTGGGGGCTCTTCAATGTTTGTGTTCCAGAATCTGTTTTCTCAGTGTCTGATCTCCCAGGGGTCTGTTTGAGACCTATATTCTTCTTTTGGTTTTTCTTCATTTGTGTGGTTTTTCCCCCTCCCTACTTTTTCCTTCCCTCCACGTCACTGTCTTCTTTAATTCTATTATTCATGGGTAAAGTGATTGATTTTACTTCTGCTTGTTCAATCTCCCATTATTTATGTATGCCCTCTTACTTTGTTCAATTCTGGAGTTGCATTGTAGGTTGGGGGTGGTCCTTTTTGCAGTTTTGAGATTTACTTAAGGGGGGAGTTGTGATTCAAAATATATCCGCAGGTCCTAGTATTTGCTGACAGGTGTGTGGATAATCTGGAACCCACTTCCCACTGCCTTGGGATCTGTCCGCGCAGTGGGGCTGTAGGTTTACTCCCTGAAATAAAATGTGGTTAGCAGAGGGAAGAGAATGGAGCAGACAGTGGGTTGAAGAGGGGGGTGGAGAGATAGAGGAGTAAGGGAGAAAACAAATGTGTGCCAACAAATGGAGAGAGAGACCTATACTGAGATAGATAAAAATAATAGACCACAGCTACTGACAAACCAACTCCCATACAAAAAAATAAATAAATAAAACATGTAGTGATGCTAACATACAAGCTAACCAACCACCTTATTGGTGTGCTATTCCTCTATACAAAGATATGGTTTACAGAGAGAAGAAAAGAGAAGAAAAGGAAGAGAAAAAAAAGGAACAATACAGTAGGAATAGAATTAAGTCGACTATTAAACTAACAGAATCAATGAAGCACACTCTGAGACTTTTCGTTTAAGTCCAATGTCCTTTCAGTTCTGGTTTCTAGTTTTCTTTTCAAGCAGGTAAATTAGTTTGCAGTTAGGGTCAGTTGCCCCTGGTCTGCTGTGAAGGACAGTTCAGCTCACCCTCCGTTCACCACTCTGGCCTATGTCTTTTTCAAGCTTGTTTCTTCCGTTTTGGTGTTGTTACCTTGTATCGCCAGCAGGTGGTGCTATCTCAGCTGCTCGCCCCAGAGGGGGTGGGGCTGGACAGGAACCGACAGAGACTGGAGATGGATGGCTGCCTCAGGGCACAGGCAAGGGACTCACGGCAGGCAGGACATCTCGGTCACGGGAGAGGTGGCAGCGATCCCAGCAGATCTTCCTGAAGGGGCTTCAAGAACTGAAGTCGTGGATCGCCTCCGGCCCGGGTGGTGCGATGTGCTACCGGTGGCGGCTGCAGCGGCTGTGGCAGCAGTGGTGGTGGGCGGCGGTGGCAGCGTCTGTGCTGCGGTGGCTGTCCAGTCTGCTGCGATGTCCCAGTGGTGAAAACGGCCGAGCTCCATATGAAGAGCAAGCTGCGATTTTGGGGTCCGCGGCCCCCAGGGCAAGAGCCAGAGACCCATTGCAGTTCTCCTTTGCAGAGGGTTTCACAGACCAGGCTGCCCCATTGCCATCTTGCGGCGATCCTCCAACATGATGTTTTGTAGCTTTTGGCCTAGTTGGAAACTTTCCATCCCTGGGTAGCTAGAAAAATGGCAGA
This sequence comes from Cephalopachus bancanus, assembly GCA_027257055.1. Taxonomy (NCBI): domain Eukaryota; kingdom Metazoa; phylum Chordata; class Mammalia; order Primates; family Tarsiidae; genus Cephalopachus; species Cephalopachus bancanus. The sequence continues at coordinate 1,901,918 of JAPVLO010000104.1, forward strand.
GATTATTTAAGATGGTGTCTCTAAAGCAAACAAAGTCTTACTTGAAATTTGTTTATATTTTTTTTTCTCATTTATATGCTGGGAAAAAATGTTTCCCACTTAAAACCTCTTTTACCTCTTTGATTTTAATTTTTAATTTCCTAGACCAGATAATCTCTTGACAGGCATATTTAAATTTTATACTAAAAATTAATTTTCTGGTTCTTAACAAATTCTGCTACATAAAAATATCACTCCAAACTTAGTGGTATGAGGCAAATAATAATTTATTATTGGCTCTCATGTTTCTGGGAGCTGACTGGGCTCAGCAGTGCAGTCCTCACTCAAGGTCTCCTGTGAAGTTGCAGATAGTGCTGGGGCTACAGCTGTCACAGAGGTTTTTTTCACTTGTGTGTCTGGTGCCGGCTAGGAAAACTAGCTAGCTATGACTCCTCAGGTATTTTTCATATGGCCTTTCTACCATGGTGGATTCCAAGTATCCAGATTTCTTACATGGTGGCTTAGGATTCCAAAGGCACATATCTTGAGAGAGAGAAAGTAAGGCAGAAACTTTTATTCCTAGCCTCAGAAGTCCTAGCATCCTTCTCATGTTATTCTATTTATCAGCAGCAAGCCACTAAGCCATTAGCCTGTGTTCAAGAGGAAGGGTACTATACTCTATCTTTTAATGGGGAAAGTGTTTAAAAAAATGTGAAGACATGTTAAAATCTTTGCCATGTGGCACTATGTCATATATTACTCAGTTTCCATATATATATGGATATATATATATATATATTTATATATATATATGGATATATATATTTTTTTTTTTTTAACTAAATATAACCGCTAAATCCAGGTGACAGTTATCCATCTGGTAATAGGGCCAGGGCATGCTAGTTGTATGTGTAAATAACAAAAATATTCAACCACAAGTAGGTCAGTGCCAGCAAGAGTTGTTTTGGTTTTGCTTTATTTTCACTCTAAGGAATATCAGTTTGTTTTTAGTTAATATTAATTGAAAGTTATACAAGAAGCAAAAAAAAAAAAAAAAAAAAACTCTGGGATAATGGAACCCATGGGATAATGGAACCCATGGTTTTAGTTTTCTTCAAGATTTGTGCCCTGAACTGGCGACTGGCTCTCTCCTTTAATCAGGTTTATTTGGCAATTGTAGCTCCAAGAAAAAAAAAAACAGGGTAGAAAATAGATAAATTTGTGTTCCTGTATTACATTCTAGGATAGGCCATATCTATAAATAAAGTTCTCCAGAAGAACATTAGGAGATGCTGGGATTTTAAAAATCTGCTCCACAGATTCAGAGTTTCAGAAACCTTTATCCAGAAACTAGGAGTTGTCTTTGATATATTCCTCTCCCTCACTTCCCATATCCAATTGATTACAGAGTCCTGTATATGTTATCTCCCAAATGTCTCTCAAATATACCCCCTTCTCCACTCTCACTCTAGGCCTAGCAACCATCATCTCTCTCCCAGCCCACTACCTTTGACACCTCTTTGGTCTTCTTACTTCCTCCCTTGCTCCTCTGCATTCAATTCACTACATGGTATCCTGAGTGACCTCCTTGTAATACACATCTGATATGTCATTCTTACATCCATGCCTTTCTTCCTTTTTTTTTTTTGAGTTGGAGTCTCACTCTGTCACCCAGACTGGAGTGCAGTAGCCGCTCCCGGCCACCGCAGCCTCAACCTGCTGAGCTCCGGCAATCCTTCTGCCTCAGCCTTCCCAGTAGCTGGAATTACAGGCATACGCTACCACGCCTGGCTGATTTTTTTATTTATTGTAGAGATGAGGTCTCACTGCCCAGGCAGGTCTCAAACCCGCGGGCTCAGGCAATCCACTCACCTCAGCCTCCCAAAGGCACGGGATTACAGGCTGAGCCACTGAGCCTGGCTACATCCAGGCCTTTCAATTGCTTCCAGTGGCTCTTAGGATAAAAACCAAATCCTTAACTTGGCTTCCACGACTTTCCGTAGATTGGTTCTTACCAGCCTCTTCTGTTCCACTTGCTGCTCTCAACACACACCAACTTTTTTTCATTTCCTCCTAAGTGCCATGCTTAACTCTTTCCACAGGAATTTTACACTCATAGCTCACTCTCCCTGGAACATCCAGCTTCACACAGTCATTTCTTCAAGGAATTATCTCTAAGTTCATGACCAAAACCATTTTCCTTTGGCATGCTCTCATACATATCTCCCTTTTAAAGTATTTACCATAGTGATTTGTTCTGTTTTGGTTTTGGTTTTTGTGATTGATTGATCAGGTCTCTCTCTTCCAGTTTGATGTGATCTCCATGAAGTCCATTTTTCTCATTGTTATATCCTTTGTACAACGATGCATTCAAAAATTACTAAAGAAATGTATTGAATTTATTACCAGAAGGCAATAAAACAGTGTCTATAAATTATTGAAGGGAAAATGTTAAGACCCAAGACTGTTTTAAGTTTTATTTTATTGATAATGCTTCATTCTCTTCCCTTCTTGCTTAAAAAAATTAAAATATCACAAGTAACTATGCTGAGGTCTTTGACCACTGCCTATTCCCAATACACATGTATGCACACACTCAAAATACCTCTCTTACTTAACAGAGGTAACTTCTGTTGAAAATTTAGTATGTATCCTTTCAGAATATTCTTTATACCTTTACACATGTCAGCATACACCTAAAAAAATACTTAAAATTAGCTTGTGAGGATGAGAGGGAAGGGTCTTCGAGAACTTTCTACTTAGATAGGTTGCCTTTCATTTGGGAAGGCAGCAAAAAGATATTCCCAGATAAGTAAGCATTTTTTAAAAAATGTATACCATTCATGTATTTTTTTTGAAGAGAGTTTTTTGAAAAATTATTTTATTGAAGGGAGGATATAGTAAAGTTGTGACAACAAAGAACTCATGGGTTATCTCCACTCTTTTTAAACTCCAGAAATGTATTGTGTGTTTTCAAATGAGTTGTATGGTCAGAGGAAATCTTCCTACAATGTTTCCTATTATTTTTCCTTTTTTGTTTCCACACCTTTCAGTGTACCAGGAAATGGAGGTCTTGGGCTATATTCTTTACTCCTCAGCAATTGCTAATTTTGTTTAATAATCTCATAAAATAATAGTAATGCCATTCCAATCCTTGCTAATAATGATCAAATACCACGTGCCTAGAATGCTGTCCCAGAAGAATTGCTAGAAAAATCTCACTTTTCTCCACAAAAGCATAGTTGTATGAATAACATATTGTTCATTTCATTGCCAAGGAAATTTAGATAAGATTAGCTGCTTTAAAACTCATCTCATTTTTTTAAATGGTAAAAAGTAACAAAGCAGATGCTGTCTGCCATTATACTTTACTTTTCATCATTTTTAAAATCTCATATCTATGAAGGGATCTGTATTCTTGAGACTTAAAGATCAATATACAATGAACAATGTTTTAAAATATATAAATAAATATACCAAAATATTAACAGTTGCTGTATCTGAATTTAATTATGTGACCTTATGATGTGACAGATGCTAGAAACAGAACAGCGTACAAGACAGACAAGAAAGGGCAGTAGAATTTCAACTGCTTTATTTCTATTTTATATTTTATGATAATTTATACTTTCTACAAATCTGAATATTTCTCATGATTTTGCTTTCACTGCCATTAAGCTATTCAATACTGTTCTTTTATAACAGTCTTAAACTTGCCTGCATCCATAGTTTTGTCTCATTTCATTCTTGATATTTATTTATAGCTTATATTATAGCTTATTTGTAGTGTCTGCTTTTTTTCCTTAAGCAATCCTGCCAGAGATTCATCAACTTCTTAAGGCTTTTCAAAGACAAATGTTTAGTTTTGTTGATACCTATAATGTAAATTTCTCCCTAGTTCATTAATTTCTTTTCTTTTATTATATTATTTCTTCTGTATTGGAAGTTTACTCTATTTTTTAAACTTCATAACTGTATAATTTGGATGCTTAGTTATTTTTAGCCTTTCTTCTTTTCTGTTATAAGCATAATAGGCTATGCATTTTCCTCTAAGTATCACATAAATTTAGGACTATAAATTTCCTTCTGAGTAACTCCAAATACCTCAAGTTTATTATGTAGTATTTTTTTTATTGTTCAGTTCTAAATGTAAAAGAATCCTTGTAAGTAATACCTACAATCTGTACTTTGTTAACAGTTTACAACCACTATCTGTCACCGTCTATATACCTTATCTAACTTTTCCAGTAATCCCCAAACAAGAAGCCATGGTACTAATTAATACTAAATTATATTAGGAATAAGTTGAACATAAATTTAGTCTTTGTCTTTTTTTATTTTTTTGAGTTGGTCTCTCACTCCATCACCCAGGCTGGAATGCAGTGGCACACTCACAGCTACCCCAGTGTCAACCTGCTGGGCTCCAGCGATCCTTCCGCCTCAGCCTTCCAAGTAGCAGGAACTACAGGCAAGTACTACCACACCCCAAGTTGCCCAGGCTGGTCTCAAACCTGTGGGCTCAGGCAATCCACTAGCCTTGGCCTCTCAAAGTGCTGGGATTACAGGCTGAGCCACAGAGCCCGGCCTAAACTTAGTCTTTAAGGTCTGAATACAAAGACTGTGGTCAAACAGGCCAAGAAACATAACATTCATTCCCTGTGACATTGCCAATTCACTTATTTGATAAATAACCTAATTTTACTTTCTCTCATCCTGAATAAAAATTATTTCCTAAGCCGGGCTCAGTGGCTCAGCCTATAATCCTGCACTTTGGGAGGCTGAGGTGAGTGGATTGCCTGAGTCCACGGGTTCGAGACCTGCCTGGGTAGGCGAGACCTCATCTCTACAATAAATCAAAAAATTAGCTGGGCGTGGTAGCGCACACCTGTAGTTCCAGCTACGTGGAAGGCTGGGGCGGAAGGATCGCCGGAGCCCAGCAGGTCAAGGCTGCGGTGGCTGGGAGAGGCCACTGCACTCCAGTCTGGGTGACAGAATGAGACTCCCAACTCAAAAAAAAAAAATTATTTCCTAAGTATCCTTGGGAAGTTAATTTTCTGACTGTATCTCATATATACACCTATACGTGTGTGTGTGTATATATAGATATATATATATATGAGTTTTTAATGAAAATTTGGCTAGTGCTCAATTTAGTTACTGTTTTTAGCTTTAATACATTTTTCAAAATACCCATTCTTTCTGATGCATGGATTATTTCGAAGTGTCAACATGTATAAACATGAGCTTCCTTAAATTATCTTTTTGGCTTTTATTTCTGATTTGCAGCATTGCAGTCATAGAATATGATCTAAATAATACCAAATCTTTAAAATGTATAAAGATTTGGTCAATGCTTTGAGTTCATTTTTACAAATGTCCCATGAGAACTTGATACAAATGTGTATTTCCCATTTGTTGGGTGAAGTGTTCTATATGGCCATTAGAATAGACTTGCCATTTGTGTTGTTCAAGTCTTCTATGCTCTTGATGTTCGTGTGATTTTTTAATTATTGAGAGATATGTGCCAAAATCTCCCACTTTGTAGTTTTTTATATTTCTCCTCAGAGTTTCATCAATTAAAAACTATGCAATTGTTTCCAAAATTAAAATTGCTATATCTTTCTGGTGAATTGAAGTTTTAACTAATATTTAGACACCCTCTTCATCTCTAGTAAAGTCTTTTGCCTTAAAGTCTGTTTAATCTGGTAATAATATACATAGATCTGCCAATTTTCTTTGGGCTGCTATTTGCCTGCCCATATTTTTTTCTCTTGCTTTTATTCCCAACCATGGTTTGTTCTTATGCTTAGGTGTGATTCACGTACACAGTCATTGGATAGATCTTTAAGAATTCAGTGTGACAAGCTTTGTCCTTTAACTAAAGAGTTCAATTTGTGAATATTTATTCCACTGCCTACTGGCTTCTTCTGTTGTGATTGAAAGTCAATTGTACCTTCTTTGTAGGTAATCTCTCTTCCTCTTACTGTTTTCAAGATCTTTCTTGATTATTGTGTTCTGCCATTTAACAACAGACACACACAGGTATAAACATAATGATGTATATAAACATGGTTTTCCTTTTAATTATTATGCTTGGCATTCTCTGAATATACGGAATCTGGGATCGGTATCTTTTATTTATTCTGAAATAGTCTCAGCGATTTATTATCTCTTCTCTGTTATTTCAACTCACTACTTCTGGGACTTTGATTAGACATATATTGTGTCTTCTCTTTCTATTATGCATAATTTTTTTTTTTTGAGTTGGAGTCTCACTCTGTCGCCCAGACTGGAATGCAGTGGCCGCTCCCGGCCACTGCATCCTCGCCTGCTGGGCTCTGGTGATCCTTCCGCCTCAGCCTTCTGAGTAGCCGGAATTACAGGCATGTGCTACCACACCCGGCTGATTTTTTGATTTATTGTAGAGATGAGGTCTGGTTGCCCAGGTGGGTCTCGAACCCGCGGGCTCAGGCAATCTACTCACCTCAGCCTCCCAAAGGCGCGGGATTACAGGCTGAGCCACTGAGCCTGGCTTATGCATAATTTTTAACTTCTCTTTTATATTTTCCATCTTTGTGTCTCTCTATGATGAATTCAATAAAATTTACTTACATCTATCTTCCAGCTTACAGAATCTCTCCTCAACTGTGTCCAATCTGTGTCCTTCATTCCTTATGAAATGTAGCATTTATGTCATGGGAGAGGTGTAGTTTCCTGCCCTTCTGATTCTAAAGCTCTGGAAAATCTTCATTGTCAAACTAGCAAAGTTTTGAACTGGTGGGGATCACACTAAGCCCCTGTCTTTTGTGTTCTTTCAGAATGCAAGCTTCAGGCTTCAATCTACACAAAGGAGGAGAAAGCAGCAAGTATTGGGCTCATTAAGTAACAGTGAAATGGCAAAAGGCTAACTTCATTTTAGACTAAAATAAGGTCTCTGACTTGCACATAGGATAGAATAATTTCAGAACACTGAATGATATAACATAGGAACAACAAGTATGCAGCTTTTGAGACTAACTCTGGGGGAAAAGGGGATGCATACAAACTATGTTTTGTTAAAGATTAAAGGAACAGGGACACCATTAACCAAAGATAAAGAAATTTCACAACTTTTCCTGGGCGCAGCACCCAGTGGTCTGCGATTCTGGGCCCCCTCCTTTTCCCCCAAGTCTAGAAAAAACAAACAAAGCATGCACTACTTAAGATGGTTCTTTAGGACACTAGTCCGCCATCTTCTCGGTTTTGCTGGCACTCCAAATTAAAGTCACTGTCCTGGCTTCAACTCATTATCTCTCGACTTAATGTTATGCGGCAAGCAGAACGAGTTTGGACTCTGTTACACTTACTCTGCAATGTCCAGGGCATAGTGGACATGATGAGACTCAAATATAGGATGACTACCCTTGTCCTTCCTGGCCCTCCCAAATAATATTTACCTGTCTTTCTCTTTCAGCTTACCTTACTTCCTCATCATCCACTCTCACTGCCATTAGCTGGTTCCTTTTGGCCACTTCCTAAGGACCCCTTCAGGCTCAGCACCAAGGATCCTTATCTTAATCTTTTTTTTCACTGCAGCCTCGAACTGCTGGGCTCAGGTGATCCTTCCACCTCAGCCTTCCAAGTAGCTGGAACCACAGGCATGTGCCACCATGCCAGACTGATTATTTTCTTTTTTCTGAATTATTGTAGAGACGAGGTATCACCATGTTGCTCAGGCTGGTCTTGAGCCCCTGAGCTCAGGCAATCTTCTCGCCTCTGCCTCCCAAAAGGCTGGGATTACAGGCATGAGCCACCATGCCCGGGCCCTTCTCTTCATCTTAAAGGAAGGCTTAACAGGGTGCCTGAACAATAGAAGGCCTTCAATAGATGTCTAGTAGGGGGTGGGAGGACAACTCCCATAATTCAATGAATGATAGATTTCCATAGTACAACTGGTAGATTGTTTTCTCGTCAAATATATTAAAAAATTTCCCAATGCAACTAGATACACAGTCTCAAACTTCACTATTACAGAAACATTTTTTAAATATAAAAAGCCCCATTATTTGGGATCTTTATTAAAAATAAAAGGCAAGAAGGCAAGTATCCCTGACAGGTACACATTTTCAAATCAAAATTCGTTTTCATTCATGGCTACCTTTCCTCTAATGGGTTAAACTACTTAAACAACTGGAGCTATGAGCCTGGATTCAATTCACAACCATCGAGACAAATGCTTGAGATGGTGTTGTGCTGGGTACTACGAGACGAAGGCAAGAATTAGCCAGCTAAGGATGATAGGCAGGCCTCACGGGGTAGTAGACAGTGGGGAGGGGTCAGCCTAGAAGTTGTTTGAGGTTCAGATGACACCCCAAAAAAATAAAATTCTTGAAAACTGGAATACCCTGAGCACATCTTGGGGGTTAATATTATTGTAGAAAGAAAGCATTTGTGAACTATTGTAAAGTCTATGGCCTCATTCAGGATTCAGCTGGGGTTGGCCCAGTTCAGCCCTGGGTGGAGGAAACACAAGAACCCCAGGGTGTCTTTGAGAGGCCTTAGATATTGTGCTTGTCTAAGCTAGTACCTTCCCAGTAGGCAATGGACAGAAGTAGGCGGCCTGGGTAATTCACATCCTGGGAAGTGATTACAACAAATCCCACAAGTGCTTTAGGGATCTCAAGTCAATTGGTTGTGCTTCCTTCAGGCTGGTTCCTTTCTTCTCAGAAACCTGAGCTCCAGGCAGGTAAATCTCCAGCAATCCATCTCTACCCTCCCGACCCCTTTCTTTTAAAGATGTCCTAAGGAACAATTGCTCTGGCAAATTGCCCCTCTGCACTAAATGAGGGCTCAGCTACCAAATGCTTAACCAGCACGCCAGGAGAGGGGGAACTCATAAGGCACAAAATCCACTTCCCTAAGAGAGCAGCTCCGGGAATTCTCTCAGTTTCATGATCTCCCTTCCTCACAACTCTTAAATGATTTTTTTTTAGGACAATGACAAAACCAACAGATGATTTTTTTACACATCCAATGCTTTCTTTGTTCAACATGAATATAAGGAGACTGAAGGAATTAATCTAAAAGACAATGTGTTTATAGTCATCTATTTGATGAATCCTAATTTAAGTTCAAAAACAGCAGAGAAAAGGACCAGGAGGGCAGAGGAGAGGGCCAGCCCTCCAAATAATCAGTCCTTGCCCAGGTATCCACTTGGAGTGTTCTAAACAGGAATTTTAAGTGTCAGATACAGACAGCTATAAAAATCCTTTTCCCCTTATCTACAAAAATTACATTCACATTGTCACAGCCTTTGTCCAAAGGACAAGTTCAGACAACACGTGTTTCGGTGGAAGACGGGGACATAAGAAAAAGCCTTTAAAGGATATGAGCAGAAATAAAAGACGACAGTTTGGCAAGGATGAAGGTACCCCTTCCTCACACTGTATATCCTTCTGCAAGTTTGTTCTCATGCTCTAGCTGTATCCCTCTACCACTGTTGTTTCATTTGAACAAAGAAAGCCCAGGTGCCTTTGTTGGCTTCCAAGGGCCTCCTGCCCTATCCTGTGCTTATTTTTCCAGGCTTCTCTCACACAGTCTCTGGAACTAGACTGCCTGATGCTGAATCCTGCCTCTACCAATAACTAGTGGGTGACCTTCTGCAAGTAACTGGGTCTCTCTGTGCCTCAGAGTAATATAATATTTTACAAGTGCTGTCTTGACCCACTTTTGAGATTACGGCTAAAAATCTCTCAATTATTCTTTGCAGGCAGTTTGCTAAACCCACATCCAAACTGTCTCCCATATCAGGCTCTAACATACCTGGTTGAAACACATGCACCCAGCTCCCTAATGTCGAAGGTCTAAGGGTGCAACCCCTTCTTTGCCCTTGCAGAAGCATTAAAATATCCAATCCACAAGAAGCCTGAAAAACCTAGCTAACCTCCCCCCCATCTGCCATACTTAATAAGCCACCTCCACAGCACCTGGTAGTCCAGCTGCTGTGATCCTGTCCCTTGGGGAAACACCCTGAGTGGCTCTGCATGCAACCTTCTGTCATTGAGAGCTGTAAGTAATAAAGCATTCTGTCTTTCACCTGTTCCAGGGTCATTGTGTTGTAGCCTACCCATCGCCGGAAACAAATACATGTTTAAATCATAAAGCATTCAGTTTCCACATGTATGAAATAAGCATAACTTGAATCATTGATTGTAACTGTCACATGGTAATGTTATGAGAGTTAAATGAGTTAATATTTGTAAAGCCCTTAGAAACTATACCAGTGTTTATTAAATACATTTTTAAAAAGGAGCTGGGTGCAGTGACTCATGTCTATAATTCCAGCATCTGTAATTCCAGTAGTTTGGGAGGCAAAGGCAGGAGGATCGCCTGAGTCTGAGAATTCAAGACCAGCCTGGGCAACGTAGTGAGACCTCTTCTCTACAAAAAATTTAAAAAACCGGGCTCGGTGGCTTAGCCTGTAATCCCGCACCTTTGGGAGGCTGAGATGAGTGGATTGCCTAAGCCCGTGGTTTCGATACCCACCTGGGCAGCGAGACCTCATCTCTACAATAAATCAAAAAATCAGCCGGGCGTGGTAGCGCGCGCCTGTAATTCTGGCTACTCGGAAGGCTGAGGCGAAAGGATCGCTGGAGCCCAGCAGGTCGAGGCTGAGGTGGCCGAGAGCGGCCACTACACTCCAGTCTGGGTGACAGAGTGAGACTCCAACTCAAAAAAAAAATTTTTTTTAAATTAGCCCGGCATGGTGGTACATGCCTGTAGTCCCAACTACTCAGGAGGCTAAGGTAAAAGGATTACTTGAGCCTAGGAGTTGGAGGCTACATTGAGCTGTGTTCACACCACTGCACTCCAGCCTGGGTGACAGAATGTGACATGCACATTCCACCTCTCTGACTTTATTTGCACTGCTGCTTTCTCTGAGTTTACTGGTATTTTTTTCCCCATTCAAACTTTTTTTCTATTCCACCTTCTGATTCTTTAAATCCCAGTTTAAATGTCATATCATTGTGTGGATCGGGCTATTTCTCCTGCTCTGGTTAGTTTCCTCTCAGAAACCTGAGCACCAAGCCGGCTAGTCTCTAGCAATCCAATCCACGCCTTCCTTTCAAAGACATCTTACGGAGCAATTGTGTCAGCAGTGATGATCTTGATTCACACAACTAGAAATAACTTGTCTCTCCATGCAACTCTCATAGCACCTACTTCTTGGTTGCATAAAAATCACAGACCTTTGGAGCTGAAAGAAAGCCAAAAGTTAGCACATGTCAGGTAGGAGCTCTGTCCACATTTCCTACAAATGGTTTCCCCCATCTTCTGCTCAAGATCCTCTTTGGGAATCTAGTTCTGGCCTCATGCAACGGACTGTGGAGAAGCTTCACTCTTCAGAGCATCATCCAATGCCCTCTGCAATTTCAAAAGTCTAATGCTTTCCTCTTTACCCAAATCCTGGTTCTACCACCAGTTCATTGACTTCAAGAGCAGAGGCTGCAAAACGGCAGCCTGCAGTGCCAAGTATATGTTTTGTTTACCCTACAGGGTATGTTTTTTCCTACATATTGTTTTGTACTTTTAAAAAATTAGTTGCCAACATTCAAAAATTAAGAGGTTTCATGTAAATTTGTGGATTCTTGGGTTCTCTTGAAAAAATGGAACAATATGGTTATGTTGAACCTCCAGTTCCAGAAGACAAGAATCAACTAAGGCTGGATAGGTGCAGCCCCTAAGAAGGGACAGATGCCCCCCACAGTCCTCACCCATCCCTACTATCTCCCTGACCCAGGGCACTTCAGCTTGGTTATATCACATCACCTTGGTTATGTTCTTTATGGACTTTTAAGTTTGAAACTCTTGGCTTTGAGAATCTGGCTGATATACACCACATCTACTGTCAGACTCAAATTCAAAACACAACTCTGAAAATAAATGTGAGAGGAGCATGTTTCTTCTTCCTCTGTTGCAGAAAATGGGGAAAACCATAAGGACACTGTTCAAAACCCTCACCTTCTTTGAATTTGGAGCCATGTTTTGATGGAGCCATTACCAAGGACTCAAGAATGCCCAAGTCCCAGCCAGGCAGCAGTCATATTAGACCTTTCTTCCTGCCCTCTCCAGCCCCTCTTGAGGGAGTTTGCATAACCACATGGTGTTGGTGTTGCATGGGAAAATAGGGTAATGGGACTAAAGATGTAGTTTGTATGGGAATTTTAATAAAAATCTCATTCTCATGTTGTTTTCTATTTGGGTTACAATTAAATAAATATAATGAATTTTCTGCTTTAGACAGAAACATTTGCAGATTTAGCTTTCGGGAACAGACTCTAATTGCATTAGAAATAAAAATAAGGATATTATTTGGAGAAGGAAGAAAAAAAGACTTGAACTCAAGATTTTTTAAAAAAACTATTCATAAATTTCAAATGAGGCTTGAGGAATGCCAGTGATTTCACAAATGCACCTAAAGGCTACCTCCACCTGGAAAGTGAGCCTCAGAGAGCCCTAGTACATTTCTATGTAACCCAAAATCCCAGAAGAAACATTTGGAAAATGCTACACTGGCAGTGTAGAGAAGGAAAAATAATTTTCTGTATACCCTTCTTGGTTCCCAGCTGGAATGGACTTTTGCCTTACAAAAAAAAAATTAACAAGAGAAAAAATCCAGAAATTTGTTACTATGTATACTTTATGTATACATGGAAGATTCCTAGGGAATGAGCACTTCTCAAAGAGGTGGCTTAGAGATCCAGCTTACATTACCCAGCATTTTCAACAAAAAATAGTGCATTTTTAGAGAAGTGACAGGACAAAGAAAAAGAACTTTGAGTCCCTGTGGACAGCAAACTGTGGGAAGGCAAATAAATGGTAGCTTGTTATATACATTCCTCTGCCAAAAGCTGCCAGGATGATAAGGGTCAAAAGTTGGTTTTAGTGGGTAACCTTTGTCTTCCCTGGCATAAAGGGGAGGAGGGATGACTTTGCTATTGTAAATTCATATCCTGCTTTTAGGGAGTGGGGGAGGGCAGAGAGCTTTTCTTATGTCTATTTCTTGTCAATTGCCTTCATTTCAAAATAATCCTTATGCTAAATTGACATATTTGGGGGCAGCATGTTCTGGTCTCCTATACTAGTGATGGTAGCAGCTGTACTTAGTGAGGCTATACCCTCCCGATTAAACACCAGAGCAAAGCAGCTAAGAGTACAAACTAAAGTCAGATAAGGCACAAAGAATAACCTTCCTGGATCTGACACACACTTCAGATAGCCCATTGCTGCAAATTCTACCAGTAGATATGGATGTAAATTCTGTCCATGTGACTTCCTCACTTTGAGAACTTGAACAAATAACTTCTCTGAGCCTTGCTGGTTTATTACAAATATTACCTACCTGACAGGGCAGTTGTGAAGGTCAAGTGAGGAAAGCACTCAGATGCTAAAGCTCACCATCAACACTCAATAAATCTTCGCTAGTAATTATAATTATTATTGCTGGTGTTATCATGAACTGAAGTATTGCTTGGGTCAAAGAGAAGTAGTCATTCTTTACTGACCTTGCAGTTTAAAGCCATACTTTCATCTCTTCTCTGCTCCAACAAGTCCACAATGATAATGTCAGGGATTTTCTCTGTCTTTTGGTTCACTGGCCTTTTTATGCTCTGGCCTTTCTCTCCACTGACCTATAATGTAGATGTAATGTTATGGCTCAGGAAAATGATATCCTAAAATAAGCAGCTTTGGACTTCAAACTGAGAGCACCTGGGGAGCAGCAAATTCAAGGAAGGGCTTTCCCTGAAGTTCCCTTATCTGTTTAATGGAAGTTCCTCTAGAGGGAATGCAACTGGTTTGAGCCCCCTCCCTATAATCTCATCACACAGGGCCATGGAATTTAGAGAAAAAGAGACTAAAGGTACTACCACCTATTTTTCTTATTTAGATGGCTACCTCAGAGACTTGACCAGCAAATCCAGACAGCCTTGTTCACTATTCATTTCCTCCTCTTAACTCCCATGACCTGTTGCCACCTCCTCCCAGAAACTCTAAACCCCTATTTTCTTCTGTAGCTCAAAATGCTATTCAAGCTTCAACTTTCTGACCCTCCTGTGAGTGTCAAATTTTGTGGAACTCCCACACACATGCACATAATAAATTTGTATGTCTTTTTTTCCTGCAGTATCTATTCTTCATGGTCTAAGATCTTTGTTTCAGCATGTGTCCACTATTGGAGCATTGAGCTTCTGCTTTTTAATATTTTGGGGGGATAGGAAGGCAGCTAAAAAATGGAAGATAAAGCCCCTACGCCATCGTATATCTTTTGAAGTTTCTTTTCTGAAGTTATTTGAGCTCTTTGAATCCATCATTCCAAGGATGCATGAGAAACAGTATGTGATGTTCTAGTCTGACTTCATAATAAAAAAACTTTTTTGAGACCAACTACAAAGCACTGCTACTCCTTAATGTAATATCTGCCCTGCATTTTCAATTCCTGTCCTGTTAAACATCCTTTTGGGGACTAGTCTTCAAAGAACCCTCTTGCTCTTCAGTGGGGCTCTGCTGGTAATAGTTCACTGCAAAAAGAAAGCCTCTAGGATATATAGAATCATGTGTTTGGAGCTGGAGGCTGTAGATTTAATAATTTAAAATAGGAAATTCCAGGGAGGCGATGGAAAGATCCACACATCTCATGAGAGACAAAGCCAAAACTAGAGCCGATCTCCTCACTTTGGGTCTGGGCTTTTTCCACAATCCACATTCAAATGGAGAATGGTCTGATGTCCTATTCTCACTGAAAGTTCATTTACTCCCAGTTTGTCCTCGGGGACTTAGAGGCAGCCCTTGGCTGTCACTGTTCACTGCGGCTGTGCTGGTTGAGGGACCGGCAGTTTCTCCAACCAGCTCCCCCGGTTACCCTTTTTATATCGGCACTGACATTTCCCAGAGAGTGAATGGTTCTGCAGCACCACATTATTCATCAGAATGTAAATGGACAATTTGTATTGTGGCCCCCACAAGGGAGATAAAAAGCCCTGAGGCATATTTTCCTGGTTTCTTTGGGGGTGCTAATCAGCAGACAGCCTTTGAACTGCCCCGGTTTGGACCTCTGAAGGCCTCTGCCACCAGCCATGACTATTGATGTTTTGAAGTAAAGAAAATTACCCAGCTTTGCTTCTCAAAAACAGGATTTCTGGGCTAGGCGCTGTGACTCATGCTTGTAATTGCAGCACTTTGGGAGGCCAAGGTGGGAGGAGTTCAAGACCAACCCGGGCAACCTAGTGAGACCTTATCTCTCAAAAAAATCAAAAAATTAGCCAGATGTGGTAGCACACACCTGTAGTCCCAGCTACCCGAGAGGCTAAGGTGGAAGAATCACCAGAGTCCAGGAGATCAAGATTGTTGTGAACCATGATTGTGTCACTGCCTTCCAGCCTGGGTAACAGAGTGAGACCACAACTCCAAAAAAACCAAAAAATAGAAAAACAGGAATTCCCAGAAATGGGGAGTCTATTTCCTGAGGGGGTCACTCTTCTGATTGTACTCTGAGAGGAAATAGAGACCCTCTCACTGAGAGTAAAAGAGAGTCTTAAAAAAAACACACAAACCAAACTGAGAAATTGATATTAAAACAAGAAAAGGCACAGAAATGTAGGAGATCAGAATATACCACCCCAAAATGGCCTTGCTGGTATAAAGATTCTTTTGAGTTGATTATTTTGAGAAGCAGCAGAGACAGCAGAAGCTCTGAGAACAGAGCATAAGTCTCCCTTTTGTATGGGAAGTGTACATTTATAAAAGAAATCTCCGTTTGTAAAGACATCTCCCTCTCTGTACCAGGAGACTCATTAATAAAGGAAGCATCTACTTAAATCTGCATAATAAACTTTGCCCTTGTTTACTATACTTTTCTTGGTTATTTTTACTTCTAAAAAGCAACTCTCACTACTTTCCTGAATGGGGAGGGATGGCTTGATACAAGACTTGTGGAATTGGTTCTAGATTCCTAAATAATAACACTCAGTAAATCATAGTTAGGCTGTCAGATGTCATTTGAGACATTGTCTTGGAACAGAAGGCTAACCCTACTGAAATCAGTTCTCTGGGAAAAGCTAACTAACTATCTGTACTTTCGACAAGGGATACAGACTAGAAATGTGGATGTAGAAGGCTGTAGTGACACATGTATGTGAAATTGAATCCTTCTGTTCCCAAAGTAGAAAGTAAACTGCTCCAGATGGCAGGTAAGTCTTTCCTGAGCACTAGAAACATGTGGCTCCCACATCTGGGCCTGTTTTCCTATCAAAAAGAATAGAAAATCTAAGAGAAAAAAGCACACAAGAATAACCCTCCTGGATCAAATGCAACACTTCAAATATTTCATTGCTACAAATTCCACCTACATTCACAAAAGCCTCTAGCTGTCAGATTTTTAGATTCAATTTCATTCCTAAAAGATAAAAATAAATGAAAAGATTCCTTCCACATATCAACTCACCCTCTTGGACCTTTCTTTCCAAACAACACTGCACACCAGCAGAATTTTCTAAACTTGGAACTTTAGTTCATCATCTTCCCAATAGCAGATTGAGTTTTTATATTTAAGCTCAGCATTTTGTAGTTTGAACATTACACTTGCAATTAACTACATAACCTAGTCTCAGCATCTTTAAAATCTTGAATAAAAGTTTATCTATGGAAGTAAGTGGAGAAACTCTTTTTAGGAGTCTTATCTTATTTTTTTATTATTTATTTTTATTTTTTAGTCAGAGTCTTACTCTAACGTCCAGGTGGAGTGCAGTGGCACACTCACGGCACCACAGCCTCGACCTACTGGCCTCAGGTAATCCTTCTGCCTCAGCCTTCAAAGTAGCTGGAACTACAGGCATTCACCACCAAGCCCAGCTAAGTTTTTTGATTCTCTGTGGAGATATGGTCTCACCAAGTTCACCAGACTGGTCTTGAACCCCTGGGTTCAAGCAATCTTCTCACCTCTGCCTCCCAAAATGCTGGGATTATAGGCATGAGCCACCGCACCGGCCTCACATCTTAAAATATTAATAAGAGGTGGCTCAAGCCTACAATCCCAGCACTTTGGGAGGCCAAGATGAGAGGATTATTTGAACCTACAGGATCGAGACCAGCCTGGGCAACATGGTGATACCTCATCTCTACAATAAATCAAAAAATTAACTGGGCATGGTAGCATGGACCTGTAGTTCTAGCTACTTGGAAAGCTGAGGTAGAAGGATCGCCTGAGCCCAGCAGGTCGAGGCTGCAGTGGCCAGGAGTGTGCCACTGCACTCCAGGCTGGGCAACAGAGTGAGACTCCAATTCAAAAATATGTATATATTAATAGGGGATTAGGTATACTGTGGCAGATAAAGACAGATTGCCTACAAAACACCAAGTGCTCCTTGAAAGGTACCTGTAGAAACCTAGAAGAAACTTAGCTTATTTTTTAGTCTTTTTGCCTCAGTGTAACCATTAGAAAGCATTCAGACATTCTATTGCAGGACAAACAGCAGCCTATCCCATCCCCCTAGGCAAATCTCCTTCAGATGCAAGACCAGGACAGCCCAACCATTCATGGTTTAGCATAATCATCTCTAGTAAACTTTGATTCCTTGTCAAGGCCAAAGTCATAAAAGGAACAATAGACCACCCCACCTTTGGTCAAGGAATTTGTGAGTTGCAAATGTCTGAGTTTGTGAATTGCAAATGCCTAACAAGTCTCTTGCAGGAAACCTCCCCTCCCCACCAGAGGGTTAACCTAATCAGCCCTTTGTGACCCACTTTGGCAGCAATCATGTGACTAACCCACCCATCTGCCTGCTGTCCATCACCTGACGTCAGTACCTGCGTTTGCCCCTTTGTGATGACGAGGAAGCAGACCACCACCCAATCACCTAATGATCTTCCCCCATCAAGGGGAATGGTTAAAAGGATTCAACCACAAGCAACCAGTGGCCATTGCCTTGCTAGACTCTGGTGTGACCATATGCTCTTTGAGCTATGGCTGTCGCCATGCTTCCTGGCTTTGGTCCCCTCCCCCACCTTGGGGAGGTGAATCTTCTCTCTTCCGTCTCTTTCTCTCTCGAATTTACTTTTAATAAACTTTTCTTTCTTAACCTTTTTGTGTGTTGCAATTCTTTGCAATTTACTTGGATCTTAAAGATCTTAAAGAGAAAATCTTAAAGGGAGAAGGGCTAGGGAACTTCCCCCTACTTCCTGCCTGGGATTCAGAAAGAGCTCCCTGGAGGCATAGCAGCCATCTTGCAACTACTAGGATAAAACTAAGGATATGTAAAAAGTTTAAACGTTCCCACTGGAGGTTCAACTAACCAAGTCTGCTGAAATAAACTGGCAACAAATAGATAAACAGGAAAAAAGGCATACAAATTTATTAATGTGCACATGTGCACAGGAGCCACACAAAATATGAGACTCAAAGAAGGGCCAGATGGCTAAGGCTTAAATAGCATAAAGTAATAGGGGCTTGAGGGCTTTTAGGGGAGGTGGTGACAAGTTTTGGGAGGGAAAGGGGAGGAACTGCATGATGAAAAAAATGCAGATAAAATTCCTTCAGGTAATAAAAGTTGTTTTGGAGCAGTCTCCAGAAAAATAGGCAATTGCCTATCTAGGCGTGGTGATGACTTTTAATCTCCTCTCTGGTGATTAATCTTCCCTGGCTGTTTGATGAGATTCCTAGGGAGGGGTTTCAAGACAATTGCATTCATTTTGATAGAACTTCCCTCAGTCAGAAGGAAACTTCAGAAACAGCCTTTCCCTGCACTACAGAAATAAGAGTGGGGAACAGAAGGGCAGAGGGACACTTTGGTTCTGAGGCTTATTCCTGAGGACATTCAATCTCTTTTGTTTAAAAAAGGGAAATGTTTTCACTCAGCAAGCGAAAACATATATTTAGATATCATGTCCTGAGCCCCAACAGATGAGAAGCTAGCAATAGAAAGAGATGGAGCCTAATGCACCCATGGCTATTGCACCAGCCTTAGACTGCTTCTGAGATATAGGGAAACCAAACTATTCTTCCTACTCTATTTTCTTACAGTCACTCCAAACAATACTTTTGACAACAAATTCTCAAACAGACACCAGCTAGCAGTCCTCCGATTGAAATCTGACACTGTTTACCTGGAGATGGCATCAGATCCACAGGTTAAGGACTCAGTTCCACAAGACTGCCCCCTATTTCAGATGCCAGTTGCAAGTTCCAGCTGTGACCTGTACTTCTGATCAATTGGTTCCCATGACCCCCTCTTTGGGCGTGATTAATTTTCTAGAGTATCTCGCAGAACTTGGGGAATCACATGACTTACATTAGCCCATTTATTATGAAGGATATTACAAAGGATGCAGATGGACAACCAGATGCAGGAGATGCATGGGGTGAGGCAGGTGAGAAGAGGGGACAGAGCTTCCCTACCTCTCTGGGCATGCTGCCTGCCCTCCAGAACCTCCATGTTTTCAACCATCCAGAAGCTCTCTATACCCAGCCCTTTTGGATTTTTAGTGGAGGCATTATTATGTAGGAATGATTTGTCAAATCACTGCCCATCAGTGATCAACCCAACCTTTAGCCCTTCTCCTCCTCCTTGGGAGAGTTGTAAGTTCCAACCCTTCTATCATAATTTGGTTCCCCTGGCAACTGGCTCCCATCCCGAGCCCCCAGGAGCCACCAGTCATCAGTCATCCGATTAGCATATAGAAAGACACTCATCATTTTGGAAATTCCAAGGGTTCTAGGAACTGTGTATCAGACAATGGAGAAGAAAGCCAAATATATATATCTTATTATAAATCACAATATTATACTGCTTATCTCCAGACTTCTTGGTACATGAGAAAATGAACTTACTGGTTTCAGCGACTGTAGGATAAAGGAAAAAAATTGAAAGACTTTTCAGTAGACTAATTATCTTCAATAGAAAACTAGGTATTGTCTATGCACTCTTCCCAGTTATCTGATTCAAAATGGAGTCTCTGTACCTTCCAGTGTTACTGAGATATTTTACAACTCTGTATATTACAAGTAGCTGCCAGCAATGCAAATAACTCTTGTCTATTAACATGCAAATAGATTTTGTCTGGTGGAAGTGCGACCGATCTCCCCAGTTTTGCTCTACTAAGAAAATTCATTTTAGTATTTCTGATTGCTTATATATGTCTCTGCTCTTTGAATTTTTCTTTGAGTTGGTTATAATATCTTACTGGTTCTCTCTTTAATTAATGAGCTAAATAAAGTCTTTGGTATGTGTTCATTCTATGTTTTTATAAAAGTCAAAATTTTACTCCTTTTACAAAGACATATCCTTTAACAAGGGCTTTCTGTTTTTTGCAGCTTTTCTAAAATAATCTTAACTGATGCATATAGCCAGCATGATTATATCCAAGTAAACTAATGTAGGAGATGAAAAAATATTTTCCTTCAGCAAACAATGGGTACTCAAAATCAAGTTTACAATAGTCACAATCCAAAGAACTAATTCTTGCAAATGTTTTTCTCCTGCTAATTCGAATTTGAAAAGGAAAAGACAAGAAAAATTCTTGCCTTCCTCTCTCACCTGACACTATAGACATATAATCAGACCCAAGTCTACTCGCTCTGCCCAAAAGCCAAACTCAAGAGATGAGCGTCAGGAAAAGGAAAAATAGGTTTTATTTGAGAGCCAGCAGCCTAAGGAGATGACAAACTAAAGTTGCAGAGATCACTTTGAATATTCAGGCTGATTTAGAAGGGTTTTAAAAGGAGTCGCACAGGGTGAAGGTGTGTGCACCTTGTTCTGATGACTCATCTTGGGTAGTTGGTGGTGGCTCTCCTGGAGATCTGGTTGATGTTATCTTGGCTGCAGTCAAATTTTGGATTAACTGTCTTGTGACTACCCCTAAGCAAGAGGGTCTCACAATCAGGACTCCATTCCTGGTCTGTTTTAAGATTAGCCTCTGAATTTCTTAAGCAAGCACATGATCAGATAAGCATGCATTATGGAGGATGGAGAAGGAAGGAACAAGGAAGAAGAACGAGAAAAAAGTTTTTAAGAAGAAGGTGGATGACAGAATGATGTTTCAAAACAGGATTCTTGGTTACAGATAGAGATTCAAGAATCTGATGTGGTAAGAATTTTTACATTTCAGCAGGTTTTGCCTCAACTGCAGTTTTTAAGGTAAATGGAGTATCCCAGCCTTTTATTGTCTCTTTATGGTTGCCAGAAACTGTAGGGAAAGAAGAAAAATCTTTTCTGTCCTAGATTCTCAGCTGGGGCCCCTGGACAAAGACAGATTAACGGATAAAAGCATACAAGATTATTTAATATAAGCTTTATGTGACATAGGGACCTTCATAAGAAAGTGAAGATTAAATGGTTAAATATAAGTGTTTTTATATCAGATTTGATGAAGAGTGACAAGTTATAGAAAAACGAGATAGGAAAAAGGGTTATCAGTCTAGAGCAGTAAACCAGGGGAAACTTGATAAGCCCTGTTTATTTAGGTTCCACTTGGTGCCCTTCCATCTTCACAGATAATTATTCTTTTTTTTTTTTGAGTTGGAGTCTCACTCTGTCACCCAGGCTGGAGTGCAGTGGTATGCTCATGGCCATGTCAGCATCAGGCTATCCTTCCACCTCAGTCTTCCAAGTAGCTGGAACTACAGGCAAGTGCTACCATGCCCAGCTAATTTTTTTTTTCATTAATCAGTATTTTTTATTATGGTTTTGTGGGGTACAGTTAAGGGTTAGGTGTACAATTACGTTTCATTCAGGCACCCTGTTGATTAATTTTTGTTTTAATGTAGAGATGAGGTCTCGCCAAGTTGTCTGGACTGGTCTTGAACCCATGGCTCCAGGCAATCCTCTCATCTCAGCCTCCCAAAGTACAAGGATCCTTTTCTCTGGGTATAGGAAGGCACCTCTCATATGAGGGTCTTATGACCTTCTTCAGGAGATGGTTGGAGAGTCCTTCCTGCAACTGCCATTTTTCAAATTCCTTCAGTTTTACATATTCAGTATGCCAAGGTGGTATATTTTAGAGGAATGTGTTCCAAGCCTTGTCACTCATACCTAGACAAAAGCTAGAGTTACCATCACCATTCCCCACTGCTGAAAAACATAGCAGGGGAAACAAGCCATTCCAGCAGACTAATCCAACAGCTGTCATCTGGCATTCACATATCACTCTATTTATCATTTCCCATAAGAGACAATGAGCAGGGGCAGTTACTCAAAAGGAGATGATGTTCCTTACAACTTTCTGAGATATTTTGGTAGGAGAGGAAATTGGCCATAATACAATTTTGAGCCTGTGGTTGATTTTGAGGTGAGGGTGAGCTTGTGCACTCTATTTCTCTACCCACAGCAAAGGTCTCCAGAAAGGAGAAGAAAGGTTAATTAGGGCTCAGTCTCTTTGGTCTGTGCCATAGGAAAAATTGTTCAAGTGCCCTTCTCTTTCTCCCTTGTATTATTTGTCTGGTTGTCTATAACCCCAGAATATGTCATATCTTTTTTTGATGAAAGTCCCTTGAGGGCTGGGTCATGTCTTTGTGATGGATCTCATAAAGCATCCAACACACTGGGGGCATTTCATTTGAATTAAAGAGCATACTGGTAATTGGAATGAGAAATTAGCATTTTTCCTTCTCCCAGGGATTTCTCTGCAACAGTCCCACGAGATAGCCTAAATTATATCCTAATAAGCATAGGCACATTTTGCATGAAACTATTGGATTATATCATATTTCACCTCACCTCCACCCCCATCTGACCTTCAAGAGTGTCTGTGGGGAATGTAATTTTATTGTCTGTGTTTGAAAATGTATTCTCTCATGTATTAACATGTTAAAGGGTGGTGCCAGCTCAGAAAATACTTTCTAAAGACCAGTAAACAAGGGATCAGAGTTTGAATGGGTGTATCTTAACATTTGAAAGAGACTATTTTAACAAGATGTTATTTGAGCCTAGGTATACTTGATCTAAAGGACAATTTTAAAAACTCCCCTGAGAGAAAGAATGCTTACAAATGGCCTTTTCTGAAAGATATGGGCTCTAAAATAACCCTCTGTTGGCTGAGTCAGAAATACCTTAATTGGAAAGTAAATTAGGCTTCGAAGATGCTAGTATTTGAGTGATGGTAAAATGGTCCAGGCCAAGGCTTTTGAGTCAGATAAATCAAAATGTTGTGGGAAACTAGAGTATACCACCTCAAAATAAGAAGCATTGTTGCGCTGAAGGCATTTAGGAAGAAGCAGATGCAGGAAAGCTCCCCACCCTTTCTCTCTTTACCTAAAGGAGAACATAGATTTACAAAGACAAAAGGGATCCTGACCCCGTTTTTTTTTTTTACCAGGGAGAACAAAGGTTAACTACTGAAGACAACTTTAGATCCTTATTGGCCTAAAGATGATACCAGAGGAATCTACATTAATAAGCATTATAACTAGCCTTTATCTGCCATTTATTCGCCTTCTCGCAAATTGCTGTCCCTACTCAAAGTTTTTTCTTTGCCTTGGTCACATCTCTAAAAATGAACGGTTCTTTGTTGAATGTTTTATAAGTTGAAATTCAAAGCTGCCTTGCTGAGAACAACACATTACCTGGGTGACTCCCACGTATACATTGTAGGAACTCCCCTTGCATCTGCTGAAGATTAGAAAATTTGAGTCTATAAAAGAAAATGACAATAGAAAGACTCACAGGAGAAAAGACATACACATATATTACGTGCATATGCACAGGAGTCACACAAAACATGAAACTCAAAGAAGGGTCAGATGATTGAAGCTCAAAGGAAGTGAGGGATATGTAGGCAATTTTAGAGGATGAATAAATGATTTTTTCTTTTTTTTTTGAGTTGGAGTCTCACCCTGTTGCCCAGACTGGAGTGCAGTGGCCGCTCCCGGCCACCGCAGCCTCGACCTGCTGGGCTCCAGTGATCCTTCCGCCTCAGCCTTCCGAGTAGCCGGAATTACAGGCATGTGCTACCATGCCCGGCTGATTTTTTGATTTATTGTAGAGATGAAGTCTCGCTGCTCAGGCGGGTCACGAAAAATGATTTTTGTTAAGGGAGATTAATGGATCTGAAGAACAGACAACAGCCAGACAAAATTTGTCTAGGTTCTGGATATGGTATCAACTCTAGTCTCTAGTTTTTCCTCCCTAGTTAATCTTCTTTTTGTTGAGTTTCTAGGGAGGAGGCCCAAGACTTACATTCTTTGTGGAGGAACTTCCCTTAGTCAAGTAAGAAAGCTTCAGAGAAGCCCCTCCCTGTGCTTCTGAAGATAAAGAGGGGCAAGAGACAGGGTCTTGGGAGAAGAGAGACCTTGGTTCTGAGACTGCTTCTTTAGTTCAGAGTAATCAGCATGGGTATAATGAGACACAATTTGGTCCTGTGTGGCTTCAACCCTCACCTTCCTATCCCTCACGCTTCTATACCTCCCTCATATGCTACCCCTCCCCTTCCAACTCTCCTCTCCCCTCCCACCCCTCACCTTCCTACCTCTCATCTTCTACCCCTCGCCTTCTCCCCCTCACCATCCTAACCCTCACCTCCTCCCCCTCACCCTCCCGCCCCTCACCCTCTCACCCTTCACTTCCTACCCCTCATATTTCACCCCTTATCCTCCTACCTCTCATCCTCCCACTTTTCACTTTCCCACCCCTCTCACCTTCCTGCAGTGTCTGCCTTCCACCTCCAAGATTCATTCATTCTCCCTAATGATTTACTGCTATTCAAAAGAAGTGTATACACCCCCTACTTATGTCTATACCTCACGAGAAAGGACATGCAAGATTCTTTACCCCACTGGGTCATTGGGTAATCATTCTCCTTGATTGCCCAGTTCTATGCATGTTAAAACAAAATTTTGTAAGCCTTTTCTGCTATTTTTTAAAGCATGTCAAAGTGTCACACTTTGGGGCATCATCTTCCGAGCCCCAACAATATGAAATGTACATGGTAATAAACTTCTATTTATTTTTCTCTTGTTAGTCTGTTTTTTGGCTATAGGGATCTGTTCCAACAAGAATTTATGAGGGGGAAAGAAAAATTATTTGTCTTCCCCTACATGTCATGTTGAAAGCATGCCTAGCACTTAGCACCCAATAAATATCATCCCTGATGAAGCCCGTAGATGTGTACTGGCATCTATGACCTCCCCTTGAGGGCTGGTACATGGAAGGCATTCCATAAATTTTCATTAAATCGGTGAAAGAACAAAAGCAGGATGTCCAGCTCCCTCCCCAGTATTTCTAACCACACCTGAGGAGAAGGGTGCTTCCATTTTCGTGGCAACTCTCACTCTGCTCCAGCAAGTGGTCACCACCCCTGGCCACTTTTCCTCTCTTAAGTCTTGTTCACCAAGCATAGACCCTGCCTTTTCCTCTGTTAGTACCTTTAACATCTCTAACACAAAAGCTGATGTGTGAAGTTCATCTTTTCTCAACAGCAGAAGAGAATTATAACATGGCTCAGGACAACATCTCCCTTGGAAATTGAACATCTAGACCAGGCATGTCCAACTTATAGCCCGCAGGCCACATGCAACCCAGCACAGCTAATAATGTAGCTCCACAAAATCTGTTAATATCATGTTTTTTTAGCATTTATTTTCTTTATGATCCCATGTGTAGTTCCATTTCTGAAGTTCACAATCATGTCTTATTCATCACATTGTTTTTTGGCAGCACATACATTTGTGAGCAACTGTTTTCAGCTACGAAGCACATGAAAAGAAAAATTCGAACAGACAATTCTGACAAGTGCCTTGAGAATTCACTAAGAATCATGACCACATTCATCAAACCAGGCATTTGTTTTACAAAAACAAGGTCAAATTTCCTACTAGTTTTATATTGCTCTAATTTTTCTAAACTTTATAACAAAAAATAAAAGAATTCTTATTATGTATTTACACTGATTATATTATATAATTTATGTACAGGACAAGACAACTCCTCTTTGCTTGATGTGGCCCAGAGAAAAATTCAATAGAGGGTTATTCAAAAAAGTCCAGGGAAGCCAAAAGGTTGGACAACCCTGCTCTAGACCATCCTGCCACAGGAGATTTCATTTTGGATCCACTGTCTCCAAAGTGCTGACATCCCATCAGGTTCTTAGGGCTGGCTTTCTCTGAAGGTGTGAACACTCCCAGTCTTGGCTCCCACACTAGCCGATTTGATGGGGAGGCAGAAGTAGAAGGGGGAAGTCAGTTCTACAGGGCAGAGTGGCAGGTCTCTTTGTCATCATCTCTCTCTTTCAAACTCTTGTCTTTCAGAACCAAAAAAGGCCATTAATCTGTTTCTTAAACAAAATAACTATCCCTTTCTTCTTCATCTCCCCCTCCCCCTTCAGTTACACCAAGAGCCATCAGAAACTTTGAAAGTGTAGGTTTTCTTTAAGAGCTTCGCAGGAGCCCTTGCCAGCTCTCAAAGCAAAACTCAAAACCTAAGAACCCTGGCTTTGTTCCCCCTCAAACATCTATGTGAGTAGAATACTTGAAAAGTCCGTAGAGCCTATGGTTTTCTCCCCTTCCCAGAGTAAACCCCAAGACTTGCACCTTTTATGTGTTTTCTCACTGTACAGAGAATGAACTGCATTTATGTAAATGACTCAGACCAGGCCACGCTGGCTTGTGCCTCAAGATTTTTGCTCAGTGTGCTGATGAAATTCTGTACTGGGACAGACCAGAGCTGAAAAGAGATGCTGTGAGAAGAGGTCCTGCAAGGAAATATCCAGGGAGCACCTGTTGTCTATGTGTGACCCTAAAGCCCTGATCTTCCCACTGCATCCCGTAAACAAGAAATAAATGTGTGGAGTTGACTCTAATGGCACCACTCCTTGGAGTTTTACTAAAGTTTGGCTAGAAACAGAAACACTGGGGTGGCCTCTTCCCTGGAACCTGTTTCTAGGTTAGGAGATAGGAGAGAACCAAGGATCTGGAGCTAGAGGAACAAGAAAGAGGAAGGAGGGAAAAGAGAGAGAAGTTTAGAGGAGGTACTTGTTTGAGAAGAATACAATTGTAGATTATTTTGGTCCTGCAGAGGTAAAAGGACATCAAGAGATGAAATAATGTTCAAACTACACAAGAGAAGCTGAGGGGCTTCCCTCTTTCAGAAGCCTCTCAGCTTGGAAGTGATGTTGCTTTAATTCTACCCACTTTCCCTGTGTATGGTTATAACTAGCATGGCCCCTAGGCTTCTACATCATCATGACCCATTTGAGGAGGGACACAGGAAGGAGTCAACTATGTCAGTGCCACTCCTCGGTTGAGATGTGTTGTGGTGGTGCTTACCTGCACCAAGGCAAAATGGCCAAGCCAAGAGGCACCAAAGAATTCTTGCCCTTCAAGCTTAAAGAAGAAAGTGGAGCAGTCCCCTCCCTAGCCTATCTCAGGTGCCTGCGAGAACTGAGAACCTTCTGGTCACTATGCTCTCTGCTAGATGCAAAAAAAAATACAGTATTTATATGTGTGAAATTCAAGTAAGATTCCAGGCTTGGTGGCTCAGCCTGTAATCCTGTGCTTTGGGAGGCTGAGGTGAGTGGATTGCCTGAGCCCGCAGCTTTGAGACACGCCTGGGAAACTTGGTGAGACCTCATCTCTACAATAAATCAAAAAATTAGCCGGGCGTGATAGCGCGCGCCTGTAGTTCTGGCTACTTGGAAGGCTGAGGCGGAAGGATCGCCAGAGCTCAGCAGGTCGAGGCTGCGGGGGCCAGGAGTGGCCACTGCACTCCAGTCTGGGCAACAAAGTGAGACTCTAACTAAAAAAACAAAAAACAAAAAATTAGCCATACATGGTGGCAGTCACCTGTAGTCTCAGCTACTCTGGAGGCTGAGCGGAAAGATTGCCTGATCCCAGGAGGCTGAAGCTGCGGTGAGCCGTGATTGTGTCACTCTACTCTAGCCTGGGTGACAGTGTGAGACCACAGCTCAAAAAATACAATAAAATTTTTTAAAAATAATGAAGTCAAATAAAACTACAAGAGATATATAATAAAAAGATATATATATATGTATATATATATATCTCTCCCCCCAACTCCCATCCCCAAGTTCTTCTCAGAGGTAAACAGTTTCAACTCTTTCCCTGTCTTCCCCACCCCAGTATTGACTTCCATATTTCTTACCTGATGTTTACACTGCTATTTCTTGATTTATCGATTTTAGAATTATTAATTGACTTCTGTACCAGTCAAACTCCATAAGCCCATGCCAGATAATTCAATAGAGGGAAATTTAATATAAGTTATTAGTTAGAAAGTATTAGAATTGCTGAAAGAGCAAACAGATCGGTTTTCGGATTCTGCCTCTCCCATAGCTGGAAGCATGAAGGGGAAGGAGGTGGTCCTTGGTCACCCCACAGGAGGGGGACACTGAGGCCACCTGGCAATTATGTAAATATTACTCACTGTTGAGTCAGTGCTATAATTACATTTTCTTTTTTTTTCCTTTTTTCTTTTTTGACTTGGAGTCTCATTCTGTCACTCAGGCTATAGTGTAGGCTCAACTTCCTGGGCTCAGGTGATCCTTCTGCCTCAGCCTCCCGAATAGCTGGGTCTACAGGCATGTGCCACTATGCCTGGATAATTTTTTTTTTAATTTGTAGAGATGAGATCTTGCTATGTTGCCTAGGCTGGTCAAGCAGTCCTTTCACCTTGGCCTCCCAAAGTGCTGGAATTACAGACGTGAGCTACCATGCCCAGCCAAAAAAAAAAGGAGCAATTTTTGAGATGTAGCTGTCTAAAAGTACTTTATTCTATCCTTATAGTGGATTGAATTCCAGGTTGCAACCTGTTTTTCCTGCAGTATCTTGAAGACATCACTCCATTTTTAAAAAAAAATAGAGGGTAGGGTACAAGTCAGGATTAGCTATACAAGTAGGCTGCATGCTGGTGAAGTTTGGGCCTCCAATTGGTCCTCACTTCCTCTGGTTTAGGACCAGATAATCTTTGTGTTGTTAAGTGCCCCGCCTTCCCCTGGCCGTGTCCAGTGGCTACCAATCC
The DNA here is from genome assembly GCA_027257055.1 of Cephalopachus bancanus. NCBI lineage: Eukaryota > Metazoa > Chordata > Mammalia > Primates > Tarsiidae > Cephalopachus > Cephalopachus bancanus. The sequence goes on from JAPVLO010000104.1 coordinate 1,930,894, forward strand.
CTCCCTTGTTCTAATGTCATTAATGTTCAGGTCCCACTTATAAGTGAGGATATGCGGTATCTAGTTCTTTGTTCCTGTGTTAGATCACTAAGTATGATGATCTTCAACTCCATTCAATTTGCTGTGAAGTCCATGATTTTGTTCTTCTTTATAGCTGCATAATGCTCTATCATGTGTATGTACCACATTTTCTTTATCCAGTCCACTTTCAATGGGCAGTAGGGTTGGTTCCATGTTACTGAATAGTGCAGCAATAAACATGCGTGTACAGGTCTTTTTTGTAGCATGATTTATGTTCCTCCAGGTACATTCTCAGGAGAGGGATTGCTGGATCGTAAGTGTTAGGGTACTGGACAGGGTGAGGGTGGAGAGGCGGAGAGGTGCAGAAGAGAGGTGAGGTGCAGCACCGCCGAAACCAGCAAGCCGGAGGTGCCACGCTGGGAACCCAGAGATCTGAGCAAATGCAAAGAATTGCAACACACAGAGGTGAGAGAAGAAAAGATTTATTTAAGAAAAGTTCACCCCCCACAGACAGGGAGTGGGCCTACACGCTAGGTGAGTGTGACGCCGTAGCCCCCCAGAGTCCTGGCTTAAATCCTTTTCTTGGAGATGTTGCACGTGACTGCCGTGATTGCTGTGACTTCCTTATTGACCACCTGTGAAAGTCTTGGAGAACCTTGATACAGAGACCTATTAATGTCTGCCCACATCATCATAGCCCCTAGAGAAGGGCATGACAAGGATTCTAATGCTCCAGCACCTTCCCAAACAGCATTCCTTAGAGCTAGTGGAGGGTGCACCTCCCCTTATCTCCTAAGCATTCCCAGTGAGTAGCTTCAGGGGATCGTTGGCTTCCCTGTAGATAGTGCCCAATTTACTGGAAGATCGAACCCCCACCTGCTCCCCCTCTGAGCGGTCATAACTTTTGTAATTACAAGTTTCATGACTTTTACAGTCCTTGCCCAATGCATGATGTCTTAGGCCTTGTAAATTCCCTTTACTCTAGGAAAACCTGATTGCCACTATGAGATACTTCTGATATCTGAAAGTCTGTTTCTGAAAAGACAAAGTCGATAAAGTTAATTTTACCTAAAGTGTACATTTCTCCAAAAGCATAGCTTCTACTTTCTCATCATTGTGTCAGGATTTAAGAACAAGATGAAAAATGGCTTCCCGCTCTCGGTCTATCCTTTCAATAAGGAAGGTCAATTTTTAGTAATTTTAGGAATCACCACACTGCTTTTCATAGATTGAACTAACTTGCACTCCCACCAACAGTGTCGAAGTGTTCCCTTTTTTCCACACTGGCACCAGTATCTGTTGCTTTTTAATTTATTAATGATGACCATCCTGACTGGAGTTAGGTAGTACCCCATTGTAATTTTGATTTGCATTTCTCTGATGATTAGTGAGGCTGAGCTTTTTTTCATGTATCTGTTGGCTGCTTGTATATCTTCTTTTGAAAGGTGTCTCTTCATGTCCTTTGCCCCCTTTTTAATAGGTTTGCTTGTTTTTTCCTTTTAGTTAGTTTGAGTTTCTTGTAGGTCCTGGATGTTAGGCCTTTGTCAGATACATAATCAACAAATATTTTTTCTCTTGATGGTTTTTTTGGTTTTGGTTTTGGTTTTTGCTGTGCACAAGTTTTTTGGTTTGATGAGGTCTCCCTTGTCTGTCTTAGCTTTTATGGCATTCACTTTTGGGGATTTGGTCAAGAATTGGTTGCCTACTCTGATGTGCATAGTGTGTTTCCTATGTTTTCCTCCAAGATTCTTAGAGTTTGCAGTTTTATGTTTAGGTCTTTGATCCATTTTAAGTTGATTTTTGTATATGGTGATAGGTGGGGTCCAGTTTTATTCTTTTGCATATGGTCACCCAGCTTTCTCAGCATCATTTTCTAAATATGGTATCCTTTCCCCAGTGGAAACAGTAAGCACCATCTATGATAAACCCACAGCCAACAGTTTACTCAATGGGTAGAAATTGGAAGCATTTTCCCTGAGAATGGGAGCCAGACAAGGATGCCCATTCTCACCTCTTGTGTTCAACATAGTGTTGGAAGTTTTAGCCAAAGAAATCAGGCAAGAGAAGGAAATCAGGGGTATACAAATAGGAAAAAAAGAAGTCAAGTTATCCCCTTTGTGGATGTAGGCTATCTACAAAACCCTAGGGAGGTCACTTTGAGAGGTTGAGGCGAGAGGATTGCCTGAGCCCAAGGGTTTGAGACCTGCCTGGACAACTTGGCAAAAACTCATCTCTACAATACAAAAAAAAAATTAGCCGGGTGTGGTAGCACGTGCCTGTGGTTACAACTACTTGGAAGGCTGAGACAGAAGGATGGCCTGAGCCCAGCAGGTCGAGGTTGTGGTGGCTACAAGTGTGCCACTGCACTCTAGCGTGGGTGACAGAGTGAGACTCCAACTCAAAAAGAAAAAAAAAGGAAACCCTAAGGTGTCTGTCAGAAGCCTCAAAAGCCTCCTCGCACTGATAATTGACTTCAATAAAGTCTCGGGATACAAAAATCAATGTGCAAAAGACAGTTGCACTTCTATACACCAGCAACAAACAGAGTGCCAAACAAAAAGCACAATCCCATTCACAATAGCCACACATACACACATAAATGAAATATCTCGGCATCTTCCTAACCAGAGAAGTGAAAGACCTTCACAACAAGAACTACAAAATGCTGCTCAAAGAAATCAAGGATGACACAAACAAATGGAAAAACATTGCATACTCATGGGTTGGAAGAATCAATATTGTCAAGATGTCCATCCTACCTGAGTCAATCTACAGATTCAGAGCAATACCCATCAATTTACCAATATCATTTTTCTCAGACCTAGAAATGATAATACAGAAATTCATATGGAAACAAAAAGAGCATGAATAGCCAAAACAATCCTCAGCAAAAGGAACAAAACAGGAAGTATCACACTTGCAGACTTTACAAGGCTCCAGTAACCAAAACAGCTGGTGCTGGTACAAGAATAGGCACATAGACCAATGGATCAGGACAGAGATTCCAGAAGCAAAAACTCAATCTCTCAACCAAATCATTCCACTTTTTATAACCTCCACTGTTGCTCCTGAGAAGTTTGATTCCATTCTGACTTCTGATCCTTTGTGTATGATTTTCATTTCTCTGAGTCTCAAAATATTCTCTTTACCTCTGATGTACTGAAAAATCACAATAATGTCCTCTGTTTGATTCTTTTTATATTCATGGTGTCGGTCAATGGAGGGATCTTTTAATTTAGACCAGGAATCAGTCGACTTCTTCTATAAAGGGCCAGAAAATATTTTAGGCTTTGTGAGCCATATGATTCCTGCCTTAATGTCTTAACTCTGCTGTTGCAGCAAAGCAACCATGGACAATATGTAAACAAATGAGCACGGTTGTGTTCCAATAAAATTTTCTTTACAAAACAGGGAGCAAGGCCAGGCACGGTGGCTCACACCTATGAACCCAGCACTTTGGGAGGCCGAGGTGAGAGGATTGCCTTGAGCTCAAGGGTTCGAGACCAGCCTGGTAACTTGGTGAGACCTCATCTCTACAATAAATCAAAAAATTAGCTGGGCGTGGTGGTGCATGCCTGTAGTTCCAGCTACTTGGAAGGCCGAGGCAGAAGGATCACCTGAGCCCAGCAGGTCAAGGCTGCAATAGCTGTGAGCGTGCCACTGCACTCCAGCCTCGGTGACAGAGTGAGACTCAAAAAAAACTCAAAAAACTCAAAAAAAAAAAAAAAGAAAGAAAAAAGAAAACAAAACAGGGAACAGGCCAAATTTGGCCCATGAATCATAGCTTATCAACTCCTGATCTAGACTCTAGATAATCATAGCCCTCAGTTCAGGAACATTTGATAGCATCTTCTCTCCATTGTTTTCTTTATCTTCTATTAATCAGATATTGGTCTTCCTAATGGACTCTCTGTAATGTCTAAATTTTTTCTTTCTTATTGTCTACATCTGTCTTTTTGTTATGCCTCATAGGAGATTTCTTTCACTATTAAATATTTCAGTAATTCTATCTGCTAATGTCTAGGACCTTTCCTGTTCTCTGATTCTTTTTTATTTTTTTATTTTTTTTTGAGTTGGAGTCTCACTCTGCCGCCCAGGCTGCGGTGCAGTAGCACACTCACAGCCACCGCAGCCTCAGCCTGCTGGGCTCTGGCGATCCTTCCGCCTCAGCCTTCCAAGTAGCTCGAACTATAGGCGCACGCCACCACACCTGGCTAATTTTTTGTTTACTGTAGAGACGAGGTCTCGCCAAGTTGCCCAGGCTGGTCTCGAACCCCTGGGCTCAGGCAATCCACTCACCTCGGCCTCCCAAAGTGCTGGGATTACAGACTGAGTCTCCAATCCCGGCCTGATTCTTTTTTTAAAAAACTATTATCTGTTTTTGTTTTGTAGGTGAAATAGTTTTGTCTTTCTGAGAAAATTTTTGTGGAGGGATTATTTTTGCATTTTGTTCTGTTCTGAGCAGTATAGTTGTTTCTTCCAAGAACCTCCTTCCCAAACTTTCCCCATTGCTTTTGTTTTGTTTTATTTTATTTTTCCATCTTTCGTGTTGGATGTTTTCCTCAAAATTCTGCTGATCCTTGGCTGTTCACTCATATTTAAAAGTAAGGTAGAGAAAAGTGATGGAAAAATTAAAATTTTCAAATAATAAGTTACCCCAAATTAGCTCCTATCAGGTCCTACCAGACCAGCCCTCCCCCAGAAGATTACTATAACCTTGAACTTAATTTAAAACTAAACAAAACCTTCCTGAATGTAGTGAGAGTGTCCAGAGGTAGTCAGATACTGAAGAAGCGTTGACATTTAGAAGCACCGGGTCATTTCTCCTTCTTTTACAGCTTTCTAACCGGAGAACAAGTCTCATTCTATACCAAACAGATGGTAGCAATTTGAATACAAATCTACAGGCTTGCTGGCTTGGATAATCAGAGCACTGTTATTTTTCCAATAGCAAGAAGTAAGGAAAGAGAACCAGAAAAGGGAGGCCCTCTATTCTGTGCATAAATTTCCACCTGATCTCTGGCTGTCCCCCTCCCCTTCTTTCCCCTTACCACCCACCTTGCTCCAAGCCACACATGTGCAGGACAGACCCTAAGCAGCTCAGCGAAGGGTGAAAAATAGAACCAAGATTTCAGCCGCTGCCCACCATAGCAGAGATGGAGTGTGCAGTTTGAGTTCAGACAAACTGATGATTTTCTTTTTTATTTGAGTTGGAGCCTCACTCTGTCGCCCAGACTGGAGTGCAGTGGCCGCTTCCGGCCACCGCAGCCTCAACCTGCTGGGCTCCGGCGATTTTTCCACCCCAGCCTTCCGAGTAGCCGGAATTACAGGCGTGTGCTACCATGCCCGGCTGATTTTTTGATTTATTGTAGAGATGAGGTCTCGTTGCCCAGGCGAGTCTCGAACCCGCAGGCTCAGGCAATCCACTCACCTCAGCCTCCCAAAGGCGCGGGATTACAGGCTGAGCCACCGAGTCCGACAAACTGATGATTTTCAAGGGAATAAAATAAAAAATAGAGGGGATGAGAAGTTCTGAATGCTTGAGCCTGGATGATCAACTGCTAAGGTTTAGAGGGTCCTCCAGCATCGGGCTCTGTACGCGTTTCCTGTTCAGTCTCCCTAGCGAAGAAGCCATGTTAGTGCTGGGGGTAGGCCCCGGCTGTCAGCACCTGGAAGCCAGAGCAGGAGAGAAGTTGCCCCACATTCAGATTCCCCATGTTTACCCTGTGTGATCTCTCTCTCCGTGATTCCAGTCCTCTTGCCTGAAGCCTCTCCACTTTCCTTTTTTTGTTTGTTTTTTAAGGTGGGGTCTCACTCTATCATCCAGGCTGGAGTGCAGTGGCACCATCTTGGCTCCCCACAGCCTCCACCTCCTGGCCTCAGTTAATCCTCTCACCTCAGCCTCCCAAATAGCTGGGACTACAAGCACATGCCACCATGCCTGGCTAATTTTTTGATTGCTTGTAGAGACGAGTTCTCTCTATGAACCCAGGAGCAGATCTCAAGCTCCTGGGTTCAAGCGATCCTCCTGCCTCGGCCTCCTAATGTGCTGGAATCACAGGCATGAACCACTGCACCTGGCCCAGGTTCAACTTCTAAATAGAGAAATTGGGAATTTAGGAGGGGAGAGGTCTGATGTGCCATCTGCAGGGGTCGGGGAGGAATCTACGGCTCTACCTGAACCTAGATATGCACCAGGCCTGCCTGCTGCACCTCAGGGTCCATGGGCTTGCCTCTCATCCCGGCCCTTCTCTGTGGGCGATGAAGCTGTCATTCTCCTCTCTGGAAGTCAGTGGCTACTCCTGCCTCTGCTTTCCCACTTCAAAAATGTGTGGGCCCCTTCCACAGTTTCCCCCCTTTCCTTTATCCTTGTGGCTTTACAACATTTGATTCCTTGGCTGTCGTTTTAGCGAGGTGTTTCAGGAGGAAGAAGGATGGGCTGCCTGGGTTTAACTTCCACATTTAACTGGAAGTAACTACTATTTTGGAATGTGCCGTCACCTTGGCACAGCACAACCTTGGCATCGGGCATTGAGAAGCCACAAGAGACCAGCACTAATAAGCTCAGCAAGTGGCTGCTCTGGACGGGCAGGCATGAACCAAGAGAGATTTAAAGAGCCACTTTTGGGTGTCCAGAACTGTTCTTTATTATTATTATTGCAATTGGTATCATTATTGAGAGACAGGATCTTGCTCTGTCACCCAGATTGGAGTGCAGTGGTGTGATCATAGCTCACTGCAACCTCGACCTCCTGGGTTCAAGTGATCCTATGGCTTCAGCCTATCAAGTACATGGGACTATAGGCACGCGCCACCACTCCTGGCTAATTTTGTAATTTCTGTAGAGATGGTGTCTCACTATGTTGGCCAGGCTGTCTGAAACTCCTGGCCTCAAGCAATCTTCCCACCTCAGCCTCCTAAAGCATTGGGATTACAGGCGTGAGCCACTGCCTTTGGCCTGTTGTTTATTTTTATTTGAAGAAGGTAGCAAGGCCTAGAGTTTTCAGCTCTAAAGAGTCTGATTTGGAATCAAAGGAAAAGGAAACACAGCCAGTTCCCTGGCAGGTCATCGATTGATAAAAACCAAGAGTGCCCTGACATTCTCGCTGAACCTGTCCTCCTTCCCTGGCTCTCTGTGGTTTGTGCCGGGGCCTCTCTCGGGTGTCAGCCCCACCATCCTTCTAGGCAGAGCTTCTGGCTGCTTCCAGGCTCCTTCTGAGGAAAGACAAAACTGTTTTTCACAGAACACCAGGGGCCACCTTGGGTCCAAGTGTTTTTCCCAATTAAACAGCTAGAGAGGAAAGCCAGGCAGCCTCCCTCCCATCTGGACCTCTGGCTCTTTTCACACATCCCGAACATAAATGAAGCCAGATCTGCCTCGCAGGTGTAGAAAGATGCAGACGTTTCCCAGAGACTCAGTTACAAAAAAAATGGGTGAGAAAAAGTCAAGTACCTGATCAAGTCCATATAGCTAGTAAATGAGGAAGGGGGAATTTGAAGCCAGGGCTGTTTGATTCCCTAGCTGAGACTGAACTACGGCACTGTGTAGACAGAGGCTGGGCCCAGGGGAAGAATCCCCTTACTTGAGCTACTGAAGACCCGCAGCCTTGTCCCACCTGACCTGATCCCAGCTTGAGTCCGCCTGGCTGAACCCCTCTCTGCATCCTTAGGTAGCCGATTGTGTGGAGCTTTTCTACAGCTTGAACAGACCGGCTGCAGCAGATCGATACTATTGGATCAAGAGCTGCCACCTTTCATCTGGGAGAAGGCTGCATTTCGGTAGTGAAATAAATCAATCCCTTCTGTAGTTACTTTAGACAGTCCTCCTGGGACAATAGGGCCACATCACATGCCCAGATAAGGAGCTTTATCCAGCAGGAGACAGGGAGGGCATCTGCCCACGGGCTCTCTAGGGTACTTTCTGGAAGAAGTAGACAATTAAACTCCAGGCCACTGAAGATGGACGGACACCCCAGGTGCTCCAGCCTCTGTGCCCACAGATCTGTAGTGTGTCTTCTTGTGCCGATCAACAAACACTTTGCTGGCCTGCCCTGCCCCTTCAGGGACAGCTCACATTGTGTCCCCGTTTAGAAGCCAGAGAGAACCTTTTGACAACCCCTTATTTTTTCTGACGATAAATAGAAAACAAGCCAGCCCCAAGCAGCCCAGCAGCACCAGGAAGCTTCTGGAAATTGGGAGAAAAGTATCAGATATAATCAACAGCACACCTGTCAAGAGACAGGCTGGAAATGGGCTTCTCTTCAGCATAAAGAGAGATTAGGCCAGGGGTGGGGGGTGAAGGGGGGACATGGCTCACATCTGTAACCCCAGCACTTTGGGAGGCCGAGGCAGGAGAATCACATGAACCCAGGAGTTCGGGGTCAGCCTGGGCAACATAGTAAGATCCCATCTCTTCCAGGAAAAACATTTAAAAAAAATTAGCTGGGCATGGTGGCACACGCCTATAGCCCCAGTGACTCAGGAGGCTGAGGTGGGAGGACTGCTTGAGCCCAAGAGTTTGAGGTGGCAGTGATATATGATCACACCACTGCACTTCAACCTGGGTGATAGAGCAAGACTAAAAAATAAAAATAAAAAATCAAAGTAAAAAAATGAAGAGAGATTAGTGGACCTTTCTTGCCTTTGTCTGTCTGCTCCAAGGGAAAAGGTCTCTTTCTTGTTAATCCCTCATGGCAGGAGGATTGTCCGCCTGCCATTCCAGGTGCCTGGAAAACCTGAATCTCATATCTAAAAAGACCCCAGTTCCCAAAGATCAAAGGGATCATGTGGTACTGAGATAAAATAGGATTTACGGAGGGAAAACTCACAAGCAGAGAAGCAGCTGAGAACATGTAACCTCTGGACCGCTCACCACCCTCCAGCTCAGGCCAAGGGTAGGTGGGCTCAGGCTCCGTGCAAGATTCCCACAGAAGGAGGCCGTCCCCAAAGCACTAGACACGTTGACAGGGCAGGGAAGCGCCTTGTGTCTGAGAACACTGGGGGCTTCCTGGAGGCCCTGGGGCCTTGCTGAGGATGTGGCCTTGGACTCTCAGGGGCCTGCTCACTGCTCAGCTTTCTCAGAAACCATGAGCCGCAAAGTTGCTGGAAGCGGGAAGAAGTGAGCTCGCTCGGGTACCATGGAGACTGCAGGGGTGTGCAGCTCCTCAGACTGGACACAGGGCTTTATCAATACCAGGTTCCAAAGGGTTAATCATGAGATTAAAGTGTTCTTTTTCCCAATCAGGAGGTGGTAGAGTCCCTCTCCGCTTCAGCAAGGAGAGAAGCCCTCCCTCACCATCTCCGTGCTCCTTCCTGTTTTCAGCAGAATCTCTCATTCCCACCCTGAAACCATCTACATAAAATTAATATAGGGCCACGGAAGAAGCGCTGTAGAAGAGACCCAAGCCCCGAAAAACTGCAGCTGTGGTTACATTTTAACAAATCTCATAATCCTAAGTTTTTCTTTGATGCCAATAGAGGATAATTGATTACCTTCATATCCTGACCCCTGGGGAAGGGGGAAGCTGCCCCACAAGGCTGATAAACATATTTCCTCCTAAACAGTGGGCCTAAGACTGCAGAGACAAAAAAGCAGAGGCTGAAGAACGGGAGTGGCTCCAGTCTCAGGGACCCCACCTCCCCCATGCCATCCTCCTAACCTACATCTATAATGGCTCACTGCCCAGGGGCCAGTAGCCGATGGTCATGGGACTTGCTTTATAGGTAGCATCAGTTGTCAAATCTAAGAATGGTATTTGAGATAGCTTGTCAGACTTTATACTCTGACCTGAGGCCCACCAGGGCTCAGGACACATACCAGGAACCTGGCTCCACCAGTCCTGTGACAACTCCTCCCAGAAATGGATTTTGTGACAGCAAGATAGCCTCAATACCTCCCATGACCAATTAGCATCTCCTATCTCCTGCCTGCAAATTCCCTTTGAAAACCTTGGCCTCTGAATTCTTGGAGAGATGGATTTGAGAAATACCTCCCATCCTCCTTGCTCAACTGCTTTGTGATATTGAACTCTTCAGTGTAATGATGTGTCAGTTCTGGTTTTTCTGGACAGTGGGCACAAAATCTTGGTCAGGCTGTAACAATCCCATCCCACCTCCTCCCTGGAAATGAATCTGATAAGTTATTAACACCCTATAGTTAGCTCTGATATCAAACTTTTGTGCAGCACTTTACTACTTACAGGACACCTTCACATCCATTCTCATTTAATAATTACAAAATAGTTATTTAGTGCACACCTAGCAGGCATCAAGCACTGCACTAAGTGGATGGGAGCCCCTAGCTCAACAGCATGTCACCCAGATGCCTGACACCTGTATGTCCCAAATTCTTCAGCTTTCTCAGGTCACCCTTCTCTTCCATTTGTAAAAGAAGATGGATTGAGCTTCTCTCCCTCATTCCATTAAACATTAAGGTTTCTATGTGTTTCTGAAAGGGCTAATGTCCTCATGGTCATCTGGCTGTCTTGTTTTGCCTCCCCACTCACAAAACTCTCAAATAATACCCTTGAGAGCTTCCTGCAGAAGCGATTCTCCAAGTCATCATTCCTTCAATGTTCCAGTGCCTACTCCCTCAAGATTTTGGGCAATGGTTTCTCATTAAAACAACTCCAAGAAACTGTCCACATTTTTCTTTAGAACGAAGTTTCACCTCACTGAACACTGCCTGATACAAATAGGCCATTGAGAATCACTGGGAGGTGGAGATTTTCATGGCATTTGCTATGTGGGATTGCACACATGTTTGAAATTTTCCACTGGCTTCAAATTAAATTTCTTTCTTTGACCTTCCAGAAAGTGAAACGCAATTGCCCTAAAACATCATCACAATTTTTTAATAATTTAGAGCTACTCACCTCCTCCCCCATAAGAAATGACCTCCCTTAGGGTTCCAGAAATATCTGGTGAAGACATAAAATACCTGGTGTGCACAATATTAGGAACATTTACTGACCTCATGGCGCACATTAACATCTCAGAAGTAGCCAATACAATGTCTCAGGCTTATCTCAAAATAGTAAGTTTTGTGCCCAAATGTATATAGGTCCACTTCTTCTCCATGTTATATTTTTTACAATACCTATCCAATTCAGCATTTCTCTAACTTTCAACAGAACATTTTATTTTTTTAAAAAAAGAAACTGTCTTATTTAAAAAACAAAGAAAAATACGTCTTCAAACACAATTTGTGCCTTGATTCAAAAGGACTCGTCTTCAGGCTGAGCACAGTAGTTCCTCTCTACTTGATGGGAATATGTTTCAAGATCTCCAGTGGATGCCTGAAACCTTGAATCATACCAAACCCTCTATATACATTACGCTTTTTCTTGAACTTACATACCTAGGATAAAGTACAATTTATAAATTAGGCACAGAAAAGAGGAATAATAACTAGCAATAAAACAGAACACTTCTAGCAATACACTGCAATAAATGTTATGTGGATGTGGTCTCCCTCCCTCTCCGTCCTCACCCTCTCCCTTCCTCTCCCTCTCCACCTCCTTCTCCCTCTCCCTTTCACCCTCCTTCACCTGTCCCTTTCCCTCTGCCTCCCTCTCCCTCCCTTTTCCTCTCCCTCTCTCCTTCCTTCACCCTCTTTCTCCCTCCCCCTCTCCCTCCTTGAATCTGTCTCTCGCCCTCTGCTTCCCTTTTCCTCTCCCTCTCTCTCTCCCTCTCCCTTTCCCTCTTTCTCTCCCTCTCCCTGTCTCCTATTCCTCCCTCTACCTCTCTCTCAATATATCTCATTGTACTGTGCAGTGGTTAACTGAAACTGCAGAAAACGAAACCTCAGTTGAGGTGGTACTGTTGTAACTCATGTTGTTATTTGAAGGGTTCTTGGCCTTTTATGAGAATGTGTTGCCCACAGAAGAAGTCCCCAGAGGCACACAAGCATTCCCAGTGTCTTGGATATCAAGGCTATTGCTATACCCCCTCCCCCGCCACACACACTAAAAATAGACTAGCAAGTGCCAAGTTCACATAAATCTTAAGAATCAAAGTTCAGAGGGTCTACTACACTCCAGTCACACGAGTTTATAAAATGCTCTGAGTAAGCTAAAGCGCAATTATGGAAAGTCACAGGGCAGGAAATTGCCCGCCCCAAAACGTTCATGCAAAAGAAATAAAAGAGAAGAGAATAAGGCCAACGTGTGTGCACAGTATCTCCTCACCACAGGACGTGCCCTTTAAGCATGTACTTAGTATCATTTACCACAATTAAGTCTGAGCCTCTCACCTTTAAGACTCCCCAGCCCCTGTCACCCAGCTCTGATACTGTCAACCATTCCTGGGTTCAGTCACATCAACAACCTGTGCTGAGGCATCCGGGCCGTGCTGGCTGACAGCACAAGAACAACTGCTGGTGCGTGAGCCTGTGTACGTGGGGTGCCTTCAAATCCACTTCAGTTGGGCAGCTGCTTATCAAGACTTTTCCCCAGAAGCTGATTTAGCCTAATGATTGTGAGTCGCAATGACTTCTGCTTAATTAGTACAGTAATCAGTGCAAATTCCCCCTAAATGGTAGAGACCCATTTGGCAGGTGCCAAGTGATGCTTAACCAGGTGCTAAATAGGTGTGAAAGCTTCCTTTCTGGTCTTTCTCAGAGTTGCCAAATACTCAAAGATGAAATGGGCTCTAAGTAAGCCTGGATGGATGAACTGTTAAAAACATCCCTCTGATTGCTGGGAAGAGCCACTATCTCCCCCTGCACCCTGCCCTGGTGAGTCATGTGAAGGCAGAGACAGCACCAGGAGCGGAGTCAGAGGATCACAGCAAAGGTAAAACCAATCATTTGTTTATCTATTACTTTTTTTTGAGACAGGGTCTGTCTCAGGCTAGAGTATAGTGGCACAATCATGGTTCACTGCAGTCTCGAACTTCTGGACTCAGGTGATCATCCCACCCAAGTAGCCAGGACTACAGGTGTGCACCACCATGCTCAGCTAATTTTTTGTACAGATGAGGTTTCCTTATGTTGCCTAAGCTGGTCTCACACTCCTGAGCTCAGGCGATCCTCCTACCTCAGCCTCCTGAGTGGCTAGGACTACAGGTATGTGCCACCATGACAGACTGGTAAAATCAATAAGATTTTTGTGTCTCCTCTTCTGAATCTCAATTCCTCCTCTCCTCCAGCCACCCACCTCCGCTCCCCTGGCATTCCTCACCTGTTCATGTGTCCTAGTTTCTGCCTCTGTATTCAAAACAGGAGCTGTTTTGCTTGCACTAAGCAAGGTCAGGGCTATCATCCCAGCTTGTACACTGGCCTGCAATCCAGTCTGATGGGAAGTGAGATTGTGGCCCTGGACCAAAGGGGAGAATGAAGATAATTAAAAAAAAAAAAGACATTCCACAGACTCAGGTATGCACGTATAATTGACCAAGCCATGCTCTCTTCATCATTAGAAAAAATAACGAACTTTTATTGAGTGCTAGCTGTGGGCCAGGTAATGTCTATGAGCTGTACCATTTCATCCTTCCCAATCCCCATGCTAAGCCAACCATGTATGGCATTGAGCTGCTGGCTGTGGGCCCATGGGTGGGCACATGTCCTGAGATAGTTCAAACAGGTGGCAGGTAGTACATACACGAGGGGGGACCCTCTCCAAACCAGAATTTATTTATTAAAAAATATGTCTTTATTCTTACATGTTTAAACTTCAGTCACCTTCAAAGTACTTTTTGTTTGACGCAATACACCTATTGGGACACTTTTTCCACTGCTCAAAACAGTTTTGGGACTCATCAATTTTGATGCCTTTTGGTACTTCCACCATTTTTTGTTTCACCTCTTCCACATGGGCAAAACACTTCCCTTTGAAGCCTTTTTTCTCATATGGAGAAACAAACAAAAAAAGCCACTTGGGTGAGATCTACTGAATAGGGAGGGTGGGGCATGGGGGTCATGTTGTTTTTTGTCCAAAACTGCTGAAAACACAGGGCGGTATGGGCAGGTTGTTTGTCTAAGTCAGGGGTCCTCAAACTTTTAAAACAGGGGACCAGTTCACTGTCCCTCAGACCATTGGAGGAGCGGACTATGGTTTTAAAAAAAAAACTATGAACAAATTCCTATGCACACTGCACATATCTTATTTTGAAGTGAAACAACAAAATGGGAACAAATACAATATTTAAAATGAAGAACAAGTAAAGTTAAATCAACAAACTTACCAGTATTTCAGTGGGAACTATGGGCCTGCTGTTGGCTAATGAGATGGTCAATGTCCGGTTCCATATTTGTCACTGCTAGTTGTAACAAGTTAAGGCGGCAAAAACACCCAGCGGGCCGGATAAATGTCCTCGGTGAGCTGCATGTGGCCCGCGGGCCATAGTTTGAGGAGCCCTGGTCTAAATCACCCATCATGAAATGGGTATATGCGTTGAAAGAATCTCCAAAAAACTTCACTGAAGCCGAACACAGCCTCTTACAACGTCAGCTGGTCTACTGATGCCCTTGGGTTCCTAGAACACTTGCCTAGCAGAGAAAGTCTGTATGACAAGGGGTCTACTCTCTGAAGGATAATTCCGGTTTTTTGCTGGTCCCCCTCATATTCAACTGCTGGGAAAGAGGCTTTCCTCTGTCAGGCGCCAGACGTGCTCTGGGTGCTGATGGTTGTCCTCTTACAAATGCAGCAGGAACCGGCCTGACAACAAAGGCAGGAATCAGAAGAGGACAGAGCCAAGGAAGCTGCAGAGGACTAAAAACTGAGCCCCGGCTGCACTGTGCCTGGAGTTCACTTTACTGCTGGACTTCTCCCTGTGTGAGCAAATCAATCTGCGCATTGTTTAAGTTCATCTGGGTTGGCTTTTCTGTTGTTTGCTATGAAAAAAATATCCTAATGTACACCACAACACTCTGGGGAAGGAACTGTAATATCCATTTGATAGCTGAGGCACAGTGGGGTTAGATAACTTGGCCAAGGAACCGGCTGAGTCAGGGTTCAAACCCAGGACGGTCTGCAGTCTGTGTTGTCCACATTGTTCCCTAGGAATGAGAAGAGCCTGAGCAAACCCTTGAAAGTGGCAAGTAATTTAGAGCCAAGTGTGGAAAATCAGGTGAGTGGTTATGCTGAGAAATGCCATCTGTGGCCACAGTTAGGAGGTCTTTCCCGTGGTTGAAGACAGTCCTGAAGGAAAAGTCCCCGGCACTTTCCAATAATAATGGCAGCATCATCAGAACAAGGCCAAAGTCTTCTGTGGCAACAACTCCGAAGACCCTGTCTTTTAGATGCACATATTCTAATATGTTTAAGAAAACATGGATTCTTGATTATTGTATTCAAGTCCCAAGCATGAATCTCTGGACACATCTCTGACTTCTCTTTTCTCTCCTCCTCTACTCAATGTCCTGAGCATTCTTACTCTCTCTTTTTTTTGAGTTGGAGTTTCCTCAGTCGTCCAGGTTGGAGTGCAGTGGCATGTTCATGGCTACCCCAGCATTGACCTGCTGGGCTCTGGCGATCCTTCCGCCTCAGCCTTCCAAGTAGCCGGAACTACAGGTATGCGCTACCATGCCCAGCTAATTTTTGATTTATTGTAGAGATGAGGTCTCGCCAAGTTGCCCAGGCTGGTCTCAAACCCGCGGGTTCAGGCAATCCACTCACCTCAGTCTCCCAAAGTGCTGGGATTACAGGCTAAGTCACCAAGACCGGCCTTCTTATTCTCTCTTATGTCTTGGGAATTCATCTTTTCCTTTCCATTCACTCTGACTTGCACCACAAACTCCTTTCTCATTTTTTCCCTCACACCACAGTTATCACTTCCTGTCGCAGGTCTGTTGCGAGAGTGTCCCTATTTCCAAACTTTTTCTGTCATGCATCCTCACCTTCCTCAAAAAACTTCTATTACACATACCTCTATGGAGACTCAGAGCCTGCGATGAAGCACTGTGGGGGAAATGCAAGCTTTGTCACACAGACATGGGGTCAAATTATGGCTCTGCCATTAATTACCTGTGTGACTTGGCATAAGTTACTTCAGTCCTATTGAATCTCAGTTTTCTCTCTCTCTCATTTTATTTTAATTTCTTTTCTGTTAGCAACGGAGTCTCACTGTTTTGCCCAGGCTATCTTGAACTCCTGCCTTCAAGCGATCCTCCTGCCTTGTCCTCTCAAAGTACTGAGATTACAGGTATAAACCACTGTGCTTGGCTATTACTCCAGGTTTTAATTTTTTTTAATTCTAGAATCATGGGGTACATGTGAGGATTTGTTGCATAAGGATATTGCGTGAAGGCAAGATCTGGGCTTCAGACGAACTCTTCCCTCCCCGCATTAGTGAGCATGGTACCCAGTGGGTAGTTTTGTATTTCTTATCCCCCCTCCTCCCCTTCCTCCCTCCTTTGGCAGTGCCCAGTATCTGCTGTTCCCATTCTGGTGCCCACTTATGAATGAGAACATGCAATATTCAGTTTTTTGTCTCTGTGATAATTCACTTTGGATGACGAACTCCAGCTGCAACCATGTGATGCAAAGGACATGATTTTGTTCTTCTTTACGACTGCAGAGTACCCTGGAGTATATATGTGTCACATCTTCTTTATTCAGTCCACCTTCGATGGGCACCTGGGTTGGTTCCATGTTTTTGCTATTGTGAATAGTGTGGCAGTAAACATACGAGTGCAGGTGTCTTTTTTGGTAGAGCAATTTGTGTTCATTTGGGTGTATTCCCAGAAGTGGGGTTGTTAGGTCAAATGGTAGCTCTATTTCTAGTTCTTTGAGAAATCTCCAAACTGCTTTCCACAAAGGTTGAACATCCCGACTGGTGTGAGATGGTATCATGTTGTCATTTGATTTGCAGTTCTTTGATGATGATCTTTCAAAATATGAGCATTTTTTCATATGTTTGTTGGCTGCTTATATGTCTTTATTTGAGAAGTGTCCATTCATGTCCTTTACCCACTTTTTAATGAGGTTTTTTTTTCTTTCCTGTCGATTCATTGAGTTCCTCATAGATTCTGGATATTAGGACTCTGTTGGATGCATAGTTTACAAATATTTTTTCCTATTCTGTGGTTTGTCTCTACTCTCTTGGCCATTTCTTTTGCTGTGCAGAAGCTTTTTAGCTTGATGAGATCTCAACTGTTCATTTTAGTTTTTGCTGTATTTGTTTTGAGGACTTGATCACAAATTCAGGTTTTCTTCTAAGATTCTTATAGTTTGAGGTTTTACATTTAAGTCCTTGATTCATTTTGCATATGGTGATAGGTAGGGGTCCAGTTTCATTCTTCTGTGTGTGGTTTGCCAGTTTTCTCAGCATCATTTACTAAATAGCAGCTCTCTCATTTTTAAAATGGAAGTAATAAAAAGTACCCTTTTGGATTATTGCAAGAATTCCAGTGGACTATAAATATTTACTGAGTTAAAGAGTGATTCAGTGAGGAAACATTCAATACTTATTGCAGGACATGGTAAATATTAAACATTTAGACTGGGCACAGTGGCTTATGCCTACAGTCTCAGTACTTTGGGAGGCTAAGGCAAGAAGATCACTAGAGTCTAGGAGCTTGAGATCAGCCTGGGCAACATAGTGAGATCCTGTCTCTACAATAAATAAAATAAGCAAATAAAAAATAAACAGGCATTTAAATTCTGGCACTAATTATTATTACTGCTGCATTTGCCATATTTAATTATTATACAACATGTGGTAGCTATCACCCATGGCCTAACTTGCTGGTTTGGCATTCAAGCTGCTCCTGGATTTCTGGGCTTATGTTTCCTCTCTCTTACATCAATACTTCACTCTAGTCATACTCTTCTCTTCACTGTCTTCTAAATATGACTCCTGCCGGAGTCCTGCTCCTGCAGAGTCCAGAGATTCCCAAAGGTGGAGATGATGTCGGTGATTGTGAGAAAGAGAAAAACAGAGAGAGAGAGAGAGAGAGAGAGAGAGAGAGAGAGAGAGAGAGAGAGAGAGACTTGGACAATTGTTCAGATTTGAGCAGAAGCCATTTTATTGCGAGTAGTAGCGAGCTTATATTTCTCTCTACAAGGGAAATAATCTCTGCAAGTTACTGCTACAGAGCAAGTTAAAATTATCATTACAAAACAAATCACTTACAACAAATTACATGGATTTTTTGTGATGTTAAAACAATTCTTAAGTTTAAGTATTCTTCTCTGTGCTTGGCTAATGTTCTCTCTAAGGGCTGAGACTGTTTCCACCCAAAACATTATCCCAACACAATGATGTTACCCTATAAAAAACAGTCCCTGCAACCTGTTAATATAAAATCTTAAAATTATAAAATTATAAAGCTTTTCATTAAACAACTCTACTTAAAACAAAACATATCCCAAATTCACTAATATATATTATAACCTTTCTAACAAATCTAACTCTTTATAAACTTAACTTCCTATATTCAAGCTATCTAGGAAAACAAGTTTTTCCATAATAAAGTCTCAGGAGGCCAGAACAGCAGTTTCTGGCCCAAGGTTTTGGAGCAGTTCATATGTAGAATACTTCCATCTGGCGGAAGAATGTGTACCTGGAGATCCTCCATAAGTGCCTGCGCAGATGTTCCTTTTTTCATGGACAAGGAGTTCCTTCTTAAAAATTCTCTGGTCTTTCAGCCCCTTGATAGTTTCCTCTTGTTCGAATTCCTTTATTGTTTTCCTATCTGGAACATCCTATCTCTAAGGAAAAAACAGCTTAGAAGAAACTTCTAGTGATGTTATTTAGGCTTCAAGGTATTTTCGGTTGTTAGATAAAACCTGTTTTACTCACTTAAATTCTACATCTAAACCCTTTAACTTCTTATATACTAAAACTTTAATATGTATCTCAAACTCCTATAATCAAACTTATAAATCATCTACATATACCTTAATATAAACTTTCACTACACTTAAATTTTATGCCTTGTATTCAAACACCATAACTACAACTACAAATAATAAGTAAAAATATTCAAAACAATCCTTTGCCTAAACAAAATCAGAAACCTCTTTTACCAGGTATTAGTCACAAATCCTAACCCTAAAAATAAGATTTGTAACCCATGATCAAGTGAAAGAAAGCCCTTTAAACATGCCTCAGAGTCATCACATGGGCAAAAGGGACAGGTCAAACAACATAGTGGGAAGTGGAAAGATGGACAATGAGTTTCCAGTAGCTGAAGATATTTCACATAAACGTGCTGCTTTCTTTTTTCACGACTGCACAGAATCCTTTGGCTGTAACGGCAAAGGCAAAAGACAGCAGGGCCTCAGCCTCCCGGACTTGCCCTGTGGCCCGGGGTCACCAGGACCCTGTCAATCTGGTGGGCCTCCAAGGCTGGCTCCCAACAATTTCCAGCTCTAAATACTAGTTCTTTATGTTTCCCCTTCCTGGAACATTCTTTAGATGCCCTTCCACTTAAATATGATCCTTCATTTAAGGCCTTTAAATTACCCTATCTCCTCTGACTGTACCACACTACAACACTAGCTCTGTCTATTCAACTTTTCCTCCATACCAAGCACCTACTCATTCGCCTAGGTAGGTCTTCCCCACTTGAGTAAAAACTGCTTGAGGGCTTGGCGCAGTGGCTCAAGCCTGTAATCCCAGCACTTTGGAAGGAGAAAGAGAGGATTGACTGCGTGCATGGGTTTGAGATCAGCCTGGGTAACATGGTGAGACCTTGTCTCTACAATAAATCAAAAAAATAGCCAGGCGTGGTGGCACACACCTGGAATTCAGGCTACTTGGAAGGCTGAGGCAGAAGGATCACCTGAGCCCAGCAGGTCGATGCTGGGGTGGTTGTGAGAATGCTACTGCACTCCAGCCTGTGTGACAGAGTGAGACTACAACTCAAAAAAAAAAAAACATTGCTTGGGGGAATAGATCTCACCCAAAAAGTCTCACCTCTTTGACTCCCCAGTGCTTAGCAAACTTCCCCGCACAAACTAGGAACTCGATAAATCTAGGCCATTATCATAGTATCATAATTTTCTTAGGTTGAAACATTTTTTTCTAAAAATCATCTTACATTTTCAAGGGTCTATTATGCAAAAACCTATTAATTCTGATATTTGAGGTTCTAGGTATGGCAGGGCATTTCTGTAGCTAAAAATATGATTCTACTAGAAATTAATTAAAGTAGACCTTGAGAGAATTTGTGCCCACAGACGCTTTTTTGACTTTTACTAATTCCAGCTTCACATACATGAAGATAGATTGCTTTTTTAAAAAATGCAATTTGGAGTTTAGGTCATTTACAGGTGACAGCCTTGAAATCTTTGATTGTATCAGCAGTAACAGAGCCAGCTTCTCTCTTTATTGAAGTTGAATAAGTATGAAACAAAATTGTTCCAGAGAAAGGACTACAAAAAGTCAATAAAATGGAAAACACTTTGTCAACTGTAAAATAGCACCTCATGGATGGGGATTAACAATTGTTATCAGCATTACTATTACCCCTGATAATAATTGCATCACAGGGATTCTCTTAATGGCAGGGGATGGTCTTATGCTTCTTGGCATTCCCCTACCACTTTCTGTAGTTTGACATTCCTTTCAAAACTCATATTGAGTTGTGACTGCCATCATGATAGGACTATTAAGAAGTGATTTGGCCACAAATGGATCAGTGTTGTTTTGGTGAGAGTGGGTTATTATAAAAGTGAGTTTGGCCCTCTCGTTTTCTCATGCTTTCTTGCCCTCCGACCTTCCACAGTGAAATGAAACAGCAAGAAGGCCCTTGCCAGACACAGGTCCCTTGATCTGGAACTTCCCAGCCTTCAGAACTGTAAGAAATGCACTTCTTTTCTTCATAGATTACTCAGTCTGTTACAGCAACACAAAATGGACCAAGACATCTAAACTGGATGTATTCAAAACAGTTCAGATTCTAGCACCTCTTTCTTTTATGGTGACCAACTGGAAAAACTTTGGAAAGTTTTGTGTATCATTTACATTCCTGTAGAGAAAGAATATGAGAGCTTTAGGTAAAAAGTGAATAAATGTGTGTGATAAATGTCCCAAATTTCTCTAGAAATAGCTGGAAGAGAACCCCACCTTCTGACAGTGTCATTAGCAAGCTGTGTGCATCCATTGTCTCCATCCTCCAGGCTCCCCACTGTGAGCCGGAATCTGTGATCTGGACCCACTGCTCCACTAAGCACAGATTTTAATGAGAGACTCTGTGATGGGAAGCCACGGCTGCCACTGCTTTTTACATTTGTAGGGGTTGCTGATTGGCACCACGGAGGCTTGCCAAGGTCTTGGGGTGTGCGGAAGGAGCAGTGAGCTGCATGTGGATGGGATTGTTGACAGCCAGGGAGCATGAGCTGCACAAACACAGCTCCAGGCGACACAAAGCTTGCAAAATTAAACTTATCTGGGTAGAAAATTCAAAATTAAACTGGATTTCCTTCAGCTACATGCCATTGCACTTCAGGCAGACAAAACTTTGTTTACTTATTTGTTTGTTTGTTTCATACAAACCTGTCTTCCCCCAAACCAAAATTTCTTCTTAACATACACACACCCCAATGTAAACCTACTATAGTAGTACTTATAGCTTTTATCATGGTTTATAATCATGTAGATATAATTATTTTGTAGAGATGAGGTCTTGCCATGTTGTTTAGGGTGGTCTTGAACTCCTGGGCTCAAGTAATCCTCTTGCCTCAGCCTCCCAAAGTGTTGAGATTACAGGTGTGAGCCACTGCTCTTGGCTGTATACAATTCTTTGACTATTTTGCTTACTATTGTGGTCACAGTATTTGATACAGAGTAGATATTTATTAAGTATTCCTTGACTTAAACAACCAACCTCCACATGGGATGGAAGGTGATTCTATAGCAGAAAATGATAAATTAACCAGGTCCAGGTTTTGTATCCAGGAGTTCTGGATTGAAATCCCAGCTCTGCACCTTATTTACTAGTTGTGTGGTCCTGGGGAAATCACTTAAAGGCTGGATATCTCTGTTTTTTCATCTGTAAACAAGAATCATGGAAGTAATTTTATTTATTCTATTTTGTATTTTTTGAGTTGGAGTCTTACTCTGTTGCTCAAGCTGGAGTACAGTGGCACACTCAAGGCCACTGCAGCCTCGACTTGCTGGGCTCAGGTGATCCTTCTGCCTCAATCTTCCAAGTAGCTGGAACCACAGGCATGTGCCACCACGCCAGGCTGATTTTTTGATTTATTGTAGAGACAAGGTCTTGCCATGTTGCTGGTGTCTCGAACCCCTGAGCTCAGGTAATCCTCTCGCTTCTGCCTCCCAAAGTGCTGGGATTACAGGTATGAGCCACCATGCCCAGCTGAAGTAATTTTAAAAATTCACATCTCACATGGTGGCTTCAAGAATTCAGTGAGATCATATTGTTTTGGGTCAAGTTCCTCAGCAGGGTCTAAGAAGAGGATTCGTGAATAAGTGATCTATTAAGTGCTCCTGGGAGAAACAGGCAAGGAAGTGGGGAAAGCAGAACAGGGAAGAAAAAGAAACTAAATGAAGGTGCGATTTCAGGCAAAGCCCCATGGAGAGCTCCTTCCACCTGCTCCCACAGGGAATTCTGGAGTATAAATCATGCCTGAGTTTGTCTCGACCCTCAGCAAAGGGCTGGCTTTTCATCCTCCACACCCGTCATTGGCTAGTGACTGCCCCAACCACAGATTCCCAAGCACTGACAATTTTGTGTGTTTGGGCAGTGGGGCTCTAGTGGCAGGGGCCAGGCAGTCTTCCAGAGGGGGCAGGCATGGGCTGATGGAAGCAAATGTGACCCAAAGCTGGTAGAGAAGTCTACAGTCTCAGTTTAAAAAGGAGTCGAAGCTGGGCTCGGTGGCTCAGCCTGTAATCCCGCGCCTTTGGGAGGCTGAGGTGAGTGGATTGCCTGAGCCCGCGGGTTCGAGACCCGCCTGGGCAGCGAGACCTCATCTCTACAATAAATCAAAAAATCAGCCGGGCGTGGTAGTGCATGCCTGTAATTCCAGCTACTCGGAAGGCTGAGGCGGAAGGATCGCTGGAGCCCAGCAGGTCGAGGCGACAGACTGAGACTCCAACTCAAAAAAAAAAAAAAAAAAAAAAAGGAGTTGAGTGGATTCGTGCCTGACACACAGTAGTTGCCAGCTCCAAGTTTGCCAGCAAGCGAAAGGTACTATTTCAGACCACAAGATGGAAGACTCTGCAACCGAATATCTTCGAAGCCTGAAGAATTTTCTGAACTAGTGTCCTTGCCCCAAAGCCAAGTGTTCCACGCCCTGGAGAGAGTGTCTTGAAGCAGCTTCTTGGGAAATAATCAATATTTTCTCCCTTATTGCTAGTCAGGTTGTGGGCAAGAAACCAAGATGGGGCTGACATTAAAATAATGAACAGGATGTAATTCAGGGGAAAGAGATTCAATTCTTCTTGAACCTCTGGAGATTTCTGGCAGAAGATAACAAGAGGTCAGGGACTGGCTCAGCTATGTCAATAGACAAACCCCCAAGAGTTGACTCCTGGAACAAGTTTCATAAACTCCCAGTAAATATATCTTACCACAGCTCTGGGATATAGCCAGTGCTGACCAACATCTACCAAGGGGTCATCGGGTGAGCCCCCTGTGGACACACAGCTCATGAGGTGGTCAGGGGTTGCGGATGGGGCATTTTACCTTTAAGGAGCAGGAGGTGCTAAAACTCCAAAACCGAGGAAAGCTTAGAGGTAACTTCTGTCATTAGCCCCTAAAATCAGAATGTCCCAACACCCCTGGACCTTCCCATTCCATCTCCCCTGGACACTAAATCGGGGGATTTACTGGGTTGTTGAAAACCTAACTCCTACTGTGTGAATGATGACTCTCATGGCACTTGAGCAGTTTCTTCTTCCAGGTAGAGAGGTGAGGATGCCAAAACGCTCAGTCTTCCTGGGGAAGAGTAAAGAAGAGAGCGCTGCACCCAGAGCCCTGAAGTTCCCCGTCCCCACCCTGGGCGGGGCTCTCTGCTACTGCAGGGGCCAAGGAGTGTGCACGAGCCCCCACCACCACCACTCCCACCCGCACTGGCTCCTGCGGGGGCGTGGGGCCTTCAGGCAGGTCCCGCCCCAAGACAGCTGCTGGCACTGGAGGCAAAGGTGAGGCGCGTTTCCAGAATCGGGGTGACTGTAAGGACAAGCCCCGGAGCTGAGGATGAAGAAAGTCAGATGGATCTCAGGAGCAGCAGAAGTCAAGAGGCAAGAGTGGGGGGATGGGGAAGAAGCAGAAGACGCAGCTTGCAGGAAAACCACACGTGAGAAGCAGAAGACTGCTTCAGGAAACTTTGTTTCTTTCTCTCTGCATTCTTTGTGAGCATTTGTTTGTGTTTTGTTTTGTTTTGTTTTGTTTTGTTGAGACAGGGTCTTGCTCTGTCACCCAGGCAGGAATGCAGCAGCTGTTCATAGCTCACCACAGCCTCCAATTCCTGGGCTCAAAGCTATTCTTCCCTCTCAGCCTCCCAAGTAGCTGGGACTACAGGTGAGCACCACCACGTTCAGCTCATTTTTTGTTTGTTAGTTTTTGTAGAGATGAGGTCCCACTATGTTCCTCAGGCTAGTCTCAAGCAATTCTACCGCCTTGGCCTCCCAAAGTGCTGGGATTACAGACATGAGCCACTGCACCCAGTCATCTCTCTCAGAATTCTTATCTTCAGCACTCCCCCCCCAAAGAAAGAAAGATCTGCCTTTGGGGGAGGATTGGGAGAAGGGCTCTGTCCTTCATTCCATTCCTTCACTCCCTCCTTCCCAAAGCAGGAGACAAGATTTTTCTTACCTAAGGGACAAAACCGCAGCCCACACTCCTACATATTAGCACAATGAGGGCTCACTGTAAATATGAACAAGGGGGTTGGTTTCTGAGCAGATGGAAAGGAGAGATTGAAAAATCCATGGAAACAAAGGCTACTTGAAGAAGGGGGGCAGAAACACAGGACAAAGTTTTGCCTGCCATCTTGGTCTCATTATTAATAATATTAACAATGCCCCCTCACCCTCCATAGTGTCCCTGCTTGGACACTAAGTCAGGGGGTCACAATAAGGGAAGTAAGATGCAGCGTGTAGGAGGGAGGGTTGTTCATCTTGATAGAATTCCTTATTCTTTCCTCAGATGAAGATTAAGAAAAAGATAGTGAGAGGTTAATGCAAGTAATCAAAAAAGCAGTTATTATATCAACCCAAGAAGCTTGGCTAAATTATTTCTAAGGCCTCTTCCAGCTCCTACAGTTCTATGATTCTATGATCTTTCCCAATAGTAAGGGAAGAGGGGAATGCTGGGAGCTTAAACAGGTTGGTTGCCCGGCAGAGTTACCAAGAGACCACTATCTTCTCATTTTCTCTACCTTGTACCTCACCTGCAGGCTTCCCTGCTCCCTAGGAAAACCTTAACTGAGGGAGCTTTACTCTCTAAGAGATGACTTGAAACCTAATTAAATGCACAAAAAGTTGTGTGAAATAGAATGAGAGAAAGTGGTCTTC
The DNA here is from genome assembly GCA_027257055.1 of Cephalopachus bancanus. Lineage (NCBI taxonomy): Eukaryota > Metazoa > Chordata > Mammalia > Primates > Tarsiidae > Cephalopachus > Cephalopachus bancanus. The sequence continues at coordinate 1,956,343 of JAPVLO010000104.1, forward strand.
AAGGAGCTTGAAAAATAAAGGCAACTATAAGAATTGGCCTATATGTTTGCAGGACTGTCCAGAAGATAATGTATCTTTTTTACAAGCCTATACGTCACACTTTTTGAGTTATAACTTGTGGATTTGCCTAAAAAGGAAAAAGACACCAACTAGCCAATTCAGTATTTTTATATACTCAAATACACATTCACCCTTGCCCTACCCCAATAATTATATTTTCTCATTATAAATAAGAAACTGGGATTTTTCTGCTCATACATCAATGTCACATGAGTTTGGTTAGTGTGAGTCAGTTCTCTGAGTCTGGATATCTCAGAACAAAAAGACAAACTCATATTTCTAAAACCACAAAGCTTACACGCTGACCACAGCTGGGCAAGGCCCCGTGGGTCTCTGACTGAGCTGACTGTGCACTCCTCTTTTTGGTAACGTTGGTCTATTCTTTCTCCAAATACCCAGAAACTCAGAAGAGCTCTAGAGGCTTTGGAATCCCTTTACTATAGGCAAGGACTGAGCGATTCCCAGGGAAGCTATGGTGGGACCAGAGTCCTGATTCCCTCTGCACTCTGTCCTCCAACACCGCTGGTTCCATCATCCCGGGATTGACCATCTGAGCAATGCCAGATCCCACCTAGTTCCTGTCTCTCTGGGACTGAGGAGCCTCCTCGTTCAAACTGAAGGTCTCATTAGGCCCTTGCCTTGTGAAGCTGTGGTGTGGCCATGTGCTCTCTGAGCTGTGGCTGGGCCATGTTTCCTGGCTTTGACCCCCGCCCCTACCTTGGGGAGGTGAATCCCCCCCCATTTACTTTCTAAATAAACTATATTTTCTAATCTAAAAAAAATCAAAGTTCTCATTAAAACATTTATTTCTTCACTTCTTGTCTTTGCCAACCCCACACGACTTAGCAAACGTTGTCTCCTGCTACTCCCCAACCCACGACAGGCAGGTGAGGCCAACCCCACATTCCCATCATTGCTAGAGCGGCTCTCCTGCAGGGTCCTCCCTCTTCCTTTCAGGCCCAGTCTGAGCACTCCTGATTCTGGGCTGCCTTCTCTGTGGACCTGCTCCCTTTCCTAAGCAACAAGCCAATTCAATATCCACAAACACACACACACGAACACACACTCACCCTTGCCCTGCCACAATATTTACATGTTCTCATTATACATAAGAAGCTGGGATTTTTTTCCACTATATGTCAATCTCGCGTGAGTTTGATTAGTATGTGTCAGTTTCCTGAATCTGGAAATCTCAGAACAAACAGACAAACTCGCGTATTCCCATAAGGAATGTCAGTAAAGTCAGGGGAACCTGGAACCCAGGGCGTGATCCAGAAGCTGTGTCACTGGCCAAGGTCACCAGCTGACCAATGGCCATTTCAGACTTTTAGGCATGCTGAAGTGATGTTTTGTGAAGGAAATGAGTGGTTTCGTTAACATGTTGGCAAGGGATGCCATCCGTGCAGGAAGCAGGCAGGAGATGCCTACTCGTTGGTATGCCTCTGCTTTGCTGCATCTTCCAAGCTTGATTAATACTTAATGTGATTGTCTTTAAAAACCGTCACTATCTGGCAGTGGTCAGACGAGTGCCAGTGTCAGAAGCACAAATATTTGTATTAGGGCTACGTCGTCAGCTCAGGATATATGATTAATAAGTTTTGCCTGGTAACCCACAGAGATTTTGTTTCCTGATTTATCCAGCAGTAATATTAGCCAAAAGCTAAAAGCTGGGGCCAGTGTGGGGAAAAAAAAGGAGAAGGAAGGGCAGGTTATTAGTAGCTTTGGGGTATTTCCTTTAATTGTTGAAAGGGTAGCCCATTGGTTAAAGGGACTGGATGACAAATTTAAAAGTCCTCGAAATCCTCCTGGAACCAGAGAGATGCTCTTGAAACCTGAATCCCATCAAGGCAGACACAGTCTGAAGAGAGGAGTCTGTGCCAAAGAAATACTAATTAAAAAGCAAAGGGACTGGGCACAGAAAGAGAGATTTTGCTGCAGGGAGAACCATAATAGACTTTTTTTTTTAATTTCCGAGAAAATGCACACAAAATACCAGATGCTAGAACTTTAACAATTCAAATGGAGTCACACTAAATATTTCTGAGCAAGAAAACTCATTCTGAAAGGAGACAGAGAGAGAAGCGGCCAGGCTGCAGCTCCACCATGGGCAGCTGTGGGATGATCGCCAAGCTCTGCGATGATTGCCAAGCTCTGCCTTCTTCAGACAGACCCCAAGAGCTCAGAGTCTGCCTTTAATGCCTCAGGGGTCTCCGGGTGGTTGCATAGGGCACCCTTTGCTGTGGGTAAGGCCTGCGCAGCTCAAGGGCAGCTATGGTGGGGCTGGAGTTTGGGTCCTCCTACATCCTCCCAGCATGGCCCAGTCCATCATCCTGGGATTGACGCGTTAGAATTTCTGATGCCAGATGAGCAGAGAGGCCTAAAAGTATCTCTCAGGTGATCCAATGAACCATTCAGATTTGCTGTGTCCTATGGGGGTAGGAGTAAGGGTAGAGGTGGGGGGGTGCGTGGGACCGGAGCATGGGTTTTAGTCGCTCAGACTTGAGTTTGAATTTTAGCTTTGTCACCACTAAGTATGTGATCTCATCGGCAAAACAAAGAGAATGCTTACCCTGGGGGTTGCTTTGGGGATTAAATGTTTTTTTGTTTTGGTTTTTGGTTTTTTTTTTTTTGAGTTGGAGTCTCATTCTGTCGCCCAGACTGGAGTGCAGTGGCCGCTCCCAGCCACCGCAGCCTCGACATGCTGGGCTCCGGCGATCCTTCCACCTCAGCCTTCCAAGTAGCCGGAATTACAGGCATGCGCTACCACGTCCGGCTGATTTTTTTGACTTATTGTAGAGATGAGGTCTCGCTGCCCAGGCGGGTCTCGAACCCGCGGGCTCAGGCAATCCACTCACCTCAGCCTCCCAAAGGTGCGGGATTACAGGCTGAGCCACCGAACCCGGCTGGGGATTAAATGTAAAGTGAAAAACAGTAGCCATTATTCCTGAAGACCCACACCTTCCAGATCTCTCTTTCTTACCCTCTCCCCTTCCTCTGTCTTCCTCTCCCTCCCTCCCACCCTCTCACAAAGCATTGATTTCCACCACGTTACCAATCCCATCAGTTCGGCCAGCTTACCTGACATTCATCGTCTCTCAGGTAGTACGACTACAAAGACATCGATCCAAACACAGACAGACAGCAGTCCCTACAGGGCACAGCACTCACGGAAGGCGTCTAGTTCAACTGTCACGCTATTATGACCACCATCGTCATTTAATTAGGTACCTGCTGTTTGCTCATTTTATGAAAGATGAAGAGCCTCCTGTGTCCTGCAAGAAAAGACCCAATAAATTGCTGGCAAGGCCAAGTTACTCTGTTCCCAAAACCAAGTTCTGTGAGGGTGTAGAAGGAAGAAACCGACAAAGAAGAGAGGTCTGCGTTCAGCGGCCAACTCTGAAAGGTGACTATCGCATGACAGGAGGCCGACCAGGAATAAGGGAAATCTGCCTCCTTGGAACAGACAAGGATAGACCTGCAGAGGAGTCACACCCACAACCTTGGCCTCCTTCACCCCATCCTCTAACAAACACTGAGGCTGAGCATATTCTGTGAGCCCTGCTCATCGTGCTGGAGATTCACTGATAATGAGTCAGACCTAGTCACAGAGAAACCCTGCAGGCAGATACTAAAAGTTTGCCCTCAGGCACCTACCTAGCCTAGGGAGGAGGGTGAGCAGTGCTTCCAGGAGCACACCTAAATCGGGCTGTGAAGCATGAGTAGGAGTTGAACGACAGCAATCAGTCAATGGGCTGAAAATGTGTTTCCATGCAGCCTCTCAAAAAAATCACATCAGTGAAAAGAAGAGCACCAACTGATTGAACCAGAGAATACATTGAAGGTTAAAACACACAAAAGAATATTGAAAAGGCATATGTAACATGGCTTGACCTCTGAATCATTAATTTGGAATTATACTAAGTCTTAAAGCCAAAATCTTGGTCTCTTCTGCCTAGCTTGTCACCAAATCCCTGAGAAACAGGAAGTAAAACATATAACGCTTCTTGAACCCTATGACCCCCTAGCTGTAAAATGGATGTCAACAGATGACCCACTAATTACAGAAAATACTTTACTCACTAAACATTAAACATGAACACACGCTATTTTGAAGCTCTTGAATCTAATCTAAGCTCTTGCCTAAGTATCAACAGAGCTTTACTACCATAATGAGAGAGAAACTGAGTCACAAGAGTGGCAATAGTCTATTCACTCTGGTACTGCTGAAACCAGGTTTATCATCAAATCCTCTACCCAACTATCCATACTCTCAATGAACCTGCAGGTTCCGCCCTAGGCCCTCTCCATCCATTCAATGATCTTCCTGGTGACTTCACTGCGCCTATAAAGGTGTTGAGACCTCCCACATCTCTGCCTATAGCCCTGACTTCTTTCGTGAGCCCCGTGTAAGGTGTTGTCTGGACAGAAGCTCTTTTTTCCCTGGCTTCTTTCTCCCTTTCTCTCAGGGAGTGGCCTCTGGTCTCTGAAGGATAATGTATATTCCCAGGAGTGAGCCATGGGAAGTAGGTGATTGAGCAACACTGAAAGCAATATAGGCATCATGCATCATCGATATAATTGTAAATACCGTATAGCAATTTGAATAATTAACTTACTTGCTGTACTGTCCCAGATGTGGGTTTTTCACTGGCCAGCCACCATCAGTGCCTCCCGTAGGTTCTAATAAATGAGTGTCTCTCTGAGTGACTTCTTTGTAGTCGGTAAACGTTGTGCACAAGCCCTCTCAAATTCAGGGTTACTGCGTGATAGTTTCCTGCTCTTTCCCAACTGCCTGATGAACATTTCTCCATTGGATGTCCCAGTGGAAAGGTCCAAGCTGAAATCATCATCTTCCCTTGGTAAGTCTGACTTTCCGTAGGATTTCTTAGTGTAGGCAATGGTAGCACCATCTACCGAATTCCCCCAGTCAGAACCAGGCGGTTGTCACTCACCCCTTCCATTTCTCACCCATCAGTCACCCAGACCAACAGACTTCACCTCCCAACTAGCTCTTAGACCTCACACACCTCTGCCTCCCTATGCCCATGACCCATTGGCCTTTTCCTGAAATACCCTTCTTCCCCTCCAATCTACTCGGTAGCCAGAATTATCCTCTAAGAATATAAATCTTACCACGTCACTCTCTTAGTTAAGACACTTCATGATTGTCCATTATCTTCGGTTTTGCCATTGTCTTTAGACTTTGGCTTTGAGACTTAGTGTAATTCCAATCTAATTATTCAGAGGTCAACGCATATTCATATGCCTTTCTATATTCTTTTCTGGGTTTTAATCCTTCATCTCACCTCAGCCGGTGTTCTTCTTTTCACCAATGTGAATTGTTTTTGGTTTTGGTTTTTTTGAAAGGCTGTGTGGAAATATGGATTCTCAGTCCAGATGGCTTCCTGTGACTTATAGGGCCCTCCAGACCCTGGCCCTGTCTACATCACAAGCTCCATCCCTCACCTCTTCCTTCCTCAAACGCTTAAGTCCAGCCACGTTGAATTCTTTCTGTTCTGTGAACATTCCATGTCCTTTTTCCCACCCCTGGGCCTTCACAGGCACCATTTTTTTGCTTGGAATGCTCCTTCCTCTTCATGTGACTAGCTCCTACTTATTCTTTAGACTGCCTTCTTCTAGAACCTCTTCTCTGATCCACTAAAGACAGCAGCTTGTTTGCTTTGTAATACGTTCCCAGTTCCCTCTCATTAGTCAAGACGGTTTGGGTTGTGCTGCAGCAACAACAAACCCCCAAATCCTAGTGACTGAATACAACAGCATTTTACTTTTTAACATTTAATTTGGAAATCGTTTCAAACATACATTAAAAACATGACAAGGAACACCCATATAATATTTACTTAGATTTGCCTGTTGTTAATGTGTTACCCCATGGCTTCAAATATGAAGGTACATTATATGAATTATGGCCTTTGGACCCTAAATACACCAGTGTGTATTTCTCAGGATGAGGGGGGTCTTGAACAAGGCTGTGGTGCAGTGGTCCTCTCCACAGGTTAACTTTGGTGCAATACTTGCTCATTTAATCCTACATCCATAGTCCAATTTGTCAGCTGATCTACACAAGATACTGTAACATTTTCCCCCTTCCAGTACAGGATCCAGCCTAGGTACAGCTATTACATCTAGTTTTCATTCTCTTTAGCCCCTTTTAATCTGGAATAGTGCCACAATTCTTCTTTGTCTCATTTTATTTTTATTTTTGATTTGGGGTCTCACTCTGTCATGCAGGCTGGAGTACAGTGGCATGATCATGGCTCACAGCAGCCTCAACCTCCTGGGCTCAGGCAATCCTTCCACCTCAGCCTCCTGAGTAGCTGGGACTACAGGCACCTGCCACCATGTCCAGCTGATGTTTTATTTTTATTTTTATTTTGCAAAGATGAGGTCTCCCTATGTTACCTAGACTGGTCTCGAGCTCCTGGGCTCAAGCGATCCTCCTGCCTCAGCCTCCCAAAGTGCTGGGATTACAGGCATGAGCCACTGTGCCCAGCCTCTTTGACTTTTATGACATTGGCATGTAAAGCTTGTTTCTCACTCCCATCACAGTCTAAGGTAGAGCAGACAGCCCTCCTCGACACTATGTCTATGTTCTCTGGAATATTTGGTTTCCAGAGTCATCAAAGTAAGGTAGGAGTGGGTGTGGAGAAGGTATACCCTGGATAACAGTGACACACCACTTCTACTTATGTGCCATTGGTGAAAATTAATCACACAGCCCTACCTAGATGCAAGAGGGCTGAGAAATGTTGAAAAGCAGATAGAAAAGTAAACGTCAACAGTCTCTAACATGCTTCCTGCACTTCCTCTATTATGAAACTGATCTCATCCTATGGTAAATGCATGTACAACTAGCTGTCACACATGTAGATTTTCAGTCCTGTCACAGCAGGAACTGCCTTGGTCACTAATATCTCCCCAGTATCTCGTGTAGTAGCTGGAATGTAGCCAGGACTCATGAAATATTTGTTGCAATAATGAATAAAGTTTGCTGAGTTTACATATCGTCTCAATATCACACACCCTCAAGAATCCTAACGGTTTCACTGGTCCATAACAATCCTAATGACAAGCCGGGCTCGGTGGCTCAGCCTGTAATCCCGCGCCTTTGGGAGGCTGAGGTGAGTGGATTGCCTGAGCCCGCGGGTTCGAGACCTGCGTGGGCAGCGAGACCTCATCTCTACAATAAATCAAAAAATCAGCCAGGCGTGGTAGCGCATGCCTGTAATTCCAGCTACTCAGAAGGCTGAGGCGGAAGGATCGCCGGAGCCCAGCAGGTCGAGGCTGCGGTGGCCGGGAGCGGCCACTGCACTCCAGTCTCTGTGACAGAGTGAGACTCCGACTTAAAAAAAAAAAAAAAAAAAAAATCCTAATGACATTAGTCTAATCCTAGAATGTTTGGAATGGAGTTTACACATTGAGTGTGGTCAGAGTTCTCCCTCAACTTCCAGATAGACAATGAGTTCTAGAACAAGATTCAAGTTGTAAATAAAGTCCGGAAGTAGTTCATAATCACTGAGCTGTCGTTTGAAAATTGTTTTGGGGATAGCTAGATTCTAAGATGGCCACTCACTGCTGGGTAGGCTATATGAATTAAGGGGGAAGCAAAGATTCCATTTAAGTCACATACATATCAATTTCATCCCAATCATCAGTTTTTCTGGAGCCTTTAACAACTTGTCAGAGAAGATTCTCTGTCCCTTCTGTAAGCCCTTGGACTCAATGTATATGGGATTTGGTGCACACAAGGGGAGGACCACCCCCCAAAACTGGGAGTATCTTTTGGAGAGGGGAGCCCTGGTAGTACACTTGGAATTTGCTCCTCTGGATCAAACAGTCAACAAAAATTTTTTTCTGGAAGTTTTGAGGGTTGCATCATGATTTGTGGAAGAAACGACCCAAGTTGTGACAAACAGGTGACTGGTTCTTCCACCATAGTAATGCACCAGCCCACACCACACTGAGTGTTCAGCAGTTTTTGATCAACAATGGCATGACCTCCATGCCCCACCCTCCCTATCCTCCCAGTCCTACCCCAAGTGACTTTTTAAGTTTTCCTGGATGAGAAAAGTCCTCAAAGGGAAACATTTTGCCGACGTGAAAGAGGTAAAACAAAAAGTGGTAAAAGCACTAAAAGGTATCACAATTGATGAGTTCAAAAACTGTTTTGAGTGTGGAAAAAACAACTCGATAGGTGTCTTACATCAAACGGAGAGTACTTTGAAGGTGTCTGAAGTTTAAACATAGAATAAATACACAATTTTTTATAAATAAATTCCAAGGTTTGGGGGGTCCTTCCTTGTATGTGGACATTATTAAGACTAACAGTGTAAGACAAAAAGTCTGCAGCCCACAGCTATTGAGACTCACCCAACATCACAAAACTGGCAAATGGCAAGGTCAACATGAGAACTGCAAATCTGAATTATTTTGCTCACAGTCTCCTTTCCCTTTTACTTAGTAGCTTGGTCAAGCCCCAGCTCTGCTGAGCTGCCCTGCCTCTGTTTGGCTGTTCCTGTCTCACCACCCAAATCCATCTCTCCGATAATGCTGGGCCCCCACAGCGCTCCATCTCCAGGCTTGGGCTTGGCAATTACTCATTGTTTTTGTGATTGGCTATTTCCATGTCTGTTTCTCACAGGGAGCTTGGGGGGGGGTTCCCCATCTTCTTCCCCTTCATCTTCCCTAGGTTGGCACATTAATGGCCAGAGTGGTTACAGATCTAATGGCATAAGCTCCAAGCCTCCTGCATTGTTCTGTAGTTTCCTAGACAGAAACCTCAGCTTTGAACTACCCCTGAAATTGGAGCTGGGACATCTAAGCGAATGTGATAAGGGTAGGTGACGGCTCAGGAAATATAGGCATCGTCCCGGCTCCTGTAATAGTGGCTTTCATCATATTTCTTCCCTTTAACACAGCACAGTTAGCTCTTTTGTAAAGGCTTTACCTTGAACATCTCTTACTAATTAAGCCCATTTTTCCTGGCAGTCTCTTTGTACTGCAAATGGGATTCAGCATTGGCTGCTGTGTGATTTGCAGCCACATGAGTTAGGAAGATGCAGAGTGCCCAGGGAGCACCCCGAAAGGGGCGGGGAAGGAGAGAGAGGAGGGAGAGAAGTGATAAGTGATTTATTTGTTCTAAGTAAAACTTACATATCTCCTCCTGGACTTCCTTACTAACTATTGAATCATTTTACTACCAACTCTGAAAAGACCCAGAAAAGAAGTATTAGACATGCAGAAAAGCTACTCCAAAGGGCATGCATTTTGAACTTTGCAGTTTGACTTCAGAGTCAATTGTTTTCAGTATTGGAAATCTAACCTCAGGCTGGGTGTGGTGGCTCGTGCCTGTAATTCCAGCACTTTGGGAGGCTGAGGTGGGAGGATGGCTTGAGGCCAGGAGTTTGAGACCAGTCTAGGCAACATAGCAAGACCCCATCTCTATTTTTTTTAAGGTGTTTACAAAAAAAGAAAATTTAAACTCAAGTACACAACTATCTTGGATCAAAGTATTGAGGAGAAATGTCCAGGAATTTTTACCTTTCTCTCACTGCAGCTCATTGGGTTTTAGTCAGTTTCCAGAGCTAGTCTTGCCCTGAGGGGCCCTGATTTGGCCAGGTCCACTCCAGGCCCTCTGGGCCAGTTCAGAGTGGGTTTGAGTGTTGATTCAGGGCCTTTCAAGAGCACATCCACAGGGGTCCCAAAAGAAAATGCATACATATTTTAAGAAATGTTATCTATGTATTACTTATTATGCTGATGGTAACAACTTTGAGCACCTCTTGTAACTGCAGAAGTCAAACGTGACTTGTATTCGTCTTTTGTTTTCAGTATGTATTGAGTATTACGGTTTTATTACAGTTTTACCTTTCTTAAACTGTATATACATTTTTTTTGGCACCCTTTGTATGTGCAGACTTCAGCCCCAGAGCCCCCAGCCTCCTAAATGCTCTCCAGAATGGGCATGGCCTTGGCCAAACCTCCTGGAAAAACTCCAGATTGAAAGAGCTCCCCTAGGAAAAAGAGGAGGAAGAGAAGGTAAGAAAACATCCATTCCTGAGGCACTCAAAGTTTCCTGGGCCCAGGTTATAACAAGCAGGGGACTAGGCAACCTCAAAAGTGCCTTTTGACCACATGCAAGCTTCTTTCATGGAAGAAAAAGGCCGTAAATCACACTGCTTCCTGCCAGGGCCTTGTGACCACAACAGCTTCTAGCCAGAGAAAGGAAGTCCAAAGGAAATGCAGGTGGAGAGGAGGATTAAGAGAGTGAGTGCCCCTTGGAATCTCAGCCCCATGGAGCGAGTAGGAGAGGGTCAGACTGGTTGTCTTGGCTAGGGTCTGCTGAGGCAAAGAGAAAGAGCCTCCAAAGTTTCCGCGCAAACCACGTTCTTTCAACATTGGGTATCGAAAGCAGCACCAAAGCCGGTGCTTTGAGAATGAAGTTGAAAGGGGTAATCCTGATGTGTAATTTTGTCAGAATAGGATGAAAACTGCCTCCAGAAAAAGAAAATTGCTTAGGAAAGGGCGTCAGCCTTTCTCATCTGCCCAGAAGGGTGAAGAAAACGCATCTGCTTGGCTGCTGAACTTTGCTTGAAAAGCAAAGAGAAGTCTGTGGACCAGGAGAACTAACAGTACCTCTGCTCAAGGCGAGGATTTGTGGTCAAATTAAAACTCCAATTTGAAGAAATTATTGTTCAAATCTCCAGACATGAAATTAATATAATTAGATAATAGCTTCTGAACTTGACTCTCTCAGCAAGATGAGAGGGAGAAAAAGCAGCTAGACTGGACCTCATTAAAAATAAGTGAACAAATGTGAGCTTCCAAGAGTGCCAACAAGAAGCACTGAAAGGGTAAATTGAGCCAGGGGCAGAGGAGAAGAGATGGAGCGCAAAGCTCTCTAAATGGGGTGCCAGGAAGCCTGGGTTTATGTACCGCCAGCAGCTACAAGACCGTGGACAAATGCCTCAACCCAGTGTTCTTCAAATTGTAGCATGATCCAGAATCCTTTGGACTGTGTGTTAAAATACAGATTTCTGGGTCTCATCCCTAGAGTTTCAGATCCCACAGGTATAAGGTAGAGTCTGAAAATGTGCATTTCAAACAAGTTCCCAGAGGACAGAGATGCCACTGATTCACGGGCCACACTTTGGGAACCACTGGGCACCTCTGGGCCTCAGTTTCCAAATCAATACAATGAAAAACGAAATCAGGTAATCTCTAAGCTCTCACCTGTTCTAAAATTCTATGATAAGAACAACCTGGGGAGAGCAGGGATTTCATCCAAAAGAATTTTATGTTCTGCAGCAGCACAATTGTTGTGTACTGCCTTTAGTTTGAGGAGGTGACTGCATACTCACTGCGGGGGGATGTATTCAGAGATTAACTGATTTACCGAAGGCCAGAAAGCAGGACAGGGTTGTGACTAACATGCCCAGAAAGGCAGTAGCCACACCACTGGTGATGGGTGCTTCTTCCCAACTGCTAGAAAAGGAAAAAAAGAAAAGCACAAGAAACATCAGAAATCTCATCAGCCAGAAATGATGTTCGTTTGATTGAGTCCCAGTCAACTTGTGAGGAAGGAGCAGTCACAAGAGATGGAGGAAAAATGCTTTCTTTTATGATTCAAGGAAGATGAGAACCATTTGAGAAGATGCACATTATCCTGTTTGGATTTCAAAATGTAAATTCAGGCCAGGCACGGTGACTCACGCCTGTACAGCACTTTGGGAGGTGGAGACGGGAGGATGGCCTGTGCCCAGGAATTCGAGACCAGCCCGGGCAACATGGTGAGACCTCTTCTCTACAAAAAAATCCAGAACTTACCCAGCTTCTTGGGAGGCTGAGGTGAAAGGATTGCCTGAGCCCAGGAGGTTGAGGCTGTGGTGACCTGTGATCGTTCTGCTGTACTCCTGTCTGAGTGACAGAGTGAGACTCTGACTTGAGAAAATAAATAAATAAAATAAAATGCAAAGTCAATTGTTAGTTTTTATCACCGCGGCCACTCTTATAAGCTACTATATGAACATATTGGCTGTGATTGTCTATTTGGTAGGAAAAATAAGACTGTAAATGACCTTAAAGCAATACATGTAAACTCCAGAGCCCATTGAAGGGTCCGAGAGTCCTGTGCCCACTATATACTTGTCAGTTTACGTAAGTAAGTAAAGTAAAAAACATTGCATCTGTGACCATCTTTGACTATCTAGTCTATTTACCTTGCATTTATTAATAGTGATACATCTGTTGCAACCAGAATGGGAAAGTGAATGTGTAAGACTGATAATAGCTAAGTACCTTTGAGCACATTTAATAGAAATATACCTTTTTATCCTTATTTATAATTAGTTCAGTTTATACATGTATAACTAAACCTATATAAACTTCTTAGAAAAACTTATATAACTTTTAATATAATATTTTTATGCTACTCTTCCAAAATGTCTCCCTGATCCCTTCCTATCAGTTTCATGCAGCAAAAAAAATCTTACCTTTAGATAAAAACCTTATTTTATATATCCAGTTACTCCCATTGTTAAAAACATGACTTTGGAATGAAGTCAACCTAAGTTCAAATTTTGGTTCCACCATTTGGTAGCTAAGAAACATTGGGTGAGTTAATTAACCCCCCTGAACCTCAGTTTCCTCCCAGGAAAAATGGAGGTTAAAAAAATTGTCCTTATAGGGTTATTGTGAGGATTGCATGAGTTAATAATGTGTAATGAAATACAACATTTATAAAATGGTAGCTATTATAAAACAATGCAATTTTTCATTAAAATGTTAAATAAATTATGTATGGAAACTTTAATAAATAATAAATTAACATAATCAGTTTTAAGCTAAAAAATAAATTAGGTCTCTATTTCCAAGGTTAAATTCACAAATAATGTAGAACTTACCAGATCCCAGGAGGAAAAATGTTGTTCCAAGTGGTAACCTAACATGCCATGACCATGACCTACAAGAAACAGGAGCATCTTATGAATTCACTAGTTGGTCTTTCCTGTGAGATCATTAGCCATAAATAATATCTGATGAGTCATGTTTGAAATGGTCTTTTTTGGCATCTCTGACCTTAACTACCAGCTCCTCAGGTTCTTTCGCCAGCACTTTCTGCGTGAAGTTCCAGTACTTATTTGCTATTTCCACATGCATATCCTCTTCCAGGGCATCACCTGGGCACAAGTGCTGGGCTTCCTCCAGCTACATCTACAGACAGCTCAGAGCAGGGAATTCATCCACTTTGTGCAAAGTATGCAAAAAGACTCAGGGTTTTTAGAGTTCACACTTAAGTGAAATCACACAGTATTTGTCTTTCTCTATCTGGCTTATTTCACTTAGCATAATGGCCTCCAGGTTCATCCATGTTGTCATAAAGACCAGGATTGCCTTCTTTTTCATGGCGGGATAATATATCAATGTGTATATTTACACTAATTTTTTTTATCCATTCATTGGTGCATGGACATTCAGGTTTTTTCCACACCTAGGCTATTGTGAATAATGTTACGATGAGCATAGGGATGCAAATATTCATCAAAGTCATTTCATTTCTTTTGGATATCTACCCAAACATAGGATTGTAAGGTTTATGGCAGTTCTATTTTTAGTTTTTTGAGGAACCTCTGTACTGTTTTCCAAAATGGCTGTACCAGTTTACATTCTCGCCGACACTATAGGTACATGAGCTCCCTCTCCAACATTTATTTGTTATCTTTTAGATAGGATCTGAACAGGTGAGATGATTTCTCATTGTGGCTTTTATTTGCATTTTCCTGATGATTAACGATGTTGAACACCTTTTCACATATCTGTTATTCATTTGTACATTTTTTGGAGAAATGGCTGTTCAGTTCCTTTGCTCATTTTTTAAAACATTTTTTAAATTAGTTCTAGGGATGGACTGGAATGCCCACTTAATTTTTTTTTTTTTTTTTTTTTTGAGCTGGAGTCTCACTCGCTCGCCCAGACTGGAGTGCAGTGGCCGCTCCCGGCCCACCGCAGCCTCGCCTGCTGGGCTCCAGCGATCCTTCCGCCTCAGCCTTCCGAGTAGCTGGAATTACAGGCATGCGCTACCACGCCCAGCTGATTTTTTGATTTATTGTAGAGATGAGGTCTCGCTGCCCAGGCGGGTCTCGAACCCGCGGGCTCAGGCAATCCACTCACCTCAGCCTCCCAAAGGTGCGGGATTACAGGCTGAGCCACCAAGCCCGGTTTCCACTTAATTTTTTTTTAGCTTCCATAGCTATAGGGGTAAAAATGGTTTTGCGCTGCATGGCCACTTGGTATAGTGCTAAGGAAGTCTGGGCTTTAAGTGCTCCCATCACTCTCATTAGTGCACATTGTACCCCATAGGTACTCTTTCGTCCCTCCTCTCTCCTTCCCATCCTCTCCCTTCTGAGTCTACAGTGTCCTTTATGCCCTTCTATGTGCCTTTACAGACCCTTATCTTAGCTCCCACACGTAAGTGAGAACATGAAGTGTTTGGTTTTCCATTCATGCATTACTTCACTTAGGATAATCATCTTCAATTCTATCCAAGTTGCTTCAAAAGACATGATTTTGTTCTTTCTTCTGACTCAATAGTATTCCATGGTGTGTGTGTGTTTCGTTATCTACTGATCAGTTGATGGGCATTTAGGTTGATTCCACATCTTTGCAATTGTGTTGCAATAAACATTTGAGTGCAGGTGTCTTTTTTGTATAATGACCACTGTTCCTTTGGATAGATACTAAGTAGTGGGATTGGCTGGATCAAATGGTAGATCTACTTTTAGTTCTTTGAGAAATCTCTATACTTATTTCCACAGAGGTTGTACTAACTTACACTCCATTAACAGTGTATAAGCATTCCCTTTTTTGCCACAACCAGGCCAATATTATTGGGTTTTTTAATTTTTTAAATAACTAGTATAAGATGGTATATCATTGTGGTTTTAATTTGCATTTCCCTGATGATTATTGATGCTGAGCATTTTTTCATGTTTTTTGGCCTCATATATCTTCTTTTGAAAGATATCTGTTTATGTCATTTGCCCGCTTTCTTAAGGTTTTGTTCTTTCTTGCTGGTTTGTTTGAGTTCTTTGCAGATTCTGGAGTTAGCCCTTTGTCAAATGTATAGTTTGCAAATATTTTCTCTGATTCTGTAGGTTGTCTATTTACTCTGATGATTATTTCTTTTGCTGTGCAGAAGTTTTTCAGTTTAATTAAGTCTCACTTGCTTATTTTTTGTTTTTGTTGCATTTGCTTTTGGGATCTTAGTCATACATTTTTTGTCTAGGCTAGCGTCCAGAAGAGTTTTCCTAGGTTTTCTCCTAGGATTTTTATTGTTTCAGCTCTGATGTTTAGGTCTTAAACCATCCTGAGTTAATTTTTATGTATGGTGAGAGATAGGGATCCAGTTTCAGTTTTCTGCATGTGGCTATACAACTTTCCCAGCACCATTTGTTGAATAGGGTGTCCTTTCCCCAGTGTATGTTTTTGTCTGCTTTGTTAGAAGTCAGTTGGATGTAGGGATTTGGGTTTACTTCCAAACAATCTATTCTATTCCACTGGTCCATGTGTCTGCCTTTGGACCAGTACCATGCTGTTTTGGATACTATAGCCTTCTAGTATAATTTGAACTCCTTACTTAGGAATGTTCTCTTTACTTAGGAATGCCTTGGCTATTTGGGCTCTTTTTTGGTTCCATACGAATTTTAGAATTTTTTTTTCCATGAAAAATGACATTGGTAGTTTAATAGGGGTTGTGTTGAATCTGTAGGTTACTTTGGGTAGTATGGCCATTTGTCAATTCTTTCAATTCATGAACATGGGATGTTTTCCATTTGTTTGTGTCCTCTATGATTTCCATCATCAGTGTTTTATAGTTCTCCTTTAGAGCTTTTTCACCTCCTTGGTTAAATATATTCCTGGGTATTTTATATTTTTGGCAGTCCTTATTTTATTTTATTTTTTTGGCAGCTATTATAAATAGGACTAAGTTCTTGATTTGATTATTAGCTTTGTCATTACTCATGTATAGTAGGGCTACTGATTTGTGTGTGCTGATTTTGTAAACTGAGACTTTAATGGATTCATTTATCAAATCCAGGAGTCTTCTGGAGGAGTCTTTAGGATTTTCTAGATATAAGACTATATCATCAGCAAACAGAGATAGTTTGATCTCTCCTTTTCCAATTTGATACTTGTATTTCTTTCTCCTGCCTCATTGCTCTGGCTCATGGCTCCACTTTTAATTGAGTTATCTATCTATCTATCTATCTAACATTGAGTTGCAGAAGTTCCTCATGTGTTTTTTGGATATTAACATCTTATCAGACATATGACTTAAAAACATTCCCTTCCAATCTGTAGTTTGCCTTTTCGCTCTGTTGATTTTTTGTTGTTGTTGTGCCAAAGCTTTTTAGTTTGATGTAGTTCCACTTGTCTATTTTTTTCTTTTGTTGTCTGTGCTGTTGGTGTCATATTTTAAAAAATCATCACTGAGGCCAACATTTTCTTGTAGGAGTTTTATAGTTTTAGGTCTTCAGCTCAAGTCTTTAATCTATTTTAAGTTGATTTTTGTGTATGATGTAAGATAAGGGTTCAATTCCATTATTTTGCATGTGGATATCCAATTTCCCAACACCATTTATTGGTGAGGCTGTCCTTTCCTTATTATATATTCTTGGCACCCTTGTCAAAGCTCATTTGATTATATATGCATGGGTTTATTTCTGACCTATCTTTTCTGTTTCATTGCTCTATATGTCTATTTTTATGCCGGTACCACACTCTTTTGGTTATTGTAGCTTTGTAATATATTTCAAAATAAGGAAGTGTGCTGCTTCCACTTTTGTTCTTCTTTCTCAATATTGTGTAGGCTATTTGTGGTCTTTTGTGGATCCATATGAACTTTACACTTTTTTTCAATTTCTATAAAGACTGATATTGGGATCTGGATAGAGCTTGCACTGAATTTGCAGATCACTTTGGATAGTGTGAGCATTTTAAAAATATTAATTATTCCAATCTATGAATATAGGATGTCTTTTCATTTATTTGTGTGTTTTTATTTATTTCATTGGTGTGTTTGTGTTTTCAGTGTACAAATTTTTAACCTCTTGGTTAAGTTTATTTCTAAGTATTTTATTCTTTTTGATACTATTGTGAATGAGATTGTTTTCTTAATTTCTTTTTGGAATAATTTATTGTTAGAGTATAGAAATGCAACTGAGTTTGTATGTTAATTTTGTATCCTGCAACTTTTCTGACTTTGTGTATTAGTTTAAACAGTTTTTTGGTGGAGTCTTTAGAGTTTTCTTTTTTTTTTTGAGTTGGAGTCTCACTCGGTCGCCCAGACTGGAGTGCAGTGGCCACTTCCGGCCACTGCAGCCTCGACCTGCTGGGCTCCGGCGATCCTTCCACCTCTGCCTTCCGAGTAGCCAGAATTACAGGCATACCCTACCATGCCCAGCTGATTTTTTGATTTATTGTAGAGATGAGGTCCCGCTGCCCAGGTGGGTCTCGAACCCGCGGGCTCAGGCAATCCACTCACCTCAGCCTCCCAAAGGCACGGGATTACAGGCTGAGCCACCGAGCCCGGCTTAGAGTTTTCTACACCTAATATCATGTCATCTATAATTGGAGATAACTTCACTTCTTCCTTTCTGAATTGGATGCCTTTTATTTATTTTCTTTTCTAATTGCTCTGATGAGAACTTCCAGTACAATGTTAAAGAGAAGTGGTGAGAATGGGCATCTCTGCCTTATTCTAGATTTTAGATGAAAACTTTTCAGTTTTTTACATATAATATAATGTTAGCTGTGCACTATTTATATGTGGTTAAGGTAAGTTCTTAGTTTGTTGAGAGTTTTTATCAGTAAAGGATGTTAACTTTTATCAAATGCTTTTTCTGCATTTATTGAGATGATTACATCATTTTTATTCTTCATTTTGCTAATATAGTGTATCAAATTGATTGATGTGCATATGTTGAACCATCTCTGCATTCCAGGAACATATTCTACTAAGTCATGGTATATGATCCTCTCAGTGTTCTGTTAAATTTGGTTTGCCAATATTTTGTTAAGGATTTTTGTATTTATGTTCTTCAGTAATATCAGCCTGTAGTTTTGACTTGTTTTCTTTTTCTTATGGTGTCTTTCTGGCTTTGGTATCAGTGTAATGTGGCCTCATGAAAAGAGTTTGAAAGTGTTTCCATGTTCTTTTATTTTTTGGAAGAATTTGGGAAGGATTACATAAATACCTTTGACTTCCCTCTTCTGAGACACTATAAAGACTTTGGAAAATGATAATCTCCTTTTTATTGCAGTAAGTTTAATAAAATTAGCTTGAGCAATAGGTTTTTTTGTTTGTTTTAGTTATCTAATGAGGAGTCAACAGTTGACATACTAGTATTATATTAACATTTTACAGATGGGGAAACTGAGGCATAGAAGAGAAAACTTACTTGTTTAATGTTTCAAAATTAAATGGTAGAATTAGGACTAAGACTCATATATTTCTGACACTGAAGTCTAAGCTCTGAAGCAAACAGTGGAGGGTATAAATGGCAAGTCAAGAGTTTGGACACTTTTAGTACCCAAAAGGATATTCCAAGGTCTTCCTCCTAAAGCCTTCCTTTCTCTTCCCTGTTTAGGAACTCCTTCTACAACATCACTGGCATGGGGTCATGTGCCTTTTGTTTTAATGTTTCCAGATGTAGGTCTTCAGTGACTCAGAGGGTAGCCCATTGCATGACTCAACTGAATGAAGTAGGCTTTAGCACTGGGCACTGGCAAAGAAAAAGAAATTCACATAGGAGCACAGACTCACCCTATGTTCCCCCTGCTCTGACCCAAGAGTAGAAGATGCTCATAATCCAGGGCCCTTCTCCTTGAAATGGTATTGGCATGACTTTAATCACTCCATCTAAACCATGGCTCAGTTTGGCAGGCCCCCTTTTTTTCATTCCGTGGTATGAGGGGGAATAGAGATGAGTCTTTGGGAATCTCCTGATGCTACCAACTATAAACTTCCCGTTCACATGCAGGCCTCAGGTGTTAATGCTGAGCCTTCATCCTTCTTTTCATTAGAGCACAGCAGGCTACCCACTGATCCTTTTCCCCAAGGCTGACACTTCAGAAGTAGGGAGCAGTGTAGGGAGTGGGAAGGCAGGGAAGAGGTATAACTCATTGAATTATTTCCTCCTAAAACCCTGGCAAAGAATTTAGGAACTAACTTCTATTTGACCACTTCTTTTTTGAATTTAATAACCAAGGACGCACTTTTGGCTGAGTCATGCTGACTGGTACAAACTTTTAATATGTCATCACTTGTAAGACAAAATATAATTAGAAATTCTTTGGCTTCGATCTTTTCCAAAGAGGAAATGGAAATAAACAGAAGAAAATGATCATATATAGGACAATATCTCTTTTTTTTTCCTATTTAATCCTCAAGTTTAGAAAATCATCCAGAGAATTCTAAGAATTCACTACCTCAAAGATATTAGCTTAGCTCCCAAATTCACATAAACCATGTACTTGAGAATCAAGACTTCCAGCAAAACTATTAATTGTTTTTAAAGGGTAGAGGACAATGGCAGGCTCCTGGAACATACCTCTACAACCCCCCCTCCATGTTTATATTAATTCACTTAACAACTTAAATCCACCAAACCACACAATCATCCAGGCTACATTGTTTCAATCTCTCCATAAGAATTTCATTCCAACTAATCAAACGTCCAGCTGAAATTCAGATGAACTCAATCTCTATCTTTCATTGATCTTTAACTCTACTGATCCTGTTAAAAGAGAGAAAACAAGACCAATCTGAAATGATTTGTTTATAGTGAGCCCAGGTCAAACCCATCTCCTTATTAATAATTTCCACATTTTTTACATATAGATATAAAACTCTCTAGACTATAGAATATAGAATCTCCTATCTCCTTTTTTTTCTTTTTCTTTTTAAAATTCAGTCATCTGCTTATCTCTAACCTCTCAGCAGCACCTTTCTAAATCACCACCATGCCCTGGGGTTACCCAGCTACCAAGCAATATCAGCTGTATGTCTCTCAGCTCCCTGAAATGAAATTCACGGGCCTGGAGATTTGAGCTGAGTTTCCGGAACTAAGTAAACTCTCATTATCTCCTCCCCAGTCTTGTGTTTCACATTCCCCTTTACCAGAGTTGCTCTCCCTTTCCAAGCAGTTAACGTCTCCCCCTTCTATACATATATAGCTGTTTATTGGTACTTCTATCATCACATTTACTTTCTGTCCTGGTCCACAGTTCATTGTAAGCACATTAGTCTCCCCTACTATTCTGCAAGCATCTTAAATGCAGGAGCCAAGTATTATTCATGTATATGCCCCTTCAGGGCCTCGCACTGTGCCTGACACACTTAGGAATACAATCACTGTTATTGAGTTGTCACTAAATAGAGCCCCTGAAAAATGACATTTTGAAAGAGCAGTACAGGATGATTAATCTGTGTCATGTGGGAGCTACGGAAAAGTATAGAAAATAAAAGCAGTAAACCATCTGAGTAGCTATGATGCCACACTACTGTGAGATTAGAAGGGCTCGAACCAGGGTGGCAGAGATGGGAATGGAAATGTCAATATAAGAGAAAATGTGGAAAGAGAATGGGCACAGCTTGGCAAGTGACTGAGTGTGGAGTGAAGGAGCATGGCAGAAACGACCAGCTGGTGGCCTAAAATTCATACTCCCCTACAGCACTGTCAAGAAGTGACTGTCCAGACAGTATTGTCAACAAGTCCTATATTTTCCAGGCCCCCTCACACCTGGGTAGGGCTACACAACTAGCTTTTGCTATTGAAGGAAAAGCGTGCTGCTTCTGGATCAAAGTGGTTAAAAAGTGGGTGAACAACATCCACGATCTTTTGCCCCACCCACCACCTGGGAGGAATGAACTCCAGGGTCCTAGAGGAGGAATTTTACATTTTCAAGTCTGTGGCCTTGAATGGCCACGTGAAAGGTCACTTCCCAAACTAGAACAATAATGTTGCACCTTACACGAGTGATACATACATCACTATTGTGTTAAGCCACTGAGTTTGGGTTTATCTGTTAGAGCAGCTATTGTTATCCTAATTAAAATAGACTAGGACAGGAGAAGCTACGAATGTTTTTGAGTCTATGGTGGCATCTATCAATTTGGAAAATAGTGGCACCGTTTTAATAAAATGAAAGTTATCAAGAAGAGGACTATTTAAGAGGGAACTATCCCTACCCAGCAAAATGACATCATCCTATGAAGAAAATGCCAGAAACTGGGAATCAGAATTCTTACTTCTAGACCCAGCTGTGCTCTCTTTAAAAAGTATGTCCTTCAACAAGTCACTTAGTTTTTTAGCCTCAATTTCCTCATCTGAAGGATAATATATGAAGACACGTCTTATAAACAATAACCTGCATAGCTATTCTGATATAGAATATTATTATTATAATCTTATCTCCCGTTTTTAAGGGGACCTTATAGATCATCTCAGTAAAAAACAAAACAAAACACTAAATCTCTCATAGGAGTTACTGTAACTGGGTACTGCATTAACTCATGCAATTTTTGTAACATGGATACTATTATTATCATCCCCTATATATGAAAATAACTGAGACACAGCTGGGTTAAGTAATGTTCCCAAGGTCACAGCACTAGTAAGTGGAAAAGTAGGGATTAAACTCAGGCAGCCTGAATCCCAAATCTGTGCTCTTAACCACCATCAAGAGATGTCCTCTCCAGGTACAGCTTCATTTTACATGTGGAAATTCAGGTCATGTCACACAGGTGGTTATGCACTAAATATAGACTATAGCGACAGAGAAGACAATTTTCTCCCAGGGAAAATTTTAGTTTCTCATAAAAGGCTGGTTCCGCAGAAAATCGCTGAACTGAAAATGCATACATTACTAAGGAAACTAAACCAGATATTTGAGCAGAATTTATGTTGATAAGAGAGAAAACAAAATAAGCATTACCCTTTTGAGATCTTTCAAATACAAGACAGGATTAATACGTGAATGGATTTATTTAAATGTTTTCCAGCCAAAACATCTTCCTGTGGTTCTAAGACATATCAAGTTCCTTAGAGAAGTGGACTCCAGCTTCTTGAACCCCTTCCAGTGCAGAGCAGAGAAATGGCCCCAGAGTGACCAAAGGGCCACACCGAGCTCATCTTTTCTTCCAAAAGCATTTAGTCAGGGTAAACTGAGTACGAGGAGCTGCCAGGGGAGCCACAATATGTCACCTCTCCCCTGAGCCTCCAGAGACCTTCACAAGCCTCCTGAACAACCTGAACATTCAAGTAAAGCCTCTGACAGATCACCTGTGCACAAGACTGTCTTCCAGATGCCATCGGAAGCCATCACATGAATGATGGGTTCTCCCACATGAGACCATTCACACAGGCTTACACTTGGATCAGGGAAAATCTCACGCACCTAGAAGTCCCAGAGACAACACGGTTCTCCCGTGTCACCAGCTGAGGACAGGACCCATGTGACTTGCTCGTGCTTGCTGATTCTGTTTGTAGAACATCATCATCCTCTTAGGACACATGTGGAACATCTCAGATGGATTTCCAGGTGGCTAGTCTGCCCCTTTCCACTTCCCACATTGAGAGAGACTTGGATCCATAGGTTGCTCCAGACCTGCACAGATAGATGCTTTTGAACTTGTTTATCATCTCTATATGGGCTGTTTATTTCTGACCATGCACGGGCCTTGACTAATTTAAGAAGACCCGGAAATCAAGACACATTGATAAAGATTTCTGTTATAAAATGGCAATAATTACAAGATAAATCAAGGAGTAAAAAACAAATCAGAAAAAAGTAGGAAAGGGTAAAATAAGAAGCTTGGGGGTCTCTGGATGATGAAGAGAAAGAGATTGATTGCTGCACAGATATGTTTTTCTTCTCTGTTCCGAAGCCAGGATGTCTTTGTTGTAGGACAGCTGACAAGAAATACAGATGGCACCTGTATCACAGGCTGTTGCAGAGAAAAAGAAAAATAGTTACACTTTACCTTTGGACTTCGGTACTTGCAAAGCCTTCCCTATGTCTTACCTAATTGGTTCTCACCAATTTTACAGGAAACTGAGGCCAAATGGTGTGATTTGCATAAGGTTGCAGAGCTCTGAATAGAATGTGTCTACAAATTCCAACCCAGTCTCTGCCCCAAACCACACTCCCTCCTGCCTCCATGTGAATTGGAGAAAGAACGTTAGTCCTGCCATCAACCAGGTATACAATCGAGGATGAATTACAACCTCTTTTTTTTTTTGAGTTGGAGTCTCACTCTGTCGCCCAGACTGGAGTGCAGTGGCCGCTCCCGGCCACCGCAGCCTCGACCTGCTGGGCTCCGGCGATCCTTCCGCCTCAGCCTTCCGAGTAGCTGGAATTACAGGCATGCACTACCATGCCCGGCTGATTTTTTGATTTATTGTAGAGATGAGGTCTCACTGCCCAGGCGGGTCTCGAACCCGCGGGCTCAGGCAATCCACTCACCTCAGCCTCCCAAAGGCGCGGGATTACAGGCTGAGCCACCGAGCCCGGCTGAATTACAACCTCTTTAGGGCTCAGTGTCTTCACTCGGAAAATGAGGTTACACTAGAAAGAGATGATCTATGGTTCTAACAGTCTATGATTCCAGAAGTCTGTACATCCATGAATTTTAACAAACCACTATTTTTTAAATTGCCAGTTATGATCTATTAGTGGATCATAAAATTAATTTAGTGAGTAGCCACCACTCTCTTAAAAAAAATGAAATAGAATAGAAAGGGTTTAAAGGGAGGTTAGAATGGAGTAGGAAAGGCTGGGATAGGAAAAAAAAACTCTTGTGTGTCCCATGTAGTAAGGGTGAATGTTGTGTAAAACTGTGTGTGGGACACAGTAAAAAATGATCAAAACCCAGATTTAAATTTTAGGCACAGATGACACATTATAATGGAATCTCCAACCATATGTACATGTGCTGCATTTTGTAGGTTGCTTGGTCCCTGGTCTGACTTTCTCCTTTGTCACCTTTCCCTCCTTCTCGTTCTCACCAGCTCAGCATCCATCCTCTTTTGGGGAGGTTTCTGGCTGCCTTCAGAGAGAGGAGATCTGAAGGAGAAGTGTCCAGATGTTGGGTGGAATTGCAGGTTCTGTTAAGCTCATGACATCTGGTTTCCTGGAAGGGGAAACACAAAGGATGAAGAAAGTCTAGCTGGCACAGTACTGAAGGCCCCAGAGATTCTGGACAAAAGTGTCATTGTCTGGCAGGGACAGGGCTACAGTTATTTGCATCTCCAGCTCTTCCACCTTCTCTTTGCAGGGAGATGACTCATGTAAGTGTCAAGTCTTCAAATGAGGATCTCTCAGAGGTAGCCTATGTTGAAGGGGTTTGTATCATATATTTGTCTAAGTGGGGCATGTATGTATAAGTGGGGGCATGCATGTATAAATGGAGGCATGCATTTATAAGCGCAGGCATATATATATATATATATATATATATATATATATATATATATAAGTGGAGGCATGTTGACACAAGCAGGGGTATGTACATATAAGTGGAGACACGTGTACGAGTCAGGTCATGTATATCTAAGTAGAAGTACATATGTCTAAGTGGTGGCATGAATGTATAAATGGAGATATGTATAAGTGGGGATACATATGCATGAGTGGGGCATGTATGTATGAGTAGGGGCATGGATGTATGATGAAGGTATTTGTGTACAAGTGGGAACATGTATGTATAAGTGAAGGCATGTATGTGTAAGTGGGGGCATGTATGTATAAGTGAAGGCATGTATGTATAAGTGGGGGCATGTATGTATGAGTGAGAGCATGTATGCATGATCCAGGGCACATATGTATGAGTGGGGACATGTATGTGTGAGTGAGGTCATGTATGTATGAATAGGGGTACATTTGTATGAGGGAGGACCCAAAATAACCAGAATTTTTTTTTGATGAGTGGGTCCTTGTAGTATAGGCTTTTCCCTCTAGGTAAGTGTTCTAGGAACCTATCAGCATCGGTGTACCAGCTAGCATTGTTGTGAGAGGCTGCGTTCAACTTCAGGGAATGTTTTTTGGAGATTCTTTCAAGGCTTTTGCACATTTCATCATGGGTGATTTATGAGTGCACCTGTCCATGCTGTGCTGAGTGTTCAGTAGCTTTTGACCCAAAACAGCATGACCTCCAGGCCCCACCCTCCCTATTCACCAGATCTTGCCCATAGCAACATTTTTTTGTTTCCCTGATGAGAAAAGTTCTCAAAGGGAAACGTTTTGCCAATGTGAAAGAGGTGAAGCAAAAAATGGCAGCAGTGCTAAAAGGCATAAAAATTAATGAGTTCAAAAACTGTTTTGAGCATGGAAAAAGCATCTTTAGAGGGGTATTGCATCAAACGGAGAGTACTTTGAAGGTGATTGAAGTTTAAACATGTAAAAATACATGCACAAGTTTTTGTAAATAAATTCCTTTTTTGGGATCCTCCTCATGTAAGTGGGGACATGTATGCATAAGTGGGGGTATGTATGTTGTGTGAGGGCATGTATGTATGACCAGGGGCATGTATGTATAAGTGGGGGCATATATGTATGAGTAGCAGCACATATGTCTGAGTGGGGGCACATATGTATGAGTGGGGGCATGTATGTATGAGTGGAGGCATGCATCTATGAGTAAAGGCA
Organism: Cephalopachus bancanus; assembly: GCA_027257055.1. Lineage (NCBI taxonomy): Eukaryota > Metazoa > Chordata > Mammalia > Primates > Tarsiidae > Cephalopachus > Cephalopachus bancanus. The sequence continues at coordinate 1,982,131 of JAPVLO010000104.1, forward strand.
TATATGTATGAGCAGGGACATGTATGTATGATTGGGGACATAGATGCATGAGTAGGTGCATGCATGTATGAGTGGAGGCATGTTTGTATGAGCGGGGCATATATGTATAAGTGAGGGCATGTATGCATAATTGGGGGCTTGTATGTATGAATGGGGCATGTATATATAGGTGGGGACATGTATGTTAATGGGGCATATATGGATAAATGGTGTAATATATGTATACATGGGGGTTGCATCTAATTTCCCAAGGCTGGATGCCCTAGAGAAATTATCTAAAATCATAGAAAGGTTGCTCCTTCTAGTTCAAGGTTAAGCAGGTAAGATAGGAGCTCCAGAGGGCTGGATAGAATTCTTGACCCGGGAGCCTCCCATGGCAGATTTTCAATTGTTTCTCTTTCCTTGATCCTCTTGGGTACAAAAGCTCCTATTTTCTGTGTAATTCAAAATTTGAAGTCAAGGTCAGTGACTAGAAAATGAAGCCTCCTGTGCCATCAGATTCTCAGTCATTCAATGTCTGAGATGAAGGTCGGTTAAAAACATTTGACTGAGACCTTCAATTCTAAATCATCTGGGTGGAAACTGGAGATGTAGCGTCCTAATTCTTGCTATCAGCCTGGTCTCCCAGCAGCTTGGTTTGGAATAATGTTCAGGAAATTACTAATAATGAGAAAGCATTGTTCCTAGCAGCCACAGTCTATTAAAGGGATGGGAAATGTAAGTGGAATCTCATGGGTTCTGCATAAATATTCTCTTTTGTTCCCTCAATGACAAAATTGGTCTCTCCTTCAAGGGGTTGCAGGTAGATTTGAGATGAGGGCAGTCTCCCAGGTTCTAATTGGCTCCCTACACAGAGCTCTGTGCACAGAGGATCACAGTGTCCATTTCAGATCTGCCTGGTGACAATGCCTTGCCGAGCACTGCTGTGCTAGGCAGCCCCCGGTGACTTTATGAAACAGTTGACCTGCTATTGACCTGCTCTGTGCCACTGGTGCTCAGGAGTAGTCTCTCTGGCTAAATACTCATGGGCCCCATGATAGATTATAACAAAGATTAGAAAGGCACAGCCAAAGCTTAAAGGTTCCCAACTGTCCCACAGTACAAGGAGCAGTTCCTGTCAGAGGAGCATCGGTGAGCCCCTTCAGGGATATAGACAGGTCTGGTCAGCAGCAATGACTCCAGAGCTCCACCACTGAGCACAGCCCCCTTCCCAAGTTCCATCCCCACAAAAGAAAGCCAAGGGGTCCATCAAGGTCAGCCCACTTTTTTACAGAAAACAAAACTTTCCTTAGCTAATTCTCAGACCCAATGTGGCTGCCACAAATGTCTGCAGGTGAAATCTCATCTTTAGGGTTAAAAAAAAATGGTTTATCAGAAATTATCTTTCAGTGCTTGTGACTGGCCAAGGGATGTTAGGCATCCTTCCTGTCATGGCCATGGTCAAATAAGTTAAACATATGCAGATGAGAGAACCAATGCCCTGAAGAGGATTTAGATGTGATAAAATCACCAAAAAAAATCACATGAAAGACGTGAGATGTTCACCAAAGATGATAGAAGAGATTACCGGCAGGACACATATGGACAGAGCAGAAAAGAGCACTAATATTTTTGACTACCTACTATGTGTCACACACTGCCTTAGGTATCATGTATTCTTTATCTCATTTAACTTTTATAATAGCTTTAGAGATAAGGTATTGTTATCTCCTTTTAACAAATGAAGAAGTGGATGCTTGGTGAATTTTAAGTAACTTGTCCTAACATCTACTCCTGAGGATGTTGTAAAGATTAAATGAGACGATGTAAGTCAGTCCTTGGAACTCTTGCTATAATTCCCAATGCATATTTCATGATTGCTTAGGTTTTGTTCACCTTGAAAGCCTGTGACTGTTATTGTTAGCTCAGTGGACATTTGTCATTGAAAGAGACCTCATGGGACAGACAAGATGGCAGCCGGGGGCCAGGAGCTAGACTCCCTAGCCCATTACTCTCTCAAACATGGTTTTATTTGTTTATATCTGTTCTTATCCTTTGAAATATTATGAGATGGGTCACAGGGAACAAATGTACATTTGAAACTCAAGATCAAGAAAAATAAGACTATGCCAAGACTAGGCCAAGAACAAAGATATGGAGACCATCAGAGGCTGGGCAGCTGCTATAGCCACATCCTGGTTTATTGGGAACCGAATTTTCTGGGTACCAACACAGAGGGTAGCTGGGTAACTAACCAGCCTTCCTTATTCAAAAGGATGGCAATATGCCAATTACTTAGGGGAAGGAAGTAAAGTGTGTCCTTCAACTTATCTCTAAAATAAATATCTCACATGGAACTTCACATTAGAACCACTACGTGGACAATGTCCTCAACAACAACAAAAAAATGCAGTCACAGTTTCACTAGGGCTCCTTCTTGTAATGTCCCTTAGTGAAAGTCAGCAGGATACAAAACACAGTGCAGTGAATGCAGTCTGTGGGAGGTCAAGCAAGATGGCCTCGATGCATCTTTCCTAAATCTGGTTTGATCAAAGTTTAAAGAACAGAATATCTGAAGAAATGAATATGGAGAAATAGCGCTTTCAACCATCTTCCATAATGAGTATTCTCTTAATGAAAAATACTAGAGCTGTTAAACATTGCCCGCCTACCCTCCAATTCGCCCTCTTCTAAAGAATCTTCTCTACTGAGCCACGACGACCCCGCCAGAACTGGACACTGGTGGTTAGAACAGAGTAGGTGTTTTATCAGATGGCCAGAGACCTATGTTGCCTAGCTTGAAGGATGAGCAGAGCCAATCAGATTACTCTCCAAGAATTTGAATCCAAAGCCCTGGTTGGAAGCAGGGGCCACTGCTGAATGGTCCTAAGGGCAAGGAGGGAGAGGTTGTAATGGCCATGGAAGAGGGAAGAAGATATTACACGTAACCAAGGGAAGCCAGATGTCTATGCACAGAGAGCACGTAGACACACAGGGAGAAAAACAGTATGAGGGAGAGACCGCACAGCTCCGAGAGAGACAGTGATCATATGTTACCTTCTGAATCACTATCAAATACTATCTGCCTTGGATCCAAAACTACCTCCCATTTCCAAATTGCCTATGATGAGTGCCCTCTTTTAGGATTCCCAGGAGAAACCTGAATCCTTACAATAAACTCCCATTTTCTTGGGTGAAGTCCTCACAAACACATGATCCTGACTACAACACAGGCTCTTCATAAGAGTTGAGCACCAGACAGTACAACGTTCTAGTCTCTAGATTGCAGGCATTGCGTTGTTGAATGAGGGCAGATGTGATACATGCGAGATCAAAACAGATAGTGTAACCCACAGCAATCTGGATGAATCTCACAGGTATTATGCTGAGTGAAAGAAGCCAGTCTCAAGGGGTTATACACTGTATGACTCCATTTATATGTCATTCTTGAAAAGAAAAAATGAACGACAATACACAAATTCATATGGAAACAAAAAAGACCACGAATAGCCAAAACAATCCTTGACAAAATAAAGTGGGAGGTATCACACGTCCAGACTTTAAACTTTATTATAAGGATACAATAATCAAAACAACCTGGTATTGGTACAAAAACAGACGTAGAGACCAATGTAATGGGATAGAGATTCCAGAAGCAAAGCCTCTATTTCTCAGCCAACTCATCTTTGACAAAGCTTCCACCAACAACCACTGGGGAAAGGAGACTCTATTCAGCAAATGGTGCTGGGAAAACTGGCTGACCACATGCAGAAGATTGAAATAGGACTCCTACCTGTCACCGTACACAAAAATCAACTCTAAATGGATCAAAGACCTAAGCGTAAAACCTCAAACTATAAGAGTCTTAGAAAACACAAGAGACACCCTTATGTATATTGAAACAGGTAACCAGTTCTTGATCATAACCCCAAAAGCCCATGAATTAAGAGATAAGGCAGACAAGTGGGACCTCATCAAACTGAAAAGCTTTTACAAAGCAAAAGAAACCATCAAGAGAGAGGGGAGACAACCCAGAGAAGGGAAAAAAAATATTTGCTAACTGTATATCTGACAAAGTCCTAACATCCGGGATCTACAAGAAACTCAAACGAGCCAAAAGGGAAAAAAACAAACAGTCCTATTAAAAGACATGAATAGACACTTCTCAAAAGAAGACATATGGAAAGCCAGCAGATACATGGTAAAATGCTCAGCTTCACCAATCATCAGAGAAATGCAAATTCAAACCACATTGAGGGGCAACCCCTTCAGGTCCCCTCCCATGGTGGGAGCTTCTCTGTCCTCTCAATAAATCCTACTTTCTCACTTTCCAGCTGTCCGTGTCCCTCATTCTTCCAGGGCATGAGACAAGATCTTCATCCCTGAAGAGCTGCAGAAGATTGCCGAAGCCGAAGAGCCGCGCACCCCAGAAGTTGGCTTGCCAGCCAACAGAGCCAGTTGAACCAGGAGAGCTGCCGGAAGAAGGCGAAACTCCAAAGCTGCGACACCTCGGGGCCTAGGCTTGCCAGTCCACCAAACCAGGAACACTCTTAGGGCCTGGCTTGCCAGCCCATCAGAGCCAACACTCCAGGGGCTAGGCTTGCCAGCCCACTGAATCGCAACACTCTCAGGGCTTGGCTTGCCACTTCTGGGGCTAGGCTTACCAGCCCCTCCAAACTACCCTCTCTGGGACTCGGCTGACTGACCTATTGAGCTGACACTCTCGAAGCCCAGGCTGACCTGAAAAATCTGCATCAATTTTGACGCCCAAACGTGGGGCTCGACAGTAGGAGTGAAAGCATGGAGTCCAGGAGAAGTTGCCTCAGCCGACCCAGAAGAGCATACAAAATCAAACTAAAGATTGTAAAAGCTAAGTGCCACTACTTACTGCCTATGGATTTCCTCCTGATGGTTCTACCTATACTTGCTGCCTTTGTTTTCATCTTGTTTTGTACCTTTAGACGTCTCTGTCAAGGACCCCTCATTTCTAAGCATCCATGGGATTGTTTTCTTTCCTAGAAGTCTCCCTCACAGAAACAAGAAAAATGCCTACTCTATCTTGCTTCCTGTTTTTAATATCGTTAGTCCTAGCTTATAAGCACCCTCTCTCACCCATCATTATGTATGTGGCTCAACAGGGTATTTATTCAAATGTCGGATATGATCACAATGGAATGTGGAGGATCATGCGCGTTATTAAATGAAACTTCTTGTTTCCATATTAACACTTCTTTCCAAGTACAAGAGACATTACAGGTTATAAAACAATAATAAAATCATTGACTCTTTACAAAAGCAGGCAGTTTCAGGACCCAGTTGGTTACAATCTTTTTTTATCCTCTAGGAATCTTCAAAATATGGACATGGGATTTTTTTCTTAATACCTCCTTTTGTTGTATTGCTTGTGTTTGGTCCATGTATAGTTAACCTTCTTGTAAAGCTTTTTTTCTTCTCGCCTAGGGGCCGTCAAATTCCAAATGGTGATGCATATGGGATCTTGTATGGAAGCTTCTTTCTACCTAGGACCTTTAAGATCGCCCTCCGGAGGATCCCTAGCTGCCATCCCCGTACGGTGTCCATGATCAGCCGGAAGTAGCCTGATGGGTCATCATCCTTACTCCCTAAGGCAGTTAGGGTTACTACTCCAGAGGGGGAATGAGACAGGAGATAGCTAGAGAAAGGCTAGGCAGACAGACAGGCAGGTCCTCTGGTAACAATGTAGCGAATTCCCAGTAGTTCTCTCAGGCTAAGCATTGGTAAACAAGTTCCCTGGGAGCCTCTCAACCTAGAGCTTAGGCACTCACTGCAGGGATCAAAAAAGGAACCAATCAGCTCACCATTAGGTCCCTACCTCCTACCAATTGGTCCTTAATACTGACCAATCAGAACAGCTACAGCTCACAGCTAGTGCTAGCCAATCGGCTTGGACTTAGGGCTATATAAGCATCAGGTTTTTGACCCCAGACAGGCAACCCCTTTGGGTCCCCTCCCACTGTGGGAGCTTTTCTGTCGTCTCAATACATTTTGCTTTCTCACTTTCAAAATAAATGAATAAATAAAATCACACTGAGGTATTCAGTAAGAATGGCCATCATTAATAAACAAAAAAACAACCGATGCTGGCAAGGATGTGGAGAAAAGGGAAAAAAAGGAGAAAAGCTTCTATACTGTTGATGGGAGTATAAATTAATACAACCTCTATGGAAAACAATGTGACAATTTTTAAAAGATCTAGAAATTGACTTTCCATATGACCCAGCAATCCTCCTTCTGTGAATATACCTGAAGGAATACAAATCATTCTACAAAAAAAGATAACTGCACATGCATGTTTATTGCAGCACTATGCACAATAGCAAAAACGTGGAACTAACCATGCTGCCCATCTAAAGTAGACCGGATTTTTTAAAAAATGTGGTACAAATACATGACAGAATATTACACAGCCATAAAGAAGGACAAAACTATGGACTTCACAACAACTTGGGTGGATTCAGAGTCCATCATACTCAGTGACCTGTCACAGAAACAAAAAACTGAGTACCACATGTTCTCATTCATAAGTGGGTCCTGAACATTTATCACAATACTACAAGAGTGGGGTTGGCAGTAGAGGGATACTGCTGGGGGAGGGGTCAGGGTGGGGGGATGGGGCACATCACATCACTAAAGGTACCTGATCCTACACCAGGGGAGTGAGGACCAGTGGGACACCCAAACTTCACCTGCATATAGACCACTTATGTACCTATGTACCTAATCCTGACTTGTACCACACATCTTTAAAATAAAAGAAAATACAAAATAATAATAAAAGAAAACAGTTTATAGTCAAAAAAGACAAAGTGATAATGATGGAGAATAGATCAGTGGCTCACAGGGCCAGCGGGTGGAGAGTGTGAGTATAAGCAGTGGAAAGAAATTCGGAAGGAGTGATGGAACTGGTCTACATCCTAGTTGTAGTGGTGGTTACACAACTCTATGCCTTGGTTTAAAGTCACAGAACTACAAAAAGAAAAAAAAAAGAGGGAACAAGAGAGGGGTAAACTCTCAAGTAAGTTGCATCACTGAACAGAATTTCGGCCAGATCAGGAGGGCCAACTCTAGGCAAACCTGTATTGGCCTAAGGTGCTCCTCCATACTCTTAGCCTTATCTTTTTGTCAGTCAATACCTCCTTCTCTTCTTGCTGACTGGCGCTGCCTTCGTAGCAAAGTCAAGCCAAAGAATTAAGTAGTGAAGGTAGAATTTCAGGTGTCAGCCAAGAGGTAGAGGGAGCTTTCGACTGCCGGGATCAGAAGTCTCGCCATCCCTCCTAAAATCCCTTTGTAAATACAGATAATCTGTTCTTCCTACAGGTGGTCTGAGTATGGGAAGAAACAAGATGGCCTAGAAATAACACTAAACTACCTGAGTGATACAGAAAGAAATATCCCTAAGCAGGGAATAGGCTGAACACTAGGGTATAGAGAACTGGGGTAAGGGTAGGTTTTGCTCTAATCAGAATGATTATTTCTAAGATTTGGGGTTGGAATTATGGATGGAAAGGAAAGACCTTTGGCCCACTCTGGCTTATGCCACTTGGTGAGGCAAGAAGAGGCCCAGCTTCTGGTCTCAGTCAACAATGACAGCTTGCTTTGCATCACTCTACCCTCCACATGGGTATTTCTGTCAGGAACCATGCAGGGGAGTGTGGCTGGGCACCACAGAGAATAAGCATTTCCGTGTTCCTGGTCAAAGGTCATCATCATACCCTCATATTTTTACCCCAATGTGCTATTCCTGACAATGATGTCTATTGTTCTTGTGCCCCTGGAGCTTGCTTAGCACAGTGGTTTGGCATACGAGGGGACCCCCCCAAAACCAGAATTTATTTATTAAAATATTGTGTATTTTTACATGTTTAAACTTCAGTCATCTTTAAAGTCCTCTCCATTTAATGCAATACACCTACTGAGATGCTTTTTCCACTGCTCAAAACAGTTTTTGAACTCATCAATTTTGATGCCTTTTAGTGCTTCTGCTGTTTTTTTTGTTTCATCTCTTCCACATCAGCAAAACATTTCCCTTTGAGGACTTTTTTCACCCAGGGAAACAAACAATAGTCACTCGGGGCAAGATGGGGTGAATAGGGAGGGTGGGGCATAGGGGCTATCGCATTTTGGGTCAAAAACTGCTGAACATGGCCAGGCTCAATGGCTCAGCCTATAATCCCAGCACTTTGGTAGGCCGAGAGAAGTGGACTATCTGAGCCCGCAGGTTCGAGACCAGCCTGGGCAACTTGGCAAGACCTTGTCTCTACAATATATAAAAAACAAAACAAACAAACAAACAAAACTGCTGAACATTCAGCATGGTGTGGAGAGGTGCATCACAAACCACCCATCATGAAATGGACAAACATGTTGAAAGAATCTCCAAAAAAAAATTTCTTCTGAAGCTGAACACAGCCTCTCACTACAATGCTAGTTGGTACACTGATGCTGATGGGTTTCTAGAACACTTACCTAGCAGAAGAAGCCTGTACTACAAGGGGCCCACCCTCCAAAAGATAATTCTGGGTTTGTTTTTGGGCGGGGTCCCCTTTCCTGTGTAGCACACAGCAAGTAATACAAAGGGAGTGAGTAAGTGAGAGAGTGAAAGAGAGGCAAATAGAGGAAGGGAAGGAGGAACGGAGGAAAGGATGGATGGAGGGTTAAGTGCAGAATAAAATTCACTACCTCAGGGACATGCTTTGTGAACATGACAGTCACTCTTTCAGCAGATACTCACGCAGTGTTGACTGGAGACCTTCCTTCCATATGCCCTGTCCACCCTGTTCTGGGGACCTCAGGAGACCCAACTGCATACACTGCATCAACAGGGCACCCTTGCACCGGGCATCCAGTTAGATTCAGTCACTAGGGGGCACCAGCAGGAGATCAATGGAGGGAGAGGAGGGAGATCAGATAATTTACTTGTCCCCAGCTCCATCTCTAAGGGATTGCCGTGGGCAGGCTGCAGCCCCTGAATTAAGCAGCCCTGTTCACACAGCACTCTGTGTCTCTGGGTTGCAGCAGCCCCTCCCCCACTCAACCTTCAGACCTAGAGGGATAATGGTTTCCCACTCTTGCTAATTCAGGGTGCTACACCATACCCTCTGGTTCTCTACATCCTGCCCTCACCTTTGTAAGTCATCCTTTTTGTAAACTTTGAATCATCTCTCTTTGAGTACACCATTTGCTTTCTGCCAGGGCCCCACTAATAAAAGCACCACCCACGTGCAAAGCACTATACTAATCTCTGGGGGTCCAATACAGATTAGACGCAGATCCTCTTGTAGTGGGTGACAGGCATTGTAGTAGAATGACAGGCACATTCTTATGCAGGCTGGTGTGTGCAATGCGGGAGCTACACCACAGGCTCGTGATTTCCAAAACCAGTTCCTGAAAATGAAGCTGGGATCTGCCTCTCAGCAAAATGGCAGAAAGCACCTACCGTGCACTGCAGAAAATTCAGAGATAATGCTCACAGAGCCCATCTTGCTGAGTATTTTTTTTTTTTTTACTGGTCCCTGGAAGAGTGAGGAATGGTTTGTCTGAGACTTCCCATTTGGAGCTGCAGAAACAAAAGCCAGTTCAACATGAAACCTAGATATTCAACTGACTCTCCCACAAGTTCACCACAGCCTGTTTAATTCGAGTTTTTAGCTGCTGGTTATTCTTACGTCTATTCATTCTTTCCCTGATATTTGCTAATTTCTCAGCAATTTCTTAATTTTTTTGACTTAAGACATATCACAGTACTTCTTTTTTGTACACAAGTAGAGATTTGTTTTTCTTATGTGACAAGAAGGCTAGAGATAGGCTATTGCTGGTGTGGTTTCAGCTGCTCAAAAGTGTTATCAAGATGCAATTTCCTCCTATACCAGCAAGTCAGCTTTTGGTCTCATGCTTCCTCCCTCATGGTCACAAGACAACAGCCACACCCCAGGCATCGTGGATAAATTCAAAAAGAGGAGATAGGTGAGTTCTCCTCTTCTACCTATACCTTTCTTCAGGAGAGCAAAGATGTTTTCAGACGCCCCAAGCATACTTACTCTTACATCTCATTGACCAGAAGTACAGAAGTAACGATTAGCAGTCTTGATCACCTTGAACTGCAAGCAATTCTGGGAAATTGAGCTCTATTCTTCATTTTTTAATCTAGTTTTTTAATCTAGTTACCTTCTTTTCCTGCTGTTACACAGTTTTATCTCCCCTCCCCCCCAGCTCAAACAATCTCTTTTTAACTGCTCAGGAAGTCACTTTTTCAGCTCACCAAAGAGACATTTCATGCTATTTTCCCAGAAGAAAAACTCGCACTGGTCACTATTTGTTTCAACTTTCCTTTTTATTGGGAGATAATGGTATGCCCCAGTATGCTGATATCAACAGCAAAAGCTTTAGCTGTAACAATCCTACGTAAAATAAAAGGAAGGCCGAGGTGAGAGGATCGCTTGAGGCCCTGAATTCGAGACCAGCCTGGGCAACACAGTGAGACCCCTTTCTCTACAAAAACAATTAAAAATTAGCCAGATGTGGTGGCACACTTGTAGTCCCAGCTACTTGGGAGGCTGATCCAGGAGGCTCACTTGAGTCCAGGAGTTCAAGGCTGTAGTGAGCTATGATCACTGATGACACCACACCACTGCACTCCAGCCAACCTGGGTGACAGACGCAGACCTTGTCTCTGACAAAAAAGAAAAAAGAAAGAAAGAGAAAGGAAACATATGCTAGTATAAAAGCTAGTAGCAATACAAGGCCTGAAGGAGCTAAACTCTAACTTGAACAGGTCGTCAGATAGGTAGCAACAAAAGACTCACAATTTTAAAAAATATGATGGAGGGTAGCTCTGCAGGTCAGACAGGATGCAGAAACCATGGCACAGGGGAGTGAGAGGACCACCTGCTCTGGAACTGGCACCCACTTGTCATATGCCATCTTATACAGTTCTTAAATGCCAAACTAACTGACACCTGTGGGAGGCAGTGTGTACTAAAAATCAAGAGTCAAGTATCTGGAGCCATACCTTGGTGCTGCTACCACTCCTGGCTCCATGATCTTGGGCAAGTTCCTTGGGCAAGTTTCTTCAGCTTCCTTGCGTATAAATGGAGATCATAACAGCACCTACCTCACAGGTGGTGAAGATTTAATGAAGTGTAAACAGTGTATGGCTCACAATAAACACTCTATAAATATTGTGCATAAGTTGTTATTGTTGTAGCAGTTTTGTATTGTTGTCGTTGTTATGGTTATTATTATATTTGAAACTTGGAGTGGCTTTGACATCAGTGGTGCTGAGAGGCCACTATAGAAGACTGAGTGTGATGACCAGGTGGCAGTTCCTCCTCTCCACTGACAAGCTGGGTGAATCCAAGTAAGTCATTTTTTCCCTCTCAGTCCTCAGCTATCCATGTTGGTACTGGACTCCTTGTAGCTCTGTAATTCTATCCCCAAAGTTTAGCCTCAATGTTTCTCTTGAACTATTCATCCACAGTGAGGCATCCCGCTTATACTATCCAGATCCTACCGACTACAGAACAAGGACAAGTCTGTTGTAAATGAGGAATCTCAGAGTACAGAGTCCACTCTCGGGGGAAACTGGGCACCCACCTTAGTTACAGAACTCAGCTTGGTTCCTTTTAACATAAACATCCCACCTCAATCTTCACTCCACCCATTTCACTTCCAGGAAAATTACCCTCTCAGTCTCCATATATTTACACAGTTACAATATATGAGCACCTGTAATGTACCAAGAACTTTTTATGCATTATTATTATTATTATTATTTCATGAAAGTCTCACTGTGTCCCAGGCTCCATGTTCAAGTGCAGTGGCATGGATGGTCATGACTACTGCAGCCTTGACCTGCTTGGGCTCAGGCAGTCCTTCTGCCTCAGCCTCCCAAGTAGCTGGGACTACATGCAAAGTCACGCCCAGCTAATTTGTTTTTATTTTTAGTTTAGAGTTTCACTCCATCACCCAGGCTGGAGTACAGTGGCACGCTCACAGCCACCCCAGCATTGACCAGCTGGGCTGTGGCGATCCTTCTGCCTCAGCCTTCCAAGTAGCCAAAACTTCAGGTGCACACTACCACGCCCAGCCAATTTTTGATTTATTGTAGAGATGAGGTCTCGCCAAGTTGCCCGGGGTGGTCTAGAACCCAAAGGCTCAGGCAATCCACTCACCTCAACCTCCCAAAATGCTGGGATTACAGGCTGAGCCACCAAGCCCAGCCAGCTAATTTTTTTATTTATTGCTGAGGTGAGGTCTTACTACATTGCGCAGGCTGGTCTCAAACTCCTGGGCTCAGGCAGTCCTCTCACCTCAGCCTCCCAAAGTGCTGGGATTACAGGCATGAGCCACTACACCTGGTTCTATATGCATTATTGACAATATTTTCAATGTGGCTAAATAGCATTGTCATGTTATTGATTGCTAAACAATGGATGAGAAAGTTAAAATGAGAATATCCAAGATCACACAGCAAAAACCATAGGCTGGTTTTAAAAATAAGGTCTTTTTAAAATTCTGTCCCACAACTTCTGAGTGTCAGCCAAAGCAACTCTGATTAGAGTCCCTGAAATAATGCTCTAGAATAAAGCATCTTTCCCCTTCTTGGGCCAGTTGCCATCAGTGAACTCTCACCTGTAGATTCAGCACCACCTCATGCTCTAAAGCTAGTGCTGTTTCTGGACTTAGTGAATTTGAGGAGTCTGGAAGACAAGCACTTAATGCCTAGCACCAAACCAGTTCAGTCTCTGGTCTCTGTGTATGTGTGTCCTAATTTTACCTACTGGCCACTCCCCTTGTTACCAATACCTGCCTCAGGGACCGGGCCCCTATATCTACTCTTCAGGAGTCCAAATATAATAATTCCATTTTTTTTCCTTTCTCCATAAGTGGCCACCATCTTGCAGATGTCTGCCCTTCACTAACCTCAAGCTCTCCTGCTTCTTTCTCTACGTGTCCACTTACTGATTGATTCCTGGTATGAGCCAGCCCTATGTTTCCTTTTTCCTTCTCCGGAACCTAAACATATTCTGTTCACTCATCCCTGTTTGCCACCTAGACACAGCTGACCCATCTCTGATGACTGATTACTTCACACCAATTAACAAGGCAAACCTTTACCATTAACATCTCAAGTTAGGTTACAATTTCCAACTAAAATATACTTATAGGTGAGGGCTCCATAGCTCAGGGGTAATAGCTCTGGTCTTGTAAAATGTATCTATTCCTTCTTCTAGCCACAGATGAGGTATGGCTTATTGGATTCTAAATACCAGAGTAGACTATCCACCTCAACGGGTGCCAGATATTTCCCTCAAGGTGTATGTTCTGTGAAGGGTGGAACATCACACCAGAGAAGAGCTAAGCCAATAAGTAGAAGGAAGAAATGATCGACACTGAGGAAATTGAGAAGTTATGGATTTAGACAGGCCTGGGTTAGAATCCTGTCCTCATCTCTTTCCAGCCCACTGAGGTGGCATTTAAATACTTGCTCCCTCTCCCAACTTCTGAGTATGTATCCAAAAGAACTGAAATCAGGATCTTGAAGAGATATCTGCATTTCTGTATTCACTGCTGCATTACTTCCAATGACCAAGATATGGAAACAACCTAAATGTTCATGAATGGATGAATAGATAAAGAAAATGTTGGTATATACATACAATGGACACAGAAAGACAAATGATTCCACGTATATGAGGAATTGAAAGTGGTCAAACTCACAGAAATAGAGAGTAGAAAGTAGTTGCCAGGGTTCAGGGACTAGAGAAATGGTGTGTTATTTAATAGGTTCTAAGTTTTAGTTATGCAAAATGAAAAAAGTTCCAGAGATCCTCTGTATAACCTAGTACCTATGGTTAACAATACTTTATTGTGCATTTAAAACATTTATTAAGAGAGTAGACCTCTTGTTAAATGTTCTTACTACAGAAAGGGGGGCACAAGAAAACTTCTGGAAGTGATGGATATGTTTAATATTTTTAATGTGGTGATGGTTTCACAGGTATATGCATATGTCCAAACTCATTACACTGTATACATTAAATATGTGTGGTTTTTGTAATAAATAAACAAAAATATAGCTTCAAATTTTTTTAGTTTCTTCCCATCAAGAGGTGGATATAGGTCAGGCATGGTGGTTCATGCCTGCAATCCCAGCACTTTGGGAGGCCGAGGTGGGAAGATTGCTTGAGCCCAAGAGTTTGAGACCAGCCTGGGCAACATAGCAAGACCTTATCTCTACAAAAATAAAAATAAGAAAAAGTTAGTTGAGCATGCTGGTATGTACCTGTAGTCCCAGCTACTTGGGAGGCTGAGATAGAAGGACTGCCTGAGCCTAGAGGTTGAGTCTACAGAGAACTGTAATTGTGCCACTGCACTCCAGCTTGGGTGATAGAGTGAGACCCCCCCAACTAAAAAAAGAAAAAAAAAAACAAGACCTCTACTATTAAAAAAAGAGGCTATATATTTTCTGGACTCTGTGACTGCTTAATCAATAGAATGCAGCCGAAGTGAGGCTATACCGGTGTCCAGGCCCAGGCCTTGAGAAATTATCTTCTACCTTCTATGTCTTAAGATGCTGAATATTGGTTCCCAGCCACTATGCTGTGAAGAAGACCAAGCCACCCCACAGAGAGGCCCCTATGGAGAGAAACCAAAAGCCAACACTCGCTTGCCAGCTGTGTGGGTGAGGCATGCTGGAATGAGATCATCCAGTCCCAGCAGAGCTGCTCCTGCAGACACCCACAGAGCTGAGAAGAACTGGTCCCACCAAACCCTGCCCAAATTGCAGATATATAGACAAAATAAAAGAATGTTGTGTTATTTCAAGCTACTAAGTTGGTGGTGGTTTTTTATGCAGCAATAGATAACTGGAACACCAGTGGCCAAGTCCTTTAAAATTTATTGGGTTTCATATCCTTGAGTATAAAATGAGGATAGGCCAGGTATGGTGGCTCCTGCCTATAATGCCAGCACTTTGGTAGGCTGAGGTAGGAGGATCACTTGAGGCCAAAAGTTCTAGACCAGCCTGGAAAACAGCAAGATTCCTGTCTCTTAAAAAAATTAAAAATTAGCTGGTTATGGTGGCACGTCCCTATAGTCCTAGCTTCTCAGGAGGCTGAGGTGGGAGGATCACCTGAGCCCAGGAGATTGAGGCTGCAGTGAGCTATGATTGCACCACTGCACGCCAGCCTGGGTAACAGAGCAAGAACCTTGTCTCTAAGGAAAAAAATGAGAGAAATAATAATACTTAATTTATAGGACTTATCACAAAGATTAAGTGAGACACTAAACAGGAACTTACCTCAGAGTTTATAATGAGGATTAAATGAGGTAGTGGACTTGGGGTGCCTAGCCTATATCTAGCACGCGGAGTGGCTCAAATCACAATTCCTAGA
Source organism: Cephalopachus bancanus (assembly GCA_027257055.1). Classification (NCBI taxonomy): domain Eukaryota; kingdom Metazoa; phylum Chordata; class Mammalia; order Primates; family Tarsiidae; genus Cephalopachus; species Cephalopachus bancanus. Next base: position 1,997,544 of record JAPVLO010000104.1, read on the forward strand.
AGCCAATTCTGAGACTAGGATTCATGTAGACTCAAACATTAGGAGGTGCTCCCAGGGGGGCCCATTAAGAGGATGGAGCAAACGGGCATGGAAGGGGTACAATTCAGGGTCAAGTTCATAGAAAGGGGTTGCAGGAGATTTCCGGAGTGTGAGTTATACCTATATCAAGGGAACTAGGTTTCCATTCTCTGGAACACATCAGTCCTCAGTTAAGGGCCACCCCTTGGGAAAGTAAATGCCCAGGCACCTCTGCCTCTGTGTGTGGCAGAGCATACTCCGGGACTCTGGAGAAGTTAGCCAGAGTAGTAACTGAACAAGAGCTGCAGGTGATGGCTTGGGAAGTGAAAGCACACCAAAGTTCCAGGCACTGCCCCTTTTGTGCCCCTACACACACACACACACACACACACACACACACACACACACACCCCATTACAAAGCTCTTCAAGGTAATCTGGGTGGAACACAGATATTGTTCACGACACAGAGGCACTCAAAAATACTAGTTCTCAGGAGGATGTACCTCGCCCCAGTCCTCATGAGGAAAGTCAAACTGAATGAATTAGTAGACATTCTCCACGAGAAGACTTATACCAGTAGAACAGGGAGCAGTAAATAAAAGCAACAGATTAGTGCAATATTACTAAATCCCATCATTTAGGTTCTCACCTGCCAGATTTAATAAATGAGATCTATCTCTTCTTGGTGGATGCACCAGCATAAGTGCCATCTAAATCAGGCCTGCAGAGAATCCAGTGACCTGATGGATATCTATCTTTTAGCACAATGGCGGTATACATGGAGGATTTGGAGGGGTTTGTGCCAGAAATCAGAGAATGCAATGTTTGTCTTGAATTAACTAATTTTTATAATCAATGTCCTGTGAGTGATACGCTCTTGCCAAAGTAGATTTGTGGCCTGCCTGAAGGACCAATTATGTTCCAATTTATACAGTAAATCTACTTGGTAATATGAGGTGTTACCGCAATTTTAGCACATCGGTAAAGATGGAAACCAATTGATTTTCTTTAGCATTTGGCAATAAACTCTGTAAATAAACAAGGAAACACAAGGTTTCCAGGGCCAGGCCACCCCTTTTCTTCAACCTTTTCTACCTCATGGCTGCCGACTGAGGGCAGTATTTGTTCCCCTAGAGATTCCACTCTGATACAAGCCCTGGGTGTCTCACACTAGGCCACAAACTCACTTGAATTGCTGAGAAGAGTGGGGTTTTCTTTAGGGCAGTCCTGTTGCTTGGTCGATGGGCTGGAACTGAGGTTTACAGTTGTGTCAGGCTTTGCCACACACATTATTTCATCTAGAAAAGTAGGTTGGGCAGTTATTAGCATTCTTGCTTTATAAATAAGGAAACTGAGACTCGAGTTGACCAGTTCTAGAAAACAGCCTGGAAAACAGCAAGATCAAGACTTATACCTGTTCTACTGGTATAAGTCTTCTTGTGGAGAATGTCTACTAATTCATTCAGTTTGACTTTCCTCATGAAGACCTGGGGCAAGGTACAGCCTCCTGAGAACTAGTATTTTTGAGTGCCTCTGTGTAGTGAACTATATCTGTGTTCCACCCAGATCACCTTGAAGAGCTCTGTAATGGTGTGTGTGTGTGTGTGTGTGTGTGTGTGTGTGTGTGTGTGTGTGTAGGGGTGCAATGGAGGCAGTGCCTGGAACTTTGGACTTTGGTGTGCTTTTACTACCCAAGCCATCATCTGCAGCTCTTGTTCGGGTACTGCCCTGGCTACCTTCTCCAGAGCCCTGGAGTCTGCTCTGCCACACACAGACTTGCCAAGGATAGAGCTAAGATTCAAATTCTAGGTCTTCCGACCATAAATCCTCACTTTTGTCTACGAAACCATGAAGTAATGTAATGATTTAATCTCTCTGTAAATCTTCCTCTGTCTTCTGAGAAGATGAGAATGTCAAGTCACAAGAATTAAGACAAGTGGAGGTGGGGGTTGCCAAGTAGAGAAAGGGGAGACAATATTGGGCAGGGAGAACATGTGCAAAACCAGGTTAGCTTAAGCAGGCTTGGGGAGATTTCTGTTTTTCACTTGAGATGGAGAAAACTGGAAAGAGCATCACTCCCACACTCACAAATAATAATAACAATAGCCAGACACACAGCACATCCAAAACTTTTCTTGAAAGCACCATGGAGTTGAGGTAACAGAACAACTTTCTGAGGAAAGACAAGTGCCTTCAAGAAGAGATGAGTCATGGGACCTTGCTTATCTGGCAGCAGATGCCGTCAACCATGCGAAGATTTCAGCCAAAGTTCTTAACAAGCAAAATAAAGGCCAAGTGTGGGTTAGTGAGAGTATATAGAACCCCTGGGGGAAAGCAGACATGCAGGAAATCCACAACCACTCACAGGTTATTCTTCATAGACCACCCTGGGTATCCTTAATGCACTGCCTTTGAGGGAATAAAACAGAAAAGAGTCCTCTGCTCTTGGGGGGAGGGCAAGAACTGCTCTCAGAGAGGGGACAAAGCACCGATTACATCACCACCCTGAGGCCCAGGATACAGTACCTGTCTAATACAGTCGAACTAGCATGACATGACCGAGAATGTCTCTTCAGCACCACACCACCTTCCACAATCAGGCTAACAAGCAACAAGTAACAAATAATAGTCAACGATTGTTGAGAGAGTTACAGGGGCATGGAGAGAGACTCTCTCTGAGGCATAACTTAAAGAAAAGACCAAAGCCTGAGGATAGAGAAGACATTAAGAAAAACTCTCTATAAACCAACCCCCACCTAAACAACAAGGCAATGCTAGAGGAATGTTGAGTCTTCAATGCACTGAGACCAACCATGACAACAAATTTCAAACCCAGTTTACTAAAATCCTAGCAGAAAGAAAGGTGAGTCCATATCCAGGCCACAAAAACTATTTATAGTCACTACTATCCTGCACAAGATGTCCAGCTTTAAAACAAAATTACAAGGAATATGAAAAAGAAAGAAGAAAACAACACTGTCAAACAAACAAACAAAAAAATACCTAACCATATCATATTAAAACTGGTAGAAACATAAGACAAGTTTTTTAAAATTTTAAGAAATTCTGGGAGAAAATACACATCACATATCACAGAAACAAAGAACAGAGTACTGTATGTTCTCACTCATAAGCAGACCCTGAACGTTTACCATAATATTATAAGAAAGGAATTGGCAGTAGCCGGATACTGCCAGGGTGCAGGGGTGGGGGGGGAGGTGGGGCTACAACATCAATAAGGGTACCTATCTCAAACCAGGCAAAGTGGGGACCAAAGGGAGGCCCAAATTTTACCTGTACGATGTCCACTAGTATACTTAATCCTGAATTGTACCCCACATCTTTAAAATTATATATAAACTGGGCTCGGTAGCTCAGCCTGTAATCCCGCACTTTGGGAGGTTGAGGTGAGTGGATTGCCTGAGCCCGTGGGTTCGAGACCCGCCTGGGCAACTTGACAAGACCTCATCTCTACAATAAATCAAAAAAATTAGCTGGGTGTGGTAGCGCGCGCCTGTAGTTTCAGCTACTTGGAAGGCTGAGGCGGAAAGATCACCAGAGCCCAGCAGGTCGAGGCTGCAGTGGCCAGCAGCGGCCACTGCACTCCAGTCTGGGTGACAGAGTGAGACTCCAACTCAAAAAACAAAACAAAACAAAAATAAATAAATAAAAAATAAAATAATATATATATATAAAAGAAATTTTGGAGAAAAAAATACATTACACACAAAGAAACAAAGATAAAAATTACAAGAGACTTCTTCTCAGAAACCAAGCAAGTCAGGAGACAGTGAAGTGAGATATTTAAAGAACTAAAAGAAAGAACTGATTTTTTTTCTACACATGGGATCTTACTATGTTGCTCTGGCTGGTCTTAAACTACTAATCTCAAACTATCCTCCCACTTTGGCTTCCCAAAATGCTGGGATTACAGGCATAATCTACTGCACTTGACCCCTGGAAAAGAAAACTGTTAACTAAAATCTATAGCTTGAAAAATTACCTTTCAAAAATGAAGGACAAATACTTTCTCAGACAAAGACTGAGATAATTTATTTACAGCAGACATGCACTACAAGAAATATTAAAGAAAAATTTTCAAGCAAAAAAAATATGACACCAGAGAGAAACTTGGATCCAAACAAAGAGATGACAAGAATTTGAAATGAAATAAATGAATGTCAAAAGAAAATTTGTTTTTTTATTATTTTTAATGGCTCTTAAAAAATAACTGATTATCTAAAACAAAAACTATTAGCAATATATTGTGTATTTATATCATATGTAAAAGTTAAATATATAACAACAATAGCACAAAGAATGAAAGAGAAGAATTGGGAATATATTCATAAAGCTACAAGGTCCTGACACTACACACAAAGAGGTATATTATTTGAAAATTGACTCTGATTAATTACAAATGTATAATTTTGTATATTGTAAACCTATTGACAGCTACTAAAGTATTTTAAAAGGAATACAAATAAGCCAATAGTGCCAATAAAATTGATCATAAGACATACTTAGTTATCCCAACAAGGTAGAAAAGCATGAAAAAAGAAAAAGAATAGAAGAAAAAAATAGAAAACAGCTATCTAGATGGTAGATTTTAAATCAACTATATTAATAGCCACACCAATTATAAATAGTCTAAACTCACCCACTAAAATACAGAGATTGTCTAGTTATACAAATGAGAACAACTATAAGCAAAAACTAGTTAAACTGAAAGGAATAATAGACAAATTCACAATTAAAATGGAAGGTGTCTGCACCCTTTATAAGTAGAACAAAAAGAAAGAAAATCAACCTATCACTATCAATGACACTTAAGCTAATTTACAGGATAGTCCCCTCAACAAAAGCAAAGAACACATTATTTTCAAATGAATACAGAACATTCACTAAGACAGACCATGTATTGGACCATAGGGGGAAAAAAATTAAAAACCTTAACAAATTTAAAAGATATCTCTAATCATAGTTGAATTTGTTAAGGAGGGATTCCAGAAAAAGGTTACTAGAAACCTTAGGATGCCAGGCTGGAAAGGGAGCCCAGTGGGCTTCTAGGACTATGCTGGTTCAAAGCATGCATTGCACATGCAGATAAAAGCAGGTAAAAAGTTTTGAAATTATTCTAATGTTAATACACACAGTAGGAAAGATATTTTCAGTTGTCACATTTCACCTCATCTAGCAGGAAGTACTTATACTTTATCTTGACTTGAGATGCATACAAAAAGTCTAGTCATAGTGAAAGATGGATAGATGTCTGCAGATCTAAATTCAGGGCCTCCCGCTCACCAGGTTGGACTGTTTCCTTTCCTCCTTCAAACCACACAGTGCAAACAATACAGCAAGATGATTCAGTCCTCAGGCTTTAAGGATGTAGATTGCTGGGTGAAATCCAAGCTCTGTTGCTCATTAGCTATGTAGCCATGGATATAAGTATAATATTTCTAACTTCATTTGCTCATGTATCTAATGGGGATAGCAACTGTATCCATCTCCAATGGTTTTGTGACAATTAATGGAGACAACGTATAAAAGTACTTAGCACTGGCTCCATAAACCATAGTAAACACTCAACAAAGATGGTTATTATCTATCCACCATTATTATAGATAGTTATGCTCTATCCACCATTATTATAGAGAGATAGTAACTATCTGTCCACCATTATTATCCCTTATTTTTATTCCCAGGAAAGAAATTCTCCAGGGAAGCACTTCCTAAGGCTAAAACACTTGTGTTGTTTAAATGTTTTTTTTGTTTTGTTTTGTTTTTTGAGTTGGAGTCTCACTCTGTCACCCAGACTGGAGTGCAGTGGCCTCTCCCGGCCACCGCAGCCTTGACCTGCTGGGCTCCGGTGATCCTTCTGCCTCAGCCTTCCATAGTAGCTGGAACTACAGGCGCGCACTACCACGCCCGGTTAATTTTTCATTTATTGTAGAGATGAGGTCTCGCCAAGTTGCCTGGGCGGGTCTCGAACCCGCGGGCTCAGGCAATCCACTCACCTCAGCCTCCCAATGGCGCAGGATCACAGGCTGAGCCAATGAGCCCGGCTTGTTTAAGTGTTTATTTTACTTACATTTGAAACCTGGCAAGAGGCATGAAATCTGTAGGTGGGAAAAATTCAGTCTACTGTGGTTTCCCATTTCCTCCCTGGGAAGGTCTGGAGGGCAATACAAAGCTCAAATGTGGGTTTTTCTTACAGACTTTCTCGCAGGGAAGATCCCGTGCCAAAGCCCCTAGGTTGTTTTCCCTACCTGATCTTTGGTGCTTAGAACTCCTTTAACTGGAACCAAACCATGTCATTCCACAACAGAAATATGGCTTAAAGTACATATAGTACTGGTATGGGTGATATAGTCTATTGCATGCCTATCAAGGTAGAAAATTAGGAATTAGGGGATGCCTTGAGTGGGGAAGTAATGCATTCCAAAGGTCCCTGAGCCCAAAGCAAAGAGTAAATGAATAAACCAAAAGGACCATGGAGGACACACAGACTAGAGGTCTCCAAATACCAGGCCTCAGACCCATTCATTAGAATCATCTAAAGAGTTTATCCAAAAAAAGAGATTCCTAAGTTTCACTCTAGAACTTCCAAATCTGAACCAGTTGGGGTGGGACAATAGAACAAGCAGGAAGAGCCAGATGTGTGACTCAAGCACCAATACCAACCTTGGTCTCTATGGAAGAGGAAACTGAACCCCAAACAGTGAAGAAATTTTACCCAAGCCCATTTCACAGCTGTTTTCACAGGCTTCGCTCAGCTGTGATTGTGAGATGTGAACAGGCAACTTGAACGGCCCCTTTCAATTTGCCATTCATGGTCCATTGTCTTAGTCCATTTTTCTGCTGCTATAACAGGATACCACAGATTGGGTGATTTGTAAAGAAAAAAATTTATTTCTCACAGTTCTGGAGACTGAGAAGTCCAATGCCAAGATGTCAGTATCTGGTGAGGGCCTTCGTACCTTCCCATGGCAGAAGGAAGAAGAGCAACTGAGTGGAGAGACAGAGAGAGAGAGAAAAAGGGAGGCTGAACTCCTGCAGTAACTAATTCATTCCCATGATAATGGCATTAATCACCTTGTAAAGGTCGCACCTCTTAATACTGTCACAGTGGCAATTAAATTTCAACATAAGTTTTGGAGGAAACATTCAAACCATAACGCCCACAAGCATTTAACAAGTATGAATGGTATGGCTTTCTATAATCCTTGTATCTCAATGCTCCCTGTGGTGACACTGCTTAAGATGGCTGAGCTAAGCCCAGACTCTTCTGGAAGTTCAACTTCTTGTGTGCACCTTCAAATTTTCTCTGAACAGTAAAACTATCATGGGTGGAAATGTCATATTTGGTCAAACAGCTGGCAGTCATGACTGAAGCAGCACACACTAACAAGAGGATTTAGCAAGGGGCCAAACTGGATCTAAAGGGAACACAGTGACCTCTAACCAACAAGAAAACACAGCCCAATCAACCAAGGAAATCGATAGGGTGAAAATGGCCTGCTCAGGAAAATCAATAGGGTGCAAAGCAGCTGCATTCAAGCCCTGTAGCCTTGCAACTCTCCCTGGCTCTGAAGTTGTGTCACATCATTCTTGCTTCCCAAAGACAGCTCCTCACCCCCACTTTAACCTGCTCTCCAGCCCCCCAGCATCTGCCGATTTACCCAAATGCATACTCTGTCCCCGAAATGCCCCAAAGCTTGTCACCACATGAAAATGTCCTTTCCTCCACAGGCACCACTTTGGCCCAGGACTTTATCATTTCACATCTGGATTATTTTCAGAAACTGCCCCTTCTGTCTCCCTCTGTCCTTGGTACACGTAGAAGCAAAGCTCGGAATAACTTGGCTCCTCGTTTCCCATTACTCCCTGATATGAATCCTCTGTCAACCAGGCAGGTCTCCTCACTATCGCTCCTGGAAACTCAAAGCTTTTGTTAAGGCTGTTCCTTAGAATGCCTGCTCTCTTCCTCCCCCTGCATGTTCAGATCTTCCACCCCTTAGGGTGGAGTTAAAGTGCCCTTTCTCTCCTAGGCCTTCCTGGAATACCAGCAGTCTCCAGAGATCTCTCAGCACCTGTAGAACGACTCATCTGCAGCCCTCCTTCCTACAGGAAGCACATGCCCACTTTCACAGTTACAAGACTGGGATTGGCAGATGAGGGCTAGTATCCTTAACAATATTCTAAAACTCCTAGAGGAAGGCAGCATCTAGTGCTCTGGGTTGAGAGTTCTTGATTCCTGTACAAGTCCTGCCTCCAGTTACTCTGGGTCCTTGGGCAAGTGAACGAACCTGTCAGAGCTTTAGTAAAGAAAATGGGATCGTATTATGGAAGATATCCCTAAGGTTCCTTGTCATTCTAAAATTCTAGACTTCTAAGGCAAGGATTGTGTCTACTTAATATTCCCTGAAATATTTAGCAATTTGCCCTTACTTTTCTTTAACTCCTTAAGATTTTCTTTCCTCATTTATAGAATGGGATTGATAATACTTTCCTCATAGAATGTTGAAGAGGCTTTTTTAGAAAAGTATACACACACACACACACACACACACACACACACACACACACACTCACAGCTTATAAAACACTTAGCACAATCCTGGCACAAAGTAAGGGCTTAATAAATCTCTATTGTTATTGTCAAAGAAATAGAAGGAGCATATTAAATATCTGTTGAATGAATGAATAAACAGTACCTTTTAAAAACAACTGCTCATTGAAGCAAAAAAGAAATCTCAAGTAACAATTAATTGCTATTCAAAGCATAGGGTATGTCAACTTTCCTTTAAAAATAGAAATTATTTTCCTTTCCTTTCCCTGGGCTAGAAATTCTCATTTACAACTGGCCTTCTGCATCATTTTGAAAGCAAGAGTTCAGAGCTGCATTTCCAGCTAGCCATGCTGGCTGGTGAGTCTCCCAGGGAAACCAGGAAAAGATGTCTGTCCTTGTGTACGCAAGATGGAACCCTCAAAAGTCAAAAGCCACTACTTCTCCTGAATACGAAGACCAAATGTCCCATTTAAAGGACCTACAGTCGCTATAACCTGAGACAGAAAGATGGCATTCCTTGAGAATAAAATGAGGTGAATACTGCAATTTAAAGGCCCCTGATGTCTGGCTGACAAAGTGTCAGAATGTCACAGAACTCACTGAGTAAATCTTTTTTCTTTCTTTCTTTTTTTTTTTTTTGGTCTTGTTTTATGGAATTTATTTGTTTATTTATTTTTAATTTTTTTAATCAATATTTTTTATTATGATATTGTGGGGTACAGTTAAGTGTTAGGTATACAAATATGCTTCATTCAGGCACCCTTGTTGATAAGAGGTGTCTCCCCGTAAATCTTTTTTCTTGTTATCAGACCCACTTGATATTTTTCAGAGTCAGAAGATGGAGAAATCTCATTCACTTGGTACAAAGCAGAGGAAGAGTGCCCTGAGGTAGGCCTCTGGGGATGAGAGCACACCTTTGCTAACCAGCTGGGAGGAAGAGAAGGTCTCCAGCTGAAGGACTGGGGAATTTCAAGAGAAACCAAGGTAAGACCAGTTGTCCTAGTGACCAAGGGCAAGACTGACTTGCCATAAAAAAGTACTCAAGGAAACAGAGATAAGCTACCTGAAACAACTAGAAAGCCATAATACATAACATTCTAGAATTCAAACAACCCAGGGTAGGTTTGGAGAGAGTGGTAATGTCCTCCTTAGAAATACATCAACCTATTAAGTCCATAGGAGAAATTGATTCATGCAATAGACATTTTTACTACTACTTATAATTCCAGACTTTTAGAATTTTGCTTCAAGTTCCACAAACACACTCGCACGTGCGCACACACACACACACACAAACACACACACATGCACACACACCACATGCTTCCTCTCCTTTGATGGAATTCCACTGGGGCTGGGAGGCAGATATGAGTGAAAGATGTACAGAGTGATTTAAAAGGAAACACTTTCAAAACTGCATCACTCAGTAGGTTAAAGAAGAACAAATAGTCAAACCAACCTGTAAAGGAACTATCACAGTATTTCTCTAATTTTCCTAATGAGCAGTATGCACCCCTCATTCCACAGGGCACACATCACTCCTGACCTCTGTCTAATTCATCCCAGACCCTTTGTAGCCACGACGCCTTCCTTCATTTACTCAGGACCACAGGGAAGGTAGTAAGTATCAACACAAACTTCCTGAAGTCTCCCTTTTAGAGGTCAGACAGCGTGATATCTGAAGATAAGGTTAACCATCATTCTGTTGTTTTTTAATTACCTTGTGTTTTTATAGGGTATGTGTACGATATCAGATATACAAAGCACATGTGGAAATGTGACCAAAATTATTTGGTGAGGAGGCAGAAAATGCTGAAATCTACAGAGATTGAGTGGGAAAGAGAAGAAAATGTTTTAAAGGAAGTCACACAGCAGAAAAAGTATTAAGTTTAGGGACAGAAGATGGAAATACATCATTGCTCTTGCCTCTTACCAATGGCAAGACCTTGCAAGGAGCCATTCCTATTCTCTAAGCCCCAGCTTTATCATCTATAAAATTGAAAACATAGTCAACTATCCCTTGTGAAATCAAAATATTATTCTTTTCACACAGGATCTCAGGGAGTAAAGCATGAAGTCAAGTCAGCGATAGACTCAGAATTCTGAGATTTAACAGCTTTCTTCACTGTTTTGAAGATCTGTTGTTTATATTAGTATCTCCAGTCTCAGGATGACCCGTGTGATTCTGGGCATGAAAAAAAGGGTCAAGTCCTAAGTCTCTGAGCAAGAAAAGCCCACAGTGCAGTCAGAATTCAACACAGAACTTCTGCCATGGAAACGGGGACTGAAAAAATGAATGCTCGCATCTTTTTACCTGCTTTGGCTACTAAGGTACTGGGACAAGACTTTTATTTTCACACAGGAAGCCTCCTAGGGTGGGCTGGGCTCCTGAATTTTGATCGCATTTCAAAAGGAGAAAGATTAATTAAATAGGTTAGTCCTGCTCCTGTCACAGAGACACCACAACTGTGCTATATTCCATTTCTTTATAGTCTCTGAGTACACACACACACATATTCCCATGAGTGTGTGTATGCTCACGCACATGTGCATGATCACACGCCAAGTTTGCACTGGAACCATGTCAACCACAATAGAAATGCCCTGAGTCTAGATCACTCACTCTCTGAAGGAATGAAAGCCAAAGTGACTGGCTCAACCCTAGTCCCTAGTTTGTGCCTATGGGAATGCCTTTCCTGACCAATGATAGTGATGGTCTCTGAGTGTGCCTCGAAAGTGGTTTCAGCAAGCCTGGTGTCCCTTCCCTCCCCTCAGTGTCCAGTTCCCATGTTGTGCCAAGGCTGCCAGCCAAGGAACCAATTAGTGTCAACTATGATGTCAACACTTGCCTGCCGAGTGCTGCATCCAGCCACATCTTCCTAACGAAGCTCTGAACTATTTAATTAGAAGCTGCTCTGACAATTCTGTCTTTGTCACATCCGCAATAGAGAGAATATTTCCGTTGAACCCGTGCCACAGCATTTGCTCTGTAAATGGAGACAAGTGGGATGTGCTCACCTTGCTAGGGCTTGGATGTTAGAGTGAGATTGTCATTTTATCTAGTGGGAAGACATAAAGACACAGCCACGCATGAAGAAAAGAGCTTTTTCCCCCTCCCCGTTCAAACAGCTGTTTGCTCACCATCTCTTCCTTTTGAAACATACTTGTGCAGTCATTAAGGGCATTGCCTTAGGGTCAGAAGAATCTGAGTTCCAATTCCAGTCCTGGCCTTGATTAACTTCCTAACTTTGGGCTAGATTCTTCACATCTCTGAGGCTCAGGTCTCTTACCTGTTAAACAGACATAATTGTGCCTACTTCTGAGGATATTGCAGTGATTAAAACAAATGAACAAAATGAATATAAAGCACTAAGCATAAAGACTAAATATTCAGTGAAGAATTGTTTTAGGCCTGCCTCACCCCTGTCATCCCAGCACTCTGGGAAGCGAGGTGAGAGGATTGCCTGAGCCCAGGAATTTGAGACCACCCTGGGCATGATGGTGAGACTTCCTCTCTACAATAAAAAAAAAAAAGCCAGGTGTGGTGGCACACACGTATAGTCTCATCTACTTGGAAGGCTGAGGCACAAGTATCACCTGAGCTGCAGTGAGCCGTGATCATGCCACTGCACTCCAGCCTGGGTGACTGAGTGAGACTCTGACTTAAAAGAAAAATAAAATAAAATAAAAATTGTTCTTACTACTATTACATCTCAATGTCTTGTGTTCTAAATTAATAGATGGGGCCACACCATGTTAAGGACAGCATTGTCTCTTTTTTTTCTGGTGGGAAGACAGGATTTATTGAGAAGACAGAAAAACTCTCAGAGTAGGAGGGGACCCAAGGGGGTTGCCTAGGACAGCACTATCCTTGATTTGCCCCGCCCCATTTCTTATTCCAGCCTCTTCTCTTTTCCAACCTAGTTACTTCACCAGTCCTTACATAAGACGAGTTTCATCCACATCATCACCTCCATTGTCCTCTATAAATTTCAGTCTGTAAGTTATATTCAAAGTGTGTGCCCCCAAGTCTGGACACCAAGCTCACCATCACAAAGTACAATGGGACTTTTCTTTCCCTCGAGCCAAATAACTTGCTCACTAACTCAGACTTGAATCCTCCTAACTTTCCAGCAGCCATTCCACAAGGAGATGGAAAAGGGCCCTTCTAGCCCAAGGGCCAAGAAAGGATAGTTTATTTGGAAGAAATCACCTAACTCTACCCATTTACATTTGTATTAAATGAAGAGGAAATGAGCTCTTGAATTATATAATTTATTTGTGATTATTCTATTCTTTGAAAAGGTTAGGAGTTCCGGTAAAATGGCGATGGCATAGGTGGATTTGTGAGACTCTCCAAACAGACCCAGATGAGCAGAGAGAAAAGATCCCCAAAAGTGAAAGTGAAGCTGCCATTCTTCAGGCAGATTTGCATTGCCCCATCCACCTATCAGAGCCTCCACCTCAGTTCCTAAGGTTAAACAGGAGACAAAGCCCCTCCCCTACACTGAACAGACAGAGACAACTAAGCATCACAGACGTCCCAGGCAGCAGGCTAGCTGCCTGCAACAAAAACAAAGGGGAGAGGGTGGAGATCAGAGCTGAAGTGACTTTACTTTTTTTTTTTCGGGTTGCAGTCTCGCTCTGTCGCCCAGACTGGAGTGTAGTGACCGCTCCCGGCCACTGCAACCTCGACCTGCTGGGCTCCAGCGATCCTTTCGCCTCAGCCTCCCAATTAGCTGGAACTACAGGTGCATGCTACTACACACACTAGAGCCACCGAGCTTGGCTCTTAAGTGACTTTAGACACTCAGGAAAGATTCCAGAGCTAGTCTGATCTCTTATTTTGACTATTGATTCTATCATTCTCACTGTTTGTTTTGCTCACTTTTGTTTGCTTTCTGACTTACACTATCTGTTTCATGATTTTATTGGTCTGTCTCTGTGTAGCTACCAGTATTCTTCAGAGAATTTTCCTTCTGTGTTTTTTTCACTTCTCTCTGACCTTGTGTCTCTTTTTCACCTGTTAGTTGGTATGTATGTCTGTTTTCCCTCTGACTCTTCTCTCTTTCGAACTTCCTATTGACCCCCCCCCCATTATTTTCCACTTTTGTACCTCCTTTTGATCCAGGGACCAAACCTACATACCGCTGCACAGACAGATTGTAAGGCAGTGGGAAATACGTTCCAGTGTGCTCATACACCTGTTGGTGGATGCTGGAATCAGCATATAGATTCTGAATCACAGTTTCTCCCTCAATTAAACCTCAAAACTGCAAAAAGTACAGCCCGCAGCACATACTCCAACCTCAAAAGTGAATAAAGCCAGAGGACCCTCATAAGGAAGAACAGGAGATTATACAAGTGAGACAAAAGCAATCCCACCTTCCCTAAAAAATAAATTAAAGAAGGGGAGGGAAAGGGGGAGAGAGAGAAAAAAATCTACACAAATGAAGAAAAACCAAAAGAAGAATATGGGTCTCTCCCAGACCCCTGGGAGGGCAGACACTGAGAAAACTGACTTCGGAATGCAAACAATGAAGAGCCCCCAGAATGACTGGTCTCAAACTATAAACCTAGATATCAAGACATTAATGGAGAGATTTTAAAAAATTGAGGAGAGACAAGAAGAAACTAGGAAGGAGCTGATATCTGAGATAACAGTAATAAAGAATACTGTGAATGAAATAAATAACAAACTGATAAGCATGGAAAGCAGAATTACCCAAGGAGAAGAAAGAATCTCAGAGCTGGAGGACCAAAATATAGAACTAACCCAAACTCTTAAAAACACAGAAAATAAGCTAAAAAAGACAGAACAAAACCTTCAAGAGATGAGCGATTACTTCAAGAGACTGAACCTAAGAGTAATTGGCCTTCCTGAGGCAGACACAGAGACAAAGACCACACAGGAACAAACTTTCCATGAGATCATTCAAGAAAACTTCCCTTATCTACTCAGTGATGCAAAAATTCAAACACAAGAGATTCAGAGAACTGCTGCAAGACAACAAATGAGAAGACCAACTCCTAGACACATAATAATTCGCCTAAACAAAGTAGGCATAAAAGAAAAAATCCTAATGGCAGCAAGAGAAAAAGGCCAGATCATCTACCATGGAAAACCAATTAGAATAGCAGCAGATTTATCTACAGAAACCCTGCAGGCTAGGAGAGCTTGGAGCCCTATCTTCAAAGTCCTAAAAGATAAACAATTTCAACCAAGAATAACCTACCCAGCCAAGCTAAGCTTCATCAGCGAGGGAGAATTAAAATCTTTCCCAGGTATCCAATCCCTAAGAACTTAACGCTGCCACCAAACCATCTCTACATAAAACACTTAAGAAAGTACTAAACACAGAAGAAAAGGGGGAAAAAAGAACAATGTTCTTCACAAAAGTACATGAAAAAGAATAAAATACACATGATCCAACCCCAAAACCAAAAAAAAGACAAAAAACCAAGTGGAAGAACAACAACTCTGTAAGAACTCTATGATAGGGATGAACTCTCACATTTCAATAATTAGCTTGAATGTGAATGGACTAAATGCACCACTGAAAAGACATAGAATGGCAAAATGGATAAAATATCACCAGGAAAAAATATACTGCCTTCAAGAGACCCATCTCACTAGAAAGGACATGCACAGACTCAAAGTAAGAGGATGGAAAACAAATTTTCAGGCGAATGGAACACAAAAGAAAGGAAGAGTCGCGATCCTAATTTCAGACAAAATACCATTTAAGCTATCAAAAATTAAAAAAGATACAGAGGGCCATTACATAATGATAAAAGTTTCACTCCATCAACAAGAAATATCTATCCTAAACATATATGCTCCTAACATAGGTGCGCCAACTTTCATAAAGCAACTTCTAGGAAAACTAAAGAAAGATATTGACTCTAACACCATCATAACTGGGGACTTTAATACCCTACTTATAACCCTAGACAGATCATCAGGACAAAAAATCAGCAATGAGATCCGGAACCTCAATGTGACTCTTGACCAAATGGACTTAATTGATACCTACAGAACACTCCATCCAAAGACCAGAGAATACACATTCTACTCATCACTGCATGGAATGTATTCTAAGATCAACCACATAATTGGCCATAAATCAAGCATAAGCAAATTTAAAAGGACCGAAATTTTACCATGCACCTTTTCAGATCACAGTGGAATAAAAATAAACATTAGCACCAGCAAGGTCCCCCCAAAACCCACAAAGACATGGACACTAAACAGTATGATGCTAAACAACTCCTGGGTCAATGATGAAATCAAAACAGAGATCAAAAGATACCTGGAAACAAATGAAAATGAAGAAATATCTTACCAAAATCTCTGGGCGCCATGAAAGCTGTAGTAAGAGAGGAATTTATATCCCTACAAACACATATGAAGAAAATGAAAGGATCACAAATTAACAGCCCAACAAGCCACCTAAGGAAGGTGGAAAAGCAAGACCACAAAAAGCCTAATTTCAGCAGAAGAATCCAGATCACCAAAATAAAAGCCCAAATCCAAGACACAGAAGACAAAAAGTTAATACAAAAAAATCAATGAAACAAAAAGCTGGTTCTTCGAAAGGATAAACAAGATCGATGGTCCCCTGGCTAGACTGACCAAGAAAAAGAGAGAAAAAACCCAAATAAGCACAATCAGAAACACAAAAGATGAAGTCACATCTGACTCTGAAGAAATGCAAAGGATCATTAGAGACTACTATGTACACTTGTATGGAAACAAACTTGAAAACCTCAAGGAAATGGAGGACTTTCTGTCATCACACAACCTCCCTAGGTTGAAACAAGAAGAAATTGAGACCCTAAATAGACCAATAACAATCAAGGAAATTGACTATGTAATAAGAAAATTACCTACAAAAAAAGCCCTGGACCAGATGGCTTTCCAGCTGAATTCTACAAGACATTTAAGGAGGAGCTGATTCCAATACTACTAAAGGTATTTCAGGCGATTGAGAAAGATGGAACTCTCCCCAAATCATTTTATGAAGCTAACATCACATTGATACCCAAGCCAGATAAAGATCCAACAAAGAAAGAGTACTACAGGCCAATATCTTTGATGAACATAGATGCTAAAATTCTCAACAAGATCCTAGCAAACCGGTTTCAACAACACATCTCAAAAATCATCCATCATGACCAAGTAGGCTTCATCCCTGGGATGCAAGGCTGGTTCAACATTCGTAAAGCCATAAATGTAATTAAACACATCAACAGATGTCAAAACAAAAACCACATGATTATATCATTAGATGCAGAAAAAGCTTTTGATAAAATCCAGCACCCCTTCTTGATAAAAACCCTTGAACATCTAGGCATACGGGGAACATACCTCAAAATAGTAAAAGCCATCTATGAGAAACCCATAGCCAGCATACTCTTAAAAGGACAAAAATTGGAACCCTTTCCCCTGCAAACTGGAACAAGACAAGGATGCCCACTCTCACCCCTCCCATTCAATATAGTATTGGAAGTCCTGGCTAAAGCAATCAGAGAAGAGAAGGTAATCAGGGTTATCCAAATAGGAAAAGAAGAAATCAAGTTATCTCTCTTTGCAGATGACATGATTGTGTACCTTGAAAACCCAAGAGAATCTGTCAAAACCCTCCTTACACTGATAAAGGCCTTTGGCAAAGTCTCAGGATATAAAATAAATGTGCAAATGACAATCACATTTCTTTACACCAATAATAAACAAATAGAAACCCAAATAAAAAGCACAATTCCATTCACAATAGCCACAAAAAAATGAAATACCTTGGTATCTTTTTAACCAGAGACGTGAAAGACCTTTACAATGAAAACTACAAAACTCTGCTCAAAGAAATCAAAGATGACACAAACAAGTGGAAAAATATCCCATGCTCGTGGATTGAAAGAATCAACATTTTAAGATGTCCATCTTACCTAAGGCAATCTACAGATTCAATGCAATAACTATCAAATTACCAGCAACATTCTTTTCAGGGCTAGAAAAAACAACACAGGAATTCATATGGAAACACAAATGACCAAGAATAGCCAGAACAATCCTCAGCAAAAAAAACAAAGCAGGTGGTATCACATTACCAGACTTCAAACTTTACTATAAAGCTACAATCATCAAAACAGCTTGGTATTGGTACAGGAACAGGCATATAGATCAATGGAATAGAATTGAGATTCCAGATGCAAAACCGCAATTTCTCAACCAACTCATCTTCGACAAAGCCTGCACCATCTACCACTGGAGAGAGGAGAACCTATTCAGTTAATGGTGCGGGGAAAACTGGCTGACCACATGCAGAAGATTGAAACAGGACCCCTATCTATCCCCATACACAAAAATTAACTCAAAATGGATCAGAGACCTAAATGTAAAACCTCAAACCATAAGAAAATGAACCTTAGAAAATGAAGGACATACCCTCATGGAAATTGGAACTGGCATCCAATTCCTGACCAAAACCCGAAACCCACAGGTCATAAGAGACAAGATAGACAAGTGGGACCACATTAAACTGACAAGCTTCTGCAAAGCCAAAGAAATCATCAAGAGAGCAGGGAGACAGCCTACAGACTGGGAAAAAGTATTTGCCAACTCCAGGTCTGAAAAAAGGCTTAACATCTTGCATCTACAAGGAACTCAAACATGCTGAAAAGAAAAAAACAGGCAACCCCATTATAAAATGGGCAAAAGATATGAACAGACACTTCACAAAGGAAGACATCTGAGCAGCCAACAGACACATGAAGAAATGCTCAACCTCACTAATCATCAGGGAGATGCAAATCAAAACCACACTGAGATACCGCCTAACTCCAGTCAGAATGGCAATTATCAATAACTCAAAAAATAACAGTTGCTGGAGAGGGTGTGGTGAAAAGGGAACACTTCTATACTGTTGGTGGAGTGTAAACTAGTGCAACCTCTGTGGAAAGCAGTATGGCGATTCATAAAAGCTCTAAATATCGACCCCCCCATATGACCCTGCAATCCCCCTACTGGGAATATATCCTGAAGAACTCAAATCACTCTATCAAAAAGGTACCTGCACACAAATGTTTGCGCAGCATTGTTCACAATAGCAAGAACCTGGAACCAATCATGCTGTCCATCAAAAGAGGACCGGATTAAAAAAAGTGGTTCATATACACGATGAAATACTATGCAGCCATAAAAAAGAATTTTGCAGCAACCTGGATGGAACTAGAATCTATAATACTGAGTGACCTCTCACAGAAACAAAGATCTGAGTATCACATGTTCTCATTCATATAGTGGACCTTGATCATCCAACGTAATACTATAAGAAAATGACTGACAGTGGTGAGAAACTATGGGGGAGGAGGGGAAGGGAGATGGGACTAATGGTAGTAAACATCTGTCTGGGGACGGGGAGCCACCTCTTATCAACAAGGGTGCCTGAACGAAGCATATTTGTATAACTAACCCTTAACTGTACCCCACAATATCATAATAAAAAATATTGATTAAAATAAATAAATAAATAAATAAATCTTAAAATAAAAAAAGAAAAGGTTAAGGTGCATACCACAAAATATAAAACAGTAATCTGCTGAAATTTTGAAAAGGGGATTTGGAAATTTTGGAGGGCAACTATTCTGCTAGAGTCTTCGGCGATAAGCAGAGTATTGGGGAGAAGTCTGACATTTGAAGACAAAAGATAAAGAGTAAAATTGATCCATAATTTTATTGGTTTCTCCCTTTCAATTCAAAAGAAAAAGTGTAAGTCTTTTCAAAAGGTAAAATTATCTTTAAAAAAGGAAGTATGACAGAATTCCTTTCTTTTTCTAAAGACAGTCTTTTTAAACACTGCCCTTTTGCCTTGTAAATTCCTCCTCTTCCTCCTCCATGAAAAAGCCCACCAGGGCATGTTGCCCTTCGGCAGGGAGGCAGGTTCCAGCAAAGAGTCCTGCAATTACTGCATGCGATAATAGCACAAGAGAAGATTAACTGGGAGCAAGATACATTTAAGAGTTTTCTACTCCTCATTCAATTTACACCCCAGGTCAGTAATAATACTTTAGAAAATCTGGCAAGAATTTCCACACTCCATGCCATCCCAATGTGTGTGCATTCTTTTTTGGCTGGCACATCTGTAAAGCCATTCTTTCCCCCATGGGGCCAAGGAAAAGAAAGAGGAAGGAAGAGTAGCTTTATTGGGCTGAGTTTCGTGAGAGCAAGAACAACATGTGGCAAAAACAGATCAGGTTTCAAATGATGGTCAGGATGGGAAGTCAAAATTCTCATGTACAAGCAAAGGAGCATTTTCACTGATAACCAGGAAAACATTCTCTGCCTCTGGAAAGGCATCCAAAGAATAAACTATCCAAAGGCTGAACCGAGAGAGAAGACAGAGTCATTTGTCCCCTCAGCTTGAACATGGAACCAGAAATATAGAAGTCCAAGTGGCCTAAGCCAGGGACTGTCTTCTGGATATGTAATGGGCAGGCAGAGAATGAATGATTCAGAAAGACAGACAGAGAGCCTGAGGGAGCCCAAAGAGAGAAATGAGACAGAAAGGATACCATACAGGGAAGATGAGGGAGAGAAAGAGATGGACAGGCCGAAATGCAAAAGGCCCAAAGTGAGGAAAGGAGAAAAGTGGCAAAGGGGCAATCAGAAACAGAACGAAAGTGAGGGGAAAGGCATTTGATGGGAAGGCCAAAGGAAAGGGAAATAATGGGAACCAAGATGATGGGAAAGCAGAAATGGACTAAAGCATGCTAGGTGCGCTGCAGAGACACTGTGAACCGCAAGGCCTTGTCCTTCCTGCAAGTCCTCCATGGACAGGCCAACTGCAAAGTTCTGTCTAAAGTTGCTAATGCTTGCTTTCCAAGAGCTCGGAGTTTGGGATCAGGCAGATCCTGATTCAGAACTTTGGACGGGACACTAGGTTAAGTTTTAGCTTGCACATCTGCAACATGGGGGTATTGATCTGTTTCACCAGAGTGTTGTGATGACTAAATATGGTAAAAGTAAAATCCCAACCCAATACCTAACATGTAATGGATGCTCAGTAAATGTCAGTTTTCCCTCTTTTCTCAAATTAGGCATTCTACACTGATCCTTTTAGTCATTAGTAATTATTTGTACGGCTTCCTCCATTCTATCGCAAACCGTGGTTTTCCATTGTAAACTCCTTAAGGGCAGAACATGTGTCTGTTTCTCTAGAAAATCTGCTGTGCCTTGCATGGTACCCGGCACAAGGCCGATATTCAGTAAGTAAATGGGAAAAAAATTTGTTGGATAAATGAATAAGATAAATGGATGAATGAGTGAGTGAATGAATGAACAAATGAAATAATAAACAACCACCTTCCTTTTCGGGGAGATTAGCTACTGTGTAGCCAGGGTTAAGGTGCAGAAAACAGAGTCTACTCCAAATACGTCAAACAGAGAGCTTAGTGTCGGGTGTTAGGGCTTACAATGATAGAGAACGTAAGAAGCATGAGTCAGGGGGCTGCCACTCAACTATAGATCTTAAGGTCACTCCTCTATGACTCCCCAAAGGGTAAGGTTGTTTTTTGCTAGCTCATGCGTTCATTCATTCACTATTCATTTATACAGTTGACACATGTTTGCTTGTCCATTTGATTATCCACAGATCAAAAAGGTGCCACTTTGGCTGTAGCCACAACTTCCTTTCATGCCCACAAAGTTGGTGACTAGACAGGGGTCCCATCACCCCAACTCTTCCAACACTCACATCTCATTCCCCAGCTTGAACAGCTGTAGGAAAATGTCATCCATCTCCCCTCCTTTCTTTCAAATATCAACATGAGTACACCTAATTGGCATCCATGAGTCTGAGACATAGTTTTTTAGCTTTCTAACATACTGAACTAGAAAGAAGGTGAGTCGAGCTTAAAAGAGCCATTCCATGTTGGGAAGTTCTTTCAGTCTAACAACAGAACTGACTCCATTCATGAGAAAGTTCAAAGCAAGATAAGAAACAGGAATGGCTAAGATTTTTTTAGTTTCAAATATTCTGATCCATCATCAGACCTCATGTAACTTTGGGAATTTGTGAAACTTACTCCCATCAGATACAGAGGAACAAAACTCACCCCGTTCCCAAAATGTCATTTCTTCTATGACTTTATCCACATAAAAGACAATCAGCATTCTGGAAAGAAATTACAGTAATTGAGACTGGTATCTGTCCTACCAAATGTTTTCTCAGAATCTTGAAAACATTCCCATCTGTTGCACAGAGGAGGCATGTTTCCCAAACCAACTTCTGAATGAATCACAAGCTGTACTAGCCATGAGAATGGGCCCTATAGACTTCCAACTGCAGGGAGTTTAATTGACCATGGGCCCCAAGCTGCTGCAGGGCTCTGACATGCACTAAAATCCATCACTGCCATGGTTCCAAGGCCACTCTTTACAAGCTGCCCTAAGCAATAGCTAAGCACAGCATTTCTGGGAGATGACGGATTCCTCTGGTGGGTAACTTTGGCCCTAGGACTCCCAGGAGCCTAGCCAACTTTCCTTAGAACTTTCTTAGCCTGCTCAGCGGTCCAGAATTCTTCCACCCAATCTTTCTGGCCTCTCTTCTTCACTCAGGGTCAGACTTGCATCATGGTCGATAGCTCGTTCCCCACTCATCTCCCTCCCCATTTCCTACTAATAAAATTCTGTTTTGGCACCTGCTTCCTGGAGGACTGGGGCTAACACATGTGTCATGCTGAGGCAAGTCATGTCGCTGATCTGTAATGCCCCAGTTCCAAGCATGTCAGTGGGATGGAGAAGGAGATGGGAGGTGGGTGGGCAAAAAAATGTCATTATGAGACTATGCCTCTTCCAAGGGCAACAGAACTATGTTTTACACATGGTTGTTTCTAGCATGAGAACAACTTTCAATTATGAGAGAGGAAGAAACCAGAGAAGAAGTAGGAAGAGCTAAGAGATAAATATATGACTACTGCATGACCTTGAGTTTCCAGGATTATTCCAGTTCTAAAATCACCAGACCTCATGTACCTTTGGGAGTTTGTAAAACATGCCCTCATCGGATACAAAAAAAAGAATTTACCTCATTTCCTAAATATCATGTATGTGTATACATTTGTACACATCAGTGTGATGCTCATTCATGTATGTGTGTTTATACAGAAGCTGCAGCTATTAAGAGAAGGATATTTTGTACTGTTAATCGTTCTTAAGAAAAATAATCTCCATTCCTGAAGAGATAAAGTAATTAAAATGTTTTAAAGCTTTCTTTTGCTGCTTATATTCAGGCAAAATTTTTTTTCCTTTTGATGAGTATTTATTGTTAAGAGTTTAGTATTTTGGCTTAAACTGTCATTGAATTGGAATTTTCCCAGATTATTTCATTTCTATTGTAAATATACTTGTTAGAATAGGTAGATGGTAGATGAGAGAGAGAGAGAGAGAGAGAGAGAGATCCAGCCATCCTAAGATTTTAGAAATATAGTCTGTAATCTCTATGCCTGTCTAGTTCAACACTGTAACCTTGACCCCAGCACAATGCTAGACATATAATCAGTACTTTAAGAAGTTTATTGATTAAGTCTCCACCTTGATCTCCCTGAAGGCCAATTTGATAAGTTGTAACTCACGGAAGATTATTTTTTCATTTATTTTCTAGTATTTGCTAGCCCTTTAAATAAGGACACATCTTGAAGAAACTGAACTTGGAGCTGATGTTCCTGGTACAGAACATCTGAAGTAGTACTAAGCATTGCCATATGCAAACAGAGAACTTTAGTATCACCAGCTAACCCTGAATGTAGTCCATCCAAATGCAGGTCTTCAAACCTAGGTTCAGCCATCTTTGGAAACAATCACTATGTGAAATGGTCAGGGATACCCGGCACTCTGAACAGACTGGGGGTTCTAGGATTGGTTCTGCACCATTGGCTCAACACTGGAAGATAAACCTGGAAACTGCTTTCTACAAAACTGAGATGCAGATCTATTGAGCCCACATACCCAGGACTTCCTTGTCCAATAGGATACAGCCCTACATGAAACAAGAATGTGGGGTCTGGCAAAACAGTCACATAACCTAATCATTGACACCCTTCTGGGATAACACTTATATAAGGCAGGAATGCCATTTTTTAGTGGCCTAGAATTTGACCCAGGAGAACAATCCTTTTGAATAACAAAGATAAAACTATTGACAGGAGGAGTTTGTGCCTTTTGCAATTTTTTTCTTTATCCCTTCTTCCATTTTTTTCTAGATGCTGCCTGAACCCAACCAGGCACAATTATGAAGCAGAAAAATCCAAACCCTCATAAGTTCATGTGAAAAT
The DNA here is from genome assembly GCA_027257055.1 of Cephalopachus bancanus. Classification (NCBI taxonomy): domain Eukaryota; kingdom Metazoa; phylum Chordata; class Mammalia; order Primates; family Tarsiidae; genus Cephalopachus; species Cephalopachus bancanus. The sequence continues at coordinate 2,021,466 of JAPVLO010000104.1, forward strand.
GTTTATTGAACATATACTATATTCCAGTCCTGAAGTTAGGTCCTATGGCAACCAAGATGAGGAAAACTGAGATGCTTTATACCATCATTAGTACTACAGGTTTTGGAGGGAGATGATCAGTAATAAAAATAGTTCCACAAATCAACATCATTTTTTTTTTGAGTTGGAGTCTCACTCTGTCACCCAGACTGGAGTGCAGTGGCCACTCCCGGCCACCGCAGCCTCGACCTGCTGGGCTCCGGCGATCCTTCCGCCTCAGCCTTCCGAGTAGCTGGAACTACAGGCATGCATTACCACGCCCAGCTCATTTTGATTTATTGTAGAGATGAAGTCCCACCAAGTTGCCCAGGCGGGTCTCGAACCTGCAGGCTCAGGCAATCCACTCACCTCAGCCTCCCAAAGGCACGGGATTACAGGCTGAGCCACTGAGCCCTGCAACATCTAATTATAAATGAAGAAATGTGCTATGAAGAGCAGGAGACTGTGAAGCATCCTAGAGAAAGAAACAGATTGAGCAGAGCTCTGAAGCAGGAGTAACAGTGAACTAGGCAGAGCGGGACTGAGAAGAACTGGGGCAGGGTAGGGGACTGGCTCCGGGCAGGTGGATCAGCATGTGGAGAAGCAGAAAGAACCCCTGAGCATTTCCAGAGCTGTAAAAAAACCCCATACCTAAGCCCAAGCATGGGGGTGAACACCACGAGATGGGGCCACAGAAGGAGGCCAGAGCCACAGCAGCGGGACTTTGGGCATTCACTAGGGCCCCAAGGAATCTCTCTCCTTGATTTTTTATATCCCCTCGCCTAGTGTCCTCAGAGTTCCCCGAAGCTTGCATCTGACTCAGTTTTGTACAGTCTCCTCACGCATCTCAAAATTCTCTGTCACTCCCCCTCCCTCCCCATGAGAACACCCAGGCTCTCATCTGGGCTAGGCTGGTGCAACAGTATTTAAGAGCCCCTGTCCTTCCTGCTCTGAGCTCTGCCTCTTGGGCCCTGTTGCTTTCTCACTGTGAAGTGGCTTGTTACTTTTTTCTCCCACTCAGTTCAAATTTATTCTCAGATTCTCCCTTTGATAATGTATAAATAACCGGTTACAGCCTCCTGTGTACTCCCTGAACAAGGGAATTAGAAATTGAAAGGAAAAACAAGGCCCCTCTGATTTAATGTACAGCAAGAAATCCTCATGCAAGGTCTCCAGAGAAGGCATCTTTCAGAAAGGGGCGATGTTTGCAGGTTGGCACTCCTGGTGTTCCTTAAACCTGCTGTGTATGCACCTGACATTTTTCCCTAACCAAATTCATGTAGCTCCCAGTAGAAACATATGAGATCATCAAAGCTGTATTCAATAAACCAGTGGTTCTCAAGTAGGGGCAATTTTGCCCCCAGGAGCCTTAAGGGAACATCTGGAGACATTTTTGGTTTTCACACTGGAGTGGGGTGATGATGGCAGTGGGTAAATAGAAGCCAGGGATGCTGCCAACATCCTAAACACCCTACAATGCACTGGAAGCCCCCACAAGAAAGATTATCCTGCCCAAGTTGCTAATAGTGCTGAGGTTGAAAAACTTCGCAATAAACCCTTTCAACTTGGAGGTGACAGTTCAAGGTCTACACCCTCATCCCTGATTAATATTATTCAGTTGCTAACCACCTCCACAATGCACTCACATAATTACTTCATGAATTTGTATGTATTTGTGTTGATTACAGGTTTATCCTTCTTGTCTCCTCAACTTAGACATTTAAGGTCTTCAAGGAAATGAAACATCCTTAACATATATTTAGTAACCCAGTAAGACCTGGCGGAGCAATTGGCATCTGGCAGTCTTACTCTGTGTTGACAGGGACTATTTAGATAGCTGAAAAGTATGAGGTCTCCCTTTGGTTTTGCAAACTCTCTTTGTACAGGAGATGGGGCTGCTACCATGGACCCCAGGGCTGCCCTGTGTAGGAAGAGACAAGGGTATAGAATAGCAAAGATAGAATTGAATATGCTGTGTTGACAAAAATTCCAAATCTCGGTGGCTGGCAACTTGGCGAGACCTCATCTCTACAATAAATCAAAAAATTAGCCGGGTGTGGTAGCGCACACCTGTGATTCCGGCTACTTTGGCTGAGGTGGAAGGATCTCCGGAGCCCAGCGGGTCAAGGCTGCGGTGGCCGGGAGCGGCCACTGCACTCCAGTCTGGGCGACAGAGAGAGACTCCAACTCAAAAAAATTAATAAATAAATAAAAATAAAGCTCCAGTATTGTGTCGCTTACCCACACTGCATATCCACTGCAGACTAGTAAGGGATTCTGCTCCTCCTCGTTGCTCAGGGACCCAGACTGATGGATACTCTGCCAGTTCAAGATGGGGCTTCAGGGTTCACCTCGGGAGGAAAAGGGAGGCTGGAGAATTCTGTCTCAGCCCAGAATTGATGCGACTCATTTCTGCTCATGGTTCAGAAGCCAGAAATAGTCACACAGTCCCATCTAGAAGAAACAACAGCAGCCAGGACTAGGAGATATGGGAAACAACAAGAATAGTAGCCGAGTTGAAGTTCGGCCTTCCCACTTACAGCCTGGGGTTATTTAACTTCTCTAAGCCTCAGTTTCATCTGCAAAATAGCAATAATAGTAAAGAATGACTTCATAGAGTGGTTGTAAGGAATAAATGAGATGTCTTGTATATAATCCATGGCACACTTCGGACATACAGTATAGCCTCAAGAAGTGAAAGCTGCTATTGCTGTTACAATGATGACAATCATGTTAATTATTACAATGATGACAAGCATAGATCCAACAGATTATAAAGTCAAGTAGACCCAAGCAGAGACTTCTCACTGATTGGTTTTTTCCACTGGGGTAACAATGATTTGTCACATTTTCTTTTGTATCCTGAGAATAAATAGTGTTACTCCTTGGTCACGCATCCAAAACCACTTTTGATACAGAGAGCGCGCAGTACACTCTGCCATTTAGCAAAGACAGAGCACTGAGTGGAGGAGAAGGGGTAGAAGGTGGGGACCGAAAGGGCCTTCTATACAGAAAAGTTGAAGCAGGACAGAGATGTGATCAAATTTGTTTCTGAAAGAAATCTATTTAAGGGGGGTGTGTCAGACTGCTGGGGCTGCCATAACAAAACAGCCACAGACTGGATGGCTTCAATCACAGAAATTTATTTTCTTACAGCTCTGGAAGCTGGGTGTCCACGACCAAGGTGGCAGTAGGGTTGGTTTCTCCTGAGGTCCCTCTCTTTGACTTGCAGATGGCAACCTTATCTCTGTGCCCCACATGGTGTTTTCTTTGTGGTATGCACATCACAGGTGCCTCTCTTTCTTCTTCTGAGGTCACCAGTTCCACTGAATAAGAGCCTTGCCCTACGACCTTATGTAACCTTAATTACCTTCTTAGAGGGCCCATCTCCAGACACAGTCGCATTTGGGGTTAGGGCCAAAATATGAATTGGGGATGAGGAACATTCAGTCCATAACAGTGGGCAAGTTTGGTGGCAGACAAGCCAGAGAGGAGAAAAACTTCTGAGACCTGCACTGAGTGTGCGGGTGTAGAAATGAAGAAAAGGGAAGCATCCCCCCCCAAAATTAAAAGTTGGTAGGATTGACAAGACATGATAACTAACTGAATAATGGTATGACTTGGGTAAGTGAGTAGGATATAATGCTACTATGCACTGAGGTGGAGGAAAAGGAGCAGGGAGAGAAAAGTAGAGAGTTCACTTTGTAACTGTTGATTTTGAGGCACCTAGGGGACATACCAACAGAGAAAGTAAGCATGCAGTAGGAACTTAGTCTGGTTCAGGAAAGAAATCTATGCTGGAAACACAGATTTGGACATTTTCAGCATGGATGGGGCTAGGCTAGCTAAGGACGTGAAAGATGATGAAGTCACCCAAGGAAAGTAAGTAGAGCAAACAGAAGAGGTGTCCAAAATCCAAACCCCAGAAAATACCACGTAAAGAGTGGGTGGAATCAGCTGTACTCATGAAAGGTGTTTGAGCAAAAGAAACAGGAAGAAAATGGAAAAAATCAAGAGCATTCAGGGTCACTAAAGCTAGGGAGGAGAGGATTTCAGAAAAGGCTTGGTCAACGGGGGGTCAGATGGCACCAAATCATGAACAATGCAGATCTTAAAATGGATTGGCACGTAGATGTCATGTGTGACCTCCATCAGAACAGCTGTAGCACACAGGAAGAGGTGGAAGCCACACTGGGGCGCTGGGACTAGGGAACTGAGTGAGGAAAGGGGGACATGAGTAGACCCACCCTTTCAGTGTGCTTGACTGGGGAGGAAATGACAGGAACAAATGAAAACTGGGAGGGGGGACTTATGAGCACATTAAGGACTTGGTTTTGTTCAGGTAAAAGACTTAAGCACATTGACATACTGAGGGGCACATGCCAATTAACAGGTAGATTGAAAATACAAGCCGGGCTCGGTGACTCAGCCTGTAATCCCACACCTTGGGAGGCTGAGGTGAGTGAATTGCCTGAGCCCACTGGTTTGAGACCCGCCTGGGCAATTTGGCGAGACCTCCTCTCTACAATAAATCAAAAAATTAGCTGGGCGTGGTAGCGCGCGCCAGTAGCTCCAGCTACTTGGAAGGCTGAGGCGGAAGGATCGCCGGAGCCCAGCATGTCAAGGCTGCCGTGGCCGGGAGCGGCCACTATACTCCAGTCTGGGCAACAGAGTGAGACTCCAACTCAAACAAAAAAAAAAGAAAGAAAAAGAAAATGCAACAGAGTACAGGAAACTGATAGTTTAAGGATTCTAAGGAATCCAGGACATGCAAGCCAGGACCCAGGCAGAAGCCATGCAACAGGCATAGGATTCTTTTGCATGGACAGATTATGTCCCTGAAGTCAAAAAAGAAAGTTCAAATGCCTACATGCTTGCCTCTCCCTCCACTGTCCAGACAAGCCCTGGGATAAATTATTCATGGCACCCCTTCTGTTTTGTCCTGCTCAGATACCACTCTCCTTTTTAGGAAAAACACACTTTTCTAGGTGTCAACTAGGTGTCATCTGGGACTTAGCACGGTCCCAGCACATAGTAGTTTCCATGAACACTGGCTGAATAAATAAATCTAGGGGCAGGGCTTCAGCCTGTTCAGTGTAGACTTTCCGCCTTCTCATGGTCACCAGAGAGAGGACCACACTGTGGTCTGGTGAAAAGAAAAGAGAGATACACGTGCAGGGAAGCTCTCTAGGAAAGATTCATTATCCTTTCCACAAACATTTACTGAATGTATGATGCTGCCTTCAGCTCTGGAACAGATGGCCCCAGGCAACTGATACACAAGGCCTCCTCCAAACAGGAGGATTCCCTGCTCCCCGCAAATGACAAATCAGTGGCTTCTGCACGCACTCATCTGTCGTGATCTGGAGCCCAGATATTCTTTCTAAATCTCAGGCATGGAGAAGCAGATCACTCCCAATTTTTCTTTCTGTCAACAGGAGCTAAGGAATAATTATGCCCAATTGACATAAGCAGCTCCAATTCCCTTCAGAATTTGGCCTGAAGCCCAATTATATTTCGCTAGCTTGTGCCACAGCATATAAAAAGTACAATTTGTCTCATTTCTTTCTCTAAATTTTTAGAATACTCAAAAAAATTTTGGTTTAGTGAGGCCAACCAAGCATGTTCTTTAAGGATAATTTTGAGCACAATTCATAAGCCAAGTTAATATGATATACACTGTAAGAGAAATTCAGTTGAAAGAATCTAGATATATTATTTTTAAATTATATGCACATGAGTAAAGTACAGTGCATGCAAGTAATTTTAAAACGCTGTTGCTAGGCTGACTATAAATCAAGGCTGTAAATATGCTTGTGCACACACACACACACACACACACACACACACACACACACACACATAACATCCCAAATTTGCCAATGGGCTGCTTTGTGAAAATTATTTTCTAAGCTGCTTGCTTGAAATGTAGATTGTATATTTCCAGAAATAATGCATGAGTGGTGGGCAGTTTCCCAGGGTCATCTGTCAAAACCAACTTGGCCAAAAATTCAGATGTACTAGGTAGGATGGGTCTGGATCTCAGGGACAATGGAATGTGTGCCCGGAAAGGAAGAAAAAGAAGAGGCTAAATGGCCAGATTGGTGGCTCACACCTGTATTTCCAGCACTTTGGGAGGCCAATGTGAGAGGATTTCTTGAGGCCAGGAGTTTGAGACCAGCCTGGACAACATTGTGAGAGCCCGCCTCTATTTATTTATTTTTTTTAAAAAAGAAGAAGAAAAGAAGAGGATAGGGATGCTTAGACTAGGAAAACAACAACAACAACAGCTTCAGCTAAAACCAGATTGTGGTAGTCTTTGCATCCTCCTCTTTCCAAGACCCCCATGATCTGGAACCCTTTCCCCAAGCTCAGATTCCCACTTGATACCAAAGGCTCCACACACCAACTGTGCTTATTCCTTGTCCATTGCTAAAATCCACATTCCCTCAGAAACACAAATCCCTCTCCATAAACAGCACTGCTGGCAGGTTTGCCCTCAGGAGCACGTTCCAGGCTGGAACACACAGGCAAGACCCGAAACAAGGAAGGGTTTCATATTGGTTTGTTCAGTGTTGGCTTGCTCTATTTTGTTTTTTCTTTTCTTTTCTTTTTTTTAAAATAATTTAGTTCCCAACATTCTAAAATCAGGAGTAAAATAGATACAACGGGGGAACGCTATGTCTACTCACCCTCATCTGGGCACACTTCTCGGTCCCTTAGCAGTAAGTGGAGCCATGTGACTGCTTCTGGCCAACAGATAGAAGCAGAAATGACACATGTCCTGGTTCCTCGGTGTGATGGCCCAGTCTTTCTGCTTCTTGGTGTATTCATTTCCCAGGGCTGCTAGAACAAAGTACCCCAAACTGAGTGGCTTAAGGAACAGAAATGTGTTGTCTCACAGCTCTGGAGGCTAGAAGCTTGAGATCAAGGTGCTGACAGCATCATGGTTCCTCTGAAGGCCCTGGGGAAGGATCTGGTCCAGGGTCTAACCTAGCTTTTGGTAGTTCCTTGGTTCCAATCTTCGCGTGGCATTCTCCCTGTGTGTGGGTCTCTTGCTGTTTCCAAAATGTCCCCTTTTAAAGGACAGAAGTTATATTGAATCAGGACTCATTTAATGATATTGTTTTAACTTGATTACCTCTGTAAAACACTGTTTCTAAATAAGGTCACATTCTGAGGTACTGGGGATTGAGCCTCAAATATATCTTTTTTGAGGGGATGCAATTCAACCCATCTCACGTGGCCACTGGGAACACAGAGACCTGGTGTTAAGATGGTGGACTTGGATGGCTAAGTTGATGAAGAGGAGGAAGCTACCTTGGAGAGTTGCCTAGATGCCCCACCTGCTTCAAAGTGGGGAAAACAAACCTGTGTTAAGCCTCTGGGATTTGGGGACTGTTTGTTATTGTAGCACAGCCTAGCCTAACCACATAATGATACAAGAATATTTCATGCAAAATCTATATTTGTCCTTGGATGATCTAGCCTGCCAGGCTTGTTTCTCTGTGTAGCAACTGCCAGTATGCAACTGAAGAGGACAGTTTCCTTAGAATGAAACAAATTCTGCTTCCCACTCCCCAGTGAACTATAATCCCCACTACTCCCTAACATTATCCCCCCAACTATTCTATCCATGACTATTTCCCTTGTGTTTCTGCTCTTTTTTTTTTTTTTTTTAGCTAAAACTCTTCTTTGTTCGTTTATGTTACCTGCTTGGCTTCTGTAAGCTCGTGAGGCTGCCAACTCTGCTCTAAACTGGTCCTGTTATTTATAGCTGCCTCCTTATTTCCCTCTCTGAAACTTTAAATTATAATTTTTGTGTGTGTTCTTAATAGCTCCCCAGGTAGCTGCAGGTTATAATGGAGGAGTAAGTCCTTTCCATCTTAGGGCTCATAATCACCTGTCTTTCCTGTTCACTTTTTAATGTAAAGACATAAACACATTTCAGGGGCAATTTTAAAAATATGTTGAAAAATCATGATAATATTATAAATAAAATTTTATGCCTACTTTCAAAACATTATTCATAACAATTCTAGTAGGTTAGCAGCAGAAGTACTGTTGGCATCTCTTCTTCAATGAAGAGACTCAAGAATAAAGAAATTAGATGATGTCCCCAGGGTCCCAGAACTGGGGGTGGAGACAGATGAAGTCTGTAACCCTTGGACTCTAAGGGCAATGTTCTTCTCAACCTCTGGGTCTCTGTTTTCCCACGGAAAACATGAAGTGATTTGACAAGAAGTAGAAGTTTTCAGACGTCAGCAAGATGACTGACTAAAAGTCCTCTGACAAAGACAGTCAAAACTAAAAATAAATAATTACATTTTGACTAAAGGAGTGCTTCAGAGTACATCAAAGGAGCCACAGAAACCCTGTGCACAGAAGCTCAGGATGGTCACAGAGAGAACAAAAGGAAATGCCAGGCTCCTACCACTCCATTTCCAAGCCAGGATCAGCTGGGAACCAGAAGGAACTTCTCCCTGTGGGTGGGAAAAGGTAGGCAAGAGGACCACAGTGGCCCCCATCACCACCTTGGACACCTACAGACCTTACCACCGGGGTCCCCTGCAGTCTCATAGTCTCACTGAGGAAGCTGCCTGGAGTCCACAAAGCTGTGCTGTACCCAGGAAAGGAGCCCACACTGTGCCCTGCCCCTTGTGGCCCAGGTGGTTACTGCACTACCCATCCTGGAACTAGAACTACTGCTGGAGTGCATCTTGCTCTGGGAGCAAGTGGCCATGCACCCTTTCATCCTTGAGGCCAAGTTGCTACAGAACCACCCCTGCCTGGTGGCCTGATATACCCAATACCCCAAGCTGAGCTGTGAGCAGCTGCGACACCTTTCTGGTGGGGGCTCCATAGCGGTGGAGCCACTCCTCCTCCCCCTCCCAGTCAAGGCTATACCTCACCCCCGTGGGCTGGAGCTGGTGTTGCTCCCTCTCTTCTGGGGAAATGGTGTTTTGGCGGAGAAGGTCCATCTACTCCCCCCCAGTCACTGCTGCACCTTGCCCCTAGTTGCCTGAGCTGAAACTGCACACTGCCTCCCAAGAAAACACTGCCATAAGGGAACCACTCCATCTGCCTGTCCTGTCACTGCTGCACCCTTCCCTTCTGGCTAAGCTAAAGTTGCACACTGCCTCCCTGGGAAACAGGGCTTTGGTGGAGCTGTGCCATATGCCCTCACAGTCATTGCTATGCCCTGTCACCTATGCTTCAGGTGTGCCGAAGCAATGCCTGGCCTAGCACCCTGAGAAATGCAGCCTTGGCCACCCAGAGCAGCGATGCCTCCCTGTGTATGAGCTGAATTGTTATCCTACCTCCTGGGAAAACAGTGCTTTGACTTCCCAGAGAAGTCATTACTCCTCAGTGCTAAGTTGAAGCAGCCCCTGTGTTCCAGGAAACAGGGCCTTTGCCACCCAGAGCACACAAGTACCTAAGGTGAAGTAGCATCCTGCATCCCAGGGAAATGGTGTTTGGGCCCCCCAGATCAGTCCCCACTCCTGAACTGAAGTGGTGCATTGCCCCTAAGAAATCAGTGCTTCAGGGGAGCTGAGTAGCTGTGCACCCCAGGGCTGACCTGACACAGTATCCCCCATCCCAGGAAGACAGAGCAGTGGCAGAACTGAAATATCCCATCCTGCAGGTCAAATACCTTTAGTAACCTGCTTCCTTGGAGCTAGACAACTCCCTTAGAGACATAGCTGCTGAAATACCCATCTCCTTAGGAGTAAAGTCATTGCTGTGTTGCTCTCCATCCCCAAAAGCTCGAATGATAGCTTCACTTTGCCCTTCTGGGGTCCTTTCTGCCCCTGTACCTGGCCTCAGAGAGTCTGAGATACTGTTGTGTTCTATCATCCCAGGATCTAGAGTTCCACTGCACAGTGCATCATCACCTAGGACCTGAGTTGCCACTGAGCCCTATTGGCTCTGGTTGCTGAATTGCAACCAAGCCCTATTCCCTGGGCCCAAACCTCAAGAGCATTCATTCCTTCTTCCCTGGAGCTGGGTCAGAGTTGAGTCCAGTCTCCCAGGGTCATAATAACAGCTACAACCAAATCCCCCAGGCCCAAGCTGGTATGGGGTGGCTCAGAGTCATAGAATCTGGATTTGTGGGAAATCCATATAAAACCTTGCTTCAAAGGTTAAACCTGCACCCTAAGATCCAGATGCCACAATAAGTTCATGAGACCTTGCGCTTAGGAACCTGGCTACACAGCCCCATCAAGCACCTATATCTGGAACCCAGCACCACTGCAGCTGCTTATAGGCTATGTCAGACTCAGTATCAAGAGGAATTATCTCAGATAAGTTTCCCTTTTGTGGGGAAAATGAGAATAGAAAGACCCCAAAAGCCATTGCCATTGAGGAGCTTGACAGTCAACATTGCCACCACAGCTGCCACAAACTTCTATAGCATCAGTTATTGAGGCACACACAGATATTGCTGACATTGAGCACAGATAAAGAAGCTGCACAAAGACTATACTACTGCACATACTCAGAGCCAAAGTCACCACACCCTCCCCAACTGGCACACAAAGACCCTGATGCAGGTGAAAGTCTTTCTCTACAAAAGCCACTTAGAAAATTTGAAAGAGGTACATGTCCTACCAGATGTGCAGTCCTCAATGTAGAAACATGAAACAGCAAAAAAATGTGACATCACAAAAGGAACACATTCACTCTCCAGTAATAGACCTCAAATAAAAGGAAATCTTAAATTGCAAGAACAGGAATTCAAAATAATTGCCTTAAGGAAACTAAATGAAACACAAGAAAATACAGATAGACAATTCAATAAAATTGAGAAAACAATTCACATATAAATGAGAAATTTAACAAAGAAATAGAGGTCATAAAAAAGAGCCAGAGAGAAATTCTGCAGCTGAAGAAGTCAATGAATGGAATAAAATACACAATCAAGAGCTTTAATGGCAGACTTGATCAAGCAGAAGAAGGAATCGCTAAACTTGAGATAGATTGTCTGTAATTGCCCAGTCAGACAGAAAAAAAAAGAATGAAAAGAGTGAAGAAAGCCTACAGGACTCATGTGACATCATTAAGTAAATAAGTATTCACATTGTGAGAGAGGAAGAGAAGAGAAGAAAAAGGGCATAAAATCCTATTTCACAAAATAATAGCTGAAGACTTCCCAAGTTTTGGAAGTGATATGGACATTCAGATCTAGGAAGTTCAAAAGTACACAAATATATTCAACCCAAAAATGTTTTTCTTGAAGCACATTATAGTCAAATTGTCAAGAAACAAAGACAAGCAAGAGAAAATCATCAAGTTACATAAAAGGTAATTTCCATTAAACCGGTAGCATATTCATCAAAAGGAACCCTATAGGCCAGGAGAGAATGACATGATATTTTCAAAATGATGACAGAAAAAAATGGCAGCCAGGAACCAAGAATATTATACCCAGCAAAGCTATCTTACAGAAACAAAGGAGAAATAAAGTCTTTCTCAGACACATAAAAACTGAGGGACTAGACTGACCTTACAAGAAATGCCCAAGGGAGTCCCACATCTAGAAGCAAAAGAATGATAGACACCATTATGAAAAATATGCAAAAGTATAAAACTTACTCATAGAGCGAATACACAAAGGAGAAAAAGAAAAGAATCAAAATTTACCACTAGAGAAAACCACCAAACCATAGTGATAAACAGTAAGAGAGGAAGAATGTAACAAAGAGTACATAAAACAACCAGGAAACAACAAAATGACAAAAATAAGTCCTCACCTATTGATAAACTTGAATGTTGATTAAAAGATATAAACTGAATGAATAATTTTTTAAAAGACCTAACTATATGCTGCCTACAAGAAACTCATTATACCTGTAAAAATACATATAGACTGAAAGTGAAGAGATTTAAAAAAGATATTCCATGCTAATGGAAACCAAAAAAGAGCAGGAGTAGCTATGCTTATATTAGATAAGATAGACTTTAAGTCAATAACTTAAAGTGACAAAAGAAGGCCATTATATAATGATAAAGGGATCAACTCAGCAAGAGGATATAATAATTGTGAATTCATATGCACCCCACACCAGAGCACTTGAGTATATAAAACAAATATTATTAGATTTAAAGAGAGAGATAGACTCCAATACAATAATAGCTGGAGATGTCAACGTCCATTCTCAGCACTGGACATTATTATCTAGACAGAAAATCAACAACAGCAACAAGAAAATAAATTTTTTTTTTGAAAAGTTGAATTTAGACTATATTTTTGACCAAATGGACTTAACAGACATTTACAAAATATTTCATCCAACAGCTGCAGAATACTCATTCTTTCCTTAGCAGCACAAGAAACATTCCTAGAATGGATAATATGTTAAGCCACAAAAAACTCTCAACAACTTTTTAGAAATAAGAAATTATATTAAGTATCTTCTCTGACCACAAGGGAATAATACCAGAAATCAATAGCAAAAGAAAACCTTGAAGTTGTACAAATAAATGGAAATTAAACATTTAAGCATGTCTCACCATGACCAAGTGAATTTATCCCAGAGATACAAGGATGGTTTAATACGCAAATCAATGAGTGTGATATATCACATCAAAAGAATGAAAAGAAAAAAACATAATTATATCAATAGATGTACAAGAAGGATTTGATAAAATTCAACATCACTTCATGATAAAAACTCTCAACAAATTATGTATAGAAAAAAACATGCCTCACCACAATAAAGGCCATAACAAACTCACAGCTAATATCATACTAAACAGAGAAAAGGTGAACACTTTTCCTCTAAGAATTGGAACAAAACAAAGGATGCTCAGTCTCACACTTTTCTTAAACAAAGTACTGGAAGTTCTAGCCAGAGCAATTAGTCAAGAAAAAGAAATAAAGATTATCCAAATTGGAGAAGAGAATGTCAAATTGCCCATTTGCAGATAAAATTTTCTAATATATATTTTTTAAAACCTTAAAATCTCCACCAAAAAACTATTAGAACTTATTGACAATTTCAATAAAGTTGCAGAATACAAAAAACAACATGCAAAAATCAGTAGCATTTCTATATAGCAACAATGAAATAGTTAAAAAAGAAATCAAGAAAACAATTCCATTTATAATATCTACAAAGAAATCTAGGAATAAATTTAACAAAGTAGGTGAAAAGTCTCTACAATGAAAACTATAAAACATTGATTAAAAAAAACTGAAGATAAGAAACACACAAAAAGAAAAGACATTCCATGTTTGTGGATTGAAGGAATGAATATTGTGAACATGACTACACTACCAAAAGTGATCTACAGATTCAAAGTAATTTTGTAATAACATTCTTCACAGAAATATAAAAACAATATTAAAATTTGTGTGGGACCACAAAAGACCCCAAATAGCCAGAGCAATCCTGAGCAAAAAGAACAAAGCTGGAAGCATCAAGCTACCTATCTTTAAAATATACTAGGCCAGGTGCAGTGACTCAAACCTGTAATCCCAGCATTTTCAGAGGCCGAGGTGAGAGGATTGCCTGAGCCCAGGGGTTCAAGACCAGCCTGGGCAACTTGGTAGGACCTCATCTCTACAATAAATCAAAAATTAGCCGGGCATGGTAGGGTGCACCTGTAGTTCCAGCTACTTGGAAGGCTGAGGCAGAAGGATTGCCTGAGCCCAGAGGGGTAAACACTGCAGTGGCTGTGAGTGTGCCACTGCACTCCAGCCTGGGCGACAGAGTGAGACTCCAACTCAAAAAAAAATAGAGTTTTCTTTCATGGCAAATAGATACATAAAACTTGTTTATATATTATATATTTTATATATATAAAGCTGTAGCAGCCAAAACAGCATGGAACCAGCATAAAAAACAACACATAGACCAGTGGAACAGCACAGAGAACTCAAAAATAAATCCACATTTTATAGCCAACGAATTTTTAAAATAAAACTCCAAGAACACTCATTGAAGAAAGAAGAGTCTCTTCAATAAATGGTTTCGGGAAACCTGGATAACCATTGGCAGAAGAATGAAACTAGATTTCTATCTCTCTTACCATATATAAAGATCAAATTGAAATGGATGTGACTAAAATATAAGACCTTAAACTATGAAACTACTAAAAGAAAATAGAGATAACACTTCAGGACATTGGACTGAACAAAGATTTTTAAGGAGAAAACCTCAAAAGCATAGGCAACAAAAGCAAAAATAGATAAATGGGATTATATCAAATGAAAAGCTTCTGTACAGCAAAAGAAACAATCAACAGAAAAAAGAGACAAACTTAGAATGTGAGAAAATATTTGCAAACTATTTATCTGACAGGGGTTTAATATCTAGAATATACAAGGAGCTCAAACAACACAACAGTTTAAAAAAATTCTTCTGGGTATCCAGAGTTCCCAAACCCATTTACTGAAGAGAACTTATATACACTGTTGGTGGAAATGTAAATAGTGCAGTCATTATGTAAATCAGTATGGAGCTTCCTCAAAAAAACTAAATATAGAACCACCATGTGATCCAGAAATTCCATTACTGGGTATACATTCAAAAGAAAAGATACCACTATGTCGAAGAGACCGTTGCACTCCTATGTTGACTGCAGAACTATTCACAATAGCCAAGACATGTAATCAACCTAAGTGTCCAATAACAGATGAAAGAATAAAGAAAAATGTGTTATACATACAGAATAGAACACATTTCAGTCAGAAAAAGAGAATGAAATCCTGTCATCATAGCAATATGGATGAGCTTGGAGGACATTATGTTAAGTGAAATAAGCTAGGCACCATAAGATAAATACTGTATGTTCTCATATGTGGAAGCTAAAAAAGAGTTAATCTTAAAGAAGTAGAGAGTAGAGCAGGGGTTATTAGAGACTGGGAAGAGTAGGAAAAGGTGAGGCTAGGGAGAGGTTGGTTAACAGATACAAAATTACATCTAGACAAGGGGAATAAGTTCTAGTGTGCTATATAGCACTGTAGGGTGACTTTAATTGACAACAATTTGTTGTATATTTTCAAATAGATAAAAGAGAGGATTTTTAATGTTTGCAACACAAAGAAATGATAAATTTTTTTTTTTTTTTTTTTTTGAGTTGGAGTCTCACTCTGTCGCCCAGACTGGAATGCAGTGGCCACTCCCGGCCACTCATTCCTTCCACCTCAGCCTTCCCAGTAGCCGGAATTACAGGCACGCACTACCACGCCCGACTAATTTTTTGATTTATTGTAGAGATGAGGTCTCGCCTGCCCAGGCAGGTCTCGAACCCGCAGGCTCAGGCAATCCACTCACCTCAGCCTCCCAGAAGCACGGGATTATAGGCTGAGCCACCAAGCCCGGCTAGAAATGATAAATTTTTGAAGGGATAGATATGCCAATTATCTTGATTTGATCATTACACATTAAATACATGTATCTAAATGTTTCACTGTGCTGCATAAATATGGACAATTATGTGTTGATTAAAAATAATAAAGCAAAAAAGTAAAAAAAGAAGTGGAAGTTTCCAAACTTACCTTTAGTTGTGGAAGCTTTATTCTTGCCAAAGCTCATGTGGAACAGCCAAAAGCAAGTAAGTGGCTCTGCTGAGATGGGCCCCAGAGTCACACAAGTGACATTTTGATACAGGCAGCTATTTTGTCCAAGGAACATTTTGACTCAGGAGAAAACACAATTCATTAAACTTTCAACTTAAAAAATTTACCAATGTTTTAATTGCCAAAGGTAGTAGATCGAAGGGAACACTTCTACACTGTTGGTGGGAGTGCAAACTAGTTCAACCTCTATGGAAAACAGTGTGGTGGTTTTTAAAAGAACTAGAAATCGATTTTCCTTATGACCCAGCAATGCCCCTTCAGAGAATATACTTGGAGAAACACAAATCATTTCACACACACGCAAAAAAATACTTGCACACTCTTGTTTATTGCAGCACAGTTTGGATATTCATAATATCCAAAAAAATGAAACCAACCCTGCTGCCTATCGAAAGTGGACGAGATAAAGAAAATGTGGTACATATATATGATGGAGCATCACACAGCCACAAAGAAGGGCAAAATTATGGACTTCACAGCAATTTATAAGGATTTAGAGCCCATTATACTCAGTGATTTGTCACAGAAACAAAGAACTGGTTACCACATGATATCACCTATACGTGGGTCCTGAACATTTATCACAATAGTATAAGAGAGGGATTGGCAGTAGGAGGACAATGCCGGGGTGGGGGGCACGTAACATCACTAAAGGTACCTGACCCTAAACCAGGGAAAGTGAGGACCAATTAGGGGCCCAAACTTCACCTGCACATAAACTACTTATGTACCTAATCCTGACCTTGCCCTCCATATCTTTACAATTAAAAAAAAAGAATCCAATGCCTGATGATCTGAGGTGGAGCTGAGGCAGTGATGCTAGCACTGCAGTGGCTACAAATACAGATTAACTTTAGTAGTGAGATTCGACTACACATTCCTCCCCTACCCACCATGAGCAAATTGTCTTCCAGGAAACTGGTGCCTGATGCCAAAAAGTTGAGGACTGCGGTTTAAGCTACTGTGTGTGTGCTTGCTATAGCAACCACAAGAATCTTATATATCAATAACGTGAAAATTCAGTAAGCCCACCCTATACCTGAGTGTTACTGTACCAACAACAGCATTTCAGGATAGAGAACTGGAGATGAGGTTTAGAGATGAAGTGAGGTCCAGGAATTTTTTAATAATTTACTTATACCTTGGCTGGCCCACATCTTAAATCCTCTCATTCATCCATCAGAGTTAAAGACACTGTGGCTATGGAAATTTAGCCTCTTGTTCTCAGCTCCAAACTATGCAGGAAATTGCCAATTACATGTTTAGCAGTTCTTTCAGAATTTCTGGTAACATACATTTTTATTTCATAATATTCCTGTGCAATGCTGGCTTGAAGAGATAAGACCAATGCTCCTAAGAACCTATCCCAGTTTAATCAGACTTCTGAGAACTATCTTTAATATTATTTCAGAGTAAGAGTAATAAATATGCATAAAAATTCAAACAATAGATAAGCGAATAAAACAAAATGAAAATCACCATAACAGGGGTAGGGGCTGGAGTGGAGCAAGGATCATGGGTACCTGTTGCGTACATTATTGATGATAAAGACCAGTGATTTCATTATTTTACAGGATTATTTTGTGCAGCCATGCCTTGACAAAATATCTGCACCAAAATGCCTGAGTCAAGATGAAGCTTGCATCAAAACAGCCATGTCAAAGTGTCCTGTTTTGCCCAGAGAACTGTCCACTGTCCCCAGCCTTCCAACACCCAGAAAGTCTCTTAAGTGACTCCCAGAAACTCCTAAGAGATCTTGGACCACAGTTTGAAAAATATGGAGTGAGATGTTCTTAAAGTGCCTCTCAGCTATAATATTCAATAAATGTGTGTGGACATGGATGTGTTTAACTGACAGTCATAAAATAGCACAATACAACAGAAAGCTATTGAAATGGATACCCATAAAGAGTAAATGCCTGTCAGCAATCAAAGAACTAGTAGCTTCTGCCTCTGTTGATACTTATGGTTGCAACTTAATGATGTTTTTACTTAACTGATGGCAGCTGTCTCCATGAAAAGCTATTAGCACATTAGGTCTTTATTGAAACTGGCAAAGTAATAAATAATGTTTGTGACTTTTCTTTTGTTCACAAGGTTAATTGTTGTTCAACAATATTCTTGTGATGTGTTAAGAGCTCTCAAGGAATTACATATGCAAGCCATTAGACTAAAAACAGAAGTATCTGCAATCCACTAATTTACAGGTTGTTGATAGTCCTGAGTCATAAAGGTGGTAAAGTACTGGATAATATGATGATTTCCCAAGATTTTGCATTCTTTCTAATATTTTAATTTAAATCAACAGATGCTTATTTAGCAATAAAACTAAGCTAGAAACTCTCGGAGGAACAAAGATTTACAAAATACCATTTTTGTTCGTTGGAAGTGTCCAGTGTTGTAAAGGGACTTTATATATGTAAGTGAACTATTGAATGAATTATATACAGAGGACAAAAAGACAAAACTACTCCATCTTGGTTATAATATATAATCTTTTTTTTTCCTACTTGTTTCGAATTTAAGTCTATACCATTTGTTTAAGCCAGTGTTACTTGGATGCTTTACTGCTTGCTGCCAAAAACACCCTAACTTACCTAGCTGTGATCATTTAGATACCACTCCCTTCAGAGCCAGAAAAGACCTGAGAGATCTTCAACTCCAATCTCTCTGTCTTACCAAAGAGGAGAGTGGAGCCCAGAGAAATGAAGGAATTGGCCTAAACCACGTGGCAGCAGCAGAATCTGGACCAGGGCTCAGTAAACCTAATTTCTCATTTCTTTGAGGTCTCAGAAGATGGCTTCAGTTGTGCCAATACTGTCCTTCATAGTCTGCCTGGTTTGAACACAATACTTCAAATCCCAACACAAATTAGACGGAAAAGGAAGAAGAAGAGGAGGAGCAAGGAGGAGGAGGAGAGGAGAAGGGAGAGGGGGAGGAGAAAGAAGAAGGAGGAGGAGAAAGAGAAGAAGAAGGAGAGAGAAAACGGTGGTGGTGGTGATGACAGTGGTGATGAGGAAAGAGAAGGAGAAGGCCCAGGGAAGAGAAGGAGCAGGGGGGAGGAGAAGGGGAGCACAGCTCTAATTAGTGAGTGCTTAAAGGACCAGGCTCCTTGCAAACACGTTTATTGTCATCTCTGCAGCATTTCTCTGCAGTAGGTACTAAAATTGTTCTAACTTTACAGATGAAGAAACAGTGGCATTAAATGTTTGTGGTCACACAGTGATTGGCTCCTAGAAAATATAAAATCCCAGAATGGTCTGACTCCAGAGCCTGGATTCTAAACCACTATCTGATACTACAGGTTATGCCACTTCTGGTAAACCTTGCTACCCTGCATGTCAGAAGGGGCTGCACAGGGGGATATCAGAGGGAGCTGGACAAGGATGGTGGCTGAGAAAACCCTCAGAAAGGCTCAGATTGCTACAGCATCCCTAACTGGCATTTCTGATGTTCTTGCTCTCTGTGGTGCATTCAGTTACCAAGACAATCATCTCAAATAAGAATTCCAGCGAAGCTCAGAGCAAATTAATTAGCCGTGCTGCAGACACATTAAAACTCTGCAAGCAGTTACCATAGTAGGTAACCTTGCATGTTTTACAAAGTGTGGCGTTTTCATTTTGGCTCATGTTGAATAATGAATAATTTTCCCTGCTCCCTGCTAAACAGTGAATGGTGAGAAGCCCTTTGGTAATTCCGTGATGTTGAATTAATCTGTTGGTAGAATATCTACATTTTCCCCAAGGCCACCATCCCTTATTCTAGGTCTCTCCCCTTTCCCTCCCCTTCCCATCACATACCTGGAAACTTGCAACTCTATTCCTGATGCAGAACCAGCATCTGATGGCTATCCCAGCAGTGGAAATTCCCAGTGTGAGGATGTGGATGGGACTGGTGCCAGAGGCCACCTGGACATTCCAGACAATCCAGATATGGTGGCACTGCCGCACAGCCCCAGCACCCACCCTGAACTTGCCTTTCCATGAGGCATCACACACCATCGCCTCCCAAGGAAAACAATTCCAACACTCCCTGTTGCTCTCAATTCCCTTGTCCCTTGTCCTGCTTTATTTGCCGTAAGAAAAGTAATATATATGTACATATTTGCCTTTAAAATATTTCCTTCCAATACTGAATGTAAGTGTCATTGTAGCAGAATCCTTGTTTTGTTCATGTCTGTCTCTCCAGTACCTAGAACACATATTGTGCTCATAATAGTACACAATAATATCTGCTGAATAGATAACCTCCAAATGTATTTGCCAGTCATGTTCCTTTTACTGAGGATTTCCTTGGGAGGTAGAGGAGAGAATGAAATTATATCAGGTAGCAAGACTTCAACTAGTCCCCCACTGGAAATCTGTTCTTAATCTAACTCCTCTCCTTTTCCCACCTAACTTTCATAAATGCCCCTAAATTGTCCCAACAATCGAGAAGTCACATTTCTACCATCAAACCAAAGCCCAGAGTTGCTGTACTACGTCCACCTTGAAAATCACTTCCACCAAAGACAAAACCACCCAACATCAACAGGGAATTGTCTAAATAAATTGTGATACATTTATAAAATGAGTATTATGTAGCCATCACAAATAATTAGGTTGGCAATAGATAGACAGATAGACAGATGAGAGGTAAAAATGGCCAAGACACATTGTTTAGTGAACCGGCAATTTGATGAGACCTGTCGTTACAATAAATAAAAAATTAGCTGGTCGTGGTGGCGAGCGCCTGTTGTTCCGGCTACTTGGAAGGTTGAAGCAGAAGGATCGCCAGAGCCCAGTAGGTTGATGCTGGGGTGGCCATGGGCGTGCCATTGCATTCCAGCCTGGGCAATGGACTGAGACTCCAACTCAAAAAAATGAAAAATCAAGGCATAGTACCATGTGTATACTGTGCGAATGTGTGGGAGGGGGAGAAGCATATATTAGTATTTTCTTAGTAAATATCTGAAAAGACATGTAAGAAATTGTTAATTGTGGCTGCCTTTAGGGAACAAAACCAGGAAAATGGATCAATAGTAGGAGACTTTACTTTTGGGGGGGTGTGGGGGGACCTTGGTACTGTTTTAAGTTATCATTTTAGAGTTTTTTTTAATGTGTGCTTGAATTTTTATTTAAAAATTAAATGTGAACACTGTTGGTGGGAATGTAAACTAGTATAACCTCTATGGAAAGCAGTAAGGAGATCTCTCAAAGATTTAAAGTAGATCTACCATTTGATCCAGCAAACCCACTATTTGGTATCTACCCAAAGGAACAGAGATTGTTATACAGAAAAGACCCCTGCACTTGCATGTTTATAGCAGCACAATTCACAATTGCAAAGATGTGGAATCAACCTAAACCTAAATGCCCATCAACTGGTCAGTAGTTAATGAAAACATGAGACACACACACACACACACACACACACACACACACACACACACACACACACACACCACAGTATACAATTCATCCATAAGAAAGAACAAGATGTCTTTTGCAGCAACTTGGATGGAATTGAAGACTGTAATGCTAAGGGAAGTAATGCATGAACGAAAAACCAAATACCGCATGTTCTCACATATAAGCAGGAGCTAAGGTAAGGGTCTACCAAGTCATATAGAATGGCATATTGAATGGCACAAACACTGGAGACTCAGAAGGAGGAAGATGGGAAGTGGGGAGAGATGAGAAAATACCTGTTGGGTACAATGTGCACTAATGTGGGTGATGGGTACCCTTAAAGCCCAGACTTCCACACCAGTATATGAGGGGGACCCCCAAAAAACCGGAATTATCTTTTTTGGAGGGCAGGTCCCTGTAATACACTCAGAATCTGTTGCTCTGTATCAAACAGTCAATCAAAGTTTTTAGAAGGTTGCGTCAGGAGAAATGTCCAGAGTTGTGGCAAACAGGTTACTGGTTCTTCCACCACGACAATGTATTTGCCCCCACTGCACTGAATGTTCAGTAGTTTTTTGTTGGGGTTGTTCTTCTTGTTTTTAATAAAGACAAGAATTTATTTAAAAATTAATAAATTTTAATTAATAAAATTAATTAATTAATTAATAAAATTAATAATAAGGGGTACAATTCAGGAATAGGTACATGAGTGATCATTGTACATGTGAAGTTTGGGTCTCCCATTGACCCTCGCTTCACCTGGTTTAGGATCAGGTGCCCTTATTGATATGTGCCCCTTCCCCCATCCCTTGGCAGTGTCCTAATACTGTCAATCCCTTTCTTATAGTATTATGATAAATGTTTAGGATCCACTTAAGAGTGAGAACATGTGGCATTCAGTTCTTTGTTTCTGTGATAGATCACTGAGTATGATAGACTCTAAATCCATCCAAGTTGCTGCAAAGTCCATAATTTTGTCCTTCTATATGACTGCATAGTATTCCATCATGCATATGTGCCACATTTTTTTAATCCAATTCACTTTTGATGGACAGCATGGTTGGTTCCATTGTTTTGCTATTGTGAATAGTGCTGCAAAAAACATGTGTGCAGGTATCTTTTTTGTAGAATGATTTGAGTTCCTCTGAGTTTATCCTGGGTCACATGGAAGATCAATTTTTAGATCTTTTAGAAATTGTCACACTGTTTTCCACAGAGGTTGTACACTCCCATCAACAGTGTAGAAGCTTTCCCTTTTCTCTGCATCCTCTCCAGGAGACATCCTTGCAGAAATTGGAATAGGCAACCAATTCTTGATCAAAATTCCAAAAGTCCATGCCATAAGAGATAAGATAGACACATGGGACCTCATCAAACTGAAAAGCTTCTGCAAAGCAAAAGAAATCATCAAAAGAGTGGGGACACAGCCCACAGAATGGGAAAAAATATTTGCCAACTGTATATTTGACAAAGGCCTAACATCCAGGATCTACAAGGAACTCAAACATGCTGAAAGGAAAAAAAACCAGACAGTCCTATTAAAAAGTGGGCAAGAAAGATGTCTTCTTTCTTCTTCTCAAAAGAAGACATACGAGCAGCCAACAGACACAAGAAAAAATGCTCAACCTCACTAATCATTATAGAAATGCAAATCAAAAACACACAGAAATACCACCTAACTCCAGTCAGGGTGGCCATCATTAAGATTGCAATTTTTGACCAAAAACAGCATGAGCCCCATGCCCTACCATCCCTATTCACCTGATTGTGCCCTTGGCAACTTTTTTTTTGCTTCCCCAAATAGAAAAATGTCAAAGGGAAACATTTTGCTGATATGAAAGAGGTGAAACAAAAACGGCAGAAGCACTAAAAGGCATCAACACTGACAAATTCAAAAACTGTTTTGAACAGTGGAGAAAGCATCTCGATAGGTGTATTGCATCAAACAAAGAGTACTTTGAAAGTGGCTGAAATTTAAACATCTAAGAACACACATTTTTATTAAATAAATTCCAGGTTTTGGGGGGTCTTCCCACACAAAGCAGCCATGTAACCAAAAACCAACTGTTATCCAAAGGCTATTAAAATAAAGTTAAAAAAGAATAAATGCCAATGGGAGATTCAGAATGCAGAAATAATAAGTACAGCGGGTCAATGCAGAACGAGGTGAATCAATGATACCATGTGACTCAGCACCCAACATCATAACCACAACCAGAGTAGAGGGGAGAAAAGATGATACAAATTATATGATTGTTGTGAAGAGGTCCTTGGTCAACTTTGTGATCAATTAATAGTTGTCCTGTCAAGGATTTTAGCATTCCCCCTTGCTGCAAGACCTGAACACAGTCTCAGATCTCTTGCTACATCCAGGAGATAAAGTCCTTCAAGAAAGCTACCTTCAAAAAGTGGCAACACCATTGACAATTTTCTAATCATAAATTTACCTGAAAGACCCAAGTGCTACTCAAGTCTCTTCCTGTCAGTGAGAGCCTCCACTACTTCTCTAATTTCATCTTCACTTAATTCTCAGGAACATTACAGAAGAAATAATAACAAGAAGAAAATGGCTTTGTTAAGAGAAAAAAATAAAAATTAACCAAGCATAATTACACATGCAAGGAAAGAAAGAGTATGGATGGCTGGGTAGTCAGACAGTCAAGTAGGCCATTGATCAATTTCAGCATGTCCCTGCAAGAACTCACCCAACAAATAGGAATTTTGTGCCCTGGAGTACATTCTGAGAACACAAGACTTATCCCATCTTTTTTTTCCCATAGAAATTGAGTCTCCACTCTTCCATTCTCTGCAAGAGTAAAACCTCAAAGCACGTAATGGCACCCACCCACTGGATCCCAAGGCCAAAGAAACTCAGTGAACCGATAATCAACTTAAAAATGTGCATTTGCTCCAGAGAAACTATTTAGATGTGACTTTAGAGTTGGTCTCCCCAGAACTTTTAGTTCCCCTAGCCATTCTTCTCATGGAAAATAATTTTTTTTCATCAGAACAAATTAACTTTTGTGATAACAATACAATGTTATGAGTGTTTGTACACATGTTATATTTATCAAGAATTCTCCAATCACATGAATTGGTTTTCTGGAATATATGTCTCACCAAATTATTATCTGCTGGTCCTGTTGCCCGTGTCTACCACTTGCTAACGTGTCCTATAAAGTTGTTGGTAAAAGAGACAGCAAGAGCAAAAATTTTCTGTTTTTGCATTAATCTCTTGGGAGGAATCCTGCCTGCCCTCTGAATTCTCCAAGGAGGTGAGGGTGTTAATGCTCTGCCAGGAGGTTCCCTGACAGCTGACAACAACCTTCAATGGCTGATAGAGTCAAGCTATAGAGCCAGTGAGAATTAAGGGAATTAAATCAAGATCCAATCAATGTCCTGTCAAGGCCATCCTTATCTCCCACAGATTATGGCAGGCTCCTCAACTACACCTAATCTCTACCAAGATCTCCTCACCCTGGCTCTTTGAGTTAGTCAAAAGATGAAGATTGAACATAGACAAGGGAAAGGGAAGGCTGGTGAATTTTATGGTGGGAAGAGGTTGGGGAAGCCATTCTCTTAAAGTGATTCCTTTGGTAGGATGGATATCTTAACAATGTTGATTCTTCCAATCCATGAGCATGGAATATTTTTCCATTTGTTTGTGCTATCTTAAACTTCTTTTATTAGTGTTTTGTAATTTTCATTGTAAAAATCTTTCACTTCTCTGGTTAGGAAGATGCCGAAGATTTTTTGTTTGTTTTGTGGCTACTGTGAATGCGATTGTGCTCTTTATTTGGTTCTCTGCCTATTTGTTGTTGGTAGATACAAACGTGATTGTCTTTTACAGGTTTATTTTGTACCCTGAGACTTTGCCAAAATCCTTTATCAGTGAAAGGAGATTTGTGACAGATACTCTTGGATTTTTGAGGTATGGTATTATATCATTAGCAAAGAGGGATAATTAGACTTATTCTCCTATTTGGATACCTCTGATTTCCTTCTCTTGTCTGATTGCTCTAGCTAGGACTTCCAACACTATGTTGAATGGGACGGGTGAGAGTGGGCAGCCTTGTCTTGTTCTGGTCCTACAAAAGGCAATCTACAAATTCAACACTATACTATTAAATTACCAACATTATTCTTCTCAGACCTGGAAACAGCAATACAGAAATTTATATGGAAACATAAATGACCACAAATAGCCAAAAGAATCTTTAGCAAAAGAAACAAAGCAGGAGGTATCATACTTCCAGGTTTTAAACTTTATGATAAGGCTACAATAATCAAAACAACATGGCATTGGTACAAGAACAGGCATATAGACCAATGGAACAGGATAGAGATTCCGGGAGCAAAACCCCAATTTCTCAACCAACTCATCTTCAACAAAGCCTCCAACAACAACTACTGGGGAGAGGAGAACCTATTCAGTAAATGGTATTGGGAAAACCGGCTGACTACATGCCAAAGAATGAAAAAGGACCCCTACTTATCACCATACACAAAAATCAACTCTAAATGGATCAAAGACCTAAATGTAAAACCTCAAACTATAACAGTCTTAGAAAATGCAGGAGACACTCTTAAAGAAATCAGAGTAGGCAATCAATTCCTGATCAAAACCCCCAAAGCCCATGCCATAAGAGATAAGATAGACAAGTGAGACCTCATCAAACTGAAAAAAAGCATCTGCAAAGCAAAAGAAATCTTCAAGGAAGCAAGGAGACAGCCCACAGAATGGGAAAAAAATATTTGCCAACTGTATATCTAACAAAAGTCTAATATCCAGGATCTACAAAGAACTCAAATGTGCTAAAAGGAAGAAAACAAACAGCCCCATTAAAAAGTGGGCAAAATACACAAATAGATACTTCTCAAAAGAAGACGTATGAACAGCCAACAGATACATGAGAAAATGCTCAGCCTCAGTAATCATCAGAGAAATGCAAATCAAAACCACACTGAGATACCACCTAACTCCAATAAGAATGGCCATGATTAATAAAACAAAAAACAACAGATGCTGGCAAAGATGCAGAGAAAAGGGAATGCTTCTACACTGTTGGTGGGAATGCAAACTAGTTCAGCCTTTGTGGAAAACAGTGTGGTGATTCCTAAAAGAACTAGAAATTGGCAGTCGCCAACTTATATAAACCAGCAATTGCCCTTTTGGGAATATACCGGGAGGAACTTAAATCACTCTACAAAAAAAAGACCTGCACACGCATGTTTATTGCAGCACTATTTACAATAGTAAAAACGTGGAACCAAAAATGTGGTACATATGCACAATAAAATATTACACAGCCATAAAGAAGAACAAAATTATGGACTTTGCAGCAATTTGGATGGATTTAGAGTCTATAATACTCAGTAGTGTATCACAGAAACAAAGAACTGAGTACCATATGTTCTCACTCATAAGCCGACCCTGAACTTTTACCATAATACTATAAGAATGATATTGGCAGTATTAGAACACTGTCTGGGGGTTGGGGGGGGACATATAATATTATTAAGGGTACCTGACCTCAAATCTGGCAAAGTGGGAACCAAAGCTAGGCCAAACTTTACCTGTATGATGACCACTTGTATACCTAATCCTGAATTATGCCCCACATCTTTAAAATAAAATAATTTTTAAAATATAAAGGAATAAATAAGCAAAACTAAGTTTTTTTAAAAAAGTGATTCCACATTATTTGGTATCATCAAGGAGACCATGGTGGAAAGAGCAGACCATGGTGGAAACATGATTGTCAAGGAACAAAGAGGATTGGATTTCATGCTTTCGAGCAACCAGAAAATAGAGGGGGCTGTGGTCCTTTGCAATCTGATTCTGGATAAATCAGATGGAAGTTGCCAGGTAAGTCAGGCACTGCAAACAAGTTTAGGTTTGTGTCTTCATAACTCCTCATTTTGTATCTTCCTGGAATTAAAGAAAAATTGCTAATGTAATCAGCAAATTCCTAGATCACTAATAATCTCAGCAGATAAATTAATAATGTGGCATTTTAATTTAGAGGCTGATTAGCTAATAAAAGAGGTGCCATTTAGAGCTGAATAATCCCCGACTTGTAGACTTGGAGCTTCACTCCTCTAATTTAAGACTTTGACAGTCACTTACAAATGAGCAAAGACAGTGCCCACTTTAAACTCTCATCCGTCATTTATACCTAAATGTGAATAAATATATTTTACACCCTCCACTCTCCAAGAATAGCTTTCATGAAGAGGAAGAGAAACAAAGCATGGTCCTGAGTGTTTGAGAAAGTTAGAAAGGAAGTGCCACTATAGAGTGGGGTGATTGGAAAGAAAAGAAGGAAATAATATGGCATCAAGGATAAATTTCACAATTTTTCTTGGGGAGCAGGCTCTTGGGCAGCAGAGGGCATTGCCCTCCTCACTCACTCCTGTGCTCTGTCCAGTGGCAGAGAACATGGTGGTTTCCTGGCATCTCCTGACTCAAATAACCACTTGATCTTTAGAGGAGCTTCATCCAAGAGTACCTGCCCACTGCCCAAGCTGCGGTTTTTCTTGGCCCATTCCTCTAGCAGCAGAATAACATCACCTCACTCTGAAGTTTCCCAGGACTCATTCTCAGCTGCAGAGTAGTAACTCCACCTGGCTACATACCCTTCTCTCAGCCACAGTAATATGCACCTTGAACATCATGAATAAACATAGAATTCATAATGGTTTACTAATTCATCTGCATGGCCTGTTACTGGCAACTTCTTGAAGAATCAGCTCTAATGCTAAACGTGACTTCATTAAGGAAACTAGAATTAGACTAGACTCCAGCTGGTTTCCATAGTCCTGACACTTAGAGAAAACTGAACTTCACTGTTATTGGTTAAATTGTGTTCTCCCAAAATTCATATGTAGGAGTACTAACTCCTAGTACTGCAGAATATGACCTTATTTGGAAATACAGTCTCTGCAGATAATCAACATCTCTGCAGCTGTTAAATGACATCATTAGGGAAGGCCTGAATCTAATATGACTGTGTCCTTATAAAAAGGAGAAACAGAGACACACACAGAGAATGTCACGTGAACATGAAGGCAGAGATGAAGGTGATATGTGTACAAGCCAAAGAACAGCAAAAATCCCCGGCAAACCACCGGTACTGGGGAAAGGCATGGAACAGCTTCTTTCTCACAGCCCGCAGAAGAACTCAAGTCTGCCAACACCTTGATTTTAAACTTCTAGACTCCAGAACTGTGGACATTACCATTAGGCTGTTGTTTAGCCTCCCAGTTAGTGGCACTTTGTTACAGCAGCCCCAGGAAACTAACACACCCGCCTTCAAAGTCCTGCCTCAGGATCCAATGTCTTAACCCTAATATCTAAAAATACTCCTGTCTCTATTTAGCCCAATCATTTCAGGAATCAGTCTTCAGTAAAATAGCCTCCAACAGAGATGAGTCTTGAGTTTCCAACTGGAGAAAGAGAAACTTGGGTTTTAGTTCTGGTTGACCAACTGAGTGAACTTGAACAAGTATTTCACATCTCTGTGCCACCGTTTCCTGATTATAATATAAAGAGGCTAAATAAAATGCATCTCTTTTGTCTAGTCTGATTGATTTGTAGTGATTGATTCTAATTTGATTTCTAGAGCACTGCCTTGATCACTCTAGGGGGACCAGATCCCTACATCCTGCTGGCTCTGCTCACCTCATCAGATAAGAATCAGATAATTTAATGAGTTATATTGATTCCTTTTCCACACTGCTTCAACGGGTATGACTCCTCACCTTGTTTACATTGCAACTCAGATGTCTTGGCTGGTCAGAAAGAGCACAATGATTAATAATCAATGTCTGTCACAAACAAACCTGTGTATTTGCCATCCCTGGACTGAGCCCTTCTAAGTCCAAAAAGTTCACAATTTCTTTCTACACGGATCCAGGGTCTTCTTGTTATTGCCTTCATGATCACTTTCAGTTGTTTCTGCTGCTTTATGCTGTTCTCTTGAGCATCATCTTTCTTATTTCTCTCTCTCTCTCTCGCATCTCTTCTCCTTCCTTTTCTTGTTTTCTCTCTCCTATGCTTCATAGCTCTGGAACTGGCAGCATTGTCCATTATAGCTATCATCAGCCAATGGAAATGGATTTTTCCTTCTGGGTTGGAAAAATGACTCATCATAGGGCGTTGTCTATGACCTTTCCAGCTTACGCCCTTGGCTATTTCCACAGAGCTTATGCTCATCTTTTTAAAGGCTCCTAAGGTTTGTGATACTCCTGGGTGGTTTCAGTGCTGGGTGTTGTTGTGATGCCACGTGGAGCCTTCCCAACACTTGGTGATTGACAAGATGTAAAGCCACTGTCATGATTTACAAGAAGGAAATGATTACATTACAGTAAACAGAGTCCTATATTTATCTAGAGCCTTCCATACATTATCCTATTTGATCTTCTTAACAAACAACCTTGTGATATAGGCAGAATAGATACTCTGTTTTTCTCACTTTGCATTAAAGGATCAAAATCAGAGAGACTACGTGACTCAACTACACAGAATGAACACATTTCAGAGTTGTATCATCTTGCCAATTATCCAACCAATTATTTAACCTCATTCATGAACATACTACCAAAAATGAGTAGAGACTCTTTAATAACCATCAATATCCACCAAATGAGTCGTTAGACAGCTTGGCTGAGATTACATTGATTAAAGACCACATTTAATGGGACTTAAACTATGTCCAAACAGCTTTTCCCCAAAGCAACAGAATGGTTTCTCTCTAAAGCGCTTTCTTTGAGTGAACCAGTTTGCTATAATTTTATAAGTAACTCATGGACTCTGCTAATCAGACATGAATTAGATCGACTAAAGAAATAAGTAAATTTATTTTACATATGGTTCCAAGCCAATATAGGCTCAGAGTGACAGCCTATGTTTTACCCCACACTTACCCCTTAATGGGCTTTGAGATCACTGTTTTCCTTGCTGTGAAGATATCTTTTTCACTACACTCTAGATACCATCAGTGTTCCCAGTTAAGTAAACTTATAAAAATGCAAACACATTAGCAAGTACTTACACAAGGAAACAACCATTTTTAAAGCTTTCTAGGGAAATGAGGAAACCATAGTAAAATGTGTGCCGCATATTACTGCCACTTTTTTCAATACTTATCACTGAACTTTTGTAAAATATTGGCAAATAGAAGTAATAGGTTCTTAACCCATCGAAACTGGACTAGATTTTTTTAAAGGTGGTACATGTACATGATGGAATATCACACAGCCATAAAGAAGGACAAATATATGAACTCTGCAGCAACTTGGATGGATTTAGAGTCTATAACACTCAGTGATCTATCACAGAAATAAAAAACAGAGTACCATATGTTCTCACTCACAGGCAGACCCTGAACATTTACTATAATACTTTAAGAAAGGGATTGGCAGCAGGGGGAATACTGCGGTGGGGGGGGGCACATAACATCAGTAAAGTTACCTGATCTCAAACCAGGCAAAGTGGGGACCAAAGGGAGGCCCAAACTTTACCTGTACAATGTCTACCTGTGTACCTAATCCTCAATTGTACCCCGTATCTTTCAAATAAAATATATTTTTTTTTAAAGATAAAGAAGTAATAGGTTCTTTAGTCCATATTTTTCTCTGGACCAAAGACTAAAGAAAGCTGCACTGAGAGTTTGAGATAGTTAAAGTGTGCTGTAGAAAAGTACACATCTCTAGGATGAGAAATCAGCAATTCCTCTGCCTCGTGGTTCTGGTGAAGCATCGAGTTGGAGTCTGTGGGGCCAAACAATGAAAGTGCACCTAGGGAGGTACAGCTATGTCCAGGTTTAGAACAGCAAAAAACTACAGGTTTGCTCCCTGAAGAACTGGTAAGTATTGGGAAGAAGTAGGAACACCACTATTCCTCTTTGCTCTTGACAGGAATTACCCAAATCATTTGCCAAAGGACAGAGCATAGGTTTCAAATAAGTCTTTCAGGTTGACATGGCACAGAACTCATTATCAGATTACAGATTGAAAGCCACCAGGGTGATTGCTGCTGGGCAGGCCTCCCACAGCCCTGAATCACTCTTCCTGAGGCTGTCCACCCACACTACTGCACAAGTATGGTCATCTATCAAATGTCCATAATATGTTTGTGAGGCTCAAACACTCAGACTTTTCATCACATAAATCGTACTTGACCATTCTCTACTTCTTTAAATCCTCTTTTTTTCCTCTGCTTCTCTAACATCATCTTCTCATTCTGATAAACCTTACCCCTTATTTCATATATGCCTCCTCCTTTAACTCACTTCTAAAGGTTGGAGTTCCTAAAAGCGCTTCCAGTTCATATTGTGTTCTCATCTAGAGCTTCTCCTTAGGTGATCTCATTCATTTTCATCATTTTAAATATTATCTGTGTACTGTTGATAGCAAAATTTTTCTCCACAGAGAGCTCTCCTTCAAGTTCTACATTTGTTTACCCAACCATTTTCTTATTATCTTGTCTTAGATGTCTCAAAAGTTACTCAATTTAACAAAAGCAAAATTGAAGTATTTTGTTCAATAAAAATAGGTGTCATCTATGCCAGGAGAATCACTTCTGGTAATGGTAGGCTAAACTGGACAAACTATCCCACTGAGAACAATTAGAAAAGCCAGTGGGAAAGGTATAAATATGTTTGAGGGCACCAGAGAACTAATATGGCCATAAGTAATTCTGAGCCTAAGACCCAAGAAAAGAAGAAAACCTAGGCTAATGAGCCCAGTACTTAAGATCATATTTTCTCTAGGGAAATCGTTCCATTTATATAGAGATGGTGGAAACGCAGAGAAACTGAGTAGAACTTTCAACAAATGTATAGGCAG
The DNA here is from genome assembly GCA_027257055.1 of Cephalopachus bancanus. Lineage (NCBI taxonomy): Eukaryota > Metazoa > Chordata > Mammalia > Primates > Tarsiidae > Cephalopachus > Cephalopachus bancanus. The sequence continues at coordinate 2,053,314 of JAPVLO010000104.1, forward strand.
GGAACAAAGGCTGGAGCCTGCCAAGGAAGGAAACTAGTAGAATAGAAAGAGAGAGAAAGGGAGGGAAAGAGGGAGGGAGAGAAAGAGACAGACAGACAGACATATTTTTAAGAAAATGGTTCATGTGATTGCAAAGGCTGGCAAGTCCAAAATCTACACGGCAAGTCAGCAGGCTAGAAATCCAGGGAAAAGATGATGTTGCAGCTCAAGATCAAAGGTGATCTGGAAGCAGAATTCTCTCTTCCTCACGGGGTCTCAGTCTGTTTTCTTAAGACCTTAAACCGATTGGATGAGGGCAACCAACCCACCTTATGAAAGGTAATTTGCTTTACACAAAGTCTACTAATTCAAATGTTAATTTCATCTTTTTAAAAAAATATCTTCACAGCAACATTTACACTGGTCTTTGGACAAGTATCTAGGTACAGTGGCCAGGCTGAGTTGACACATAAAATTATGTGTCAGACCACAATGGGTTATACCCTAAAAGGAAATGAGAAGAAGAAAAAGATATCCCTTGCAGACACTGAAGCCCAAATTATTTTAACCCCTGAATGGGATAATGTGATAAAGAATTACCAGTGCCCCTAATGTCTTTTAGAAGCAAACTTGTTCCTTTTCTAAAAGGAGGTAAAAGTATTCTAGGCCTTAAGAGAACTTTACAATTTTTTATATATAATTTTTGGAACGTACTCAAAAGTAGCTAGGCAATAAAGAAGCAGGACAATATGACCAAAAACTAAGAGAAACAACAAAAAATAGAAACAGACACTTAGAGGATCCAGATAATAGAGTTGCAATAAATATGCTAAATTGGGTCATGGAAATAAAATGCAAAATTAAGAATTTTGGCAGAAGTTGACAACCTAAAAACCAAAAGAATAAAATAAAAATTTCAGAACTAAAGCTGCAATATCTAAAATTAAGAACCTAGTGAATGAGTTTGGCAGCAGACTGAATATAGCAAAAGAGAAAATTAGTAAATTGAAAGATATGTTAGGAAAATAGTAGAACAGATCCAAACTGAAACACAAAAAAGTTCTATAAAAAGACATAATATACAGCAGGTGCCAAAAAACGTATACGCATTTTAAATATGATGTTCACTCAAAAAGTGGCATTAATCAAATGAATGTTAGCATCATCGTGTGACAGGAAGGACAGTAAAAAAAAAAAACGGCAGAAGCATGGTTGAGTAAACATCATATTACACATTGCTACTGTAATTTAATTCAACTTCGAAAAGTAATACATTTATAACATCTCTTAAAATGTGTATGCATTTTTTGGCTCTCTTGTGTATGTAAATCCAAGTCCCAAAAGGAGAAAAATTAGAGTAAGGGTCAGAAACAACATTTGAAAAGATATTGACAGCAAATCTTAAAAACTGATAAAAGACATAAATCCACAGATTTAAAAAGTTTTATGACCCCCCAAGTATAATGATACAAAGAAAAACATATCTTAAGCAGATCATAGCAAAAGTATAGAAAAGCAAAGACCAAGAGAAAATCTTAAAAGTAGCTGGTGCTTATTGCTTTCACAGTAATAAGCAATTATAAGTTTGACAGCTTATAAACCATGGAAGACAAGATACAGTGAATTGCTGCTATCTTAAAAGTGCTAAAAGAAAACAATTTCCAGCTTAGAAAACATTACTTGCTCAGGGAAATTATCTTTCAAAAGTGAAAAAAAATAGACATTTTTAGATGAATAAAAATGAAGATAATTTGTCACAGAAAACAAACACCAGAGGAATTAACTAAAGGGTATTATTTAAGCAAACAGAAAATGATCCCAGATGAAAGCTTAGAGATGCAAAAAGGAATAGTAATGAAAGCTTCTATATGTGAGTGAATGCAAAAGTATATTGACCATATAAAGCCACAATAATAATGTCTTGTAGGATTTAAGACATAGAGAGAGCTAGGCGCAGTGGCTCATGCCTGTAGTCTCAGCACTTTGAGAGGCCAAGGCAGGAGGACTGCTTTAGCTCCAGGAGTTCAAGACCAGCCAGGACAACAAAGCAAGCTCTCGTCTCTACAAAACATTAAAAAATTTGTCAGGCTTGGTGGCGTGTGCCTGTAGTCCCAGCTACTTGGGAGGCTGAGGTGGAAGGATCATATGAGCCTAGGAGGTTGAGGCTGTGGTGAGTCATGATCAGGCCACTGCACTCCAGCCTGGGTGACAGAGTAAGACCATAACTCAAAAATATATATACACAGAGAGAAAAATCACATTATATGACAAAAGAGCATATATGTTTGTGGGGAGTCATTTAGATTATGGTATTCTAAGACAGCGCTACTAAAAGCACCATTCCATAGCAAATTAAGCAACTTGCTCCAAAGTGCAACTCTATACACCACTTCCTTCATTTAGAAAATATCGTTTAAAATAAAACAAATGTCAGCTAAAATAAATAGTATGCTTAATAATGTAGTTGATTTACATTCTGGTACCACCTTGCTAGGTCATTGTTTGTAAGCCTGCTGTTGATCCAAGAACCATGCTTTGAGTAGCACTATTCTAAGATTCTTGCATTATTTGGTATGAGGTAAAAGTACTAGGTTTTGGTAAGTGGGAGATGCATAAAATCCCTAGGGTAATCAGTAGAAGAACCATAAAATAATGTTTAACTTGGAATAATAGAAAATTATCCAAAGACAAAGGAGAGACAAAAAAGAACACAGAATGGATAGAACAAATAAAAAGTAAATAGTAAGATGGTACATCAAAGCCCAAATATATCAGTAATTTCCTTCAATGTGAATGAACTAAATACTTTGGTTAAAAAATAAAGACTATCAGGCTGGTTTTCAAAATAAATATATATACTGCTTAAAGAAATGCATTTAGGCTGTGAGTATGCCACTGTACTCCAGCCTGAGCGACGTGTGAGACTCCAATTCTAAAAGAAAAAAGAAAAAAAGACCTTAGCCAGAAGTGGTACACTTCCTTCCTTCTCAAGCTCACTGGTCAGTACTAGTTACAAGGCCCCAACCTAATTATATGAGAGGTTGGAAACTGTAAGAGAGTCACATGATGTTTGGTGGCTACCACTGCTTCTGCCGTATCTGATTACTACAAGTAAGATCTGTGTTAAGAAAGCCTGAACAAGGTAAGTATATCTCCTCTAGAAGTTTTTCTTGAACTTTAGTAAATATAAAATCATGGGGGAGCTTGTTAAAGGCACATTTCCAGGCCCAAATGCAAAGTTCCATTTAGGAGGGTGAGATTAGACTACTAGTGCTTTAACTAAGCATCAACCATGGTATGTGTGCTGCATGGTACACTGGAAAGAAGATTCTGTATTGAGATGCAACATAATAATTGCCTTTAGGAGACTGGAATATAAATAAAATGAAAGCAAAATTCAAAAACAAGTCATCTGGGAAAGCCAGTGTCTTTTCAAGTACCCCTTCTGTTCTACAGGGGAGTCCATTCTGCCCTATAATCCTGGGAAGCTGGGCAAATATCCCACCAACACTTTGCAGGTATGAATGCAATACTACTAAAACAATGTTAGACCAGGGCCTTTGTCCAGGCTCCTTACCTCCTCTGCAAAACTTCTTCCTCTTTTGCCAGTTGCTTTTATACTTGACTTGGAGAAAAAGCAACAATTAAAAATATCCTGTTTGCTTCTCCTCAAAGCTTAAAAATAAGGTCTTTCCTTTTTTTTCTTCTTTCAGATAGTTACTGAGGTGTTGTGCTCATTAGTAGTTATTCTTTGGAGAAAAAAAGAGAGGAAAAAATCTTAGATAATAATATGGGTAATTTTAATTGTACGCATGCACAAAAACTTCATGAAAATCAGGTTGTGGTATGTGCTCTTATTTTAGACATGCCCCTGTTAACATTTTCTCAATAAATAGGTGCATACACTTAAAAAAAAAAAGAAATGCATTTAAATATAATACAGAAAGGTTGAAAGTAAGATAAGAGAAAAAGATATAACATGAGAACACTAACCAAAAGAAAGCTATGATAGCTATATTGCTGTCAGATAAATAAGACTTTAGAGAGAAAACATTATTAGAATTAAAGAAGAACATTGCATAATAATAAATATGACATTACACCAGGAAGATAAAGCTATGCTAAATCTTTGCTTATATCTTGTATCACAGTCTCAAAATACATAAAGCAAAAAATACAGAAAGAGGACTTCCAAATCCACAATTATAGTGGAAAATTCATTTCTCTCATACTAGAACAAGCAGTCAAAAATCAGTAAGGACATGGGACATCTAAATAACAAAAACTTTTCATGATTGGCTTAAATATAGAACACTGCACTTAATGACTGCAGAATATATATTCTTTTTAAGAACACAGAATAGTTACCCAAATTGCTTTTTTTTTTTTTAGTCAGGGTCTTGTCACCCAGGCTGGAATGCAGTGGCAGAATCACAACTCACTGCAGCCTTGGGCTCAGGTAATCCTTCTGTCTCAGCTTCCCAAGTAGTTGAGACTACAGGTGCGTGCCACCATGCCTGGCTAATTTTTTTTTACTTTTTTGTAGAGATGAGGTCTTGTTATGTTGCACAGGCTGGTCTCAAACTCCTGGGCTCAAGCAACTTCACCCTTCTTGACCTTCCACAATGCTGGGATTACAGGCATAAGCCATTGTGCCCAGCCTCAAATTCTCATATTTACAGATCCATAAAGCAAATCTCAACATAGTTTTAAAAAATAAAAATCATATCAGAGTATGCTTAGGAGTTAGTGGCCAAGGTTCTCAACTTGGAACATAGCACTTCCCAGGATGCAGAAGCCGAGTGCCATTTTTTCCTTTCTTTTCTTTTTACCTTTTTGTGTGTGTGTGAGTTGGAGTCTCACTCTGTCACCCAGGCTGGAGTGCAGTGGCACACTCACGGCCACCCCAGCATTGACCTGCTGGGCTCCAGCGATCCTTTCACCTCAGTCTTCCAAGTAGCTGGAACTACAGGCGCACGCTACCACGCCTGGCTAATTTTTTATTTTATTATACAGACAAGGTCTCACCAAGGTACCTGGACTGGTCTTGAACCTGTGAACTCAGGCAGTCCTCTTGCCTTGGCCTCCCAAAGTGCTGGGATTACAGGCTGAGCCACCAAATCTGGCCTTCTTTTCTTTTAAATTAACAAAAGTCTTCCTTAGAAAAAGTTGCTGTGAGAGACTGACTAAGTAGGAACTTGTGAACAAGTAGCCAGGGCTTGGCTTGGACCCTAGGTTGTAGAAGTCAAGTGCCATTTTTTTTTATCTGACAAAAGTCTCCTTGGGAAGAAGCTGCAGGGAGAGACTGCCAGCTCCAGGCTCTGCCTTGCCACTGCAGTGCCTGACCAGACACTGACAGCAAAGGCTGCGGAGGGAGCCCAGAAGTAAAGTCCCACTAGAGAAGACAAAATAGGCACCCTGCCACCACTTGAAAATGGGGCAGGAATGTGCTCTGACGAGCAACAGACCCGATCTCTGTGACCGACAGATCAACGATTCAGGAGTTGATTGTGACCCAGAGGGAATATCCTGAAAGCACAAACTCCAGAGGGACAGAACAAGTGCTGAGTGTCAGGTGTCCCCTGATTGGGCCACAGGACGAAGGGTGTGGCCAGAAAAGAATGAGGAAGACCTCCAAAGAGATCAGAGGTGAGTCTGGGGCTGACCCAACCCCCTTCTCCCCAGCAATCCTCTGAATGTCACACCACATAGCTGGGGCATGGTTGAGAGGGACAAACCCAGGCACAGCCTGGACGTCAGCCATAATAGGAAGACTCCACCCGAGGATAGGCCTGGCTGAAGCACCTCCTGCCAGTACTTGGGGAAGAGACAATCCTGTACCTCCCCACCAGAGGGGATCCCCCTGACCATATGAGAATGGGAGGGGAGGAATGCCCCAGCCCCCACTGCCCTCTCCTCCTTCCCTAGTCTGGACAATGGGGAGAAAGCGAGTAAGGCCAAGCTCTGCAGGAGACAGCAGAGGGGCAGCTGAGAGGAACAGTTATGGAACCATCACAAAAGAGAAGTTTTTAATTATTTTTAATTTTTAAAAAAGTTTTTGCCAGACTCCATGGTTCAACCTGTAATCCCAGCACTTTGGGAGGCCAAGATGAGTGGGTTGCCTGAGCTTGCAGGTTTGAGACCAGCCCAGGCAACTGAATGAGACCTTGTCTCTACAATTAAAAAAAAATTAGCCAGGTGTGGTAGCATGCACCTGTAGTTCCGGCTACTTGGAAGACTGAGGCGGGAAGATCATCAGAACCCAGCAGGTCAATGCTGGGATGGCCATGAATGTGCCACTGCACTCCAGCATGGGTGACAGAGTGAGACTCCAACCAAAAAAAAAAATTTTTTTTTGCCTGCTTGTTTTTTTTCTTTTTTTTTTTTTTAGTTTATTAAATATTTTTCCTTTATGCATTAATTGTGAGGGTTCGGTCAGCATCTCCTCTTTTTTTCCTCTCTTTCTTCTTTTGTATTTTGTTTTCTGTCTATGTATGTATGTGAATGATTGAGTGTTCATCATTCAGTTTTTTTGTTGTTGGTTTGTTTTTGCTCTATTGTTTTTCTCTTCTTTTTAGTTTAATGTGTGTGTGCATATATGCGTGAGAGTTCAATCTGAATTCCTATTTTTTCTTTTTCTTTTTTTTTTTCCTGTTCTTTCTCTTTTTCTTCTCCATTCATTTTGTGCTGGGCGTGTGTGTTTGGTTTTCCTGGGGTTTTTGTTGTTGTTGTTTTGTTTTGCTTTGTTGTTATTCCAGTTTGTTTTGGTGTGTGTGTGTGTTCAATTGCTTTTTGCTTTGGCTTCTGCTTTCATTGGTCTGTTTTTTGTTTTTTTTTTTTCATTATTGTCTCACATTTCATCCTACTTTTCTCTGTTCTCCTCATTGCTGTTACTGTATGTTGGACTCAGGGGGTACACACACATACCCATTGTTTCATAATATAGAGTGGTGGAGGAGAGTGGGTCTCAGGGAACTCATACCATAGTCAGTGAACATTGTGATTTGCAAGTAATTTCTGGATCCTAGCTTCCCATCCTCTACTCTCAAAGCTACAAGAGACAGCAAAGCTTCCCACCCACAGTCCTGTTTCAAAATAGAACAAATCCAGAACCCAGATCAGGAAAGAATAGAGGGCTGAGCAACATCAGAAGTGAAAACCTCTCCCACTGTCACCGAATAACGGAAATAAAGAGAAAAGAATGAGATCTGTCACAAATAAGGAAAAAAACCAATGGAAGAACACAGATAATTTCCTGTGTAACAAAGAAAAAAATGCCTGAAAAATCAGACCTCAAAGTCCAAACAATGGAAGTCACCAATGGCTGGTCACAGAATATGACAGGGATTAGGGAATGGGTAGAAAGAGTGAATATGACTCAAGAAAGACAAGATGTAGCACCAAAAGAACTTGTAACAGAGATTTGGCCATAAAAAATTTCATCTAGGAAATATATAACAAGATGACAAACATGGAAAGCAGAATTAATCTAGCAGAAGAAAGAATATCAGACCTTGAAGACCAGAACATGGAATTAATATGATCTGTAAAAGACATAGAAAGAAAGAACAAAGCCTACAAGAGATGTGTGATTATATCAAGAGGCCAAACCTATGCCTGACTGGTATCCCAAAAGAAGAAGGGGAAATGAAGAACACCTTGGAGCAAGTATTCCAGGAGGTTATCCAAGAAAACTTTCCCCCTCTCACCAGAGATGTGACTAGCCAAACACAGGAGATAAGATACAGACAACCCTATAAGACGTCAAATGAGAAGACCAACCCCTAGACACATAGTAATTTGCCTACACAAAATAGTTACAAAAGAAAAAATCCTAAAGGCAACAGGAGAGAAAGGTCAGACTACCTACTGGAGAAAACCAGTCAGAATAGCAGCAGCCCTATCATCAGAAACACTACAAGCAAGAAGGGACTGGAGTCCTATATTCAAAGTCCTCAAAGATAAACAATTTCAACCAAGAATTTCCTACCAGTCCAAGCTCAACTTCATCGGCGATGAAGAATTAAAATCCCTCCCAGACATCCAATCCCTAAGAGATTATGCAGCTTCCAGACCAGCTCCACAGAAGATGCTCAAAAAGGTATTAAGCATAGAAGAAAAAAAAAATGACCACACACTTCCCAAGAGAACAACAGAGCACAGAATCAACAAAGAATACACTGTAACAGTAAACATGAAAACACACACATCGATCAATCCCAAAACTAAAAGAAAGCAAGCAAGCAAACAAAGAAAAGACTTTATATGAACCTTATGACATGGATTTAAAAAATCACATTTAAATACTCAGCCTGAATGTGAATTACTAAATGTACCACTGAAAAGGCACAGAATAAAGGCAAACTGGACAAGAAACCCTGACCCAATTATTTGCTGCATCCAAGATACTTATCTCACCACAATGGATGCACACAGACTCAACGTTAGAGGATGGAAGATGAGTTTCCAGGCAAATGGATCACAAAAGATGGCAGGCATCTCGATTTTAATGTCAGACAAAACAACCTTTAAGCTATCAAAAATTGTAAAGGATACGAAAGGACACTACATAATGATAAAAGGTTCAATCCACCAACAAGAAATGTCCATCCTAAATATATATGCATCCAACACAGGAGCACAAGCATTTATAAAGCAACTACTAAGTAAACTAAAAAAAAGATATTGACTCTAACACTATTATAGCTGGGACGTGACTACCCCACTAACAGCCCTAGATAGAGCATCAAGACAAAAAGTCAAAAGAGATGCAGAACCTCACCTTGGCGCTTGACCAAATGTACTTAATAGATACCTACAGAATATTCCACGCAACAACCACAGAATATGCATTCTACTCACCACCACATGGAACATATTCCAAGATTGATTACATCTTTGGCCATAAATCAAGAATAAACAAATTCCATAAGGTTGAAATATTGCCATGCACCTTCTCAGACCCCAGTGGACTAAAAATAAATATCTACACCAACAAAATTTCCCCAAAACCAGCAGACATGGAAACTAAACAGCATGATGCTGAACGACTACTAGGTCAACACAGAAATCAAAACAGAAATTTAAAGATTCCTGGAAACAAATGAAAACAAAGAAACATATTAAACATCTGAGATACCATGAAAACAGTTCTAAGAGGAGAATTTATACCTCTACGACACACATCAAGAAAATGGAAAGATCACAAGTTAACAACCTAACAAATCACCTAAGGGAACTGGACAGACAAGACCACCAAAACCCTAACTTTAGTAGAAGAGTTCAGATCACCAAAGTAAGAGCCCAAATATGAGACATAGAGGACAAAAATATCATAGAAAAAAAATCAACAAAACAAAAAGCTGGTTCTTTGAAAAAATTAACAAGATTGATGGACCCCTAGCAAGAATGACCAAGAAATAGCCCAAATAAACATAATCAGTACTAGAAAAGATCAAATCACAACTGACCCTGAAGAAATACAAAGGATCATCAGAGATTACTATGCATATGTGTATGGAAGCAAACTTAACAACCTAAATGAAATGGAGGACTTTCTGACATCACTCAACCTCTCAAGGTTGAAACAAGAAGACATTGATATACTAAACAGACCAATAACAACCCAGGACATTGACTCTGACAAAAGAAAACTACCTACAAAAAAAAAGCCCTGGACCAGACGGCTTTTAGCAGAAGTCTACAAAATGTACAAGGAGGAACTGATATCAATCCTATTGAAATTATTCCAATTGAGAAAGATGGAATTCTCCCCAAATCACTTTATGAAGCTGACATCACACTGATATCCAAACCGGGTAAAGATCAAACAAAAAAGAGAACTACAGGCCAACATCCCTTATGCACATACATGCAAAAATCCTCAACAAGGTTCTAGCAAATCGCATCCAACAACACATCTCAAAATCAACCACCATGACCAAGTAGCTTCATTCCCAGGATGCAGGGCTGGTTCAACATCCACAACATCATAAATGTAATTAAATACATCAACAGATGCAAAAACAAGAAGCACATGACTATCTCATTAGATGCAGAAAAAGCTTTTGATAAAATCTAGCATCCCTTCTTGATAAAAACCCTCAAACACCTAGGTATAGAAAAGCATACTTCAAAATAGTAAGCACCATCCATTATAAACGCACAGCTAGCATATTGCTAAATGGACAGAAACTGGAAACATTATCCCTGAAAACTGTAACAAGACAAGGATGTCCACTCTCCCCCCTTGTTCAACATTGTGTTGGAAGTCCTAGCTAGAGCAGTTAGACAAGAGAAAGAAATCAGGGGTATACAAATAGGAAAAGAGGAAGTTAATTTATCCCTCTTTGCTGACGATATGATTCTATACTCCAGAAATTCAAAAGGATCTGTCGAAAACCTGCTTGCACTGATAAAGGACTTTTGCAGAGTCTTGAGGTACGAAATAAATGTGCAAAAGATAGTCACATTCTTTTTTTTTCCCCCCATTTTTATTATAAAGATGTGGGGTACATTTCAGGGTTAGGTATATAAGCATTGATCATGCAGTTACCCTTGTTGATGAGGTATGTCCCTCCCTCCCTTAGCAGTTTCCCTCAACTGCCAATCCCACTACCCCCCTGACAGTTTCCCACTACTGCCAATCGCTTTCTTACAGCATTGTAATTGTTCAAGGTCAGCTTATGAGTGAGAACATATGGAACATATGTTTCAGTGATAAATCATTGAGTATGATCAACTCTAAATCCATCCAAGTTGCTGCAAAATCCATATATTTGTCCTTCTTTATGGCTGCATAATATTCCATTGTGTATATGTACCACATTTTTTAAAATTCAGTCCAGCTTCAATGGGCAACACAGTTGGTTCCACGTTTTGCTATTGTGAATAGAGCTGCAACAAACATATGTGTGCAGTTATCTTTTTTGTAGAACTATTTGAGTTCCTTTGGGTATATTCCCAATAGGGGAGTTGCTGGGTCATCAGTCACATTCTTATACACCAGCAACAAGCAGGCAGAGAACCAAATTAAAAGCACAATCCCATGTATAACAGCCACACAAAAAATGATATACCCAGGCATCTTCCTAACCAGAGAAGTGAAAGACCTTTACAATGAGAACTACAAAACACTGCTCAAAGAAATCCAAGAAGACACAAACAAATGAAAAAAACATTCCATGCTCATGGATAGGAAGAATCAACATTGTTAAGATGTCCACCCTACCAAAGGCAATCTATAGATTCAATGCAATACCCATTAAATCACCAGTGTCATTCTTCTCAGACTTGGAAATGACAATACAGAAATTCATATGGAAGCATAAACGACCATGAATATCCAAAACGATCCTTAGTAAAAGAAACAAAGCAGGAGGTATGACACTTCCAAACTTCAAACTTTACTATAAGGCTACAGTAATCAAAACAGCCTGGTATTGGTACAAGAACAGGCATATGGACCAACGGAATAGGACAGAGATTCCAGCAGCAAACCTCAATTTCTCAACCAACTCATCTTTGAAAAAGCCTCCACCAACAACCTCTGGGAAGGGGAGAACCTATTCAGTAAATGATGCTGGGAAAACTGGCTAATCACAGGCAGAAGATTGAAACAGGACTCCTACCTATCGCCATACACAAAAATTAGCTCTAAATGGTTCAAAGACCTTAATGTAAAACCTCAAACTATAAGAATCTTAGGAAATGCAAGAGACACCCTTGTGGAAATATGAACTGACAGCCAATTCCTGATCAAAACCCCAAGTGCCCTTGCCAAAAGAGATAAGATAGACAAGTGGGACCTCATTAAACTGAAAAGCTGCTGCAAAGCAAAAGAAACCATCAAGAAAGCAAGGATACAGCTCACAGAATGGGGAAAAATATTTGCCAACCATATATCTGACAAAGGATCTACAAGGAAATCAAAAGTGACAAAAGGAAAAAAATCAAACAACTCTATTAAAAAGTGTGTAAAAGACATGAATAGACAAAAAAAGATGTACAAGCAGCCAACAGACACATGAAAAAGTGATCAGTCTCACTAATCATCAGAGAAATGAAAATCAAAACTACATTGAGATACCACCTAACCCCAGTAAGAATGACCATCAATTATAAAACAGACAACAGTAGATGCTGGCAAGGATGTGGAGAAAAAGGAACACTTCTGCACTGCTGGAAAACAGTGTGACAATTTCTGAAAGAACTAAAAATTGACCTTCCATATGACCATTACCCTATCGGGAATATAACTGGAGGAACTCAAATCATTCTACAAAAGACATACCTGCACACACATGTTTATTGCAGCACTTTTCACAATAGCAAAAACATTGAACCAACCGTGCTGCCTACCAAAACTGGACTGGATAAAAAAAATGTGGTACATATTCACAATGGAATATTATGCAGCCATAAATAAAGAAAAACATATGGACTTTGCAGCAACTTGGATGGATTTAGAGTCTATCATACTCAGTGATCTATCACAGAAATAAAGAACTGAGTACCACATGTTTTCACTTATAAATGGACCCTGAACATTTATCATAACACTTCAATAAAGGAATTGGCAGGCCAGACTCAGTGTCTCAGCCTATAATCCCAGAATTTTGGGAGACCGAGGCTAGTGGATTGTCTGAGCCCACGGGTTCGAGACCAGCCTGGGCAACTTGATGAGATCTCATCTCTACAATAAATCAAAAAATTAGCCAGACATGGTAGCACATGCCTGTAGTTCTGGCTGCTTGGAAGGCTGAGGCGGAAGGATTGCCAAAGCCCAGCAGGTCTCTGCTGCGGTGTTCATGAGTATGCCACTGCACTCTAGCCCAGGTGACGGAGTAAGACTCCAACTCAAAAAGAAAAAAAAGAAAAAGAAAAGAAATTGCAAGACACAGCCAGGGAAGTGGGGGAGGAGGGAGGGCACACAATATCAATAAGGGCACCTGATCTCAAACCAGGTGAAGTGGAAACCAAAGAGGAGCCCAAACTTTACCTGAGCAATGGCTGCTTATTTACCTAATCCTGAATTGTAGCTCACATCTTTAAAATTTTTAAAAAGTCATTTAACTTAGCATAATGTCCTCCAAGTTAATCCATGTTACCAAAATTCATATCATATCACTTTGTACCCCACAAATGCATATCATCATTATTTGTCAACTAAAAACAAAACATAATAAAGAAGTTTTATAATTTCAAAAAAAGAGTTAAAAGCTTTTACTCAGCTCCACACTTCAAAGTTAAGTTAAAAAACTCCCTTTTCATGGTAGACAAATAATGATCCTAAAATAAAATAAAACAAAATATGCAGCCAGTGATATTTATTTACAAATGCCCTATGACCATCTTCTAAGAAATGCTGATAGAACTTCAAAAAGCACCAGCACAACCAACACTCTCTGCTAAAAATATTATCTTTATTTTTACAGCAAAACTATATTACTCTTACAACTAATCTCTAACTCAAGAATAATAAAAGATTAATTTTGTTATGCCCTTGAACCTCATTTTTTTCTACCTGCAAAAGATGACTACTAATGTTGTATGAACACAGAATCTATAGAAACTCCACTTCCTTGATACACTTTAATGATGGAGTCAACCCCCTCTTGACCCAAGAAAGAGAGGAAATAAAAACTCCTTTTTCTTCAGCATTGAAATACGTGGCCAGACTTTGTACTATAATTGGAATCAGGTCAAAGCCAAAGCTCTTTCTAGAATTAAACCAAAATCAAAGTCATCGGCTGATAATCTGATACAAAAAGTCTTCAAGGCAGCAGAGAAGGAGAAGCATCCACTGTCTATATCCTTACTTGAAGAAAACAAGAAAGTTCCAAATAAATATCAGACAGTGGACCTAAAGGCACTTAGGACTCTAGAAGAAGTCAGAGCTGATAAGGACAACAAGAATTTTGTACTCTCATAGTCTTAAGTTCAAACCTAAGCTCTACCATACTCAAGCTTATGGCTGTAGGCAAGACCAAACCTCACTCAGCTTCCATTTTTCTTCATTTATGGAAAGACAATAACAATGCTACCTCAAAAGTTTTCTGTGAGAAATCAGAGAGTATCTACAGAAATTATCTGGCACACCGTAGAAGCTCAATAAATGGTTGTTATTCAGTGGTATAGATTTTGGCCTTACTTTCTATTCCTTTTTGGTAAAAATACATGAAGAAATGGAGAATGGGAACTAGCAAAGGGTATTCTTAAAGACTAACATTCCTCTTGGGGATGTTTAAAACTGCCAGGACACCTAAAACCCATCAAAAAAGAAACGTGAGCTAGATCGAAGCATGGTTGGTCTCAGAACTTTGTTATCTCATATTCCCAAATTAGCATTATCTAATAAACCAAGTGATATCAACTCTGTATTACACAGAATAATTTTTGGAACCTTGTGGGAAAGAGATAGAAAAGAAGAGGGAGAGGAGGCAACGAGGAAAGTGGAGAAGAAGAATTGGAGGAGGGGGGAGGAAGGGAAGACATAGAAATACAGGAAAAAACAACCAATTTCATCTGTATTAGACTTTGCTTACAGAGAACAAGAAGGGCCTGTCTTCTCCTGTCTGCAAAGAGCATGTCTGATTTGCTTATGTCTGTATACCCAGTAGCAAGCACAGTGCCTGGAACATCATAGATATATAATAAATAATTTTTCAATGTTTAAACGAATGAATAAGTGCTGCATATGTCTCTAGACCTGCAACTCAATGACACAAAGGACTGATTTCATCTACTAACTCTGAGTACTTGAAACTGGTATTCCAGATATGAATGTCCCCTGGTTTGTACCTAGCAGCTCTCACTTAACCATCTTTCTGGCCCCACAAGATGGCCTTCTCAAATACATGATGTGAGAGTACTGAAGGGTGGCCTCAATTTCAGCTCTCACTCTGCTAGTGTTCTCACTTGCCTTATGATGGAGTATCTGATGTTAGTTATTAAAATGCAGAAAAATTGCTTAGATACTCTGATTTGTACACAAAAAAATTAAAGAAAGAGATAAACAGAAATTAGTAGAGTGTCTTCTTTCATTATTGAGAGATGCTTAATCTCATTATTTAGTTTCAGTAGAGAACAGGAGGCATATAGTGAAATTCAATATAGAGAATATATATAGCAACAGATAAGGCTAGGATATATTAGCAACAGATAGGGTAATGTTGCAATTATCTGTCTCAACATATGCTTGCCTATCAATAATTATGATTATTTATTTAAAGCATGGCAAGAATATCTATTTTTTGGAATATGGATTATTAATGTATTTAAGTCTATGAAAAGCAGGACAAATGTCTCATCAAATATAGAAAGGCTAAAGAAATTTCCCCTGATTGAATCTTGATGTGTTGATATACACCACTAGATTTACGTTTGGGTTTTTTTTTCTAGAATAGTTCACATAAACCCATTGCTATTAAAACACAGAGCTGTGAGGATTAAAGTTAATTGTATAAGTGATTGGCAAACATTTGAATCTATGTATAATGGCGTTTGTGTTCCTTTCTCAGTCAGTTTTCATGTAACATGTAACCTAATCACCTTCCCATCCTTATCTGCCTTTCTATTAGAAATAAAATTTTTCTTCTCTTTCCTTCTTGAACTAATAAGAATTTGAAATGTGATCTCATCTCATCAGAAGTCACCATGTTTCTAAAATGAAGTGATTTATGTGTGGCAATTACATTTTAAAAGTTTATACATAATTTGGACATGATTCAGGGGAAAAGGTATAGTATGTTATTGCTGTTATTAAACCCCGAAGACCCATTGATTGAGAATATAAAGATCAACCACTTGTTTTGTTAAGTAATTAACTTACTCTTCCCCATAGCTCCCTCTTAGCCTTAGGATGGTCCCATTTCTCATTGTCAATGAGAGTCCCCAACACGATACTGAAAAGGGCTACTGGAAGGTGATGCATATTAATTGTCAAAAGTAATTGTCATTTTGTAATCATATTAATATCTAATTTGCTGTCACTAGATTGTTAAAGTGCCAATTACATACCTCTGCCTTAATGTATTCATAAAAGAGCAATCATGCATTTATTGCCTTTATAATTCCTGAGATAATTATACAACAGGGTGAAGGTATGATTTCTTCTGTGATTCAGCAGACCTAGGAACCACATTGGCAGCTCCAGTGGTTAGGAAATTAACATACCAGAACGGACTCATTAGCGCTAAAATCAAATATCTCAGCCACTGTACGTGAAGTGTCATGGGGCCATTCTCCAGAATGGAGTCGTGAAGAACTAAGAGTTTGCCTCTGTAAGATAGTCTATGCCATCTTCCTGCATTCTTCTCCAGGTAGAAATCAAACAGAAAGAAAACCTTGTTAAGAAACAAGAAGGTGATTTCCAGGTTGATATATGGATCATGTGGTCTCAGAGAGGCTGCATTTCTAGGCTACCAATGAATCACTTTCATCTTCAGTAAGTCCCATCCCTGCTTGAGGAGAGGTTGAAGCATCTCTGCAGTGTAGAGAAAGAAGCTGGAAGGGCTGAGGTTACAGTCTGGGTATAGTGTTTTTAGACTATGACTTCATTATTATACTTGAAACTCTGTGACTTCCAAGATCATAAGTCTTCTCTTTAACATAAATATAAAAATATATTCTGCAGATAAATGGAAATCAATTAAGGAGTCTCTGGTGTGGATTTTCTATCCTATTTTATATATATAAAGAGGTGAGTTTCAACTCAGTGAAATGTTCTTTCTTATCACTAATATTATGTCACTGCTTGTCTTTTGTCCTCTCTTCTCAGTATTTGCCCCATTTAAGACTGAAGTGGTCATATTAAGTGATCATTGAGCTTCACACATCGCAGGAGAAGGATTTGCCAGTATATTACAGGGTCCACTCTCTTCTCTCATCAAGGATTCTGCACAGGTTTCCTCTCCAGCCGCCACAGTTCCACTGATGTTTCCTTATTTATTCCTCACATTGTTCTAGTGTGGAGGTCGGCAAACTGCAGCCCATAGGTCGATCTGACCCACCTCTCGTTTTGTAAATAGTTTTATTGGAACACAGCCATGCTCACTTTGGGTTTTTTATGTGTGTTATCTATGTCTGCCTTCACCCTACAACAACAGAGCTGAGTAGTTGCCACAAATACAATATGGCCCCAAAACACTAAAATAGGTACTATCCAGCCCCTTTCAGGAAAAAAGTTTGCTAATTCCTGTCCAAGGGTAGTTTTCCTAATCTGAATTATTACAAAGGCTTCTTCCTCTCAAATAATGACTTTCATTTTCTCTTTGTTTAATGTCTTCCTTTTCTTCTCTCCGGATTGTTCTTTCTGAATTACAGCATCATCTTTATCTTATGAGATTTAGCCCACTGCAACATTTCTTTTCTTTCCTTCTTTCTTTCTTTCTTTCTTTTTTCTTTTTTGTCAGAATCTTACTGTTATCCAGGCTGGAGTGCAGTGGCACGATCACAGCTAACACAGCTTCAACCTACTAGACTTAGGAGATCCTTCTGCCTCAGCCTCCACAGTAGCTAGACCTACAGGTGCATGCCACCACACCTGCTAATTTTTTTATTTATTGTAGAGACGAGGTCTCACCAAGTTGCCCAAGCTGGTCTTAGAAACCCTGGGTTCAGGCGATCCTCTTGCCTCGGCCTCCCAAAGTGCTGGGATTACAGGTGTGAACTGCCTAGACCAGAGGCAGCATTTCATACTCCCCAAAAACTCTTTAAAAAGTTCCTCCAAGGAAAGTTTATCACAAAGCACTTGATGCTATTTTCTTTTGGTTTATAGCTTGAAAAAGAATCACCCTCTGAGCAGATCTCAACCTCCGAGTTCACTCACTCTTTCATGTAATAGACACTGAGGGAAGGTCTGAGCTATGTGCCAAGCCCTGTTCTAGATGTTGAGATGCTGCAATACATTAAAAACAAAAACAAAACCCCCCAAAACAGTTCCTCCTTCCCCACCTAGAAACTTACAGTCTGGCAGGGAAGACCTCATATACTTTAGGATATTATTGCAATTGTTTGTTTTAACAAACTTTTTTTTTTGAGTTGGTTGTAGTCTAACTCCATCGCCCAGGCTGGAGGGCAGTGGCACACTCACAACCACCCCAGCGTCAACCTGCTGGGCTCTGGCGATCCTTCCGCCTCAGCCTTCCAAGTAGCTGGAACTACAGGCACGTGCTACCAAGCCCAGCTAATTTTTTTAATTCATTGTAGAGATGAGGTCTCGCCATGTTGCCCAGGCTGGCCTCGAATCTGTGGGCTCAGGCCATCCTCTTGCCTCGCCTCCCAAATTGCTGGGATTACAGACTTGAGCCACCGTGCCTGGCCAACAAATATTTTTAATGTCACATGACAAAAACTGTTTTAAGAGCTTCACATATATTAATCATTTAATCCTCATAACAACTCTATGAAGTAGATGCTCTTTTTACCTCCATTTTAGAGACAAAGAAGCTGAGGTATAAATAAGAGAATATAAATGTAAGGGAAGACTAAAGCAAAGGTTTAGTCATTAGTTCAAACTCAGACATTTATTAAGTAGCAAAGCCAGGATTTGAACCTAAGCTAGTCTAGCTCCATAGTGAAAACTCTTATTCTGTTTTCAACACTAGCTTTTATTTTCACTTCCCATGACCTGAGGGCAGACGCTGCTCCCATATAGGTCACCCCCGAATTCCCCAGTCACATGATGTGTGGAGTATCTGAGTTATGCTGTGGAGATTTGCACTCACTCCCCAGCATTGGCCTGCTTTTTTTTGCAGGGAGGAAGATGGGTGAACTCCCAAAGTAAGGCCTGGTGATCGGGGATATTCTGATTTACCAGATAATATCATACTAAGAGCCCTTAAAAAGGGGGATGTTTATAACTCCCCTGTAGTAAGGGAGTAGAGAGGAGTGGGGAGTACTATGTTTTAGAACAACCAATGGCAGCAACTTTTGACTTCTTGAAGAGAGGCCTAGATTACCTCCAGGGAGACAATTCTTTAGTTTAAGAAAACATTTTAATGAGTCTTAACAGGGTATTTTTTTTATCATAGACGGGTTTTGGTTTAGTTTTTAAATGTTGCTGTTACTCTGAAAAGTTCCTGAGCATAGATGGGTGGAAATGTGTCAGAAAATGAGGACTAAACTGCCCTGCATAATCAAGTGAGGACAATTGCAAGAGCATCCCAAAGGGAGAAGATAAGGAGCTTGGAATGATTGAAAATGGAAGAAGTATAAGGACAACTTGTATTAGTCAACTTGAGCTGCCATAACAAATCCTATAGAGTGGGTAGCTTAAACAGCAGAGATTTATTTTCTCACAGTACTGGAAGCTGGAAGTCCAAAAATCAAGGTCTAGTAGAATTTGGCTCCTGCTGAACATTTTTCCCCTGTGTTTTCACAAAGATTTTGTTCAGTGTCTCCAGAGACAAAGATTTATCTTCCTGTTTTACTCTTCTTATAATCCTATCAGATTAGAGCCTCGCCTTTATGAACTCATTTAACATCAGTTGCCTCTTAAAAATTCTGTCTCCAAATACAGTTACGTTGGAGGTTAAGGTGTCAACATATGAATTGGGGGGGGTGGCACAATTCAGCCTGTAACAGCAACCCAGAAACAGCAAGGGGATCAAGAAAATGTCTGCACATTAGGCCATAAAAAGAGAAAATTGGCTATGAGGAAATGCCCTGCAGGGGATGGTCAGTAGCCACTGAGACTGTATAATCTGATACCAAGATGAAAGTTGTTTGCTGTGCTATGTGATCCTAGTGTGATGGTATCAGATCTAGAGAGAAAATGAGCAGCCATAGAGCAGGGAGTAGGGAAAAGAGGTATGTGGGAGCAAGGCTAGTTATAAAAACAGCTCCTAATAAAAGTTATCATCAGGACTGGGGAAAAAATAAGTAAAACTATCTCTATTCACAGATAACAGGATCCTGCACATAGAAAATCCTAAGGCATTCACAATGAAACTATCAGAACTAATAAATAAGTTACACACAGTTACAAGATATAAACTCAATATGCAAAAATCAATTGTACTTCTACACACTAGCAACTAGCGATACAAAAATAAAATTAAGAAAACAATTCTATTTCCAAAACATTAAAGTAAATTAAATACTAAGGAATAAATTTAACAAAAGAAGTGCAAGATCGGTACCAAGAAAACTACACATAATATAGGGATCAAAATACCTCTGTAAGAATTCAAGAATCCAATTAAGATTTTTCAGTACCCCAGGCGAGCACAAAGCCAAGAATATACAGAGAAACAATTCGATAAAATAAGACTTTAACTGACCAGAATGAGAAATTTAATAGAGAGATGGAAATAACAACAACAATGACAAAAACAAAACAAAAAAAATCCCCAGAAATCCTGGGGCTAAAAAGTACAGTGAATCAAATAAAAATGCAATAGAGATCATCAGCAGCAAACTTGATCAAGCAGAAAAAAGCATCTGTAAACTTGAAGACAGGGTATTTACAAATATACAGTTAGACAAGAAAAAAGAATGGAAAGGAATAAAGAAAACTTACAAGATTTATGGGACCAAATCAGAGTAAATATTCAAGTCATAGGAGTTACAGAAGTAGAAGAAACAGATACAGAAGTAAAAACTTACTTAAATAAATAGTAGCAGAAAACTTTTCAAACCTGGAGAAATACGCAAATATTCAGGTACACAAAGGTCAAAGATTTCCACTAGAATAATTCAAATAACTATCTCAAGACATATTATTATCAAGTTGTCAAAAATTAAAGACAAAGAGAGAATCCTGAAAGTAGCAAGAGAAAAGAAGCAAATAAAAAGCAAGGAAATTTTAATACAGCTAGCAGTTCACTACTCAGCTGAAATCTTATAGGCCTGGAGACAGTAGGGTGACATATTCGAAGTGCTGTAGGGGGAAAAAAAACTCCCAACAAGAATATTATACCCAGTAATGCTGTCGTTCAGAAATGAAAAAGCAATAAAGACTTTCCCATACAAACAAAAGCTAAGGGAGTTCATCACCACCAGAATTGTTGTACAAGAAAAGCTAAAGGGAGTTATTCAAGATAAAAGAAAAGGATGCTAATAAGTACCACAAGAACATCTAAAGTATAAAACTGGTAAAAGTAAATATGCAGTCAAATTCAGAATGCTCATACTGTAATGGTGGTGTGAAAATCACTTACATCTTTTGTATAAGGTTAAAAGACAAAAGTATCTAAAATAATAATAGCTACAATAATTTGTTAAGACATATGCAATATAAAAAGATGTAAATTGTGACACCAAAAATCCAAAAGGTAGTAGGAGGAGTAAAGTGAAAGTGTAGGGTTTTTCCCTCTTCTTTTTTGGTTATCAGAGTTAAGTTGTCAGCTTAAAATGACTCATTTTAGCTATAAGGTGCTTTTTGTAAGTTTCATGTTAAGCACAAAGCAAAAACTTATAGGAGATACACAAAAAATAAAAATCAAGGAAAAAAATAAATATCACTAGAGAAAATCATGTAGCCACAAAGAAAGACAACATGAGAGAAAGAAACAAAAGATGCACAACACAACTAGAAAACAGTTAACAAAATGGCAGTATTAAGTCCTTACCTATTGGTAATTAGCTTGAATGTAAACAACTTACTTTTTCCAGTCACAAGAAATAGAGCAGTTGAATGAATAAAAAGACAAGACGTAACTACATGCTGCCTACAAGAGACTCACTTCACCTATAAGGACACCCATACTAAAAGTGAAGAGATGAAAAAGATACTTCATGCAGATGAAAGCCAAAATAGAACAGGAGTATCTATACTTATATCAGATCAAATAGACTGTAAACAAAACAAAAAAATGGTGAAAAGAGACAATGGCCATTATATAATGACACAGTAATCAATTTAACAAAAGTATATAACAGTTGTAAATATACATGTACCAAAATTGGAGCACCTAAATATATAAAGCAAATATTAATATATCTAAAGGGAGAGATTGACTGTGATACAATAATAATAGAGGACTTCAACACCACACTTTCATCAATGGACAGGATATCCAGACAAAAAATCAACAAGAAAACATTAGACTTAAACTATATTTTTAGATCAAATGGATCTAACAGACATATACAGAACATTCCATTCAACAGCTACAGAATACACATTCTTCTCAACTTCACATAGAACATTTTTCAGGATACGTTATGTGTTAGGCCACAAAACAAGTCCTAACAATTAAAGAAGATTGAAATCATGTCAAATATCTTTTCTGACCACAATGGTATAAAATTAGAAATCAATGGCAGGAAGAACTTTAGAAAATTCACAAATACATGGAAATTAAACAACATCTTGAACAAACCAATGGGTCAATAAAGAAATCTAAAACAAAATTTAAAATTCTTGAGATAAAATGAAAACACAACATACCAAAACCTATGGGATATAGCAAAAGGGATTACGAGAGAAGTTTTTAACAATAAATGACTATATTAAAAAAAGAACAAAAGATCTCAATCTAATATGACACCTGAAGGAATTAGAAAAACAAGAACAAACTAAGCCCAAAGTTAGTAGAAGGAAGTAAATAATTATGGAATGAACCTAGATGCCCATTAATGAATGAATGGATAAAGCCAATATGGTATATATACACAATGGAAGACTATTCAATCATTAAAAGAAGAAGGAAATCTTATCATATGGATGAACCTGGAAGACATTATGCTAAATGAAATAAGCCAGGCACAGAAAAACAAATACTGCATAATCTTACTCATATGTGGAATCTAAAAAAGTTTATTTCATAGAAGTAGAGAGCTGAATGGTGGTTATCAGGGGCTGGGGTGGTTGGAGGTGGGAGATTTGGGGAGATGTAGGTCAAAGTATACAAAATTTTAGTTAGAAAGGAGGAATAAGCTCAAGACCTCTATTGTACAACATGGCAACAATAGTTAACAATATAGCGTATTTTTGAAAAAGGCTAAGAGAATGAATGTAAAGTATTCTCACTACAAAAGTGATTATGTGAGACAATGTATATGTTAGCTAGATTTAGTCATTTCACAATGCATATATACTCCAAAACATCATGCTGTACATGGTAAATAAATACTATTTAATCTGCCAATTTAAACATATATATACACAGATGTTTCCAACTTATGATAATTTGAGTTATGAATTTTTTGACTTTATGATGGTGCAAAAGCAATATGCCTTCAGTGGAAGCTGTGCTTCAAGTACCCATCCAACCATTCTGTTTTTTACTTTCAGTCCAGTGCTCAATAAATTACATGAGATATTCAACACTTCATCATAAAATAGGCTTTGGGTTAAATGATTTTGCTTTATGATAGGCTAATGTAAGTGTTCTGAGCATGTTTAATATAGTTTAGGCTAAGGTGTGATGTTCCATAGGTTAGGTGCCTTAACTGCATTTTTTACTTATGATATTTCCAACATTATTGGTTTATTGGGAGATAACATCATAAGTCAAGGAGTGTGTGTGTGTGTGTGTGTGTGTGTGTGTGTGCGTGTGTGTGTGTGTGTGTGTGTGTGTGTATAAAATTCAATATCAAGTAAGCAAATAACTCAATTAAAAATGGGTGAAGGACTTGAATAGACATTTCTCCAAAGAAGACATATGAATGGCCAAAAGGTAAACAAAAAGCTACTTAAAATAACTAATCATCGGGGAAAGAAAAGCAAAACCACAATGAGGAATTACCTCATACCTCATCAAAAAAAAAATTAAATGTTGGTGAGGATTTGGAGGAATTAGAAATCTTGTGCATTGCTGGGGGAATGTAAAATAGTATAGTCACTACGGCAAACAGTAGGGAGGCTCCTAAAAAAAAATTAAACATAGAGCTATCGTATAATCCAGCAATTCCACTTCTAAATGTTTATCCAAAAGAACTGAAATCAGGGTTCTGGCAGGATATTTGAACTCTCGTGTTCATTACAGCATTATTCACAATAGTCAAGAGTCAGAAATAGTCTAAATGACTATCAATAAATGAATAAAGAAAATGTGTTTTATATATATATGTATTTTTATATATATATATATATATACACATATACAATGAAATATTATTCAGCTATAACAAAGAATAAAATTTTGTCATATGCTATAACATTGATGAACCTTGAGGACATTATGCTAGTGAAATAAGTTAATCATAGGGGGGGAAATATTGCATGACTCCACTTAATAAAATTTCTACAGTAGTCAACCTTATAGAATCAGAAAATAGAATGGTGTTATCAAGGGGCTAGAGGGAGGGAGAAATGGGGTGTTGCTATTTTATGGCTATAGAGTTTCAACCATGCAAGTCAAAAAAGTTCTAGAGATCTGCTATATAACATTGTGTTTATAATTAACAGTAATATACCATAAACTTAAACATTTCTGAAGGTAGATCTTCTATTATATGTTTCTTGCCACTAAAAAACAAAATCATAATACTATACTAATAATATGTATTCACACCTAAAAGGATAACTATAATCCAAAAATGGATAATGACAAGTGTTGGGAAGGATATGGAGAAACTGGAACTTTTATACCTTTATATGGGAATGTCAAATGGTGCGGCCACTTTGAAAAAAGATTTGTCAGTTCATCAAAAAGTTAAATGCAGAGTTACCATACGATCCAGCAATGCCATCCCTAAATATATAGCCAAGAGAATTAAAAACATATGCCAGTACCAAAATTTGTACATGAATGCTCATACCAACATTTTTATAATAGCCAAAAAGTAGTAACACCTCAAGTGTCTATCAGCTAATGAATGAATAAACAAATGTGGTATATCCATACAATGAGACATTATTCATCAATAAAAAGGAATGAAGTACTGATACATGCTACAACATGATGAACCAGGAGAACATAATACTAAGTGAAAGAAGTCAGGCACAAAAGGTCTGTGTAAATTTTATATGGAAATTATACCTCAATGCAAAAAAAAGGTATATTTATCTTTTTGAGGTATAATATATGGGGTCTTGCTCTGCTGTCCAGGCTAGAGCGTAGTGGCTAAAATAGATATGAACATAAATTAGGCATGAGCATAGCGCACTGCAGCTTCAAAATCCTGGATTCAAGTGATCCTTCTGCCTCAGCATTCCCAGTAGCTGGGACTATGGGCATGTGTCATAGCACCTGGCTAATAATAATATTTTTAAAGCCCCCTTTTCGCCAAATGTAGCCAGAGGAAGATGTCCCTGGAAAGGGAGGAAAACAGTCAGCAGGGAATAAGTTCATTTCATTCCTAGACAGAGACCCTAAAAAAGAGTATTCTTTTTTTTTTAATTCAAGAGAATTATAAGCAGTTTCTAAGTACTTCATATGTGAAGTACTGCACCAATCAGCAATGTCATCTAAGCTAGAAAGCCATCTCAGACAGTTCTGATTGAAAAGAAAGGGAAAAGAACTTCCAAAAGATGTGTTACAGGCAGATTTTTTTTTCTTTTCAGAGTGGCAGGAATTCAAAGAAGGCATATGCAGAATTCTCTGGCTGCAGAAAAGCCTTCAATCTCATAAGAGTAGAAATGTGCTCAGAAAGAAAAGGCTGAGAGGGTAACTGGAGCCTGAGAGCCAACCCTGGCTAGGAGTCGCCTAAGTCAAGTGAGCAGGGAGTGCAGCCCTAGATGGGCTGTGACATCAGGGAAGAGGAATTGCCTGGCCCCAGGCTGCTCCTCCTCATCCCCTCCCAAAAGCCCTTCAGGAGCTAAATGGGACTCTCAGTTGATTCCAGGATGCTGCAGATCCTGATGTAAAGATCCTGATGAATTTGTGATGTGGTTGACAATCAAGCAAACAAGGGCAAAGCAAGTCTCCCTCTCTCATTTCTACCCCTAAACTCTCTAGCTCAGGGGTCCCCAACCCCTGGGCCGCTGACTGGTACCAGTTTGTGTCCTGTTAGACCACATAGCAGGAGGTGAGCAGTGGGGGAGCGACAAGCTTCGTCTGTGTTTACAGCCTCTCCTCATCACTCACTTTATAGCCTGAGCTCTGTCTTCTGTCAGATCAGCTGTGGCATTAGATTCTCATAGGGATGAGGACCCTATTGAGAACTGCACATGTGAGGGATCTAGGTTTCACAGTCCTTATGAGATTCTAATGCCTGATGATCTGAGGTGGAGCTGAGGTGGTGATGCTAGCATTGGGGAGTGGCTGCAAATACAGAGTAACATTGGCAGTGAGGCTTGACTGCACAGAGACCCTAGTCAATCCATTGCTTGCAGACTCATACCAGTCAGAATCTGACACTTATTTTAGTCTGTGTGTGGCTGGTCCATTGTTTTATTTACCACTTCCATCTGTGCCTCTTTTTTTATGGCGAATAGTATAATTATTTCATTATATATTACAGTGTAATAATAGCAGAAATAAAGTTCACAACAAATGTTATGAGCTTGAATCTTTCCCAAACCATCCTCCACCCCTCCTGGTCTATGGAAAAATTGTCTTCCACTAAACTGGTCCTTGATGCCAAAAAGGTTGGGGACCACTGCTCTAGTTTGTGGTTTTCTTTTCACTAGAATGTATCATCATCTAGAACACAATGTTAAGAATGTGTACATGTTAGAGAATGCCATGTCTGACAAAATGCATTTTCCCTGGTTTCTGTTTGGGTCTGAAGGTCAAGCAACCTGACCTCTACTTGCCCTCCCAGTAAAGGTAGTAAGTCCCCACTGAGATGGTCTCTGCCAGCAGGGGGACCGCAAACGCAGCAGAGAAGAAACGCAGCAGGGGGACCGCAAACGCAGCATGGTTAGATTTGGCTGGCTGCCGGGCTCACCCTGCTGAGGATACTCCCAGCATGCTCTCCACCTGGCAGAAATGGACACGCTCTTCTCCACTGAGCTAGGGTTTTTGTGAATGGTTCTCCTCACCTCTTAGCGACTTGTTTCCATCTGATCACCGATTGATGGAACAGTCTCTGAGAAACCAGAAAGAGAAGGAAAAGAGACCAAAAAAAGAAAGAAAAAGAATAATACAAAGAAAAATGTGCTACTAAACTTGTGAGAGCAGCCAGAGAGTGATGGAGTTTGGGACGTCATTCTTGAATGTGTGGACACTGAAGGAAGGACAAGGTAGGGGGAGAGGATAGCAGAAACAGTGGTCTGCAGGACAGAGGTAGAAGTTGTGAAAAACCCCAGCAGACCTAGGAAGCATCCCCATGGGAAAAACCCAAACCACTCTCCCTCCACCCCCAACCACCACTACCCAAGGCCCCTGCTGGAGGTCTCTCTCCTTGAATAGAAAAAAAAGGATGCAGCTAGATTAGATTGAGGGCACAGCACCAGAAGGCCCAGTCTCTAACCCCAAGAAAAGGGTTGTCAGCTCTCCTGCCTCATCAACAGGAAGGAGCAATACTCCCTCCACTCCCCATTCTCCAACCCCCTCACCTCCCACCACCTCAACCACGCCCCAACCCCCACCCAGCGGCCCAGACTGTTATCTGTAGCTTAGCTAGAAAGTCAGTGTGATCCCTACCTCCAGCCTCCTCCTCCCACCAGAGGAGACCCCTCCCACCATAAGATAGAAAGAGAAGGAATCTGCCACATGGACTCCAGCCCCCTAAGTTTGGCCACCTCCAAAGCCACTTCCTGTTAATGTTGCAAGCTTTTGGCTCCGGTTTCTGAAATCGAATAATGCTGAATTCAAACCTCTGCTCTTCATTTAACAAGCAAATGATCCCCTCTCTCTCAGTCTCAAAAACACCTAAGAGTTGTCATGTAAGCATGTGGATGTAGGGGTTTGGAACTAGAGAACTAGGCAGAAGATAAAACTTAAGAGTTAGCTGTTATTGGAAGTAACAGAAACTATAGCTTAAGTGAGATAGCCCAGAAGGAGCATAGAAAGGTTAAAGTCAATCCTGTCAGGAAAAATTGTCAAAATCTTGAAAATGAATAATAGAGATGACTGAGAATTCTGGGCACTGTCTAGTGACCCCTCCAGGAGGTATCTGATTCTATAAAGCTGTGCACAGTGGGTTGTCTTCCTATTGGTTAGGCTCTTTTACACCTCTTTAGAGGTAGACGTTAATTTGCGGAAAACGGATGGAAAAGCAGATGTCTGTTGTCCATAGCACTATGAATAAATTGTGTCCCCATTGTGAGGTATTGTACAGACAGACTGTTTCTCCCTATACCTGGCTTCTTTCTGCCTCCTCCCTCAGGGAGCAACCTCTAGCCAAGGCTGGTCTCTGAAGGGTATGCATATTCTCAGTAATGGGTCATGGGATGCAGGTGACCAAGCAAAACTGAAAACAGTGTAGTCAAAACTCTTAATCAATGGAATTGTAAATAGTGTATAGGAATTTGAATGATTAACTTGATTGCTTTGATTGCAAAACTGCTTGTTATACTGCCCCGAGGTGCAGATTCTTCACAAACCTGCCGCTTTCAGTGCCTACCGTAAGTTTTAATAAACCAATGTCTTTCCCTGCTGGACTTACAAGTAACTTCTTTGGAATAGGAAAACATTACATGTAAGCCCTCTCAGATTTGGGGTTACTGCAATATACCCACAGAGATACAACTGATTTTTACCTTGGGGTAAAAGAGATAACCCCAAGCATTACATTTTCTTGTTCTACAGCATATTAACAATTTTGCATCTATTAGCAAATTCATTACATATGTACTTACATATGTCTTCAAATTTCCCTTTGACCTGATTTTAACATTCTACTGATTTATTTACTAATTAGTAAGTTACATAAAGTCTTCTATGCGTTCCTTTTATACTTGTATGGGAGTCTTGATTTTACCGTTTTGAAAATTATACTTCAGCAGGACCAAGCCCTTGAGAAAGGTCAACAGTATGGTCAGAGAAGCATGATCTCACAAGAAGATGAGGCAAAAGCACCCAGAGAAGCAGGGGTGTTTGGGCACGAAAGTCAAGGTAAGACCAAGGTTTTTAAAAAAAGGGAGCGATCAACTAAATCCAAAAGACATTTAATTAACTTTCATCTTACTTGACCACACAACTGCATTCAACACACATCCCTTCCTGCTGCTCTCCAACACCAATTCCCCCCATAAGATAAGAGGCAACCTTCTCTACACCACTCAAAGCACAGGATGTCTTGTTACACCCTCTTCCTGGGAACAGGAGCCCTGCTTGTCTGACATTTACATAACCAAGGGAGCCTACTCCAGCAAGCGTTCTTTGAAGAACAAGAAACTTTCACTTCAAGGTGATTTTCTGTTCTCAACCTGACTGAATCAAATGGCACTAAAAAAGGGGAGGAGGGGAAAAACCCTCAAATTTAATCTGTTGTTGGTGCACCCTTTTTTAACAGAGTATACCTTGCTACACTAACATCCTTAGAGATTGTCCCACTCCATTAACATCCATGAAGACAATCAGTTGGCAAAAATGACCATCCCCTTCATTTCAACCCACAGATGGGAAAACTGAAAAGAATTATACAGCTGTGTCCAAAAATGTATGTTACCCAGCTCCTTAAATGTGGCTCTTAACTTTGTAAGTGAGCTTGGTACCTGGATAAGCCCAGTTTCTCTCTTTTTCCCATGTTCTGACTGCCAGATAGATTGCATATATCATAGCAACAGCCTTCCCCTGCCATTTTCTTACTCCTAGAATCCGTAGAAAGCAGGCACAGGATGTGTAGAAAAATCACTGAAATCTAGTTTTTTAAAAGCAAACCCTCAAGATGTTCTCTAACCTTTAAAAAGCATAAGCCAGAGGGAATAGCTTGAAGACGCTCTCATTCTTGTTCAACCTTATTTGTCCACTTTGAGGGAAAATCCCCCAACCACTAGCAAGAATCATTAGTTTTCATTTGCTGAGTGTCCAGTGGATGGATCAGCCTCTTGAATTGGGTGTTCTACTGCACCACCTGGTATGATCTTTTCAGGTGCTTCCGCAAATGACACTTGAGCTAATAAGCCTGAAGTTTTTCTGCTCATCAGAAGGGTGCTTGAAGAAATTACCCATTTGTCTAGAACTGGAGGCGGCTGCAGTCACTGGCATCCCAGATGGTCCCACTGTTCAGCATTACAGATTCTAGAGGAAGAACCTGACAGTACCACAGGGCTCCCACCCCAGTATCTACCTTCCTCGCTTGCCTCCTGAAGGCAAGACGTCAGAGATGTCCTAGAGGCCATTTCCAAGCTGTAGAATAGAACTCTTGTTACCTATTAGAGAATAAGCACAGCCGAAATTCAGATGCCATTTGTGAATGCATGCCAGTAATACCTTTGGTGAATGCCTACAGGGGCTATTCTTGGACTTTCAAAATACATGTGTATTTCTTCCGAGTAGCCACAAGATGGCAGGCTTTCACCTCCTAGAGGCACCCCAAAGCTTTCGGTCTTTGCTGCCTGCAGGGTTGGGGGACACGGAAATGACAAGCTGTGGGCAGAGACATCTCTTCGTTTATTAATATTACCAGGCACAGCTTGAGGAGATCTCACATCACTTTAGGAAGCTGATTTGTTTTGGCATTTGGTTTAAGAAGAATAATTCCCTAATCATTTGTCAGGTGAGGAGCTTTTACATTTTAGCTCCTGCCCTCACAGAAGAAACGTCTGCCTAAAAGAATCACGGCAGGGGAGTGTGTGTATGTGCAGAATATTCACTGGCGTGTTAACAACACAGCAATGTTGTTTTCCAGGAGTTTCAGAGACTAAAGAATTTATCCCCTGGCAAAATAAACGTTGATATACATGACTGAAACACACATATACAAATCAGAGGGAAAAAAATCAGATTAACGATAGCTCGCAATACTGTTTCAACTCTATAATATTCATCATCAATCCTCCTTGTTCCTGCTTACTTTTAATGATTCAGTCACCTACTAAAAGACTCAAGAAAATAAAGATGCAGGAATCTGTTTTAAGGTGCCCAGTCACATCTTCAAAAAGCAGGAAACAGAAAGTCTGCTGCAACTTGTTAAGAAAGAATTATTCACCTGTATTCCTGGGAATCTTCTGGTTGGGGAGAGGGACCACAGATAAGGGGAGGCAGGGAACAAGTGAGGACCGGGACCCACGCTGGGAACAGCAGTTACACTAGCAGAAATAATCTAGGTTCTCTTGGACAACATGAGGAAGGAATTTGGTTGCATCTGGATCAAGCAGATTTCAGAGCAATACAAATCCAGTAAGGGCAACCGACAGAGTTGATAGTGGACACTGCAAACTTACAATGAAGACTTAATTTCCTCAGGGTCTTCAGAATAACAATAACTTCCTTCCCAAGGGTAGTCAGCACGCAGACGTGCAGATTACTTCAGCCCATCCTGCTCATAAAGACACACTCATGGGTCTACCCCACAGGAGCCAGTAATTAGATTCTGCCACTGCCTGTCTCAAGCAGTCTTGCACAGTGACCATTAGCCTCTACCCCGGAGGTGGGAGATGTGGTCCAAGCACACTGTCTGCACGGGTCAGGGCTCATAACGGCAGCAACGATTAACCTCCCTCCAAGTGTGAGTCTGCCCCGGAGGGGTGGGGGAGTGTACTGGGCACATTAAAAAGCATTTATGAACAGTAGGTTAGAAGAGCTCAGAGGGAGAAGAACCTTGTGATGAGTGATGGTTATTAATGACCATGATTATCCTTGTCCTGACCCAAGAACTATTTCTTAGAATATTTACTTAGTATGCACCACTGAAGCTCAAACATAAGAGACTCTGAAACTCTGCAATTAATCCACCGGTTTTATAGAGAGAGGAAACAGCTCCATGAAGTCGCCTTCTTTTCCTAAAAGTTTGTGTGTGTGTGTGTGTGTGTGTGTGTGTGTGTGTGTGTGTGTGTGTGTGTGTGTGTGTGTGTGTAAATTTTAGAGCCCCCATGTTCCACCAGAAGAGAGACAGATCGATTCCCTGTGTGGTGAGTCACATAATGAAGGGCACGAGGGCAGGCTTAACATGAATAAGATATTGATTTCCCCTTGTTACTTGATTCAACTTTATTCCTTTTGGATTGCCAGAGGCCTCTGCAACAACGTAGGATGTGGTCTGGCGGGCAGTTGGGAGCTATATTTTCTGTGCCTTTGTTTATTCATTCAGGTTTTGTGCTAACAATATCTCCGTGAGAGAATTCAGTGAAAGCTTGCAAGTATGCCTGATCCTTCTCAGACTTAGAGACTGAGCAGATCACTTCAGAGAAAATCACACCATGCCTGGGGTGATTTATGCCACTTGTTAAGGTTTGGTTTAGTTTTTACTTACTATATCCCTCATTAATATAATCCTGTTCATATTTTATATACTACAAGAGGATTTTGAGGAAAAAAGAAACATCTCCTTTCACGTGTCTGCCTCTCTCTCCTAACCCATTTGTTCCTTCTGGTAGCACTGTTAACTTAGACATATGTCCAGGATTTTCTGTACTTTTGCATCTGTATACACCTATATAGTTTTGTATTGACAAAAATAAAACCATACCATTCACATTATTGTAGCTCTTGCTGTGCCCTGGAGATTTTCCCACGGCAGGATGACGAGATCGCTCTCCCTTTTAATAGCTGCATAGTATTCCATTATACCGACACTCTTTCACTTATGGGTCATCATTCTCCCACCGAAGGCCTTTCAGCAGTGTTCAGTTTTCAACTACCAAAGTGATGGCTCAGGATTCGTACATTATGGCCTCGCCAAGAGCCCCTGGGCTCATGGGCAGCAAGAGAGGCAAAGTGTTGGGAGAATGGGTCTGGGATGGCAAAGATTATATCCTGGAGCTGTTACCTCCCTGCCCTGGAAGCCCAGGGCACCAGAGACAGGCTCCGAACAACACCTGGAAGGTTCCCCCACCCTGCCTAACCCCACCCACCCCCGCACCACTCAGACAGATGCAGATGAGGCTGAGAGTAAGCTGGAAGACCTGCCGAAGCCTCATAGCTAAGAGGAGGGTATTGACAATGAGTAAATTCATTGGACCCAGTGACCTGAAGCCAGGGAACATGTGAGGAGTGGACACTTAAGCAATAGACACGGAACATCTAGAACCAACACAACAAAGAGGAACAGAGACATAGCAGCAGATTCAAAGGAGGACAGATATCTCTGCCTAGGGCTACAGGCTGCAGAGAACAGAGGGGGAGAGAAGAAAGTATGAATCGCCTGAGTATTTATTCAAAAGAGACAGAGTTCAACTGAAGAACTCCCAAATTTGCTTGAATTGGCAAGATCAAGTCTATCACCATCCATGAAATAAAGGAATTGGGAGCTGGGTGTGGTGGCACACACCTGTATTCCTAGCTACTTGGGATGCCAAGGTGGGAGACTCACTTGAGGCTAGGGGTCTAAGACCAGTTTGAGCAACATAGTGTGACACTGTTTCTACAAAAGAAAAAAAATTATAATTAAAAAAAACAACTGGGTGTGGTATTAGCGTTCTCGGGCTGCCTTAACAAAGCATCACAAACTGGGTGGATTAAACAACAGCAATTGTATTGTGTCAGGGATCCAGAGACTAGAATTCGGAGATCAAGGTGTCAACAGGGTTGGTTCCTTTTGTTTTTTGTTTGTTTGTTTGTTGTTTTGTTTTTGTTTTTTGAGTTGGAGTCTCACTCTGTCGCCCAGACTGGAGTGCAGTGGCCGGGCCTGCTGGGCTCCAGCGATCCTTCCACCTCAGCCTTCTGCGTAGCTGGAACTACAGGTACGCGCTACCACGCCCGGCTGATTTTTTTGATTTATTGTAGAGATGAGGTCTCACCAAGTTGCCCAGGCGGGTCTCGAACCCGCGGGCTCAGGCAATCCACTCACTTCAGCCTCCCAAGGCGCGGGATCACAGGCTGAGCCACCGAGCCCGGCTGGGTTGGTTCCTTTTGAGTGCAGAGAGGGGAAATCTGTTCCAAGCCTCCCCTCCAGCTTCTGATGGTTCCATAGCAGTCTTTGGCATTACTTGGATTCTAGAAGCTGTATCTTATCCCTAGCTTCATTTTCACATGAAGACCTCCCTGTGTGCATTTCTGTGTTCATTTCTCCATCCGTTTCTCCTTTTCATAATGACACCAATCATACTGAGTTAGGACTCACCATAAAGACCTCATTTTAACATAATCACCTTTGTAAAGACCCTGTCTCCAAGCAAAATTATATTCTGAGGTAGTTGGGGCTAGGACTACAGCACATCTTTTTAGGGGGACACAATTCAATCCATAACAAGTATTAAGTATGGTTAAAAATAAATAAAGTTCTACTTTTGCATACCTGAATTATGTACTGAAATTTGTATTCAAGCCAAAACTATTTTACTTTCATCATAAAATAAGAAAACTGGCCAGACACGGTGACTCACACTTATAATCTCAGCAATTTGGGAGGCTGAGATGAAAAGACTGCCTGAGCCAAGAGGTTCAAGACCGACCTGGGCAACCTGGCGAGACCTCGTCTCTACAATAAATCAAGAAATTAGACAGGCGTGGTGGCACACACCTGTAGGTCCAGCTACTTAGAAAGCTGAGGCAGAAGGATTGCCTGAGCCCAGAAGGTCAAGTCTGTGATGGCTGTGAGCGTGCCACTGTACTCCAGCTTGGGTGATGGAGTAAGACTCCGACCCCCAAAAAAAGAGAAGGAAAAAAAACTAATGGAGAGATTTGCCATTGAAGAAGCTTGAACTATAGCCTGATAATGTGTTCTTATACAACACTGTCTCTAAATTTAGCAGAACTTGCAAATAATCCCTTGAAATCCACTGCCTTACCTCTGGACACCAGGTCCATCAGAGCACAGATCCTGGGAGGCAGCAGGATAAGTTACCACATGGAGGGTCCTGCACTGCAAAGGTATTAGAGGAGCTACCCAAGACCAGCCAAGGGGAATTCCTGAGGTGCCTGTGTAGAACATGGATTCCTAGGAGCAGAGAGCAGGACACGGGCCAGAAACCCAGGTGATGGATCTACCTGAGATGCAGTCTTCCCAGGACCCATCACCTACTCATGATTCACATTCCTGTTCATCCCAGGAAGCACCAGAATGGCCTCATAGGGTGGTTTCCAGGTGCTGGCCCCAAGGGTCAGTCCGGGTTCTCATGCCAGCCTTTTGCATGGTCAAGTAGAAAGCAGGCAAGGTTCACGTCACACTCAGAAAGGAAGAAACTTGTCAGAAGCCGGTTTGCTCTCGCCTAGCAAATATCCAAAGTGAAGTCAGCAACTCAGCATCAAGAGGCATCTTGTAAAGCTTCTGGAGAACCATAGTACCTGCCACTCTTTCTTGACAGTTCCTATAAGACCTCGTCTGGTGATAGAGTTGCTTA
Organism: Cephalopachus bancanus; assembly: GCA_027257055.1. Lineage (NCBI taxonomy): Eukaryota > Metazoa > Chordata > Mammalia > Primates > Tarsiidae > Cephalopachus > Cephalopachus bancanus. Next base: position 2,088,517 of record JAPVLO010000104.1, read on the forward strand.
TGATGCTTTGTTCAAGGCTGTTTTCTTCCTGTGTGGGAGGCTCACAGCTCCCTGAAGGGTGGGTATGTCATCAGTACCAATAGTTAAGCTGCTGGAGACTGCTGCAGCACATTCTACTTGAGAGTGGAGCTTGGAAAACCTCTTGTGGCAACAGTAACAAAAATCCCAGAGACAAGGGCTAGTGAGTGTCTCTCAATAAGGGCAACATTGAGTTTCACCCCACAAAGCAAAAATCGCATGTCCCCCACACTGCAGGCCAGAAGTGCTAGAAAAGCAGCTTTGGAGTGCTGGATTGGTGGAACGTGGCAGGCAAACACGCTGGCTTCCTCACTCCGACGCTGGGGACTTCAGGTATCCCTCTGTGCTGGTACAGAGTTCCCCAGGGGCACAAGCTCCCGGTGCCTAGGGGATCTGTGGGACAGTGCCCTGTCCTGGCTGCCTTTCCTTCTTTGTCTCACCCCCCCTTCTACTGGTGTTTCCCAGCACCACCTCCCCTATGGACCACTAGCACCCAGATCCGCATCTCAGAGAACACCCCGCCTGGGACAACCTCTTGCTGTTCCACCAAGGTGTAGATCAAGGTCTGAACATGGATTCACTAGGAAGCCTACTCCGTGTTCAGCCTGTGTGGGCTGGGAGGGAACACAACATGAGCAGAAGACAACCTCGCGAGAGGCCTCGAGTGACGACGGTGGCTGGAGGTACGGAGATAAGTAGGCTTCACCGAGAAAGAGAGGGTGGGTGTAGAGGAGCTATTTTCTCCCCCTGTTCCTGCATCAGATCTTAAAATAAGGAAGTGTGCCCTCTTGATATACCCAGGAGAAAGTCCTCCCACTCTCCCCCCATCTTCTCCATTCCCTCCAGGTCCCATCTGCCGGAGCAGGGACATGTCCTGCGCATGTGGCTGGCTCTCGCTGGCTCTCTTTTGGACCCGGTCTGCCCACACCCCTCGAGCGGTGTCCTCCACACTCCAGACTTTTCCATGCTGTCGAAGTCTACCTTCTACCCTGTGGAATCGAGCTGCTTTGCCTGGGAGGGGGTGTAAGTTCAGTTCAGGTGGGGACGACGACGAAGTCCCTGTGGTCCTGGAGTCTGAGCTGCGTTCTCCCGGGTTGGGATGAGACAGACCTCCTGAGTCCCCCTGGACTCCTAGGCCCAGTCTTCGACTAGGTCAGGATTCAGAGGGCGGGTGGCATGACTCATTGGCACTTTCAAGCAACTACGCCTGACACCAAATGTGCTACTTTCAGGAGGGAACCGTGGGAGGGGGACTCTTTCTCTTGTATTGTAGACAGAAGGCGTGTTTCATGGCTTCACTGTGTGAACAAGAGGTCAGAGGGTTGACCTGGGAAGAAATTGGCAGCAGCAGGCAGCAGGAATCTCATAGCCCAACTCCAGCTGCAAACATTTGGCTCCTCTTCAACTCATTTAATGAAAATAGTTCCCCTCACCTCCCCAAACCAGCGCTCTGGAAAACAGGTCCACCTGAGTTGTAGCATAGGCAAGACAATCTCCTGTGTGTCCTCAGCCAAGTCACTTCACCTCTCTGGGCTGGAGAAAGGCTACCTCTTTTCTCCTGCCTTCTTCCCCAGGTCCACATTGCTAGATCCCCACGAACAAACGTGTCTTTCTCTCTCAAGTCTTTGTCTTCCAGCTGATCCTGTGCCGCAGCCAGACCCCCAAGTGTCTCACACCCAAACTCACTTCCAGTGAGGTGGATCATCCTGAGCCTCTCTCGCTTTGGGACTCTATGCTCTATTGGGCCGTGTGCCGCGAATCCCTTGTGTACAGCACATCTGAACCTTCAGTTCCCCCAGCCTGGGAGTCACTGCCTCACCCTACCAAGGAGTTGTAGAACTGTAAATAGCTCTCTGAAAATCGGCGGTCTCGCCTCTGAGCTCCTGGGAAGACCCCACTGGCCACCAAGTTCATCAGAGAAGAGGCCCTGGAAGGCAACAGAGCAAGTTACCACGTGGCAAAAGTTGGAGAGTCCTGTGCTGCATCATCCAAAGACAGGACAGACAGGCAGAGGTAGACAGATGGAGTAGGCCCACCGTCCCCAGGGAGACCCCGCTGCAGGCTCATCCTCCTCGTGTAGACCCGCTCTAGTCTCAGCCTCCCAGGTAGACCCTGCTCCAGGCCCACCATCTCCAAGTAACTCCTGCTCCAGGCTCACCCTCCCCAGGCAGACCCTGCTCCTTCTGGGCTTGTCAGAGACTCATCTCCATGAGAGAGATGGGTGGTGAGAGATTGCTTGTCACAGTGACATCAGGCACTGGCCTACATAACCCAAGTGAGATTGATTTGGGTTAGCACCAAGGGAGTTCAGACAGCAGTGGGGAGTTCACTGTGTTGTGACTAGACCAGAAGGATGTCCTTCCTCCCTCCCCCTAGGAACTATTCTTCTCCACATCCTGGCATTCCAGGAAAGTCATCAGGGTGCCCCCTGGGGCAGAGCACCAGAGAAGGGTCTAAACCAAAGCAGAAAGGTCAGAACAACTGGAGCAATTCTGAGCCAGGAGAAAGGAAACTAACCAATCTTCCCTCTTCTGTGACATAGGCACAATTCAGTTTTAAAACTGCATATGTTTTATCTCCAGGGTTAACATCTAAAGTTTGCTTGTGATCTGCAGCCCAAATGGTCTTTGGCAGTTTAGGGGGAAAATCCCTGGCCTGGGGTCTTTGACTGCTTCTACCGCCCTCACAACCAGGTTGGGCATCGAGGCCCAGGACGAGTCCTGGAATACCATTCTCTGCCCCAAGTGTAGTTATCTGTGTTCATATCTCGCCTCTGTCCTCGTGGTGTGGACCCTGGACTGGGAGCTAGGAATTCTGGGTTTGTTCTTGGCTCAGCACCGAAAAGCTAGAAATCAAGAGGAAATCTTTCATTTAGCATTCTAAATCCCACTTCCCTACTTCAGAAGCTGGATGGATAAACCAGGACATCTCTAAGGTTCTTTCCATCTCCTAAAATATGTCTACTTTTTTTCATTTTAAAGGTACACAATGGTTTAATTGCTTGCAAAGGCTACATTCAGGAAGGAGGGTAAGAAAGGCAGGTAGAGAAGAATAACACCCTTTTCAAGGCACCATTAAAAAGTAATTTATATTTCAAGACTTCCATTCTATCTTCTTGGAAAGCCTGAAAGAAATTCCTTCTTTTATTCGGTTGCCAGACAACCTTTCTATTGAGGCTTTCATTTCCTTTTTTTAAAAGAAATTTTTAAAACCTGGCTTTGGATACCTGGTTGGGAGTGAAAGCTGACTTCAGCTGTCCTTCCCGAAGAACCGGAATTACGGCTGCCTCTCAGTAGTTTGACTGAAATGGAAAGAATTTAAGTAGGACACTTTAAGACAGCTGAGGAAACTAAAAATGTCTGCTAAAGACTAGAGGCTAGAAGAAGCTATAGAAAGAATTGATCATTAAATAGTGCACTGTATTTAACAGTTCTCTGTTTTGAAAAATGTCTTCCCAAATAGTGTTATATCATATTAGCCTTTTGAATAAGAAGGAACCCATAGTCCTTTTTAACTGATGAGCAAATTGCATCTAAAAGCGTAAGTAACTTGCCTTCATTTTCATATCCGAATAACGACAGTAAGTTCAAGCTTCTTGAGAAAAATGGATTCAGTGACCTATGATCTGAGGTCTCTTCCAATTTGAAGATTCTCTAGAGCCCAGGTTTCCAGCCTCCCTGGTGTAGTGCTAGGTCTCTGGGTGAGCATCTGCAGAAGATTACTTCACCAATCAGCTTCCCCCAGATCAACATATATATGGATGCAATACCTATCTGCATACAATCCATGCCTTTGATAAAAAATTCTTCCAGACAGCCATCAGCTTTGTGGTTCTTGAGCACAAACCCAGCATTGTCAAGGCCACGTCCAGAGAGAGAAGGGAGATGGGATAGGAGGGTAGAAAGTAGAAGCAGCATCGCTCCTTCCCTGTGCCCAGGAGTCTGGGAATTGCATTTTCCTTCCACTTCTTTTTTTTTTTTTTGAGTTGGAGTCTCACTCTGTCGCCCAGACTGGAGTGCAGTGGCACACTCCCGGCCACCGCAGCCTCAACCTGTTGGGCTCCGGCGATCTTTCTGCCTCAGCCTTCCAAGTAGCCGGAACTACAAGCGCATGCTACTGTGCCCGGCTATTTTTAGTTTATTGTAGAGATGAGGTCTCGCCAAGTTGCCCAGGTGGGTCTCGAACCAGTAGGCTCAGGCAAGCCACTTGCCTCGGCCTCCTAGAGTGCTGGGATTACAGGCTGAGCCTCTGAGCTCGCCCTCCTTCCACTTCTTAATCCTGTTTTGTCAGTGTCTGTATAGTGCCTACTCCATGGTGTGCATGTTCTATAGAATGCCGGGCCAATGGTTTGCATAATGAGAATGCATTTGAAACATGTTTTCAAACAGACGACTCTGGTTGTCTCTTAGCTGGGTTCCCATCTCAAAACCTTTTTTGCTCCCATTCAGCAACCTCTCTGGACTTATTGGTAAGACATTTGCATGTCAGAGGGTGGGTAATAAATCCAGCTAAAATTTAGAGGCCTTCTACCCTAGTGAAATTTCTAGGGCTCCAATGGTGTTGACCTGTCGGGATGTCCCTTCTAAGATGAAGATTAAATTGTTGCATCTGGCCCCTGCTGTACCCAAGAAAGAGGTACAGTGCCTCGTGGGCCTATCTGGATTGTGAAGTGAACATACTCCTCCCCGGGTGTGTTACTCCAGTTCACTTATGGAGTGACTGGCACAGCTGCTAGCTTTGAGTGTGGCCCAGAACAGAAGGCCCTGCCCCAGGGCCAGGCTGCTGTGCAAGCTGCTCTGCCACTTGGGCCACGTGACCCAGCGGACCTCGTGGTACCTGAGTCACCTGTGGCAGACAGGGATGCTGTCTGGGACCTTCGGCAGGCCGCTACAGGCGAGTCACGACGGAGGCCTTTGGGATATTGCACCAAGGCCCTGCCATCACCCTTGTGAGAGAGCTCTTGGCCTGCTGCCAAGCCTTAATAGAAACTGAGCACCTGGCCATGGTCCCCCAAGTTACCATGTGACCTGAGCTGCCCATCTTGAACCGGGTGTTTGGCGACCCACTCCTCACCGCCAGTAAAGTTGGGTGAGCACAGCAGCCCTCCACCATCCACTGCAAGTGGAGCACAGTGATGGGGCCAAGAGGGTCCTGAGGGCACAAATTACGTGAGGAAGTAAATGCCCACGGTCCCCACTCCTGCCCACTGCCTTCTATCTCGAGCCTGTACCGATGACCTCGCGGGGAGTATCCTGTGATTGGGTGACAGAGGAAGAGAAGACCTGGGCCTGGGTTCTGTACGATCTGAAGGCACCACCCAAGAGGAGACAGCTGCAGCACTACAACCCTTCTGGGACATCCCTGAAGGACACTGAGGAAAAGAAATCTTCCCAATAGGCAGAATTTCAAGCAGCGCACCTGTTGTGCACTCTGCCTGTAAGGCAAAATGGCTGGATATAAGGCCGTATACTGATTCATAGTCTGTAGCCAATGGTTTGGCTGGATGGTTCATTTGGAGTGAACAAAATTGGAAAATTGGTGACAAAGAAACTTGGGGAGGAAGTATGTGGATAGAACTCTCTGAGTGGGCAAAAGATGTGAAGATATATGTGTCCCATGTGAATGCTCAACAAAAGATGACCTCAGTAGAGGAGGATTTTGATATTCAAGTGAATAGAGTGACGTGTTCTATGGACACCAGTCAGCCTCTTTCCCCAGCCATCCCTGTCATCACCCAATGGACTCATGTAGAAAGTGGCCATGGTGGCAGGGATAGAAGTTATGCATGAGCCCAGCAACATGGACTTCCACTCACCAAAGCCATCCTGGCTATGGCCACCACTGAGTACCCAATCTGCTACCTGAAAGCAGATGTATTACATCATGGAAGGGACAGCGTTTTGTTGTTAATAGAATAGGCAATAACATGGATTTGTATTCTCTTTATACAATGCTTCTCCCCAAACTAACATGATGGTGCCTTAGCCCACCATCATGGTACTCTACACAGCATTGCTTCTGACCAAGAAACTCACTTCACAGTCAAAAAAGTGTGGCAATGGGTTACAGTCATGAAATTTACTAGTCTTATCATATTCCCCAGCTGGCTTGACAGAATGGTGGAATGGCCTTTTGAAGTTACAGTCACAGCACCAACCAGTTGGCAGTACTTTGCAGGGCTTGGGAAAGGTTCTCCAGAAGGCTGTATGTGTTCTGAATCAGTGTACAACATATGGTACTGTTTCTCCCATAGCCAGGATTCATGATCCAAGAACCAAGGAGTAGAAATGGGAGTGATGCCACTCACCATTACCCCTAGTGACATGACCCACTAGCAAGACTTTTGCTTCCTGTCTCTGCAACATTATGTTCTGTTGGCCTCGAGTTCTTAGTTCAGGGGGGAGAAATGCTTCTGCCAGGAGACACACAAAGATTCAATGAACTGGAAGTTAAGATGCCACCCAGCCACTTTGGGCTCCTCATACCTCTGAGTCAACAGGCTAATAAGGGAGTTATGACATTGACTGGGGTGACTGATCTGGAATACCAAGGGGAAAACTAACTACTATTTCACAGTGGAGGTAAGGAAGAGTATGTCTGGAATAAAAGAAATCCCTTTAGGTTTCTCTTAGCATTACTTTGATTAAGTCAATGGGAAACAACAACAATCCAATTTAGGCAGGACTATGATTGGCTCAGACCCTGCAGGAGTGAAGGTTTGGGTCAGTCCACCAGGTTAAGAACCACACCAACTGAGGTGCTTGCTGAAAACAAAGGAAATACAGAATGGACAATAGAAGAAGGTAGTTATAAATAACAGTTATGACCACAGTTCAGAAACAAGAACAGTAATTATCATGAGTCGGTTGTCCCTACTTTGTTAAGAATATGTTTGCGCATATATGCACATATATTAAGTAAATATCTTGGTTTTCTTTCCTCCCTTGTTCCTTTGTTACACAACATTTACTGACTTTATATGGGTATTAAGTATTGTTAGTTTTACACCATAGTATTTATGGGATATCAAGAGAAGAGTAAACATTACTCAATTTAACTTCTCTTCTGGGGATGGGATCAATGCATTTTTGGTTGTACAAAGGATGGTTATATCATGTTAGGTGGAACTATGACCTTGTTATTATCTTTATTTGGAGATTAAGTATAGTTTAAGATGTCTATGGGTGCTAAGTTGACAAGGGATGGACTTTTGATGGTTAATATTTGGCGTCAACTTGATTAGATTGAGGGATGCCTAAATGGTTGGTGAAATGTTATTTGTAGGTGTGTCTGTGAGGGTATTTCAGTGGAATGAAGGAGGCAGATTCGCCCTTGTGGGCAGAAACCATTCAACTAGCTGGAGACTCAGCTGAAACAAACAGGAAGAAGAGGATTGACTCTATCTATTCTTTCTCTCCCTTTGAGAGTGGATGCTTTTTCTCCTCCTGCCTTTGGACATTAGACTCCAGGCTTTTCTGCTTTTGGACTCTGGAACTTTCACCAGCAGCCTCCTGGGGCTTCTCGGGCCTGACTGGGTCTGCGCTGTCAGCTTCCCCGGTTCTGAGGCTTCAGACTTGGACTGAGTCACGCTATTTGTTTCTCTAGTCCTCCAGCTTGTAGTTGGCCTATCCACCACTATGATCATGTGAGCCAATTCCCCCTAAGAAATCCCCTTCCATATATCCTGCTGGTTCTGTCTCTCTGACTAATACACATCTCAACACTTATTTTGTTTCCATCCAAACTATGTAAATCTGAGCCCTGGAGACATTAAGTGACTTGAATGTTGACCCAGTTAGATGGTGGTATAACCCTGATCTTTAAGCATTAATTCAATCTCTTTCTATTGTACCACACAATCTCTCTCCTACTAAAAAAAGCCCACAGTAACTCCTTAGCACGTCGAATTTAGGTTTTTCTGCTCAGTCTTTCCATCCTCCTCTCTCTCCATCTTTTTTAGCATTGGCAAGAGAGTCTTTGCTCACCAAGCACACCTGCTGGTCATCTCCCATTCTTTCCTTTTATGGCCCAGAATAAAAATGTTCTCCTGTTTCTTTCTACAAATCTATTTTTCTTTTCCTTCCTTAGAAACCTGGGCCTGACCTCAACTCCTCCTGGAAGTTTAGCCAAACTAGCACCACTTCACTCATCCTACTCTGACCACCCCAACCCCATCCCCGTATTTTAGTAGTGCGTATATTCTCTTCCTATATTCTCTTTATACTCAGTAGTGCCAGGTATACATTGACTGAGATGTGGCGGACAATAAGTGGATTCTGTTGGTTCAGTCTCTGAGCCATCTCTCAAATGTGTCCTTCCACCCTGTTTCCACTGTCACAGCCCAAGATAAAGCTCTATTATTTCTCCCATGGGCCGTGAAAATACTCTTCTAAGAGCTTCCTATTCCTTCCATCCTCTCTCTATCAGGCAGTGCCACCTGAGTGAACTTTCAGAAGGAAAGCAGATTAAGTCTCCTATTCTCCATGATTTCCCAATGTCTTTGAAATAAAGTCAAAAGCTCTTGGCATGGCAGTCAAGGCTCCTCATGAAGCCTCAAGCAATTCCCTTGTCTCCATTACTTTCCATTACTGATATATCTGTGTTTGTGTTAACCCTTCAAGCACAGGGTGTTTGCTCACACTTCTGAGCCTTGTTATTACTTCTCCTTTTGCCCGGGGCAACCTCCCCACTTCTCCACCTGAGAAACTTCTGGTTATGTTTTGGGGCCTATCACCAATATCACCACCACAGCCTGGATGGCTGCCCTGCCCAACCCCAGAGCTAGCCCTGCTCCCCCTCTGGACCCCTCACCGACCCCTGGCTTTAGTCAGCCCACACTGAGCACAGTGTATTGTACTGCTAGTTGGTTCAGCCTTACTTCTCCCGCTGCAAGCCTCTTGAAAGCTGGACCAAGTGTTCCTCCCTTTCACATCCACAGCCCCATTAGCGTACTTAGCTCCTAGGATGTGCTCTATGTTGCTAAGTGAACAAAGCATCTTGTTAATTTGCATGCACTTGGAATCATGCACTTTTAGATCTGAAAGAGACATTAGAAAATATCTCTTCAGCTCACTCATCTTGCAAATGAAAAAGCTTCAACTCCCAAGGATTTAAGTGACTTTCTCAAGGTCATAATGAGACAGAGAGGGGCATTGACCCCTGCTCATTTGATTCATACCATCCTCCGCTTTATCGTACATATGAAGTCATGACATCAAAAGACAGAGTAAGCACTTCAAGGCTAAAAAAAGAAAAAATACCCAAACAAACGGAATCTCTTCTTTCTTGACATTTTCCTATACAGAGAGCTCGATGCCCTTATCTGAATTCAGCAAGTGTGCCTAACTGCATGCCATTTACAGACCTGCTGCTCTGCTTTGCGATTGTGTAGTTGCCTCTTAATATCATTGTGAAGTGCATTTTAGTGAGCCAATTCAGTTGGCTTGAAATTTCAACAATTCTTGAGATCCATGGATGTTCTCAAAACTCCTCTCTGGATGATGCACATTGAAAGAGTTAAGTTAAACCGTTATGGACACTGACTTTCTAATACCCAAGATCAAGTGATGAAGTTCCTAATTTATGCAGTTAATCTAGACAAACACCAGCAGCTAGCACTTCCATTCAGACTTCTGTCTCACAATAGGATGCTGAGGATAATTTGTACTTCTCGGATGGGGAAAGTCAAAGAAAGATGATAATAGTGATCATAGTAATAGCAGACTGATAGCGATGCAGAAAAAAACTGACAATGTCAGTCAGTGGGAAAATAGGCCACTTGGATTCTCCTATTTTTAAATATTTTACAACACTGACACAAAAGAAAATGCTCCTTTTCAGGAAAAAAAAATGGGATGAGCTCATACTTTCCTCTTTTGGGCTTTGCAAGCTATGCCCTTTGAGTTCATCACTCCTTGTCTGTGGCCGCCATCAGCGTCAGTTTGCAGCCTTCCAACCACAGGGAATGCGTGTCTTAAAAGGTTCCAAGAATTTGGTCCAAGAAAACACACAACAAAGATTTTTCACTCTTTTGCCAAAGAAGGAGAAACGACCACTTGAGAGAGATTTAGTAGCTTTTAACAGTACACCCATGCGCTAATGTATGCGCAGCCTTCATGTGAGGAGGAGAGCTTTGTGCTGCTGCTAATACACTCCATTTCCACTCCTTTGTCCTGCTTAGAGTTAAAACCGGCTTCAGTAGTCACACTGCTGTCATTTTGTGCTATCTTAAAGTTAAATCATAATGAACTTTGAGATTGTTCCCTGTTTCTCTCTTGTTTCTGCAGAGACGCAAGCTCCTTTTTCCTTTTGGAGAATCTGAGCCTCCAGGTTTCTATGACTGCCTCGCCCGCCTTCTCTCTTCTTTTATTCTCCTCTCCTCTTTGGCTCAAAAAGCAAACTCATTACCAAACCAAATGTATCAACCTCCCACACAGAATCTGAGGGACAGAGACATCCCATTTACTTTGGAGGAGCCATTTCAGAGGCTAGCCGCGGTCCACAGCTTTGCGGTCCACAGCTTCCCTAGCTTTCGGGACACATCAAGTGTAACCCGACTGAATACAGCAGGACTGTCTCTTTGGGGACCACTCTGTGGTCTGAACAAAGTCACTGACATGGAGAAGCAGCTGCTTTTCGGAAACCGTGAAGTACCCTAGTCACAGTTTACAATTTAAAAATTAATTACTATAATAATGATAATGATAATAACACTTATATAAGCACTTAATCTGTGCCAGGCACTCATTCCAAGCCCTTTGCATGTATTACCTCATTTAATCTTTGCAATTACCCTGTGAGGTGAGTGCTATTATTATCCTTATTTTACAGATGGGGAAAGCAAGGCTCAGAAATGTTAGTAACTTGCCCAGGATCATGCAGCTAGCAAGAGGCAGATACAAACTAGATTTCATGCAATCCTTGTTCCATGTCCCTTCTTCACCACCCCAGAACTGAACTGCCTCAAATTAAAGAATAAACATATCAATTAATAATATTCCTCTTGCCAAAATTGTCATGGGACCCATTTTGAACTGAAGAATCTTAAAACAGAGAAATAATAAAAACTAGCACGAGCAAACACGGACAGCTTACTCTATGCCACAATACATAACTTAAAACAACCTTCTAGATGGATATCATTACTCTTCATTTTTCAAGTGTGGAAACTTAAGTGACTTGCCCAAAACTTCACAGCCAGAGTTAGGAATTGAGATCATCTTGGTTTGCTTCCTCTCTGTCTTCCTTCCATAAATATGAAGAAAACGAGGCTATTAATACAATAACTTGATCGAATTACTTCTAAAAGCTCAGCCCATATTCCAGGTCCCCTGAATCTCGGTCACGGGCTTTTCTCACTGTATCTGCTCCACCCTTGTTCCCTGTTAGTGAATTCCTACTCCCGCTCAATGTACATCACACCACAGTCATGCTAAGTTTCACAAAAGCCATGCTTCCTTATACCTACCAATTTTGCAAACACTGCTCTCTCTGCGGGCAATACTCTTTTCCAATCTTTCTGTTTTGTGAACTCCTATAAACCTTTAATGCCTTCCTTTGCTTACCTGGGCAGAATTAGTTGGAGTTTTCATGTTACTTTATAGTATGTACCACATTGTGTTGTCAGTCTTTGTCAAACTATAAATTCTGAGAGGGCAAGAACTTTGTCTTAAATTTATTTGCATCTCTAACCCCATGCCTGCTTCATACTAAAGATTTGATAACTGAAAGTTGAATTCAATTCAACTTTTCTCACACGACAGCTGACCCTATTCATCCAGTTCTCGGACATTCCAAGTGGGACCCATTAGTAGGACTCTGCATGACTAGCGTTTGGGACTTGCTTTACGTGGGTCTCCTGTGTTTAGCAATGGTTTACAATCACCTGAACTTATTTTTGTTTCTCATCTAACCAATATAACTGAGATTAACTTTATCAGTCTTCTGAAATTTGTGGGAGTTTAAAGAGATGCAAAATTTTGCAATCAGGTATTATTTCTTTAGGCTTGCCCAACATGGAGAGTACAACATTAAGGTAACTTTTCCCCTCTCAGTGTAAAACAAAATTTCATGGAAAATCAGAGTTATATTGAAGACAATAAAGCACAAACAAGAAACTCTTTCTCAACAATTGCAATGGAAATATAAACACTCTAGGTTAAAAGTTTAAGTTGACCTTGGAATTCCAACTACATTAGTACAGCCATAAAAAATATAGAGTAGATTCCCTTATCAGTTTCCGGACACATAAGATGAATAGCAGAAAGAGTTGATAGCGTTTCACATTTAGAGCTGCTAAGGACCTAAAAATGTTTTTTAATTAGGCTTTCTTCCCAATTCTCAGTTGCAGGACCATATGGCTACCCATTTATTTTAAAGATGAAGAGAATAATACATAGAGGGTTAAAAGATTTGCTGAAATTACCCAAACTACCACCTTCTGGTAGTAAAAATAGTGGTAATTATTTATATAGAGCTTACTTTGTGGCAGACAAAATGCTACGCATTTACATGAATTAGATGTTATCCCATTTTCTCAATTGTAATATGCTGATTTTTTTCTTACGTTTTAACATCTCTAATATTGGTGAGTTTAACATCCAATGTGGTGTTGTAGTCTAATTGGCAGCAATTTTTCTTCCTTAGTTGCACAAAAAACAATGGTAGCACTCTAGATTCAAGGAAATACAGTATCAACCACTAGTAAGTATCAACCTCTGGTAAGTAACAGAGCCCAGGGTTTGAACTCAGGTGTAGTTTGACTCTAAGCCGACATACTCAACTATCTGCAGAACCACTTTCCATAGAATTGCTTTCTTCTGAGGAAGAGAAATGGCTGTCAAACTATAACACAACACTGATCATAAATTTCATTGATATTAGAGATGTTAAAATGTGGGGAAAAAACCAGTTGTTTCAGTTGAGAAAATAGGATAGCAACTACCTCATGGCACCAATGTGAAGACTAAGTGAAATAATGTGTATAAATGCTTAGTATTTTGTCTGTCACACAGTAAACTCTTTTCATAGATAATTCCCACTCACAGCATCTGAGTTGCCAGTGCATTCATGAATGGTCTACACTGATCCTAGAAAGCAGTAGTCTCTTTGGTTGTCTGAATAACCAGGAAGAGTGATTAAGGATGAATGAATGAAAAAATGAGGTTTCCTTAACAGGTAGCCTTTGACGTCTTTGAGTCTCCTGCAGTAATACTAAGCCTCCGTAAGTAGGAAAAGCATGTGGGCGATGCCCATGCTTCACAGAGGAGAGGGTAGGGTGGCAACATCTTCCAGGGTGTACCATGGAGTTACACTCTCACTTTCATCCCCAAATTCTGCATCTCCCCCTTGCAAAGGTAGCCAAGCAAAAATTCACCTCTGATTAGATCATCACCTTCTGTGAACTTACTTTATTTCCTAACATAGAGTTTGACATTTCTCTAAACCGTGAAAACCCTCCTAAGACCATGGCAAAGTTTCCATTACTGGTTGTCTTAGAAGACAAGCTTGGCAAGGCTTAAAACCATGGCAGTAACAACATGGATATGTATTTTTTATTGACAGGTGTCAGAATGCAGTTATATGCAGGAATTGAAATGTATTAGCTGTGGGAAGAGAGAAGTCGTTGATTCGGGCAGTGTGTGACTAATTAGGTTTTCTGTTGTGAAGGAATTGGTTTGTATTGATTCATTTACATCTGATGTAACTCCTCCAAACACTCTCTACCCTTAGGTCAATCTGTCTGAGATTTACATTCCTGAAGAGAGTATCTGACTGGCCTGGCCTGGGTTTTCGTGTGTGTGCGCGTGCGCGCATGCACAATAAGAGAGAACATGATACTTCAACGGGCAACCAAGAGTTGCATGCAGTATGGGAGGAGTAGTTGTTACAGCAGAAGGGAAGGTTCCAGGGCACATAAAAGCAGTGGACATCCATAACAGGATTCCAAACCAGGAGTTCTACATCAGGACTGGGAGGGGAGATCTTGTGTGGAGATCTTGTGCCTTTTCAGGAGCTACACCTAGGAAGTTCCTGGGTTCTAGAAGCTATCCATAGTTGGACAAGAATCAACCCATGAGAGCAAGTATGTACTCAGGAATGGGAGAGATGTGAGAATCAGACATTCAGAGTAGAACTGGAAGAGGACAAGCCTGGACAGTCTGACAAAAGTTCACCTCATCCAGAATCACCTTAAATATTTCTTGCTGTGGTGGGGGACCTATCCACAACCTGTTTTAACCAGGCTGGCACCTCCAGAGAGAGAAAGTGGGATGTGAACTGTGTAGGAATTGGGTAATAGAAAAAAATAGCAAGTCTTGCCAATGACAAGAAGAGAAAGCTGAAACTGTTAGCTCTGCCCCTGGGGAGTAGGTGGGTCCACACCCAGACAGGGCAGGAAGTACCTCCAGGAACCACACACACACACACACACACACACACACACACACACACACACACGCTACCCTGGGGTAAAACCAGGGAATAGATACCATTGTCTCCAGTTTCTCCCCATTTCATTTCAAGGACTTAGTTTAGTGTCCTTGGCTTTCAGACTCTCCTCCCCCATAATTCTCGTATACATTAACAAACTGATTCATAACATGTTATGCTTTTGTATTCTAAGACCTATTTTTTTTTTATTCCAACTGTGAAATAATTTTTTTTTTTTTTCTAAGACAGTGAAAACAGCATTTCATTTGGTGTCAGGAGACTTGGGTTTACGTATCTAGGTGGGACACTTGGCTATAGGCTGGTCCCCTCCTCACTCTTCATGACTACAGGGTGACACACATGGCAAGGAGCTGGGGTTCATTCACCCTTCTCTCTCCTTGGTCATTCCCCTCCTCAAGGATCAACAATCTTCCCGAACTGCTCTGCCTTACCGTAGATTGCATGCATTCTTCAGGGCTAGCCTAAGTGAGAGCAGTGTGGCATAGAGGAGAGAGTTTGGTTGCCTTTGTCCAGATTCCAGCACTACCACTGGTGAACTGGAAAGTCATGAACAAATGATTTCCCCAAGTCTTTGTTTCATGATCTATAGAATGGAGATAATCGTACCTCCCTGTAAAATAGTTTATGTAGAAATAAATGCCCCCAGTGGACATCTGCTAACTATTATCATCACCTCTTCCACAAAGCTTGCTCTGCTCAGTCCTTTCACAATGATCTCTTCTTTCTTGCCATACCTTGGGTATGAATTCTCAGCATCATTTAGTAGTGATCATGTCCTCTGGACTACTGAAATGTTACCTTTCTTCTAACACCTATGTCAACAACTTCCCAATGCAACGTTTAAAAAGTTTATTTGACGGTATGTGACCTGGTGTGCCCCTTTTCCAGGAAATGCCCTTCAAACTAAATTCCCCCATCATCAAGTCTTATCACTTTGCAGCATAAGAAATTGAAAACAGTCATTCTGAGTAAGAGCTTTATCACTTTACCATTAAAAAAAAAGTTTTGCAGCTTTTTCTTTTCAAGTTAGCCCAAAAATGTTCTTCATCCAGATATGCTCTTCATTTATGAACTTTGGAATAAACACTTATTTCCTTTACTATACAGGGCAAACATGCCTTACTACACAGAGTTAGTCGCTTCTCTTTTCTGGCCTGTGCCATCCACAGCCCGGAAGTCCTATGTTCTGGTCATGCATACCACTCTCTAGGATTAAGGTGTGCTCAGCTTTGGGATTTGTTAACAGGGAAAAGCACAGAAGTGAGTAGAAATAAGAGTCATGCTTTGTAAGAAATCAGGCCTGCTTTCCCCTTTCATGCCTCCCCAAGGTACCATGGCCCTCTAAGAAGTTGCTGAAGGAGTCATTTAATTCCATTTCATCAAAAGTCCAGCAACAGCTGCTTCATTGGAATGAAAGAGGCAAAGAGTGAGGAAGTTTAGAGCCCTAATATCAATTCATCAAGTTCAGGCCAGAGACACAATCTGGCTTTCGAGAAAGAGATGAAAGGGCATGGTTGATGGCTTCCCTGGGTAGGAGGAAGTGAAGTCTGAAGGCTGTTTGTGCTGAGTGTGCTTATTGTCAAGTGTTTGGAAACAAATCCCTAAAAATTGAGCAAGATCAAAGGACTCTTCAAAGAATCATTCATCAAAGCTGGAACTCCACACAGTCTCTGCTAGAAATCATGTACTCTATCCACACCCGGCAGAATCTGCACAGGTGGAGACAGTCTTTACACCCATTTGTTAGCGTAAATCAAATAATACTCAAAAGGGACAGTGAGAAAAAAGATAAATGTCAGAAAAATCAAGGTCTCTGAGAACTTTCTGACCCTTTGAGATTCATAAGAAAAATCTTTACTTCCTTTTCCTTCTATTTCTAGGAGGTCTCTAGCTAGGACCAAAAATAGGTTTATAGTTCTTTCTATTTATAAGAGGTAACACATTGAATGTTAGCAATAATATTGCATAGTGTACAATTAGATCCAATCTCTATTCTATGGGTTCACATTCAGACGCGATAAACCACTGAGATATAAATGAAAGAAAAGACACAGGCCCTCAGGACCAAGTATGTGCCTGCCATTTTACATGTGTTTTCTCATCTAACTCTTTCTCCTACTGAGCTGCAGGAGTTTATTGAGCTTTGCACCCAACAGGGTACCCTGAGTATAGTAGGTACTCAGAAAATTAGAAGTTTGACTTTGTTTTACCTACTTTTGAATGGCAGAAGAAAACAGGGGAAGCTTGCCCTGATCACAAATGATAGGCAGATAGGAAGAAAAGAAATGCCATAGGCTACATCTATTCATGATGGACAAAATCATAACCAGCAGACAAGCTTCCTATTACATTTTCTTGAGAAACAGAATGCCTGCTACAAAGGTTTAGTTGAATAAGATTCAAAGCAAACTCAGTGTTGGAATTACCAGTTCATGATCTTTCTCTACATAGTCTCCAATGCCAAGTGCCAAATGGAAGGGGGAAAATGGATTAAATGTTTCTCCCAAAAAAGAACTTGGTGAGACAATGGATGATGACTTTTACAGATTCAAGGTTATGAGCCAGATGTATTTTTTAACAAAGGAAGAAAAATACGAGGCAATTTTGGACATTGCCAAATATTGTGATGCTTTGCCAGACAAATCTTGTCTTAATTTTAAAAGCATGTGAAAAATGGAGTGCTTCTCTACAGAACAGTTTACTGGTATTTTTCATAGGAAAAAACCAAATGTTGCAGATTTGGAAAGAACCAAAAGGCATGCAGTCTAATTAAGTCTTCCAGAGAGTGCTAAGTTCTCTCAAATGAGATCTTTTCATTAAGAAACTGGATTCTCAGCCATTGCCTTGCTAAGCTATGGTGTGGCCATGTACTCTTTGAGTTATGGCCAGGCCATGTTTTCTTAAACTTTGGCCCTCCCTTCTCCCTTGGGAAGGTGAATACCCTCTTTCTCTCTCTCCAATTTATGTTCTAAATAAACTGTATTTTCTAATCTAAAAAAAAAGGAAACTGGATT
This sequence comes from Cephalopachus bancanus, assembly GCA_027257055.1. Taxonomy (NCBI): domain Eukaryota; kingdom Metazoa; phylum Chordata; class Mammalia; order Primates; family Tarsiidae; genus Cephalopachus; species Cephalopachus bancanus. Next base: position 2,106,000 of record JAPVLO010000104.1, read on the forward strand.
CTCATTTTGTACAATATCTGGGGCTTGGCTTAAATTATTCTTACTTTTTCTAATTGGTTTTGGTCCCTCTTCCAGGAAGTAACACCTGAATGCAAAATTAGGATGAGCTCTTACTGGGAGGGCAGTCACACCAGACTGTTCCAGAGAGTAAGTCTTCTGGGAAGTAAATCCACACACTTCAGTGACAACAGTCAGAAATGTTAGCCAGCACTGTACAGCCAGCACTAGAGGTGGGGTGGGGATATGTCACTGCCTGTCAGACATACAACTTTCACTTTGGTTTCTTAGGAAAATAGTACATGCCTTTTCAGCTTCCCACTGAGAGTGAATTATTCTTGCCCGGGCTCAAGCAGAGAGAGACTGACTGGGCTGGGAGCACTCAGCTACAGCCTATTAAACTGAAGTTGCTTTTAAAGTTGGTTAATGACAAGGAAAACTCTGTGTTTCCATCTATCTATACATCCAAACTCAGATACTGGAGAAAGAAGTTTGTGCATAAAAATGACTTCATTCTGCAAACTTCAATATGTTACTAACTTGACGTCTATAAATGCTTGAAAACATTGAAATAAAAATAAAAACCTGATCTGAAAAATTATTAAATCTTATTCTGTGTGAGTTCAAGTGTATGCCACATGCTCACACACCCACGAACAAAATGACTTTCCTGAAGGTCAAACTGTACACAGCATTGTTAGGCAAAGGAAGCAACACACCTTTCCTCCTACTCCGTCATTATCTTTGGTTTTAGCATTTACATAGCACTGAACTTTTGACTGTTCTTTATAAGCATTCTATCCGCCCGCCCTCAAAATAACCTCCTTTTAGAGACCAAGCCAGAGAGTGTCTGTTTGCAAATGAGACACAGAGGGTTAGGTTATTCGCCCAGCATCTCAAGTCAAGAAACAGTATATGAGTACATACCTTTTAAGCAAGAGCCGAAAATAAGTTATATAGCCATCATATTCCCTTCCCAGTCGTTAATCAGTTAGGTCGTGTCTCCTAGAAAATTGTTCAGGTCAAACCTATAGTGACTTCATTACTCAATTCTTGATATCTTTCTCTTTATTCTTTATTTTTGAAATCAGCTCTAGGTGCTTCTCACATAAATTTCCTGATATGAAATAACATTAATATAAAAAGATTACATACTTGGAATTCTCTTTCTATAGATCGGTCTTACACAGCCTAGTTTTGTTGCTTAGTTGTTTTAACACTCAAAAACCATATTCATACTTTAATTGTCCAAGCCAGTTGACCTAATTATGATGGCATATTTCTAACCTTCATTTAATTATTTTAGATAAGTAAGTATTGGCAATTGTATATGTTTTTGTCACACAGCTTTAAAACAGACAAAGAAGCTATTTCAACTTTCAATAATATAGTATTAACTTTTAATGGAAAGTAGAAACAGTAAAAAGAAAAGCAAATTCATGTGCCAAGATTTTTCAACTGTAAAGCACCATCCAAATGCATGTTAGTGTTGATGGTAAAGAAGAAACACCAAACTTCACTTCTGGTCTTTAATTTGTAATTCTATAGATAATCAACCTTGTGGAAATATAATATGGCTGGCTGCCTGGTCTGGAATTTTAATTCTCCTGACTGGTTATAAGCTGACCACATAGCATGTATTTTATTGGGGTGACAAGAACTCGGTTACTTCTGTATTCATTGATTTCAGAACTTATTAAATGGCAGAAAGACTCAGGATGTCATGAAATCTAACTGGAAATAACTTGGAACTAACCTGTACTTTTCTCAAGCATAGGACACTGAAAACATCTGGTTCCATTTCGGAATTGTAATATTCAATAACTTGCAGTGATTTTAGGCAATAAGAACATTTTGAACTCAGATTTAGTCCATTAAAAACTTGCTATCTGAAATTCTGCAGCAATCATGAAAATAAGCAATAATCTGTGTACCTCAGGCCTAAAGGAAATCAGACAGTAGCTCCAAATGGCTAACTCTGGTTTCTTTCTTTGTGCTATTCTCATGAGTTTCTGGACAGATAGACTACGTTGTCCCATGAATGGCATACAGAAAGCACTCTCCCCTCTTCAGACTCCCTCCTTTCTGGTTCAACATCCAACTCACCATTATCTTCAATAACTTATTTCCTTAACTCATGTGGTTACCTTCCCTCTGCACCACTCCCTTCCATCTTGGTTATCTAGCTCAAGTCATTGACTCTGAATGACTGGCTGTTTAACCAACCAGTCACTTCTGAGACCTGAGTAAGGCAGTGCAATGTGGTAACAGGGCCATAGTCACTGGAGTCACACTGCAGAGGTCAGCTTTGCCAGTTTCAACCTGTTTGACCTCAGACAAGTTTACTTAATCTGTCTCAGCTTCTTACTCTGTAAAATAGGCATGATATTGTCCTTTGCAGCAACAAGGATGGAGCTGGAGATCATTGGCCTAAGTGAACTGACTCCGAAATAGAAAAACAAACACTGCATATTCTCACTCATGTGGGGGAGCTAAATGGTCACAAAGATGGAGATAATAGACACCAGGGACACCAATAAAGGGGAGGGAGGAAGGGAGTTAGAGTCCAGAAATCACCTATGGGGTACAATGTTCACTTTCTGGAGGATGGACCACCTGAGACCGAATCCCTACCATTACAAAATCTGTCCATGTAAAGAACATGTGTGTGTGTGTACCTACTGAATGTAAAATTAAATATATATATAGGCACGATAAAATTGCCTTCCTGTGGGACCATTGTGAAGACTGAATAACTGAATAAATGTAAAATCTGTGGAGTGGTACTTAGAATATATAGTAAGCATTATACAAGTCTAACATTTTTTATTATAATAAGGGCAAGTGTTGAACAATCTTGTTGATGTCCCATTTTCTGGGGAAAAAAAAACAACTCCCGCTTCCCTCTGGATAGGCAGGTAGTCCTCTAAACACCTTGTGACTGACAATTCTCTGGCCCTCCGTGCAGACTGCAGATGGGACTGCAGACACCAGGCCCTGTAGTGCAAGGACCCTCTGGACTCTGTCTTTCTAGCTGTCATTTGCATACTTCCTGACCAGCTTCTTGGGCCACAACCACTCACAAGTGCCCTTAGACTAGACAAAAGGTTTGAGTGCAAATGTATTGAGCAGTTAGTAAAGAAAAATGATGGTTAATATTAGTAGGAGAACTAAAGCAAGGCCTCTTGTCCATCTCCTATCTGAATACTCTGGAGAGTAAACACCTAGAACTCCAGTAGGTCTTTGCCCAGAAGCACTTTTGCTTTTGCATCGTCCATTATGTGATTCTGTCCAGACGTTCTCCCTTTCTCCTCCTCCTTAGCAGAAACACCCATCCAGTTCTTCTCTAGCCAAACCCTTCCACTTACTCCAACTATCTCCACTAAGGCTTTTTCCTTCTCTGAAAAGCCCTAAACAGACCCACTTCCCACTCCTTCAACACTTCCTGCAGGAGGAAATTTAAAGCCCTATAGGAGGGGAAGTGGCAGAGGTCAGCAGAGAAAATATCTTGGGCAAGCTGGATTCTCCTTTCACCCTGAAGAGTTTGGTCTCTTCTGACATTTCTGACCAGCCTGTTTCTGAGGATGTGCAAAACAAACTTGCTGCTTGTTTTGCTCTTTTTATAGAAACAACCAGAAGGAAGATGGTGGCTGGGAAAAATAAATGTGGCAGGTCTATTTTGAAAACTAACTTTAAGATGACCTTTTTTTTTTTTTTAAATAACCAAGACTGGACAACAGGCCCTGGCGTTAGTTGTTTAATTGTTAGTTGTTTAATTGTTAGTTGTTTGTAGTTAATTGTTAGTTGTTTCCCACCTATAAAAAATTTAATGACTATTGTAAGATTTTATATTACACCAATTACATACATTCTACCTTGAGAAGAAAGGAGAAAATATGTATGTTTGAAAATGAGATTTGGGGACCCTCCGAGATTCACTAAGTTTTATTATGTTTTGTCAAATTTTGTGATTTTATAGCAATTATATTTAATTTATTCACTTTATTTTTTGAGTCAAAGTCTCACTCTGTCACCCAGACAGGAGTGCAGTGGCACAATCATGGCTCACTCCAGCCTTGAATTCCTGGATTCAAACAATACTCCCCCCAGCTTCCCAAATAGCTGGAATTACAGGTGCATGCCACCATGCCTGGCTCATTTTTTAAAATTGTTATTTTATTGTTTGGAGTCAAGTTCTTGCTATGTTTCCCAGACTGGTCTCAAACTACTGGGCTCAAGCAATCCTCCCCCTTCAGTCTCCCAAAATGCAGATTTGAGCCACTATGCCCAGCTTATAGCAATTATATCTGCAATAAAAATAGCAAAAACATATCTGGATCACAGGCTTCTAAAAATCTCAAAATTCGCTAAAGATTGAGATGTGCATAAAAGCAGTTTCTCTTTAACAAAAAAATAGAAAAATAAAATGAAATAAGCTCTAGGCTAACAGACGCAGACAAGCAAAATGGAAACAAAATAGAAGTATCTTTGAATTTGTGCTCTCAATCTTTTTATGAAAATTCTCAATTTTCTTTTTTAACAGTGTAACTTTCCCAACACTTACCCATAATTTTTTGGAAAAGACATCTTTCCCACCTCACATTCAACTTAGGTGATTTTGATGGAAGCACTGTCCAAGGTTCTGTCTCTGTCTCATTAGGCCAAACTGAGTCAGAACCCAGGCTCCAGCCATAGCTCCCACTGTAATTTACCGCGACATCTCTCTGAAACTCACTTGTAAAATGGGAATAATGATTCCAAATAAAACCTCTTTGTCAGTGCTAAAGTAGTACCTTTTTGCTAATACCATTTGCTATTCCAAGGGGCAAATATACATTCTGAAATATACGTTCTGAAAACTAAGATTTTATACTTAATCCCTTCAATAATTTTAGTGAAAGCTGTGTCTCTGTCTTCTACTTGAATCCTCATAAATAACAGAAGGTTCTTACTGATTTGTGTGGGGAAGGGAACAACCATTCCCACACAAACCTTTTGCAGGATTGAAGTCATGCCAGTAAAGAAAGGGACTTCCAGGTTATAAAGTGAATTAAGCTGCACTACAAATGGGAAGATGAGAGTGTCTTTCACCACAACCTTTATAACAAATGTCTTCTCTTCCATTCATTGATTGGCTCTTCCATTTGTTTGCTGAATATGAATGAGCCGAGGCATTGTTCTTGGCCCCAGACATCCAGAAGTGACAAAATCAAAGCCCAGCTCTCATGGAGTTTATGTCCAGTAGTGGAAGCAGGTGGAAACAGATTATAAATAAACATGTCAGGGGTGCTTGGTCATATGAAGAAAAATGAAGCAGGCTTAGGAAGTACAGCGGGTTGGAGGTGGGGGAGCTGCTACACGAGGCAGCGTGGTTGACAGGCCTTTCTCATGTGGTGACACTTCTGCTGAGTCCAGAACAGAGAGAGGAAGCAAGTCATTCGGATACTTGGGGGCAGCATATCCCAAACAGAGGGAACAGTCATAAAAATCTCAGAGGCTGGAGGGTGCTTGACATGTTCCAGTCAGAGTCAAGAGGTCAGCACTCCTGGAACAATAGAAGTCAGGGGGATGGCGGTGGTTATGAGGCCAGGGTGGTGGCAGAGGGCCAGATGTGTGGCGTCTTGCAGGCCATGGTAGTAAGGATTTTACATTTTATTCAGAGAGAGATGAGAGTATGGGCTTTTGTGTAGAGGAAAGACATGATGTGATTTGTAGTTTTAAAGGATTTCTCTATGGGATATATATTGGGAGAGGGGAGCAAGGATAGGAGCAGGGAGAACGATGAGGAGGCTATTGTAGGAGCCCAGATGGGAGATGGTAATGTCTGGGATTACTGCAGCAGCAGCGGAAGTGACAGAAGTGAGAATTCTGAGTATACTGTAAAAATACTGTGTCCGGGATTTGTGAGTAGACTGGGGTGTGCAACAAGAGAGAAAAGAGGGGTCAAAGAGAATTGCCTCAGCTGGGACAGTGAGAACATGATGCCACCACTCAAGAGGGAGAATCCTACAAAAGGAGTTAAGTTTGGCAGCAGGGAAAGGAATCAAGAGTTGTTTTAGACAAGGTAAGTCTGGGCTGTCTGTTAGAAATCTAATGGAACCAGGCACGGTGGCTCACACCTGTATTCCCAGCACTTTGGGAGGCCAAGGCAAGAGGATTGCCTGAACCCAGAAGTTCGAGACCTTGGCAAGACCTCATCTCTACAATAAATCAAATTAGCTGGGCACGGTGGTGCATGCCTGTAGTTTCAGCAACTCAGAGGAGGCAGAAGGATCACCTGAGTCGAACAGGTTGAGGCTGCGGTAGCCATGGGCATGCTACTGCACTCTAGCCTGGACAACAGAGAGAGAGAGAGAGAGAGAAAAGAAGAAGAAGAAGAAGAAAGAAAAAGAACTCTCAGATGATCTCACATGTAAGATTTAGTTTCCCCATCTGAAAAACTCAAGAGAGAGAGTTGGGTCAGAGATAGAAATTTGGGAGTCATTAGGGAAAAAATTAACGAGTAAGATGGCCAGTTTTGGCAAATAAAAACAGAGAACTAAAAAATTACTTGTTGTTAATCTGAAACTGAAACTTAGCCAGGCATCCTGTAGTTTACCTGTCAGTCCCATAGGTGGGGCTGGCTGAGATGATGTCGTAAGCCAGCACGGACAGAGGGCCCAAGAATTCAGCCTTGGCCGTTGCAATATTAAAAGATAAGAAAGATGAAGAGGAACCACAAAGGAACAAAAAGGAAAGCCAGCAACCACAATGTTCTGGAAACAAAGAGAAGAGAGTGTTATAAGAAGAAGAGAGTGATCAACTGTGCCTGTTGCAACGAATAGAACTATAGATTCAACAGAATGGAGGTGGCAGGGGAGAAGGAAAGTCTAGTTGGAGGGAGTTCAGGAAAAAAAAGGGGACCAGGCATAGTGGCTCATACCTTTAATCCCAGCAGCACTTTGGGAAGCAAGAGGATTGCCTGAGTCCAGGAGTTCAAGACCAACCTGAGCAACATAGCAAGACTTTGTCTCTGAAAAATACAAATAAATTAGCCCGACCTGGAGGCACATGACTGTAGTCCCAGCTACTCAGGAGGCTGAGGCAGGAGGATTGCCTGAGCCCTGGAGTTCAAGGCTATGGTGAGCCATGATTGTGCCGCTGCACTCCAGCCTTGACAAGAGAATGAGTATCCAACTGAAAAACAAAGGGGGGGGGGAAGGGAGGAAGATGGTGGGGAAGCCGGTCGGACTATGCAAGTCCTAGTGTAAGTGAGTGAGTGTATAGAAAATTTTGCATATTTATCTGTAAGTGGGCATGTGAGTGGCTAACTGAGAGGGAATTTGGGAGCAAGTAGCCAGGGCTGTCCTGGTGAAACAGCTGGTGCTGCAGCTGCTCTGGTTGGACCCTAGCTCTCCCTGGGGTGCAGAAGCTGAGTATCATTTTTTTAAAATCAGCAAAGCCCTTTCCAGGAAGAAGCTGCTAGGAATGACTGGAGCTCTAGGCTCTGCCTTACCACTACAGCACCTGGCTGGACACTGGCAGCAGGGGCCATGGAGGGAGCACAGTGAGGGAGCCAGAGGCAGAGTCCCACTGGAGAAGACAAAACAAATGTCTCCACCATCATGAAAACTGGGTAGGGAAGTGCTCCAGCTTGCCCACCACAGAATGACAGACCTGATCTCTGACCAGCAGGTTAACTACACAGAGGTTGCTCATGACCCAAAGGGAATATCCCAAAAGCACAAACTCCAGAAGGACAGAACAAGTGCTGAGTCTCAGGAACCCTACCCCTATCCTGATTCAGACATGGGACAAAGGATGTGACCAGAAAAGGATGAGGAAGACCCCCGAAGAGATCAGCAGTGAGTCCAGATCTGACTCAACCCCCTTCTCCCCAGCAATCCTCTAAATGTCAGATCGACATGGCTGGGGAATGACCAAGAGGGATGAACCAAGGCAGAGCCTGGATGTCAGTCATGATAGAAGGACTCTCTACTCGAAGATAAGCCTGGGTGGGGTGCCCCCCACTAGTACCTGGGAAAGAGAAAATCCTGCACCTCCCCACTGTAGAGAATTCCCCTGACCGTATGAGAGTGGGAGAGGAGGACTGAGGCCCCACCCACCTCCACCACTCTCTCCTCCTTCCCTGGGTCAGGAACTAGGAGATTGTGAATGAGATCGCAGCTCTGCAGGAGACAGCAGAGGGGCTTACCTGTGAGCAGCTGGGAGAAATAGTTACAGAACCTGCCACAAGAGGGCAGGTTGTTTTTTGTTTGGGGAGGTTGTTTTGCGTTGTTTATTTAATTTTTTTATTTTTCCTTTGTGTATGAATGTGTATGTGAAGGTTTGAGCTGTATTCCCCCTCCCACCATATTTTCTTTTTCTTTGTTTTCTGTCTTCTTTTTCTTTCTTTCTTCTTTCATTTTTTGTTTTCTGTTTATGTGTGTACATGAATGATTGAGTGTTCATCTTTTAGGTTTTTTTGTTTTATATTCTTCTCTTTTTTTGGTTATTAAACATTAGTGGTTATTTTGGTTATCACACATTAGTGTGTGAAGGTTTGATTTGAATTGCTTTTTTCTCTTTTTCTCTCCTCCTTTCATTTTATGCTGGGAGTGTGCATGTGTGTTCAGTTTTCCTGATTTTTGTTTTTTGGGTGTTTGCTTGTTTGTTTGTTTGTTTGTTTCGCTTTGTTTTTCTCCAGTTAGCTTTGGTTTTTGTTTGTTTGTTGTGTGTGTGTGTGTGTGTGTGTGTGTGTGTGTGTGTGTGTGTGTTTTTGTTTTCTGTGTTTTTTTCTTACTTTATTTTTGTCCATCTTATTTCATTCTACTTTTTTCTGTTCTCCTCATTTACTAAATCTTGGACTCAGATACCCATGTTCTCCTCATTTACTAAATCTTGGACTCAGATACCTCTGTTCTCCTCTGTTAGTAAATCTTGGACTCAGATACCCATTACTGTTACTGTATCTTGGACTCAGATACTCACAAGTACCTATTGCATCATCATATAGCATGGTGGTGAGGAGTAAACATTGGGATTTGCATGCAGTTTATGAATCCTAGCTCCCCATCCTCCACCTTATTTGACTCTCAAAACTATAAGAGACAGCAAAGCTTCCCACTCACAGCCCTATTTCAAAATGGAAGAAATTCAGAGCCCAGATCAGGGAAAAATAGAGGACTGAGCAAACATCAGAAGTGAAAGCCTCTGCCACTGCCACTGAATAATGGAATGAAAGAGAAAAGAAAGAGATTTGTCAAAAATGAGAAAAAAATCAACAAAAAACACAGGTACCAAAGAGAAAAACACCTGAAAAATCAGATCTCAGATCCTAAACAATGGAAGTCATCAATGACCGGTCCCAGAATACAACAGGGATTAGGGAATGGATGGGAAAAGTGAATAATACTCAAGAAAGACAAGATGCAGCACTGAAAGTACTTGTAACAGAGGTCTTGGCCATAAAAAAATTCATCCAGGAAGTAAATAACAAGATGACAAGCATAGAAAGCAGAATTAATCAAACAGAAGAAAGAATCTCAGAACTTGAAGACCAAAACATAAAATTAACCTGATCTGTAAAAAAAAAAAAAAAGAAAGAAAACTCAGAAATAAAGAACAAAGCCTCTAAGAGATGTGAGATTATATCTAGAGGTCAAGGATATGCCTGATTGGCATCCAGAAGAAGAAAGGAAACAGAGAACACCTTGGAGCAAGTATTCCAGGAGTTATCCAAGAACACTTTCCCCATCTCACCAGAGATGTGACCATCCAAATAGAAGAAATAGAGAACCCCCACAAGAAATCAAAAGAGAAGACCAACCTCTAGCCACATAGTAATTTGCCTACACAGAGAAGATACAAAAGAAAAAATCCTAAAGGCAGCAAGAGAGAAAGGTCAGATTACCTACCAGGGAAAACCAACCAGAATAGCACCAGACCTATTATCAGAAACACTACAGGCTATAAGGGACTGGAGTCCAATACTCAAAGTCCTCAAAGATAAACAATTTCAACCAAGAATTTCCTACTCAGTCAATCTCAGTTCCATCAGTGATGGAGAATTAAAATCCTTCCCAGATATCCAATCCCTAAGAGATTATGCAGCTCCCAGACGAGTTCTACAGGAGATGCTTTAAAAGATATTAAGCACAGAAAGAAGAAAGAAAAAAAAAAGAATGACTACACACTTCCCAAGTGAGCAGGAAAACACAGAGACAACAGAGACTACATCGTGACTGCAAACTTGAAAACACACATATACATCAACTCAAAAGTTAAAAGAAAACAAAGAAAAAACTTTAAAAGAACCTCATGACAAGGATAAACACTCACATTTCAATAATCAGCCTGAACATGAATGGACTAAATGCAGGACTGAAAAGACACAGAATGGCAAACTGGATTTTTAAAAATCCCCCATTAATTTGCTACATCCAGGAAACTCATCTCACCACAAGGAGTGCACACAGACTCAAAGTTAGAGGATGGAAAACAAATTTCCTGACAAATGGTTCACAAAAGAAGGCAGGAGACATGATCTTAATATCAGACAAAACAGCCTATAAGCTATCAAAAATTTAAAAAGATACAGACGGACGCTACGTAATGATAAAAGGTTCAATCCATCAACAAGAAATATCCATGCTAAACATATATGCACAGGAGCACCAGCATTTATAAAGCAACTACTAAGTAAATAAAAAAAGATATTGATTCTACACTATTATAGCTGGGGACTTAAAAACCTGACTAACAACCCTAGATAGATCACTGAGGCAAAAATCAGCAAAGAGATCTGGAATCTCAACTTGACACTTGACCAAACAGACTTAATAGATACATACCTACAGAACACTCCACCAAACAACCACAAAATATACATTCTACTCATCACCACATGGAATGTACTCCAAGATCAATCACACCCTCGGCCATAAGTCAAGCATAAACAAATTTTATAAGATCTAAATACTGCCATGCACCTTCTCTGACCACAGTGGAATAAAATGAATATCAATACCAACAAAATTCCCCCAAAGCTCACAAAGACATGGACACTAACAGCATGATGCTGAACGACTCCTGGCTCAACAAGAAATCATAACAGAAATTAAAAGATTCCTGGCAACAAATGAAAATGTAGAAACATCTTACCGAAACTTCTGGGATGCCATGAAATCAGTTTCCAAAGGGAATTTATATCTCTACAAACACACATCAAGAAAATGGAAAGATCACAAGTTAACAGTCTAACAAATCACCTAAGGGAACTGGAAAGGCAAGACTACCAAAACCCTAACTTTAGCAGAAGATATAGATCACCAAAGTGCAAACCCAAATATGGGACATAAAAGACAAAAACATCATAGCAAAAAATTAACAAAACAAAAAGCTGGTTCTTTGAAAGAATTGACAAGATTGATGGACCCCTAGACAGAATGAGCAAGAAAAAGTCCAAATAAACACAATCAGAAATACAAAAGATCAAATCACAACTGATCCTGAAGATATACAGAAGATTATCAAAGATTATTATGCACAACTATATGGAAACAAACTCGATAATCTAAATGAAATAGAGGATTTTCTGACATCACACAACCTCCTAAGGTTGAAACAAGAAGACACTGAGAAACTAAATAGAACAATAACAACCCAGGAAATTGACTCTATTACAAGAAAACTATTGGGGGAAAAAAAAAAGCCCTGGGCTTTTTTTGAGGAATTCTACAAAACATACAAGGAAGAACTAATACAAATCTATTCTAGGCAATTAAGAAAGACAGAATTCCACCCCTTCTTGATAAAAACCCTTGAACATCTAGGCATATGGGGAACATACCTCAAAATAGTAAAAGCCATCTACGAGAAACCCACAGACAGCATACTCCTAAATGGACAAAAATTGGAACCATTTCCCCATAAAACTGGAACGAGACAAGGATGCCCACTCTCACCCCTCCTGTTAAATATAGTATTGGAAGTCCTGGCTCGAGCAATCAGAGAAGAGGAGGCAATCAGGGGCATCCAAATAGGAAAAGAGGAAGTCAAGTTATCTCTCTTTGCAGATGATATGATTGTGTACCTTGAAAACCCAAGAGAATCTGTCAAAAGCCTCCTTACATTGATAAAGGCCTTTGACAAAGTCTCAGGATACAAAATAAATGTACAAAAGACAATCGCATTTCTCTACACCAATAATAAACAAACAGAAACCCAAATAAAAAACACAATTCCATTCACAATAGCCACAAAAAAAAGAAATACCTTGGCATCTTCCTAACCAGAGACATGAAAGACCTTTACAATGAAAATTGCAAAACACTGCTCAAAGAAATAAAAGCTGACACAAACAAGTGGAAAAATATCCCATGCTCATGGGTTGGAAGAATCAACATTGTGAAGATGTCCATCTTACCTAAGGCAATCTACAAATTCAAAGCAATAGCCATCAAATTACCAGCAACATTCTTCTCAGACCTGGAAAAAACAACACAGGAATTCATATGGAAACACAAACGTCCAAGAATAGCCAGAACAATCCTCAGCAAAAAAAAAAACAAAGCAGGTGGTATCACATTACCAGACTTCAAACTTTACTATAAAGCTACAATCATCAAAACAGCTTGGTATTGGTACAGGAACAGGCATATAGATCAATGGAATAGAATTGAGACTCCAGAAGCAAAACCTCAATTTCTCAACCAACTCATCTTCGACAAAGCCTCCACCACCTACCACTGGGGAGAGGAGAACCTATTCAGTAAATGGTGCTGGGAAAACTGGCTGACCACATGCAGAAGATTGAAACAGGACCCCTATCTATCCCCATGCACAAAGGTTAACTCCAAATGGATCAAAGACCTAAATGTAAAACCTCAAACCATAAGAACCTTAGAAAAGGAAGGAAATACTCTCACGGAAATCGGAACTGGCATCCAATTCCTGAACAAAACCCGAAACCCACAGGTCATAAGAGAGAAGATAGACAAGTGGGACCTTATTAAACTGACAATCTTCTGCAAAGCCAAAGAAACCATCAAGAGAGCAGGGAGACAGACTGGGAAAAAGTATTTGCCAACTCCAGGTCTGACAAAGGCTTAATATCCTGGATCTACAAGGAGCTCAAATGCGCTGAAAAGAAAAAAAACAAACAACCCCATTATCAAATGGGCAATAGATATGAACAGACACTTCACAAAAGAAGACATCCAAGCAGCCAACAAACACATGAAGAAATGCTCAACCTCACTAATCATCAGGGAGATGCAAATCAAAACCACACTGAGATACCACCTAACTCCAGTCAGAATGGCAATTATCAACAACTCAAAAAATAACAGCTGCTGGAGAGAGTGTGGCGAAAAGGGAACACTTCCACACTGTTGGTGGGAGTGTAAACTAGTGCAACCTCTATGGAAAGCAGTGTGGCAATTCCTAAAAGCTCTAAAAATCGACCTTCCATATGACCCTGCAGTCCCCCTACTGGGAATATACCCTGAAGACCTCAAATCACTCTATAAAAAAGATACCTGCACACATATGTTTATTGCAGCGTTGTTCACAATAGCAAGAACCTGGAAACAACCATGCTGCCCATCAAAAGAGGACTGGATTAAAAAAATGTGGTACATATACATGATGGAATACTACACAGCCATAAAAAAGAACAAAATCATGAATTTCGCAGCAACCTGGATGGAACTAGAGTCTATAATACTGAGTGACCTCTCACAGAAACAAAGATCCGAGTATCACGTGTTCTCACTCATATAATGGACCTTGAACATCCAATGTAATACTATAAGAAAATGACTGACGGTACTGGGAAACTATGGGGGGGGATGGGATTAACAGTCACAAATATATGTCTGGGATGGGGAAACACCTCTTATCAACAGGGAGCCTGAATGAAACATAATTGTATACCTAACCCTTAACTGTACCCCACAAAATCATAATAAAAAATATTGATTAAAAAAAAAGAAAGACAGAATTCTCCCCCAAATCATTTTATGAAGTTAACACCACACTGATAAAAACAAGAAGACACTGAAACACTAAATAGACCAATAAACAAGACACTGAGACACTAAATAGACCAATAACAACTCAGGAAATTGACTTCGTCATAAGAAAACTATCTACAAAAGAAAAAACAAAACAAAACCCTGGGCTTTCCAGAAGAGCTGATAACCAATCCTATTGAAATGTTTCAAGCAATTGAGAAGATGGAATTCTCCCCCAAATCATTTTACGAAGTTATTATCACACTGATACCCAAACTGGGTAAAGATCCAACAAGGAGAACTATGGGTCAATATCCCTAATGAACATAGATGCAAAAATTCTCAAAAAAAATTCTAGCAAATCAGATCCAACAACACATCTCAAAAATCATCGACCATGACCAAGTAGGCTTCATACCTAGGATGCAGGGCTGTTTCAACATCCACAGGACCATGAATGTAATTAAATACATCAATAGATGTAAAAACAAGAACCACATGATTATATCTTTAGATGCAGAAAAAGCATTTGATAAAATCCAGCATCCCTTCTTAATAAAAACCCTCAAACACCTAGAACATATTTCAAAATAGTAAGTGTGACCTATGATAAACCCACATCCAGCATATTGCTAAGTGTCAGAAACTGGAAGCATTTCCCCTGAAAACTAGAACAAGACAAGGCTGCCCACTCTTACTCTTTCTGTTTAACATTGTGTTGGAAGTCCTAGCTGGAGCAATTAGACAAGAGAAGGAAATCAGGGGAATCCAAATAGGAAAAGAGGAAGTTAAGTTATCCCTCTTTGTTGACAATATGACCCTATACCTAAAAAATCCAGAAGAATCTGTCAAAAACCTCCTTGCACTGATAAAGGACACTGACAAAGTCTTGGGGTACAAAATAAATGTGCAAGAGACAGTCACATTCTTATATACCAACAACAAACAGGCAAAGAACCAAATAAAAAGCACAATCCAATTCACAATAGCCAAAAAAAAAATGAAATACCTCAACATCTTCCTAACCAGAGAAGTGAAAGACTGTTACAACAAAAACTACAAAACATTGCTCAAAAAAATCCAAGAAGACACAGATGGAAAAATATGCCATGCTCATGGATATGAAGAATCAACATTGTTAAGATGTCCATCCTACCAAAGGCAATCTACAGAGTCAATGCAATACCCATTAAATTACCAACATCATTCTTCTCAGACCTGGAAATGACAATACAGAAAATTAATATGGAAACATAAATGACCACGAATAGCCAAAACAATCCTTAGCAAAAGAAACAAAGTGGGGGTAGTATTGTACTTTCAGACTTTTACTTCACTATAAAGCTACAATAATCAAAACACTCTGGTATTGGTACAAGAACAGGAATATGAACCAATGGAACAGGATAGAGATTCCAGAAGCAAAATCTCAATTTCTCAACCAATTCATCTCCACAAAGCCTCCACCAACAACCACTGGGGAGAGGAGAACCTATTCAGTAAATGTTGCTGGGAAAACTGACTGACCACATGCCGAAGATTGAAACAGGACCCCTACCTATCACCATACAAAAAAAGTAACTCTAAATGGATCAAAGACCTAAACATAAAACCTCAAGCTATAAAAGTCTTAGAAAACACAGGAGACACCTTTACAGAAATCGGAGTAGGCAACTAATTTCTGATCAAAACCCTTTAGAGATAAGATAGACAAGTGGGACCTCATTAAACTGAAAAGCTTCTGCAAAGCAAAAGAAACCATCAAGAGAGCAGGGAGACAGCCCACAGAATGGGAAAAAAATTATTTCCTAACTGTATATCTGACAAAGGCCTAACATCCAGGATTTACAAAGAAACTTAAATGTGCTGAAAGGAAAAAACAAATAGCCCCATTAAAAAGTGGGCAAAAGACACAAATAGATACTTCTCAAAGGAAGATATACAGGCAGCCAAGAGACACATAAAAAAGTGCTCAACTGCACTGATAATCAGAGAAATGCACATCAAAACCACATTGAGATACCGCCCCAATAAGAATGATCATCATTAATAAAACAAACAACAGATGCTAGTAAGGATGCAGAGAAAAGGGAACACTTCTACACTACTGGTGGGAATAGAAACTAATTCAACCTCTCTGAAAACAGTGTGACAATATCTAAAATAACTAGAAATTGGCAACCCATTTGAGTCCCCTCCTGCTCTGGCAGCTTTTCTGTCCTCTCAGTAAATCTTGCTCTAAAAAAAAAAGTAATTAAAATAAAAGAACTAGAAATTGACCTTCTGTATGACCCAGCAATCCCCCTACTGGGAATATACCTGGAGGAACTCAAATCATTCTACGAAAAAGATACCGGCACATACATGTTTATTGTAGCACAATTCACAATAGCAAAAACATGGAACCAACCATGCTGCCCATCGATACTGGACTGGATTTTTTTAAATGGTACATATACATGATAGAATATTATACAGCCATAAAGAAGGACAAACATATGGACTTTGCAGCAACTTGGATGGATTTAGAGTATGTCATACTCAGTGATCTATCATAGGAACAAAGAACAGAGTACCACATGTTCTCACTCATAAGTGGACCCTGAACATTTATGACAATACTATAATAAAGGGATTGGCAGTAGTAAAATACTGCTGGGGTAGGGAGGGACACAGCATCAATAAGGGACCTGATCTCAAATCAGGCAAAGTGAGGACCAGAGGGAGGCCCAAATTTTACCTATATGATGTCCATTTATATACTTAATCCTGAATTGTACCCCACATCTTTAAAATAAGATATAAATTATAAATAAATAGGAAGAGAGACTAGTTAGAGAAAGGACAGACTCAACCCTTTGAGTTTCACTGTAATGGGAAGCATATATGTGTGGTAGTAGCTGGAGGGTGATTTGGGGTCAAAGGAGGTGTTTTTTGAGATAGTGGTCAGCAGCTGGGGAGGTGACTAAAGTGGCATTCTGTCGCCAGAGTGGCCATACACTCAGCACCATGAAGTTGGTACTCTCCTGGTATGTAAACACAGAACTTCAGCTGCCAGGTAAGTGTGGAAGAGCTACAGTGGGTCCCAGACCAGGAGTGTCCAAGAAGCTCACTTTGTGACATCAAGTTTGCCTTCAACCCCAGAAAGCACCATGGCCTCTGGGGTGGGATGTGGTTCTGCAAAGGTCCTTGTCTGAGAGTATTTGGTGGACCCTGTGTGGCTGAACACAGAGGATACAATTTCTTGTGACTTCCAGAAAATCAGAGACATCAGAAACAATGGTTTATTGCCTTTTCAGCAATCAGAGACCTTGTTTCTAAATAGAAACAGTCATCATGTAACTGAAATTAACTATTTCTACTGCTCAGATGCTTGGGGCCCCAGAGAGGCAACGCTGGGTCCTAGGCACGCCCTTGCAGTATTCAGTGGCAGTGACAGAGGATGTGACTCAGATGAAGAGGGTGGCTGGTGAAGAATCAAGGTCCAACAAGAAGTAATCATTTGCAGGGCAGCCAGGTGGCTCCATAAATCCTGGGCCCGGAAACTCCAATAGCAGGAGATGAGAGGTATCAATGAGTCTAGCGACCTGGATGGACAAAGCCAATTTGGCACAATTCACCTGCCCCCTGTATCCTCACAGACAATGAACCCTACCAGTGCTGAGAAATACAATTCAAGAATTTAAAGAAGAATTTAAAGAAGAATTTAAAGTGTTCGGTGTCCTTAGGTGATCTAAACAGCTTCCCATTTAAGAATTTGTATATTGGCCGGGCACAGTGGCTCATGCCTGTAACCCAAGCACTTTGGGAGGCTGAGGCAGGAGGATTGCTTGAGCCCAGGAGTTCGAGACTAGCTGGGGCAACACAGTGAGACCTTTTCTCTACAAAAAATAAAATAAAATAATTAGCCTGGCATGGTGGCATGTGCCTGTAGTACTGTCTACTCAGAAGACTGAGGCAGAAGGATCGCTTGAGGAGTTGGAGGCTGTGGCGAGCCATGATCGTGCTACTGTACTCCAATCTGGGCCACAAAGTGAGAAACCCCAACTTAAAAAAAAGGAATTTGTATATTATCTTTCTGGTACTTTCTCGGAAGTGGGAAAGTCTAAGCTATACTGTTCCTGAACTTAATTTTAACATTATCTATATCAAAGTTCTATGATTTCCTAAGTTTACTGGAAGTTGGTGGCCCATCAATGCCCCTTTTGCTAATTCTTCCACAGAAACCTTGTAAAAGCTCCTGTTTCTGCTGAGTCTATTCTGTCTTAAATACAACTATTAACAAGGTTTGCTTTAGCCTATTGTACAGAATGTCTGTTTACCATGGCACTGATTTGGGGCTTTGGGAAAATGTTTTACATTTCACCAAAGGAAAGGAGCCAGCTTCACGTTTTGTACCTTTTCAAATAATATTTACCCTTATTAAAATGACTATACAACAACTTGTTTATAAAGCTTTTGATCAACACCTATATCAAAAAATTCTTTTTTTTTTTTTGAGTTGGAGTCTCACTCTGTCGCCCAGACTGGAGTGCAGTGGCTGCTCCCGGCCACCGCAGCCTCGACCTGCTGGGCTCCAGCGATCCTTCCGCCTCAGCCTTCCAAGTAGCTAGAACTACAGGCACGCCCGGCTAATTTTTTGATTTATTGTAGAGATGAGGTCTCGCCTGCCCGGGCGGGTCTCGAACCCGCGGGCTCAGGCAATCCACTCACCTCAGCCTCCCAAAGGCGCGGGATTACAGGCTGAGCCACCAAGCCCAGCCAAAAAATTCTTAAAAGGTAGGATACTGCCACATGCTTTATGCTGACAGTAATGATCAAGTAAGAAGGAAACTGACTCTGCAGAGACAGAATGTGACCTTGTGGAAGCACCACCCTCAAGTAAATAAAGTTGGGGCTGTACCGAATCCAGGACACCATGGAAGGACTCTCCTTCAGAGGTGCAGGTGGACTTCACCCCCTGCAACCACAGTGAGTACAGGTGCAGCTAGGCTCTGCCTTCTGGTGGTGAGTGCATGTGGAAGTTCTCTTCTGATTGCTTGTAACCTCTCAGCGAAATAAGATAAGAGTGACGAGTAGGGAGGAACATTGCAGCATGGAGGAGAGAGAAGAAGATCTGAGATATGGGTCTAGGAAGGAGGGAGAGAATGAACTGACTAGGGAAATGTGAGATTGTCCACATGATTCACTGGAGGCCTGTGGTAATTAATTCTGAGTAGGATGGTGGGAATAGAAAGGAGCAAGGGAACTGAGGGTGTATGCACATAAATGACTCTGGCAGTGGGTTACAGAATCTAAGCTTGATCTATGGTCTGAAGGTTTACATCCCTCCGAAGGTCCTATGTTGATACCTAATCCCCAATGGCTGGTATTAAGAAGCGGGACTTTTGGAAGGGCACTAGGTCAGGAGGGTGGAGTGCTTGTGATTGGGATTAATGACCTTATGAAAGAGGTCTGAGGGAGCCTGATTGCCCCTTCCACCAAGCGAGAACACAGTGAGAAAGCGCTGTGATGAAGCAGAGTGAGCCCTCACCTGACACTGAATCTACAATTGCTCACATTTCTGGAAGCCAGGAAGTCCACCATCAAGGTACAAGCAGACTCACTGTCTGGCAATGGTGTGCTCGACTTGACACCTGCACATACATGTTTATTGCCACACTATTCACAATAGCAAAAACATGGAACCAACCCAAATGCCCATTGAAAGTGGACTGGATAAGGAAAATGTGGTACATACACATGATGGAATACTATGCAGTCATAAGGAAGAACAAAACCATGGCCTTCATAGCAACTTGGATGCAGTTGGAGACCATTATACTAAGTGAACTGTCACAGAAACAAAGAACTGAATACCACATGTTCTCACTCATAAGCAGGCCCTGAACACTAGTCACCTTAGTGCAAGGGAGGGATCAGCAGTCACCAGGCACTACTAGGGGAGGTAGGAGGGAAGGAGGGAGGTAGGAGGGAAAGGGGCACATGACAACACAAAGGGTACCTGGTCCACTACCAGGGGGAGAGAGGGCCAGCTAGAAATCCAAACTTCACCTGCATGCAGCCTACTTATGTAGCAACCCCTCACTTGTACCCCACAACTCTAAAATAAAATTTTAAAATAAATAATAACAAACGCTAAGGTATTTTGTTATAGCAGCCTAAAGAGACTAAGACAGCCTATTAAGGAGGGGCACAAAGACATGAGGGCAGTAATGATCAGTGCAAAGGTAGCAGGGGCAAGGGTCCAAGAGCTGCTAGAGTCCACATATTAGAGGGAATAAGCTGGAAAATAGGAGATGTTGGTAGTCGATCAGGATGTTTTAAATTGAGATTATGAAGGGGTGGGGAACATTTCCACAAACGTTCTCATTGCTTGTTATTATTTCTAAGGTTTAGCAAAAATGAGTTTGATGTTGCCCAAGAACACTGCACAAGGTTAAGGAGGGTGGTTCAAAAAATCTTTCCCTCCTTTCTGTCCTCTTTTCCTCTCACCTTCCCTCCTGCCTTCCTCCCTCTCTCTCTCCCTCCCTTCCTTTCTCTCCCTCCTTTTCTCCCCCCTCCTCCTTCTACCTTATTCCTCCTCCATTGAGCCTCCCACTCTCTCTGTTCCTCTCTTTTTTCTCTCCTGTAATTTTGAAGTGGAATGTAGCTGCTCAAATTTGAATTTAACTGAAACAGACGGTAACCAATGCCTGATGAAAGAGCATCTCTCCATCGTACTGAAGATGTAGGAAAATAACATTAAAAGAGCATGTTGCTGATAGAAGCTGAGAGGAAGAACACAAGAAATAGTTTCTCTGACATTTAAGCAAGCCTGATGCTGGTGTTTTTAGATTTATGTGACTGATAAATAATACAAGATTCCCTGTAGAGGACAAATCCAAGTGAAAAATAACCAATTGAGAAAAGAGGTGTGTGGTTAATAATCTAAATAGGAAATGTAAGCTATCCTGAAATTTGAAACATCAAATGACAATTTTTCATCTGTAATATTGTATCTTAGCAATTAAATTGCTTTCCAACTGTCTCTGTTCTTTCTTTCTGAAAAACCCATAATGGATTTATATCTCTACCCAGGTAAACTGAGGCCTCACTTATTAGGTAAGAAAAGGTCAAGTCTTGTTTTATATTAGTAGGGGTTAGTCCTGAAATGTTCTTTTATTTAGAAAATTCTGCTTCTGTTTTCCAAAGCCTTTCTATTTTTCTTTCTTATTCAAATATTTCAGTAAAATTCTTCTCTACATCTGGCATTTCCAAGCAGAAGAGTATTTCTCAAAGAAGGGAGGTAGGGAATGGGAATTGTTGTGCTTTTCCCTAGGAATGATCTGATTTCAAAAGTGAAAATAACTCATTAACTTTTTTACACTAAAAAGTCAACATTTTGACCTTTATTTTAAATAGAAGAAATGCAAGTGGTTAATAAACATATAAAGAGATGTCTACCCACTGCTAAAGTGGTGCTAAGAGGAAAATTTATTGCACTTCATGTCCACACCATGAAAATAGAAAGAGTTCAAATAAGCAATCTGACATACCTCTTAAGGGAACTGGAAAAACAGGAACAAACTAAAATCAAAGCCAGCAGAAGAAAAGAAGTAACCAAAATCAGAGCAGAAATAAATGTAAATACACTCAAAAATTGGGGGGAGGATTTTTTGCATCTATGTTCGTCAGAGATATTGGCCTGTAGTTTTCTGCACTGTTGTGTCTTTGCCATTTTTTAGTATCAAGATAATGTTGGTTTTGTAGAATGAGTTGGGGAGGAGTCCTTCCATCTCAATTGTTTAGAATAATTTTAGCAGTTTTGGTACCAGCTAAAATTATTCATTGGCTCCAAAAATCAAAAAGGTGACATCACAACTTACACAGAAGAAATATAAAAGATCATCAGAGATTATTATAAACATCTGTATGCATGAAATTATAAAATCTAGACAAAATGAATTAATTCCTGGAAACACACAACCTCCCAAGATTGAAATGGGAAGAAATTGAAACCCTGAACAGACCAATAACATGCCATGAAATTGAATAAGCAATAAGAAACCTACCTAGCAAACAACAACAACAACAAAACCCTGGAGCCAATGAATTCACAGCAGAATTCTATCAGACTTTCAGGGAAGAGCTGGTACCAAAACTGCTAAAATTATTCTAAACAGTTGAGGCAGAAGGAATCCTCCCCAACTCATTCTACAAAACCAACATTACCTTGATACTAAAAAATGGCAAAGACACAACAGTGCAGAAAACTACAGGCCAATATCCCTGATGAACATAGATGCAAAAATCCTCCACAAAATACTGGCAACCCACATTCAGCAGCACATCAAAAATATTATTCATCATGATCAGATGGGCTTTATTCTCAGATGCAAGACTGGTTCAACATACGCAAATCAATAAATACAATCCACCACATAAACAGAAATAAAACAAGGACCACATGATTATCTCAATAGACAGAAAAAGCACTGGACAAAATTCAACATCCCTTCAGGATAAAAACCCTCAACTGTTTAAAGATTAAAGGAATATTCCTTAAAATAATAATAGGCACCTATGACAAACCCACAGCAGACATCATACTTAATAGACAGAAGTTGGAAACGTCCACACTAAGACTAAAACAAGACAAAGGATGCCCACTCTCACCACTTGTATTCAGCATAATACTGGAAGTCCTAGCCAGAGCAATCAGGTAAAAGAAAGAGATCAAAGATATCCAGATAGGAAAAGAGGAAGTTAAATTATCTTTCTTCACAGATGATATAATTCTATATCTAGAAAAGCCAAAAGATTCCACCAAAAGAATTCTAACACTTATAAATGCCTTCTGTAGAGTCTCAGGACAGGATACAAAATCAATGCCCCAAAATCAGTTGTATTTCTATACACCAACAGCATTCAAGCTGAGAACCAAATCAAGAACATTATCCCATTCATAAAAGTCACACAAAAAATAAAATACCTGGAAATATATCTAACCAAGGAGGTGAAAGGTCTCTAAAACAAGAACTGTAAAACACTGCTGAAAGAAATCAAAGATGATGCAAACACATGGAAAAACAGTCCATGCTTGTGGATTGGAAGAATCAAATTGTTGAAATGTTTGTACTGCCTAAAGTAGTCTATAGACTCAATGTAACCCTTATTAAATTATCAGCATTATTTTTCATAGATCAAGAAAAAACAATATTTAAATTAATATGTAAGCAAAAAAGGAACCCAAATAGGCAAATCAATCTTAAGCAAAAGAACAAAGCCAGCACATCACATTGTCATACTAAAGACTTTACTACAAGGCTACAGTAGCCAAAACAGCATGGCTCTGGCACAAAAATAGACACATAGAACAATGAAACAGAATTGAGAACCCAGAAATAAAACTGCTGTCTTACAACCATCTCATCTTTGATAAAGTTGTCAAAAACAAACACTAAAGAAAGGACACCGTATTTAGCAAATGGTGCTGGGGAAACTGGCTAACTGTATGCAGAAAGATGAAGATATACCCTTTCCGCTCACCATATACAAAATTTAACTCGAGATGGATTAAAGACTTAAATCTTAAGACCTCAGACTATAAAAATCCTAGAAGAAAGTCAATGAAACAATCATCTGGACATTGACCTAGGTATGAATTGACCAAGACCTCAAAAGCAAAGGCAGCCAAAATCACAACTGACATATGCAACCTAGAGAGCTTCTACACAGCAAAAGAAACCATCAACAGAGTAAAGAGACAACGGAATAGGAGAAAACATTTGCAAACTATGATCCAACAAAGGACTAATATTCAGAATCTATAAAGAATTCAAACAAGTAGACAAGAAAAAAAGTAGCCCCATTAAAAAGTGGGTGAAGGACATGAACAGACACTTTTCCGAAGAAGACATACAAGCAACCATCAAACACATGAAAAAATGTTCAACATCACTAATCATAAGAGAAATGCAAATCAAAACCACAGTGAGATACCATCTCACACCAGTCAGAATGGCTATTACTAAAATGTCAAAAAACAACAGGTGTTGGGAAGAAAGGGAAATGCTCCTACACCATTGGTGAGAATGTAAGTTAGGTCAACCCCTATGGAAAGCAGTTTGGAGATTTCTCAGAGAATTAAGAATAGATTTACCATTTGACCCAGCAATCCCACTTCTGGGTATATACCCAAAGGAGCATAAATCACTCTACCAAAAAGACACCTGCACTCATGTTTATAACAGCTCTATCCACAGTAGCAAAAACATGGAACGAACCTTGATACCCAACAATGGTGGACTGGATAAAGAAAATGTGGTACATATACAACATAGAATACTACGCAGTCATAAAAATGAACAAAATCATGCCATCTGCAGCAACATGGATGCAGCTGGAGACTATCATTGTAAGCAAATTATCACAGAAACAGAAAAGTAAATAGTGCATGTTCTCACTTATAAGTGAGAGCTAAACACTGAATATGCATAGGCACAAGGAGGGAAACAACATTAGGAACTCCTAAAGGGGGCAGGGAGGAAGGAGGAAAAGGGCTGAAAAACTACCCACCGGGGACCATGTCCACCACCTGGGTGATGGGCTCAGTAGAAACCCAAACCTCACCACCATGCAATATACCTATGTAACAAGCCTGCACATGTACCCCTTGACATTAAATAATAAATTGATAAATAAATAAATGTCCACTGTCACTAGAATGCATTTATTTAGTTCATATAGTGCTTATTATGTGTCACGCACTGCTCTAAGCACCAGGTACCGTTCTAACTCTTTACGACATTAACTCAATTAATCCCAATAATATTATATGGTAAGTACAATTATTTTTCCCATTGTCTTCAGGAAAGATGAAACTGAAACACAGAGAAGTAATTTGCAAAGGTCACACAGCATGCAGGTAGGCAGCTGGGCTATAAGTCTATGCTCTTAGATACTATAACATGCAGTCTTGCTAGGGAAATGTGAATTCAAACAAGATACCATCTTTCACTCAACAGGTTGGCAAAAAATAAATAAATATTGGTAATAGCAAATACTGATAAGGATGTGGACACATGAGCATCTATGTATTGTCTCAGCCTTTCCAGAAGGTAATACCACAGTATGCACTAAAATTTATAGAGCACAAAACTCTCTGCACAACATTCCATTTCAGGGACTCTGGCCTATAGGAATGAAAGCTCCAGTAGATAAAAGTCTATGTGACATTGCAGCATTGTTTGTGATGATGACAAAACTGAAAGTGGCATAAATATCTATCACAGGAGCTATGGTTGAAAAAACTGAGATACATCTATACTACGGAATAGTATTTGACTGTTATGTGAGTCTACTGTATATCTATTAGCAGAGACAGGTGCAATAATGTGTACACTACAGACTCATTTCTTTTTTTGGTGAGAATTTTTGAGCATATTTAACAGTTACCTGACAAAGTAGGATAGAGCAAAGAAGACTATTAACTTCGACATATATTTATGAATTGTTTGATTTTTTTATATAAGCTCATATTGCCTTTGCAATCTAAATATCTAATTAAGTATGATAAAGATGAATGTAGATGTGATAGCCTAGAAAATATGTTTTAGATCCTCAGCTCCACTTCGAAAACTGTATAAAAAAATATAGCTTTTCAAACCAAATGTTGAAACCTCAGACTTATACTTAAGGACATCTCTTGCACACAGGCATTGCTACTCACAGTTTTCAGCAATTACAGAATAAAAATTAGTTTTCTTTAATGGGCATTTCTGATAACAGAAAGCAGAAGGAGTAATTTGCTCATTCTTTGACTAATGGTATAACTAACCAAAGAAGATTAATATAATTTTTAAAAAAATCAATGTATGATCTATAGTCTCTCCTTCTCTTCCTTCAAGTTCACACTCAAGGTTAGAGAGAATCCACACTTAGAAAGTAGGGAGACTGTTGAAAGGTTTAAAAATTTCCTCCTTCTTTGATAAAAATAAGATTCAATGTACATTTCTGGTGCTTTAAGTCCCTCTCTCCATGGTCTACGTCATCCAAGGCTCAAAGAGGTAGAGTTGAAATCTGAAATAGTGGCTGACAATGTTGGAGGGGAGCGAAAGGGTGACAAACAGGAAACTGCCGGCACCATTTGATTTCTGGTGTGTTAACCACAGGCCCTTCCTAGGCTGGTGAAATTTAAAGTGCTACTGCCATCTTCAGGAGCTCCCCATTGTCATACTTGAGTAAAGCTGCAAGTTGAATTCAGCCTCATAACCCTCTCCAAGAGTTCAAAGCTGCAGTTAGAAAACAGACAGGTGACTGCTAAAATGAAGGTCGCTTAAGACCACACGCAGCTTTTACTGTGTATGTGCAGTGTTACACAATGATATGTTTCTCCCTCTGAGAAGCCATGTGAATTAAGATTTAGGATTCAGGCAACCCCCTCAGGTCCTCTCTTGCTCTGAGAGCTTTTCTGTCCTCTCAATAAATCCTGCTTTCCAAAAAAAAAAGATTTAGGGTCCAAAAAAGAGCATGACTGAGAAGTAAGCCAAGACTTTAAAAAATGGAGGGGGAGGGCAGTTACGTTATAACATGATACTGTTCTGGATGTACTTGCTGACTCGGAAGCTCACGGAGTCCCAACGGAACACTTGCTCAATTTGCATGGCCAACATTAGGTTTAGAGAATATTTGGTCACAAGGACTCTGTGGGCTTCCATTTTTGCCTTATTTATCAAGTGGTTTGTTGATTAATGCTAAGCCTGTCTCTCTTCTCTGATTGCTTGAGTCGTGGATAATTGATAAGAAAGGCCACGTTGTCTAACAGCACTCTCCACATGAAGCTCCGCTTCTTTCCTTAAAATAACTCTACTTCGCTATTTTGTGAAGAAAAATTAATTAAGCCCTAAAACGGAAGTCAGACCATTATATTGTCTTTCTTTGTTGTGATTAGAGGTGCTGAGCCCACAGATGGTCTGGGAAATCCATGAGAACATACATATCCCTGGTGGCCCTCAGGGAGGCAGCAGTCCAATCCATGACACCACAATGTCATCCTCAAAGGCTCTGTTGAGACACTAAAGTTTTCACACAGCTCATTTCACATTGGTTCTTTTTTGTTTATTTGCCATTTTAAGCCATCTTAAGTTCTCCGGCAAGTTGGAATATATCCTTCCCGGGACGATTTTGGCCCATATTATCAAAAGCAGAGAATAAATCCCAAGTTCACCTTTAGAAAAATATTTCTAATTTTTTTTTTAATATTTTTTTGAGGAGATAGCCAAGTTCTCCATTACAAATCTTGCAATGAAAAAATGTATATGGAAAGAGAGGATCATAATATGTATCTAGTGCCATGATGGACATGTCATCAGCAAGGCACTTCAGACACTTTGCTGTATTTCTGTATTTGGAAGATTGTCCATGTCGTCTGAAATTTTCCCTAGGAGTTATTCATTTCTTCAGTAAAGACTTTCAAAGGGCCTATTAATATGCCAGGTAGTCTGCTAGGCACTTCTTAAGTGTTATCTCTTCGTTCTTCACAATGGTTCTGTAAAGGTCATACTCCCCCATTTAGCAGATAAGGAAGCGGGGATACAGACAGTTTAAGTAACTTGCATATGGTCACGTCAAATCAGAACTTGAGAGTGCCTTACTCTTTTGGCTATCCTACCTGTACAATGGCATCACCAAAGTTCAGGAACAGCTTTCTTCCTGGGCTCTTTCCTGCCTACTATGATTATGAAACAGTCACTCAATGAATATTTGACTCTTTGCTATATTGTGAATTGTGAATTCTATTAATATATCACTTAGAGAGGAAAAAATAAGTCAAGCCTAAAATTAGACTATAAAACAAGCAAAAGTTATAAAAATGGAAAGCATGACTCAAAGCATATTGAGCTATTTGCGCTCACTGCCACTGGGGGCATTGCTGACTTCTAAATGGAAAAAGAGCAGGTGAACAGATCGCACATTGGAGAAACCATAACCTGAAGATAATTTTGAACCTATCCACAACATCATTTAGGAAAAAAAAAAAAGGTAAAAACCTAAAACATGCAGAAATGCATTAAACCACAATCTGGCAGGGATGGGTGGGGGAACCAAACTACAGATTAGAATTTTTATTTCTACTTTACATCCAATCCTTACTACATCTGACCACTCATACCTTGAAACGGAAAACAAGTGATCCTTTGCAAAATTTACTCCATCTCGTTTTATGTGTAATATTGTTACTATTTCTGGCTCTCAGGGCCAATAGCCTTAATTCAATGTTAGGGAAAATCTGGCCATGTTCAATTTCACAGCACTCGCTGCTCTGTCTGTTCCCCCTACAGAGCTCTAAATGGCCTCAGACCCAGAAGTTAAACAGTGAAGCCACCATCTCAGCCCAGTGCCCTCAGAAGTCTCTGGTGCCGCTACACAGCTGCTTACAGCTTAATGAACCACTGTTTAGTGCTCTGCTAAATGAGGTTGCAAAAAACAAACCACCTCTAATGGCATCAGCCTTTCACTTGAGGAAAGGAGTTCTCATCACTTACCAGACGCCACCCTGAAGGAGAAAAACACTCCCAAGACCTCTGCGTGGTGAAAGTAAACCCATGCTTCTTCACAGAGCGGATCTATGTCTTTGCATGCTGGTCTGATTTTCTGCTCCGGTGATCATCATTAATATTAATGCTAAATTGGAAGGCAAGGCATTGGGGTCCTCAGGCGGAAAGTCAGCAACAAAGGCTAAATGGGAATCAGCCAGGATGGGTGGGCCAGACTTAGAGCTAACAACGATGGAAACTGCATGTTGCTCAAGTGCTCTTTGACTCAGCCTAAAAGCAGTGGAATCACTAGTCCTGTAATGACCTTATATATACACAAAAATGAAAAGTTGAGAAAATGGTTCGGGTTTTTGTGTAGGGACGGACTCCATACTCAAGGGGCCCTCTGCCCTAGACCAGCTAAGGCCATTTGTCTGAGACTCTTGCTGGAAACTGCCCAGACAGGATGAGTGTTCGTTTTTTTGTTTTTGTTTTTTCTGTCCCCTGAACATCAAAATGTCTAGAATAAAACTCATCATCTGTGGCATCCCCAGCCACATCCTCCTTACCTCACTTGATGACATCTCCATTATTCCGGCATCTCCAGCTTCAAACAAGAGGATCTCCCTACTCCCTCCCTCGGCCCCTACACTCAATGTCATCTGGTCTTCCTTAGTGAGGATTGTTGGTGGAAAGATGCCAAATGCTGTAAGGTATTTTAAGATGGTTTATTCTGGCTAATACGAGTGACCTTAGGCCTGGGGACACCCATTCTCAGGAGGTCCTAAGAACATGTGTCCAGGGTGGTTGAATTACAGTTTGGTTATATACATTTT
Organism: Cephalopachus bancanus; assembly: GCA_027257055.1. NCBI lineage: Eukaryota > Metazoa > Chordata > Mammalia > Primates > Tarsiidae > Cephalopachus > Cephalopachus bancanus. The sequence goes on from JAPVLO010000104.1 coordinate 2,135,349, forward strand.
AGGAAGGCAGAAATTATAAAAACCGTAAATCAATACATGTAAAATTTTCTTTGATTCGGCCTCGGTAGGAGGGACATTTCTAAGTGGGGGTTTGCAGGTTATAGTTGGATTCAAAGATTTCTAGGTTGGTAATTTATAATTCTTATCTAAGGAATTTTGGACATCAGTAGAGGACAGGGTGCCCAGAGTCTGGGCGTCTCCAAGAGATGGCTTTGCAGTATCATAAAATATTTTTATTCCCTTCTTTATCTGTTGTCCGGGATTATGGCAGAGTCAGATTGGAAACAGGCTTCATCATATAGGTGAGAGGATAATAAAACCCCATCTGATGAGTCCTTATCAGGCATGACTCTCCAAGCCTCTTAGTTAGGAATTCAGAAAAGAAAAAAGGTCACACTTTGGTCCTCGAGTCCATCTCATCATCTTTCTATCTGTCTTTCCCCTTGTCCAGACTCTCATCATTGTACCTCTGGTCAAACATTCACTTGACCCAACCAGTCTCCTGATCTTGCCTCTTTCACCCTTAAGCACCGAGTTATTTTCCTAATGTGCCATACAATTCCATTCAAACCTCATCTGTGGCTCCCAAGTCTTCAGAGTGAAGTTCTGATCACCCCAGCTTAGGGCTCTGACTGCTTCCCCACTGTGCTGACACTGCTCCAACCAGACCAGCCTCTCTCCCTGTCCCTGGACAGGCTACATGTGTTTCTGTCTCTGCACTATGATTCAGGCTATTCTGCCTGTCTCTTCTCTTATGTAAATCCTACTTTTTTCCAAAGACTCAGCTTCTCAGAACCACGACCACCTTCCTGGTAAACCTCCCAGCTCATCTTTCTGAGTTTCTTTCTTCTAAATACTATTTATTTATTTACGTCAAATTTCCCAAACGAACTTATAGTTAACTTCTGCAGAGATTCCTGAATATGCCACGCATTTAGGACTTTTCATAATAATAGTGGCTAACATAAAGAGCTTACTATATGCCAGCCTCTATGAACTGCTTTCTTATATTAACCTATTTAAAATTCACAGCAACCCTATGAGGCAGGTACTATTATTATCACCCTTTTGCATATCAGAAATTGACAGTTTATATAACTTGCCCAAGGTTACCCAGCTAGAGAACAGCAGAACCAGGATTTTGACCCAGTCCTCAGCTTCAGAAACTATGTTATTTGATAGATAACCTTCTATTAGTCATTGACTTTTTAGGTCAACTCCCGTCTTCCCAACCAGATTCTTTCAGGGTAGTTGCTATGTCTCAGTTCTCGTTTATCCCTTCCTGTAGCTCGTATACAAGTTCCTTACAATTTGCTGACCATGTCTGTCTTAAAGTTGTCTTAAATTCTTTTTGGAAAAAAAAGGTAGAATGCAAACAAATAAGCAACTATGGAGGTTTCTTGCACATCAATCTCCCTGAGAGTCTGTAAGCAGAACTTGTGAAGACTACTGTCATTTTCCTTGAGTTACGTAGTCTGGAAAACTTGACTTCCAGAATGTATTCATTTTAGAACAAGGGCTGTAAAGCGCATCCATGTCGTCCCCACCCGCCACGCACACACCAGTCTCCAGCATGACATTAAAAAGTGTTTTCGCAGAGAAAACAATTCCCAAGAAAAGAATCCTCCAATGCGTTAGATACAGAAATTATTGTTGAAGAAGATTTGGGGAGGGTAGTCAGACTCTTGAAATGTTATCCTAAAGGAACTTTTTGCGACATTTAGATCTTTAAAACGTATCGTTCTAAACCAGCACAGTGGCTCATGCTGGAAATCCCAGCACTTTGGGAGGCCAAGGCAGGATGATTGCCTGAGCCCAGGAGTTCAAGACCAGCCTAGGCAACACAGTGAAACCTCGTCTCTACAAAAAATTAGCCAAGCATGGTGGTGTACGCCTATTAGGGAGGCTGAGGCAGAAGGATTGCCTGCGCCCAGGAGGCTGAGGCTGTGGTGAGCTGTGATCATGCACTCCAGCCTGGGCAACAAGTAAGACCCTGACTCAAAAATAAAACGTATTATTCTAAATGTATCGTTGCCTGTGAGGTCAGGAACCTTGTCTGAGATCACATTTATATTGTTCAAAGCACCTAGCATGCTGATAGACACATATTTGGTCTTTAACAATTCTCTGAATTGATTTCCTCAATTTTTTGGTCATCACCAGTTACCTTTCCCGTCTTTCCCCAGGATGTCTTAATTTCTCCCAAGCCTTTGGATCCCACTCCTCAAGCCTTCCAGCTCCTGCTGCCTGTTCGCTTTGTGCCTCTTGTTCTGGGCCATTACACTGTCTACTAGAGTTGGCCTGTAATACCATCTTTGCCAGCAGGGGCCGCCATTTGCCACAAGATTTGCCAATTTTCAAAATTCCCCCAATCTGAGACCCAGATTGTGCAAAATAGTACAGTGCCTAATTTATCGACTTGGCAGGTTTGAAGTGCTATAAACTCAGTTACTTAAAATGAGTGACACTTGTAATGTGCTGCACAGTTTTAATGAGCAGAGCTCTACTGCTCTATTAAGACAACAGGAGACCACATTGAGAAAGCAAGCAGCAAGAATGTGAGGTTAAGAGAATAACAGGAAAACCAGTGGGGACAGCACGTTCAACAAACAATTGTCTTTCTCGGTGACCCGTCTTAGTATCTTCTGTATCCAAATTTCTCCATTTCTATACAAGGTCAGTGCTTTATTACCTCATATAAAAATTTCTCCAGTATCTGTATGTCTTTTCTCCTTACTCTTCCCATTCCAAGGCTGTGCATTGCTGGAATATTCTTCCTAGAGTGACACTGTAAACCTGCAGTGTTGCCCCAGTGCCACCTTCAAGGCAGCCCTCTGCAATGTGGCACACCAAACCCTATACTCCAGGCTCAAGTTACTTGTCCACTTTACCTCTGTTGTTCTCAAAATCTCCACTTTGATAAGGCATGGAATTTTGTTCTTCCTGGTAAATTAAAATCATTCTCACCTTAGTACCTGTGTGCCTGCTAATTCGCACACCTGAAACACCTTCCTTCTTTTCTAAACCCCTTAGTCAACATTATTGCTATATTAATTTCCCAGGAGTAACTAAATGCATGGGATATTGCTGGTTCATGTCATCTCTTCTCCAAGTATTCCTGGGAACCTCTGGAATATAGGACAAGCACTCTATGATAAGACAATATTAATGAAATACAACACTGTATAACACTTAACATCAAGCATTCAGTGAGTAGACATACATATAATTCCTGGGAGATATCAGTCAGGACAAGTCCTTCTCTATGCCCACAGTCATTTTTGCATTCCCAACTGAAATGCGATTTTGAAGCAGCCTCTTCGCCTTCTCTGAACTTGACTGCATGAGCAGAATCTCAGAGGTGACCGACAGAATCCTCTGCTCCATTTAAAATACCATCTTTCTTCTCTGCCAGCCCAACCCGCATTTTCCTAATCTCCTGCCTTCCTGAAAGTCGCAGGCTACACTATGTTGCTGTCACCCCACTAGGCCGAAGGCACACAAATCATGGCTTCCACTAGTTTCACCAGAGGGAGGGCTGCCACCACGAATATCCCCTTTCCCATATTTTCACATGCTGACCAGATTCACTTTCCAACCCTAGTTCTTTAAAGGTCTCTCTCCCCACTCTGTCAGTCAGCCTCTGTCTCTTCTATGATCCATTCCTGGTTTACTGTTTTTGAATGAAATATGGTCTATTTAGCATGAGGAATCAAAAAGTTTAGGTTCTAGTTTTAGCTCTGCTACTTTCTACATGACGTGTTTGAACCTCTGTTTCTCAGTGGTAAAATAGAAATGATAATGATAATTTCTACAAATTCAAGAAGTGAAGTCAAAGAGAATACTAAATGTGAAACACATTGAAAACTATAAAATGCCGGACCTAAATAAAATGGCATATATTTCTGTAATCACTCAATAGCAGTTACAAACACTGACAGTTTACCCCATGAGGCAGAGACAATGTGAAAAAAGTTAAAACCCTGGCAGGAAGGAGGATCTCTCTATACCTCCATAAGCTAAGATATAAGACTTTGTCCATCAGCTCTGTCTGAATGCCATCTAGTAGACACAAAGTTTTTGTGAGAACAGAAGTACTACAACTACAAGTCATGGTTCATAAGGCATTAGCCTGTCGGTATAGTCAACATGCAAGGTAAGCTTTGGCCCTAGCAAGAGACAAGTTGTGGCCACCTGTGAGGTACAATATGAAGACTGCTGGGGAATGGCCCAACTCTGAATCATTTCCTCCCCCCCACCCCATCACCACACACACACCTCATCACACTAAAAGTTTCATCATTAGGGCTTCATGTCTTTTTTTCAAGCATCAGAGGGTTTTTAATATGCAAATGTCTTTTATTAAAATTAAAAGGCCCATGGGCAAACAAGCTCTATCATTCCAGACCTTAGCAAAGTTTAGCTGAAGTTAAATGAAGAGCCAGTTCTCACAGGAACAGAAATCGAACCAGGCAAGAGAAGTGGAAGGCCTTGAAGAGTCTTGAGATGGTCAAAGGGGAGACCAGGGGAGCCAAGGCACACTCCACACTCATTCTAGCTCCGCTTCCATCAGGTCTTGCTAGCCAAATGTTGTTCAGCTGACTTTAGTTCTTCATGCATCCTGCAGCTTATGCTCAGCCTAGATGGCTGATGAGGCCCGTGTTCAAGCAAAAGTGGAAAGAACGTGTGTTTCTTACATTTCGAATATATCTCCGAAGTCACCTTGGCACATACAGAGGCTGGGGGTGGGGAGGCGGGCGGGAGGGGCCCCAGCCTTATGGGTTGAGTCCAAAGCCCGTGGGGCTTCCCCTCAGCCGCCCTAGCTTGGCAGCCGTGCTCTGGAGACGTGCCTCTGTGGAAACGTGTCGGAGCCCTGCTCAGCTGTGTCTGCTCCTCCTCAACATACTTCCTTTTCTATCTACAGTATTTAGGAAGATGAGAGACAACGCTGCGAAGAACACAAAGGCTTTTGCAAACTGTCGCTGGCTTCACATCCAAAGCTGTCGCTACCAGGGTTGGATTTAGCAACTTGGCATTCGCTTGGTAGGACCACCCCTGTTGGCAGCCATCTGGAGTCTTCTGGGGAATTTTTAAAACAGCACAGCTTGGAGCGCATTCTGTAGTGGAGAAATCCCTGGTGTTCAATTCGGGAAGCCTGGGTTTGCGCCCAACACCAGTAGCTAAGTGACCTTGGGCCGTCCATTGCCCTTCCTTGGACCTCTGGTGTTTGTTTGTTTGCTTGTTTGTTTGTTTGTTTGATTTAATCAGTTAAATGATTTGTCAACTCCCTGCAAGATCCAAAAGACTAGGGCAGAAGTTTCCACAGTGTGGTCACAGGACCAGCAGCACCATTATTACCTGGGAACTTAATTAGAAACATACATATTCAATCCCCACCTTAGGACTTGAATCAGAAACTCTGGGGATAGGCAATGCAATCCATGTTTAGAAACCCCCAGTATTCTGAAACCCCATCACATTTGAGAACCACTGCTGTAAGATGTTCTCCTTCTGCTGTTTTCTGCCTCTCTGGATGTGTCTGGGCAACACTGACTTGTAATTGGTCAAAGGTGAGCTGTAAGTCCAAGCAGACATTCACTTGCAAAAGTCAGCTGATCAGACAGCCAGAAAGCTCCAAATCAGAGTGTGGACAGGGACGCTAGAGGGAGAACCCTCCCTTCCTTCCCCAGGCCCTTCCCAGGCCAAAGTTCCAGATAGTCCCAAGACTGTGCTCTGAGACTGTCTGTAGAACAGACACCTTTCTGGCTGTGTTCTCTCTCACAGCACATTTACAATGTCAAAAGTAGCAGGAGCAAAAGTGTTTTTTGTTAATGATCCCAACCTCTTTTTTGACTAGTTTTGCCTCTAATCCCCGTAGATACTTGTCATTTAGTGCTGGGTTGGGAGAATTACTTTCTTCATTTTAGCTTTTTGTTTTTCTCTCTATCTCTTCTGACAGCTCTTCATTTCCTCTAAGTTATCAGGGACAACCTGCAAGTGTGGTGCTGGGTTGCAGGAGGGAACCGTTTCCTAGCAACAGCCAGAGCCTGCTGGGCTATTGTCTGAGTCACTAGCTCCTGGCGGGCAGCTTTTGATAAGTCGTGTTACTTACAGAGAAACCCTCTGTAGACCCCACTTGGGGCCTTCGTGCTTGTCTCCATGGAAGGGCGATGGGTTCTATAGAGAATAGATAATCTATAGGATGTAAAGAATGACATAAATAGGTGCTCTTTAGCTTAAGCTTACTGCATCTTGCTTCTTGGATATTCTTTAGGGTGTTGGAGAAGGAAAGGAATGATGGAGGGAAATAAGAGCAGAGGGAAAAAGAAAGGAAGGGAGAGAGGAGAGAAAATTTTCTTTTCTTTTCTTTTCTTTTTTTTTGAGTCGGAGTCTCACTCTGTCGCCCAGACTGGAGGGCAGTGGCCCCTCCCGGCCACCGCAGCCTCGACCTGCTGGGCTCCGGCGATCCTTCCGCCTCAGCCTTCCGAGTAGCCGGAATTACAGGCATGCGCCACCACGCCCGGCTGATTTTTTGATTTATCGTAGAGATGAGGTCTCGCTGCCCAGGCGGGTCTCAAACCCGTGGGCTCAGGCAATTCACTCGCCTCAGCCTCCCAAAGGTGCGGGATTACAGGCTGAACCATCGAGCCCGGCTGAAATTTTTTTTTCAATAAACATCCCCTGAGCCTCTGCAGTGTACCCTTTAGCTAGATACTGGAAAGACAAAATCAAATAAGACATGGTGCTTGCCCTCAGAATGCTTAAAATCTAACAGGGAAAATGGTTCAGAACATTGAATTTACATTTCATCATGACAGATGTCACCCAGGAGAAGGACTGGTACCATGGCAGAGCATAACTGCTGGACCTCATGACCTGTAAAAAGGCTTCTTGTAATTTTGTAATTTTTACATTTCACTATAAAATCATCCTTACCGCTGAGATTTTTCAAGTGTATTAGGGTTAAGTTATACACGGTATAGCTCTTACAATGTGTTTGGCCTCAATATCTTGACTATATTACTGTTCTTATTCTTAATGCTTTGTATTTGGGGTTTTTCCACACTTTTTTGTGATAATGTTTTCCAAGAGTATGTCTTTTATTGATCTTTTTGCAATAAGCTTTTGGTAAATTTATCAATTTCACTCTCCTTTTAAATGTATTGATTTCTGTTTTTATTTTTATTGATTTCTCTCTCTCGTTTTCCTTAAGTTATATTGTGTTTTTATGTCCTCTTGAATTGAGGCCATAATTGAATCCACTTATTTTCATTTTTCTTGTGTAGTAATAAAAGCACTTAAAACTGTGAGTGTTTCTGATTTTAGGTTTGGCTGCTGCCATATGTCTTAATATGCACTATTGTTAAATGTTCCTATTTGCTTTTATTTGCTTGATCTATCAAAGCGATTAAAGTCACCCCTTGTAATTATGGTTCTTGAGGATTTCTCTTTGTATTTCTAAGAGGTTTTGATGTATTCGATGCCTTACTACTTAGCACCTAGAGCTTCAATGGTGCCTCTGTCTTTGTTATGGAGTGCACCTGTAAGGGTGGGGAGAGGGGAGGGAAGGAAAGGAGAGAGGGAACCTTTCTTCATCTCATTTAATGGCCAGAGCCTTGAATTCAACATCATCTGATGTCAATTTTGTAACCTCTGATTTACTTTTATTGTTCATATCTTTCTTCACTTAACATCCAGGTGTGTTTTGTGGTTCTGACCCAGTGTGCTTGGTCCTGGACCTCATTGCCCTCTGATTTAGTTCTAGTCCTTCTCTTATTCAGTTCTGCCTCACATTGGGGCCCCTCTAGACTCTGTTGGCTGGTTTCCAGCTAGGTTTGACCAATAAAAGAAACCAGTAGGAAAAAGGGGGAAACCAGGCTTTCTCTCCCCCTACCCCTCACAAGTTGCTTGTTGCAATAGCTGCAGCTCCTCAGTGGCTCCAGCTCCTGACAGGGGGGCCTGTTCTGGTTCCATCTTCTGCTGAGTAACGCTAGTAATGCCGCCTTCTCCCTTTGTCTTTCTAGTATTGAGCAGGTGGCTTCCTGAGGCTGCAATTTCTGGGCTACCTCATTGTCCTCTATTTCACTTCTCTGCTCTTCCATTCCTTGTGTACCCAATTTCCTGCATTAAATTTATTTTGTTTTAAATATTCAGACTGGTTTCTGTTTTCCTGGGTGAACCTTGATAAACGCACTCTTCTCATTTTAGTGAGAAAATTTAACCTACTCACTTTTGCAGCAAAGACTATGGGTTAGTTTACTTAGCACCCATTTCAAACTCTTTTTTCCTTCTCTTCCTCTAGTATAAAGATTGCAAAGCCATGAACTAAACTGTTTTGCAGCAAGTAAGGCCATGTGGTATGAGACCTAAGTAGAAGTCTACTGAGGATTTCTGGAAATGTCTTGCTTTCCAAATACAGATAATGCCATCTCCTTCTCCAGTCCTTTCTGTGTGGACACCGGACTTAATGACTAAAGCTTCAACAGCCATTGCAAGCCTATGCGGGTACGACGAATAAAAACACAGTGAACTGGGCCCTAAATCCTTGAGACACCGAACCTATGCCAACAACTGCCAGACTTCCTGTTACATAAGGAAAAGAAAGAGCTTATGTGTTTAAACCACTAATAGTAGGATTTTCTGTTATCCTTAGCAGAATGCAAGTCCCAGCTCAATATTTTTCAGAGGGATGTAACTGGCATTTGGAGCTGATCACTTCTTTATTGTTTGGAACAGAGCTTCCAATTGCAGAATATTTAGCATCCCTGATCCCAGATGCTAAATACTAGAAACACCATTCAACTCTTGTGCAAATAAAAATCCGCCCAAACACATTTACAAATGTCTTTGAAGAGAATAGTGTCATACCCTCTCCAAAGAACAATGCATATACACAGCACATACATGAGTTTTATTGTTGTTGTTCTTATCATTTCAGAAGTTACACAGACCTACTGCCTCCTTTCTAGAAACCCATCAGGCAATGTTCTAATGGAATCATTGTTACAGAGACATAGGTTAGATGTTTATTATACTTTTGGGGGAGTGTGAAACATTTTAAAAATAAGGTATAAGAATAATAAAACAAACTTCCATATAGCCACAATTCAGAATGAACAAATATTAACATTCTGTCTCTTTGCTTCGGAATTTTTCTTTTAAGGAAGTAAAACACTATAGATAAAGTCCACTATAGATAAAGTCACTATAGATGAAGTACTTTGTTGTAATCCACAATCTCAAAACTCTCCTGCCCTTCCTCTTCAGAGGCAATCACTATCATGAACTTGGCATATCTCCTTCTAAATCTTGTCTCTTACTATGACTAATTATCTATGTAGGCATATGCAATTCATAGTAATGCATGTATGATTTTGAGAGTCTGTTAACTAACTGTACATGGAATGCCAACATGCTGTCCACACTATTCTAGAATTTGCTCTTCTCTTACTTAACTTTATGTTTTTTATTTAGTTGAGAGATAAATGCAATTGCTAATTTTAACTGACGTATATTATTTAATTGCACGAATTACGTGCTGTTTATTTCCCTTTTATGGACATTTAGGTTGTCCCAATTTTTCACTATTACAAACAATACCTAATGAACAACCTTAGAGGAGCTCATGTGAGGATCATTTGCAAGCTTCTTCAGAGTGTATACCTAGATTTGGAATTGCTGAATCATAGGATATGCACATCTTTAATTTGGCTTGATATTGCCAAGTTTTTCAAATTTCTGGTACTAATTTAAAGTCTTACCAATGGACTGTGTTTCTGTTTCCCCATAGAGCCACCAGCACTTGATTTTGTCTGTCATATTGATCTTTTTTAAAAAATTATTTTATTTTTAAAATGTGGGGTACAAATGAGAGTTAGGTACATATGTGGTCCTCACACAGGTAAAGTGTGGGTACCCTTATTTACGTTATGTGCCTACCCCCCGGCAGTCTCACTACTGCCAATTCCTTTCTTATGGTATTATGATAAATGTTCAAGGTACACTTATGAGTGAGTACATGTGGTACTCAGATCTTTGTTTCTGTGATAGATCACTCAGTATTATAGACTCTAATTCTATCCAGGTTGCTGAAAGTTCATAATTTTGTTTTTCTTTATGGCTGCATATCATGTAAATGTACCACATTTTCTTTATCCAGTTCACTTTTGGTGGACAGCATGATTGGTTCCATGTTTTTGCTATTGTGAATAATGTTGCAATAAACATGTATGTGCAGGTATCTTTATTATAGAGTGATTTGAGTTTCTCTGGGTATATTTCCAGGAGGGGAACTGCTGGGTTGTATGGAAAGTCCATTTTCAGATTTTTTAGAAATCGCCACACTGTTTTCCACTGAGGTTGTACTAGTTTACATTCCCACCAACAATGTAAAAGTGTTCCCTTTTCCCCACATCCTCTCTAGCATCTGTTGTTTTTTGAGTTAATGATGATGGCCATCCTGACTGGAGTTAGGTGGTATCTCAGTATGGTTTTAATTTGCATTTCTTTGATAATTAGTGAGTCTGAGCATTTTTTCATGTATCTCTTGACTGTTCATATGTCTGCTTCTGAGAAGTGTATATTCATATCTTTTGCCCGTTTTTTAAAATAGGATTGTTTGCTTTTTTCCTTTCGGCACGTTTGAGCTCCTTGTAGATCCTAGATGTTAGGCCTTTGTCAGATACACAGTTGGCAAATATTTTTCCCATTCTGTGGGTTGTCTCCCCACTTTCTTGGTGGTTTCTTTTGCTTTGCAGAAGCTTTTCAGTTTGATGAGGTCCCACTTGTCTATCTTATCTTTCATGGCATTTGCTTTTGGAGAGTAGATCAGGACTTGGTTGCCTATTCCAATTTCTGTAAGGGTGTTTCCTACATTTTCTTCTAGGATTCTTATAGTTTGCGGCTTTACATTTAGGCCTTTAATCCATTTAGAGTTGATTTTTGTGTATGGTGATAGGTAGGGATCCTGTTTCAGTCTTCTGCATGTGGTCAGCCAGTTTTCCCAGCACCATTTACTGGATAGCTTCTCCTCTCCCCATTGGTTGTTTGTGAAGGCTTTGTCAAAGATGTGTTGGCTGAGGAATTGAGGTTTTGCTTCTGGAATCTCTATTCTGTTCCACTGGTCAATATGCCTGTTTGGTACCAATACCAGACTGTTTTGATTATTGTAGCTTTATAGTAGAGTTTGAAGCCTGGAATTGTGACATCTCCCACTTTGTTTCTTTTACTAAGGATTGTTTTGGATATTCGTGATCTTTCATGTTTCCATATGAATTTCTGTATTGTCATTTCCAGGTCTGAGAAAAATGATGTTGATAATTTAATAGGTATTGCGTTAAATCTGTAGATTGGTTTTGGTAGGATGGACATCTTAACAATGTTAATTCTTCCAATTTTTCCATGTGTTTATGTCTTCTTGGATTTCTTTGAGCAGTGGTTTGTAGTTTTCATTGTAAAGGTCTTTCACTTCTTTGGTTAGGAAGATGCCAAGGTATTTCTTTTATTCTTTCTTTTTTTTTTTTTTTTTGGTGTGGCTATTGTGAATGGTATTGTGCTTTTTATTTGGGTTTCTGTCTGTTTATTGTTGGTGTATAGGAATGCAACTGTCTTTTGCACATTTATTTTATACCCTGAGACTTTGCCAAAGTCCTTTATCAGTGCAGGAGGCTTTTGACAGATTCTCTTGGGTTTTCGAGGTATAGGATCATGTCATCTGCGAACAGGGATAACTTAACTTCCTCTTGGAACTTTCCTATTTGGATACCCTTGATTTTTTTCTCTTTGTCATACCGATCTTTAACAATCAGATTGATAGATGAGAATTGGTGTATCTTTGTTGCTTTAATTTGCATTTCCCTGATTACTAGCTAGATTGAGCATCTGTCCTTTTCCCTTTTATTGACTTTTCTTCAAATGGCCTATAAATTGTGGTTTTGTTTCATCTTTCTACTATATTGTTTTTATATTTATTCATAAAACTCTTTCATGCTAATTGATTATAGAGATTTTCATTCCTTCATTGAGCACTTACTCTGTTCTAAGCCTGAATATAAAACAGTTAACAAAACAGACAGAATTCATATCTTTGCAGAGACTCTATCCATTCCTTCTCTCTTTCTCTACACTCCCAAGTTTTTATCCAAATAAACTATCTTTTTTAGATCCATATTATTGCTGGGCTCGGTGGCTCAGCCTGTAATCCCAGCGCTTTGGGAGGCCAAGGTAAGTGGATTGCCTGAGCTCGCGGGTTCGAGACCTGCCTGGACAACTTAGTAAGACCTCATCTCTACAATAAGTCAAAAATTAGCCAGGCGTGGTAGTGCGCACCTATAGTTCCAGCTACTTGGAAGACTGAGGCGGAAGGATCGCCGGAGCCCAGCAGGCCGAGGCTGCAGTGGCCGGGAGTGGCCACTGCACTCCAGTCTGGGTGACAGAGTAAGACTCCAACTCAAAAAAAAAAGATCCATATTATCATTTTTAATATTTTTTGCTAAATTTCATAATGTCAACAACAACTGTACAAGTATACACATTTTGTACTAAACTTTACTGATTCATTCTTTGCAAAAGTTCTGTGATACTCTGGCTTACTCTGATTTGAATTATTTATTTTGATTTCTTTCTTGAATTGCTATAGAACTTCTTCAAACAAATTTTCTCAAGAAAAGGAACATCTTATGAGTTCTTGACTGTCTGAGAATAGGTTTTCTATTGCCCTCATGCGAAAACTGAATAAGAAATTCTTGGGTAATAGACTTTTCCCTCAAAATCATATATATATATATATCACATTCTGTCTTCCAGCAATTAGTGTGATGGCAAAGCAGTATGCTGAAACACCTACTTTTCCCCTTTCTAGGTAATCTGTTTTGTTTCATTTGTGTTTGTTTGAGTGCAGGAAGAAACTGCATTAGGCTGTAACTCAGTGTAGGAGTCTAAACACTAATTTTACTAGTAGGTATCTGAAGATTCAAGTATTTCTGTAAGTTTAGGACCTTTACCCTGTTATTTTGTTGTTGTTGCTGCTGCCTTTTCTCTAGCTACTCTCTCCTTTGATATTTTTATTATACCAGTGTCGGATCTGCTGGATTTATGCTCTCTACATTTTTCCTTCACATGCATATGGTTATGTGTAAGTATTTTCCTCTGTGTTCTGGGAGGATTTCTCAACCTAATCATCTCATTCACCCATTCAATTTACTGCAGCATTCAATTTTCTATCTGCTACCTTTATTTAAAACTTTAATTTAAGGATGACATTTCTGATTTTATGGCAATATTTCCCAGCCTCAGATTGTGCTGTCTTCATAAGTACAGGGTTCTCTCTAATCTTGCATTGAAATAATAAAAAGAATTGCTGATTCTACCAAGTTTTTTCTTTTTCTCATTTTTTTGGAATAAGTCCATTTCAGAGGGTTATTTCCTCTGATTGCTCGACTGATCTTCTTTATTTGAATAATTTGGATAATTATTTTAAAATTTTCCAGGTCCACTGGTTTTTTTCTATTTACTCTTTCTTGCAACTCCTTAACCATACCATGTACTCTTTCTGTCCTTGCCTTCTGATATTTGCATATGATGTTACCACTGAATAAAACACTTGTTCTGGTATAATGCCTGGCACATAGTAAGTGCTCAATATAAACTTGAGTTTCCAGCTTGGGTGACTTGGTGAGACCTCGACCCTACAATAAATTAAAAATTAGCTGGGCACAGTAGCGAGTACCTGTAGTTCCAGCTACTTGGAAGGCTGAGGCAGTAGGATCGCTGGAGCCCAGCAGGTCGACGCTGTGGTTGCCGTGAACATGCCACTGCCCTCCAGCCTGGGCGACGGAGTAAGACTCCGACTCAAAACAAAAACCAAAAACTTGAGTTAATGAATAAATGTCTGCATTTTTTCTGTTTCAGAATGTGAAAGGTGACTTATCAGAAACTGTATAGATCTCAAACTGTTTGGTTCCAGACAATGAAGAAAGGGATATTTTCATATTTTTATTGCTTTGCTTTGACAAGATTGGTAGTTTCATTTGTATCCCAATGTTAGGAAAGTATATGCGAGAAGGTTTGCTTGGATGCTTAGCAAATGCTCTTCTGTTTGTTCTGGTCCTTCACACCAGTCCCTTCTCTTGCCAGCACAACTTTCCTCAATAGGAACCTTCTGAAATAATGCCTCTATTTTACCTGATGGAGCAGATTGCAGCAGGGAAGGAGGACCCTGGACAGCTGCTCCATGTGCAATCAAGATCCAGCTTCCTGAGGCCATTTGTAGGGAAATTTGTTCCACATTTGCTTGAGCCCTGGTACTCTGGACTTGGAGATTATCTGGGCCTCTGCCAAGGGACTTCATCTACTTATTTTCAGGTGGCTCTCCTTCACTCGTGTTGAATTGCTGCAAGGAGACTCACAACAACATAAGTGTATTCTCTCATAGATATGAAAGCTAGAAGTCCAAAAACAAGGTGTTGGCAGAATCATGCTCCCTCTGGAGAATCCTTCCTTGCCTTTCTCAGGCTTCTGCTGGTGGCCAGCAGTCCTTGGCATTCCTTGCCTTGGCTCCAGTCTTTGCTTCTGTTGTCACATGGCTTTCTTTCTTGTGTGTTCATGTCTACATTTCTCACTTCTTATAAGAACACCAGCCATTGTCTTAGAGCCCACCCTAATCCAGTATGACCTCATTTTAGCTTAATTAAATCTGCAAAGGACTTATTTCCATATAAGGTCACATTCATTAATCCTGGTCCTGGAAATAAAGATTTGAACTTATCTTTTAGGGGGACACAATTCAATCTACCACAAAATTGAATTAAAAATTCATAAAACAAGACTATTATGATTCAAAAGTGGTTTGTCACTGACAAAACTCATGTTGACTTTTTTTTTTTTTTTTTTGAGTTGGAGTCTCACTCTGTCGCCCAGACTGGAGTGCAGTGGCCGCTCCCGGCCACCGCAGCCTCGACCTGCTGGGCTCTGGCGATCCTTCCACCTCAGCCTTCTGAGTAGCCGGAATTACAGGCATGCGCTACCACGCCCGGCTGATTTTTTGATTTACTGTAGAGATGAGGTCTCGCCAAGTTGCCCAGGCAGGTCTCGAACCCACGGGCTCTGGCCATCCACTCACCTCAGCCTCCCAAAGGCGCGGGATTACAGGCTGAGCCACCGAGCCCGGCTCATGTTGACTTTTGATCCTCCATGTGACAGTGTTGGTAGTTGGGGCCTAGTGGGGGGTGTTTGTGTCATGGAGGTGAGTTTCTCCTAAAGATGAAGACCTTCCTGTGGGGGCAAGTGAATTCTTCCCCCTCATGGAAATGGATTAATTCCCGGACAGCAGGCTGTTAAAAAGAGTCTGGCTCACTCAGTTTCCCTCTCTCACTTCCTCTTTCACCATGCAATCTCTTTGAACACACCTACCTCCCTTCTGCTTTCTGACATGAGTGGAAGCAGCATGAGGCCTGCCCTCACCCGGAGTGGAGTAGATGCTGACTCTGTGCTAGTTGTACCTCCCAGCCTGCAGCACCATAAGCTAAATCCACCTCTTTTCTTTGTAAATTATCCAGCCTCAGCTATTCTGTTATAACAATACAAAACCAACTAAGACAAAGGGTTTATCTCACCATACAAGAAGACCCTAAATCTAGTTTTTGGTAAACTATATCTTATAGACATTTCTTAACGTTTCTGGCCCAATGGTGGCATGATTTTCCATTCTCTAGCTCTGCTGCAGATGTTTTCCATCTTTCTTTGGCTAGCTTCAAAGGAATTTGGGTGGGAAAAAGTGAAGCTAAATGTGTACATCCAAGTCATCATCTTAAAGTGAAACAATGCTATCTCAAAATTTATTAACATTTTACTTATTGAAAAATATTAAATGAGATTAATAAAGGGCACTAGAAGAGAATAATGAGGCCATGGCTTTCAGCTATGTAAAAACAAATAATAAAATGATTCATGGTGTCAAAAATCTCTGCCCTGAATCATCTGTCACCGAGAAACAGCTCGAGGCACATTCTTTCCCTTCACTGAAGAGCAATTCTCTGCCAGAGAACCTGTTTAGGTGCCTAGCTTAGCAAATATCTGAGGGAGTTTCTCAAAAAAGATTTTAATGTCAGTAAAAATGGAAAGATAATGTGCGGTGACATTGTTTAATGCTTCTTGCTGAAGGGAAAAGGGAAGGCTTGAGGCACAGATCGAACTTAGAGAGCATCATAGAGGCACCAAGCTGGATGAGGCAGAGGGACTGAATGTGGGGAGAGATGAGGCACCTTTTCCGTGCAGGAAGGTGACCAGACACTGTATGTAGACCAGCCCATTGAATCCTCATGCTGTCCTGCATGGTGAGTGGCATTAATTCTGTTTTTACAGATAAGGTACCAGGCTCTAAGGGGTTAATTTGTCCAAGGCCATATAACCGGTAAGTGGTAGAAGTAAAGGAGACGAGATGGTGGGTTGCTAATGTAGAAGGACATATTGGGCTGAGCAATCAGGTAAGGAACACCTACCTTAGACTCGAAACTTTACAGCAAGATGCAGTTCCAGTCTTGCTTCTGCCAAGTACCCGCTGACAGAACAACTTTGAGCAAGTCACTTATCTTCTCTGAGCCCCAGTTAAAAGTTATCTGCAAAATAGAAATGATAATATTTACCCTGATGGCATTAAATGAGACAAAATATGTTATACCTGCTTCAGAAGCATATTTGTTCTCTTCTCCTCCTCTCCCCACCCGAGAAGGAGGAAAGCTCTTGAGGGAATCCTGATCTGGCTAACTTTATTGCATTGCCAATATCTTTTCTTTTCTTTTCTTTCTTAAAGTACTTACACATGCATTATCCCAGTCAGTCCTGGTTAGGAAAATCCAACCCTGACCCCATCACTCTGGCAGATGAAGAAATAATCTCAGGGGCATTGAGAAATCCAAGGTCACAGAGTTCCCGATCACCCAACTTCTGGTTACAGAGACACCTAATGAAGCAGTCCTTCAGAGCTGCATTTGCTGAATTACAAAGTAGTGTAGCTGTACATCAAAGCCAAAAGCTACAACAAGCTGCTGCGACAGCAATTTCAGGTTGAGTTTCTATTGACCTGTGAGCTGTCCACTTCTGACTGAGGCATCAACTATCTCACCCTTTCTGTGTACAATGTGAAGTTTCAATAAAGAGCCAGGTGGGGACCATCCATCAGTGTCACCTGCTGTGTCTGGAGGCCCTCTTGGAGACAGCAGTGGGGGAGACGCAACACAGCCTACAATCTGTGAGCTGGGAAACAGACTCACACACATTTGAAGTACTACTCCACAAGGACTCAGCTACCTAACCTTGAATGATTGTAAATTATTATAAACAATGTGGAATAAATAAAAATTATCAAAAATAATGTGGAGTAAATACAATTTATCTAAGGTTTACTATCCATCATTATTTAATCTTCCACACTCAGGTCTCTACTTAATCAATCTCTCTCTTTCTCTGACAGAGAAGGTGAGGAGGGGGGAGGGATGGAGAGAGGGAGGGAGAGAGTCTATCTCAGGTTCAGTTGTGCTGGTATACATTTATCTTGACTTTCACATAAAGCAAGGCAAATGTTAAATCCTTCTCCTCATTTGAATTCAAATCAATAATATTTGAGAGTCTTAATACTAGCAGACATGCTCCAGAATAATGCTCAGTTAAAATGCTGCACAACCAGCCTCATTTCCATCACTGTATCTTAAGCTCCTGATTGTTAAACCTTCTGTAGTGGGAATCCTTTGCTTACTATTCCACTCATGTGCTGGCTGCATGATCAGCTTCCCAAACGTGAGCCATGCTTTTGCCAAGGTGATCTCAGGCTACTGCACACATTACACAGACTTTGCATACAGGGGGAATAAATCTCAATGACCCTAAAATCTTTCCCTCATAATCAGTTTTCTTTCCTGTAACTGCATCTCACTGAGGACTGTCTGGGGCTTTACTGCAACAAATAAGTAAATGTAGAAGGGAAAACAGATGGGCTTGGCTGCATTCTGGGATTTTTATAAAGCAACTCATTTTGCAAAGTGTAAGTGAGGTTTTGCCTACAAATTCCCCAAAGAAATGAATAAAGAATGTGAATTTGAATCCCAAAATAACAAAGAAGGACAGTAATTAAGGTTCCAACCAACAAGTGGCCTGAGAATCCAATCAGTAGCACTGAGGCTCCAAATGCTAATTCCATGATGGTCACTAACTCACTTTATGATCTTGCACATTTCAGTTAATAGCTCCACATTGGATTCGAATTTTCATATGCCTCACAGGTTTGATGAAAGAAATATCTGTTCAAAGTGAACATGTTACTTTTTACTAGCCACTAGAGAGTTTTGTGCCTTGTCCTAAAGAAAAGTTTAAGGCTCAGTTCAATTTTAAAATAACAAATTATCATCAACTGACCGCTTCCATGATTCAAGACTGGTGGTAGGCTAGGTGTAAGGAGGCGGTTAGACAGGAAGGGAGAAATTCAAAATGCCCAGACCACCCCTGCTTCTCTGAGAACTTCTACACAATGGCCTTTTGCATACAGTACTGTATCTCATTCTACTCCCATACTCCTCTGCTCACCCTCATACTGAACTATATTGAACAGAATACATACCACACCCAAAGGGAACCTATACTGAGATCAGGATGGGACAACCAGACTCTGTCTCCTAGAAATTTGGAATTAAAAAGCAATGGATAGCCAGGCGTGGTAGCGTGCACCTGTAGTTCCAGCTACTTGGAAGGCTGAGGCAGAAGGATCACCGGAGCCCAGTAGGTTGAGGCTGCAGTGGCCAGGAGCAGCCATTGCACTCGTGTCTGGGTGACAGAGTGAGACTCTAACTCAAAAAAAAAAAAAACAGCAACAGACCTCACCATTGCTGGTATACAGTCACTATGAAAAACATTTTGACAGTTCCTCAAAAGTCAAACATAGAATTACCATATGACCCAGCAATTCCATTCCTAAGTACATGTCCAAGAGATTTGAAAAGATATGCTTCCACCAAAACTTACACACTGAGCTCATATCACATCCTGATACCAAAGCCAGAAAAGGACACCATAAGAAAAGAAAATCACAGACCAATATCCCTAATAAATATAGATGCAAAAATCCTCAACAAAATGCTAACAAATCAAATTCAACAGAAGGATCATTCATCCTGGTCAAGTGAGATTCATCCTCAGCATGCAAGGATAGTTCAATATTATACAAATCAATAAATATGATATACCACATTAACAGAAAGAAGGACAAAAACCATATGATCATCTCAGTAAACTGAGAAAAGGCATTTGATAAAATTCAACACCCTTTCATGATTACAATTTCTCAATAAATTTGGTGTAGAAGGAATGTGCCTCAACACAATATAGACCACATATCACAAACCTACAGTTAACACCATACTCAACAGTAAAAAGTTAAAAGCTCTCCTGATAAGATGAGGAACAAAACAAAGATGTCCACCCTAACCACTTCTATTTAACTAATACTAGAACTGTTAGCCAGAAAAATTAAGCAAGAAAAAGAAATAAAAGGCATCTAAATTCAAAGGAGGAAGTTAAATAGTCTCTGTTTACAGACTACATGATCTTAAGCATAGAAAATCCCAAAAGACTCTATCAAAAAACTGTTAGAACTAGTCAACAATTTAGTGAAGTTGCAAGATACGAAAATCAGTAGCATTCCTATAAAAACTATCCAAAAAAAGAAACTAAAAAAAAATCACTTTTACAATAGAATGTTTAAAAACTCTTAAAAATAAGTTTAACCAAGGAAGTAAAAGATCCATATACTGAAAAGTACAAAACATTGATGAAAGAGGTTGAAAAAGACATAAATAAATGGAAATAGAGCCTGTGTTCATGGACTGGAAGAATTAATATTGTAAAAATCACCAAATGTATTCTACAGATACAATGCAATTCCTACCAAAAGTCCAATGTAATTTTTCATAAAAATAGAAAACACAATCCTATAATTGATGTGAAACCACAAAAGTCCCAAAATAGCAAAAGTGTCTTGAACAAAAAGAATGAAGCAGTACTACCACATCAGTCTTTAGGTAACAAACAACAAAACAAAGCTAGAGGTATTTGTACTACCTGATCTCAAAATTTACAACAAAGCTATAGCAATCAAAATAGCATGGTACTGGCACAAAAACAGACATATCGACCAATGGAACAGGATAAGGAGACCAGAAATAAATCTACACATTTACAGTCAACTGATCATTGACAAAGGTGTCAAGATAGTGAAAGGACAGTCCCTTCAATAAGTGGTGTTAGGGAAACTAAACATCCACAAACATAGGAATAAAATTTAATCCTTATCTCATCCTTATACAAAAATCACCTCAAAAGGCTTAAATACAAGAAGTGAAACTACTAGAAGAAAATGGGGACATTTCTTGACATTGGTCTTGGTAAAGATTTCTTGAATAGAACCCCAAAAGCACAAGCAACAAATCAAAGCTAGACAGATGGAACTGCATTAAACTAAAAAGTTTCTACACAGAGAGGAAGTAATCAGCAAAGTGAAGAGACAACCTATGGGATGGAAAAAAATATTGACAGACCATACGTCTGATAAAGGGTTAATATAAAAAGAATAAGAAACACAAACAACTAAATAGCAAGAAAACAACCTAATTGTAAAAAGGACCTGAGTAGACACATCAAAAGAAGACACAAATGATCAACAGGTATATGAAAAAGGTGCTCAGTATTACTAATAATCAGGAAAATGCAAATTAAAATCACAATGAGCTATCATCTGACAGCTGTTAGAATGGTTATTATTTAAAAGATGGAAGATAATAAGTGTAGACAAGGATGTAGAGAAAAGATAACTCTTTTTCACTGCTGATGGGAATGTAAATTAGCAAAGCCATTAAGACAAACAATATGAAATTTTCTCAAAAAATTAAAAATAAATCTATCATATGATCTAACAATTGCACTTCTGGGTATATATGCAAAGAAATTTAAATAAATATGTTTAAGTCAATCATATCTGCACACCCATGTTCATTACAGATTTAGTCACGATAGTTGAATCAACATAAGTGTCCATCAGCGAATTAATGGATAAAGAAAATGTGGTACACTATTCAGTCTTAAAAAAAGGAAATCATGTCATTTGTGACAACATGGATAAACCCGAAAGACATTACACAAAGGGAAATAAGTCAGGTAAAGAAAGACCAATACTGCATGATCTTTTTATGTGTGGAGTCTTAAAAATCAAACTCATAGTAGCAGAAAGCAGAATGGTGGTTACCAGGAACTGGGATGGGAGGGGAATGGGAAATGAGAAAATATTGGCTAAAGGATACAGCATTTCTATCAGATGAAAGGAATAAGTTCTGGAGATCTATTACACAGTATGATGACTATAATTAATAATAATGTAAATTGTTATTATTAAGTATAATAATATTTTATCATTTCGTATTTGTAATAATGAAAATTGCTAAAAGAGTAGATTACTAATGTTCTCTTCACTTAGAGGATAAGTATGTAAGGTGATAGATATGTTAATAAACTTGATTTAATCACTTCACAATGTAGGCAATGTATACATATACATTTACATATACATCATATATTATACACATAAGTTTGTCATTTTTCAATCAATCAATCATAAATAAATTTTTTTAATGTTCATAGTAGCATTATTGGTAATAGCCACAAAGTAGAAACAATTCAAATGTTCATCAGCTGGTGAATAAATATATAAAATGTGCTATATCCATAAATGGAATATTATTTAGACATAAGCAATAAGGTACTGTTACATGCTACAACACAAATGAATCTTGAAAGCATTATGCTAAATGAGAGAAGCAAAAGAAGCAAGGCACAAAAGGCCATATATGCCATTTATATGAAATGTCCAAACCAGGCTCGGGGGCTCAGCCTGTAATCCCGCCCCTTTGGGAGGCTGAGATGAGTGGATTGCCTGAGCCTGCGGGTTTGAGACCCGCCCGGGCAACTTGGTGAGACTTCATCTCTACAATAAATCAAAAATTAGCAGGGCGTGGTAGCGCGTGCCTGTAGTTCCAGCTACTTGAAAGGCTGAGGCGGAAGGATCGCCGGAGCCCAGCAGGTCAAGGCTGAGGTGGCCAAGAGTGGTCACTGCACTCCAGTCTGGGCGACAGAGTGAGACTCCAACTCAAAAAAGAAAAAAACAAAGAAATGTCCAGAAGAGACAAATCCAATCAGACAAAAAGTATTTAGTTTCCTTTTGGGGGTGACGGAAGTATTCTGGAGGCCCAAACATAGCAGAAAATTAGGATAACATATATCTAATGCAGTGTACATTGAGGAGAGAGCAAATGCTGGTGTCGCCTGACTCCTCAATCAGTGTTTGAAGGAAGTCCCACTCTTCAGAGCAGCTGCAAGCTACCCAGAGAATTCCTCTCAAGTTTTTTCCACCACCCTACCAATCCTGAGGGTATCCTTATTTCTCACCAAAGACCTAAATAGTAAACGTTGAGGAGGACACTGGTCAAATCTAATAGAGAGAATTGGGCTATTCCAATGTCTTGCTAAAAGAAAAAAAAATCACCTACATAAGATTTTAGCTTTTCTCCCAAAGTATAGAATAATGCAATATATAATAGGAGACAGGTTCAGTGAACACTCTCCCTAATAGCATTCATGAAAATTAACTTTCATTGATTCGCTATTAAAATTCTACATTTATAACTACTTTGTATAATGATTTACTCCATGAGGTTGATTTTACGTCATGAGCTGGCAGGTACACAGGTACATTTATAGAAGACAGTGCAGTCCTTTTCAGGATGCTGGGGATGACTAGACTCAGCATCACTGTTCACCCAAAGGCACCTAAAAATGTAATCTCTATATCTTCCAGAAACATAGAGTATGGAAACTAGTGCTTGCAAAATCAGGATATTGCCCACGAGGTCATTGGACCCTGGCCTAAATCTAATTTGAATAATTACATTTCATTCCACCCTTAGTCAGTAGAGACCCCTGATTACTAATCAGCATTTGCTACATGCCAGTGAAAGGTTTGCTGCTATAAATAGAGTTAACAATCTAATTAACTATAGGAACTGGCAAAATGAACACTCCATTCAGAGAGAAAGATAGATGACAATATTTTTAAGGTCTGTGAGCACCGAGCTGTCCCTGACCCTAATCCATTAGCAGTTATTGTCAAAGATCACCCTGTTGACCCTCATTTTCTTAAAACCTCTCCCAAAAGCTGCCACCTTTTCTTCCTGGGATTAGACATTTCAGCAATAAATATTCTGTAATGGTACTACAGAACCTTGAGGCCCCTAAGGATAAAACAGTACTAGAGAAGTTTGTGTCATTGTCATACTAACACTTCCACCCACGGATAGTGCATGGCCCTTGGACGTGCCACCCTCAGTGACCAAGCTCCCTAACTCTAGCAGCCATGCAGGAAATACTCTGTCATTGCCTTTTTCCAAAACAGTGCTTGACTTCCGTGGAATTTCTCTAATGCTTTCTCTACCCAGTTTCATGGAAGTAAAAAGCAGTACAGGGCAGGCTTCCTTGGGCAAAAATGTATTCTGTTAAGTGACTTATAATCTGAAGTTCACAATCTGGTTCCGTCTGTGAGTATCTGAATGTGGTCTACTCTTGAGTTAAAATAAGCATTTTGAAAACAATAAGATTTCCTTCCTTTTGTTATCTTTAATATTTTGTTTGCAAGAATGTGCCTTGTTCCCCAACAGAGGATACCTGAGTCCTAGAGTACCAAGCCAGCTAAGTTGTGACCTCATTGTTTAGCCAATCTCTGGCCCTTACAGAGCATCATAATGACAGGATCTTTGTTGTTCACACATTATCTAAATGCATACAGCATCTCAGTGGCTGTGAGCCCAGGGCTTGGGGCTCATCTCCACATTTGAACTTAGACTGTCTATTTCTCTCCTTTTTCACTGCCAGATCTCTCTACTGAGAGGTCCATAACTGCTGCTTGGGTCTCTGCCTTCACTGCCATGTCGAATGTCATCAATGGTGTTCTAATGACAAAATTTCATTTTCAGGGCTTTATTGAATAATCAGCCACCACTACCATCTTTTCATGCTTGCAATTCTCCCTTCCATTGGTTCTATTTACGTTCTTTTGGTTTCCCTTAATCTTGGTGCTAGAGTTGCCAGATTTAGCAAATAAAACAAAAGGACACCCATTAATATTTGATTTCACATAAATACAAATTTTTATACTAAAAACTATTTGTTGTTTACCTGAAATTCAAATTTCACTGAGTGTCCTATATTTTATCCAGCAACCCAGCTTGATAATGAGATATCTCTGCTTCTTTCCCTCCAGGCTTTGGTATTTGTTTGTATTATTTCCTTTAACATCATTTGTTCCTCTCTGAATTAATCTTTTCTACCAGGCTCAACCATATCACTTCTAGATCAACTCTCTCCTTCCTCTGAACTTCTTAAACATATGTAGCAGGGTTTTGTTTTGAGTCAGAGTCTCATTCTGTTGCCCAGGTTGAAGTGCGGTGGCACACTCATGGCCACTGCAGACTTGACCTCCTGGGTTCAGGTGATCTCTCTGCCTCAGTCATCCAAGTAGTTGGAACTACAGGCACATGCCACCATACCTGGTTAATTTTTATTTATTTATTTATTGTAGAAACAAGGTCTCATCAAGTTGCCCAGGCTGGTCTTGAACCACTGGGCTCAGGCAGTCGTCCTGCCTCCGCCTCCCAGTGTGCTGGGATTACAGGCATGAGTCACTGCACCTGATCCGTGCAGCAGTTTTATATGCTTCCTTGTTACATTTATCTCTTTTATTGTCTTAAGCTATTATTCGAACCTTTCAAGGGTTTACTATTTGTCACTTGCACTTGATTTTAAATTCCTGGAGGTCAGAATTCTTCATTGTATCGCAAAATCTACAGCATGGCTTCCATGGGTGGGCTGCCAACAAATGTATGAAATTTCAAATCTTAGTACTCATCAAAATAATCTCTTAACATTTTTACACATGCTGCCTCAAAATCCCACTACTATATTTCCTTAATTCATTTACTCTTGCACTCCTCCTGAATGTCACACCTATTTCCCCTCCTCATTTATGGGTAATGACCTTGCTTCTACATTCCCAAGAAAACATAAGCATGGAACAGAAAATTCTGCGAGTTCTCACTTGTCTAACAACCTACCGGAGTCTATACCCCATATACTCTTGCCTTGCCTTCTGTGAGTGAATCCCTCTATGCTCGTTTCTAAGGCTGATCCCTCTGTTTACTGGATCTCATCTCCTTCACTGACTCCAGGACATTATTGCTGCAGTTCTCTCTCTATCCCCTATATAATCAAGGTTCCTCTTTCTATAGGATAATTACCATGAGCATGCTTTAGTATTTCCCCTTAAAATTAGCAAACCAACCAACCTCTCTCTAGACATCAAGTTACCCCATAGCTACCATACTGTTTTTCTGTCCTCTTCACAGCAAAACTCCTCCAAATGATCTGTACGTTGTCTTCACTTCCTGTCCTACCACATTCTCCTGAACACACTGCCATGGGGATCTTTTCCCATCTACACTCTTCCCCCCTATTACATCTACTGCTTTTGTCAAGGTTACTTGTTAATTACATTCAAATTACCATACTAAACAGAAACAACCGAGTCCTCACCTAACAAACCAGTCACCAATGTGTGAACTGAGTTCGTTGCTTTAGCAATGGTCCCTCTCTTTTCTGTGTAATAAGTTTTGAAACACTCTTGAAATGGCATCTTCCCTCATCTTCTACATCACCACTCCCTTTTGGTTTTCCTCCTACCTCTTTGGCTGTTACCTCACAATCTCTTCTGCCTGTTACTTTTCGTTTTCCTGGCCCCCAAAAGGAGGAATGCTCCAGAGCTCAAATTCTGAAACTGTTTTTTAAGTCTGTACTCACTCCCAGGTGATCTCATCCAGTCTATAGACTTACCTATTTTACATATGTTAGCAATTCCCAGAGTTTTACCTCTAGCTTGGACCCTGAATTCCAGACTCATATGTCCATTTGCATACACAGCATCTCTGCTTTGGAACTCTACAATGAATCTCAAGTTAAAATGTAAAAACTAAACTGGTTTTCCTACCCTTATCCAAAACCTGCTTCTCTTATAGAATTCACTGCCTTAATAACTCTTAAGTCTGTTCTCCTAGTTGCTCAGATCAAAAACCTTGGAGCCATTCGCAAAGTATCATTTTCTCCAATACTCCATATACAAAAGAATCATAAAATTCTGTCAGTTCTATCCTCAAAATGGATTCAGAATCTGACCATTCTCACTCACTCCACCTCTTGCCTAAATGATTGCAACAGCCTTTGTTTACCAACTCCCATTCTCGTCCTCCCCCACTTTTTCTCCACACAGCAGCCATAATGATCATTTTAAAACATGCCCCCTGTGCAAAATCCTCCAAAGGCTCCCTGTCTGGGAGTAAAAGCCAAAAACTTATCAATGGTCTACCAGGATCATACGATCAGGCCTCCTATAAGTTTCTGACCTCAACTCTCCCCCTCTCCCACACTGGTTTCCTTGCTATTTTTTGAAGGTCTCAAGCAAACTTTCACACTTTTTATTTGCTATTTCCTTAGCCTGAAATAATCTTTCCCTAGACACCCATCACTTCTTTCACATCTCTGCTCAAAGGTCACTTTCTTTTAGGGGCCTTTCCTGACTACCTACCCTATGTAAAATAGCTCTTTCCTCCCCTCTTCTCATCCCATAATTCCACCCCCACTACCCTGCTTAACAGCAATTTCTCCCCATAGCAATTTCATGTCAAAACAGAAGTTTGTTTGTTTACTATCTTCCCAACTAGAATATAAACTCTACCTGAACAGAGACTTGGTCTATTTTGCCACTGCTATACGTCGACACCTAGACTCATGCCCGGCAACTAGCAAGCATTCAACAAATATTTTTTTGGTACATAAATGAATAATTGGAACTGTATACTTTACTTAATACATTAATCTTCTTTCAGCTGAAGTATTCTCAAAGATTCACATGTTTTAGTGTCATAAAACAGAAACTCCTTCTTTTATTCATTTAACAAATGCATACTGAGCATTTACTATGGACCAAGTGTTTTCCTAAGCACTACACAGTGAAGAAGATAGAGCAGGGAACAACAACAACAAAAAAAAACCCTGACATTAACACTTACCATATTTACTAGTTGTGTTGTCTTTGGCAAATAGATACCTTCTCTAAATTTTGCATTAATCAGCAACATTAGAGCAAGAAAACTACCCACCCTGTAGGGTGATTGGGAAGAACAAATAAGATAGTTTTTACCTGAATGTGCTTGTAAACATTTAAGTGCTATGTAAACGTAAATTATTACTGATCCTCATAACAATCTTATGCAGGAGACAAGGCAATATTTTTACAATAGTCCTTTTCTTTAATTAAAAAAAAACTCAGAAAGGTTAAATGATTTGCACCTCAGTCATAGAGCTAGTAAGTAGCAGAGCCAGAGCTATATCCAAAAACACTGTTTCCAAATGTGGTCACTTTCACATCTACCAGGTGTTCAGATTTCAACATATCATTTGAGGGAGTGGGACAGAGTTCAACTCACAAGAGTATCTCAGGCATCTGGAAACATCTTCCAAAGAGCAAGCCAGTAGAGAATGGTAACATGGTTGGGAGGTATATATGCCCAAAGACTGTCCAGTTGTGCCTGGATCAGAGGCAAGCCAGAGTTTCTCTTGCAACTGACAAACAAATGGAAAGAGATAAAAGCATGAAATTGTCATCCCAGTGGAACGCGGTTTGGCAAAACGCCCTTGTTTCTCTGAGAGGCAGATTGATTCATAAAGTAATCTACCTTAATCAGCGTTATATAATCCCGCTAAAGACGTGGTGAAAGCAGTGAAGCACGGAGGGCAGAGCTCAGAGAGGAATCTTGCCCTACATTGTCAGGCAGCACCACTGCGCAGCTGGCGCACCTTTTTTGCTCACTCTGCCTCTAGCACCTCACCCAGCAACTAACCCAGTTTACTCAGACCTTCCAATGTTAAGGGAGGTTCTATATTTAGACAATGTTCCCTGCCTGAGGATGAACTGTACTGGCTGCAGTGTCACACCTTCACATAGCTCTGCGCCTATCCTTTGTTTGTTGGGGGAACCAGCCTTCTCTAGCACGTGAACTTGAGGTATTTTTAGAGCTAGAGAGACCCCAGAAGCTCATCGAACTCAACTCCTTTTGACGGCACCCAAGTGCAGACTTTGGAGCCACTGCCCAGGTTTGAATCATAGTCCCAACACTTTCTAGCTGTGTGTCTTTAGACTAGTTCCTTAACCTCTCTTTGATGGGTATTTCTCATCTGTCAAAATGCAGACAATAGTAGGATTTACTTGCAAGGGCATTTGGAATGATAAGTAGATCCATTCAAAGCACTAAAAGCAATGCCTAGCACATCGTAAATTCAAAAGAAATTTTAACCATTGCTGTTGTCATTGTTTCAGATGTGCATGCTAAGGCTCAGAGACATGATGTGGGCTCCCCAGGTTAACCAGCAATTTAGTACACAGTCAGACCTGGAATTGGTCTGCTGGAGCACTACCCTCTTATTCAGTCTAAGGTTAGCACACTTACAGTAGCTCCTTTGAGATGGATGAGAAAAGTAGGAGCCATGCCTCACCAACTCTATTGCTCTGGCTTTAATTTGTTTCCCAGACTGCCTAATTATCACTGTGAAATTTGGGAGATGGTTCTGGGGGGATGAGATAATAACAATAACAACAAGTTAGATTGGAGGGGTGTGAGATTAAAGGCAGGAAAACCACTGAGTGGCCGTTTCAGTAGTCCAGCTGATAAATAATTAGATGAGAAAGGAGGAAAGGATGGGAAAATTAAGTTTATTAAAAAAAATCATAATGAACGAAGGTGGTTTATTACTAGCAAAAGTGCAAAGCAGGCCAGGGAAAATACACGTGCCTTTTCAGAGAGGAGCATGAAGGAGGACTCCTGGTTTGGGAAAAACATGTGATTACTTCAGCCAGTTAGAAGTTAGGAAGAAAGTAGAACAGCTGATGTACCTAGGTGGAGTCATATGAGATTTCATATGACTGTTAAATCATATGAGGGTCTGGGCGCTGTGACTCACACGTGTAATCCCAGTACTTTGGAAGGCCAAATGGGGAGGATTACTGAGTCCAGAAGTTCGAGACCAGCCTAGTCAATATAGCAAGATTTCATCTCTACAAAAAAATCAAAAAATTAGCCAGGCATGGTGGCGCATACCTGTGGTTCCAGCTACTAGGGAGGCTGAGGCAGGAGGATCACTTGAGCCCAGGAGTTGGAGGCTGTGGTGAACCATGATTGTGCCACTGCATTCTAGCCTGGGCAGCAGAGTGAGACTCCAACTCAAAAAACAAAAAAATTTAAAAAATAATAAATCATTCAAGGAATGCTGGGCAGGGAAGGACTGTAGGAGGATTTACTCTTTCATTCTGAATCTTTACAAGAAGGTGGTAACAACTGAGGGTCAACAAGCTCCCCAAAACAACCAGATCTCCACAGCGCAGGAGAGCCTTATGGGGCACTAAAAAGCAGGGGCATCTTGGGGGAAAGGTTGTTGGATTTTCCTCAGGAAAAGGAAGGAGACATATTTTTTAAATATCTCTGTGCTCTAGGCATAATAGTTCATCTACTCAAATTCTTTGGTCCCATGCCAGATCTCACATGATAAAGGAGTTCAAATGGGGTGCCCCTACTTTATAAAGAGAAGGAAGTATTGATAGAAACAGGGAGGAAATTAGATGTGGGGATAAAGGAAAATGAGTCCTTGAGGATGATGGCCTACTTTCTGACAAGCAATTTGGAGGCTGGAGGCATTTTCCTGAGTTTGGAATTAACAACAATAACAACAACAACAACAACAAAAACTCCGCATCCACTTCTCATTCCTTCAAAGTACCTGAAGAGATTGGGCATAATAATAGTAAATATTTGTTTCTTATACACACTTTCTTATTTAGTCCTCCGTACATCCCAACTAGGTATCTTCATCTTTATTTTAAGGATAAAGGAATTAAGATTCAGAGAGGCCACAGAACTTGTGTCCTAACACCACATTGTGAGCACTTTCAAGTCTGTTAGGGTCATGACAAACCTTATGGGGAAGGAGAACCAAATATGGCAGGAGTGAGGAGACCACATCCAGAGGAGTTCCGGTCTAAGGTCCAAATGGGACTGTTGGCTTAAAAATGCCACATGCAACTAGCAGGGAAGAACAATCCAGTTTCACTCTGTTCATTGTTTGTCTATGTTTGGTGCCCTCGGAATGTAGGCCTTTGGCAAGATATAAAATCAATCTAAGTGTTCATCAACAAATGAAGGGATAAAGAAAATATGACATACACAATGGAATTCACTGTTTTTTAAAAAGAAATTCGGTCATTTGCAACAACATGGATGAACATGGAGGACATTATGCCAAGTGAAATAGCCAGGCACAGAAATACTGCTTGATCTCACTTATATGTGGAACCTAAAAAAGCCAAAACTATGGAAGCAGAGGGTAAAATGATGGTCACCAGATGGTATGGAGTGGAGAGATACTGAGCAGAAGGTATAAAGTTTCAGGAAGCCAGGAAGAATAAGTTTTCAAAATCTATTGCATAGCATGGTAACCAGAGTTCATAATAATAATAATAATGCATTGTATATTTTTTAATTGCCTAAAAAGTAGATTTTAAATGTTTTTACTACAAAATGTTGAGCATGTGAGGCAATAGATATGTTAATTAGTTTGATATAATCATTCTACAATGTACACATATATCAAAACATCACATTGTGTCCCATAAATATATGAGGGAGGGACCCAAATAAAATGAAATTTATTTATTAAAAATTGTGTACTACCTGATCTCAAACGAGACAAAGTGGGGACCAAAGGGAGGCACAAACTTCACCTATACGACATACACTTTTATACCTAGTCCTGGGTATTGTACCCCACATCTTTTTTTTTTTTTTTTTTTGAGTTGGAGTCTCACTCTGTAACCCAGACTGGAGTGCAGTGGCCGCTCCCGGCCACTGCAGCCTCGACCTGCTGGGCTCCGGCATCCTTCCGCCTCAGCCTTCCAAGTAGCTGGAACTACAGCGGCACGTGCTACCATGCCCGGCTAGTTTTTGATTTATCGTAGAGATGAGGTCTCACCAAGTTTCTCAGGCGGGTCTCGAACTCAGGCAATCCACTCATCTCAGCCTCCCAAAGGCGCGGGATTACAGGCTGAGCCATCGAGCCCAGCGTACTCCACATCTTTAAATTTAAAAAATATATATATATTAAAAACTGTATACTTAGTCTTACATATTTAAACTTCAGTCACCTTCAAAGTACTTTCCATTTGATGCAATACACCTACCAAGATGCTTTTTCCACTGCTCAAAACAGTTTTTGAACTTGTCAATTTTGATGCCTTTTACTTCTTCTGCCACTTTTTATTTCACCTCTTCCACATTGGCAAAATGTTTCCCTTTTAGGACTTTTTTCATCTGGAGAAACAAAAAAAAAAAGTTGCTTGGGGCAAGATCTGGTGAATAGGGAGGGTGGGGCATGGAAGTCATGCCATTTTGGTCAAAAACTGCTGACAGTCAGTTTGGTGTGGGCAGGTGCACTTGCAAATCACCCGTCATGAAATAAATGGGAAAGCACATTGAAATAATCTCCAAAAAAAATTCACCGACTGAATGCAGCCTCTCACAACAACACTAGCTGGTACACTGATGCTCATGGGTTCCAAGAACACTCACGTAGTGGAGAAGCCTGTACTATAAGCAACCCACCCTTCCCAAAAATAATTCCAGGGATTTGGGGTTCCCCCCCTCATATGTGATTATTGTCTGTTAATTAAAAATAAAAATTTGGGAGAAAAAGAATATGGCCCTTTGGAAGATCCTGAAGCAAATTCATTCATTCATCCATTTATTCATTCATTCACAAATATTTGTTAGTCCATAATATTACCAGGCTAGCTTTGTTCTAAATGCTGGGGATATAGCCGAGGACAACATAGACAAATTCCCAATGCTTTGGCACTTAGAGGAGAAAACAGACAATAAAATAAATAAATAAAATGCTTTCAGACAGTGGTTAAGTGCTACAAAGAAAGTCAATCGGAAGCAATTGGTGCAGGGAATGTGAGAGGATATTCAGTGTCATGAGGAAGGTGGGTCAGAGAATGTACCTCCATCTACATAGCACAGGAGACTCTTGCTTGGGGAAAGAAGTCAGCTTGGCTAAGATCTGGGCAGAGCACTTTCTAGGTAAAGAGAAGAGCAGATACAAGGCCCCGAGGCTAAGCCAAGTCAGAGTCTATGGAAAGACAGCAGAAGATGAAGCTGGAGACAGGCAGGGACCAGTCTGTGTAGATTTCAGCATGCTAAGAGGTTTCGGTTTTATTCTAAGTTCAAAGGTAACCCAGTGCAGTGTTGGGTGGAAGAGTTATTTGATTTATGTTTTTGAAAGATTCCTGTAGTGCCACATGAAGAATGGATTTCAGGGTGGCGTGATGACAGCCAAGAGAACAGTTAGGAGACTGTTCTATGGCCTCAAATGAGACATGATAGTGGCTTAGATTAGGGTGAAAGCAGTGGAAATGGAAAGAGGTGGATGGATACGGCATATCCCATATTTTGGGTGAAGAGCTAATGAACCAGATGTGGAGAGTGGCAGCAAAAAGAAACACAAGGATAAATTATAGAGCTGAGACCTCATTGTCTACTCTGGTGTAAAAGAACACCTTTATGCCTAGGCAATGAATGCAGTAAATCAGGGCAACTGAGGCCGTATACAAAGTTAGGAAGGATTCAAGCTTTGGTGGTAAACCTAAATTTAAGTTCTGGTACCACCACTGATGATGTGCAACTTTAAACAAATATTCCTACATCTCTTCACATGCATTTCCTGATCTATAAAGTGGTGACAATTGTGTTTGTCTCCTAGGATTCTCACAAGAGAATTCATGTAAAACACAACATAGTAGTAGTAGTCAATAAAGTGCTAAATAAATGTTAGATTACCAGTTATTATTTGCATTAAGAATTATTTACAAGGAAACAAGCTGTCACTTTTTTTGTTCTCCACTATGTTTGATTTTGGGGTTTCTTGCTTCTTATCACATGCTTAATTATACCATCCTTTTAGAGCTAATAAGCGTGAGATTCCGCGTTTGAAAAAAGAAAGGCAATTGATCACCTGCTCTCTGGGTGTTCACCTCATGCCAACAGGCACAAGCCTTCTGAATCTGCCCCAGGCATCCTTGCCAGGGACATCTCTGACATTTTCACAGGCTACCCTTAACCAACTCTGCTCAAGTCAACTAAAATTTCCTTGACTATACTTGGCATACTCAGAAGCACAACTCAGGTGTTAACATTACTTAATAAAGCTTTGCCATTCACGAATGTAGTCATGTTGCAATATAGTTGCATTAGTCATCTGCTAAGCCAGCATCTTTTAAATATATATATGTATATATATTTAATATATATATATCGACCATGACCTATAGTAAGTAATACATCATGATGCAGTATACAGTGTGTAGAAACAAGCCATCTATTCTTACCACATGTAATACACTCTGAATAGATCCTGTTTCTGTCCCTACCACCACCACCACCACCACTACCACCACCATCACCACTACCTCTTTTTTCCAATTCTGATCACAACTGTTTTCACTGATTTCATGACCTATTAATGGGTCATGACTCACAGTTTGAAAATCTATGTTGGAGGGTCACTGCAGATTGTGTTATAGCTCTGAGTGTGTGTTTCTCTAAACTTCCTTTCTGAGAGTTTCCATTTCTCTAGTCTCACTCCATGTGGTTTGCTGTGATTTGCATGTATTTGAACTCTCTACATCTGTATACGGGCACTCACTGCTTGTAATTTTTCAAAGGATGCTTTTAACTCAAGTGTTAGCCCATCTGTTAAGACCTATTTATCGCTTTTTAAAAGAAAAAAATGAAAAGCAAATCAGGAATTCCTGGCTCACATTAACCAGAATTTTTTTTTTCTTTTGTAAAAGCCTTCCATCTGTCTGCCCTCTTTTGGACACAACTCAAATAGGAGCACACATCTCATCAAATCAAATGTGGGTGCTGTCAAAAAGCTGCCAAAATATCATGCCATTTGCTTTTTTTTTTTTTAAGGAGAATTAAAATCAGATTTAACTCATAATGAGTTGTTTGTTTTGTGGCTTCTCTTCCCATCCATTATGGAAACATGGACCTTGATTTACTACATGTTGGTATGTACAGTAGCCTTTTAGGGGTGGTCCCAAGGTACCCTAAGATAAACAAAATACTACAATTCTGTTGGGGCAAAGATTAGTGGTAAAGAAACAAAGCATTGTGGAAAGGGAGAGAGAACCAGGAGCTCTAGCTCTGAACTACATTAGACAAGAATCCTGGGGTGTGGGCAATTACCCTATCTGGTTTGTTTTTCTCTCTCCTGCATAGCCTAGCCTAGAGGAAGTTGCTCAGTACCTTTAAACTCCATTCCCCTGGCAAGTCATCTAATCTTTGACTAGTTATTTTTCTTGACCTGAGTTTGAGATTTAAAATAATACTGTCTACCTACCCTTCCAAAGATCTTCTGAGAATAGTCATGAATTAAAGAATCATATAGAAGAAGACAAAGGGATCTAACCGCTACTGCCCATTTATCAGATGACAGAAGCCTGAAGTCTCTTGGAAAGCCCTTCCTCCACAGCCAAGAGAGGTGATCCCATGGTCTCAGAACTATGAACCCACTGCAGCAAAGAATGTCACAGCCTTAAAAACCTGCAGGGAAAGCAGGTGCTATGTAATGGTAAAGAGCAAAGACTCTGAAGTCAAGCAGACCCTCGAATTAAAATTCTTCTCTACCACTTAGATCTGTATGATGAACAAATCACATACTGTCTCTAAACCTCAGTTTCTCATTAGAATGTTGGGAGATTAAATAAGAATAAAGCACATAAAGCATTTAGCACTTTAGCACTCTCTCTAGCAAAAGTGAAGCCCATAAATGGCAGATGCTATTATTGTTATTGTTGTTAATAATGTTACTGTTATGAAATAAAATTTCTGAAGTATCTTACAGGGATGGAGTAATCAAAATGTGGAGAAGTCTATAAAAAAAGAAAGAAGGAGGTGTGCTTAAGAAAAATGTAATGATAAAAACCAAACACTTAGATTTGAAAAGCAGTGACACAATACAAAATAAGACATTGGTGAAGCAGAAGAAGCTGGAAAATTATTTTAAATGGAGTATTCAGTAAAAACTACTTTCCTGAATCAGTCTAACATCATGGTGGTTGAGTCTTGTTTAATCATGTACATATATTGTTATTTAATCATAGGGGCTTATTAAAGCAGAAATTTATTTTCCAATTTCCCTTCACATCATTTTCAGCTCTTCTTGTCTTTCTCATTCTGTAGAATCCTATTCAAGAATGCCAATTTTTGTTTACTCAAAACATGCTTGTTATGAACTCCATCACATCTTCTTCACTAATCCCTCACTATTGTTCTGTGACGTTAAATCATCTACTGTGGTTCTAATCAGTGTGCCCCTTGAGTAGTACTCAGGTATTCTACGTGTAGTATCTGAAATGGAACTCATTCAAGTTTGAAGATCCCAATAAAATAAAAATAACTGTTGCAACTGTTTGGTCAAATTTTAGTAGCATCTCTTTTTCTACAGCATCTGGTATAAACTATTTACCTGGTCTGCCCATTTCAAAAATAAGAATCTTGTCTCTGGTTTTTAGTTCAGTTCAGTGACTCTCTTAATAACATCTGACAAGTTCCTTTTAAATGAAGAACTTCTAAAATACATCTCCTAACTATCAAGGAAGAATACCTTTCCAGCTCAAATCAATCCACTCCTAGGATATATGTGTGTATGGAAAAGGAAATATATTTAGTTGCATGTTCCCAGTGGTTTATTTTATTATTTCGGAAATTTTTAATCTTCATTTCTGATTAATCAGCATTTGGCGGTGGTTCCCAGACTCTCCATCAAGTAACTAATGACCAATAAACAAAATATGCCAAGGAAATTGTAATTTAAAGAAATGCTGCTATTTAGGAAAATTTGTCTATAACATAAGTACGATTTTATAGTGTGAATAAAGGGTTCTGAATTTGTCTAGGTTTGTGTCTAGATTTCTGCAGAACGCTTTTCTTAAGGTAGAACCACGGCTATTGCCTTACTGGACTCTGGTGTGGCCATATGCTCTTGGAGCTATGACCACTGCCATGTTTCCTGGCTTTGGCCCCCTGACCTACCTTGGGGAGGTGAATCTCCTTATTTTCTTTCTCTCTCTCCTGCTCTAATTTACTTTCTAAATAAACCATATTTTCTAATCTAAAAAATAAATAAATAAAGTAGAATCACAAGGCTGTACCATAAAGGAAAAATAAGTCCATACTAAAGTCCTAGTTTTAATACCTTATTTTATCGCACTTCACTTTAGGGTGCTTCACAGATACTGCATTTTACACAAATTGAAGATTTGTGGCAACCCTTTGTCAAGCAAATTTATTGGTGCCATTTTTCAGATAGTTTGTGCTCATTCCATGTCTCTATGTCACAATACTTACAATACAGGTAATTCTCACAATACTTCAAACTTTTAAAATTATTATTATATCTATTATGATGATCTGTGATATCTGACCTCAGATATTACTATTGTTATTGTTTGGGACACCACAAATTGCACCCAAATAAGACATAAAACTTAACCAGTAAATGTTGTGTATGCTTTGACTGCTCCACCAGCCAGCTGTTCCCTATCTCCCTCCCTCTCCTCCAACTTCCCTATTCCCTGAGACACAACATTGAAATTAAACCAGTTAATAACCCTGCAATGGCCTCTAAGTGTTCAAGGAAGGAAGAGTCATACATCTCTCACTTTAAATCAAAAGCTGAAAATGATTACGCTTAGTGAAGAAGGCAGTTTGAAAACTGAGTTGGACCAAAGGCTAGGCCTCTGGTGTCAAAAAGTAAGCCAACTTGTGAATACAAAGGAAAAATTTTTGAAGGAAATTAATATTGTTACTTCAGTGAACACAAGAATGGTAAGAAAGACAGTTTTATTGCTGATGTGGAGAAAGTTTTAGTGTGTTGAACAGAAGATCAAACCAGTCACAACACTCTGTTAAGCTGAAGCTTAATCCAGAGCAAGGTCCAAACTCTTCAATTCCATGAAGGCTAAGAGAGGTGAGGAAGTTGCAGAAGAAAAGTTGGAAGCCAGCAGGGGTCGCCCCATGAAGTTCGAAGAAAAAAGCTGTCTCCATAACAAGTCCTGTTGTACAAGCAGCAGAAGTTATCCAGAAGATATAGCTAAGACCATTGAGGGAGGTGGCTACATAACAGATTATAATTCCTCCAACTTTGCTCTTTATTTATTTATTTATTTATTTTGTTGAGTTGGAGTCTCTCTCTGTTGCCCAGACTGGAGTGCAATGGCACACTCCCGGCCGCCGCAGCCTGGACCCTCTGGGCTCTGGCAATCCTTCCGCCTCAGCCTTCCAAGTAGCTGGAACTACAGGCGTGCGCTACCACGTCCGGCTAATGTTTTGATTTATCATAGAGATGAGGTCTCGCCAAGTTGACCAGGTGGGTCTCGAACCCGTCACCTCAGCCTCCCAAAGCACTGGATTACAGGCTGAGCTTGGCTATTTTCAAAACTGATTTGTCTAAACTATATCTTTTTTGTTTCTTTCTCTTTTTTTAATGTAAAGATGTGGGATACAATTCAGGGTCAGGTATACAAACACTGACCATGCAGATACCCCTGTTAATGAAGAATGCCCCTCCCTACCCTAGCAGTTTCCCTCAACCGCCAATCCCACGTCCCCACCAACGGTTTCCCATTACTGCCAATCACTTTCTTATAGCATTATAATTGTTCAAGGTCCTCTTATGAGTGAGAACATATGGAACTCTCTTCTTTGTTTCTGTGGTAAATCACTAAGTATGATCGACTACAAATCTATCCAGGTTACTGCAAAGTCCATATATTTGTCGTTCTTTATGGCTGCACAATACTGCATTGTGTATATGTACACATTTTTTGTATCCAGTCCAGCTTCGATGGGCAACACGGTTAGTTCCATGTTTTTGCTATTGTGAATAGAGCTGCAATAAACATTCGTGTGCAGGTATCTTCTTTGTAGAATAACTTGAGTTCCTCCGGGTATATTCCCAATAGGGGAATTGCTGGGTCATATGGAAGGTCAATTTCTAGTTCTTTTAGAAATTTCCAGACTGTTTTCCAGAGAGGTTGTACAAGTTTGCATTCCCACCAGCAGTGTAGAAGCGTTTCCTTTTTCTCCACATCCTCACCAGCATCTGTTGTTATTTGTTTTATTAATGATGGCCATTCTTACAGGGGTTAGGTTTTGCATTTTTCTGATGATGAGTGAGACTGAACACTTTTTCATGTGTCTGTTGGCTGCCCGTATATCTTCTTTTGAGAAGTGTCTATTCATGTTTTTGCCCACTTTTTAAAGGGGCTGTTTGTCTTTTTTGTTTCTATACAAATTTTAGAATGAACTTATTTGTTTCTACCAAAAAAAATTGTTCACAACTATGCTTTTTAGTATTCAGTGTACAGGTTTAGTATATATATTATTAAATATATTCCTAAATATACATACCTTTCGATACTATTGCAAATGATATTGCTTTTATTTAAATTTCTTTTTTCACTTATTTTATTTTTTTATTTTAAAGATGTGGGGCGCAATTCAGGGTTAGGTGCATATGTGGTCATCATACAGATAAAATTTGGGCCTCCCTTTGGTCCCTACTTCACCTGGTTTGTGATCAGGTATCCTTATTGATGTTATGTGCCCCCCCCGGCACCAGCACTGTCCACTACTGCCAATCCCTTTTTATAGTATTATGATAAATGTTCAGGGGCTGCTGATAGTGAGTACATGAGGTATTCAGATCTTTGTTTCTGTGATAGATCATTGAATACTATAGATTCTAAATCCATCCAAGTTGCTACAAAGTCCATAATCTTGTTTTCCTCTATAGCTGTATAATATTACATCATGTATATGTACCACATTTTCTTTATCCAGTCCACTTTTGATGGGCAGAATTGTTTGTTCCAAACCTCTATAATTAATCGCATCTACCTTCAAATAATATTATACCATTTAATGTATATCATAAGAATCTTAATAGTATACTTTTACTTCTCCCTTTTTGTCTATTATGTATTGTGGTGCTATGTCTACTTCTGTATAAATTATTAATACCCCCAAAATTGTTCTCATTTTTAAATAATCATCTTTTGAAAGATTTGTATAACCCTTTAAAAGAAAAAGACCCTTAAAAGAAAAAGGTCCTTTATTTACTTATATATTTGTCATTTCTAGTTCTTTTCATTTCTTCACAAAGATTAATATTTCCATCTAGTATTATTTTCCTACTACTTAAATTATTTTATTTTGTTTTACTATTTTATTTTATTTATTTGTTTATTTATTTATTTTTTTTTTTTTTTGAGTTGGAGTCTCACTCTGTCGCCCAGACTGGAGTGCAGTGGCCACTCCCGGCCACTGCACCCTCGACTTAGCTGGGCTCCAGCGATCCTTCTGCTTCAGCCTTCCAAGTAGCTGGAACTACAGGCGCGTGCTACCACGCCCAGCTAATTTTTTGATTTATTGTAGAGATGAGGTCTCACCAAGTACCCATGGGTTCAGGCAATCCACTCACCTCAGCCCCCAAAAGCGCGGGATTACAGGCTGAGCCACCGAGCCTGGCTTATTTTATTTTTTTATTGGAGTCAGAGTCTCACTCTGCCTGTCGCCCAGGCTGGAGTGCAGTGGCACGCTCATAGCTCCTGCAGCCTCCACCTGCTAGGCTCAGGCAATCCTTCCATCCTAGCCTTCCAAATAGCTGGAACTACAGGTGTGTGCCACCAAACCTGGCTAATTTTTTTGATTTATTGTAGAGACAAGGTCTCACCAAGTTGCTCAGGCTGGTTTCAAATCCCTGGGCTTAGGTAACCCTCTTGCCTCCGCCTCCCAAAATGGTGGGATTACAGGCGTGAGCCATTGCTCCTGGCCTAAATAACTGTATTTTAAATTTCTTGCAGTGTAGTCTCTTGGTGATGAATTTGCTGTTTTTTTGTCTTTATGAGAATTTTTTATTTTGGCCTATATTTTTTGAAAGATATTTTTGTTAGGTATACAATCCAAGGTTGACAGATTTTCTTTCCCTTTCATATTATAAAGATATTATTCCACTTCTTTTGATTTGCTTTTTTTTTTTTTTTGAGTTGGAGTCTCACTCTGTCGCTCAGACTGGAGTGCAGTGGCCGCTCCCAGCCACCGCAGCCTCGACCTGCTGGGCTCTGGCGATCCTTCCGCCTCAGCCTTCCAAGTAGCTGGAATTACAGGCATGCGCTACCACGCCCGGCTGATTTTTTGATTTATTGTAGAGATGAGGTCTCACTGCCCAGGCGGGTCTCGAACCCACGGGCTCAGGCAATCCACTCACCTCAGCCTCCCAAAGGCGCGGGATTACAGGCTGAGTCACCAAGCCTGGCTGATGTGCATTTTTTAACAAGTAGGTTATCATTAACATCTTTATGCTTCTGTATCTAATAAGTCTTTTATTTGTAGCTGCTTTAAGATTTTGCTTCATCACTGAATTTCAACAGTGCCTGTGTGGTTTTTCTTTTGTTCTTCTGTTTGAGATACCCTGAACTTCTTGGATCTGTGGACTTACAGGGTTCATCATATTTGGAAAATTTTTGGCTACTACTTCTGTAAATATATATCTATCCCTCCTTCTTGGGCTTCAATTATATGTACAATAAAACAATAGTGTTCTGTGAACCACTGATTTTCTTGTTACTGACTTTTTTTTCTGTAAGTTTCATTTTGGTACATTTATACTGTGATATCTTCACTGATCTTTTATTCTACAAATTTCTAATTACCCATTAATTCCATTTAATTTACTTTTCATTTCTGATACTGTATTTTTTATTTCTAGAAGTTAATTTGGGTCTTTTTATCTTTCTTTTCTCTCATCATTTAATGCTTTTCTCTCCTTTTCTCTCAAAAATATGGAGATAGTTATTTTAATGTCTTTGTTGAATAATTCCATAATCTCTGTTGTTTCTGAGTATGCACCTATTAATTTTTCTCCTGATTATGATAATGTTTTTCTGCTTCTCCAGATACATGGTGATTTTTACTGAATGTGGAACTTTTGGAACTTTTGGAACTTTTGGAATTTTATGTTGTTGGGTGATAGATTGTCATGATTCTTTCATTATTGCTAGGCTTTGTTCTGAGATACAGTTAAGTTACTTAAAACCAGTTTGATCATTTCAAATTTTTCTCTTTATTAGTGTAACTGCTAAGCACCCTTTCATCTAAGGTTAATTTGGTCCCACAATTAAGGTTGTACCTTTCTGAGAATTCTACTTTAGGCCCTTTATATCAGGAGGTCATACTACTCTGGCTAGTGAGAACACCAATTATTTTCAGGCCTATGCGATCTATCTACTCCTTTTCAGGATTATTTCCAAGAATTTAGGTAATTTTCTTACACACATAGGCAGATAATTTCTCAACCAAAAGACTCAAGTGTTCCCTTTGCAGATACCTGAAGACTTCTCTCTGTGCAGCTGCTCCTGTTTTTTGCCCTGTGAATTCTAGCCATAGTCTGCCTAAACTCCAAACTCTGTCTTTTTAACTCAGTCTGTTAATCTTGGTCTGAGTTCTCCTTCCCTGTTCTACACTCTAGAAACTCTCTCTAGGTAATAAACTGTTACAATTGTAGGGTTCACCTCATTTGTCTTCCTCAGCTCAGGGATCACTGTTCTGTTCCACCTGTTGTCCATTGCCTGAAACTTTTCATCTATTTTGTACAGTTTTATAGTTGTTTAAGGAAGGTGAATGAATATGGTACTTGTTAATGCACCATGGCCAGAAGTTCCCTGAAGGGCTCACACACACATACACACACACACTAGAATATTACTCAACCTTTAATAAAGAAGGAACCACTGAATAGCATGGGTTAATCTGAAGGACATTATGCTAAGTGAAATAAGCCAAGGAAGGGCAAATACTATGTGATACCACTTGTTTTGTTTCCTTGTTTGTTTGTTTGTTTGTTTGTTTGTTTGTTTTTTGAGTTGGAGTCTCACTCTGTCACCCAGACTGGAGTGCAGTGGCCGTTTCCGGCCACCGCAGCCTCAACCTGCTGGGCTCTGGCGATCCTTCCTCCTCAACCTTCTGAGTAGCCGGAATTACAGGCATGAGCTACCATGCCTGGATGATTTTTTGATTTATTGTAGAGATGAGGTCTTGCCAAGTTGCCCAGGCAGGTCTCAGACCCACAGGCTCAGGCAATCCACTCACCTCAGCCTCCCACGGTGTGGGATTACAGGCTAGCCACCGAACCCGGCTATGTGATACCACTTACATGAAGACTCTAAAGTAGTCAAACTCATAGAAACAAAGAGTAGAATGATGGTCACTGGGGGCTGGAGTGAGGGGGAAATGGGAAGGTATTAGTCCAAGGATACAAAGTTTCAGTTATACAAGATTAATAAATCCTAGAGATCTATAATACAGCATAGTGCCTACAGTAAATGATACTGTAATGGACATTTAAAAATTTGCTAAGAGGGTATATTATGTCATGTTTTTGTCACAAAATAATAACAATAAATAAAGAATCCAAGAGGAAATTTTTTGAGGTGATGGATATGTTTATGGCATAGATTGTGGTCATGGGTTTCACAGGTGTATACTTATCTTCAAGCTCATTAAGTTGTATACATTAAATGTATAGCTTTTTGTGTCACCATCATTCGGTAACCATCATTCTACTCTTTGTTTCTATGAGTTTGACTACTTTAGTTCCTCATGTAAGTGGTATCACATAGAATTTGTCCATCCTTGGTGTATTTCAGTTAGCATAATGTCCTGTGTGCCAGTCATACTTATATAATAATCATACATAATAAAGTGATTTTTTAAAACGAAAATAACTTTTTTTGAAGGTGGGTGTTTTTTGCTGGTTTAATAAACTACTAAGACCTAAGCTAATGTTTAATCATGCATAGCAGTTAAGTGCATGGACATTAGAATTAGGCTGTTTCAATCTCCGTCCTACCATTTACAAGCTGTGTGGGACTGGTCTATGTTCTCATTCCCCTTTGCCTCTGCTTCCTCATCTGTAAAATGAGCATCATAAACATACCTGTTATAAAGCTGTTGTGAACATTAAATGAGCTATATGTGTGTAAAGAGCTATATCCTTATCTATTACTGTATAACAAACCTGCACAACAAAAATTGCTCAAAATTGGGTAGGTCACAATTTGGGCTGGGCTTCCCTGGGATTTCTTCAACTGGTCTCAACGCAGCCTTCTTCGGTATATACAGTCAGTTGCTGATCAGCTGGTTCATCCTGCTTCTGGAGTTCAATTCATTGTTGGCTCTGATAATGGAGGTAAGTGGACCATATGTCTCTTGTCCTCCCACAGGATAACTTGGGTTCATTCACATGACTGGTCAGGCATCAAAAAACAGCAACAGTGCAACTCCACTGGTCAAGCACTTTTCGTTTTTTGTGGTTTTTTTGAGTTGG
The DNA here is from genome assembly GCA_027257055.1 of Cephalopachus bancanus. Taxonomy (NCBI): domain Eukaryota; kingdom Metazoa; phylum Chordata; class Mammalia; order Primates; family Tarsiidae; genus Cephalopachus; species Cephalopachus bancanus. Next base: position 2,179,041 of record JAPVLO010000104.1, read on the forward strand.
AGTCTCACTCTGTCGCCCAGACTGCCTGCTGGGCCCTGGCGATCCTTCCGCCTCAGCCTTCCAAGTAGCTGGAACTACAGGCGTGCACTATCACACCCGGCTAATTTTTTGATTTATTGTAGAGATGAGATCTCACCAAGTTGCCCAGGCGGGTCTCGAACCCGCGGGGCCAGGCAATCCACTCACTTCAGCCACCCAAAGCGCAGGATTACAGGCTGAGCCACCAAGCCCGGCTCAGTCAAGCACTTTTCAAGTCTATGTCACATTTGCTATTTTCTCATGTACCAATACAAGTCACATGGCCTAGGGTCAGTGTAGGAGGGCACCGTCAGTGACAGACACAGTGAGGGGACAAATCAGCATTTTTAAAATCTACAATAGGCATTTAGCAAAAGAATAACCATTTAATTGTTATTTTTTCTTTATTTTATTGTACAGTAAGTCTTTGAACAATAAGCATTTCTAAGTACAATAGGCATATAATTGTTATTTACAAATAATAGGTAGTAATAATAATTATGTAGCCAAGATGTGAAATGTTAACTCTACCTCATCAGTGCCCTGATAATAGCTAAAATAAATGTCTTTGTCCTCTTCCAACTGATCTTTCCACTCTGCTTCCCTGCAATTGTTACAACTTCAGGGGACATCTCTTGCCTCCAGTTCTATCATCACGTTCTGCTGCAAAATTCCTTCTCTCTGTACTCTTCAGTGAGAACAGTTGTATAAATCACCCAGATTGTTGGCAAGAAAAGAGCTACTTCTGGGCTGAGTGCTTTTTGAAAAAATCTTCCCTGCTACCCAGAAGTCATTTACATAGGTTAATTCCTGGGGGTTAAAATCCATGGCACCCCTTTTGCTGCAGCAGCAGTGGGAGAAACTGTCTTTTTGCAGCATCACAAAGGGATTACTGCTTAAGCATTTTATGCACACTTACATGCAGGCATTCCTGGCAACAGAAATACTGCTTATTGGTCCTTCACATTTAGGACTGAATGGTCCTCCCTCCCTGGATTTGTTACTCTCCTGACATCCAATGCCACATTTATTGCCCCAGTGAAGTATTGCCTGAACCTTCCTGGATCAAGCACTCATCTGCAAATCATTGCTCAATCATTCACTGGTCCTACATTCCCAAACCTGATTCAATCACAGATAGTGTGTGCATAGCCCACAAGTCTTTACAGAACCTCTATAACCTACAAGTCACCTACTTCTCTGTGGCAGGATGATTCATTGAGATATTAATTTTACCTTGTTCTTGCTGCAGTAGGAGAATACAAAGAATAAAAGGGAAATTTTCGTCCTCTACCTCCCTTCCAAGAAGAATAATCATGTCCCTGTGATTAGTATCCCTTGCTTTGTGGGAATTATTGTAGTAGCTTATTTGTTTTTTAGAAGAGACTCTTGAAGGCAACCCCTTCCATCACCTCATTCTATATCTTTATTTGGGAAGAATCTGGTACTTGACAAACAAGGAATTAATGGCCTGAACTCTGGGGTGGGGGTGGGGATGTAGGGAGGTGGAAGGAGGAAGGGAAGGAGGAAGTGAGAGGCAGTGAGAAACAGGGAAAAGGAGAAGGAGACGGAGAGGGGGAGGGGGAGAGACAGAGAGAGAGAAGAGAGACAGAGAGAGATTCCTACAGATTTGCAGGCTTTTGAAGAGGATGGGGAATATTGTTTTTTCAGATTGGACCCCCACTTCCATGCAGGGGCCCAAAAGTGATAACATGGCAACACATGAATGCCCCATTCCATGGCCTTTGAAGTCATGACCAAGTTTGTATAAGGGACTGTTCAGATTCAAATGGACCAGGTAGGCTTGGACAATGACTATCTTAGCAGTAACTGTGATAGAATAAATACCCAAGGACCTTTTTCCAACATTGTGTAAGCCATGGTGGGGAAAAAGCCTTGTCCCCTTCCCCTGTCCCATATGCCAGCAATTAGGTTTCCTGGTAGCCCTAGCATGGTAAAGCCAAGAAACAGGATATGTGTTACTTTTCTCACATCCAAATCAACAGACAAAATTATACCAATATACTCATAGAAATACAATCTTCATCAAGTTCCTAGGAACTGGTCTTCTAAGCTGTTTTTCCATCCTTGTGCTTTTTTGGTTTCAAGCTAGTCGCTAGAAACCCTGGAGTAACAGAAGATACACAGTAATAGTAGCAGCCAGGAGTTGGTGGGAGTCTAACATATCAGTGCTAAAATCTCCTCTAGATCTGGTACACAATAGCTTACTGACTGGCACCCATAGGCCTGTTAGCAGGTGTGCGATAAAGAGGATTCAAATCCTACCATGGCCCAAAAAGCAATTACACACAGAAATGTTGCTGCAGGACTTAACATTAAAAACTCTCCATCAGTTCTAGTTGGCTCTATCCACTAGTCCAAAGGCAATTTCCTCCCAAACTTTAAGCATTATAGATTCCCTCTTTCCTCTTGAACCTGAAAATCCAGCTGTGTTCTCTCGCCTCTGACATCAGCATTACTGGCTTGGATACAGCCAACCATCTGGTTGATGAGGCATGAGGCAGGATGAAATCCAGCTCACTGTTCCCTGCTGTTTCCACATGAATGTTACAAAACTCACTGGCATCAACATGGATGGTGAGCTGTGAATCAGACTTGCGAGGAATTCAAGTTAAATGACCCTGGGTCCTAATTTCTGATGACCATCATGTACATTTTCAGTTTGAGATTGATGTGGCTCTTCTTGTGATATGAAACTTTGGGAAATGCTTTTTAGTCAGGTGGTCTTTCAAGAAGTTCACCAAATAATGTGAAATCTTCAGTACAGGGCACGCTGTAGAGATCTAGACTATTGTGACAAGGAGTTAAGGTTTTTAGCTATTTTATTGCTTTAAGTATGAAATAGATCTAGTCATTTACTGTTTGAATTCACACTTCTGCTAAAGCTGTTTTTTATTTTTTCCTCCTTCTTTTCAACACTATCTCTATAAGTAGAAAAATCTCTACCCATCATTATGAACCATTTTTCACCTCCCACCCCCAGTCACACTCCTCCAGCTTTTCTGTCATTTCTGACTTTGGAAGTTATAAAGGGAAAGGAGAGACAATAACAACAATAACAACAACAACAACAACAAAACACACACACACACACACACACACACACACACACACAAGGGGTAAGAGTAAGAAGGGCAGTATGAGTTTGTAGTCAGAGAACCTGGATTCAGTGTTTATACTGCTACTTGCTAAATGAGTAGTCTGTGTAACATCATTTGAATTCTGTTTCAGATTCCAAATCTAGAAAATAGAGAAAATAATAAATGATGCAAGGAGTGGTTTATGTAAAAGAGAAAGCTCTTATATGCATTATTTATTAAAGGAAAATTGGGAAAAGAATTTTGAACCTCATATCACATCAAAAGTAGAGGCAATAAAATTAAATTTACTAAAGAAAACTATAGTTTCTCCTTCTCATTTTCCTCATGAGCACTGAAGTAGAGACTACACCTGTTTGGTTTGGTGCTTTCATTATGAAGATAAATTCTCTGAATTGGTTTTCCCAGGGAAAGCTTCCCCCCCTACTGCCCCCTCTTCTTTTTCTCTTCCCCTCTTTTCCTCTCTCCCCCTTTCTCCCCCGTTCTCTCTTTCTCCCTCTCCCTCTCTGCAGGGAATAGAATTTTAGGGTTTAGGAAGCAACACCAGTTCCTCTGCTCATTGACCTGACTGTGTCCAACCTGTGTTTCCTGAACAGTCTAGTTACCCATCACTAGTTCTCCTTTGAAAGTAAAAAACATATATTTAAAAAGGGCAACCCACAACCTTGTTCAGTGTGACTGTGCAAACCTATTTTATTCTTACTTTGCATTCAGGACACACACACTCCTCTTCCTGTAGTATTTGCTGATATACTTTGCACTCCAGCTGCTGCAATATTTAAATCAGTGATTCAGTACACAGACCACACGATGTGCCACTACACTCCAACAAGCAAGGTCTGTCTCTCCGTGGGGACAGAGGATCTAAGCATCTGTCATTCTTCTCCCGTCGCTTATAATTAACCACACACCCCTTTACACATATAAATATTTATGTGCAAAAATAAAACTCCCTGGTGCTTTAAGCCAATCTCTCATCTCCTCAGTGAGCTTTAAAAGTTGCCAAAATGAATTTTTTTACTTAATTCAAGACTCTATAAGAAACTATTTGGTGTGAAGAACTTATAACACATAATTATATTTCCAGAAAATAATTTAAATCTTCAGATTTCCAGAATGTAAGCCCCATGTGGGAGAGATCTTTGCCTATTTCACTGATACATCCCAAGTGTTTAGACCAATCTTAAGGATGTTGTGTGAACTTAGTGAATATTTTTAAATGTTGAATGATTAAATGCCCAGGAACATCAATTACAAAACATGATTCTCTTGTTTAGGGTAAAGAATTCAAGACTCATATTTCTAGGCAAACAATGCAGGACCTGGAAATACTTTGATATTAAGTGAAAATAACTTGATATAAGTGAGAAATAATCATAAGACGTAAAGTTTACCCATTTGTTTACTTATTCACTCAACAAATTTTTATTAAACATTGCCAAGCATCATCACATTAGATCCTGAAGCAATTATAAAAATAAAAAATTGTTCTTACTCTGAAGGAATTCTTTGCTTGTGTGTGATTTTCAAAGGCTCATCCATGGAGCTTTTATCAGTATTTGTTAGATACACAGATTTCCAGTTCCCACTCCAAAATTACTGAATCAGAATCACTGAGGATGATCCTAAGAATCGCATTTTCAGCTGGGCTCGGTGGCTCAGCCTGTAATCCTGCGCCTTTGGGAGGCTGAGGTGAGTGGATTGCCTGAGCCCCGCAGGTTCGAGACCCGCCTGGGCAGCAAGACCTCATCTCTACAATAAATCAAAAAATCAGCCGGGCGTGGTAGCACATGCCTGTAATTCCGGCTACTCGGAAGGCTGAGGAGGAAGGATCGCCGGAGCCCAGCAGGTCGAGGCTGCGGTGGCCGGGAGCGGCCACTGCACTCCAGTCTGGGTGACCGAGTGAGACTCCAACTCAAAAAAAAAAAAAAAAAAAAATCTGCGTTTTCAACTTGTTAGCAAGACAAAACTTCTAAACACTAACTTTTGAGAAATTGGGGAACTCGAGGTATTTGACTGTTTCTCAGGAATTATGAGGTCTCTACCACCATTCAAGTAAAGCTTACATTGCCATTTCCTAACATCCCTCAGTGAATGGGTATCATATAATAATGTTACAATCACATGGTCACTTTAGATTAATAGTGCAGTATCCTATTGATTGGCACCTACAAAACAGTCCTCTTTTAAACTAATCTTTACTGAAATGGGATATTTGAAATGACAAATTAAAAAGGCAAACAAATAACACATACTTTTACTTTCAGAAACAGGCCTAAGTCAAATTTCCTCCATATTCTCCGATTTCCTGAACTTCTGCAAATAGCGCTTGAAACATGCCTCAGGCCTCATCAATTTCAAATATTCCAGTATATCCATTAACAACCTGTCCTGTCCAACACTAACTTCAGAACTGACTGGCACCTGCACACTTTCTTGCAAAGACTAATTAGGTCCTCAGTGCCCAAGGTGTAGTCAGAATCAACTACCATCTGGTTCAGAATGGTGCTAACATTCTGAAGGTTTAGCTTTAATTATGTGTTTGTGTAATTTAATACAGTTTCCTATGGACTACTGACATAGCACATCTTTAAACAGCATTACTGATCCCCCTGTGGATTGTAAGATCCATTCCCCAGTTGTTCTTCCCCATTTGAATAGCTCCTTGGATTTGTCTTCAGCAGGGAGAGCCTTCTGCATCTTTCATTTCTCTAATGTCTTGCTCGTTTCCACTCTTTTATATTTATACATTGTTCAACTTTGTAATTTCTTCTGGCTCATGAATCTTGTCCTGTATTGCTCTAGTTGCCTTTAATAATCATTCTCTCCATTTTAACATTCCTGGCAATCTTCCTCTAATTCACCAATTCATTTGAAATGATTTGTAAAAGTTTAATATTTAATTATTTTTCTTGTCCTGTAACTCAGACCCACATTGTTTACTGTTTCACTAAGCAAAGAGTTAGTACAAATCGATTGCTTGATCACATAGTAATGTTGGTTATTATCTATATATTATGCTCTCATTCTCTCTGGAAATGGTATATTAAATTTAATGCCTACCAGAGAAATAAAAATTGCACTTTTGGGGGGAATTGCAAACATTGGTGATTGAGCTAGTTGCAAATGCCTCCTTAACATTTTGAAAAATGACAGACTAATAATGATTTGAGATAACACCATTTAATGTCTTAACGTTAAATTGTGCATATTTGCTGTTAATCAAAACAATTTTTTTCAATTCAAAGTGATGGTACTTAATGTTCTGTTAATTATGCAAGGAGCTAATCAATTTGTCCTTAAATGGATTTCAACTGATTAAGAGAAGCTAATCATCAGTTCTGAAATCCATAAGGCACAGATGAGTCAGGTTTAAAATGTCTTTTTGCTAACTTGGGGCCAATAATTCTGTCTCCTTAAATTACCTCTTATTTCAACTGGGAGAAGTTATTTTCTTTCCCTAAATATGTAAGTGCTATATTCTTACCTGTGGAAATTAAGGCCTAGTTTAACCTATCGTTTAGGAATCAAATAAAAAATGATGCTAAAGTGGATTTAATTTCTTATTTCATTCCTAAAGGACCGTAACTAGGCAAAGGAATTATGATTCAGCATTAAGAATAGGTTGCTATGAATTAAATAAGTTTAGATGTTTAACTCTCCTCAATGCTATAATGAAGATTTAGGCACATTAATTGTTCAGTGTTCTGAAAAGATGATTTTATCTGAAATAAATAAGTATTTATTTGTTCAACAAGTATTTATTAACCATCTATTATATGTCAGGAACTGTGCTGGATACCAGAAACATAAGGGCACATAGGCACAGTTCATCAACTAAGAAACAAAAAGCACACCATGATGGATAATTAGATATATTTTTACCTAGAAGAGTCACTAAAAAATAAACAAAACAAAAAGAAAGAGAAGCAGACTCAGATAGTAACATACTATGTTTATATATCAAAGATTAACAGATGGACAAAAGCTATTTCTGTCAGAAAAAAATGCACAGTTCAATGACTCTAAATTCAATGGACTGTCAGTCAGGATGCTTGGCTTCTAATTCTAGGTTGTAGCTATCACTAATCTCCTGTTTGACTTTGAAAGTATTTTAATCCTCTCTTTGTAATTCAACTTTCCCATCTGCAAAAGACCAATGAACTTTCTACTGTGCAGTAGAGGTCAAATTCAAATCATTTGGAGGAAAACCAGGACATCCTCAAGGGCTTCTGTACTTGGAATCCAAATACAAAGTGCATTAGTCAATCAATCAATCGATTAGTCAATAGGTACTTATTGATTATCTATTGAGTGCTCTCCGGGGTACCAGGCCCTGATGTGGACAGAAGAGGAAACCAAATGGTCACTTTCTTCTATTAGCTGCCACCCTTGTTGGGGAGAAAACAATCATTATGAAGTAACAACAAAGAACAAATGAAAAAATGAATGAATTAATATTTATTGGGTAACTATGCCAGACACAGTTATACTTTTTAGATTGTAGGGCTCTTTTACAGGCTATATTACTTAAGAGTGAGCAACTATATAGAATTAAAATCTAGGACATGTAATCTTTTCAGAGCTATAGAAGGTTGGAGAGAATTATCAGTTAGGCTACATTCAGGGATGGCTGCATTGTAGTTAAAGGATTTCAGCCAAGATATTGAGCTATTATGGAGCAGGTAAAGCAGTAGATTCTAGAGAAAAGAGATCAGGCCCAGAAAAGGCAATAAGACTAAAAAGCAGACCATCGTGTATCTATAGGCATATGCTTACATAGGAACAGAGCTTATAGATGGATGGTGGGAAGCCACAGTCGACTTTGAAAGCCCAATAAAAAATTTGCAGAACTGTCAGATTACAAGAAATTGTGTAGGAAGATAGAAAATATTTGAAAAAAAGGTAAGCTGAAATATCTAGAATAGGGAACTTATGTGACAAAAGAAATTTAAGGGATATTGGTCTGAGAATGGCATATTGACTAGATTTTAGGGCAAAGTAACTAGACCATCAGGATACTGGCTCTTCTGACCTCATATTTCTGATTTCTGAAACCCCCAAATCACAGATATTGCTCTTATCATTTGTAGAATAATGTATCACTTAGAGATTTTTTAGATCTGCTATTTGATTTACTGAACCTACAGTGACAGATGGCTTGATGCAATATAAAGTGCTAATCCTACTTATCCAACTTGAAAACTGTCATGTGAAGATTTTCTCAAAAACAGAACAGTTGTTTATATGTACAACCTTTATTTCTTCACTGTCTTCCTACCCACCTTTTGGTTAAGTGTTGAGGTAAAACAGGGTCAGCAAAATAATGCCATGAATCCTTTTCCTTTCTTCAATTTCAAGGCACATTGCATGCCTGGCAGAGATAAAATAGGGCCAGAAGTCCTGTAGGATCCTCAAAGTTTTTCCTAGGTTGAGAAGCTGGAGGTCAAAGACAGAAAGAATCTAGATGAGAGCTGCCACAGCAACTTCGCTCTCTGCACACATGCTTAAGGGAGTTAGGAAGGAAAAAGGGAGAAGCAGTAAATGGGAGGAAGAAAAATGGAGATAAAGGAGGCACTATAAGACTGCAATCTCTGCTCAGAACTCAGATAATTTTCAGGTTCCTTCTCCTTCCTCTTCTGTTTCTCTCCTTTCTAATTACCCTCATCCCAACTCCCCTCCCTTGCCAAAAACCAGTTCTTTTTTATCCACACCCACTTCCTTTCTCCTTTCTCTCAAAGGAGAAAGGAAGAAAGTTCTTTTGATTGGACACAGAAGGGGCTGGCATCTGATTTTTTTATGGGGAGCACATTTTTCAAGTTTACTTCATTATGTAAACCAGATTCCCTTTTATAACCAGGACCATGGGGGGGAAATCTTGATTTCCAGGCCTGTCTGGAATTCTCATAATTGTCCCTTAATGCCATTTTTGTCCCTTTTCTTTTCCCAACCCTTTCTTCCTGGCTTTGCTCTTCTCACAGTCTTCTCCCATTCATGGCAGAAAAACACACAGAACAAGGGAGAATATGGTGACTTTTCCAAAGAAATGTTGACTCTAATGGAGAAGACTCACTTTCTGGAAAAGGTGAACTGTGCAGGGAAACCCCCAAACAGAATACTCCCAGCTCCTCACTGTTTTTGGCATGGCCAAAGGACTTCCCTTTCTCCTACACTGGTGAGACTAGAATTATGTCACTTTAACCAAGGCACTGTTCATCCAAGAATCATCGTGCTACTACCCTCATGCTCCTTTCTTGCCTCTCATCAGAACCCAGTGGGAATGAAGCAACTCACCCCTACCAGAACATCATTATCACCCAGGCCACTGAACACAGCACAGAAATGCTGAGATGTCCCTCTGTGTTGACAAATTAGAGAAACTCATCTAGAGTCTAACCAAACTTCTGAACCCTCTCTAGGTTCTTTTTTATTATTATTATTCCCAAAATCAGGCATACTTCTAGCATTTCTAATCTTTATTTCTCTGTCTCTGTCTCTGTCTCTCTCTCTCTCTCTCTCTCGCCCCTTTTCATTCTATTTTGTAGCATTTACAGCAACAAAGTCTTATTCTTTTTAGTTTATCATATTTTCATCCATTTTAATTACATGTAAAAATAACAACAATGATGCTAAAGCCATAAAGTTTATGATTTGGAAATATTATATTTCAATTATGTAATAGTACATAGGACATCTATACAGTGTATCAGGCCTAATTATGATTAGTGTAGTTCTGCAGTGTCATAACCCCACTCTCTGGTCAATTTTATAATAGAAAATGTTATTATAAGTATATAAACATAAATATTATTCAAGTTCACCCATTCAGAACTGGTCTTTAGATTACTCGTCAGATTGAAAAGATAGGTTTTCAATCACAGAAGGAATCGTTCTCCATTAACTAATCAATAATAATTTTCCGTTAGCTAATCAATGAACTTTTCTTATTTCTTTTTATCTTTTTATTTTTTATTTTTGTTTTAAAGATGTGGGGTATAATTCAGGATTAGGTATACAATTGGTCATTGTACAGGTAAAGTTTGGACTTCCCTTTGGTCCCCACTTTGCCTGGTTTGAGATCAGGTACCCTTATTGATGAATTGTGCCCCCCCCACACACAATTTCCTACTACCGCCAATCTTTTCTTATAGTATTATGACAATTGTTCAGGGCCCACTTATGAGTGAGAACATGTGGTATTCAGAACCTTGTTTCTGTGATAGATCACCTAGTACTATAGATTCTAAGTTCATCCAAGTTGCTGTGAAGTTCATAATTCTGTCCTTCTTTATGGCTGTGTAACATTCCATCAGGTACATGTCCCACATTTTTTTATCCAGTCCACTTTCGATGGGCAGAATGCTTGGTTCCATGTTTTTGCTATTGTGAGTAATACTGCAATAAACATGCATGTGCAGGTATCTTTTTCATAGAGTGATTTGAGTTCCTCTGGGCATATTCCCAAAAGGGGGATTGCTGGGTCGTATGGAAGGTCAATTTTTAGATCTTTTAGGAATCACCACACTGTTTTCCACAGAGATTATGCTAGTTTATACTATCACCAACTGTGTAGAAGTGTTCCCTTTTCCCCACATCCTCTCCAGTATCTGTTATTTTTGAGTTATTTATGATGGCCATTCTGACTGAAGTTAGGTGGTATCTCAGTGTGGTTTTAATTTGCATTTCTTTGATGATTAGTGAGGCTGAGCATTTTTTATTTATCAGTTGGTTGCTTGTATGACTTCTTTTGAGAAGTGTTTATTCATGTCTTATGCCCACTTTTTAAAAATAGGGCTATTTTTTTTTCTTTTTAGAACATTTGAGTTCCTTGTAGATCCTAGATGTGAGGCCTTTGACAGATACACATTTGGCAAATATTTTTTTCTCATTCTGTGGGCTGTCTCCCCACTCTCTTAATGGTTTATTTTGCTTTGCAGAAGCTTCTTAGTTTGATGAGGTCCCACTTATCTATCTTATCTCTTATGGCATGGACATTTAGGGCTTGATCAGGAATTGGTTGCCAGTTCCAATTTCCATAAGGGTGTCCCCTGTATTTTCTAAGGTTCTTATAGTTTGAGGTTTTACATTTAGGTCTTTGATCCATTTAGCATTGAGTTTTGTGTATGATGATAAGATAATGGTCTTATTTTAATCTTCTACTTGTGGCCAGTTTTCCCAGTACCATTTATTGAATAAGTTCTTCTGTCCCCAGTGGTTGTTAGTGGAGGTTTTGTCAAAGATGAGTTGGTTGAGAAATTGAGGTTTTGCTTCTGGAATCTCTATCCTGTTCCATTGGTCTACGTGCCTGTTCTAGTACCAGTAACAAGCGTTCTTGTAAGAGCTGTGACATATATCTGAGTATTAAAACAGGAATGAGATGGAGAAAAGACATGAACATTTACTTTTTTCATATACTAAGCAAAGTACTAGACACTCATGAGTTTTCATCTTAACCTCACTGTGATGACCGGAAAACAGAACAGGACACGTATGGCCAAGATGTAATGGTTTTAAAACATACTGACTCTGTTCTACAAGTCTAACAAAGAGATATTTCCATAGTTTCTTTTCTAATGCAGTAGCATATTTTACCTATTATATTATATAATTGCATTCCTTTTTAGCCGATTGAAAGTTCATTTTTAAAATTAAAATACTTTTTGACTCTGCTTGTCTCAGAATGTTTCAGACACATGCTTCTACATCAGGCACATTTTACACCTACATTAATCAAAGCATAGAGAAATGATTACTAAAGATGTGAGATTGATAACACTGTCTCTTTAGACATCTAGAGCACATGCTATATGCACAGAAGATAATATCCTACCCACATCCACTACCTGCCCTCCTCCCACTTCTCAATGAATCCCTACTAAAAGTTTTTGTTTATAAGCCAAAGAAGCCATCTCTCAAGATGAGAGAATTTGTTGAAATCCTCTTTACAACTAGACCTACTTTTGAGTGTTTCTTGAGTAAACAAACAAAATGAATAATAAATCACAAATGGGGTTGTAAAAACTCTACCCAGATGAACAGAAGTCATCCTCCCTCTGAAAGCCATATTGCTTTCCAGTAGCCGTAATGACCATTTACTTTTACAAAGTTCATTCACATTAATCTCAGTGTAACTCTTGGAAGCTCGTTCATTCTTCATTCAAGACATATTTAGTTGACATCTATTATGTACCAGACAAATTCAAAGTACTGAGGATACAAGATTCCTCTTTTTTTGCAGCTTATATTCTAGAACAACACACAATGGAAGCTTCTGGGATGACGGAAATGTCCTACATACAGTCCACTACAGTAACCACTAACCACATGTGACTATTGAGCACTAAAAAGTGTGGTGATTGCAACTTGTAAACTGTATTTTTAAATTTTGTTTAATTTCAATTAATTTCAATTAATATTTAAATAGCTGTATGTGGCTAGTGGCTACCTTTTTGGATAGTGACAGTGTGGTAAGAGCACAAGTATGTGGAGGTGTGTGTGTGTGTGTATTGAGCGGATAACAACAGACTCCATAAATACATGGAAGGGACCAAAAAAAGCTCCAGAATTTATTTACTTAAAAATGTTGACCTGAACACTCCCAGATACTTATTTATAATAAAAATTTGTATATAATGTGAAATCAAAACCTGTTGCAGCATTAACTTCCTAGAATGAACAGTTCCATAGTCTTCCCTGTTGGGCCTTTGCATCTCTGATTGACTTCCAGACTAATTGGAAGGTAAGTAATTTATTCAATGATCAGCAGTGTCCCAATCAAGTACAATCATATACAAAGAATTGTTTACTTACACCAACTCTCAGAATTTAGTAATTAAATCATAGCAACAGTTGATGTAGTACCTTAAAATTAATACGGATACATTTTTAAATGACATCCATAATTAGTGGCAAATAGTTAAAATACTTAAGGTTATAGTCACTGTACTTACTAGCAAGAAAATTAAAAATTGATAGAAGCTTCAAATTTTTAAAAAAGAGAAAAGTAGGAGGGTTCAGAAAGATATTATGTGTTCTGTATACTGATAAGTCCCAGCTTGTCTGCCTAAGACAGCCCATGAGTGGGACGGGAGGCAGTCATTTATGGGTATTAAAAGGCTCCAGACCCTGCCACATACAGTACTAGATGTGGGACCTTGAAAAAGTTTTCTAACTTTTCTTGTTTCCATTCCTTACCTACTTCTAAGAATTATGGAAGGTCTAAAGTGAAATAAGACACAGAAAGTGTTTAGAATATTGTCTGACATTTAATAAATACTCAAAACATGTTAACCATTTCCAGATTTCCTCACCTACCTATCTTTCTAGCCTTAGTTTGAAATAATTATTGAAGTACAAGGTGACAAATACATGCTTTAATATCCAGTTAATATTTCTTTTTTTTTTTTCTCCTGTGAGTCAGAGGGCCCTGTGTACTTGATTTTGTCACCAAGGTGGCACTCTGGTTCATATTCCTAAGCAGCCTAGGTTAGACTTTCTTTAGAAGCTCCCCTAGTATGAAATGGTGCCTCCTACTGCCTCTGATCTCATTCATATCTCTGCTCTTGGGAGCTAAATATTTTCTCCGGGAAATCATTCAATATCCCCATTGTCAACCAGCAAATTCCACTCCTAGGATTTTACCCTAAATAAAGAATTAATTATTTATGCTCAGATTTAACTGCAATGTTGTTAATAGCAAAAAAGTGAATTAGGAAAAACTTTTAGTGACTAATAATAGAGGACTGGTTGGATAAATTGTGGAGTACAACATGCGCAATCGAATTTTAAGAAACTCTAAAAAGAATGCTGTATAAAAATAATGATGAAGAAGAAAGTTCATAATATATATATTTTTAATTTTTAAAAAGCAGGGTATGATGCAGGATATATCATATGGCCCTATTTTTTTTAATGTAGATGTAAATAGAAGCATGGTCTGCAAGGTTTTACAGTGACCAAAATATAGAGCATCACCCATTCACTCTTCCCACTAACACTGGAATGGTTTACTAGCAAGTATAGGCAACTGATCCTTCTTGCGTCATCTCAGCCTAAACCTTCCCTTGCTAACCAGAGACTGGGAGAAGAAAGGAGGAATGTTGGTTACAAGCTAAAAGGTAGGAGTAGCAGTCTGCACCTCTTTAATTATCTCCCTTGTATTTTTCAGCTTTGACAGTTTTTTTCCCTGAGGTCTTTCTTGTGACAATGTCCACAAGTAGCTATCTATGACATATATGACAACAGAAGCAAGGATTTATTACATTTCCTATGTTGGACTTTGCCCATAGTCACTACTGTGGCTCTGGGGGTCTTACAAATAATTGTAATCATTTAGGGATGTAAAATTATTCAAATAATCAATGATCAAAATTAATTTCACTGCCTTTTATCATTACTGGCAATGTGTTTAAAAACATATTATAGATCCACTTTGTTTTTATAAGTTATGAAATAAATGACTACCACTCTTTTGACCATAATAATTGATAGTGTTTGTTTTAATGTCAGAAATGGAAGGGAACGCTATGTATTAATGTAATCAATATTTAAGTTCATTAAGGCTTCTTTCTGACCATTTAGATGGTCATTCCACTGTCCCTGGCAGAAGATTTGTGATTAACCATAAAAGTTAGTAGTAAAGGTGTCAGCTTCACTTATTTTAATGAAAGTGCTACAATATTTGTTCTGATTTCTGAAATCACTTTTCAGTCCCTGGCATTTGGAAGCAAAGAACCCTTTTATTGAACATTAAAGTATATTTTCTCCAAGTTTCAATGTTCCATCATTTGAAACTGGAGATACACACTAGTCAGTAATTCATAAACTAAGATCAAATCATAGGAAATTTTCAATTTTTAACCTCCAAAAATGGCAATTTCATATGATTTATTGAAATATGGCAATAAACATATATAAAATATTTTAAATAAAACTTTTTAAAAATATTTTTTACCCAGATATATTTAGTACACATGACATTTTGTTTTTAAATGTGGTATTACCAAGAGTTTTATAATACACAGGTTTAGCCTCACTATGTTCCAAGGGTATAAGTTATATAATTTACCTAAGAAGTTAGCAGGTGAAATGGACAACTAGAGAAAGAACATCAGAGTTGAAATAATCTTGTTATCCACCCAAAAAATATATCTTGAACACCTACTATGTGTCAGACACTATACCAAGTGCTGAGAACACACCAATGAACAATTGCCTCATGAAAATTATAGTCCAGTTTTGTACTTAATTCTATGTAAATATTCTCACGAGTTTATTTTTTGCTTATATCCTATGGAATATTTAGCTTCTGGTTGTGTTTTTTCTCATACCAATAAAATATTATTATTTATTGTTTTATATACTATTATAACACCAAAAATATTTTTGTAATTTATAGGTTTATGTTCTTACCATTATCATCCCATTGAGTAGTTTTTATTGTAGTTAAATACATATTACATACAATTTATTTCTTTAAAAACTCTTGCTATATATTTCTTGTTATTAAATATGTAAGTGTATCTATGTGCATTGAATTTATGTGCATTTAACATTGTAGACATATATGCATTGGATACCGTAAATCCATCTGATCATGTACCCAAAATTCACAAAGCAGGAAACCAAATAACAAAGATCAGAATATCCTTTGAGAAACTGGCAATCAGAATGTGGTACTAATTAGTTTGGCAGCAAGTTCTAGACCAACATTTCCAAAACAAGTTTGACCTCAAAACACACTATAATTGTGGTGATGAAAGATCAACATGAGCTCATGAAATATAATAGACATCTATATTAGAGTAGACAATAAAAATAGTCTCAAGGAAAATGTAACTGCTATAAAACATAATCAAAATTTGATCTATACCACAAATATGCATAATAAAGACTGAAGATCATAAAATAGTCGACATACATCAAAGTTTAGAATAAGCTGGTAAGATGATAAAACTATGCTCTGCACTGACCAAAAATTGAGCACCAGGCATTTATCCTTCAGGTAACATATGCAAATTCTTTTGTTCTTAGAATAGCCTACCATTCCTAAAAGACAGACAGACTTTTTTATAATAAGAACAAGAGAAATGTGCTTAGTATTTTTTTTACATATATATTTTTTAATGCATTTTTGAAGAAAATATTGCTAACACCTGGTTTTTGTTTTGTTTTGCTGAACGTATTAATATCTTAGGACAGTAGAGAACATTGCTCTGTATGCCATACAAAGCTATATTAATAAAAAAGCCTTTGGCCATGTGTAGTACACCACCTAATTTTTTTTTTTTTTTTGAGTTGGAGTCTCACTCGGTCGCCCAGACTGGAGTGCAGTGGCCGCTCCCGGCCACCACAGCCTAGACCTGCTGGACTCCGGCGATCCTTCCGCCTCAGCCTTCCAAGAAGCCAGAATTACAGGCGCGCGCTACCACACCCGGCTGATTTTTTTGACTTATTGTAGAGATGAGGTATAGCTGCCCAGGCGGGTCGCGAACCTGCGGGTTCAGGCAATCCACTCACCTCAGCCTCCCAAAGGCGCGGGATTACAGGCTGAGCCACCGAGCCCGGCTACACCACCTAATTTTTAAAAAAATTTTATGAACATGCAGAATGTCTTCCAATTTTTGTGGCTGTGAGTGATCTCATCTACTTTTTAAAAATCAAATTGACACATTAAATAGAAAGCTAAGATGACCAGCTAATTTATTGGGTTCCTTCTTTAGACTACAAATTCTGAAAAAAAGGACAATCAAGAGCTCCTTGTTTATATCCTTAAAGTAACTAGCATAGTACCTTGCATGTAGTAGACATTTGATAAACATCAGTGGGAGAGAGGCACTGTGGCCTAGTCAGACACACCTGGATTCAAATTCTAACTCTACCTCTTACCACTAGCCATAGGCAAATTTGTTATCCTCAGGATTTATTCTTCCTATATTGTATGATGAGAATAACTTATTCCGCAGTTGCTATAAAATTAAGAGAGAAAATAAAGACAATGTGTCCAGTACAAAGTGTGGGCACATAATAGGGACTCAGTGAATGTTAGATCCCTTCTCTTACTCTATATTCTTCATATCAGAATCAATCCTAGAAAAAATTATAAAGCAAAGACTCCTTCCACTTTCTGCCCTTCTCCCCAGACACTCATCTTGCACTGTAATTAATCATCACCCTTGGTTACACTGTTATTAATCATCACCCTTGGTAACATAGCTGAGATAGGTCAGGAGACCTGAATTCATATTCTGTCTTTGGCCCTCACTAGTTGTACGTCTTGGCAAGCCATTTGACATACCAGGGGTATGACTTTAGACAATTTTATTTAGAGATTGGTGAGTTAGGTATGGCAATTTAAAATCTTTTTGTGTTAAGACAGACATGTTTATGCTTAATCAAAACAAAATCTATGCAAAGTTTTAAGATAAACCAAGAGATTTCAAAGATATTTCCACTTGTGGTGGGTTACTTTGGACTAAGGCCCGAGATTTCTGAGAATCCAACTTCCCTCTCTTATCATCAGAGATAGTTTGCTGGAAAAGTTGGTGACCTCTGAGATTTCTTTCAGCTCAGGAATTTTTAGCTCATTATTACCCCTCTCCTCCCCACCAAATTTCAACTTAACCTGATAAACTAGGCATCAGGGAAAAGTTACTGCATATTGCCCAAGGCTTCCAGAGGCAATTTTCTGGGCACAAGCAATTAGCTGCCCTAGGCAAAACTGCACAGTAGGCAAAGTCTGCCTCCTCCCTCTCTGCGGTATCCACCCCCACTACCTGCAGGCTTCCTCAACTGCCTTCAGCCTGCCAGAGTTCTCGCACACACCTACAGTTTTGACTTCCACCCAAGCCTCAAGCTCTAAACTTCCCTCTTCTCCCTCCCCCATATAATTTTATGTTCCCTCTTTGGGGTTAACATCAGCTCAGTTATACAAGGTGATCTGATTTAATTTTTTTCTGATTGACATCTGCGTTTTAAAGAAGAATGTATTAGCATTAATAGTGAAATATTTATGGGACATATTTCTGAAACCTTGAGCCATTAAGATGCCCTTTGCTCACTCTAGGTTATAAGATCTTGCTCTATCTCTTCAAAAGGAGAGAGGTCATTTCTTCTATTGCTGCTTCTGAAATATTGCCAATTCCTGCGATAAATTAATCAATGCCAATAGAGTTCTCTTACGCAGCATGCAACTCACATTAACATTTCCCCCCCCATATTACTCCTTCAATCTGTAATACCTTACTATTTCATCTATTTAAACCAAGGGTCTCAAACTGGTGGCCGAGGATTTCTACAGGACCTTAGATAAGTTTTGTTTGGCCATTTCATCAGGCCTGTAACAACTAATGAGGCAGATATTACTCTTACCCAGTTGCAAAAGCATCTTAGCACCTACTGTGATGTATCTAGTCTACTTTACTTGTATATATTTATTGCAAAGAGCACTAGAGATTGTGACCCCTACTTGTCCTTCAAGACCCCATCTAAAAGTCATCTTTTCTACAAAGATTTGAGAATCAATTCATACTTACAGTAAGTTAGTTGCAAATTCAATTCAACATAAGCATCTAGTCTTATGCAGGGATGCCCAGTCTTATGCAGGGGAATTGAATAGAATAATCCACTGTACATGCAATTTAATGGAATGGGTCTCAAAATGAAGATTTCAGACTGTGGCACTAAAGAAGCAAGAGGTATTCTGAGACTGACTGGGTTTTCATGTGCACTTAAGTTGCTTGATGTAGGTTGCTGACTCCTTTATGCCTAGGAATGTTTAGCACCACCTTGTACCTTCTAGTGATTCTGGAGGCAGTATACATCCTTATATCTTACACAGTGTTGATATTTATATAAGTTCCATTTGCATTATGCAACATCTTTGCATCTCCGCCCCCCTCCCCATTAATAAACTGAGCTATTTGGACCATTTGTACCTCAGTCAGGATCCATTCCTCCACTGCCTTTTCATTAATCAAAGTAAAATAAGCAAAGACAGAAGATCCTGTCCTCAATTCTCTTTATTGCCATGCCTCTCCAAAGAGGGTAAACATAATAATAATGACAATAATCACCATTTAAAAATAACGGCATAAGCCGGGCTCGGTGGCTCAGCCTGTAATCCCGCGCCTTTGGGAGGCTGAGGTGAGTGAATTGCCTGAGCCCGCCGGTTCGAGACCCGCCTGGGCAGCGAGACCTCATCTCTACAATAAGTCAAAAAATCAGTGGTAGCGCATGCCTGTAATTCCGGCTACTTGGAAGGCTGAGGCGGAAGGATCGCCGGAGTCCAGCAGGTCGAGGCTGCGGTGGCCGGGAGGGGCCACTGCACTCCAGTCTGGGCAACAGAGTGAGACTCCAACTCAAAAAAAAAGAAACGGCATAAATCTAATAGTGTCTTGGAGTTTTGCTGTGGTCCTACCATACAAGAACCAAAAAAAGCAAGATACCATACTCCTAGTATTTTGGTAACTGAAGATCCTTGCACTGGCAGTTGAAGGAAGCTAATATTATTCTAAGTCTTATCTTTTTGCATACAGGGTAATGGCAAAATTCCAGCATAATAAGACCGGACATTTACATAATGCCCTTTTTCACAGGCATTCATAGTGCTTTGCAAAATGTCTTATGTATTTTCTCAGTATTAGATAAGAAAAGAGAGGAGATGATTGATTCTAGATGGGGAATGAGGGATAGGCAAAGCCTTAATCCAAAAAAATAAAGTATGAGGCAAAAAGCTTAAGAGTGGACTCCTGACTCTGAACCTAATGTTCTTTCTACTATCCTGATAGCAAAAGGTTTTTTCCTTTCTTGAGTTTACTATTCAGTAGCACGAAATGAATGTTGAAAAGCAAAAAGAGAACAGTAAAATGGCCCTCGGAATTGAGCACAAGCAAGACATGTTTAGAAGGCAGGATTTATTAAAATGGGTTCCAAATAAGCCTATTTTTAAAAACTAAGACACCAATAGGAAGTCAAAATTAGTGGAAAATATAAACTATCCACAAAACAAGCTGCATCTTTGTGTGTCCCAGTGATACAGGATACGTACTTGTAAGATTAAAAAAAGACCAGACTATGCTTAAATACCCTGAAGGTAAACAGTAATAAATTATAATTCATCTGATAAATTTCTTAAAATAAAAATATATCCAGCCTGGACTCACTAGAGATTTTGAGCAGTTCTAGATTTAGAAGAGAGAAAAAAAAAAAATACGTGAAATTGAAAAGCGGGGGCGTGAGGATAATAATAGATTGATTAAAGTCTGAGTCTGATATATTTTTTTTTAAAGCAGTAAAAAGAACTAATGATGTAATAGCCCCAGGGATTTAAAAGAGTTTCCTCAAATATATCAAGGGGTTAAGAAACACTGAAGAGAAAATAGGCCCATTAATAAATGACAAATGAGATGAAATGAGATTTTGAAATAGTTGGGCTACTGAACTGATTTTTTAAAATAGATCTTTTAACAAGAAAAACAAAAAAGAGGCTAAGGAATGAGAAGGAACAAGACTTGTCAGCACAATGCTGACAAATAGCAAGCAGGGGAATTCAGTACTTGCAAAAATAAGGATTTTCCAAATCAGCAAACTTGGGGGATAGACCTTCCCACAGGAGATAAGAAGGAACTGAGTAATTTATATTCTGAACCACATTTTCTCTTGTGTCTTCATTCAGCCAGGATGATCAAACCATATTATAAACCCCAGAAACTGCTTTAACTTCATGCAGATCACCTGCCTTGCATTCTCATTTCTAATATCCTCAGATAATCGCACATGCTTTAGCAAACTTTAATTATCTACCAGTGCCAAGTACTCTACTAGGTATTGCAAATATGAAGACTGAAACATTAGCACCTTTCCCAAATCATTCCACTCACCTTGGAACCCTCAGTTTTGACTTAGGATCCTACCTGCTCTTCAAAACAAGCGTAAGCGTGCATGCATACACATACACACACACACACACACACACACACACACACACACACACACACACACACACACACACACACACCCCACCACCACCACCACCACCACCACCACTTACCTACAAGCATACAAATTAATATTTTTATTTAACATGATCTTTACCCATCTTCATTCTCAAATTGAGGACCTTGGAACTAAACTCCCATGTCCCTGAGCAAGCCAATCATATCCCTAAAACTCCCAGAAGACCAAGCATTCTTTTCTAAAAAGATTCTCAGCAAGAACTTTAACTGAAAAAGTAATTAATATATGTAGTTACATTTCAGACTTTCAAAAAGATGGATATATAATTTAAAGTAAAATATTCCTCCCATCCTAAATCACTAGTCCCCTCCCAAGAACAAACGAACTGCTTTTAAACCCTGCTCTGTATTTTGCATGTTTTTAAGATAAAACTCTCTCGGGCAGGTTTCCATATCTGCACATGGAGTTCTCTATAATAGTTGCATAATATTTTATTGTGTAGTCAATTTACTTAACAAATCTCCTATATTGGACATATTGATTGCTTCCTATCCTTTACTATTACAATGAACTGTTAGTTATGAATCTAAAATGAGGAAAGGTTGTTAAAAAATTAAATGAGACAATTTATGTGAAATCATCTAGAATGCTTGGCACATGTTAGGTATTTTTAGTACATGTCCACTAAATGAATGAATCGAATAAGGGAGTAAATGACCAATAATGCTTTCAATTTTGTTTCCTGGTTGATATCTGTCTCCACTTACTAGAAATGAGAGTCTCATGAAAGTAGAGATCAATTTTGTCTGTCTTCATTCACTGCCGAATCCCTAGTGCCTAGAATCGTGCCTGTTCATAGTAAATGTTTAAATAAATAATTGGTTAATGAATGAATAAATATAATCAGCTATCATTCTTACTTTCCCCCGACCCATAATTTTAATTTCAAGGTATAAGAGCCTATCTAGGCTGAAAGACAGTGCAGCTTTCTTTCAAGTGAGGCTATTTGTAATCGTTGGATAATATTTTATTGTGTAGTCAATTTACTTAACAAATCTCCTATATTGGACATATTGATTGCCTCCTATCCTTTACTATTACAATGAACTGAGAAAAGTTAAAGGCCTTCTCCAGATGGGTGTTGGAACCTAGCTCAACCTCTCTTGACTGCCTGAGATAATCTCACTTGAAAGGAGGAGCACTGTCAGCAACTTTCACAAGCCTCTTTGGATATCATTATAGACAGATATTTTGAAAGTGATTTTAATTACATTCAGAAAAGAGAAATAAGGTACACAGCTCTGCCTCCAAGTACAAGTCCCAGGGTAGCAACCCTAGTTGCCTTACCCAAGGGATAAGCCTGCTAAAGACAGCCAAAGTTTGTGGATTAATTACCATTTTCAAATATAGATCAAAGTGCAGTCAAGGGTTTCTTTATAATAACATTACACTCACTAGACTTGCTTTCTTAATTTGGAAAGAAAGACTCAGAGTTAGAAAACTGACTCAACCCTGGGTGCACCATGGGTATGTGTTCCATTTAACAATCTTATCTGACCTGTGTGTTGCTAAATAAAAAAAAAGTTGACAACCACTGGTCTAGTCTAGGACCAGAAAAAGGTCATGTTAGAAAGTTGGCGCCTTAGGAGGCTGAGGTGAGTGGACTGCCTGAGCCCGCGGGTTCGAGACCCGCCTGGGCAACTTGGCGAGACCTCATCTCTACAATAAAATCAAAAAATTAACTGGGTGTGGTAGCGCGCGCCCATAGTTCCAGCTACTCGGACGGCTGAGGTGGAAGGATCACCAGAGCCCAGCAGATCGAGGCTGCGGTGGCTGGGAACAGCCACTGCACTCCAGACTGGGTGACAGAGTGAGACTCCACCTCAAAAAAAAAAAGAGAAAGTTGGTCAGATTTCTAGAGTCATGTAATTACAAATATGGGACAACCAAGATCTTAAGTTTGGGGATTGTGTCATAACTCAAATAAATTGGGTTGAGTCTCGCTTGGCTGTCAGTGCATTCTCATATTCAAAGACACACAGCTGGAGAGTCACAAAGTAATTTTTAGCACAATATTGTCTTTACTTTTTATTTTTTGCCTTAGTCTCTTGAGAACTCCAAAGAGGAAAGTATATTCTGAACACAGAGCAAGATCTTTTAAGTCCTTTTCCCATTAATGTCTCGCCCAGTAGTTTCACACAGATGGCAACTGCTCCTGAAAACATTCACTCTTGCGGTGGCTCAAGACTGTAATCCCAGCACTTTGGGAGGCCGAGATGAGAGGATTTCCTGAGCCCACAGTTTCAAGACCAGCCTGGGTAACATGGTGACATCTTGTCTCTACAATAAATCAAAAAGTCATCCAGTATTAATGTGGTAGTGCGCACCTGTAGTTCCGTCTACTTGGAAGACTGAGGGGGAAGGATTGCCTGAGCCCAGCAGGTGGACGTTGGGGTGGCCATGAGCGTGCCACTGCACTCCAGACTGGGAGACAGAGTGAGACTCCAACTCAAAAAAAGAAAAAAAAATTCACTCTCAATTCTCAACTCCTTTAAAACAATCCAACACCCAACCCACTGATCTGTCTCTCTTCTTCCCCACCTCCTTGATGTCATTGTCATCCAGCTTACTTTGTTGTTTGCTCAGAGCGTATGTTTTGAGAACATGATTTTTCCTTTTAGATTTCCATGCTGATTGAAACAGATACCCTTTATTGACAGAATTACCTCCAAGTGACTTGGAAGATTTTTGTTCCTGTCTTCTAATTTATATTATTTTTTTCTATTTGAATCCACCCAGGGACTCATAGTGGGAATTAAATGTATCAATATCTTCTTCCTTTTTTTCTGTGCTTTCTACTTTAAAAAATAGCATTATTGATTTCATAACAAGAAAAAAGTTTTTAATTTTGAAAGCTTACATATACTTATTAGAGGAAACTTGGAAAATTCAGAAAAATAGAGTAATAGTATAAAATATTATATAATCATATTGTATCATTATGATAGTATAATCATTAAGAGCATCTTGATTTTAATGCATTTTCTTCAAGTCTTCTAAACATATACATATGCACACATTTAGACTATACTGTTCCATATTCTTTTTATTTGTCACTGTATTTTGAATATTTTTTATTAAATATCTGTCTGAATATTATTTTAATGGCTCTATTGCATTCCATTGTATGGATATATCATAATTTATTCATCTATTCCTCTGTTAGAAATTTAGATTGTTTCCAATTTTCACAACTTTATAATGAGTTTTATTAATCTTCACTTATACACTATTTCCTTAAAATGGATCACAAAAAAATTAGAATTCTTGGGTCAAATATTCTGAACATTCCTTTAAATTTTATGAAAAATTTCAACTGTACCCCAAAATAGAGGCTAATATAACAAACTTCCTTATACACCTCAGTCCATAGTCAACATATCAAAATTTTGCAACATCTTTATTTTTAAGGTTATGGATACGCAGTATATTGCTTACTCGCTTTCTAGAAATGCATCAATTTTTGTTTTCGCCAGGTCTGTACAGCTCCCACGAGAACTCTAACTAGTATCGTGTATTTTCAATATCTGATGTTTGCTGGCAAGTTTGTTGAGTTATTTCAAACCTAAGTTGTCAGAATCTGGCCTTACTTTGTCTCACAAGTTCAGCTTAGATCCTTTAAGACTTCATTTCATCTCACCTTTAGTTTCTACCATTCAAGATTGTCTATCTTCACTTAAGCAGGGGAACTCAGACTTCAACGGATAGTCCTTCAGCCTTTGGAGAATGGATGTTTATTCTCCAAAGAACGCTCATCCATTCTCCAAAATTCCTCCTCTGTGAGAGTGTCTTGGGAGTACTTGGGCGGCTTGAGCCCATTTTTAGTCACTCCTTTACTTACTGGGACTTACTGTGAGGGAAGAGGATTGAAGGTCATTGGCAGCTTGCGATTGCATGTTAACAGTTTCCGTATGTCAGCCTTCCTCAGGGGTCAGTGTTGCTGCTGACTAGACCAAAATGTATACCATAAAATTAAATGTTTTATTATATACATTATCAAAACTAGATTGGTCTATTTATACAGAAATTGAGCATCTCACTAGTTTACTATTTTGATTTGAAGATAGATGTTGGCAAGCAGAGAAGTATTATTGTTATTATTATATAATAATATAATAGCTCTTTATGTACTGGAAAGATCACTAAAATGGGACCAAAGAGTCAAATTCTAGATTTGATGGTACTATGAACTAGTTATATAATGTCAGGTTAGTTTTAAAATCATTCCAGATTTAATTTTGCTCATTTGAAATTTACTGAAGTCTTAAAGTCTCTCCTAGTTCTAAAATTCCACCATTTAAAAATGTATTTATAGGCCAGGTTCGGTGGCTCAGCCTGTAATCCCAGTGCTTTGGGAGGCCGAGGTGAGTGGATTGCCTGAGCCCGCGGGCTCAAGACCCGCCCGGGCAACTTGGCGAGACCTCATCTCTACAATAAATCAAAAATTAGCCGGGCGTGGTAGCGCGCGCCTGTAGTTCCAGCTACTTGGAAGGCTGAGGCGGAAGGATCGCCAGAGTCCAGTAGGTTGAGGTTGTGGTGGCCGGGAGCGGTCACTGCATTCCAGTCTGGGAGACAGAGTGAGACTCCAACTCAAAAAAATAAAAAAATAAAAAACAATAAAATAAAAATGTACTTAAAAAATTTATTACCCATTTACTACTAAAAACAGACTTTAAAAGATGATAGCTGGCATAGTAGTTGTTATTACATTATCTGTAGGAGTAAGGTAATTCACCCAGTGGTGTGCCACTGATAAATGTTTAACAACCAGCTTTCTGGAGAAAAAGCCCTGTTATGTGTCTTTGACCAAGTTCCATAGTGTAAGAACTCACCACAGATGATTTAAGGCCACCAACCTAAAGCCATTGAATGCAGTATTGGGAAGAGATAGGCATAATCATTTCACAAACTAGCATGAGCTGGCTCTGGCACAAAACTGGTCCTGCATTTATATAGTATTCCAGGTAGATTACATTTAGCGGCAAGTGACAGAAAATCTAGCTAGCAGGGGTTTAAACAATAAAGGAATTCAGTTTTTTCATGTAATAAGAAGTCTGGAGGTAGTGATTCAAAAGTTGTTTTTGGAGTTCCACCATCTCAGGTTGTTGAATCAATTTATACTTCTCTTGGCTTCCTACCTCACCGTTGCAAAATGGATACAGTAGGTCCAAGCTTTCTGTCCTTTCAGGACAGTGTCCAAAATAGAAAAGAAATGGTAGAGAGCAAATACAAGGGGGAAACCCCCCCAAAACAGAATTTATTTATTTAAAAATTGTGTATTTATTCTTACATGTTTAAACTTCAGTCACCTTCTAAGTACTCTCTGCTTGATGAAGTACACCTATCAAGATACTTTTTCCACTGTTCACAACAGTTTTTTAACTCATCAATTTTGATGTCTTTTAGTGCTTCTGTTTGTTTCACCTTTTCCACACTGGCAAAACAATTCCCTTTGAGGACTTTTTCATCACAGAAACAAAAAGTCACTCGGGGCAAGATCCAGCGAATAGGTAGGGTAGGGTGCAGGGGTCATGTCATTTTTCATCAAAAACTGCTGAACACTCAGTGCAGTGTGGGCAGGTGTGCCCACCATATAATGAGCAAATACATCAATAAATAAAAACATTAGCAGGGCGTGGCGGTGCATGCTTGTAGTTCCAGCTACTTGCAAGGCTGAGACGGAAGAATTGCCTGAACCCAGCAGGTCGAGGCTGAGGTGGCCGTGAGCATGCCACTGCCCTCCAGCCTGGGTGACAGAGTGACACTCCTACTCAAAAACAAAAAACAAAAACAAAAGAAAGAACGAATCACCAAAAAAAAAACCTACTTAAGAGGTGAATGGATTGCCTGAGCCTGCGGATTCGAGACCCGCCTGGGCAGTCGAAACCTCATCTCTACAATAAATCAAAAAACTTAACCGGGCGTGGTAGTGCGTGCCTGTAGTTCCAGCTACTTGGAAGGCTGAGGCGGAAGGATTGCCAGAGCCCAGCAGGTCGAGGCTGCGGTGGCCAGGAGCAGCCACTGCACTCCAGTCTGGGCAACAGTGAGACTCCAACTCAAAAACAAAAACAAAAAAAAAACCACCTCACTGAAGCCAAACGCAGCCTCTTGCAAAAATGCTAGCTGGTATACTGATGCCGATGGGTTCCTAGAACACTTACCTAGAAGGGAAAGCCTGTACTACAAGAGGACCACCATTAATAATAATAATTATTATTATTATTACGGTTTTTTGGGGCGTCCCCTTTTGCATACTTTTTCACTTTTCTTTTTTTTTAAATCAATATTTTGTATTATGATGTTGTGGGGTGCAGTTAAGGGTTAGGTATACAAATACATTTCATTCAGGCACCCTGTTGAGAAGAGGTGTTTCCCGGTCCCCAGAGAGATATTTGCTACCGTTAATCCCATCTCCCTCCCCCCCATAGTTTCCCACTACTGTCAGTCACTTTCTTATACTATTACATTGGATGTTCAAGGTCCATTATATGAGTGAGAACATGTGATACTCGGATTTTTGTTTCTGTGAGAGGTCACTCAGTATTATAGACTCTAGTTTCATCCAGGTTGCTGTGAAATTCATGATTTTGTTCTTTTTTTATGACTGCATAGTATTCCATCGTGAATATGTACCACATTTTTTTAATCCAGTCCTCTTTTGATGGACAGCATGGTTGGTTCCAGGTTCTTGCTATTGTGAACAATGCTGCGATAAACATTCGTGTGCAGGTATCTTTTTGATAGAGTGATTTGAGTTCTTCAGGGTATATTCCTAGTAGGGGGATTGCAGTTTCATATGGGAGGTTGATGTTTAGAGCTTTTAGGAATCGCCACACTGCTTTCCACAGAGGTTGCACTAGTTTACACTCCCACCAACAGTGTAGAAGTGTTCCCTTTTCGCCACACCCTCTCCAGTACCTGTTATTTTTTGAGTTGTTGATAATTGCCATTCTGACTGGAGTTAGGTGGTATCCCAATGTGGTTTTGATTTGCATCTCCCTGATGATTAGTGAGGTTGAAAATTTCTTCATGTGTCTTTTGGATGCTCGGATGTCTTCCTTTGTGAAGGGTCTGTTCATATCTTTTGCCCATTTTATAATGGGGTTGTTTGTTTTTTTCTTTTCAGTAGATCCAAGATGTTAAGCCTTTGTCAGACCTGGTGTTGGCAAATACTTTTTCCCAGTCTGTAGGCTGTCTCCCTGCTCTCTTGATGGCTTCTTTGGCTTTGCAGAAGTTTGTCAGTTTAATAAGGTCCCACTTGTCTCTCTTCTCTCTTATGACCTGTGGGTTTCGGGTTTTGTTCAGAAATTGGATGCCAGTTCCGATTTCCATGAGGGTATGTCCTTCATTTTCTAAGGTTCTTATGGTTTGAGGTTTTACATTTAGGTCTCTGATCCATTTGGAGTTAATCTTTGTGCATGGGGATAGATAGGGGTCCTGTTTCAATCTTCTGCATGTGGTCAGCCAGTTTTCCCAGCACCATTTACTGAATAGGTTGTCCTCTCCCCAGTGGTAGGTGGTGGAGGCTTTGTCAAAGATGAGTTGGTTGAGAAATTGAGGTTTTGCTTCTGGAATCTCAATTCTATTTCATTGATCTATATGCCTGTTCCTATACCAATACCAAGCTGTTTTGATGATTGTAGCTTTATAGTAAAGTTTGAAGTCTGGTAATGTGACACCACCTGCTTTGGTTTTTTTGCTGAGGATTGTTCTGGCTATTCTTGGACATTTGTGTTTCCATATGAATTCCTGTGTTGCTTTTTCTAGGTCTGAGAAGAATATTGCTGGTAATTTGATGGGTATTGCATTGAATTTGTAGATTGCCTTAGGTAAGATGGACATCTTCACAATGTTGATTCTTCCAATCCATGAGCATGGGATATTTTTCCACTTGTTTGTGTCATCTTTTATTTCTTTGAGCAATGTTTTGCAGTTTTCATTGTAAAGGTCTTTCACGTTTCTGGTTAGGAAGATGCCAAGGTATTTCATTTTTTTGTGGCTATTGTGAATGGAATTGTGCTTTTTATTTGGGTTTCTGTTTGTTTATTATTGGTGTAGAGAAATGCGATTGTCTTTTGTACATTTATTTTGTATCCTGAGACTTTGCCAAAGGCCTTTATCAGTGTAAGGAGGTTTTTGACAGATTCTCTTGGGTTTTCAAGGTACACAATCATATCATCTGCAAAGAGAGATAATTTGACTTCCTCTTTTCCTATTTGGATACCTCCGATTGCCTTCTCTTCTTGATTGCTCGAGCCTGGACTTCCAATACTATATTGAACAGGAGGGGTGAGAGTGGGCATCCTTGTCTTGTTCCAGTTTTCAGGGGAACTGGTTCCAATTTTTGTCCGTTTAGGAGTATGCTGGCTGTGGGTTTCTCATAGATGGCTTTTACTATTTTGAGGTATGTTCCCCATATGCCTAGATGTTCGAGGGTTTTTATCAAGAAGGGGTACTGGATTTTATCAAAAGCTTTTTCTGCATCTAATGATATAATCATATGGTATTTGTTTTGACATCTGTTGATGTATTTAATTACATTTATGGTTTTACGAATGTTGAACCAGTCTTGCATCCCAGGAATAAAGCCTACTTGGTCATGATGGATGATTTTTGAGATGTGTTGTTGAATCCGGTTTGCTAGGATCTTGTTGAGAATTTTAGCATCTATGTTCATCAAAGATATTGGCCTGCAGTTCTCTTTCTTTGTTGGATCTTTACCTGGCTTGGGTATCAATGTGATGTTGGCTTCATAAAATGATTTGGGGAGAGTTCCATCTTTTTCAATCACCTGGAATACCTTCAGTAGGATTGGTATCAGTTCCTCCTTAAATGT
Source organism: Cephalopachus bancanus (assembly GCA_027257055.1). Taxonomy (NCBI): domain Eukaryota; kingdom Metazoa; phylum Chordata; class Mammalia; order Primates; family Tarsiidae; genus Cephalopachus; species Cephalopachus bancanus. Next base: position 2,209,029 of record JAPVLO010000104.1, read on the forward strand.
CTTGTAGAATTCTGCTGGAAAGCCATCTGGACTAGGGCGCTTTTTTTGTAGGCAGTATTTTTATTACATAGTTGATTTCCTTGATTGTTATTGGTCTATTTAGGGTCTCAATTTCTTCTTATTCCAACCTAGGTAGGTTGTGTGATGTCAGAAAGTCCTCCATTTCCTTAAGGTTTTCAAGTTTGTTTCCATACAAGTGTACGTAGTAGTCTCTAATGACCTTTTGTATTTCTTCAGGGTCAGATGTGACTTCATCTTTTGTGTTTCTGATTGCGCTTATTTGGGTTTTTTCTCATTTTTCCTTGGTCAGTCTAGCTAGGGGACCATCGATCTTGTTTATCCTTTCGAAGAACCAGCTTTTTGTTTCATTGATTTTTTTGTATTATCTTTTTGTCTTCCATGTCCTGGATTTGGGCTTTTATTTTGGTGATCTGGATTGTGCTGCTGAAATTAGGGTTTTTGTGGTCTTGCTTTTCCAGCTTCCTTAGGTGGCTTGTTAGGCTGTTAATTTGTGTTCCATTTTCTTCATGTGTGTTTGTAGGGATATAAATTCCCCTCTTACTACAGCTTTTTAGGCGTCCCAGAGATTTTGGTTAGATGTTTCTTCATTTTCATTTGTTTCCAGGTATCTTTTGATCTCTGTTTTGATTTCATCATTGAACCAGGAGTTGTTTAGCATCATGCTGCTTAGTCCATGTCTTTGTGGGTTTTGGGGGGACCTTGTTGGTGTCAATGTTTATTTTTATTCCACTGTGGTCCGAGAAGGTGCATGGTAGAATTTTGGTCCTTTTAAATTTGCTTATGCTTGATTTATGGCCAATTATGTGGTCGATCTTAGAATACATTCCATGCGGTGATGAGTAGAAAGTGTATTCTGTGGTCTTTGGATGGAGTGTTCTGTAGGTATCATTTAAGTCCATTTGGTCCAGAGTCACATTGAGGTTCCGGATCTCCTTGCTGATTTTTTGTCCTGATGATCTGTCTAGGGTTGTGAGTGGGGTATTAAAGTCCCCAGTTATGATCGTGTTAGAGTCAATATCTTTCTTTAGTTTTCCGAGAAGTTGCTTTATGAAAGTTGGCACACCTATGTTGGGTGCATATATGTTTAGGATAGATATTTCTTGTTGAGGGAGTGAAACTTTTATCATTATGTAGTGGCCCTCTGTATCTTTTTAAATTTTTGATAGCTTAAATGGTATTTTGTCTGAAATTAGGATCACGACTCCTCCTTTCTTTTGTGTTCCATTTGCCTGAAAATTTGTTTCCCATCCTCTTACTTTGAGTCTGTGTATGTCCTTTCCAGTGAGATGGGTCTCTTGAAGGCAGTATATTGTTGCCTGGTGATATTTTATCCATTTTGCCATTTTATGTCCTTTCAGTGGTGCATTTAGTCCATTCACTTTCAGGTTAATTATTGAAATGTGAGAGTTCGTCCCTATCACAGAGTTCTTATAGAGTTGTTGTTCTTCCACTTGGTTTTTTTTCTTTCTTTCTTTTGTTTTTGGGGTTGGTTCCTGTATGTTTTATTCTTTTTCCTGTACTCTTGTGAAGAACATTGTTCTTTTTTCCTTTTCTTCTGTGTTTAGTACTTTCTTAAGTGTTTCATGTAGAGGTGGTTTGGTGGCAGCATAAGTTCTTAGGGATTGGATATCTGGGAAAGATTTTAATTCTCCCTCGCTGATGAAGCTCAGTTGGCAGGATAAGCTATTCTTGGTTGAAATTGTTTATCTTTAGGACTTTGCAGATAGGGATCCAAGCTCTCTTAGCCTGCAGGGTTTCTGTAGATAAATCTGCTGCTATTCTGATTGGTCTTCCATGGTAGGTGATCTGGCCTTTTTCTCTTGCTGCCTTTAGGATTTTTTCTTTTATGCCTACTTTGTTTAGGAGAATTATTATGTGTCTAGGAGTTGGTCTTCTCATTTGTTGTCTTGCAGCAGTTCTCTGAATCTCTTGTGTTTGAATTTTTTGCATCACTGATTAGATAAGGGACGTTTTCTTGAATGATCTCATGGAAAGTTTGCTCCAGTGTGGTCTCTGTCTCTGTGTCTACCTCAGGAAGGCCAATTACTCTTAGGTTCGGTCTCTTGAAGTAATCGCTCATCTCTTGAAGGTTTTATTCTGTCTTTTTTAGCTTAATTTCTGTGTTTTTAAGAGTTTGGGTTAGTTCTATATTTTGGTCTTCAAGCTCTGAGATTCTTTCTTCTCCTTGGGTAATTCTGCTTTCCATGCTTATCAGTTTGTTATTTATTTCATTCACAGTATTCATTATTACTGTTATCTCAGATATCAGCTCCTTCCTAGTTTCTTCTTGTCTCTCCTCAATTTTTTAAAATCTCTCCATTAATGTCTTGATATCTAGGTTTGTAGTTTGAGACCAGTCATTCTGGGGGCTCTTCATTGTTTGCATTCCGAAGTCAGTTTTCTCAGTGTCTGCCCTCCCAGGGGTCTGGGAGAGACCCATATTCTTCTTTTGGTTTTTCTTCATTTGTGTAGATTTTTTTCTCTCTCTTCCCCCTTCCCCCCCCTTCTTTATTTTTTAGGGAAGGTGGGATTGCTTTTGTTTCACTTGTATAATCTCCTGTTCTTCCTTATGAGGGTCCTCTGGCTTTGTTCACTTTTGAGGTTGGAGTATGTGCTGCGGGCTGTACTTTTTGCAGTTTTGAGGTTTAATTGAGGGAGAAACTCTGATTCAGAATCTATATGCTGATTCCAGCATCCACCAACAGGTGTATGAGCACAATAGAACGTATTTCCCACTGCCTTACAATCTGTCTGTGCAGCGGTATGTAGGTTTGGTCCCTGGATCAAAAGGAGGTACAAAAGTGGAAAATAATGGAGGAGGGGGGGTCAATAGGAAGTTCGAAAGAGAGAAGAGTGAGAGGGAAAACAGACATACATACCAACTATCAGGTGAGAAAGAGACACAACGCCGAAAAGAAGTGAAAAACGACGTGTAAGAAAGATTCCCTAAAGAATACTGATAGGTTCAGAGAATCTCACAAGTCCACCTATGCTGTCGCCATCTTGTTCCCGTCTCTCCCCACTTTTCTTTTATTAAGGCTTTGCCCAGAAACTCCAGCGGGCTTCTCCTTATGTTTCACTAGCAGGGACATGTCCATCCTTAGATCTACCACTGGCAAAAAATCTGAATTACCACAGCTGGCTCAGATCAATTGTGACTCTAACCCTGGGACTAGACATAAGGAAGAGAAAAGAAGTAGCACTAGTATTGGAAAATGACAATGTCTGCTACATGTAAAAAAAGTTTCAAACTGAAAAATGCGAATGCTTTCAAATATCAACTCCAATTCATTTTTTATAATTATTAATTCTATTCAATGGGGAAGACAAAAGAATGTATCTGTCTCTCTTTCAACATGACCGCATGCCCAAAAGTGGCTTTCTAGAGGAATCCCCACCATAGCCATTAATACACTTGATCTTTTTTTAACATTTGTATTACTCTGTTTTGTGTTATTATAAATAAAAATACCTGAGGTTGGGTAATTTATAAAGAAAAAAAAGGTTTATTTAGACTCACAGTTCTGCATGGTGCCAGTATTTGCTGGGCTTCTGCAGAGGTCTCAGGAAGTTTACAATGATGGTGGAAGGTGAAGAGAAAGTAGGCCTGTGAGGTGGTAAGAGTGAGAGAGTGAGAGTGAAAGAAGGAAGCGTCAGGCTCTTAAACAACCAGTTCTCTTGTGAACTAACAGAGAGAGAACTCACTCATTACCTTGAGAATGACACCAAGTCATTAATGAAGGATCTTCCCTTATGATTCAATCACCTCCCACTAGGCCCCTCCTCCAATATTCCAACATTGGGGACCACATTTCAAAATGAGATTTGGAGAGAACAGCAATCCAAAAAACATTAATAGGCAAGACAAAAGAATGTATCTCTCGCCGGGCTCGGTGGCTTAGCCTGTAATCCCACACCTTTGGGAGGCTGAGGTGAGTGGATTGCCTGAGCCTGTGGGTTCGAGACCCGCCTGGGCAACTTGGCGAGACCTCATCTCTACAATAAATCAAAAAATTAGCTGGGCGTGGTAGTGCGTGCCTGTAGTTCCAGCTACTTGGAAGGCTGAGGTGGAAGGATCGCCAGAGCCCAGCAGGTCGAAGCTGCAGTGGCCAGGAGCAGCCACTGCACTCCAGTCTGGGTGACAGTGAGACTCCAACTCAAAAAAAAAAAAAAGAATGTATCTCTCTTTCATCATGGTCACTTTTCCAAAGAATGGCATTATAGCAGAATTCCCAACATAGCCATGAATATACTTAACATTTTTTAACTTCTTTATGTTCCTAGAAAAGTTATATTTTAAAATGTGGATCCATATTATAATTTAACTTCCAAATACATTTTACTTTATTAATGTGAACCCCTTAAACCAAGCTTTGTGACCACTTGGACACAAGTAAATAGCCCTTTATGACTTAAAAAATTTAGAGCTAATTCAAGACTCATGATATGTTACTATGTAATGTTCTTCATTTTATTTTTTAGTAAATGCTGCTTGGTTTATAGATTCATTTGTAATACAAGCACTCAAGCATTTCATTTATTTAAGACAATTTTGTAGTTCATAAATAATGTTTCATTTGATGCCTCATTTTATAACATTCAGAAAGTTTGTTACAGTGCACTGAAACTGAAATTGGAAAGGGGATCTAATTTGATATATTAAACAAGTCTCTCAAATTATTTTTTAATTTTGAGTTTTACTCTCATTCTTGTCACTCAGACTGGAGTGCAGTGTCACGCTCACGGTGACCACAGCCTCAACCTGCTGGGCTTAGGCAATCCTTCCGCCTCAGCCATCCAAGTAGTTGGAACTACAGACACATGCCACCATGCCCAGCTATAAAAAAAAATTTTTTTTTTAATGGAAAAGAGCTGCTTATAAGGCCAGAAGATTCTCAAAGTTGTCACCCAGGACTAAATAGTATTAAAAAAAAAATACAATCCCCGGTCAGGCACAGTGGCTCACACCTATAATCCCAGTACTTTGGGAGATTGAGGCAGGAAGATTGCTTGAGCCTAAGAGTCCAAGACCAGCATAGGCATCATAAAAAGACCTCATCTATACAGAAAAAAAAAATGAAATTAGCCAGGAGTGGTAGCTCACGCCTATAGTCCCATGCCTGTGGTCCCAGCTACTCAAGATTCTAAGGCAGAAGGATCACCTGAGCCAGAACTCACTCATTACCTTGCGAACAGCACAAAGCCATTAATGAGCGATCCATCCTTATGATTCAATCACCTCCCAGTAGGCCCCAGTGAGCTGTGATCCTGCCATTGTACTCCAACCTGGGAGACAGAGTGAGACTACCACTCAAAAAAAAAGAAAAGAAATCCCTGCAGTGAGGTATTGTCTGGCCACAGACTGTTTCCCTCTATATCTGACTTCTTTCTGCCTTCTCCCTCAGGGAGCAGCCTCTGGCTGAGGTTACTCAGAAAGGGTATGCATATTCCCAGTAATGATTCATAGGATGCAGGCGACCAAGCAAAGCTGAAGATAATGTAGTGTCACTCTTAACCAATGTAATTTTAAACACCATGTAGGAATGATTAACTTGATTGCTTTGATTATAAAACTGCTTACTTACTGCCCTAGTTGTGGAGTCTTCACTGACTGGCCATCTTCGATGCCTCTTGTAAGTTCTAATGTTTTTCTCTGTTGGACCTCCGAGTGACTTCTTTGGAATAGGTAAACATTAGTTGCAAACACTCTCAGATTTGGGGTTACCACGTCACACCTGTTCAGAATCTGCTTGTTTGTATTTTCCTAATTATCATTTGCTTATACTGTTCTAATTATTTATTTACAAATGCAAATAAAAAACCACAAATGCTGCTATACAAAAGAAAAGTCTAATAATACGACAAATGTTATCTCTTAGTATTTGATTATTGAAGCAGTATGGGGGTAGGGGTAACTATCTTGGTATTTATCTTTATTTTATAATGACTAAAATGGTTATTATTAAATTAAGAAAATTACATTAGTGGGATAAATAAAATATGTTGTTCAGTCATTTCAGTTGAGGTGGCATATAAGCTTTTATGCATAGCTAAAGTAGAACTAGAGAATTCTCGGCTCAGTTTAGACCATGAAGCCTACTTTTGATTTTGGCTATGGACTATGACTAGATTGCCAAATTTGAGATGAATTATGTACCTCTAACCCACTACAAATTTTATGTTTTGTCTTTTTAGTACTTTTCTATGTCCCCTGTAATGCCTAACAATATGTGTCAAGAATGTCTGCTGTTTTGGGCTTTGGTTCTCTTTTATTCCAGAAGTGTTATCTCTGCCATTCACTGTCTCACAACACTGAACCTAAATCTACCTAATTAAGAAATGAGCTCAGCCGGGCTCGGTGGCTCAACCTGTAATCCCGCACCTTGGGAGGCTGAGGTGAGTGAATTTCCTGAGCCCACGGGTTCGAGACCCGCCTGGGCAGCGAGACCTCATCTCTACAATAAATCAAAAAAATCAGCCGGGCGTGATAGCGTGCGCCTGTAGTTCCAGCTACTTGGAAGGCTGAGGCGGAAGGATCACCAGAGCCCAGCAGGTAGAGGCCGGGAGCGGCCACTGCACTCCAGTCTGGGCGACAGAGTGAGACTCCAACTCAAAAAAAAAAAAAAAGAAATGAGATCAAATTGCCATTTCACATAATTTAAGAAAAACACTGCTTGTTATCCGGATTTAAACACCTTCTTTAAAAATGATTATTGCAGTACCAAAAATGAAACCAAAAAAAGATAAACTCAGCACAGAAAAAAAATTGATTTATCTTGAGTATCCACAATGGCAGTCTGCAGGCCAGATGCGGCCCATGAACATGCATTGGTCTACACACATTTAAAAGTCAGGAAGCCACAAAAAATTCACATTTCTAGCTTCTCTTGAAAATCGTTAAGAACCATCAGGATTGGGTCTGCATTTCCTCTGGAACTGAATCCCAATTTTCACACCCCACTGTAGACAAGGTCTCTGCTGCTCTCTAACCCTGCACAGTCCTACAGCTAGGAGCACATCACTTGAACTTAGCACTCCCACTTTGCCAGCTTCTCTTAGGACACTCACTGAGGAGGCAAGTGGGAGCTCCCCCTACTCCCTCCCCTTGCCAGACCTTGCACCTGAGGGGCCTTATTGGCTAGAGGGGATATCTTTTTCTATTTACAAAAAAAGGCTAGCAGCACTTGCAGGGTTCTGATCTAAGCTGGAAAATCATAAGAGCAAGAATTTTGTCTTCTTTGTATAATCTGACTTTGTAATTGGGACGAGGTATGTCTGGCCATATAATAGGACCCAAAAAATGTAGGATAAATAAATAATTCAGCTTCTACTCTCTACCAAAATTTATTTTCAGAGACTCTCAAAATACATTATATTTGGAGGGACACTGGCACCTTTCACGCTTACTAGCCTGAGAACTCTGAACCTCCTTTAAGATTAATTCTGTGGACTAGGATACCCTATTGACTAATTGGATTGCTCCACGTTAAGATAGATATTCTTACTTTGGCCTAGCTTGGTGGCTCAGCCTTACACCTCCTACAGGCACTTTGGGAGGCCAAGGCAAGGGGATTGTCTGAGCCCACGGGTTTGAGACAAGCCCGGGCAAGTTGGAGAGACCTCATCTCTACAATAAACAAAAAATGAGCTGGGTGTGGTAGCATGTGCCTGGAGGAGGTATAAGTATCACAGGAGTCCAGCAGGTCGCCACTGGGGTGGTGGTGAGTGTGCCACCACTGCAGTCCAGCCTGGGTGACAGAGTGAGTCTCCAACTCAAGAAAAATATCTATCTACATAGATAGTTTTTTTTATACTTCCTTTTTTATTTTCTATATGCTACAGTTCTCTGATGGAACTGAAGCCTAGGCATCTCGCTAAACCCCTCTCCTCCCCAAGTCTAGCCAAGTCTGTCCTAGATCCTTTTACTCAGAGGTATGTGCCTGAAATCCCAATATAAGCCTTACAGCTGTGTGCATCCAAAATATAACAGTAAATTCCATCAGTCCATTCTCTAGTTCGACAAGCAAATAAAACTTCCTTTACAGATGTGCATTCTCACACCCATGCTCACACAAAACATGTAAAGTAGAAAATACTTTTGGTTCCAATTTATGATATCCACATATTTTAAAAGTATACACTGAGAATAATTTTTGCCCAATTATTTACTTCTCTACAAAGGATTAAGGTGGTTTATGACAATAAGAAAAAAAAGTGATTCAAGAAATCAGGACCAAGGAAAATACTAGTGAGGTTATAAAGTCATAAACAGGGGTCAGGACCCAAATGTCCACTTGCAAAATTGCTTTTGAGATCCCCTATAAACCAGAAGAAAACCAAAACCAGTTTACTGATTTGGGCCTAAGGAAAACTACATGCCAATATTTCCCCAAAGAAGCAACACTTTCTTTAGTATCAAATTCTGAAAGAAACTTATGATGTATGGACCGCAGTGGTGGCTGGGGAGAGCTGGTCATGGAATGATGTCTCAGATCATTTTTCTTCAGAAATACAGGAATGGCTTCATAAAACTTACTCAAGGTCTCTCAAGTGAAAGGTGAAATTGTGACACAAAATATGACTCAGAAGAAGCCGTTAATTCCACAGACACTCCCAGTCCCAAGGAAAAAGTCATTCTAATAAGCAGTGTTCTGCCAATGCATTGTGATTTGAGAAGCAAACTTGAAAGCAGTATTTCTCAATGCTAACTCCACAGATCCCACATCAGAATCACCAGGGAGTGCTTGTTAAAACCACACATTCTCCAGAGCTACAGAGTAGGAATCTCAGGGGGATGAGCCTGAAGATCTGCAGCTTTTACAAGCTGCCAGGTGATTCTTAAATCCATCAGAGAGAGAACCTCTGCCCTAGAGCAGTGGTCTTTAGACATTTTTTGCTTGTGTGTTCTAGAGAATTATGAAAAACTAGGTATTGTTTCACATGTTCTTAAGTTGACATCTTCAGTTTTTTATTCTGATTTCAAATAGTCACAAAAATATTCTGGTGTATTGTAATACTGACATTTTCAAACAAATCTTTGCTATCACCTTAAAATGTATCCAGTGAAATTTAAATACATGATAAACTCTTCTTCAGCAATCAAAATTGTTACATTTTCTCCTTTTTCTCCTTGAACTTGTGTTTCCATCACACTTTCCCCACAGAATTTTATTCTAATGCAATGTAACGCCCTATCACACTTCTCTGCAAAATATGTATGTACATTCAATTTTTATTTACTTTCTGTGACCTTGAGACATTAAGTATTAATATTTATTCAGAATGGAGTTTGCATTATAACTGTTAATAAGCATACAATTGACAAAACATATATATTATAAATAACTTTTAAATATAACAGTTATTTCGGAAATGCTTCTATTAATTTGATAGGCTGCTTTTCCCCTCATTACTTCATGTATTCATAGGTGAATATTACTTATTCCTAGAATAAAACAGCCTTCGGTATCAGTTTTATTCATAACCTTTGCTTTACATATAATACTAAGAAAAACTTGTTTATACAAATAAGTAGATAGGAACAGAGGGTGTTTTGTTACAGCTATGTCACTCAAATCTTTGAACTCCTGAGTTATAAGCCAAAAATCATATAGCAATTACCATCAAAATTTAATTTTTTTAAGTTTAAGCTGAAAATTTAATTAGATCTTCCTTCAATTTTGTTAATAGCAAAGAATTAGAAATCACCTGACCTGCAAAAGAATTTCAATTCCAGTAATTAACAGCTATGCAGTCCTTTCAATCCCAACACCAACATTTTGGATTGTGATTAGTTCAATGCCCAGAGGTTTTTAACAACACTTAAAGCAAGTCATGAAGGTAAGATTCCAGATGGTTGAAAGGTATCCCATTTTTTTAACAAGTGGTTGAAGGGTGATTGGAAAAGGAGGTGGGAAAAGAGACCAAGGAGCATTCTCAGACAGATTCATTTTAGTAAAGAGTACTTGTGGAAATTGAGAATCTTCAAAAGGTTCACTAAAAACTACTCTTGCTTCCAGCATTTCTTGAAAAGTTCCTGGGAAAATTCACATGCCTCAGAAAACCACTGTACTATATCTGGACACGTTGAGATAATATATTACTTTCAAAAAGACCTCACCAATAACACAGATAATTCAAGAGTTCCACAATTTATTTCAGTCTTCTCCACTCCTAAATTCACTCCAAACATAGGTACAGCCTGGCTTGAGACAGTTATAGCAAGGATTAAGGAGAGGGAGCTGACAAAATGGTCATAACAAATGGCAAAGGGAGATCTAGGAGATATTCAAGAGCCAACACGTTTTGTTATTATGATTTCGCCAGCATTTCTCTCCTTATTTTAGTTCATGGAATTTTTATAATCCCCTCAAGGGCTGAACTGGCACTTGGACAGAAAGGACTAAAAGGTTCTTGTGTTTTCTCCCCTGAAGAATTCTGTAATTTTGTTGCCACAACCAAAGCTGAAAAAGGTGAGGATAGGAAAGTGTCTCTTTTTTGTTTTGTTTTGTGTAATATGAAAATAATTGCCGCTACTCTTGGAGATCTGGCTTAATGAGACTAATCTGATTTTCTACTGCAAAACTAACACTAAAACGGTATTGCTCTGAGTTCTCTAATTATAGAGCAACCACGCATTTTCTCAACAGATACTGAAGTCAAATGCTATAATAGTGGATGAGGTCATTGTGAATAACTCGTTATAAGGCCTATTTTGAGGGACCACATGAATTTCAGTGAATATTATGCAATGACAGGAAGCAATAGATACAAAGTTTATCACAGAAAAGAAAATTATGAATTGCTACTATAACTTATCTAAACAGTGATGAGGTTCCACAAGTTATTTCATATGAAGCATGTTCACGGACCATAATCTTTGTTTTTCCACATTCACATTCTTCAGTCTCAACCCCTTTCTGGTTTCCCCTCTCTAAACCACTCTCTTCTTCATTTTCTTCCCTGTATAGCCTGAATACTATGATCAACCTTTTGATAGATACTTTCACCAGCACTCTCAGCCCCCTTACTCCCTTGAACTTCTGCGTATCCACTCTGCCAAGTCCCAGCCCACAGTCAACCAACCATCTGTTCTCTCTACTATTGCTCCTGGTTTGCCAAGTACTGCTAGGTAAAATTGTATAACTGCTGATTCATGCAATGACAAATCTGCAATTTTCAAATTCACCTTGACCCTTTGCACTACTTGGCAATACTTTTACTCTTGCCTGGTTGGCTGCCTTTTCTACTACTCAGGTGCTATTCCAAATCGCAAATCATCTTTCTTCTGAGCTTTCCTACCACACCTCCTCAATCAACAGATGACCTAACTTCCTACTTCAGAAAAAAAAAATAGTGTTCAATTTCACTTCTAACAGTCATCTATACCTTCTCCCTCCCTTCCCCCATCCCAGGGAACAATACTATGCATCAGTTAGTCCCTCTCAACACTGTTTTGGGGGTTGTAAGCTCTTCAGTATAAAGTCTATATGCATTATTACAAGGCATATATTCCCCTTGGAAGTCATATTGCAAGTTAACAAACAGGCATTGGAATGTTAGGAAATAGAAGCTGCTGATTGGCTAGAGAAAAAAGCACATCAGAATAGCAAGAATTCTGCCTCTTTGAATCATTCATAAGCAAGGACAGAAAGGAAGGTGAGCTGGGATGCTGCCTGCCCGTTAAATGTTTTAAAATTCTGCCATAGTTCTGCCAACTAAATGTCACAATGTGAAATTTAAAGAGACTATGTTTTAGTGATCAATGCCATTTTTGTCCTCTACTATTTGCTACCACTTTCCACATATGCAAAGATGCTACTAATAATAATTCGTCCACTCAGTTCCTTTTTTAAACTATGAAGAGTTTGCTCACCCTCATTCAATCCAAATTCATGGGATTTCTAGGACAACCAATGTGAATTATGGTTGACTTGAGATGACTGTTCCAATTTAATATCATACACATATTACATTAGGTATCATACAAATCTTACAAGTGACATATGCATATTTTATAAAAGTATTTGTAGAGACTGCCTAAGAAGTTTAGATGTAGAAGGTACTTGAGAGATAAGTATCCTATCTAATCAGAAGCAGATTTAAGTTTTGTGGGCCCCTGAAGCATATGTAAACTGAGGAGGTCTCTCCAAAAAACTATACAAAATTATGAATGCAAAATGAGGTTCAATGCCTTTGGTAGAGGTCTGTGAAAATGAAGGGCTCTGAAGTTTAACTTCATTAACCTTGTATAACTCAGCTTTTTTGTATCTGACCACTTAATTGGAGCACTAAACAATCCTAAAAATCAAATAAATAAAAACTCACTAAAATATGAACATCTAACATGAGTCAAGCACTTTACATAACATTACATTTAATGCTCACAACAAACTTATCAGGTCAATATCACCACTCTCATTTTTACAAAAGTGGAAACTTCAACTCAGAGAACTTAGAAACTTGCTCACAGGTAGCTCACTGCTCACAGTGAAGCTGAGATTCACGGAAAGTTGTGATAAACCAAATCTTGTGTTATTTCCACTAGAATACTCTTTAAATTTATAATGTTTTCCAAAAGATAAAAGGTTTAAGTTACCTTGGAGAACACCTCTAGAAAATGACTGAAAATGCTAAGATAATACGTGAAATAGATACAGCTTAACTCATATTTTACTTAACTTGAAATTGACATGACTTAACTCACTAAAACTGCCCTACTGGCTCTTTGGATTATCTTTCATGCACTAAGTGATGTAGATGAAGACAGGATATCTTAAGATCCAAAAGAAATGTAGTTCTAGTAAAGAAGAAAATAGAAGCAGAATCAGAATCTTGAAGTGATCCTAGAATTACAATCTTCCAGGAAAGCATCTGGCTATGGAAGGACATATTGTCAATATGAGTTTTTCACAAATTAAGTCATTTTGCTACCTGTCCACAATATTCTTTTACCTTGCCATTATGGTAATATAAAGTTTTAAATGTTGGAAAATAATGACAATGATTAATGTATTATGTCCATGTCTATTATATCCATACTCTATAATTGCCAGTTTGGTCTCTATTCTTAAAAAATGTTTCTTAGGGCAGGGCTCAGTGGCTCAGCCTGTAATCCCAACACTTTGGAAGGCTAAACCGAGTGGATTGCCTGAGGCTGTGGGTTCGAGATCAACCCCGGGCAACTTGGCCAGACCTCTTTCTACAATAAATAAATAAATAAATAAATAAATAAATAAGCTGGGCATGGTAGTGCATGCCTATAGTTCTGGCTACTTGGAAGGCTGAGGTGGAAGGATTCCTGAGCCCAGCAGGCTGATGCTGGGGTGGCCATGAGCGTGCCACTGCACTCCAGCCTGAGCAACTGAGTGAGACTCCAACTCAAAAAAAAAAAAAAAAAGGTCTCTTAGGAGTATCCTCTTCTCTACCTAAGGTCTTCAAAAGGTAGTGCTTTATCTTTTTTTCACTTACAGAATCCATCACTGTGGCCTACAGATAGTAGACATTTCACAGAGGTTTGTTGCCATGGAAAATGGTATTGATGAGTTGTTTTTGCCAGGTCACCATTTTCTAACACAATAGTAATTCTATAATGTAGACATGTTGTGATTCTATCCTGTTCATTTGAAGACTCTGGAATAAAACTTGTGGCATTTGGCTACAGCTAAGGCAAGAGTTGACTGAATGCAGTTAGTATTTTCATTCAACAAGCTGCCAATGATCTTGGAGTTACTTAAGAGACCTGTTGATTTTTGTAATCTTAGGGCCATTGTGACCTCAATCTGTAGCTAAAATCAGTCCATTGCAACAGGAGTTTCAAGAACAGCACCACAAAAATGATGACTTAACTGGAAAAGAAAGCACATAATTTCAAGAAGCCTTCTTTATTTGAGTAGAAGTTTCCCTTCAGGATGGCAAATGGTACAAACTCTTCAGGATCTTACTTGCCCTCAAAAATAAGGTGAGTCTTTGATAGTAGATGCTAAATGGTAACTAGACAAGAGGGGAAAGAGGGTCTTTCTATATATTAACCCAGACTAAAGGCAGATATTATTGTGTCTCTTCTCACAGAAGTTCTAAAATAAATGACAACTACTTGAAGGAATTGAATGAGGACCTGAAGCTAAGGAAGCAGGAACTTTTAGAGATGCTAAAACCTCTAGAAGATAAGAACAATCTCTTGTTCCAGAAGTTAATGTCTAACTTGGAGGAGAAACAAAGAAGGTAGGGGCTTCTTACTCAGAAGTTCTAGAGACAGAAAATCTAGAGAACTTAATCTCCATAGTATTGATAATAATTATTTACAATTCTTTTTACTACTAAAAGGTTTGGACATTCAGCTGTAGTAGGTAAACAATTTGTATCTACAAAGTCAGGTTGACAACAAATTATTTTCTTTGAGTAAATTTTACTCAGTCGTCATTTCATGGGGATATAGTTATTATTCTTTCTCCCTAGGGTACCCACCCAAGAAACAGAAACAGTTAAAAGCCTTTAATAGCTTTGGTCTATCTGGTCACACTGATAGCTTCCTTAATCACGTTTGTGGAATCACGTTAGAATAAATGACTCTATTTTTCTATGCCAAGTAGCAGAACGGCAATCTTTCCTGAGACAAGGAGCCCTCTGAATTAGGGTCTAGCCTTTCTAAATATATCTTTACTAGAGTACTCACTGTTCTTGGGACCCATAGCTCTCCTTTCTAGTCTCGGAAAAATCTCACCTCAGTGAGTCTCCCTTTATTCCTTTATCATAAGCATCTCAGACTTTTGGAGAAAAAAACTCAGGCAGAAATTTGTGGTACTTACAGGCCAGCAACACAGACTTCTCTTAGGGCAAGTAAACACAAAGGCCTGGCTCTCTGTTTAGAATTGGTAAGGAAAAAGTACAAGAACACAAACACAAATTAATTAATGCCTTTAAGGAATATCCTCTCTCACAAAGACTTGATATTGATTCAGATTTTGTTAGAACTTCTTAATGACTGGCATTCTCTGGGAGCTTACAAAAGGATATAAGTGATTTCCCCAATAGACTCGAATGTCTTTATATGAAGAAACAAGGGGATAGGAGAAGATAGATGGAAATGGGATAGGAAATAACGCTTGAACTTGTCCTAGAAAATAGCGGGTTCTTCAAACTCTTCCTTTATAGGAGCAGAAACACTCCTTATTCCCAAAGTCTACACCAAACATTCTTTGAGGGAAGGACCCTCACTGGTTGTTGGAGACCTTAGTTTTGAGCATTAAAGAGCACAGACTTCATTATAGAGCACACAGATAGGGCAAAGTGCTAGAAATGGAAGCATTCTAGTTATAGAGACCTTCTATGCACAAAAGGGCTTTTAAAACTCTTGGGATTTCAGTCCCCATCTAGCTTCCATGGAAGAGAATATTAATGGTATTCTTTAGAAGGTATGTATGCTTTATAATATCTCTCTTCCTTCTAGTCTGCAGATCATGAGGCAGATCATGGCAAGGAAGGGCTCTGATGAATCCTCAGTCATGGAGCTCATCAAAGAAGCAGAGGAAATGAAACAGAACCTGGTAAGAGGTTGGTAGCTACTCCAGGTAACTACTCCAGGTATTGGCCTCTGGAATGGGAATCAATTTCACGGCATTGTCAGATGCAGAGGAAAAGAGTACTCATTTCTAGCATCTGATACTGCAACACTCATATCTCCTTGATCTAGAAAGTCCATGGTGATTTAAAGGTAATCAGATGGAATGTTGGGAAGAACAGGACTAGATGGCAAAAATTCTATTTCTTTGACTCTTTAAAAAACGTGTCATATAGGGGTTAATGAATACAAGCATATTAACCCTTCACATTTCAGAAAAATAAAAAATATCTACCAAAGGAAAAGGAAAGAAATAGTTTGCTTTGTGGGATTCTTACAAGATTTTTAAAAATCAACAATGTAAAGGATCTTAAAAATTAAAAATTAGTTGTTCAAGCCCCAGAGAAATTGCCACATATGCCATGAGAATATGTGTTAGGAATTCATTTTTATTGATACCATCACACAATCACTATAATTACAAGTTATTATTGGGAATAATAACTTATTTTTACCATCATCATCAAATGGCTCATGTTCTTGGATCTGGAGCTAGAGCCATTTATTGCCTTCCTCTGTGATTTGCTATGTTCTTGCACCCCTTTCTCACCATTACTTAGTAATTTCTCCCAACCTCACTTCAGTGACTGGACAAACACATTGTTTGTTTGTTTGTTTTTCCTCCCTCCAACAGGAAAGGAAAAACAAGATGCTTCGGAAGGAAATGGAGATGCTATGGAACAAGGTGTGCCTCTAAGGATCTCTTGAAAGTTTGTCCTACAGATCACAACACAAAGGACTTCCCTTTCCTCTGACCTCTTCCTCATTTATTTATGTTCCTGCTTCCACCCATGCCTCATCCCAACCCATTCTTTGCACAGCAGCCAAAGTGATCTTTTGAAAAGAATCAAAGCGTGTCACTTTCTCACTTCTTATGAGAAACTTGGACAGTCACTCATTGTGGCATAATTGGCTCTTTCCCACTCTTCAGTCTCCTCTATAAATGCCCACCCCTTGCTTTCTATGCAACCACCACACTGGCCTCCCTATGGTTTTTCAAGTATTTCAAGCCTTTTCCCATCTCAAGGACTTTGTTCTTGTCTCACGGCTATTTTCTCATGGTTAGCTCATTCTCATCCTTCAGGTCTCAGCTTAAATGTCACTCCTCAGAAAGCCCTACTTGTTTGCTCCATCTAAAGTAGGGCACCCTCCTCCTACTTTCTATTATACAACTCTCTTCATGTCCTCCATAGCACTTTTCATAATATAAACTTTTTGTATTTTCTTTTAATTTGTTTCTTGTCTCTCTGGCCCCTTTTGGAATACAAGCTCCTCTAGTATCTTGATTGCTTTGTCTGAATTCCTAGCTCCTAGCACAATGTTTGGAACATAGTAGAGAATCAATAAATGTAAGTTGAATGAATGAACAAATGAATACCTGATGCTGATGCCCCTATAATTTTATAACAATCACTGCGTTGCTTAAGAAAATGATATTAGGGCCTTTTGCTGGGAAACCAGGCTAAGGTATGGGAGTAATTGGGCAGGGAATTCCTTTGCGGCTAATCCCTTGGGACTCAAGAGCTTTTTCACAGACTATGCAACTTGAAGAGCAGATTGTGTTTTGTGAAATAAACACATGTGAGTTGTGATCTCTGACTGCTTTTTTTCTTTTTTCTTTTTTTTTTTTTTTTTTGAGTTGGAGTCTCACTCTGTCGCCCAGACTGGAGTGCAGTGGCTGCTCCCGGCCACCGCAGCCTGGACTTGCTGGGCTCCGGCGATCCTTCCGCCTCAGCCTTCCAAGTAGCCGGAATTACAGGCACGCGCTACCACGCCCGGCTGATTTTTTGATTTATTGTAGAAATGAGGTCTCGCTGCCCAGGCGGGTCTCGAACCTGCGGGCTCAGGCAATCCACTCACCTCAGCCTCCCAAAGGCGCGGGATTACAGGCTAAGCCACCGAACCCGGCTTCTGACTGCTTTTTTTCATCTCAACTTCCCACAAATGACCAGAGTAGCTTCAAGCCCTACATCTTATATTGAGATCTGCTCCAGGTTCTCAGTGGCAGCTAGAAATCAGTTCTATGAATTGTCAGAAGTTTCAGCTTCTGAGTTTTTGAGTCCTTGTGATGGGAAATATGCCAGCAAAATTCCTCTATCAAAATAGAGTTTCTCCAGAGCTCCCAAAAGACTTTTTTTAAAAATTGGGAATGTTTAGCTTGTGACCAACTTTCCCTGTTCATATTTTAGACTAGGAGAAATGGAGAAGGGCAGCCCAGCGGCCAAGAGCAGGCTTCAGATTCTGAAAGGTCTGGTTCAAATTCCAGCTCTGGTGCTCACTTTGACAGCACATATACTAAAATTGGAACGACACAAAGAAGATTAGCGTGACCTCTGCATAAGGATGACATGCAAATTCATGAAACATTCCATATTTTTTTAAAAATTGCAGTTCTGTACTTTCCTGTGTGACTCTAAACAAATAATGTCTTCAAGTCTCAGTTTTCTTATCTATAAAATAAAAGTAGTCCTCAAAGAACTGTGAGGGTTAAATGATAATGTTTAGATAAATGAGAATGTTTATAATGTAGTAGTGAAAGTAAGTAGAATAATAATGCAGCAAGTAGCTTAGAATAGTGACTGGCATATAATAAGAGTCCAGTTAATAGTTTTTATTATAAGGTATACCCTAGGGTCCAAATGGAAGGAAGGGCTCTCCATTCTGAACCCCTTTGGTAGTATACTTTTCATGTCCAGCCCTGAGGAGTTGCTGCCTGGCAGGGACCAAAAACCTTGACTCATAATGGTTTTCCTCATTAATTTCCATTAATTTAAAGCTTTGCCAAAATGTCTCTCCACAGACATTCAAGGCGGAAGAACTCAGTGATCAACAAAAAGCACCACAGATAAAAAACAAGGCCAACATGCAAGATGGAAAGGCAAGTGGGCTGCACATACATAGAATTTCAAGATTGTTGGTGGAACAGCTGGAAACAGCCTGTTGACAATCAGGGCTCTTTGGGTAGGCAGATAGGTAGGATCTGGATTTTTAGGGAATTTTAGGTTTATGGTCTGCAGAGACACTGCACTTCTTTCCTGGGACCTCCTATTCCTTTAGCTCTCATCTTGCATCCCAGGCTCCCAAATTCCCCTCATCACCTAGGAAGACTAAGAGTATACTAGAGACATCATTTGCAAAGAAAATGAAGAAGATAAGAAAGGTAATATAACTATTCTGAACGGAAGTGGCTTTTAAAGCTGTTAAATTAGATATCTTTAATGTTGTAGTAATCTGCTTAAGCTATGGTGTATTCCTGAACCAATGCGAATTTTTATAGGAGATCTGGTTCCTCTGAGATATTACGAGGGAGACCCCAAGAAAACTGGAATTATTTTTGGAGGGCAGGCCCCTTGTAGTACAGATTTCCCCACTAAGTAAGTGTTCCAGGAACTCATAGGCATCAGTGTACCAGCTAGCATTGTTGCGAGAGGCTGCATTCTGCTTCAGTGAATTATTTTTG
The DNA here is from genome assembly GCA_027257055.1 of Cephalopachus bancanus. Taxonomy (NCBI): domain Eukaryota; kingdom Metazoa; phylum Chordata; class Mammalia; order Primates; family Tarsiidae; genus Cephalopachus; species Cephalopachus bancanus. Next base: position 2,228,129 of record JAPVLO010000104.1, read on the forward strand.
GAGATTATTTCAATGTGCTTGCCCATTTCAAGTCTGCCCACACCGTGTTTTGACCAAAAACGGCATGACCTCCATGCCCCATTCTCCCTATTCACCCAGTCTTGCCCTGAGTGACTATTTTTTGTTTCCCCGATGAAAAAAGTCCTCAGAGGGAAATGTTTTGTCAATGTGGAAGAGTTGAAACAAAAAACAGCAGAAGCACTAAAAGGCATCAAAATTGATGAGTTCAAAAACTATTTTGAGCAGTGGAGAAAGCATCTCAAGTGTATTGTATCAAACAGAGAGTACTTTGAAGGTGACTGAATAAACACATAAGAATAAATACACAATTTTTAATAAATAAATTCCAGTTTTTGGGGGGTCCCCCTTGTACCTTTCAGTCAGAGTGAAAACCCACGTTTCTGGGAAATCATGTTAGGGCAGAGTAAGAGAAGCTATACCAACAATGACAACTTTACAAAAGCTTTGTGATGTCAGAACACTTGTTAATTTGTCTTTGAAAATGTGTTTAGGGGTATTATGCTTGTATCTGATCTTCCCATAAGCAAGTAATTCATAAAAAATAACCCTATTCATTTAGCTTTTAGAGAGTGGATTGTGCAGTTGAAACCAATTTAACAGCATATAACACCATGATTTTTCTATAAGGTTTTTGCAGCATATCGAGAAAACTGATTTCTATCTCAATTTACTTTGTCACCCAGAAGCTCTTTCTTCCACCAGGAAAAGCAGCAGAGGAAAATGGAATGGGTCAAGTATCAGGAACAAACCAACAATTTTCAGGTACTAAAGTCTTCCAAGGCTGGACATGGGGTGCAATTTCATTCATATACTATAAAGGCTTTTAGCTGCATCTTGTTAAGCCTAGTCCCCTAATTCTGGATTACCAATTGTCCTGCTAAGAGAAAAGTAGCATGAGGAAATAACTAAAGAGACCTATCTCTGGCTTCACCCTGAGTAACTTGGAATAAATAGTATTTCTTCCTATGTTCTTAATTTTGTTCTATTTGAAATGGAAAAAAAAAATCATGAATACTTTCTGACCAATTTTTAAAGACTGAGCATGACGAAATTATTTTTAACTTCTGGGTAAAGGGGATCCAGGTAACAATGGATTTAGAGAAGCCAGTACTACATGTATAGTTTTGAGAAAATGTCCTCTTTCAGAATGACTCTCATGGCAAAGTGATTGAGTTGAGAATCGAAGCCTTGAAGAACTACCAGAAAGCCAATGACCTGAAATTATCACTGTACTTACAGCAGAATTTTGAGCCAAAACAAGTACTTTTAAATCCTCCTGGGTCCCAAGGTAGGTAGAATATCCTAAGTACATGATTTGAAGTGTTGTTTTGTTTGTTTTACATCAATGATCCTATTACTTGGAAAATGATCAACACAATGCCTGACACACAGTAAGTTAAATGTTAGTAATCTAATAATAAATTTTATTTCACTACCATCATTTTTACCCAGAAGCTATTGTACCAAGGTAAAAATTATCTCTGGATGAAATTAAGTTTTCCTTATAAAGTTCAAGTAATATATTATGTGCTTAGCATATGTAGCTGACACATAATTGGCATTCAATAAAATATTCGTTTCCTTCCCATCTCCTCTCCTTTCCTAAGAATTATAATTGTTTGATCTCATGAATCTTGTTGGAATAGACTCTTACATCAGAGGAGGTCAAGGAGACAGACATCTGACAATGGTTGTGAATTTTACCAATCCAGTTGTTCTTCTGGGAGTTTCAGCAATTTCCCCTAAATAATTTTTAGCATCATTAGAGAACATCATATAGTTCATTAAAAAAATAAAATAAAGTAATGGATCTGAGGGACAGGAAAAAGCATTCTTAAATTTTTAAGTATCTATCTCTGAATTCTGTGTTTTAAAAAGTAACGTGCAGTGGGATATCACAACCAAGGGAGGACAGTATTCTATCAGAATCAATATGTATGTCTTTAATTGCTTTTTAGTCTTATTCCATAAAAGACTTGCATGGCTTATAAAAATCACACACAACACATAGATTTAAATACATACATGAGTAAATCAAAGTAAAGGGGAAATAAGTTGAAACCAGGTAAATACATGAGAATGCATAATGAATGTACTGTGTAGTAAAGGTAGGCTATAAGTTTGATTCTGAATTTCCCAAACCAAAACACACACACACACACACACACACACACACACACTACCACCACCACCACACACACAAAACAAACAAGCCAAAAACATGAATTTGCAATGTCTATGAAGTAACAACAAACCAACTACTCAAGAGAATCTTAGTTTTTCCTGGTATGGAGATCTGAGAGATATTTCCCTTCCAGGTCTCAATGATGTGGGCAGGACACTGTATGTGGAGAATAGTAGTCGATGTCCTGAACAATATTTTTAAAATGAATTCAGAATCTAAATTTCCTAGGCTCTTTCTCCTCTTTTCTTTGGCACAATCTGAAAACAACTTAGAAATCTAAAAAAATTTTAAAGTGATGGATCAACTCACGTGATTTGATCCAGGTACATAGCCCTCTGTTGGTCTGGCTTGAGCCACAGGTAAACTTTAGGAAATCTAGAAGACTGGAATGATGATCTATCCTTCAGGGCAGTGTTCCACACATATTTTTTTTTCAACTTATGTTTTGATAAGAATTGGACCGTAGACAACTGAAAAGAAAGAACCTGGGATGCAACCAGAAGCAGTATAAAATAATTATGATACAAATTAAAAAGATAAGAGGAGGGTTGTCAGAAGGACAGACAGATCCTTGTTTTACTTCATTCAAAATTAGCTGAAGATCATCTCAAGGGATCTATGGAGTAAGGAGTCAAAAGTCTTTTAGCTCTGATTCAAATCAAGCCTAAATTAGTAAATAGTAAAGGGTTCCATTCAATCTGATTGTCTAAGGAAGTTTTTATTTCCTTGCTTGCAGAAAACTGAATCAACTTTGAACTAGAACAGCCACAGAGTAACACCTTTCCTCTTGTGTTCCTGGTGGTTGGGCACTATACTGCTCAGTTACCACGAGTTATTGTAGCTACAGGCATGAATGACTCATTGGTCCTGTGTTTTACTGATTCTACATTCACTGAGCATTGATTATAGGCCTGTTTCATTTTCTAACAAATACATGCAAAATCTTGGTGTTTATTTGAACCCTAGTGGATTTGAAATCAGAGTCCTCGATTTTGATTATATGACCTATTTATAACTTCTAGTGTTTGGATATTGAAAATAAATATTATTTTATTTCATGAAGGGATTTGAAAAGTAATTATGTAAAGAGATTATTACCAACAGTAATAATTTCTTGCTGTTCAGGAGGTGGTTTGGTGGTGCTCAGTGTTTTCCAAGTTTATGTATCAGTTGGACTATTGTTTATTCAATATTTACTGTTTAGATTGACCTTTTAGATTTCTTAAGTGCATTCCTTGAAAATAAAATTTATATTTTAAACGAAAAACCAATATAGTTTTCCATAACAGAAGGTAAACTTAATAAGTAAATACAAAAACTAAAATTTTCATATTCTAGCAGGATGCTGAAGCTTGAGGACTGTTTTATCTTTATTAGAAAGTGAGAGTAGCAAGACAGAGAATTTTAAAGAAAACCAGCATCAGGTCTTGCATGGTGGTTCACACCTGTAATCTCAGCACTTTGGGAGACCGAGGCAAGAGGATTGCCTGAGCCCAGGGATTCGAGACCAGCCTGGGCAACTTGGTGAGACCACATCTCTACAATAAATAAAAAAGTTACCTGGGTGTGGTGATGCACGCTTGTAGTTCCAGCTACTTGGAAGGTTGAGATGGAAGGATTGCCTGAGCCCAGCAGATCGAGGCTACAGTAGCCATGAGCGTGCCACTGCACTCCAACCTGGGCAACAGAGTAAGACTCCAACTCAAAAAAAAAGGAAAAAAAAGAGAAAACCGGCATCAAACAAACATTTTTCCTTGATGCCATCAAGTTTGAGAGAATTGAAAAAGGAATAATTTTCTCACAGTGACTTATAGTATTTAACACTGTGTTCCAACACCTCCTAAATTTATCCCAGTTGTCACCTAAAATCATGACACCATCAAATTTTGGAAAATTGTAATTTAATGGAAAAAGCAATGAATTTAGACTCAGATACATGAGTTGCAGGCCTTACTCTGAGGCTTACCAGTTATGTGATCTGGGAAAGTCATGTAATTTTAGATTTTAAAATTTAAAACAATAATAACATACAGCATGTCAAAAACTTATCACCGGGTGAAAACTTCTCAGTGACTCTATGGAATAGGTATTCCAGAACAAGAAACAAACTCAGAGAAGTCAGGTTTCTGACTCCATATTCAAAGCTTATCTCATAGACTATGCTATAAAATGAAAGTGTTAATGTGTTTGATTTTTTGTGCTTATTCCAGCTCTAAAGGCTATGATTTGAATCCAAACTTACCTGTTTAATGTATAATCCTCACGACAAAGAATCTTACCCTCTAAGGGTAATTTGTTCAGTGAGAGATTTGTAATTCTTCATTTTTCCCAGTAGGTGGCACCAACCACATCCAGGCTTCAAGTTCACAAATATTGGTCATTCTTGAAATTTGAAATGCTGTGGTAGAGACTGGCTGTCTATTACCCTTACGACAAAATGTGCCACATTTATATGTCAAATGGAAAAACAAACAAACAGCTATTGATGTTTTGTGACATGCTCTGTGTACCAAGGTGTATTACTGGCAGTCTTGAAAAGGCCAAATTAAACTCAGTGTTCTGCTGCACAATCCTTACCTAGTATTCTACTCCCTGAAGTACAATTTCCTCTATTCCAAAAAAGCGATCACTGTCCACTTCCTCCACAATCCTTATCTATACTGTCTCTTTTAACCACAGATAAATCAGGCTACCAGGGCACTGAAATTAAAAAAAAAATAGGTTGGGCAATTGCACAAGATGCTTATTTGGAGTTTGAGAACTTAATAGTGTTCCTGGATGGTGTTCCTTTTCCTCTAATTTCAAAAGAACTGAATTTCACAAACTTGTCTCAGAGAAAGGTCGGAATTTTAATTTTGGACACACACCCAAGTTAATCAGGGTACAGGACCTTCTGTTCTAGGCATTTCCAAGTAGGGGGAGGGTTGACCTCAAAGCTCTTGGCCAAGAATTCCTCCTCCCATTGTCCTGTGTGCTGGTTGGCTGAGTTGTAGTGGTGTGACCTATTTGGTTGGCAAAATACAATCCTGAGTTAATGTGACTGATTTCGTTACACTTCAAGAAATCCCTGCTTGTGAACTCCCTTGAGATCCAGGATGTATCATTATTATTGCCAGTCTTATCACTTTAACATACTGTATCACCTAGTCTGTTTATACCTAGGGTGAAGTCTTTCCTTTAGATCTTTCCAGAGACAGGTGACATTTGAAGGAATTTACTTCTCCACTAGTATAAAATTATAATTTGACTCAGAGTATATCGCCCCCCTCCCCCAGCTTCTGTAGAGTCCAGAGAGCAGTTTGTGGACTTAGGCAGTCACCTATCTTAGTGAGCACAGGCACTGAGCAATCTCTAAATTCAGCTGAATTTCCCATCACACCTGCTGGTGTTTAAAGAAGAGGTTTGTCTTCAGCAATAATATAACTTGTGGTAAAACATTTGCTTCTGACAGCCTTGCTTTTCTTCCTCCCTGCCACCACCTCAACTCTGAACTCTTTTGAGAAGAACCTAAAGGTTAGATGTGAATATTATGCTACACTTAATAAATTTCAGATGAAAGCCCAGTGAGATGGGAAATGAATATCCTTGAGACCTTATTTACTCTATAACTCCCTCTGAATGCAAGTCATTCCTCCCGGATTTAACCTTTACTTCATTTTAGTATTACTCTTCCTGATGGCTGAAATACACTTCAGCAGGTGCTGCTCAAAGGAAAATAGTTGTGTCAAGCTAAAATGCTGGAAGGCCGGGGCAGAAAACCACAGCAAGCTGAAATCTGGGTCCTTGATAGGTATACTGTATTGCTTTCAAGTACTGGTTTTTTAAAGCTTTGAGGCAACCTGAACCTTTTGAATGTCAAAGTGAGGTTTAGGGTATTAGTAGGTTATGAAGTTAATTTCTAAACTAAATCATTCTTTTATTTTCCTTAAAACCCCACAGAAGTCCAAAGGGAAATAAAATTCTTTTTTCTTTCCCTAAATATAAATTTTGAAGTTTGAGTAAAAAAGTAAGCTGTACCCTTGTTCTCCCTCCGCCCCCCAGTCTCACTCTGTTGCCCAGGCCAGAGTGCAATGGCACAATTATAACTCACTGCAGCCTCAACCTCCTGGGCTCAGGCAATCCTCTGCCTCAGCCTCCCAAGTAGCTGGGACTACAGGTGCATGCTACCACATCTGGCTTATTTTTTTGTTGATATGAGGTCTCGCCATGTTGCCTAGGCTTGTCTTGAAATCCTGGGCTCAAGCAATCCTCCTGCCTTGGCATTCCAGGGCTGGGATTACAGGCGTGAGCCACCATACCTGGCCTGTACCCTTATTAATACTAGAATTATTTTATTTTTTGTGGAGGGGAGAAGTACCAAGAGATAGAGGTCAGGGAAAAGGAGAGTTGAAAGGAAAGGGAAGAAGAAGAGGTTAAGGACATGGCAAAAATTTTTTTCCCTTTTCCTCTTTATGTTAAATTTTTTTTAGATTCAAGGGGTACATGTGCAGGTTTGTTACATATTGCATGATGAACTTCTATTGGGCTTGTCACTCAGGTGGCAGACATGGTACCCAGCGTGTAGTTTTTCAACCTCTCCTCCCCTTCCTCCCTTCCACCTTTAGAAGTGCCCCAGTATGTGTTGTTCCCATCCTCATGGCCCTGTGTATTCAGTATTTAGTTCCTACTTTTTTTTTTTTTTTTTTGAGTTGGAGTCTCACTCTGTCGCCCAGACTGGAGTGCAGTGGCCGCTCCGCAGCCTTGACCTACTGGGCTCCAGCGATCCTTCCACCTCAGCCTTCCAAGTAGCTGGAATTACAGGCGCGCGCTACCACATCCGGCTAATTTTTTGATTTTAGTAGAGATGAGGTCTTGCCTGCCCAGGCGGGTCTCGAACCCGCAGGCTTGGGCAATTCACTCACCTCAGCCTCCCAAAGGCGCGGGATTACAGGCTGAGCCACCAAGCCCGGCTTAGTTCCTACTTATTAGGGAGAACTTGTGGTATTCAATTTTCTGCTTCTGTGATAACTCACTTAGCATGATGATCTCTGCTATCATGATTATCAGCAATAACTAGGATTATTAATGAATGACAATAGATTCCATAACTTGTTGGCATTGCATACTCAGGATTGTCATATTTAGCAAATAAAATTAAGATACATTGCCAAATTTGTCTTTTTACATTTTTCTTTTCTTTCTTTCTTTTTTTTCTGAGACAAGGTTTTACGCTATCACCCAGGCCGGAGTGCAGTGGTGTGATCATAGCTCACTGCAGGCTTGAACTCTTGGGCTCAAGTGATCCGCCCATCCCCCAGAGTAGCTGGGTCTATAGGCACACACCACCACATCTAGCTAATGTTTTAATTTTTTGTAGAAGTGGAGTCTTACTTTGTTGCCTAGATTGGTCTAGAATTCCTCAAGTAATCCTCTTGCTTTGGCATTTCATGGTGCTGGAATTACAGGTGTGAGCCACCACACTCAGCCTCCTGGTTAAATTTGAATTTCAGATAACAAATAATTTTTAGCATGTGTGTCCCAAATTTGCAATAGACATGCTTGTACTAAAATTGTTTGTTGAAATGTAAAGTTAACTGGGAGTCCTACGTCTTGTCTGGCAACTCTGATTGAGGACAGACTAGTTAACATCCTACAGTTCTTCCGTTCCTCTTTTTTATTGCCTGCCTTCCCCACTCAGCCTATGCCTGCTATTCTCTCAGCCTTCTTTTTTCTCTTCCCCCATCTCTACCTTTATCTTTTGTTCTTCACTATCCACAGCTGATCATTTCTGTGAAATATATATCTGGGTTATCTGAGGATATGTATATATACACATAATTTATGATTCATTTTCTTCATTTACTTGCATGCAATCCTCAAATCATTTTTCCCCCATGTGGGACATGAGCTCTCAACAGAAAATCAGTCTGCCACTCTGATTTTAAAGATATTGCTTGATGAAGTTATTTTCTAAAACAATAATCAGGAAATTCACATAAATGCTAATACCTGCAGTGATACAATTATGTGACACTGTGATGCATGTTAATAGCCTTGCAACTCAAAATTAACTAGAGTTTTTCTTCCCAACCTCAAAAGAAGCTCTGATTTTTCTGATGTTTCCCATTAGATACTATGGGTACCGTAACTATGGGCAGAGCAACTACCAGCAGAAACGATCCCCGTGTGGTAAGAACCACTGTCTTTTAAGATATCATTTTAGGGTGTAGATTTCAATAATAATAATAATAATTGTAGTAGTAGGTGTAGATTTTTAGAATGCAATTGTTAACATACATTCTAATTTAATATTTCTTTTTTTTTTGAGTTGGAGTCTCACTCTGTCACCCAGACTGGAGTGCAGTGGCCGCTGCTGGCCACTGCAGCCTCGACCTGCTGGGCTCTGGCGATCCTTCCGCCTCAGCCTTCCAAGTAGCCAGAATTACAGGCACACACTACCATGCCCGGCCGATTTTTTGATTTATTGTAGAGATGAGGTCTCGCTGCCCAGGCGAATCTCGAACCCGCGGGCTCAGGCAATCCACTCACCTCAGCCTCCCAAAGGCGCAGGATTACAGGCTGAGCCACCGAGCCCGGCTCTAATTTAATATTTCTAGGGGATTTGTAAAGTGAGTGCCAGGGTACTCAATGTTTTAGCTGTCTCTTTTCCCATGTTTTTTCCTTAGAGGACTCTGGGATCAAAGATCTACACGAAACAACAAGGAGCTAAAGGAAGTCAATGTGACGATGTAGAAGGGAGGCTCTTCTTTTTGAGGTCAATGTCAGATGAAACACTGAAGGATTAGAAGGCTTTCACTCCATTTGCTTTGGACAGATTTAATAACTAGGCACAGCCATTTGTGTTCATTAAAATCTTTCAAACCTTTGTTTTAGTGCTGTTTCCCTTTCTCTCCCCACCAATCTAGGTGGAAATGTGTGGCCTTAAGCATGTAAGGAATTTGGTTATTTAGGAATTGCAAACAGCCTCCGATTATTCTGATAGATTTTAAATTCAAAATGACTACATTTCAAACCACACTGTACAATATGTTGTTAACAAATCCATAAAAAGGAACTCCTTTCCACCCCTGAAGTATTTAATTCTGGACAGATCTATTTAATTCTGCAAATGGGCAAAAGTAGGTACAAAACAAGTAAAATTATGTCATTGACTTTCCTTATCCTCTCAGCAACTAACTGCATCCAAGTGCCATGTTTATTCTTCCTCCTTGTACATTGTCCACTTTCTCTGTACTACTGTTTTTGTCCAGGTCCTCATTCCTGCCTGGATTGCCATAGTTTCTTAATTGGTTTCCCTGCTTCCAGTCCCTCTAATTCATCTTCCACAGTACCACTGATGCTATCTTTGCTAAAAGAGAAATGAGATCCTATCACTTCCCTACTGGTTTCTCACTGACTTTAGCATATAGTTGTCCAAACCACAAATGATCTGGTGCTTGCCTGCCTCCCCAGTCTCATCTTTCACTGTGTCCCCCTTCTCTGGTACATCTACATTGAGCTCTACAGAACTATTTACAGTTCCTGGGATGTATCATGACTTCTATTATCTCCATGTACAAAGTTGAAACCTTCTCTACTTGTCTGCTTGACCATCGCCTGTTTCTTAAGGACTGAGTTTGGCCCTTCTAACCTAGTAATTCTCAATCCTAGTTGCGTACTAGAATCCTCTTGGGAGTTTTTGAAAATAGCACTAGGTCCTTCCCTAAATCACATAAATTATGGTATCTGAAGTCCCAGTTTCCTGGTGTCCTGTCTTGCGTAAATTATCATCGGATTATATTGTACTTTCTGAGATATTCAGATTTTTTTCTCTCACTCTGATAAAGTTGTCATTAGGAGCCGGATGCAGTGGCTCATACCTATAATCTCAGCACTTTGGGAGACAGGAGGATTACTTGAGGCCAGGAGTTTGAGACCAGCCTGGAAAACAGTGATGCCTTCTTCCTTCCTTCCTTCCTTCCTTCCTTCCTTCCTTCCTTCCTTCCTTCCTTCCTTCCATCCTTCCTTTCTTCCTTCCTTTTCTTTCTTTCTTTCTTTCTTTCTTTCTTTTTCTTTCTTTCTTTCTTTCTTTCTTCTTTCTTTCTTTCTTTCTTTCTTTTTCTTTCTCTGTCTCTCTTTTTCTTTCTTTCTCTTTCCCCTCCCTCTCTCCACCTCCCTCCCTCTTTCTCTCTTCTCTCCCTCCCTCCCTTCCTCCTTCTTTCTGCCTTTCTTTCTTCTTTCTTTCAAGTCAGAGTCTCACTGTCCCCCAGGCTGGAGTAGTGCCACACTCATGGCCACCACAGCCTCGACCTGCTGGGCTCAGGTGATCCTTCCTTCCTTAGCCTTCCAAGTAACTGGACCTATAGGCTTACACTGCCATGCCTGGCTAATTTTTTGATTGATGAGATGAGGTCTCATCAACTTGCCTAGTCTGGTCTCCAACCTGTGGGCTCAGGCAATCCTCTCACCTCGGCCTCCAAAATTGCTGGGATTATAGGCATGAGCTACCGCATCTGACCAAAACCTCGTTTCTACAAAAAATAAAAAATTAGCCAGGCATGGTGGTACACGTTTGTAGTTTCAGCTACTAAGGAGGCTGAGGTGGGAGAATCACTTAAGCCCAGGAGTTCAAGGCTGCAGGTAGCAATTATTGCACCACTGTACTCCAGCCTGGGTGACAAAGCTTTTTAAAAAAATTAAAAGTTGCTATTAATTTCCTAATTTCATGCCAGTATGAAAAGTTGATTTGTCATAAAACACTTCATAATCTATAGAAATCCCTTATGCTTTCTGATAATGAGAAAAATAAACCAACCAATTCAAAATCTTTCTCAAAGTCAATTTAAACCCTTAAAAGTGTATTTTACAGGTGAATTTTTAAAAATGTACTTTTGGATTGGAAAAGGTTTACAAGAAATCACAGAATTTGGCATTAAATAAGTATAAAATGTCTTTGCTTTACAAAAGAGGAAACTGAAGTTCAGATATATTGAAAGGGTGTCCAAAATCCCACAGTTAATTAGGGCTAGACCTGGTTACCAGAGCCTAGGTATTAATGCTGCCAGTTTATATCCCAATCTAACTTACATATTTTTCTCTCCTAACCACAAAAATAACAGGCTGTAAGCCCTTGAGATGATTAGTTTCATGTTCTACCAATGGAGTTAGCTGAGTATATAATTCACATTCTGTTTCAAGAAAGCCACTTCTGTACTTTAGTCCCTGAGAGACTTTGGCAGTCCTGAGAGATTTTCCAAGTCAATTAGATTAGACAAAAACAATGAGAACAAAAGGCAGGAATAGAAAATCTAACTATCACTGAACTGCCTTAAACTAGTTGTTTAACCTCAGGGCCTTAGATTCCTGATTTTAAAACTTGATTAAAAGAGCACCATTTGAATGTTTTAAAATTATGTGTACTTTTTTAACCACTACAATGGGTTTAAACTAGGATATAACCTTCTCCTTCCAATGCTTTGATTTGGTTAACTAAGGCATGAAATAAACTCGTTTACTTTGAAGCAGAGGTTTGCCATTTCCAAAGTAATGACATTGTAAATTCATTATCAGTCAGGTATATAATCTTTCCCTCAAATACTCCAAACCTTTCAATTTCTTCAAAACACAAAACTGAAATGTTGTAGCCTTTTGTCCTACCTTGTCTTTAAGACTTCACGTTGGACTCTGATTTTCACGAAAGGCAGTACAAAGTTATCCATTAGATTGACTGGCTATTCATGGGTTATCTGCATTTTGGTGAATCCAGGATATGGATTTCAGCTTTGTAGGTACAAACAAATTTATTTGATTAACTTATTTAAAAGATTAGAGACTCATACAAGCTACCCAAACTCCCAAGAGGTTAACTGATAAACCAAATATTAATTTATATTACAGAGAGGGCTAAACCTTCCAATTTAGTTGGAACATGTCTATGTTGGGTATTCCCATCTCCAAATCAAGTTATAGGGAAGTGAATTAGTAATCAAAAAGTATTTCCAATTGCAACATCATTATTACAGTTTTATTTGTACTCATACTAATTTTATTTGTACTCATACTGATTATGTTTCTCTGAGAACAAAAACCCTTGATTTCCTTAACTGTACTTGGGAGATGCTTTTCAATTTCAAGGCCAACTGGGGTAAAACCCTGTCCTATCAGCAATAATTTTGGGCAGTACTTTTTCTGTGGCTTATCTCATTTACTTTCATCTTGACTTTCTAGTCATGCAGAGGATATCTGCTAACATCTCACTCCCAAAAGTTGCCTTTTTGCAATGACCATAAAGTAATGTTTGTCACACTTCTTTCCCAAGTGACATAAGGTCAACAATAGCCTAATACTTTCATCTTTATTCTAGAATTGCAGTAACGAAAGAGGGCAAGTGACAGCACGTAACATTTTGCTTACACTCTTAGATGCAGGGAGAAAATGTTTTCTTTAGCGTTGTTTATGTGAACTAAGACCACCTTAGACAGAGTTCTGCTCTGTTGCAGGCCAAGTCAACTTTCTATCTGTTCCTCTGGCTCCTTGGGGCCTGCGGTGCTACTGATTCAAAGTTCCTATTGGCTTCACATGTTTTGCATTTAGTTATCAAACATTAGGAAATGGGAGGAGAACGAAGTCTCCCTTGGAAAGGAGACTTACTCTGCAACAAATCAATCCCACAGCAGGAGATACGCAGGCAGATAAATATGAAATATAATTATCACCTGATAAAATGCGAATTTTCAGGACAACTGAAAAGTTTATCTTCTCTGCTTTTTTCACAAGTTAACTTATACTTATAAAATTTAAAACTGTTACTTCAGGTTTATTTTAAGCATAAAACATGATGTAAACACTCCTATAAACCGTATTTCTCCCAATTATTAGTCAACTTGGGGGAAAATGAGATTTCTTAGGTTAACAAAATAATTGTTATTTTGTACATTGCTTTTATAGAGAAAATATTTTTCTGAGGAATCTGGGTGTTAAGACAAGTTTTTGTTACATGGAAACCAATTGACAATAATTTAAGAAACGCATGATGCTTTTGATTTTAAAAAAAGTTTAGTTAAACTCAATAGAACCATGTCAGTGTTTAAGCTTGGCACTGTGTTTTTCATATACACTGTGTATATTTCATATACACTGTGTATATTTCATATACACAGTGTATAATTCATATACACTGAATTCTAAAATCTGAAGCCACTGTAGACAGAACCCTTTTGAGAAAACAAATAGCAAATCAAAAATTAGCTGGGTGTGGTAGTGCGCACCTGTAGTTCTTGCTACTTGGAAGACTAAGGTGGAGGGATCCCTGGAGCCCAGCAGGTCAATGCTGGGGTGGCCGAGAGTGTACCACTGCCCTCCAGCCTGGGTGATGGAGTGTGACTCCAATTCAAAAAAGAAGGAAAGAAAGAGAGAAAGAAAGAAAGAAAGAAAGAAAGAAAGAAAGAAAGAAAGAAAGAAAGAAGTAAATCAAATAGCTTCTAGGTCACTTATTTTCCATTTAACAAATGTTACTTTCCTATATCTAATAATCCTTCTCTCTTCTAGTAAATACCACCCTCCTCTGCTGTAGTCTTCCTTCATATATATATATTTTTTTAAGAAGGGAGAAAAATCAGTGCTTTCTTTAAACATCAAATTTTTTGTTCCTGGTTTCCTCCTTTTATCAGATAAGCAGTCACATAAATACATAGTGATCGTCTACATTTGTAATTGTTGGTACACACTTGGGAAGAACTTCTCTACTTTCTGAATATGAATATAAGACTGTTGATCAACTCAGTGATCTATCACAGAAACAAAGAACGGAGTACCATATGTTCTCACTCATAAGTGGACCTTGAACAATTATCATAATACTCTAAGAAAGGAATTGGCAGTAGTGGGAAACTGCCGGGGGGGGGGTTGGCAGTTGAGGGAAACTGCCAGGGAAGGGAGCGGCACACCACATCAACAAGGGTACCTGCTTAATGAAGATTTGTATATCTAACCCTGAATTGTACCCCAAATCTTTACAATTAAAAATAAATAAATAAATAAATAAATAAATAAATAAATAAATAAATAAAGACTTTGTGGGTGGAATTAAAGGTATAAACTGGAGCCCTCAGAAAAGAATAAGCTCTAGAGTACGGTTGAATGAACTGCTCCTAGTGAAGGTACTAGCCTTTTATATGGTACTCAGATTCATCCTGCCTCAATCTCAGTCCATTTGGTAAAGGTGTAGCTGTTCTCCATCCTTTGGGCAAGTATGTGACTGAGGTCTAACCAATCAGTGAATGACACTCCCCGCACTAAACTTTGGGAATTGGTACATAACCCAGTCTATGTCTCTTAATTTTGGTTTCAGGACCCTTGACATTCTTAAAAATTATTGAGCACTTTAAAGAACTTTTGTTTATAAAGGCTATACCTATGGATATTTACTATATTAAAAATTTTAAATATAAGAAGATACAAGCACACATTCCATTAGCTATCAGAGTAATGGTATCATTATATATTATGTAGCCTCTGGAAAGTTCCACTGTATCTAATGTCCCCAGACAAACTCAAGAACTAGTGATCTAAATTATAGCCTAGAGAAGACAATGCCATCTTTGCCACCATGATGAAAGAGCCAATGTGAGAATGAAATCAACAAAGAAGAAAGCATAGCTGAAAAATGGCATCTTGATGACATAGTTTTAGATTCTGAATCTCACCAACACTGAAGCTATACACATGTCTGACTTAGCTGCAAGAACCAATGAATTACTTGCAACCAAAAATGCCCCCAGACATCTCTTCTGGATTTTTAGTTGGGGACTTCAGGGGAAGAGAGTGATGGCAGGAAAAACACAAAGGACCAGGGCATAAAATAATTCTTCAAGCAGCTATCTGGGCAGCAGAGATATAAAAGCAAAAGCCTGAGGAAAAGTTTAAATAGGTTGTAATAAACATAGCAGTCATTGGAAAGCATTGTCCTTGTTGTTCTAAATAAATACCTTCCCTTCCAAGGGCAACTGAGGTGGCTCAGCTTACCTAACATTGTCACTAAATGATAACAAGGACATCAAAGCTGCAAGCAAAATGTCAATTTCATTAGGAGAAATGAGTACATTTATCTCACCAGACTTTGGAAAATTCTACCTTAGAAAACTATTTCTGGGGAAAAAGCATTAGGCTACCTAGGTCAGACATAAAAAATTTCTGTAGTATTCTCTATTTTATAGACCTGTATTTTCTCTGAGTCTTTAATTTCTGAATCCTAGCTTTTTAAGAAACCTTTGAACTCTCTTTTGTGATAGGCTAAATTTCTAATTTGTATATTTCTTTTTTTTTTTTTTTGAGTTGGAGTCTCACTCTGTTGCCCTGACTGGAGTGCAATGGCCGCTCCCGGCCACCGCAGCCTCGACCTGCTAGGCTCCGGCGATCCTTCCGCCTCACCCTTCTAAGTAGCTGGAACTACAGGCGTGCGCTACCATGCCTGGCTAATTTTTTGATTTATTGTAGAGATGAGGTCTCGCTGCCAGGCGGGTCTCGAACCCACGGGCTCAGGCAATCCACTCACCTCAGCCTCCCAAAGGCGCGGAATTACAGGCTGAGCCACCGAGCCCGGCCTGTGACTAGTATTCTTTTAAGAAAGGGGTGTGAAGACACATATAGGGAAGAAACCATATAAATAAGGAGGCAGAGAGTGGAGTGATGCGGTGACAAACAATGGTTTGCCAGCAACCACCTCAAGCTAGAAAGAGGCAAAGGATTCTTCCTTAGAGCATATGGCTCTACTGACACCTTAATTTTGGACTTTTGGTCTTTAGAACCACATGAGAAAAAACTTGTTGTCTTAAGCCTCTTAGTTGGTGGTACTTAGTTATGCCAACCCTAGGAAATTAATACAGTCATCTAAAGTTCATCTTGACTATAATCTAGGTCTCATTGGGGAAAAAAATAGGTTAAAATCAACCAAAGCTTGTTCCTGTACCCATTTATTTTTATCATGACCAAATACACATACACAAAATTTACTATTTTAACCATTTGAAAGTGTACAATTAAATGGCATTATGTATACAGTAGTCCTTTTTTATTATAAAGATGCGGAGTACAATTCAGGGTTAGGTATACAAACATTGATTACGCAGGTACCCTTCACAATAGTCCTCTCTTACCTGCAGTTTCACTTTTCTGTTTCAGCCTGAAAATAGGTGAGCACAATAAGGTATTTTGAGATAGCTAGAGAGACCACACTTACCAATTATTGTTGTTAATATCTTACATAACTACTTAATTTTATAAATTAAACTTTATCATAGGCATGTATGCATAGGAAAAAACAGAGGAGAGTATGGCCCCAGAAAAGCCTAGAAGGGCTTTTTTTGAGTCAGGGTGTCACTTTGTTGCCCAGGCTGGAGTGCAGTGGCATGAATAATCACAGCTCACTGCAGCCTCCATCTCCTGTGCTCAGGTGATGCTTCCACCTCAGCCTCCTGAGTAGCCAGAACTAAAGGTGAGTGCCACCACACCCAGCTAATTTTTTAATTTTTTTTGTAGAGATGAGGTCTTGCTGTGTTACCCAGTCTGGTCTCAAGAAATCTTCTCACCTTGGCCTCCCAAAGTGCTGGGATTATAGGTGTGAGCAACTATGCCAGGCCAAGATTTTGCCTAATTTATATTAAAATTGTGATTAACCACAGGAAAACTAAGCATTAATTGGAGTGCTAATTACACCACTACTGAAAAAACTAAAACTTCACTTCTACTGATATAAAGTTTCACTTTTATAGTCATTATGAAAGTCAGATGTTTACGTATCTTTTATGTTGTCTTAGATAGTGAATGTAAACTCTTGTGTAGGTTTCATTATTAAAAATCTAACAATGAGGAGGATAAGTTCCTGGGCACTTCTCATTCTTGACACATAAACTCTCAAAACTTCAGTTTCCTTTAACTTGTGTTCGATATGAGGACGGACCCTCCCCTCCCCCAAAAAGAAAACCAACATCTGGAATTATCTTTTGGAGTGTGGGCTCCTTGCAGAACACTTGGAATTTGTTCCTCCGGATCAAACGGTCAACCAAAGTTTATATCTGAAAGTTCTGAGAGAGTTGCATCAAGATTCGTGGAAGAGTTCGGGCTTGGTGGCTCAGCCTGTAATCCCAGCACTTTGGGAGGTCAAGGTGAGTGAATTGCTAGAGCCCACGGGTTCAAGACCAGCCTGGGCAAATTCGCAAGATCTCATCTCTACAATTAAAAAAAAAAAAAAAAAAAAAAAGCCAGGCATGCTAGTGTGGGCCTGTAGTTCCAGCTACTTGTAAGGCTGAGGCGGAAGGATAGCCAGAGCCCAGCAGGTCCATGCTGGGGTAACCATGAGTGTGCCACTGCACTCCAGCCTGGGCAACAGAGTGAAACTCCCAACTCAAAAAAATTAAAAAGATTTGTGGAAGAAACATCCCAAGTTGTGGCAAATAGGTGACTGGTTCTTCTGCCATGACAACGCACCAGCCCACAGTATACTGAGTGTTCAGCAGTTTTTGACCAAAAATGACACGACCTCTGTGCCCCACCCTCCCTATTCACCGGATCTTGCCCAAGTGGCTTGTTTTTTGTTTTCCTGATGAAAAAAGTCTTCAAAAGGGAAATATTTTGATGGTGTGGAAGAGGTGAAACCAAAAATGGCAGAAACACTAAAAGGTTCAAAATTGACAAATTCAAAAACTATCATGAGCAGTGGAAAAAAGCATTTTGATAAGTATATTTCATCAATGGAGAGTACTTTGAAGGTTGACAATTTTAAGCATGCAAGAATAAATATACAATTTTTAATAAATGCATTCTGGTTTTTTGGGTCTCCCCTTGCACGTTTCCTGAGACATTTATCAATATTTGGAAAACACTATTCTCTCCTACTTTTCAGAAATCTTTCTTTGGTATAATACTTGACTCCAGGATAGATTTTGAAGAAATGTCACATTGAAACAAAAGTAAGAGTGTGTATATGCTGTAATATTTATTCAATAACCAGAAGTAAAAGAAGGTCACACTAGACAGAAAGGTCACTGAGTTTTTCCTAGGTTAAATTTTGTTTGTTAGAACTTTCTGAATTTGGGAGAGATGATACACACTTGAGAAAAACTATTGAAAGACAAGCATCCATTATAATTTAATTCCATTACTTTTCACTAATTTTAGACTAGCATTCAGTAAAATATAACAAATGTTAACAAACTTCCATATACTTTAGAAGGCTTAATTCATATTCACCCTTACCAATTAAATTTTAATGAATTTCATCTTTACCACTTACATAGATGAAGAAAGTTAATATCTTGTCCTGTTATTGAATTGTGACACAAAAGTGCCAGTTTCTGTCCATGAATAATTACAGAATATTCTAAGTTAAAGGGGTGCTTATTTAGTCTACCACTTTACTTAAAGGGCACTGGTTTAATCTACCATATTAATCAAAGGATGAAGGAAAAGGCCCCCAATTTAAAAGCTTTGAAAGCACATTTAGAGTGTGCAGAAGAGAACATAGCTTAGAAAGATAATGATATAACCAACTCTTTGTAGTTAATAATCTGTTGGCGCCACAAGGATGTACCCTGGTCATTTTTTTTTTTTTTTTTTTTTGAGTCAGGGTTTCACTCAGTCGCCCAGGCTGGAGTATGGTGGCATGATCATGGTTCACTTCACCACAGCCTCAACTTCAAGGGCTCACTTGATACCCCTGCCTCAACCTCCTGGGTCGGGCACCACCACACCTGGCTTATTTTTTGTGTGGAGACTATTTTGCTTATGTTGCCTAAGCCGGTCTCAAACTCCTGGGCTCCAACAATCCTCCAGCTTCCACCTCTGCCTCTCAAAGTGCTGGGATTACAGGTGAGAGCCACCAGCAACCCTGATAATCATACCAAGTGAGCTCATGATCTAGTCAAAAACACTAGCAATGCACATACTAAACAAAAAAATTACTTATTTTATCTCACCTCAATTCCATCCATAGTCTCTAACCCTAACCCCATTAGTTAAAATGAAATGTATAACCAAGTGAATCTTCACTCAGTAATTTCATGTTCCAACTGGAACAACAAAGAAACTCATAACCACCAACTTGACCAAGAGAATTTAATTGTGTTCAGACACTGATGACAGTATTATTTTTGATACTTCACTCATTTTTCAGTTTTATGCTTCCAGGTTTTTCCATGGCTAAGAACCGAGGGAGAAAAAGACATATCTGTCAGTGTGTACACACACTACCCACCCACCCACCCACCCAAGTTTTTTGTAATTCAGAAGTTGAAAGGGCCATAAAGAAGGTAACCAGGAAACCGATATAAAATAGCCACAGGTGATTAACAACACATTTTATGAAAGGCACATGGAAATAAATGGCAACAAAAACTATTTTCACGGTAAACTGATATCCACAAATACTGAAACCCAATTGCCAGGGCAACTGCTGGTGTGGTTCAGGCGGAACACGTCCTTCCAGTTCTCTAAGCAGACGGATGCTCTTCACCGAAAAGCAGAGGCCGTGACGAGGTGGCTGAAGGCCACAAAACCACGGGGCAGCAGCAGGAAGAGAAGCCAGACATCTCCGCTCGGGACGCCCCTCGGACCGCGAGGACGGCTCGGTGGGCGAGGACGGCTCGAGGACGGCTCGGCGAGGGCCCCGCCGCACAGCAAGGCGGAATCCTCCTTGCGGCAGCGCGCGGCCGAGACGCGGCGGGACGGGAGACCTCCATCGCGCCCACTGCGCGCTCTCCGTCACAGCGGCCGCCCATCCCCCACCAACCCAGCTTTCTGAGCTGCCTCTAGGTTCCCCCGCGCGTCCGCGGGCGGCCGGTTGCTCCCAGAGCCACGCGGAGAGGCCGGGCGTGCTGAGCCGCCTCGCTGCCCCCGCGGTCCCTCGAGGGGGCGCGGCCGCCGGGGAGAGCCGGCCCGGGGCGGCGGACTACCGACGCGGCGCCGGGCTCGGCAGGGGATTGCTTCTGTCTGGGGCCCGGCAGAGGCCGCGTTCGTGCCCCGCGCGCACCCGCCCCAGGTCGTCCCAGCCAATCCGGCGCTACTCGCGCGCCCGGAGCGTCCCCCGGCCCTCCTCAGGCTGGGCTGGCCGCCTCCCGCTCTGGCTCTCGGCCTCCTCGCTCTCACTCCTCCTCTCACTCTCCACGAGTTCCACGCCTCGGGGTGTAGCTCCGCCCCGGGCTCCGAGCCCGCCCCCGCAGCCTCCAGCGCGTGTGCTCTCCTCTTCCTCAGTCCTGCCATCCCGCCGCCTCGGGTCTAGCGCTCCGCACGGCAGCCCCGGTCTCTTCGGCCTCGTCCCGCCGCCTCCGCGCGCCCGCCCCGTACGGCCACAACGCCCCCCACCCCGGCTCGCGCCTCGGGGTCGCGCGCCCGGACTCCGCCCCCTCCCGCGGACCGCGCGCTCCCGGCGCGGCCTCTCCCCCACGCAGGCCGCCCGGGCCCTGCAGCCCCCCCGACCCCCTCCCCCGCTCGCCTCGCGCTCTCCCGGCGCCCCAGCTCTCGCGCTCTCCGAGGCGAGCGCGCTCCCGGCCCGCGCGCTCCGGGCTCCGACTTCTCCCGGCTCCTGTCAGTGCGGTGACTGCGCTGGGAAACATGGCGTCCGAGGGAATGATCCTCACCAACCACGACCATCAAATCCGTGTCGGAGTCCTCACAGGTAACTGGGGAGGCGGTCCGGGAGCGCCGAGGACGCCGTCCCCGACTGGCTTCAGGCGTCTCGCCCCGGTGGCGCTTCGCTGCGGCCTCGGGAGGAGGGCAGCCTTGAGGAGGGGGGACCGCGGGGTGCGTTTTACTACCGCCAAGACCTGCCGGGGGCCGGGGGTGTTCCCGCGGGTCCCCCGGGAGCTGGGCCCGACCCCGTGGGATGCCAGGACCCAGCGCCTCCGCAGACGAAGTCCCCGGCCCCGGGGGACCGAGGGGCCGGTGCGGAGGGCGCTGCGGGGCTCCGCGCTGCCGGTGCAGGCGGCGGGATCCCGGCTCCGCAGTGAGAAGCGCGCGGCTCTCGGCCGGCCCGCGCGCGTCCCCCGCGAACGCTCCCCGAGAGAGGGGGGAATCCCACGGCCACCCGGTCCTCCTTCCCCCTCGCTGCTCCGGCTGTGTCCGCCCGGGCGCCGGCCGGACACGACTCAGGTGTTGATCACACCCAGCTGCTCCGTCCGGCGTGCCTCTCGCAGGCCGGGCATCCCCTCGGCCGCCGTGGGACACCCTCGTCTCCCTCGGGAGCTGGGGGGTCGGCTCGCGTCCGGACCTCGGAAAGTGACTGCATTCTGCCTTTCCCGGCGAAGGGCCTCTCAATTTCCCCAGCGAGGACGGGCTGCAGCCTGCGACCGCGGAACCAGCTCCCAGTACTTGACAAGGAAGGATTCCCCCACTCGGGCTTCTCTCCCCCCTCCCTTCTGGGAACCCCCGCCCCCCACCCGGTGGGGCGTCCCGAATTGGGCGCGGAGCTCACTTTTCCCGGGTCGCGTGTCCCTCCCTGGCGGAAGCCGTGTGTGCCCTGCATGTCTGATTCCGTGGCGTTGTATTTAGGTGATAGCCCTGCGTCGGGCAAGAGGCAGTTGCTGCAGGGCATGACTTCCCAGACCGACGGCGAGCCGACGTGCAGGGTTCTGCTGGGCTCTGTAGTTGCGAGGTCTGTGTGCGATGGAGCGGCGAGGCGGGGGTTAAGGGACTATATTTGGAATCTGAGGGCTTAGTTTGGAGTGAAGGGAATCCAAGACTCAGTGAGGCGATTTCGGAGGAAGAAGCAGTGTAGACGGGAATCCTCGTGTCTCCCCCACTTCTTTTTCATTTTTTTTTCCTTGTAAAATTCTGGCAGGTAGAGACAATGCTCGAGAAGGGACCAAATGGAATGAGATTTACTTTTATTATTAGGGAGAAAAGAATATCTGAGCCTGTCGGTAGATACTTATTGCAAAGCTTATTTGAGCAGCAGAATTTTATGAAAATAAAATTTATACCCACCGCCCCCTTTTCTCTCCTTCAAGTAAAGGGACTGCCTTTCCTTGTCTTCTTCCCAGATACTGACGGTGATTGAATTTTCCTAATCGAATGACTCTTCGTTAGAGAAACTAGTCTCAATCCGCTGCAGGGAAGGGAACCCCCAAATCACAAGATGCCCTTTCTCTTTTTTTGGAACTGCTTGCTTGTGTGAAGATTCTGGAACTGTTTGCTTGTGTGAAGATTCAGTTGTATCTCAGAATTCTTGGAGTTGGCAAGGCTGATTTTCAGATAAGCTGGTCGCAGGATGTAAAAGTGTATGCTCTCTATCAACTTGTGCTTTGAATTCTAGCCATGCTTTGAAAATGAATAGAGAGTAGTGAGCGTGAAATTTAATAGAAACCAAAGTATATCAGCTGTCTGTGGAAATAAAAGGCATAGGTGTTTAAATGTTAAACCATAGAAATATATTTTAAAATAACCTTTTTGTTTTTATTTATTTAAAGCTTTCCATAGTAGTTTTATTTAATGAATCATCTTACCGTGGTCGAGTGACATAGTTGATAGGTGTTGTACGGAATGTTGTGAATGATGCAACCTTTATCTGATCTAATAGGGATAACATTGATATGCAAATGATTAAAGAAACAATGTATATAATTATTCAAAAATTATGTAGATAACATTATCTATGCATTTGGGGGTTAAATTCAAAAGGAATTCAATATTCAGGTGAATTTGGAGCAAATGTGAATACCTGAAAGGAGAATTAAGTGCATTTACGGAGTCAGGAAGAAACTGGCATTTTAAAAGGGAGTTGAAAGTCAGCAGCAACCTTATAAATAAGTATATAGTTGAGCATGAGGCTCTTGAGCAGAATAAAAATGCAACGTAAAGGCCTTGAAAAGCCCAAGGGGAAGAGGTAGGTGGCATAGACAAAATGTCAAGGAGAGAAGATAACTTTGCCAGTGGAATTAAAGATGACCTGGAGAAGTTATCTCATGAGATACAGGGGAAAAAGTCTAGGGCCAGGGACAAGGGTATAGCTGTAGGAATGAAAAGGGAGCTGCAGATTTGGAAGAAGTGGTAGCAGAGGGCCATGAGACTTGATGATAAAATGGATTTTTGATGTCAGAAATAACTCTGAGGCTGTTTCTTAAAAAGTTATTGATATAAATGCTGTCTACTACAAAAGAGCTTGAGAACATGGAGAACAATCGGAGGAAAGAGCATCAGCCCTCAGTCTATGATTTAATTACAAACAGATTAATTTTTATGGTCTTGACATTCCATTTGATTTTTATGGGGGAAAAAACCCTACAAAAATGAAGCTATGTTGTACAATTTTGTGTGTATTCTAGAACTTCAAGTATTACAGTTTTAATATGTAAAATTGTTCTTAACTGACCCTAAATACTTTGAGTTGAGGTCACACTTAAAACTGTTTTTTTGTAAGTTATAATTTATGGCTCTCTTAAAGGTGGAGATCTTGTTTTATAAAATCTCCTTGTCATTCTTTACATTAGTTATTTTAAAATCTGTTTTGCAAAGGTAGTGGAAAGTATGGTCTATCCATACATACATTTTACAGTGTGTTAGACAGTATTTTGTGAAATCATATTGTCATTTCTACAATCTTTGTGACACTTTTGATTATCTGTTGAAAGATATTTGTACTTTGAAACTTTTTATCCTTTAGATTTTTTTAATCTTCATTTCAGTTATGAATTTGGCAAATATAATACATAGTTTATTGACTATTCTCATCAAATGAATGAACTGTATGGAATTTTGCAAGAATAATGGTAGAAAGGAAAATATTTCATAAAAGCATTTTGTTTTTGCTTGACTATCTTGAATTATTTAGGTCTTGGAAATCAGATTATGATAATGTAATATGAACATTCTAGTTATACTAATTGTTTTTTTAAGTCAAGAAAATGAGAACATGTGTGTGTATAAAAACAGACTGTATATGGAAACATTTTATAATTGGAAATTATTGCCCATCTCTAAGAACAATGTTTTCGTTAGTAACTGTCTTATATTGATTTGCTAGAAATGAAGGTTATATGGTCTTTGGTGACCTAAGTTCTAGTTTTTAATATTTCTATGTCTAATGTTCTCTATTTATATTACTATTCATAGCAGATACTAAAGATTATGTGTTAATGTATTACATGAAGCAAATAAACAAGTATCTGCTACTTCAGAAATAGAAACAAGATGTAGGGCAGATGTAGAATTTTTTTTAACAGCTTCAGTAGTAATTATACTTATAGTCAGTCTTACCAATTACATAGCAGCCTCACTATATCTCTAATGTGTCACATTTCACCTACTTTTTTCTATTTTGACAGAAGCTGTTTATCAAGGCAGTACACTAGTTCTATTACTGTAAAAGCTCCACAGAAACATTACTAGAATAATAAGGAATACATGTATGTATATGGTATAGAATCAGATAGATTATGTTTCATGGACTGTTTAAATTACTGCTAATGTTTGGTACCAAGGAACTTAAAGATGATCATTATTTATCTAAATTTTTAGTAATGGTGGCATGAATGATAAAAAGGTGGAAATTTTCAGGAAAGGACATACACAAAAATCATATTTTTGCTCTAGTAATGTACATTTTATTGTGCTGAGTTGTTGATTTGAAATCAGTAAGAGATATTGTAACAAATATAAGACTAGGTAATAAAGATTAGTTGAAAGGTTAATTGTAAACTAGAACACCAAAAATATTACAGTTAACACATAGGGAGTATTTCAGTCACTTATAAATAAAGTCATTCAAAATATTCAAAGACCAAGTTCCAAACCGAGGAGATGTTACTTTTATATCTCTGGAATTGTTATTAAGCATTTATTTCCTTCTTCAAAATTATCCTTGTATATTATGTGTCAATATTATTTTCTGAAAAGCCCATTTATAGATAAAGATAAGGATATATAAATAAATCTTTGTTTTGAGAGTAGGTGTTGTCATTAAGGGAAATCACTACTGCAAACAAAACCTAAATCCTTCTAAATGGAATTGTATGTTCTGGCAAACTTACTTTTTTTTTAATATGTATTTTTAATATTTATCTTTATGACTTGTTTAAAAGGAAGCCTGTTTCTCTAATTTGGATTTTCTTTCATGAAATTTTGGTTGGGAACAGTGAATTAGAGAATTAAATGTTTCGTCAAAGTAGGAAAATGTTAAATTACTTTCTGATGGATATATTTAATGCTATCATCTCTGGCCAAAGACTTCAAAAAGAATTAGTTGCTTCCCAGTAAAAGTTTTAACTGTATCAAAAACACATATGACTATTTGACTTCAAACTGAGGCATACATTGGAGAATTAACAGTATGCTATTAGGAAGGAAGTAATAAATAAGTGCCTATTTGTACTTTTACTATTGATAGATTCTTGGGTAAGTTGAACAGGGTGAGTTTTTGAAACAGCCAATAGAATAGATAAAATCCATGTACTCTGTTTCTGTAAATAAAGTTGTAGAACAATGAAGCATATTTGGAATTTGAAATGTTAAAAAGAGGTCCTGAAAATGAAAGTAATACAACCACAAAGGACTTCTTCCTTCACATCTGGGCAGAGAAGATAAATACCAAGGAAGAATAAAAGATTATTTAACCTGTTCAAAAGTAATTGGGACTGTAGTCAATATGATGGCATGTAATCTTACTTTCATTACAATATTCTTTTGAAGCCGGGCTCGGTGGCTCAGCCTGTAATCTCGTGCCTTTGGGAGGCTGAGGTGAGTGGATTGCCTGATCCCGCGGGTTCAAGACCCGCCTGGGCAGCGAGACCTCATCTCTACAATAAATCAAAAAATCAGCCGGGCGTGGTAGCGCACTTCTGTAATTCCGGCTACTTGAAAGGCTGAGGCGGAAGGATCGCCGGAGCCCAGCAGGTCGAGGCTGCGGTGGCCGGGAGCAGCCACTGCACTCCAGTCAGGGCGACAGCGTGAGACTCCAACTCAAAACAAGAACAAAAACAAAACAATATTCTTTTGAGCGACCTCTCAAAAAACAAATGTCTAATGAAATATGTCCAAATGGAAGTTCTATCCAGGTTGTTTAATGAATTTGTAAGCTAATTTGTATTTAATCAATTAATTTTAACTATATAGAACTTCTTGAAAAGTTTGTAATTGAACAACCCCAATAACTTTCACAGTAGCTTTGCCAAATTTCGAAAGAGTGTGATTAAATTTACTGTACTTAAAAAAATTTTTAATTTGAAAGGTAAAGAGCAAGAAAATGAGATATGGTAAAAGAAGTGTTTCCATGATTTGTGCTCTTCTTCTCAAT
The DNA here is from genome assembly GCA_027257055.1 of Cephalopachus bancanus. NCBI lineage: Eukaryota > Metazoa > Chordata > Mammalia > Primates > Tarsiidae > Cephalopachus > Cephalopachus bancanus. The sequence goes on from JAPVLO010000104.1 coordinate 2,254,591, forward strand.
TTGGGGTACATGGCATTGTGTCAAGGAATACTCTAAGGCTTAGAATCCAAGCTGTGGGAACACATAATAATTTTTGAAGTATCAATTTTACTTGAGAGTGTATAATTTAAAAACTTTAATATTAATGTAGTCAAGAGTAAATTAGGCACACAGAACTCACATGAACTTTAAGATAAAGTCAGAAACTCCAAAGAAATTTCAGGTGAGTCCATTGTATTTCAAGTGAACTCCAGGTCTTGCCATTCTTCTTTGTCATTGGTACTTTGGGAAAAAAAAATTAAGGAGCATTGGGTCATAGAAAGAACACTGGAAGATGCATTTTCTAATACTAGTCTGGCTGGTAAAATTTTATAATCTTGAGCATATTATGTAACTCTCAGCTTTTCTTACTACTGAAGTGAAGCAGTCATTCGTTAAGATCACTTCAGGTTTGTATGGCAATATATGTTTCTTCTTTTGTCATTCTGATCAACTATAAAGAGAAACAGGATATTAGACTTAATTTTTTTCTTTCTTTAAATGGGAATGATTATGGAGGAGGGACATATGAAATACATTAAAAATGCAAAAGAATAAGAAGTGAGAGAAATGATAAAATTTTCTGAGATTAGGTTCTGCCATTATAAGCTGAAGGAAAGCATTTAGATTTTTTTTCACTTAGAAATTTTTGTGGCATTAGTCTTCTTTCTGCATTTAGTTTCAGACTCAGCTCAAGATTGACTTTATCAACAAAATCTCTCGTAGGAATTATTCTATTTAATGATTACTTTCTTTGTTTTCGTACAGTGTTTATAAATGTTCTCTGTATCCTGAAATCATGTACAAGTGGGAAGTTGCATGGTATAGTTAAAAAGTCTGACTTTTGTCAGACAGACTTGAATTTGAGACCCTGATTTGCCTTTTATTTTGGAACTCCATTTAACCTCTCTGAATTTGTTTCCTTCTATAAAGTGAAGATGGCAATAACTATTTCATAGAGTTTTAAGAACTAACAGAGATGATATACGTTTAACCTGGTCAGATATGTAATCATCTTTTCTTCCTTTCCTATTTGTATGCTGTTTTGGAGCAATTAGCTAGCAGTTATACATCTTATTCAAAGTAGTTTTTAAAGTTCTTGACATAGGTGTTTGTGTTCGTTGCTTCTTTTGTGCCCTTTTGCCATAGCATCTATTAATGAAGTAATTGCACAGAAGATATTTGATTAAAATATTGGGTGGAAGCAGCTACCCAGAATCACTTAAGTAAAGCAGAACTTGTTTATTATTACTAAAATGACAGTTCAGGGTAGATGCAGTGGGGTTGAATATTTTAAAGAAGGGATATATTCCTGGTAGCAAGATGATATTAATGCTGTGTGTTTGAGATGTTGTATAGTATCAAATTTTGTGTATTGCATTAGTTGATGGGCATAGCTCGCGTGAGGATTATTTTAGGGTAATGAAATTTGATATTGTAAAAACTGAAGATTTGAGATTACAGCTTAAGGAAATTCTGTAAATATGTTTATGTTGAAGGTTAATTCTGCTGATTCAAATAGTACTGATAGGAGTAAAAAGTTATACCTCATCTACCACTTGATAATGCTCAACCACATCTTACTTCAGTTTCCTTACCTATAAGTAGGGGTAATTGTGCTTACCTTGTGAGGTTAATGTAAGGAACTATAAAATAGCATAGGGAGGGATACAATAGTGAATATGGTAGGTTCAGTCCTTATCATCTTGAAGCTTACATTCTAGTACTAGTGTAAAAACATTATTCAGTCAAGTTGAATATTAACAAATTCATGCTTTACTTATGTTGCATTTCAAAGAATAATGTGATTCTATAATGTGTATGTAGATAATCTAAGTAACAAACACCAAAACTGTTTTTACATCAAGCCACTTTTTATACAAATTTTAAAACCGTTACATATTTCTTGCTTTCTTAGAAGATACTGAACACAGTTTAACATTTTTTTGTTTAATAAGGCTTAATTACAGATAACATTTATTGGGTGCTTATATGTTTTATTTATGCCAAGCATTTATGTTAATCTTTACAACTTTTATAAAGTACTATCTTGTTCCTCTTACACTGATTGAGGAATAGAGAGACTAAGTAACTTGCTCAAGATTACTCCAGAGACAGTGCCAGGATTCAAATACAAATATAACCATGCTTAGCAATGGTTATATTTGTATTTAATATAATATATTCTATATTCTATAATATATATTCTATATAATATATTCTATATTCTATAAAATATTCTATATTATCTATATTCTATTTTGAATATTTGTCATTGTGGAGACATAGTATAGTTCCATATTGTATTTGTGTTTCAGATTTTGCACACTCGCCTTTCTCCTTCTAGTTGCTAATCTACTCTATCCTTAGGAAGCACATAAATAAAGGTGCTAAAAATTATGTGTGATATTACATTCAGTTAGACTTGAAACAAGGATCTAAAACATAAGTAGTTTTACTTTGGGGTTCAGGGCAACAGAGGATGAATGACTATTACTATAGTAAATAGTTTTATTTATTTCTTTGTATAGTACTTTAAGATTTCAGGATCATGGCTAGTTGTGTCTGCCTGATGGTGAAAATGTTAATAAAAATAGAAACCTATGAAAGGAGGAGAACAAGTACCATTTGAGTGCTGAGTAGAAATGAAATGTTTCCTTTAATTCTGTATTTACTGTTTTTTTTTAGAAAAATTAAGAAAAAAGTGCACTTGAAATTAACAATCTTTTAAGTATAATTCAGATTGGAAACTGTTGGATATTAGGAAATAAGAAATTGAACACAGTAAATACTATTTTCAGACATAAAAAAAGATAAAGAAACATTTAAAAATGTTCCCCCTTCCACTTGAGAACTGGTACTGGAAATTTTGATTATAATGCAAACTTTAAAAATTATGCTTTGATAAAATTAATATCCACATGGTAAAAGTTACATTTGAATTAGATTGCAAGTGGGTGCTACCCAAAGCAACCTACAGATTTAATGCAATCCTATCAAAATACCAATGACATTCACAGAAATAGAAAAAACAAATCTTAAAATTTGTATGGGACCACAAAAGACCCTGAATAGCCAAAGCAACCCTGAGCAAAGAAGCCAAACCAAAACAAAAAGTCAAAGCTGGAGGCATCACACTATCAGACTTTAAAGTTGTAATAATCGAAACAGCATGGTAGTGGCATAAAAACATTTAAGACCAATGGAACAGAATAGCAAACCCAGAAATTAATCTATATATCTACAGCCAACTGAGTTTTAGAAAGGTGCCAAGAACACTCAATGGAGAAAGGACAGTCTCTTTGATAAATGGTTCAGGGAAAACTGAATATCCATATGCAGAAGAATGAAACCAGACCCTCAACTCTAACTCTATACAAAAATCAACTCAAAATGAATCAAAGATCTAAATTTAAGACCTGAAATTGAAACTACTGGAAGAAAACAGGAGAAATGCTTCAAGACATTGGTTTGGGAAAAGATTTCATGAATAAGAGCTCAAAAGCACAGGCAACACAAACAAAATAAATAGAATTATATCAAACTAAAAAGCTATTGCACAGCAAAGGAAACAGCAGAGTGAAAAGGCAGCTTAGAGAATTGGAGAAAATATTTACAGACTATTCATCTGGCAGGGGATTAATCTCAACATTAAAAAATCTAATTAAATGGACAAATGGGGCAACCCCTTCGGGTCCCCTCCCACTGTGGGAGCTTTTCCATTCTCTTAATAAATCCTGCTTTCAAAAAAAAAAAAAAAAAATGAACAAATGATCTGAGTGGATATTTCTCTGAAGAGGACACATAGACGGCCAGCAAATATATGAAAAATGCTCAATATCACTAATTATAAGGGAAATGCCAATCAAAATCACAGTGAGGTATCATCTCACCCCAGTTAGGAAGGCTATTATCAAAAAGATAAAAAAAAAAAACAAGTGGTGGTAAGGATATGGAGAAAATAGAACTCTTATACACTGTTGATAGAAATGTCAAGTACTCTGGAGAACAGTATGGAGGTTCTTCAAAAGTCAACAAATAGTAATCCAGTAATCCCACCACTGGACATTTATCCAAAGGAAGGGAAATCAACATATTGAAGACACATCTGTGCTTCCATGTTTATTGTAGCATTATTCACAATAGCCTAGATATGGAATCACAGTAAGTGTTCAACAGCAGATGAATGTATAAAGAAAATGTGGTATACATACACAGTGGTGTACTATTCAGTCATAAAAAAACAATGAAATTCTGTCATCTGTGGCAATGTGGATGAAATCAGAGGACATTATGTTAAGTGAAATAAACCAGGAATAGAAAGGTAAACATTGCATGTTCTCTCTTTTATGTGGAAGCTAAAAAAGTTGATCTCATAGAAGTAAAAAGTAGAACAGAGGATACTAGAGCCCGAGAAGGTTAGGGAGATTTGTTAAAGGATACAAAATTACTGCTAGATAGAAGGAATAAGTTCTAGTGTTCAGTAGTACTAGAGGATGACTATAGTTTCAAATAGCTAGAAGGCAGATATTGAATGTTTTCAATACAAAGAAATGATAAATGTCTAAGATGATGGATGTACTAATTACCCTGATTTGATTACCTATACATAATTTGTATGAAAAATCACTATGTACCTCATAAAGGTGTACAATTATTGTATGCCATTTGAAAAAAATAAAGTTTAAAAAATTCAACTGGGAAAGCTTCTAAATTCTTACATATGCTTTTAATTAGTTTAAAAAACTAATTATACTCGCATATTGTGCAAAATATAATAATACAGAAAGGCAAATTGTGAAATTAAGCCTCATCACCTTTGTATCGCTCTCTAGTCAGTGTCTTTTTCTCTCTCTCTCTCTTTCTCTCTCTGTCACTCTCTCTTTTTCGTTAATCACTTTAAAAAATTTGGTTTTCATTATTCTATCTACAATCTTATATTTGAATATGTATATATAGAATCATACAATACATTAGAATTTGCGTATTGGTAGACCACTGATATAATTGACCAGTACACGTTTCCTTAGACCCACACTGTGTTTTTTAGAAAAAATATTAGTTTCTAACATTTACAAAAATATATTTAATGTAAAACCCATATTTTTTGCTTCTTAAGATTCAATAGCACACAACTATTTCTTACATGACAATATAGTTGATTAGAGTGATCGTCCTCTTGAGATAGGACATGTATTCTCCAGTTTCCCACAGTTTCTCATTTATTTATTTTATCTGTCTCATAGGCATTTGAGGTTGTGATTCTTGCCCATATATAGTATTCTGCACCTTTCTCCTTCACTTTCCTTCTGGGCATATTTTGGACATCGTTTTATATTAGTGAAAATATTAGTAGTTAACTGTATTGAGAGCTTGCTAGATGTTAAATACTTTACAGAGCCTGTTACAGAGCCTATTAATTAATTTAATCCCAATAATAGTATAAGTATTACCACCATTTTACAAGTGTGGAAATTGTAGCAGAGATAAAGTAACTTATTCAAGTTACTGTGATTGAGAATTAACTTTTTAACTTTACAAGTTCTTTCGATGTATATCTCTTTCTTGAGTATATAGGTGGATTAAGGCCCTTTATTGCAAATGACAAATGCTGAATTTAAAATTAGCTTAAGTGGAAAGGGGAATTTACATATCCACAGATTGTAGTGAAGAAGCTGACTTAGGGACTCAAAGAGTGTGATTAGAGAATTAATGTAATCATGGACTCTTGTTCTCCATTTCAGTGCTCTGTTTTATCTGTTACAGACTGACTTCCTTCTTGTCAGAATTGATGTTTGGATGGTGTTGGCTGAGGAGGAGCAAGGTGGGAAGTTACAATAATAGGCAATTTCAGGCTTTCCACTCTGAACTAATGACTTCAGAGGAAAGAATTTCTCATATATTTGTATATAAAACTTCAGAATGCTTCTTCAACTGGTTTGACTCACATGTCCATCTTTGGGCCAATCGTTGCAACTGGGAGGGTGAGGACTTTGTTTTTCTATCACATGTCCATCTTTGGGAGTGAGATACTAATAGATAGCCTCACCAGAATCACATAGAGTGTCTTAGTCTACGCTACTGTAATAAAATGTCTTAGACTGGGCAATTTATAAATAACAGAAATTTATTTCTTACAGTTCTGGAGGCTGGGAAGTCCAAAACTGAGGCAACAGCAAATTTAGTCTATTCCTCATAGATAGTACTTCTAGCTGTGGCCTTTTAGCTGTTTCCTCATATGGTGGAAGGGCAAGAGGGCTCCCTCAAGCCTGTTCTATAAGGGCCTTAATCCCCTTCATGAGGGCAGAGCTCTCATTACCTAATCACCTCTGAAAAGCTTCATCTCTTAAAAACCATCACCTTGGGGTTAGGTTTTGTCATATGAATTTTGTGAGCATACATAGATTCAGACCATAGCAGAGAGGAAGGGGAAGTCTAAGGAGAGGAGATTCTGTCACCAGAAGGGGAAAAGTATGCTGGGCAGACAGCTTTTCTAGAGATTCTCTGAAGTCTTGGTGTCTTTTTGCTTTCTTTTTTTTTTATTTCCCTCTAAGAATATAGTTTATTTATCTGCCCCCTTTCCAGTTTATCTTGCTTCTGCCAAGAAAATATTCCTCAGACAGAAATTGTAAAATTAGAACTAGAACAAAGACGGGCTTGGTGGCTCAGCCTGTAATCCCTCGCTTTGGGAGGCTGAGTTGAGTAGATTGCCTGAGCCCGCGGGTTTGAGACCCGCCTGGGCAATTTGGCAAGACCTCATCTCTACAATAAATCAAAAAATTAGCCGGGTGTGGTAGCGCACGCCTGTAGTTCCAGCTACTTGGAAGGCTGAGGCAGAAGGATCGCCGGAGCCCAGCAGGTCGAGGCTGCGGTGGCCGGGAGCGGCCACTGCACTCCACTCTGGGCGACAGACTGAGACTCCAACTCAAAAAAAAAAAAAAAAGGACTAGGGTGTGACAGTTAGTGGCTTAAACCCCGCCCCCCCACCTCAGTATCAAGGGTGGTTGATTTATACAACAGGAGCACTCACAATGACTGACTTCTGTTTTTTCATGCTCTGCATAAAAATGGTTATTGAAGGATATTTTAGATCAGTAGAATACATGTGATAGAGAGTAAGATTTACCAGTTTTATTTTTTTTTTTTTGAGTTGGAGTCTCACTCTGTCGCCCAGACTGGAGTGCAGTGGCCGCTCCCGGCCACCGCAGCCTCCACCTGCTGGGCTCCGGCGATCCTTCCGCCTCAGCCTTCCAAGTAGCCGGAATTACAGGCGTGTGCTACCACGCCCAGCTGATTTTTTGATTTATTGTAGAGATGAGGTCTCGCTGCCCAGGCGGGTCTGGAACCCTCGGGCTCAGGCAATCCACTCACCTCAGCCTCCCAAAGGTGTGGGATTACAGGCTGAGCCACCGAGCCCAGCTAAAACAGCACTTTTATGACGCTTTATTTTGATCACCTGTAGGTGTTTAGTCTTTTTTCTACAAGTAGTGCCTCCCAGTGTTTCCTAAATTTTGTTCTAGCAACACTTGTCTGGGTTATACTGTAATAGATATTGTAGGAAAAGGTTTTTACATGGTTAAGTAAATTTGGGGAGTGCTATATAATATATCCCTCCTTTTGGAGATTCGAGGTATATTAAAGCATGTTAAAGATGTGAGTGATAATTGTGGAACTGCTTAACCTCTATTTAGTGTAGTACATCCAAACCTTTTTTGAAAATTGAACACTTTTTCAAGATAAACCAGAGTTCTGTTCAACATCTCTTTAGAAAATTGTGGTCTTACCCCTGCAAATGCTCTTTTGGAAACCTGTGTAAGATCTTTATATTTATTCTTTTAGTTTTTTGCTGTGGAAATAGTGGTTTTCCATAGTAATCTCTACTGTAAAAATTATTTTATTCTGGATTTGCCTTTTAAAAGTATTCTTTTTTTCTCAATCACCATCTCTTATTTTTTTGTTTTCTAATATTGGAATATATTCTTATTTTATTGCTATGATAGCAAAAACTAGAACTTGACCAGTTTTGATTCTTTTACCACTATATAAGGAAAGAACACTGGATGACATTCTATTTGGGTTTTTTCATTGGGAATTTAGTATCATAATCTGTAAAACAGGAAGTTGACTAAATGATCCCTAAAATCTTCTCCAGCTATAAAATCATATTAATCCCAATCTTAGGAACATGCCTAATTCTTACCATTCTATCATTGCTATTATCTATATTCTACTACTGACAGCAAAATTATTGATCTGAAATGTCTTCTTTCAAATAGGAAAAATTTCTAGAAAAAGAAAATAAAATTCATAAGTATAAATGAAAATAAAGGTCTGTTAACGTATAAATGAAAATAAGTATCCATTCCACTGCACAATATGTGCATTTATTTATTTTTAATTTTAGAGATGGGAGTCTTGCTATGTTGTCCAGGCTAGTCTCAAACTTCTGGCCTCAAGTAACCTTGGCCACCCAAAATGTTGAGATTACAAGTGTGAGCTGCTGCACTTGACCAAATATGTACAATTTTATTTCATTTTATATTGCTTTCTACAGAGTATTCAAATTGCAAAATCCTTAAGACTTAGGGAAAAATTACATGAACGTAAGTAACTGGTTTCCACAATTAAGCTTAGAAGAACAGTGCTATAGGGGTATTTGAGGTATTACTTTTTTTTTTTTAATTTAAAATGTTTGGTATACTGGAGATCTGGAAAATAAAAAATTAGTACTCCCCTCAAAAAAGTTAAGATTAGCCGGGCTCAGTGGATCAGCCTGTAATCCCACGCCTTTGGGAGGCTGAGGTGAGTGGATTGCCTGAGCCCGTGGGTTCGAGACCCGCCTGGGCAGGCAAGACCTCGTCTCTACAATAAAATTAAAAAATTAGCTGGGCGTGGTAGCGCGTGCCTGTAATTCCGGCTACTTGGAAGGCTGAGGCGGAAGGATCGCCGGAGCCCAGCAGGTCGAGGCTGCGGTGGCTGGGAGCGGCCACTGTACCAGTCTGGGCGACAGAGTGAGACTCCAACTCAAAAAAAAAAAAAAAAAAGTTAAGATTATTTGGCTATTATATATTTAAAATAAAGCTGTTGTGAAAATAATACATATATCTTCAATGTACAATAGTATATTTTAGGTTTACACACATACTTCGAATAGTAGATAGGCTCTGGATTACACCACCTGGGTTTATATCTAAATTATATGACATTTTTAGGGTTACTTTATCTCAACTTCAGTTTTCTCATCTGTAAAATGGTAATTAATACTTATTTACTTACCTTTGAGTGTTGTTGTGACAGGTGAGAGTGTAAGAATATGTGTGCTCACATACTAAGTACTCATTTAATATTTGTTGTTGTATATGATAAACTTGAATATAATTACCTTTATGAGCATGACAATAGAAAGTAACCAATACAACTTTTAGATATCTGACCTTAATCTTGGTTTATATTCATGCTTTTTCCTTATTACTTTGTCTTACTTTAGGAGCATCATTAAAGATTAGTACTGTGTTGGGGTTCTGCTTTATCTAAATTCTTATTTTCCAGCATAAACTTTGGACAGTTAGATTCAGAAAATGTTATTTATAATGTAGTAAAGATTTAGAAGAATTTGAGATTTTTGAGGTAAATGTTTACATATGGGAAACTGCCTCTGATTATCTCTAAAGCTTGTTAGACCTGTGGAGGAAACTTTCTCCACATACATCTATGTGGGTACTGTAGTTATGGAATACAAAGTACTATTGTTAAGAAAGTGTTTTGAAAGTTTCAAATGTTATAGAAGTGGTATAGTAATGTAGGGTGGTAAAATGATAGCAAAATAAGACTATTTACGTAGATGATTATTGATTTGTAGTAGAGGAATTTTTAGTTGGTAGATGAGGAAGATAGTGAACCCTATGGAAAAGATGCCATGGATTGGTCCTTATGTGTTTGGAGTTGAAGAAACAATGACTTTGGACATAAGGGAAAAATATCTATAAAAGGGGAGAAATACTTTATGAAATATCTGGTGCCAAAAATGAATCTATCAAATTTAGAGCATTGCCAAAGTTTGGTAGGAAGATTTGGGAATCATTAATTTGGGTTTCTACTGGACTTGAATTTTCTAATTTTTTTGTGCAGATGGGTTTGTGAAATATTAATTTTAAAAAATTGTCAGTTATGCATCATAATGAAATATTCATTCCTTTCTGATTCTGAATGCCATTCAGAAGTGGGTCACATGTGATACATGAGAAATTCAAAGATGAATAATGAGACAACTCATTAGAGGTAGTAGAAACTTTTAGGCAGCTAAATAGTAATGGATCTATTTTTGGTTTTTTTTTTGTCATTGAGTTATATGCTAGTCTGATCATAGCCTGAATTGTTAACAAACAGTACAACTCAATTCAGTATGTACCATATGATGTGCTTTGCATGGTGTCAAGCTAAAACTACTAAATACATATTTATAATGCCATGCTTTAGGCATGAGAAGTTGATTGTAAAGACGGTTTACAATTTAAGCCATTTTTATATTAAAACATATACCAACTCCTGTATAACAGTGTTTGCCAAACTTTTTCTATAAAAGGTTAGATGATAATAAATTTTTTAAGCTTTGTGAGCTGTGTATGATTTCTGTCACCTATTCAGCTCTGCTCTTATAGCATGAAAGCAGCAATAGACAGTAAATAAATGAATAAGCATGACAGGGTTTTAGTAAAAGTTAATTTACAAAAAGAGATGGCAGGCTATAGTTTGCCTCAAGGCTGTAGTTTGCCAACTCTGCTCCAAGACAGTCTGTATAAGGAAAATATAATTCCAGGTTACTTGCATGTTAATTGAACTTTTACATTAGTTAAAGTTAGCATTAAAACATCACAAAACTTAGTTACTTGAAATTTAATATCTTTCACATTTCTGTGAATTAACATGGTGGTTCTCCTTCAGTTGGTTCTGATATAGCTGTGGTCATCTGGAGACTCAACTGGGACTGTAGGCCAGGGCTTTGGTTCTCCTACTTGTGGGTTTTTCTACATGGCTGGTTCCTTAGCCTCATGGTGTTGCAGCTGGGTTCTAAGAAGTATTCCAAGAGCAAGCATTGCGAGAAAGAGGAAGCAGACCATACTAGGCCATTTTAGGGCTTGGCCTGAAACTTTCACAGTTTCATTTCTGCCAGTGTTCTATTGGTCAAAATAGTCACAGGCACAGCCCAGAGTCCCTGTGTAAGAGACACAAGGGTGTGAATGCTAGGAATCATGGTTAATTGGGGGTATTAAAAGCAACTGTAACAGGATTATTTTGATTTCAAGTGACAATTCAAATTGACCTAGCTTTAATAAAGGGAATATTTATTATAAGAATATTGGGGTATCTATCTCAAATACAGGATGAAGCCCAAGAAAAATTGGACCCTGGGTTGAAGGTACTAAGGACTGTTTCTCATCTTTGCAAGTAAGCTTCATTTTTTCTCACCATAGATCTGCCTTCTTCATATTGGGAAAAACAGTGCCATCAACAGCTCCCTAATTGTTTATATATTACCTTTTGAGCCATTCAGAGGACTGACCATTTTTGCAGTGTGTTAATAAAATTTTTGAGGAAGAACGTTGATTGTCCTAGTCATCTGTGATCAGGGGCTAGAGGTTGTGTCGTGCCAACCAGGGGATAGAGGTTGTGTTGTGCCAACCAGTTAACAGAAAAGGAATACTTGAATGTATAATCCCCAGGTAGTCTACTTACCTTCTCTCTGCCTATTTATTAACAAATATTTGTCTATTAATAAATAATTTGTTTCCCTATTGCAGGACTAATCTACTTCTGTATTCAGCTATCTGCCTACAGCTATTTCATTGTTCTGCTTAGAGAATAAGCCAAAATAAGGACTGGAATTAGCCAGTATCTTGATCCTGAATTCTCTATACTTATATTTAAGTTCGTCTGCTTAAATATTAGTGAATGCATTCAGTATCTTGAATATTCATTATAATCTCATCCTGCTTTGAGTAGGGGATAGCAGCTTTTCAATATTAGTAGATTTCACAATCCAGCTTTGCCACTGTCAACATAGAATCAAATATAAGGTGATCTTACTATGCTGTCACCATTGATTTCCAGGGGTGATTTGGTTGATTTGACTGGCTGAATGGGTATATCCTTCTTTTGGAAAGGACCCACTTGCAAACATGAAAACAAGTAGCTAAAATACAGAACGAAATAAGAGCTATAATAGAAGTACAAGCAACATGCTGTAGGTGCACAGAGGAAGAACAATTAATTTTGCCTGAATGACTGTAGGAGGGATGGCATTTTAAAGAAGGTAATGTTGAGTAAGGCCTGGAAGAATGAATAACCCATCCTTAGAAAAAAGAAAAAAGGTAATCTAGCTGTCAGGTTTCTTTGGCTGCTGAAGGGGTGGCACCAGAGTGTTTAGGCTAAAGTAGATGAACTTAAATATAGGCAGAGGGAATTCAGGAGCAGGATGAAGTTATCTGTTTATAACCTTTGTGAATTAGAATCACAAGAACTGATGCAGTTTTGTTACATTTAAATGTAACAAAGGCCGTAGGACTTAAAGCCTTAGGTGACTATATGATAATTTGAAATTTGAGAATTTGGTTTTTTTAATTAAACAGTTTATTTCAAAGACTCAGATTTTTGGATGTAGAAATAACTTTCAAAGATTATCTGTACTAATCCACTGTAGTAGGTAAAGAAACTAAGACCCAGTTAAATAACTTGTTTAAATGATAGAACTGGGGCTATTACCCTGGCTACTTTACTCCTAGTCTTGGACAGTTTTGAACAGTTATACAGTGTATTCTTTGAGTAGGAAGATGGGTTCCAGATGTATATTTGAATTGCCTGCTATGGTAGCAGTTTTTAAATTTGAGGTATAATATGCATACAGTAAAATGTACACATGTTAATTATACAGCATGATGAGTTTTTCTTTTTTTTTTTTTTTGAGTTGGAGTCTCACTCTGTCGCCCAGACTGGAGTGCAGTAGCCGCTCCCGGCCACCGCAGCCTCGACCTGCTGGGTTCCGGAGATCCTTCCGCCTCAGCCTTCCAAGTAGCCGGAATTACAGGCATGCGCTACCATGCCCGGCTGATTTTTTGATTTATTGTAGAGATGAGGTCTCGCTGCCCAGGTGGGTCTCGAACCCACGGGCTCAGGCAATCCACTCACCTCAACCTCCCAAAGGCGTGGGATTACAGGCTGAGCCACCAAGCCCGACTAGAGTTTTTCTTTTTTAAAAAATGTGTATAGACCCTTATAAGTACCCAGATCAAGAGGTAGAACATTTCCAGCATTCTGGAAGTCTCCTTCATGCCTTTTACAAGTCAATATCCTTTTTCCCTGTCACTTCTAAGTGGCATTATTCTAATTTTTGTCATTATAGAATAATTTTGCCTGTTCTTGGAACTTCATATATGATTTTATATGAAGGCCGGGCTCGGTGGCTCAGCCTGTAATCCCAGTGCTTTGGGAGGCCAAGGCGAGTAGATTACCTGAGTCAGCGCAAGTTTGACCTTCCCAGGCAACTTGGCGAGACCTCATCTCTACAATAAATAAAAAACTAGCCGGGTGTGGTAGCACGTGCCTGTAGTTACGGCTACTTGAAAGGCTCAGGTGGAGGGATGGCTGGAGCCCAGCAGGTCGAGGCTGCGGTGGCCAGGAGTGCGCCACTGCACTCCAGCCTGGATGACAGAGTGAGACCCCAACTCAAAAAAAAAAAAAAAAGGAATGATTTCTTTCTCCTATTATGTTTGTGATATTTATCCATGATGTTGATGTTCATTCATTTTATTGCTATGCAGTATCTATTGAATGAATGGATCGTTATTTATTCTTCTGTTAATGGACATTTGAATTATTTCTAGTTTTTTTCTATTATGAAAATAGCTGCTATAAATATTCTTGTATATGTCTTTTGATGAACATATTATTTCATTTCTAGAAGTAAAATTGCTAGGTGGTGGTTTTCCAAAGTGATTGAACCATTTTACATTCCCACCAGCAACATAGGAAAGTTTGAACAGTTCTACGTTCTTGTCAGAATTGGGTATTGTCAGTCTTCTTAATTTCAGCTATTCTGGTCAGTGTGCAGTGGCTTCTCATTTTCATTTCCAAGGTAAGTGATGATGATGGTGAACATTTTTTAATATTTTAACTTTTGATATGTTTTAAAAGTAGGCTGTTTTGGTCTTACGAATTTGTAGGCCTTATATGTTCTGAATATGAAACCTTTGCATGGCAAATACCTTTTCCAGTCTATGGCTAGTCTTTCCATTCATTTAATAGTGCCTTATAATGAAGCTAAATGAATCAAGTTTGCTTTTTATAGTTAGTGGGATTTTTTTTTTTTTAATGTCTTAAAAAGTCTTTGCCTATTGCAGGAGGAGCTTGAAAATATTCTTGAAAGTTTTCTTTTAGAAATTGTATTGCTTTCTATTTTACTTGAAAGCTCTCTGATGCATTTTAAGGTAATTAATATATTATTTTTTGAGTTGGCTTCTCCCTCTGTTACCCAGGATGGAGAGCGGTGGCTCGCTCATTGCCACTGCGGGTTCGGCCTGCTGGACTCTGGTGATCCTTCCTCCTCAGCCTTCCAAATAGCTGGAATTACAGGCATGTGCCACCATGCCTGGCTAATTTTTTGATTTATTGTAGAGATGAGGTCTTGTCAAGTTGCCCAGGCTTATCTTGAAGACCTGGGCTCAGGCATCCTCTCACCTCCGCCTCTCAAAGTGCTGGGATTACAGGAGTGAGCCACCATGCCCGGCCATTTTAAAATAATTTGCATGAATGATGTGAGGTAGAAATCAGAGATTATTTTGTAAGCATATGAATGTTCAGTTGATCCAGCCCCATAATTTGAAAAAATTGTCCTTTCGCCGTTAGATTATAAATAACGTTAAGCCGGATTCGGTCACTCAGCCTGTAATCCCAGCACTTTGGGAGGCTGAGGTGAGTGGATTGCCTGAGCCTGCGGGTTCAAGACACACCTGGGCAACTTGGCGAGACCTCATCTCTACATTAAATCAAAAAAATCAGCCGGGCGTGGTAGCACGTGCCTGTAGTTCCAGCTACTTGGAAGGCGGAGGCGGAAGGATCGCTGGAGCTCAGCAGGTCGAGGCAGTGGTGACTGGGAACGTCCACTGCACTCCAGCCTGGGTGACAGAGTGAGACTCCAACTCAAAAAAAAACCAAACAAATAAATAACGTTGATATAAATCAAGTGGGTCTGTTCTAGCATGTATAAATTCTCTTCCATTGGCCTATTTCTCTATGTTTGCATTAATACTACCCTTCTTAATTACTATAGCTTTTACTAAATTTTGAAATCTGGTGGTATAAGTTCCCTCATTTTTTTTTCTTCTTCAACATTTTTTTGGGGGAGCTATCCTTCATCCTCGTGTTTACATATACATTTAGGATCATATTACAGTTTAAAAACTTGTTGGTTTTGTGACTGGAGTTGTATTGAAACTGTACATAAATGTGGAGAGAAGTGACACCTTAACCATATAGAATCCTCCAGTCCACGAAAATTGATTATCTGTTTACTTGGATCTTTAAGTTCTTCTAGCAGTGTTTTATGGTTTACACTGTAGAGGTCTTACACATCTTTTGTTAGAGTTATGGCTAAGTGTTTGATGTTTTGAAGATGCTATTATAAACGGTATTGGTTATTTAAATTTCATTTTCAAATTGTTTCATACTAATACATAAGTTTACAATTAATTTTGGTAGCAACCTTGCTAAATTTGCTTATTATATTTAATATTTTGGAGATTCTTCTGTATTTCCTCTATATACAACCATATTATCTAAGAATAATACTCTTTTACTTCTTTTTAGTCTTTTTAATTGTTGTTTTCTCTTATGGCAATGGCCAAGACTTCCAGAACAGTGTTTGATAGAAATAGTGTTAGTCTTATTCTTGAACTTAGGGAAACAATATTTAGTATTTCACCACTAATTATGTTTCACTACTAATTATAAACCTATGTTGTAGGTTTTTGTAGGTATACTTTATCAGATTAAAGAAGTTCTTATGTATTTCAAGTTTTTTGAGAGTTTTCTAAATCATGAATGGTGTCAAACTTTATCAAACAGTTTTTCTGCTTTTATTGAGATAAATTATATAGTTTGTATCCTTAATTCTGTACTGTGGTGAATTATACTGATTGATTTTCAGATGTTAACCCAATATTGCACTCTAGGGTAAACTTTACTTTGTCATGATTCCTTTTATGTACCATTGAGTTCAGTTTGTTAATATTGTGTTTAGTATTTTTACATCTACTTATGAGAGACATTGGCCTCTAGTTTTCCTTTCTTTTTTTTTGAGTTGGAGTCTCACTCTGTCACCCAGACTGGAGTGCAGTGGCCACTCCCGGCCATCGCAGCCTCGACCCGCTGGGCTCTGGGGATCCTTCCTCCTCAGCCTTCCAAGTAGCCGGAATTACAGGCACGCGCTACCATGCCCGGCTGATTCCTTTTTTTATTTATTGTAGAGATGAGGTCTCGCCAAGTTGCCCAGGCGGGTCTCGAACCCCCTGAGGCTCACCTCAGCCTCCCAAAGGCCGGGATTGCAGGCTGAGTCACCGAGCCCGGCAATTTTCCTTTCTTGTAATATTTTTTTTGTCAGGATTTGGTATCAATGTATGTTGTCCTCGTGAAAAGAATTGGGAAGTCTTCTCTCTCTCTTTTATTCTCTGAAAGAGTTTTTGTCAAATTGATACATTTCGTGTGTACAGTAAGTCCCCTACATATGAACCTTCAAGTTTTGAATTTTCAAAGGTGTGCTTTTGCATGTCCAGTCACTTAAGTTAGTTCATGTGTCTGGCGTACTTTGTCATGTGCATGTGCCCTCTAAAGTGGTTGTGCTTATGTGTACTTTAATATACAGTACTGTGTATTTGTTTTTTATGTTTTTTGTGTGTGAAAAATATTATGTCTATTATAGTATAGTACTGTGTAGCCAACTGTATTGGGTACCTAGGCTAACTTTTTTGGATTTATGAACAAATTAGACTTACAAATGAGCTCTTTTTATTTTTATTTTCATTGTAGAGATGAGGTCTTGCCAAGTTGCCCAGGCTGTTCTTGAATCCATGGGCTCAGGCATTACCCTCACCTCGGCCTTCTAAAGTGCTGGGATTACAGGCTTGAGCCACCGTGCCTGGCCACAAATGCGCTTTTAGAACTCATTTGTATGTAGGGTACTTACTGTACTTGAAAAAGTATTCTGCGGTTGTTGGTGTTAGTTCTGGGTCAGTAAGGTGAAATTGGTTAATCATGTGTTCAAATCTTCAAATAATTTTTTTCCTGTTCTTTAAACTGACCTTTTTGCCATTATGAATAACCTTTGTCTCTAGTAGTATTTCTTGCCCTGAACTGTACCTTTAACTTCTGTTAAAATAGTCATTCTTTCTTTTCATCAATATTTCTTTGGCATAATTTTTTCTTTTTCTTTTTAGCCAATCTGTATTCTTTATTTAGGGTATATATCCTGTAAATGACATATAGTTGTGTCATGTTTTATCTAGTTTAACAATTTTTGTGCTTTGATTGTAATGTTTTTCTCTTTACATTTAATGTAATTACTGATATAGTTGGATATAAATTACCATCTTACTATTTCTTTTCTGTCTTTCCCACCTGTTCTTTGGGTTTTGAAGTTCTTCCTTTCTTGTGTCTATTTTTATTTGTCAAGTTTTCTGAATTTCATTTTTGCTTATTAGTTTTTCAGTTATACATTTTTCTATAATTATAATTTTTTAGTTATCCTAGATTTCACTGATTTATTAGTGTATCTTAAATTAATACTTTTATCATTTTGCTAACAATACAAAACCTAGGATAGTTTAACTTCATTTATTCCTTCTTGCCCTTTGTGCTATTTTTAAAAAATTCATTTCATTAAAGTATATGATTTGAACCCCATAATTTTTTGTAAACTATCAATTTTCTTTTATGTTTATCCACATATATACCCTTTCTAGTGCTCACCATTCATTTTTGCAGCTCTTTACTCCCATCTAGGATGATTTTCCTTTAACCTAAAGAAATTCCTTTAATATTTCTTATAGTGCCAGTCTGCTGGAGTCAGATTTTTCACGTTTTGTCTGTCTGCAAATGTCTTTGACTTTCTTTTTGAAGGAAAAACGTACTGGTACAGAATTCTGGGCTGGCATCTTTTATTCTTATAGCACTTCAAATATTTAATTTCTTTGTTTTGTTACTGCCATAATTTCTGTTGACTAGTTAGTCATAAGTCTTACTGTTGTTCTTTTAAAGGAGTATGTCTTTTTTGGCTGCTTTAAAGATTTTTTTTATTTTCAGTTTATAATAGTTTCTGTGATGTCTGGGTGTGTATTTTTTTTGTTTTTGTTTTGCATTCTGTATGGAGTTTGTTGGGTTTTTAAAAAATCGTGTTTGAAAAATTTGTATTTTTGCCATTTATATCTTTAAATTTTGCTTCTACCCCCGTTTCTCTCTTCTTTACTCAACTGTGTTAGAAGTTTTGACTTTGTCCCACATGTTTCCTGTGCTTGTTCTCTTCTCTTTCTGTGGTTCAGCTGAGTATTTTCTACTGACTTTTTTTAAAGCTTACTTGCTAGCCTAATATTAAATCCATCCAATAAGTTTAATTTTAATATCTTATATTTTCTGTTCTAGGAAGTTGATTCTTTTTTGACAGATTTCTTTTTTGTTAATCATCCTTTCATACATTTTGTTCATTTTTTCTTCCTTTTATTAGCATTTTACTAATTGCTGTTTTAATGTCCTTGTCTCCTAACTGCACTGCATCTCTGACTTTACTTCTATTTTCTATTTTTTGTCTTGATTTCAGTTCCTATTTTCTTATCTTGTCACATAATGTAATTTTAAATTATATATTGAAACTTGTATATAATTTAATTGTGTAGAGGCTGAACATATCTTCTATCAAGATAGTTCCCCTTTTCAATTGTTAAGCCATTTGGGTGAGGTGTTGCTCAGTTTAATTGGGAATTGAGCTGGATTTTATTAGGGTCTGTTTAGATTGCAGTTTTAGTAGGATTTAGTCTACTCTAGTTTGTCTCTCTTGACCTATGAAAGTTTTTGATTGAAAGACTGTCTGGTTTCTTCTCCACAGTCCTGAAAGACAGCAGAAGATTGATTTCTGCATTTGGAGATTTTGAGATTAACTCTTTGATCTCTTGTTTCACGCTGCTTTAAATTCAGGCAAATGTTGGAGACCTGTCATGTGTTGTTCATGGTTAGTCTCTCTTTTCTAGCAGGACTTTTTCTCTTAAGCACTGTGTGACTCATGAGGGAGGTTTAACTTTGCCATTCCAGCTTTGTCCCCCAGTCTCTTCTATCACTTAGAATTCAGCATGTGTTTTAGTCTTGCATTTGGGCTTTCTAGTTTTTGACTCAGCTGCTTTCTACATTCACTAATAGAATCCTTCTGCCTGGGTCAATCTCAATTCTTGATCGCTGCCCAGAATTTTTAAGTGTTAATAAGAAAGAAAATGGTAAGTGATTATTAGCTCACCTAGGAATGGTTCTTCTCTTTCTGGAATTTTAGTTCATCTACTTCTTGTTCTTTTTTTTTTTTGAGTTGGAGTCTCACTCTGTCGCCCAGACTGGAGTGCAGTGGCCACTCCCGGCCACCGCAGCCTCGACCTGCTGGGTTCTGGCGATCCTTCCGCCTCAGCCTTCCAAGTAGCCGGAATTACAGGCATGCGCTACCACACCCGGCTGATTTTTTGATTTATTGTAGAGATGAGTTCTCGCTGCCCAGGCGGGTCTTGAACCCGCGGGCTCAGGCAATCCACTCACCTCAGCCTCCCAAAGGCGCGGGATTACAGGCTGAGCCACTGAGCCTGGCTTACTTCTTGTTCTTTCATAAGCACTCTGATGTCTTAAAAATGTGATTGCAATTCATTTTTTCTAATTGTTGTTGTAATAATTACTGTCCTTAAATGTTGAAGCAGTGAAATCTGTTTTTTCCTGATTATAAAAGTAATATACACTGCATTAATTTTTGCTGTGTTATATTGCATAGCAAATGACCTCAGTGTTTCAGTGGCTTACAACAACAGTCATTTATTTTTTGCTCTTTTTATATGTTGGCTGAAGATTGGCAGTGGCTCTGCTCTTGCTCTACACATCTTTTAGTTCTGAGATCCAGGCTGGAGAATGACTCCTATTTGGGCCATGCTGTTCTTGTAACAGAGGAGAATAAAAAAGAAAGAGATTTGGCAGAAATACATAGTGGCTCTTAAAACTTCTGCTTGGATGTTTGTTTATATGATGTTGGCGAAAGCAAATCAGTGACCAAGGCCAGAGTCAATGGGGCAAGGATGTTTATTTATTCCTATAGAAGTACTGTCAGTTATGTAGGAACAGGTGGGGATGATTATCGTTTTGAAGGAAGGTAGAGTAAATAATTGCAAATTGTAATAAAATCTACCTCACATGCTTATTGAAAATAAATACAGAGATGTATAGTGTTTATAGTAGAATTCTACTTTCTGCCTTCTATGATCAGTGATAATACTTTGGTGTATGTTCAGGGTTGAAACCTTATTGTGCTAACCTGATTATTTTCTTAAAAAGGATAATCTTGACATAAATTATGAATCAAAAACCTTTATAAGAACAGTAGAACCCTAAAACTGGCAACGCTTAGTTCATACTTCTCCAGTAGTCTCAGACTTACTATAATGTTCAATTTGCAGTTCTAAATATAAAATATCTTTAACAGATTTTGGTCTGATCCACGACATGGTAGTGTCATCACTTTCTCATTCTCTGAGAGGAGATAAAAATCAGAATTCTGAGATTTTGTAAAGGATAGTTTTGTTAAGGAAGAGCATACTAGAAATAAAAGCCAAGAACAAAAAGTTGTTGATTTAGGTCAATTATTTCTACCTATTACACAGTAGAAATTAAAGTGGGTTAACTAGACTCCCTGTTAGAATGAAAATACATATGAAGGAGTTTAAGTTTGTTTAGTTCTTTATATGTAGAAATATTTTTCTATTCAGAGCAACTCTTAGTGGTTTACATTTTTCCTGAGGGAGATCTATTTGCAGGGAAAAGTGAAAGTGATTTTGTACATATTGGGGTTGGGGTAAGACTCAGGATCACTTGGGAGTTTAGACACTGAAAGGCTCAAGGCATTGAGACATCGAGGGAGAGAGAGGTGAAAATGGTCTGGGAAAAATTGTCTAACTAAAGTAGTTTTTTTTTTTTTTTGAGTTGGAGTCTCACTCTGTCGCCCAGACTGGAGTGCAGTGGCCACTCCCGGCCACCGCAGCCTCGACCTGCTGGGCTCCGGCGATCCTTCCGCCTCAGCCTTCCAAGTAGCTGGAATTACAGGCATGCACTACCATGCCCGGCTGATTTTTTTGATTTATTGTAGAGATGAGGTCTCACTGCCCAGGGGAGTCTCGAACCCACGGGCTCAGGCAATCCACTCACCTCAGCCTCTCAAAGGCACGGGATTACAGGCTGAGCCACCGAGCCCAGCTAACTAATAGTTTTGATTTAGGATCATCCTTTTGGAGTTTGGTATGCCGATGAAAATGAAATTTGCAAGGTAACTTGGTGCTTCAGTACCCTGGACAGAATGACTTGATGAGGCACATTTAGATTCAGATTCTTTTCCAGTTGTGTCACTCAAAAGCTGTGTGATTTGGGCAACTTACTTAAGTATTGTTTATGAAATAGTAATAACAATTAGCTTTTTGATCCTACCATTTTTTAATTGTTCCTCTGTCCCTTGAATCATTGCTTTCTCTTTTACCAACTTAAATTTTGTGATATTTCATTATCTATGACCTGCATCCTCAACCCTCTCACATATAACCTCAACTCTCTTACATATAACCTCAACTTTCTTGTCTTACTCTCACTTGGTCATATTTACTTGGAAAAAATAGAATCCAACCCTTTCTCACTCTAAGTCTGTACCTATACAGCAGTATATGTCTAGAGGAAAATGCAGAATCATTATTAATTTTAATTAAATTCATACTCACAAATATCAGGTATTAAGTGAGTCCTTAATACTACCTGTCATTTATATGATACTGTCCTAGATCATTTAGTCTTCTGTTTTCTTGGTGACTTTTTTCATGTTTTCTCTCGTCAGACCTTCCAACATCTTATCCCCAATCTTTCAGCTGATGATTTTACTTCTTATCTAACTCAGGAAATTGAAGCAATCAGAACAGAACTTGCAGAGACTTTTACCACACCCACCCTACTTACCAGCATCTCCATCCATATATTGTCTTTTCACCCATTATTTTCTACCTTTCTAAAGCCAATCCCTCCATTTGTGTGTTAGAATCTATTTCCTTATGCCTGCTTAAGGACTTTGCTTCAGCAATTCTCCATTCTCACTTCTTTGTCATAAAGTTTTCTCATACTGTATTGCTGCCTTAAGAAGACAAACCTACTGTTATTTCTATCTTTAAACTATCTTTTACTTGACTCTACTTCTTTTACCAGATAATACAGTTTATTTGCTCCTCAGTTGCAACAAACTCCTTGAAAGCGTTGTCCATGCTCAGTCTGTCTCCAATTCCTTTCTACTTGTTTTCTCCTCAGTCTAGTACATTTAAGCTTTTGCCGTTTTCGATGAATTGAAACTATTCTTGATAAGGTCACCAATGACTTTAATATTGCAAATCTCAAGTTAATTTTTCAATATTCATTATCTCTCTTGACTTAACAACAGCTTTTGATGTAGTTAATTCCTTTTTACAAAGACCTTCTTCACTTAGCCTCTAGGATGTTATACTTTTAAAAAATCTTTATTCCTGTATAATTTATCCTCTTCCTCTCCCAAGTCTCTTAAAGGCCTGAATATTTGTCTTTAGTTCTCTTTCTACACTAATTCCCTTGATAATCATAACTTTAAACACCAACTATATGCTGACATATACCTGTTTATAGTCCTCTCCTGAATTAACACACACATACACGTCTATATAACTACTTGACATTGCCATTTGGTTGTCTGATTGACATAATCAGTGTATTCCCAATACTGATTCCGTGCCTAAAACTTGCTCTTCCCAAAGTATTTGTCAACTTAGTAAATGGCTGCTCCATTTTTCTAGTTGGAGCTATCCTGGATTCTTCTCTTGCTTACTCCCACAACCAATTTGTCATCAAAATCTTGTCAAGCCCTACCTTCAAAACATGAAAGCATATCCCAAATATGTTGGTTTCCCAACACTTTCACTGCTGCTACCCTGGTCCAAACCACCATTATCTCTTACCTGGATTTCAATAGTGACCTCCTAACTTGTCTTTCAGTTACCCTTGTACACATCCTTTTGAAGTCTTTTCTCAACACAGTGGCCTGAGTGAGCCTTTCAAAAAGTAAGTAAAATATTCCACTTCTTTTCTCAGAACTCTCCAGTGGCTCTTGATTTCACTCAGTGTAAAAGCTTTTGGCCTAAAAGGGCCTACAAGAACTGACCCCTTATAGCTTTCTTTCTGTTACCTTTCTACTTTTATTCTCTCCCTCATTCTTTCCACTTTAGCCACACTGACCTCATTGCTGTTCCTGGTACTTGTAGATGAGCTTTCACCTTAGGATGTTGCACTGATGATTTTCTCTGCCTAGAATACTCTTTCCCCAGGAACCACATGACAAGTTCCTCAAATGTCACCTTCTCAAACTACTGTAATTAAAATTTGTCTCTTCTCATTTTCACATATACCCCTCCCCTGTATATTCCTGTTCCCCTTTACCTGTTCTGTTTCTTTCCTATAGCATTTATTGCTGTTCAAGGTAATTTTTCTTTAATTTTTAAAAATTTTTTATTTTTGAGTTGGAGTCTCACTGTGTCGCCCAGACTGGAGTGCAGTGGCCACTCCCGGCCACTGCAGCCTCGACCTGCTGGGGCTTCAGTGATCCTTCCACCTCAGCCTTCCAAGTAGCTGGAATTACAGGCGTGCGCTACCATGCCCGGCTAATTTTTTTATTTATTGTAGAGGTGAGTTCTAGCCAAGTTGCCCAGGCTGTTCTCAAACCCATGGGCTCAGGCAATCCCCTCATCTCGGCCTCCCAAAGTTCAGGCTTGAGCCACCATGCCTGGCTAAGATAATTCTTAATTTATGTATTGTGTTAAAATTAGTCTTTCCCCTCTTGTTAGAATAAGCTCCACAAAGGCAGCAATCTTCATTTACTAATTTTGTTTACTGATGTATTTCAAGTACCTAAAACAGTACCTAGCACATAATAGGTGCTCTGTGAGTATTCACTGAATGGAAGAAGAATGCTTACCTTTCAAGATTGTATAGCTATTAAATGTGATCATGTACTTGTATGAACCTTAAACAATAATTGACATTTTGTACATGCTCAGTAATTTTGCTTTTCCTCTTCCTGTGTTTCTTAGTTACTTGAGATATCTGGAAGTGTTTGAAGTGCTATAGATTTCCAGATACCTTATTTCATCCCTTCCTTGGTGTGGCCTTTGCAAATGAACTCAGCTCTCTCTCATTCTTTTTTCTCTCTTCCTCTACCCAGCAGAGGAAGAGGGAAGAGTTCAAATTAACGAGGAAAACAAAACCAAGCAAAACTCAGCTTCTTGTAAATGGGTAAAGAGTTGGTTGAACTTCTGTTTTTAATAGTCTTTCTCTCATTTTAGTAAGTTTCTTTTTTCTCTCCATATATTATTTTCTGGCTCACAGTTCCTGGCATGTAGTAGATGTTCAACAAATTTTTGAATAACTGTTTTCCCCCCTGTTCAGCGGCATCATCTTTCCAAACATAGAAGCTTTCTTCTGTGGATTAAATGAAGCAAAAGAGTCTGACAACTAGGGTTTAGTTCAGAGTGATGAGTAAAATGTGATATTGTCTTATGTTGCATGAACCAAGGGGATAAAATATACCAGTTTTGGCAAGAACAAGATATTGAAAAAAGTATAGCCCCTCAGGTTTTATAAAGCATTTTTGCTGTTGTTTTATTCTTACAAAACCCTGTGTTATACCAGTATTGCAAATGGAGAAACTGAGGTTCAGATATATATATCTGGTTATATATCCTGTACAAGGTCAAAAAATAAGTATCAGAGTCTGTGCTTCAACTCAGTTCTTGATAACTAATTTCCTGTTCATTCTAATAAGACATGAAAACAGTGGGGAATAACACAAAAAACAGTGTTCTGAGGCATTTATCCTGGGTTCACGTGCTGGCTCTGCATGCTGTAGGTCACGTTCTTTCTCTGATCCTCATAACCTTTCCCTGATCCTGATAACCTTTCATCCTGTGACTTTCACAGGATGATGGTTATAAGACTGAAATGAAAGAGTGAATGTCAAAGTGCTATAAAATGTTGTGTTGTTGGAGTTATTACTCCACAGTAGAGTGGCAGGCCTGAATACAGGCATACACAGGCTGGAGTGCAGTGGCATGATCACGACTATCTCAGCTTATGGTACCCTCAACTTCATGGGCTCAGGCTGTCCTTCTACCTCAGCAGGTGCCACCACGCCTGGCTAATTTTTTGATTTTTTGTGGAGATGAGGTCTCACTGTGTTGTCCATGCTGGTCTTGAACTCCTGGGCTCAAGCAATCTGCCTGCCTTGGCCTCCCAAAGTACATGATTAAAGGCATGAGCCACTGCACTAAGCTACCCCTTCCCCACTTTTTAAATACAAATTAAAAGTTTGTGGTAACCTTGTGTCAAGCAAATTTGTCGGTGTGATTTTATCAACAGAGCATGCTAAACTTCGTGTTGTGTCACATTTTGGTAATTCTCCCAATATTTCAAATTTTTTCGTCATTATATCTGTTATGATGATCTATGATCAGTGACCTTTAACATTACTATTGTAATTGTTTTGGGAAGCCATGTACCATGTCCATATAATATAGTGAACGTAATTGATAAATGTGTGTGTTCTGACTGTTCCACTGATCAGCCATTCCCCCTACTCCTTCCTCTCTCTTTCTCTCTCTCTCTCTCCCCACCTCCCCACCCCCCACCAGCCACAATATTTCCTTAAGCCAAAGCTTAATCCACAGTAATGCCTTAACTCTCTTAATTCTGTGAAGGCTGAATGAGGTGAAGAAGTTGTAGAAGAAAAGATTGAAGCTAGCAGAGATTGGTTCATGAAGTATAAGAAAAAACCATCTCCATAACATAATAGTGCAAGGTGAAACGGCAAGTGTTGTAGAAGCTGCAGCAAGCTAACCAGAAGGATCTAGCTAAGATCACTGATGAAGGTGGCTACACTAAATGACAGATTTTCAATGTAGATGAAACTGCCTTATATTTTTTCTTTTTTTTCTTTTTTTTGAGTTGGAGTCTCACTCTGTCACCCAGACTGGAGTGCAGTGGCCGCTCCCGGACATCGCAGCCTCAACCTGCTGGGCTCCAGAGATCCCTCTGCCTCAGCCTTCCAAGTAGCTGGAGCTACAGGCGCGCACTACCACACCCAGCTAATTTTTTGATTTATTGTAGAGATGAGGTCTCGCCAAGTTTCCCAGGCGAGTCTCGAACCCGCGGGCTCAGGCAATTCACTCACCTCAGCCTCCCAGAGCGCGGGATTACAGGCTGAACCACCGAGCCCAGCTAAAACTGCCTTATATTAAAAGAAGATATTGGCCATGCTTTCTTAAGCTTTGGCCCCTTCCCCTACCTTGGGGAGGTGAATTTCCTCTCTCTCTTTCTCTTTCTAATTTAGTTTTTAAATAAGCTATATTTTCTAATCTTAAAAAAAAAAAAAAAGAAGAAGATGCCATCTAGGACTTTTGGAGCTAGAGAGGGAAAAAAGCTACAGAGAATAGGCTGAGTTTCTTGTTAGAGGTTAATGGTAGGTAGTGACTTTAAGTTGAAACCGGAGTTCATTTTCCATTCTGAAAATCCTAGTACCTTTAAGCCTGAATGAGAGCACGTCTGTTTATAGTATGGTTTACTAAATATTTTAAGCTTCCTGTTGAGACCTACTGTTTAGACAAAGATTTCCTTTCAAAACATTATTGCTCATTGAACAGTATCTAGTCACCCAAGAGTTCTGATGGAGATGTGTAAGATTAATGCTGTTTTCATGCCTACTAACACAACATCTATTCTGCAACCCATTAATCAAGGAGTAATTTTGACTTTCAATTTTTATTTAAGAAATATATTTTATAGGACTACAGCTGCCAGAGGTGGTGATTCCTCTGATGGATCTGGGCAAAGTAAATTGAAAACTGGAAAGGATTCATTATTCTTGATGCCATTCAGAACATTCATGTTTCATGGGAGCATGTCAAAATGTCAGCATTAATAGAAGTTTGGAAGAAGTTGATTCCAACCCTCATGGATGATTTTGAGGGGTTCAAGACTTCAGTGAGGAGGTAGCTGCAGATGTGGAAAGAACAAGAGAACTAGAATTAGAAGTGGAGCTTAAGGATGCAACTATATTGCTGCAGTCTCATGACAAAACTTTTACACATGAGGAGTTGCTTCTTATGGATGAGCAAAGAAAGTAGTTTCTTGAGATGGAATCTACTTCTGGTGAAGATGCTATGAAATGACAATAAAGGATTTAGACTATTACATAAACTTAGTTGATAAAGCAACAGCAGTGTTTGAGAGAATTGACTCCAATTTTGAGATAAGTTCCACTGTGGATAAAGTGCTATCAAACAGCATTGTATGCTGTGGAGAAATCTTTTGTGAAAGGAAGAGTCAGTCAATGCAGCAGACTTAATTGCTGTCTTATTTTAAGCAATTGCCATAGCCACTCCAACCTTTAGCAATTAGTTAGCAGCCATCAGCATACAATTAGTTAGCAGCCATCAGCATAGAGACAAGATCCCCCATCAGCAAAAAATTACAACTCACTGAATGTTCAGATTATTGTTAGCACTTTTTAGTAATAAAACATTTTAGTTAAGGTATGTACATTGTGTTTTTAAACATCATGCTATTGCATACTTAATAGAGTGCAGTATAGTATAAATAAACTTTTATATGCACCAGGAAAGCAAAAATTTCATGAGATATGCTTTACTGTCACTTGGAACTTAACCCTCAATATCTCCAAGGTATGCCTATATAATTGTGCCAAATCCCTGGGAAAATGTTACCAGAGGCAAATACAAGAAAAAATGGAATTTGTGAATCTGAATAAAATTAACAATTTGCAGGATAAGCAAATCACTACTTTAAAAACAAAACTCCAAAATAAAAGAAAATGGTAGCATAAGCTCTTAATGTTTCCTTATTGTGTCACAGAAAGAAATCTCTATAGCAGATTCTGAACATATGGTACATTACATAGGATGATATATTACGCATATGGTATATTGTATCATACATATGTAAATATAAAACATATACATTTACTTGTGTACACATATTTGCTTAAATTGCATTAGGTTCTATAATATTACTGAGTAATAATTTTATTTCCTTCCTGTATTGACACAAGATCCATAAATGCTTATCAACAGGGGAATGAAGTGAATATTTTGCAGAGGTCTATAGTGTTTATCACTCTATCTCTTTAGTGTCTATCACAATGTGTAGTATATGGTAGGTGTTTAATAAATATTTGTTGAATGAGTTAATGTATTCTATTACAGGCTGCCTCCCCTCTTTTGAAAGAGTGGATTTTTTTTTATACTATCTGTATTACCAAATATATTATCATTGTAATATTCTGGGATATGACCCCCCCAAAAAAAATCCCCTGAAATAAAGCTGTTATCCCTAAACTTTGGGTTTATCTTAGTATTTGGGATTTCTCCTCAGTCTCTTTAGATAGATACATCTTTTGATGAACAGGTAACAACTAAAGCATTTTTATGTGATGAGTAAATACAATTACTATGAGTCTCTTATGCCCACTTCAATGAGCAAAGTTTTTATTAATTTTGGTATTTAGTCACCTTCTACCTTGTATTATTTATTATTTAAGTGTTTCATGTACAGCCATGCATTGCTTAACTCTGGGGATATATTATAAAAGAAGTACATCGTTAGGTGATTTCATTGTATGAATATCATAGAGTGTACTTACACAAACGTAGTTGGTATAGCCAACTACGCTTAGGCTGGCTGGGCATGGTGGCTCACATCTGTAATCCCAGCACTCTGAGAGTCAGAAGTGAGCCCAGGAATTTGAAACCATAGAGCCTCGTCTCTGCTAAGAAGCTGGGTGTGGTGGTGCATAACTATAGTCCCAGCTGCTTGGGAATGTGATACTGGAGGATCACTTGAACCTAGGAGTTGGAGACTGTGAGCCGTGGTTGTATTCTAACCTGGGTAACAGAGAGAGACCCTGACTCAAGAAACAAAAACAAGAATAACCTACCTAGGCTATATGATATAGCCTATTGGTCTTAGGCCACAAACCTATATAGAATGTTACTGTACTGAATATTGTAGGCATTTATAACACAGTGGTACCTCAAAGAGCTGGGATTATAGGTGTGAGCCACCACCCCTGGCTTGAGGTGTTTAACTTAAAGCCCTGTGTGCTTTTAATCAAGATCTGTTTCACTTGACAGGGCTTAAATTACAATCTTCTCATTACTGTTGCACTACTGAGATCTCTGCTCAGATCTTCAGCTTCCTGGCTTCCATTTTCTCTGGGCATTCTTGCAGTTTTGCCCTCGCGTGTGCAGCTTAGAAGTAAGTTAGCAACTTGAGGGAATATCTTTACGGGTTTTTGGACTCCTTTCTGCAATTTCTTTAGAGCCATAGCCCCAGTGGTGGTTTGGCTCTAAAGAAATTACAGAAAGGAGTCCAAAATTATCCCATAAGCCTTCTTTCCAGAGGTTAGAGTTGTTGGAGAGCTTTAGTTCCTATTTCTCTATAAGAATTGACTGGTTATCTACCTCTGCTTGTTCTGCACAAAGAAACTCAACAGAGTTGTGGCTTTAGCTCTGCTTACCACTTCCCATTCTTATTTTGTTTCTGGCCCACAGGTTGGGAGTAGGGGAAGAATATATATATGTGTATATAAATAATGTATTATTTATATGTCTATATATGTAGATTTTTATTTTTTTAAATTAGTGTTGCGTAAAATTGACTTTTTTGGGGTACAGTTCTATGAATTTTAACATATAGATAGGTTCTGGTGCCCATGACCATCATCAGGATACAGAAAAATTTCATCATCCCCCCAAATCTCTCCTGTATTATCTCTGCAGTCACACCGTCTGCCTACCCATGATCTCTAGCAACCACTGATCTATTCTTTGTCACTATAGTTTTATCTTTCCAAGAATGTCAGTCGTATCAATGGAATTGTACAGTATTTAATGTTTTGCAACACTTTTTGGTTCACCTAATGTAATGTCTTTGAAATTCATTTTAGCTGTTGCATTCATTGGTAGTTCATTCCTTTTTATTTTTGAATAGTATTTGTTGTATGGATGTACTGTAGTTTGTCTATCCATTTACCAGTTGAAGGACATTTGGGTGCTTTGCTTTTTTTTTTGAGATTTTTAATAAAGCTACTATGAATAGTCATGTATAGGTCTTTGTGTGAATATGCATTTTCGTTTCTCTGGGATAAATGCCTAGGAGTGGGATGGCTTGACCCTATGGTAAGTGTATGTTTGACTTTTTAAGAAACTGCCAAATTGTTATCACAAATGACTATGCCATTTTGTATCCCTGTAAACAACATGTGAGCATTCTCATTGCTCTGCATTTTTGCTAGCACTTGTAGTGTCACTATTTTTGAATTTAGTTATTCTGATGTACTGATATCTTGTGATTTGCATTTCTTTTTTGGCTAATGATGTTAAACATCTTTCCATGTGTTTATTTGCCATCCATATATCCTGTTTGAAGTTTCTGTTTTAACTCTTTTGCCCATTTTTAATTGGATTTTTTTATTGTTTTGTTTTGAGACAGGGTCTTACTCTGTTTCCCAAGCTGGAGTGCAGCAAACATAGCTCACTGCAGCCTCAAACTCCTGGGCTCAAGGAATCCTCCTGCCTCAGCCATCCTAGTAGCTGGGACTACATGTGTGAACTATCACATCTGGCTAATTAAAAAAAAAGTTATTTTAAACCTGGGTTCTGGCTAGTCTCAAAATCCTGGGCTCAAGTGATTTGCCTGCCTCAGCCTTCCAAAGTGCTGGGATTACAGGTATGAGTCACTGTACCCTGCCTTTCATCGTTTTTGTTTGTTTGTTTGTTTGTTTGTTTGAGTTGGAGTCTCACTCTGTCACCCAGGCTGGAGGGCAGTGGGACGCTCCTGGCCACTGCAGCCTCAACCTGTGGGCTCCAGCGATCCTTCCGCCTCAGCCTTCCAAGTAGCCAGAACTACAGGCGCGTGCTACCATGCCCAGCTAATTTTTGATTTATTGTAGAGACGAGGTCTCATCAAGTTGCCCAGGTGGGTCTTGAACCCACAGGCTCAGGCAGTCCTCTCACCTCGGCCTCCCAAAGTGCTGGGATTACAAGCTGAGCCACCGAACCTGGCCTATTGTTTTTTAATCCTAGCTTATATGTGTGTGTGTGTGTGTGTGTGTGTGTGTGTGTGTGTGTGTGTGTGTGTGTGTGTGTATACATACATATATATACATACACACATACATATATATACTCTTTTTTTTCTTTTCTTTTTGTTTGTCATTACCATCAGTGTTTGGAACTGGTGGGGTGAGTGTGTAAGTATGAACTCACTATACCATCTTGATGGAAGTTCGAGGCAGAATATTCTTGAAGCCAGCATTTCTTTCTTAAAGGAATTGTAAAAACCATGGGAATGAAAATGGAGTGAATAATTAGGATTATCTAAATAATTCTGCTAGATATTTCTTTTTGAGTATGCATGCCAATCTATAAAATGAAATGAGACTGTTTATATTCAGATCAGCAAATTTTGAAAAACTAGTATAAGCAATAGAACCAAAACTCTTAGTCCTGTAATTATATATGCCTGCATTTAAAAGCTAGTTTTAAAAGTCTACTTATATAGTTTTATATTAAATATCTTGAACATTTATCATTGAATTAATTGAGAATTTTCAGAAGTGCTTTATACCTACATATGTTTTATTTTGTTATGATTTAAATTGGTGTTGCCCCTTTCATGGCAGTTGTCATAATTTAAAAAATAAATTGATCACATTTAATGAGTGCTAAGATATTAAAGTGTTTTCAAAACTTTGTTGAGAATGTAATTGTAAAATGATGGTTTAATACAAAGGAACTTGTAATTAAAATAAAAGACTAGTTATTACTAATTTAGATGAAGAGTGACTGAGACACTTTGTACTTATATGTAGAATGCTTATGTGAGTCACCTTTAGGAATAACATCTTTAGGGATTTTTCAGTTGTATTGGCAGAATTATGATGATTTTAAGGGAAATACTATACTCCCTTTTTTGCATTAGATTGTAAAGTGGGACATATTACTTGTTATTAAAGGTAGTATATAATTTTTTTTTCTCAGAGTCTTCATGTTTTCTCATGAATAAGACCAAAGTATTAAATTACAAGAAAGATAGATGAGGGCACACTGTCAAATTGTCTATATTTTCCCTTCAGAACCCACTGAATTTTGTGATTTAAGTGGGGTTAAACAAAGCTGTCATTCAAAATCACCATGACTTTTAAAAGTGTGCCCTACTTCAGAATTATGCATGGAATAAATTCCTTAAAACTGTGAGTTATTTTCCACTTATGTGAGTTATTAGTATCATCTGGTAGTTATAGATTTCTAAATTGTTATAACCTTCTTGTCCTTGATTCTTATTTTTGTTTGAGAATATTTCTTTGACTTGACTGGAATTTATAATCCTGTGCTGATTACTATTCACTTGAGATGACATTTGACAAACTTAAGTAGATAATCATTATTTTAGGAATAGGTCAGTAAATCGTTTGAAAAATTATTGAAAACCTTCTCAATAAAAATATTTTCTCTTTAAAAACCTGAGAAAATTTCTTTCCCCAAACAAAAACTCTTGGACCAAAGTGGAATGAGTCTCCAGTTGAGTTGTTAATCTTGTACCACAGTGTGCTAGTAAACTTCACTATACTCTTATAAGATACTGATGGTTTATAGCTTCCTAAGGAACTATGGCATCATGGTAGTATATGTTCCCACTCAGAATTTATTTTCAGAAATGGCATAAATACCTTGTTATAGGCTGGGCATGGTGGCTCAAGCCTGTAATCCCAGCACTTTGGGAGGCTTAGGTGAGGGGATTGCCTGAGCCCATGGGTTCAAGAACAGCCCAGGCAACTTGGTGAGACCTCATCACTACAATAAATCAAAAAGCAAAATTAGCTGGGGGTGGTAGGGTGCACCTGTAGTTCCAACTACTTGGAAGGTTGAGGTGGAAGGATCACCTGAGCCCAGAAGGTTGACGCTGGGGTGGCGGTGAGTGTACCACTGTACTCCAGCCTGGGTGACGGAATGAGACAGCAACTAAAACAAAACAAAACAAAACCTTGTTATAACTGATCTTTTGTACAAAATTTACTGAAATATAGTGAAGAAAATACACAAAGAAGACAACAGTTGTTTCTGAAGATCAAAAACAATTTTTCTGTGAAATTCTCTAATCTGAACAATGAAGAGACAAGATGTCAGAAAGTGAAAAATGGTCTGATTTTACTGTTTGTACCTTAGATAATTATACTCATTAGTCCCATGTTTCTTATATCATAGATTTTCTTTTAAAAATTCTTTAAAATGTTCTTAGTCTTGATATTTGATCCTACTGTTAAGGACTTTGTTACACATTGTAAGTCACTCTTATTTTAATTTTAATTGCTTGTATCATTCAGAATAGAATTCATTCCATAAATGGAATTATGTAATGTTATTCTCATTAACATAACATTAACATAATCTTGAATTAACTGTTTCTGTATTCTGTTTATTTCTGAGTTTTCTTGAATCTGAGGTAGTTTTGACTATAATTAGCGTTATATTGCATAACAGTTACTTTAGAGATTTCATTTTATAGATGAGGAAGCTGGTCCAAATGGTGAAGAAATTTTTCCCAAGTTCACAGATATTTAGATGTCAGATTATAGCTAGACTATAGTTTATCTTAGTCTGGTGTTTTTGTCTATACACATGTACTACTTCTAGAATTAGGCTGAGTAAATTGAAATTTATATTTTAATGTATAAAACTGGTTACTTTTAGAACACATACTCTATTAGTTTTCTATTGTTGTAACAAAATTGTCATAAATTTGATGGCTTGTACAATACAAATTTGTCATATAGTGCTGACAGGGCTAAAATCAAGGTGTCAGCTGGGTTGCATTTTTTTCTGGAGGGGAGAATCCATTTATTTGCCTTTTTTACCTTCTTAGAGGCTGTCTGCATTCCTTGGATGGTGGCCTCCTCCTTTCTTCTTCAAAGCCAACAATTGTGGGTTGCATTATTCTCATACTGTCACCAGTCTGTTCTCTTTGTTAGAAAACATTTGGGAAAGATGATCTCTTTTAAGGACTCACATGTTTAGATAGGGCTCACACAGATAATTCAGGATAATCTCTCATCTCAAAATCCTTAATCACATTCAGTTAACTAGTTACATCTTCAGAGACCCTTTTGCCATGTGTAGGGGAGGAAAAAAAATTCTTTTTTTCCTTCTACTCTCCTAGGTTCTCTGTCTGGGGTACTGTAAATTAAGACTGACGCTGAGGTGAGTGGATTGCCTGAGCCCGCGGGTTCGAGACCCGCCTGGGCAGCGAGACCTCATCTCTACAATAAATCAAAAAATCAGCTGGATGTGGTAGCACATGCTTGTAATTCCGGCTACTTGGAAGACTGAGGTGGAAGGATCGCCGGAGCCCAGCAGGTCGAGGCTGCGGTGGCCGGGAGCAGCCACTGCCCTCCAGTCTGGGCGACAGAGTGAGACTCCAACTCAAAAAAAAAAGACTGACAAGAGGCAGAATGAATGAATTCTGGATCTATTATAAAGCAGTAAATAATACACTACAGTAAATAATAATGCATTCTTGAAAATTGCTGAGAGTAGATCTCAAATGTGCTTACTGTAAAAAATTATTAAATATGTGAGATGGCAGATGTTAACTGGATTGATTTCATCATTTCACATATGTGCATATTTCAAAACATCAAATTGCAATCCATAAATATATACAGTTTTTGTCAGTTATATCTTAGTAAAGCTAGAGGAGGAGGGAAGACAGATAAGAGAAAAACAGGTTTTATTAATATGTGGATTGCTTATACACATGAGAGTATTTAATGATGAGTTGCTCAAAGGGGTGGTTGGAACTTGGGCTGATGTTATCTTAACCAAAGAATAATAATTCTGTAGAAAGGTGTTAAGACAAAGGAAAGGAACTTTGAGCTACTAGTGGCAGCAAATTGTAGGATGGCAAATATCTGGATGGAAAATTAATGGAAAAAAGGGCTGGTTAGTGAGGTTTGTTTAGCCGATTCCTCTGTTGCTGTTTCCTCTGGACTGTTAAGGATCCAGAGTTGTCTCTGGTGATAAAGAATTAACTAAGAATCAAATAGTCCTACCTTTCCTGGTAGAGGGACAGAAGGCAGAGGGTGTGTGTGTGTGTGTGTGTGTTGTGTGTGTGTGTGTGTGTGTGTGTGTGTGTGTTTCTTAATTACCGTTAGCTCAAAACAACTCTTATTGTAAAGTGACATATTTTGGGGTGGTGTACTTTACAGGTTCTGGGGATTAAGACTTTGACAGCTTTAGTAGGGAGACATTATTTCGCTTACAAATTATGCATATAAAATCAATTTTTTTCCCTTGAGGAATATTATTGATATAAATACATAATCTGTGAAGAATTTCTTATTAAATAAGTTGTAAAGCTCTAGACCTCTTAAAAATAACTATTTTAATTATAAGACTAATAAACTTGAGTTTCTTGAATGCTAGAAATATTTTAAAGAATAATATAGGGTATAGCATCTAGTGTGACTAATTTTTTGCACACCTAACTCTGGTCTGGATGGCCATCATCAATAACTCAAAAAACAACAGATGCTGGAGATGGTGCGGGGAAATGAGAACACTTCTGCACTGTTGATGAGAGTGTAAACTAGTACAATCCCTGTGAAAAACAGTTTGGTGATTCCTAAAAGATCTAAAAATCAACTTTCATATGACCCTGAAATCCCCCTACTGGGAATATACCTGGAGGAACTCAAATCACTCTATGAAAAATATACCTGCACACGCATGTTTTTTGCAGCATTATTCACAATAACAAAAACATGGAACCAACCATGCTGTCCATTGAAAGAGGACTGGATAAAAAAATGTGGTACATATATATATATGAGGGAATATTACACAGCCATAAAGAAGGACAATATTATGAACTTTGCAGCAACTTGGATGGACTTAAGAGTCTATAATACTGAGTGATCTATTGCAGAAACAAAGAACTGAGTATCACATGTTCTCACTCACAAGCAGACTTTGAACAATTATCAATGCTATAAGAAAGGAATTGGCAGTAGTGGGAAACTGCCAGGAGTGGGGTGGGGTGGGGTAGGGGGGTGGGAGTGGCGGTAGTGGGAAACTGCTGGTGGGGTGGGACATACCTCATCAATAAGGGTACCTACATAATGAACATTTGTATAACTAACCCTGAATTGTGCCCTACATCTTTAAAATAAAAAAATTAAGAGAATAATATAAAGTATAACATCATCCCAGTTCTAATTGTTTTTTTTATTTCTTATGGCCAAACCTTTTTTAGTAATTTGATTTAAGTATTCTGTCTGATTTACTACCATTTCTTTTTATAGAAAGAACTTTTGCTCCTAAGACTTAGACCCCATGGCTGTTTTTTAATTTTTTTGGCCAACATAATCTTTGAAATTCTGATTGCTTATGTTTTCATTCACTTGTCTTTCTAAGTGAGAAATTTGATAATTTATAGTCTGGCTTTTCTTGCTTACTGATAAGCAGAGTTTAATTCAGAGACCATAGCAAGTTTTTATCTTAGCATTTTGCATTAGTATTATGGTAGGTACACAGTAAGTATTTGATGAATAAATTAATTGTGTGTTTCATTTGAAACATTTAGAGGCACGAACATTGACTTTCTAATGATTTTTTTTTTTTTTTGAGTTGGAGTCTCACTCTGTCGCCCAGACTGGAGTGCAGTGGCCGCTCCTGGCCACCGCAGCCTCGACCTGCTGGGCTCCGGCAATCCTTCCACCTCAGCCTTCCGAGTAGCCGGAACTACAGGCATACGCTACCACGCCCGGCTGATTTTTTGATTTATTGTAGAGATGAGGTCTCGCTGCCCAGGCGGGTCTCGAACCCGCGGGCTCAGGCAGTCCACTCACTTCAGCCTCCCAAAGGCGCGGGATTACAGGCTGAGCCACCGAGCCCGGTCTCTAATGATTTTTGAAGTTCCTATTCATCTCTGTACTTCTGGGAAATTGATAGCTATCTTTATGTAAATATGATTTATTAAAATAGGAGATTTAAACCTTTCATTGGGCTCAAAAAATATCTTCTGACTTGGTAGTTCTTAGATTTTTGGATTTTATGGACTAATAAAATGTATTTAACAATTAGGAGGTTGGACAAATTTGTAGTTTGTAATTTTTCTAAGTAGTACCATAATAAACTGTAATCAACTGTCAACACTGTATCATGAAAAAAACGTTTGAACATCAAAAAAGTTGGAAGGACAAAGTCACTGAATAAAAAGTACTATAAATTTAATAAAATTAGCTTTATAGAAAACGTCAGTGCCTTGCCTTTTACTTTTCTACTTACTGAGAATGACTAAAACTTGTTTTTAAAAAAATGGATCTTTAGTACTGCTAATAAAGTCATTTCTTTTATTTAAGTACATACAATCTGAGACTCAGATGTATGTGACTTTCCTAAATCCTAAAAGTAGCCAGTGGTTAAAGGCAAGAAGTAGGAGGAATTTAGAAGGAGTAGTCTTTTTCTAGGGTGATCCTCTTTGAATACAAATCCAACATTTTGATATATATTGTAAATAGCAGTTTATTTTTTCTCTCTCCTCTCTTCTACATTGTGCACAAAAATATTACATTCCTTCATCTTCAAGGGTATTCAGTATCATAAAAGTCTCTGTGCTTTCCCTTGAGCCTTAATTTTGTTAGTTTGGAGAGTCTAATCCTTTTTTTGGTCACGGTCTGTTTAGTAGTTTATGATTTATTTGTATTTAAATAATTAAAATATATAAACATATATTAAGTATAGTACAGAAATGAAATGAAAATTAAATTTGTCTTTGCTGGTACCCTCTTATTTCTCAACTTTAACCCTTAGTCCTTCTCCCCTTTAGATACTAAAGGATGACTGTATAACTCGTTGGGACAAATCACTATAAACAATTTCCATTAAAATCTTTCAAAAAAAATCTTTTTATGAATATAGCTGTGGCCTATAACTGTATTTAAATCTGTCTTCTAATATATGCATTTGTTAAAACACACAGTAGATTTGCCTTATAGTATATTTTTAGGCTTATTCTTGATTTTACTTTGGCCTCATCCTTCTTGTTTTTCTGTTTTAAAGAGTTTATGTTTAATTTGTTCTTTCTCATCATATTAAAAAAAATACATTTGTATTTGAAATTCTTCCTGGTACAAATAAGGATGTGAGTAAATAAATAGTACTTTGTTATATTTTTAGTATGCACAATTAAATCTAGATTGATAATTATTAGTTTAATTGCTTATTTTCAAGCACGAATATGATTGTAAGCCAAGATTTTTTATCAACTAAATTATTTGAAAGCATTATTCCTGGGCATGTCTATGATTAAATCTTTTCTTTTTTCCAAATTCTTTAGTAATATATAAGAAGTAAAATTTGCAGTTAGTTTTTGTGTTGGATGAGTCATCTATAAAATGGGGAGGAAGAAGGAAAGGGTAAGTGTGTGTCAGATTTTGTTTAATTTAGAAAGGAATTAAAATAAATTATCTCTAGGGGAAAGTACATTCTATGCTAACAACCATGCCCATTCATAAATACAGAGTTTATTGTAGCAGTCATAGTGTAAAGTATTTGTTTTTTTTAAAATTATAAATGTATTGTCCATTTCTTCTGCTGATATTCTACAGCTAAGTGTTGTATACCTTATTTATTACATTTCTCTTTCATATTGAGATATATAGTCAGCTGTTTGTATCCATGTGTTCCACATCCGTGAATTCAACCATTGCAGATCAAAAATACTCAAAAAACAGTTGTGTCTGTACTGAACATGTACAGACTTTTTTCCTTGTCATTATTCCCTAAACAGTACAACTACATACATCGTATTGGATATTATAAATAATCTAGAGATGATTAAGGAATATGGAAGGATGTACATAGGTTATATGCAAATTCAATGCCATTTTATATCAGGGACTTGAGCATCTATGGATTTTGGTATCCACAGGAAGTCCTAGAACCAATTTCCTTTAGATACTAAGTGATTACTGTATAACTAGTTGGAACAAATTACTGTACTGTGGGCCAAGAGTCTTTCTTTTTATAACAATGGACACTTTCAGGATACAATGATACTTTGAGTGTCAGAGTTCTTTCTACCTGAACATGATGCATTAAACAATGAATTTAGTGTCTTGGCAAAAGAAATCTGCAAAACTGGTGTTGGATTCATATGTTTTTGTCATGCTGTTTCTTATTGTATTATTTAACTTAGTTATGCCACTTAAAATAAAAGTCATTCCTTTAAAACAACTAATATGAATTTAATGTTGGCTCTCTGACCTTTTGAAATTAAACTTTAGGTAAGAAAAAAACTTGTCTTATTCATAATCGGGTAGTTCTGAATGATTATACAAATTGGGTAAACCTAAATAATTACACTATCCAGATAATTCTATATGATTACATAACCAAAATAATCCTGAGTGAATTGGCTGCATGACATGGTTCACAAAGTTGATACATTGTTTATCACTCTTAGGACTTGCCTAATGTACTTTCTATAGAAAACATAAATGTACAAATATAAAAATATTTGTTAGGCTTACAAAGCTTGAGTACTGGTTGTTAAATGTCTTTTGTTTTCTGAAACTCTAGCTTGTCTCTGTACTAAAATCAGTGTGTCGTTATGATGATGATGATGACTACTATTATGCCTGAAGTGATATTTCACTTGAGTTTACATTGTTCAAAGTTAGCAAGGAATTTCTGCTTTGTAGGGAAGTTAGTATTAATTTATTGTAAGAGATGGAATTGAAATGATAATCAGTTTTGATTCTGATTCTAAACTTTTTGAAAACAAAACTTAATGGACTTGTAAGTTTGATTATTGTATTCATCCTCTAAGAATTAAGTAAATATGAATTTCAGGGCTGACTCTGCTATTACCTAATTGTATGAGATCTGACAGTTAAGATTGCAAACTTGCTACTGTTCACTTATGTTGGCAGCACTGTACAAACAACATGGTAAGGTTTCATAATCTTGGTATATCTGTGTCTCATAGCTGTGTTTGTGTTGACCTGTGGTAGTGTCTTGCTGAGTGGTGTTCATTATTGTTGTTGCGTGTTTTTGTGTGCTGTCATGAGAATGTTGGAACTTGAATTAGAGCAACGAACAAACATTAAATTTCTTGTTAAACTTGGCAAGATTGGAAGTGAAATTAGGGATATGTTAGTCCAAGTTTATGGGGTAATGCCATGAGGAAAATGGCAGTGTACAAATGGATTAAACATTTTTCTAAGGGGAGAGAAAGTGTCACTGATGAAGAAAGGTCAGGGTGACCAGTAATGAGCAGACAAAAGCATTGAAAAACTCATCAAATTGTGTGTCAAAATTGTCAGCTGACTGTGAAAAGCATAGCAGACCAAATAAACATCTATAGAGAAACAGGAAAATCTTAACTGAAATCTTGGCATGAACCTCTGTGGAAAGCAGTGTAGTGATTCCTAAAAGTTCTAAATATCGACCTCCCATAGGACCCTGCAAAACCCCTACTGGGAATATACCCTGAAGAACTCAAATCACTCTATAAAAAAAGATACCTGCACATGTATGTTTATCACAGCATTGTTCACAATAGCAAGAACCCGGAACCAACCATGCTGTCCATCAAAAGAGGACTGGATTAAAAAAATGTGGTACATATACACGATGGAACACTATGCAGCCATACAAAAGAACAAAATCATGAATTTCGCAACAAACCTGGATGGAACTAGAGTCTATAATACTGAGTGATCTCTCACAGAAACAAAGATCTGAGTATCACATGTTCTCACTCATATAGTGGACCTTGAACTTCTATGATAATCCTATAAGAAAAGGATTGACAGTGGTGGGAAACTATGGGGGGGACAGGGAGGAGAAGGGAGGTAGGATTAACGGTAGTCAATATCTATCTGGGGATGGGGGGACACCCCTTATCAACAAGGGTGCCTGAACGATGCATATTTGTATACTTAACCCTTAACTGTACCCCACAATTTTAAAATAAAAAATATGTTAAAAAAAAAAAATCTTGGCATGAGAAACTGTGTGCAAAAATGTTCCCAAAGGAGCTCTTGCATCACGACAATGCACCAGCTCACACAGTACTGTCTATGAGCAAGTTTTTAGCCAGTTTATAAATAACTGTATGGGAATACCCTCCCTACGTACCTGATCTGGCCCCCAGTGACTTTTTTCTTTACCTAATGGTAAAGGAAATATTTAAAGGATGGCATTTTGATGACAATCAGGACATCAAGGCTAATAGCTCTGATAGCTGTTCCAGAAAAAGAGTTCTAAAATTGCTTTGATGAGTAGACTAGGTGCTGGAGTCGGTGCATAGCTTCCCAAGGGGAGTACTTTGAAGGTGACTGTAGTGATATTCAGCAATGAGGTATGTAGCACTTTTTCTAGGATGAGTTGGCAAACTTAATTGTCAGAACTCGTATGACCTTAGGTAAATCCCTATTGGCTTTTAAAATAGCATAGATGAATTCCATGTTTATCTGTAAAATCCTTTCTGTTTTCTAGAACTCAGTGACCTGTTTTTCTTTTCTCAGGTCAAAATAGTTTTGAGTTGTATTTAATTTTCCTTGCTTTATGTTTACAAGGGGAAACCTAAAACCCCCCCCCCAGAATTTATTCATAAAAAATTATGTATTTATTCTTACATGTTTAAACTTTAGTCACCTTCAAAGTATACTCCACTTGGTGAAGTACACCTATCAACATGCTTTTTCCACTGTTCACAACAGTTTTGAACTCATCAGTTTGATGCCTTTTAGTGCTTCTGCCATTTTTTGTTTCATTTCTTCCACATCGGCAAAATGTTCCCAATGAGGATTTTTTTCATCTGGGGAAGCAAAAAAAGCCTCTTGGGGAAAGACTGGATGAATAGGGAGGATGGGGCATGGGAGTCATGAACACTCAGTGCAGTGTGGGCAGGTGCTCTCATAAATTACCCATCATGAAATAGGCAAATACGTTGAAAGAAACGCTTAAAAATTTTTTCACTGAAGCTGAATGCAACCCTCACAACAAGACTAGCTGGTAAATTGATGCTGATGGAGGCCTGCCCTCCAAAATGTAATTCCTGGTTTTTTTTTTTTTTTTTTTTTTAAGTTTTCCCTGCGTATGTGGTTTAGGACTCAGACATTGAGAGGGCAGAAGTTCTAAATCAGACGGACTCTTATTAATAATCCTTTTGTTGGCCAAACTGATTAAACTAAGGAATTAGGCAGTCATTGGTCCTAGGCCAGTGTGAGGTAGGGATAGTAAGATTGTGTGTGTGTGCCTATGTGTCTATTTATGTCTTTGGTGATATGTGTAAATATATGTATATATGTGTGTATATTTAAAAGCATGTGCACAGTCTTCTATTGTATAATATTATCATTAAATCTCAATCTTAGACAGGCATTCTGACCCTAGATCTTGAGATTACAGCCTTTACTAGTGTTCCTGTCCTTCTTCCAGTTGCATTGCTGGGACTACCGTGTTTTTTTATTCATGGTAGAGCTACCCATTTCCCTATGTTTCTCCCTTAGCTTCAGTGAGTCTCTAACAGGCTATGATGTTTGATGCCCTCCCCACTAAAAATAAAGAATTTTATTGCTTAGAGCACATAAGACCTGATGGATCTGGGCAGTTTCTCAAAAGTCTAGTTTGAATGAGATTGCACCATTGCTCTCAGGTACAGGTTTGCAGATTAAAGCTTTTGTTTTATGAAGGTGGTAAGCTAGGTGATTCTGGGTGGCTTTTCAACAGTGGCTGCTCTTATTCTTTCTTAGTCTACAGTGGAGAGCTTACTCAGAATTCTTCCCTATCTTCCCTGTATTCGTAGTGGAGTTCTAGGAAGAAGAGGGTGGTAAGTAGGTATGTAAACTCCATGTTTGTAGTACCCAGGGTTTCACATCTTTTGATAGCTCACTCTCAGCCTTTAGCAGTTCCTTAAAAATTGCTAGTTTAATCTTCTTGGCAGGTTATATAGTATGCAATGGCTTATGTAGCTGGTGTTCAGTGTCATCTCTTGCAGGTTTGGAAAAGCTTCTTATAAGAGCCTGTCTTTTTCCATATTTCAGGCTCATTGTTTGACCTGTGATCTCAGTTCTCTGATGGACTCAATAAAAGTCATTAATCTGGAATTTTCCAGGATATTTTCTTGTTGTACCTTGGGAGTGATGCTCTCTCTATAACTCTTTACATCTTTGATCTTAAACTATAAGTGCTTTTGCTTTTTAAAAAAATTCTTTCATTTCTATGCTGCTATTTCCTATCTATTAACTCATTATTAATTTCCTGTAATTCTTAAACATATTTGTAATACCCTATTTAAAGTTCTTGTGTGCTCCCTTCTGTATTTATTGTCAGTTTATTTTTTAATTCTTAAGAGTTGCATTTTTATTTTTTGAATTTCTAGTAATTTTCTTAAAGGACCATGCAGTAGATATTTTAAGCTTGTGGGCCATATGGATTCTATCATTACTACGCAATTCTGCCATCATAGCTCAAAAGTGTCCATAGATAATATGAGGAGGGACTCTAAAAACCTCAGAATTTATTTATAAAAATTTGTATGTTTATTCTTGCGTGTTTAAACTTCAGTCTCCATTTGATGCACTACACCTATCAAGATGCTTTTTTGCCAGGCATGGTGATGCATGCCTGTAATCCAGTTCTTTGGGAGGCGGAAGCAAGAGGATTGCCTGAGCCCAGGGGTTTAGGCAACTTGGTGAGACTTCATTTCCATAATAAGTAAACAAAAAAATTAACTAGGCATAGTGGTGTGCAACTGTAGTTCTAGCTATTTGGAAGACTGAGGTTGAAGGATTGCCTGAGCCCAGCAAGTCAAGGCTGTGGTAAGCCATGAGTGTGGTAGCCATCAGTGCGCCACTGCACACTCCAGCCTGGGCAAGAGAGTGTGAGACTCCAATTCAAAAAACAAAGAAACAAAAGAAACCAAAATGCTTTTTCCACTACTTAAAATGGTTTTAAAACTCGTCAATTTTGATACCTATTAGTGCTTCTGCCGTTTGTTGTTTTACCTCATCCAACATTGGCAAAAACAATTCCATTTGAAGATTTTTTTCATCCAACAACAAAAAAGCCTTGTTGGGCGAGACTGGATGAATAGGGAGGGTAGGGCACAGGGGTCATGCTGTTTTTGGTCAAAAACAGCTAAACACTCAGCGTGGTGTGGGTAGGTGCATTGTCATTGTGGAAGAACCAAACCAGTCTGTCTGCCGCAATTTGAGACATTTCTTTAGCAAATCCTGGCACAACTTTCTCCAGACTTCCAGATAAAATCTTTGACCGTTAGAGTAACACATTTGTTGGAGGAACAAATTCTGAGTGTATTTCAAGGGATCTACCCTCCAAAAGATAATTCTAGGTTTTTTGGGGGTTTCCTCTTGTACATCAACAAATGGGTGTGC
Source organism: Cephalopachus bancanus (assembly GCA_027257055.1). Lineage (NCBI taxonomy): Eukaryota > Metazoa > Chordata > Mammalia > Primates > Tarsiidae > Cephalopachus > Cephalopachus bancanus. The sequence continues at coordinate 2,299,475 of JAPVLO010000104.1, forward strand.
CTGTGTTCTAATAAAACTTTATAAAAACAGACAACCAGTCCATGGGGCTGTAGTTTGCTAACTCCTAAGTTATATTGGGGGTTCATGTGATTTTGATCTTTAATATTTATTTGCCAGTATTTTCTGTTTAGATTTTTGAAAACTATAAAGAAAAACTTGGCATTTTTGTAGTGATAAAATATAATAATCTCCAAACTCTTTTTTTAAAATAAAGGGCAAGAAAATTGTACTTAAGTGATAAATTACTTCATCCTTATACCAAATTCCTAGTTTGTATATACTTTGCTCTCTGAGGTAGGATGTGTGGTTTTTGTGGCAGTTGAACTTCTAACTTTGAGTAGATGGGTTCGTTGGTAGCAGCTAAATTAAAAGCAATAGAGTGTTTTCTCACTTGCTTGTGTCCTAAGTTACTAACACATAATACCTGACAAATGGTGTTTAATAAGCAGTTTTGAATGAATTATTGTGGGAAAAAAATGAAAAATACATTCTTATATTTTATTATAAGGAATGTCAGGGCAAAGTTGTATAATCATGATAACTTTTATATATATATGTATATGGCATTTTAGTTTCTGCACTAAATTTGAAAACTAAGTACAAACTTCAAATTGTTAAGCCATCTTTATATTTACATTTTTGCTTAAGTTTCTTTACTTTATAAAAGTAAGATTATAGTATTTTCTGTTGTATTTAGGAAGTTAATGTATGTTAGCAAATAAAGTCCTGTCATGAGGCGTTTCTAGAGAGAAAAGCAATTTCTAAGAATGAACACTGAGACTATGTCCACATAAGAGAGCTTAAGAAAGGAAAGAAAAGAAAACCAAGAAAATAAAATTGAAAGGAATGGTGAGATTTGATAGAGACGAATAAGAGAGGGACCCCACTGGGATCAGAGTTTATTGTCAGAGAGAGTAGTTATTTTGTTGAGCAACAACACAAACAATAGCATTAAGAAGTATATATACTTCAAGTATAAATTCTAGGAATGCTTCAGTTCATTAGAAACTCTGTCCAAAGAACCCTGAGAAGTCATTCACAACTAGTCTGCACAAAGAAGACTGAAATTGACGAAGAAGGTGAAGACAGAATAGTTGTTAAGTTCTAGAATGTTTGACAAAAATGAAAAGAGATGAAGATAAGATCAGTGTCATAAGTGATTTTAGAGAATGGATAATTAAAAAAAAAATTTTAACAATTTTTGTGTTTAGAGACAAGGTTTTGCTATGTTGCCCAGGCTAGTCTTGAAGTCCTGGGCTCAAACAGTACTCCCACCTCAGCCTCCTACAGTGCCGAGATTATAGGCATGAGCCACCATGCTCAGACTGGAGAATTATTTTAGAAAAAAAGTGGTAGGTTAATGATGAATTGAGGTTAAGGACAGAAGTGCACATTTTGAGTTTCTTTGCTTCAGACTATTCAGTGTAAAATGAAAATGTCAATCTTCTTTATTCATAATTCATCAGAATTTCAACTTGCAAGACCTGTAGGGCAGTTGTTTTGAATGCTGTGTTTAAACCATTAGTTAACTTAGCAATCTTATTCCAAGTTTTATATGGGCTACTAATCTGTTTTTCAACCTCTTCCTTATTCTGTGGATTAATGTGAAACATATTTGTCCTAGGGTACTGCTGACTTCAGAGATGTTGAAATTTCCTTTCTCTGAACCAGATATACTTTGATTCTTTTGATCACAAGGTGAAAATTTTAGCACGCCAAGAAACAGAAACCTATCAAAAGGAGTTCTCATACCCTTTATTTTATATTCAGGAGAATGAAAACAATACCTATATTGTTTCCATTCTTCCACTTGAAGGTGGGAATCCTCAATTGTTTAAAAAATTCTTGCCCTCTGAACTAGCTTTGTTCAATAATTGTAGATTGGACAGTAGGTGCATTTTGCCTTCAGTTTGCAGCCATCTGTAGACACTAGTAAATCACTGCTTTAGCAAAAGCAAGTGTTCTTGACCCTCTGTATTACATTTTTTCCTTTATATATTACCCTATATATTACTATGGCAAAAATTGTGGCATTCAGTGACAACTTTTTGCCTTGTTTGGGAAACCAGGGGACAGATTTGTTCTTAATCTATTTATAAACATCAAAAAGGGATAAACATCAAAAAGGACCACAGGTCTTTAAACAGGGAACTTTCAGAAGTTATTCATTTTCCCTCCAGGAAAATATGTAATCCATATTGTAGGAAAGGGTATACTGACTTTTTTTATTTTTATTTCTTGAGTTGGAGTCTCACTCTGTTGCCCAGACTGGAGTGCATTGGCCGCTCCCGGCCACCGCAGCCTCCACCTGCTGGTCTCAAGCAATCCTTCTGCTTCAGCCTTCCAAGTAGCTGGAACTACAGGCGTGCGCTACCACACTCGGCTAATTTTTGATTTATTGTAGAGATGAGGTCTTGCCAAGTTGTCCAGGCGGGTCTCGAACCCGCGGGCTCAGGCAGTCCACTCACCTCAGCCTCCCAAAGCACGACTTTTTATACCTTTTTTATACCTAGGAATAAGGGTTATGATTTGTTAGTTCTATTTGTTTTCAAAAGAAGGACAGATTGTTACACTGTGGTACAAATAGTCTTAGAACCCTTTGGAGGTCTATTATTTCTTCTGATAATGCCATTTTTTTTCCTGGTTGGTGATTGCTGTAGTATAGTGGAAAAAGCATTAGAATTGATACCATACACCTGTATTTAAACTTCAGGATTCAAATGCTTTCAAGCAAATTACATTATCTTCTTTTAGCCTCAGTTTCCTCACCAGCAAAATTAAGATGATAGACCTACCGGAAAGATTATTTTGAGGATTTATCTAATAGTTTCATAGAAAAGTGAGTTAAGCTGTATGGTATAGGTTGAGTACTTATCCAAAATGTTTGGGATGGGAAGTTTTTCATATTCAGGTTGTTTTTTTTTTTTTTTTTTTTGATTCTGGAATATTTGCATCATACTTACCATTTGAGCATCCCTAATCCGAAATCTGAAATACTCCAATGAGCATTTCCTTTGAGTGTCATGTTGGCATTCAAGAAACTTCAGAATTTGGGACATTTTGGATTTTTGGATTTGGTATGCTCAACCTGTACTATTAAAATGTAAATTTATATTCTTTAAAAATTATAGTTAAAGTTAATGAAGCTTCAAGGCCAATAAAAAGTTTATCTTAATGACAATTTATAGATAATATGAAATAAATAGATACCATCTGACCAAGAAGGAGTAAAGTATAATATCACTTTTTAATTAATATAAAGTTAGAGGGCTAAAATGTTTTTAAAATATAGTAGAGAATACTTTTGTTCAAAGTATTGAGATATTTTCTTCAGTTCATGTGGTGAAAGAGAAATGTTTAGAAATGAGGAAATGTTCTTCTCAAATTTTAAGCGTTAAAATTATATAACTTCTGATTAAGATAAGACTCTGTCACAAATCTGTAGTCTGAGAGAGAACACAGAGATGAGTTGTTAGATAATCTTATGACTAATAGGTTAACAGTTTTACACTTAAAATAAGAGGCATCTTATGTTTCAAAGCATAAGGTAAAAATTGTTTTTACCACATTCTTACCTGTAATTCGTTTGTGTCTAATTCTAAAGAATTAGGCTTTGATTCTTTGAAGTGTATTGCTATAGGAGATAAGAATCAGTAGGGGGCCTGAATGAAGCATATTTGTATACCTAACCCTTAACTGTACCCCACAATATCAAAATAAAAAATATCGATTATAAAAAAAAAACCAAACAACAACAACAACAAAAAACCAACACTCAGAAAAGTTAAATAACTTTGTTAAGATCACAGTTAGTCAGAGGGTGAGTTATTCTTGAGGAAAAAATAGCCGGGCTTGGTGGCTCAGCCTGTAATCCCAGCGCTTTGGGAGGCTGAGGTAAGTGGATTGCCTGAGCCCGTGGGTTCGAGACCCACCTGGGCAACTTGGTGAGACCTCATCTCTACAATAAATAAAAAATTAGCCAGATGTGGTAGCGCATGCTTATAGTTCCAGCTACTTGGAAGGCTGAGGCGGAGGGATCGCTGGAGCCCAGCAGGTTGAGGCTGTGGTGGCCGGGAGCAGCTACTGCACTCCAGTCTGGGTGACAGAGTTAGACTCCAACTCAAAAAAAAAAAAGAATCGATGTTTTTTTGTGTGTGTTTAAATGGAAGTTTAGAGAGGCAAAGGTTTTGTGCTAGTTTCTGATCTGTTCTACTAGTTGCTCACTTCCCATGGTTTAGGACTCAGTAGCCTTTGTGTTGTTACGTGCCCTCCTCCCCTTCCCTGACAGTGTCCAGCGACTGCTTATCCCTCCCTTGTGCTAATGTCATTAATATTCAGATCCCACTTATGAATGAGAACATGCATTATTCAGTTCTTTGCTTCTGTGATAGGTCACTAAGTATCATGGTCTTCAGCTTCATCTATTTTGCTGTCAAGTTTGTGATTTTCTTCTTTATCGCTATGTAATACTTCATCACATATATAACCACATTATCTTTATCCAGTCCACTCTCAATGGGCAGCAGGGTTGGGCCCATGTTTTTACTATTGTGAACAGTGCAGCTGTTATCATGCACATGCAGGTGTCTTTTTTGTAGAACAATTTATGTTCCTCTGGGTATATTTCCAGGAGAGGGATTGCTGGATTGTATGGAAGGTCAGTTTTTAGTTCTTTTGGGAATCCCCACACTACTTTCCATATAGGTTGAACTAGCTTGCATTTCCCTCAGCAGTGTAGATGTGTTCCCTTTTCTCCTCTCCAGCACCAGTATCTTTTGTTTTTTGATTAATGATGGCCATCCTTACGGGAGTTATGTGGTAACTCATTGTAGTTTTGATTTGCATTTCCTGATGATTAGTGAGGCTATGCATTTCCCACTGCTGAGGGAAATGCAAGCTAGTTCAACCTATATGGAAAGTAGTGTGGGGATTCCCAAAAGAACTAAAAACTGACCTTCCATACAATCCAGCAATCCCTCTCCTGGAAATATACCCAGAGGAACATAAATTGTTCTACAAAAAAGACACCTGCATGTGCATGATAACAGCTGCACTGTTCACAATAGTAAAAACATGGGCCCAACCCTGCTGCCCATTGAGAGTGGACTGGATAAAGATAATGTGGTTATATATGTGATGAAGTATTACATAGCGATTTTATCTGTTGGCTGCTTGTGTATCTTCTTTTGAAAAGTGTCCATTCATGTCCTTTGCCCACTTTTTAATAGGATTTTTCTGTTTGTTTTTCCCTTAAAAAAATTTTTTTTTTCTTTTTAGTTTTTCCCCTCAAACTCGTTTGAATTCCTTGTAGATCATAGATCCTGGATGTTAGGCCTTTGTCAGACACATTATTAGCAAATATTTTTTCCCTATTCTCTGGCTTGTCTCCCTACTCTTGACGGTTTCTTTTGCTGTGCAAAAACCTTTTCAGTTGCTAAATGCTCACCCTCTTGGTCCAGATGCTAATCTTTTAAAATTAAATGCCAAAAAGTGTATGTTTCCACTGTAAGAAAGATAGTATACACTTAAGTCTGATATACTATTTTTAGTACTGAGTGGGGAAAACTAAGTAAGGGCTTGAAACAAGCAGTGTAGTCATAAAATGTTAGAACCCATAAGGACTTTAGAGGTTAATCACTTCAACTCCTCTTTTCAGACTCTGATCTTTGGATAGATGATTAACCCTTTTGAGCTCTGGTGTACTTATATGTAATTTGATTATAAACTTTTTGACTGTATGGAACTATTAGGACTAAAATTGAAAAACTGTGGTGCTCAGTGAGACTCAACACCCTTTAAGGCCAAGAGATTTAATGGAGATGAGCGCGGTGGCTACGTCCAATCTTTCTCCCTTCTCCAAAAACATCCCCGCCTCTGTCTCTCTTGTAAACCCTCTCACCTCCTCTTGGCTAAAATCCCCTCCTCTCCAGCCACTTCTCCCAACTCTGACTTTGAGCCTGCGGATGAGCCCCCCATACCGACAACCCCCCCAACCTCAGCCGCTCCAAGCCTCACCTACCCCGCTGTGCCTAGCCTCTATCCACCCCTCCCCCCTTGTAGTCCTCCCATAACCCGCTCTAAAACTAATCCTGCCACTCTTGCACCTCTCCGTGAAGTGGCAGGCCCTGAAGGCATTGTCCGAGTACACGTCCCATTTTCCATCTCAGACCTATCCCAAATAGAGAAAAAACTGGGATGTTACACAACTAACCCAGCCACCTACACCAAGGAATTCCAATACCTTCTCCAGGCTTACAGCCTCACCTTTCATGACATTTACATGGTCCTCTCCAACACTCTTCTCCCTGAAGAACGCACAAGGGTGTGGGAACAGGCAAGAACGTATGCAGATGAGGTCCACCAGACCTCCCCGACACATCCCCTTGGGGCAGTAGCAGTCCCAGACCAAGACCCTGAGTGGGATTATAATTCCCCGAATGGCCTCCGGGCCAGAGATCAATTTTCCGCCTGTCCCCTTTCCGGGTTAAGGAGGGCAGCGCAAAAGGCTATTAACTTTGAACAGCTGCAGGAAATAATCCAGGAAAAGAATGAAGACCCTTCCACCTTCCTCAATCGCCTCACAAAAGCCCTCCAACAGTTTACTAATTTGGACCCTGAATCTCCGGATGGGCAACAACTCCTTATGACTTACTTTTTCTCTCAAAGTTATCCGGACATTAGGTCCAAATTAAAAAGGCTAGATCAAGGACCCCTTATGCCCCAAAATGAGGTTTTGGCTACCGCCTTTAAGGTGTACCACAACCGAGACGAAAAGGCTAGGCGACAAAATATCAAATGCTAGCTCAGGCTCTCCACGGGACAGACACAGGCCCCCGTAACGGTAAAGGAGGCGTCCAAACCAAACGTGACCCACCAGGGCCCTGTTTCAAGTGCGACAAGGAGGGACATTGGGCACGAGTCTGCCCTAACCCCAAACCTCCATCAAGACCTTGCCCCAAATGCAACCTTCCAGGACATTGGGTGGTGGACTGCCCCGGACCCCAGAGAGGAGCAGGGTCAGTCCCCAACTCCACCTTGAACCTACTGGGCATGGCTGCCTTGGAATGACGGGGCCCTGGGTTCCCCCACCCGACACATATCTCAAATGCTCGGGAGCCTAGGGTCAAAATTACGGTTGATGGACGTCCCATCCTCTTCCTGCTAGACACTGGAGCCACTCTTTCTGTCCTGCGGGAGTTCTGGGGGCCAACCTCACCGTCTCGGTCCCCGGTAGTCGGGATAGGGGGCCAAACCATTATTCCACATATAACCCCTATGCTAACATGCATATTTGCTAATATCCCATTTACCCACTCCTTCTTGGTCATGCCTCAATGCCCCGTACCCCTTATGAGAATGGACATCTTGGCTAAATTTCAGGCATCCATTACTTTTAACCCCAGCACTGCCCTCACTAACCCATCCCCAACAACTTCCTTACTCCTCCTTTTAACCTCTACCCCTTCAACCCCCTCCCCACAACCCGCCTCACTCCCTCCCCCACTCGCCTCAACAGTCAACCCACTGATTTGGGACATACACACCCCTTCATTAGCCCAATGCCCGCCTGTTCACATGCAGTTAAAAAACCTGTCCACCCACCCTAGTCAGCCACAATATCCCCTCCCCAGGGCCAGTCTGCTAGGTCTACAACCTGTCATAAAAACCCTGCTACAGAAGGGGTATTTGAGACCCACCAACTCGCCTTACAATTCTCCCATTCTGGCCGTCATAAAACCCGACGGAACCTACCAGCTCGTCCAAGACCTCCGACAAATAAACGCAACCGTTCTCCCCATCCACCCACTAGTCCCCAACCCCTATACCATCTTGTCCACCATTCCTCCAACGGCAACTTATTTTTCAGTCATAGACCTCAAAGACGCATTCTTCACCATTCCCTTGGCAGCTGACTCCCAAGACATTTTTGCCTTTACCTAGACCCACCCCGTTTCCCGCCACTCCCAACAACTCACATGGACGGTCCTCCCACAGGGATTTCGAGATAGTCCTCACCTCGTCGGTCAGGCACTGGCAGCAGACCTCACACTCCTATCACTCTCAAAATCCACTCTCCTTCAATATGTAGATGATCTCCTCTTATGCAGCCCCTCTCTTACAGACTCTCACAACGACACGGCCCTACTCCTTAACTTTCTAGCAGAAAAGGGATACCGAGCCTCCCCCCAAAAGGCTCAATTGTCCAAAACACAGGTCACCTACCTTGGGGTCGCCATCTCACACCCACAAAAGGACATAACAACCAACCGTAAAGCCGTTATTGAATCCCTTTAAACACCAAAGACAAAGGAGGAAATCCAGTCATTTTTGGGATTAGCAGGCTACTTCCGAGCCTGGATCCCCAATTTCGCCCTTGTCGCCAAGCCACTCTACAACCTCGCTAAAGGCGACCCAAAGGAACCCTTACTCTCCCTCTCAGCCATTAAACAGCCTTTTACTGCCCTCCAACAGGCTCTCCTCCAGGCCCCTGCCCTACGACTACCCGATATCCTCCGGCCTTTCACCCTATACGTCCACGAAAATAAGGGTACAGCCTTAGGAATCCTAGGTCAATTTAGCGGACAAACATTTGTCCCCGTAGCCTATCTTTCAAAACAACTCGACCACACAGTCCAGGGATGGGCCCCGTGCCTGTGGGCTCTATCAGCTGCCCACTTACTGGTGTGCGAATCAAAAAAACAATCACATTTGGAGCACCTATCACTGTAACTTCCCCCCATCATCTACATCACCTCCTAGGATATAAGGGCCTTAAAACACTCCCTCCCGGCCGGGTTCTTTCCCTTCTAGTCTTCTTTATCCAAGATCCTTCCAACTCCTTCCAAGCCTGCGCGCCTCTTCACCCGGCCTCACTACTTCCTTCGTCTCCCACTGACACTCCAATCCATAACTGTGTTGAGGTCCTCGAGTCCCTACTTCCCTGCCCGGTACATATTCAGGAAGGACCCGTATCTAAGCTGTCTTACATATGGTTCACAGACGGAAGTTCGTACATACATGAGGGGTCCCGAGTAGCAGGATACGCTGTCACCTCGGCCACTGATGTCATAGAAGCTAGCCCTCTCCCTCCTCACACCACCAACCAGCAGGCAGAACTCACAGCGGTTATTCGAGCCTTCCAACTGGCGGCTGGACACTCTCTGTCACTTTACACCGACTCTAAGGATGTCTTCCACATCCTGGTTTCACATTCAGCTATCTGGCAGGAACGAGGACTACTAACCACCAAGGAATCAGCCATCATAAATGCTAAGCTTATTTTTGACCTCGTTCAAGCCTCCCTACTCCCAAAAGCTATTGGCATCTCCCACTGTAAAGCCCACCAAGTCGATTCATCTTTTATCACCCAAGGAAACTCACGAGCCGACAGAGCAGCCCGCCACGCGGCCCTAAAACCTCTTCCTGCCATAAACCTCTTCCTGCCATACTTGTTAATGCCTCCTCCTCGTCAGCAAATGAGGCCCCACAACTCTCCAATATCATACCCTATTTACACTCAATTTTGCACCCTAACCCAGCAGCCCTTACCTCTTTCCTTAAGACCTTCTTTCACCTCACCTCGGAACATACAAAACTCATACACACTCCCTCCTCCCAGTGCTCCACCTGCCTCCAAACAAACCCCAATACACCCTTGAAACCCGGAACATTCCCCACCCACCAGGCTAGGGGAGAGCTCCCTGGGTCAGACTGGCAAATGGATTTCACTGTTATGCCCCCCGTCCGTAACACCAAATATCTTCTAGTCTTTGTCTACACCTTTTCCGGGTGGGTCGAAGCTTTCCCCACCTCCAATAAGCGAGCTGCTATGTAGGATCCATTTTAGCCAACCATATTATCCCTCGGTTCGGAGTCCCCTCCTCTCTCCAATCAGATAATGGACCTGAATTTACCTCACAAGTTGTCCAATCTCTAACGACAGCTCTTAATATCAAATGGCACTTTCACATTCCTTATCACCCACAATCATCAGGGAAGGTTGAACGGACTAACCGCACACTAAAAAACACTCTTACTAAACTCTCTCTCGAACTCCACAAAGACTGGGTGTCCCTCCTCCCCCTAGCCCTCTTCCGCATTCGCGTCCTCCCAAAGAAACCCAGTCAACTCTCACCTTTCGAGGTCCTATAAGGACGGCCTGCCCTCCCTCCCGGTATCCTAATCTCTCCGACCCCCATCCCTCTTCATATAATCTACCCTCTCCTGTCCTTCATCCGATCCAACATCTGGCAGTATCAAGACCTCCTTCTGCCCACCCCCACAGGCACACCAAGTTCACAGCCTCTCACCTCGGGACAATGGATCTACCTCTCAGACGCAGAAGCCAAAGCTCGCTTACAACCCAAATGGACCGGACCCTTCCAAGTAATTCTCTCCACTCCCACGGCAGCCAAGCTGCTCATAGACAAAGGACAGCTCACTCCCTGGATCCACATTTCGCGCCTCAAGCCAGCTAAAATATCTCCTCTTCTCCTTCCCTCCACAGAAACGCCGACCTTTCTTGTTCCATAGTACCGGGTCATCCTCTCAAACTTCGAATATCCCACGTCAGTCATTCCCCCTCTCTGCCCTCCATCCAGGAAAACTCCACATAACCAGATTTCCATATAATAGCCCTCAATCTGATCATTCCTTTAATAATAATCATACCCTTTTTCCTACTATTCCTATTCGTCCTCCTTTCTCATTGCTGCCCATAAACGCCCACCTTCCTTATCTCAATGGCTCAACTTTCCTTCCTTATCTCAGTGGCTCAACTTTCACCCCTAATCCTCCTTACCTCCCTCCTCCCTCCTGCTCTCAAGGCAAGCCACCCCTTACCGTCTGGCCTCCATTCATGAACTCTATACTTTAAATACTTTACCATCCATGAACTCTATACTTTAAATACTTTAAATGGTATTTCCCAGGTAAAAGACTTAGATATACAATCGTGCCTCATTGACAACTGCACATTTCTCTTTCTCTGGAAAAGGTACATGCACTCGATGACCCGGGTATTGCACTTGATGCATATGTCTGCCTAGTAGATGACCAAACCGACCCAAACTGCAAAAAATGGGCAGATCTCTATAGGGGTTGCCCCTACTGGTCATGTAAAATCCATTTCTCCAACCCTGACCTGGCCAGGCATACCAACACTCCCTCCTATTTAATCCCTATATATAAACTCCCCAAACGAGCCACGGATGCTGGTAACCCACCATTCTTAAAATATGGTGGACTGGGGTCCGGCACCTGGCGCGGCCGAGGTGCCCGCTTTTCTTACTATGTCTTTAAAATTCCAGATCCTCACAATCCTTTTTGGAATGCTCTCAGATACATTGGGGTCTACCCCGCTGGCAACTACCGCATAGCCACCAGCCTCTTGTCTGTTTCACGCTCCACCTTCACTCGTTCCGTTAAAGTTTCTATCGTGCAGCACGTAAAAAATGAGGAACAACAACTCGAAGAGGCTATTCAGCCCTTACCCCCTTCCTCAGAAGACTACCTCTCTTCACGGCCCTCTCAACACCTTCCCTCTTGGCTCACCATCCTAGAACACACTCTACGGTTCCTAAATCAAACATTCCCTGACCGCCCTTCTTCACAATGCTTCTTCTGTGCCTCTTTACAGTGACCCTTACTAGCAGCCATTCCCCTTTCAGCTTTTCCCAACTGCACTCTCAACACGTCCATGCACAGGGAAATTATAGTCAAACCTCATGTACCCCTCTGGGAAATAGCGTCTAATTTCTCCTACCTCTGTATCAACTCGCCACGTGCCCCCTATAACAACACTCTTTGTTCGGCCTACACAAACCTCACAGAGGCCCACTTCCTGCCGCCCAGCCTATTTTTGTGGTGCAATGGCACCCTCCTCTCCCGAGCTTCAAACCTAACTCATCCCTGCATAATTGTCACGTTGGTCCCTCAGCTCTCTTTATACTCCATGACCGACCTCCAGACACTCTTAACCCCCAGGCATTCACACAAAAGTGCCGTCTTCCTCCCGGTTATGGTTGGATTGTCCCTCGCATCCGCTTTCACCTCCCTCGGCCTGGCGGGAGGAGCTCTCGGCTACTCACTATGGGCAGTAGAAGACCTACAAAACAAAATCCAGATGGCGCTAGACACCACCTCAGAATCCATCAGGTCACTACAAAGACAAATAACTAGCTTAGCACAGGTAACCCTCCAAAACCGTAGAGCCCTAGACCTCTAACAGCCAAAAAAGGAGGTACCTGCCTCTTTCTCCAGGAAGAATGCTGCTATTATGTCAATGAATCAGGGCTCATTGAACAAAATATCAACAAACTAAATGACCTCTCCTCACAGCTTCAATGAACAAAGCCCACTCAAATTAACAGTTGGTTTCCAAACTCCCTCCTCACGTGGCTTCTTCCTATCGTTACTCCAGTCGTTCTCCCTCTCGGCCTGTGTTCCTTTCTCCCTTGCGTTATAAAATTTCTTCAATCTCAATTCCAAAAAATTTCAAATCAAACCATTAACCAGTTTCTTTTACAGAGTTACAGCCTCCTACCCACCGAGGACCCAGGCCTCAACAACCCAAGCCCTACTGCCTCCTAAACCTTCTCACCCCATTTTTCATTACAGATATGGCTTTCAGGCCTTATTACCTCCAACTCAGGTTTTCAGCGTTCCTTGATCATCTTCTTCATGACAAATGGCTCCTCCCTTTCCCGTGTCCACTCGACCACTAGCCGGACCAATTTGCATTCCTCTACCTCCAGGGCACCTTCCAAGACTTCCACCCCAGCGAAATTTTTTCTTTTGGCACCTTCTTATGGGGCCTCATGTGGCTGGTTCTTTCACCCACCTCACCCAACAACGCCCTCCGCCAGCAGGAAGTAGCCAGACCAATCAACTCCACCCCTTTATCACTTAACCAAAGAGGTGGGAATGAAAGGCCCCAGCCAGCCACGAGGAACCTGCCCCCTCCAAAGGCTAAGCCTAGGCGTGGCCCCCACCTAAAATGGCGCTCCTGCCTAAGAAGGCGCCCGAACAAACTAACATGGAGGCTCAGACAAGGCTCTCCGGGTTCTTCTTCCACAACAAAGCCCACCGTTCCCGCGTCCGCGAAAGCCCCTGCCAATCCCAAAAATACCTCACCTGCCGACCAATAGGTAACCAACAGGTCGCTTTAAATTTCTATAAAACCTGCCACACCCCTGCCTCCATGCTGCAATCTGATTCTCAGGTTTTGTAGTCACCGCGCTCATCCCCATTAAATCTCTTGGCCTTCAAGGGTGTTGAGTCTTGCTGCGCGCCACCGTCTTTCAAAAATAATGTAAAAGAATGATATTGTAAGATGTTAATGATTATTACTATCTTAGTCAAAACTATTACTATTCCAATTTTTAAAACTTCAAGAAAACAATAGCAAAGATATCATGTAATAGATATGTGAACTAACAGATATTAACTTACTTTTTGCTTTTTAAATTTTATCTTTGTCATTTTACCACACTCTTAGCACAAATAATCTGATATTTAAAATAGGTAAGTGTGCACTGAAGACATGAAACTAAAAGAGTTTCTGATTTGAAAATTTATTTCAAGGCTTTTAGGAAAAAGGAAGCAATATAAGAGAACAAAACCCAAACAAAGGCAAAAAGAAGATTCTACTTTTGCTTTCTGTTTATTTTAGGATCTTCTATTTCTTTTTTTTGTTTGTTTTTTGAGTTGGAGTCTCACTCTGTTGCCCAGACTGGAGTGCAGTATCATGCTCCCGGCCGCCGTAGCCTCGACCTGCTGGGCTCTGGCGATCCTTCTGCCTCAACCTTCCAAGTAGCCCGAACTACAGGCGCAAGCTTCCACTCCCAGCTAATTTTTTATTTATTGTAGAGATGAGGTCTCGCCAGGTTCCCTGGGTGGGTCTCGCACCCTCAGGCTCAGGCAATCCTCTCACCTCGACCTCCCAAAATGCTGGGTTTACAGGCTGAGCCACTGAGCCCGGCTTATTTCTTTTTTATACTATCAGTTTATCAATCCTAAATATTCTTTAAGTGCTTCTTGTCTTCATTCGGAGTGATAATTTTAGCACCTACTGAAATCCTATAATTTTATGTCATTTTTCCGAAAGACCCTTTCATTCCCCTATCATTACCTTTAATATTACTAGGAATTTAGGTAATTTATCTTCTTACCTTAAAGAACTTTAAACTTGAAGCATCTTTGATATTTGAGTACCTATAGCCTGCTTAAAAAAATCTGTATAAAGAAATTCCACCATTTCATTGTAATCTATGAGTATTTAAGTGTTTAAAAGCCCTAATTGAAAAGATATTTCCATTTAATCAAATAGACATAAAAGAGACATAAATTTAGGGTATTTAAAAAATTCTTCAGCTGACTTGAGACGATAGCTAGACTGTTTTGTGAAGGAATAAAAATGCTAAAGGTTTGTATTGATCTGTCTCTGACACATAGGCAGATGGTAAATATTTTTTTATTGTCTATATTTTTCCTGATTAGAGTTGTAGCTTTCTCACACCATATTAACTTACCATAAGTCTTTTAACCCCACAAGACTGAGCTCCTTGAAGGAAGGACTTTTATCTTCTTCATCTATTCTTTAATTAGGCCTACCACTGGGAGGTAATTAATTAATTTTTATTTGTTGGTTTGTTTCCTGAACTGAAGTTGTTTTGAGTTTTAGTGACTTGAGAGTGTTTATACATGCCTAGTATTTTGCAGACTAGAGTAGAGGACATTACAGTTTAGGGCAAACCACAAGGTTTCTCTTGGCTACACAGGGCTGTTTACAATTATTAAGGTCTTGGGACGTAACAGAGGCTTAGCTTTGTTGGAGCTCTTTGCAATTTTGGAGTATAGATTTGGCTGTAGATCCTGACTTTGGAAATTAAACTGAATAGGTAAGAGAGTAAACAAAAGATGTTGCAGGCTAGGTTGTCTTTAAGACGGCATTTCTGGCACTGTGCTTTCAAATGGAGCTAGCACCAGTCAGGTAGGCAAGGCATATCAGGAAATTTAATATTCATCTTGAAGGAAGTAATTATGATTTTGTAACAGTATTCTTCCATTTAACAGATTTTTTAACAGATTTTTGAGACATGTCTTCAAGCCTCCAGGTAAAGGACTGGTAAGAAAACAGATATAAGGGAGACCCTTGAGTATACAGGATTAGAGAAACTGAGACTCAAAAGCAACATTGGAGACTAGAGGTGGTCTGTATCTTAGATCTGTTTAGCAGCCTATGGGATGAGATGATGGTGTAGCTTTGGCAGCAGTGACTGTACGTCAGTACTTAGTCCAGAAGGGTGACTAATGCTAAGCCCTAAAAATTAAGTGGATAAGGCTACTTAATACTGAATTGCTTTCATCTGGAATCTTCCAGGGGCTTGATCATTCTATCTAGATATGTAGCAAGAAAATAAGAGAGATGGGGGATTCAGAGCTGATAGATCTACAATTCCTTTTAAAAGCCTCAGGAATTTGTTTGGATCTGGAACTGTGAAGCCTTATAGTACAGTGAAGGCTCTCAGTAAATCCTTTGAATGAATGAATAAATGAAGGTGGCCACTTAGATCTCTTATGGCCGATAATACAATTTGGTTTAAGTTATGTTAATTATTTCCTGTGGGAGTAATAATCTCATAACTTCAGAATTTGAATATAAAATCTGCAGGTTAACTTACCTGTCTGGTTTATAGATTTTATTTTATTTTATTGCTTTTGCTTACTGATGCATATTTTACTCAGTAAATAATTTTTGAATACATTTGACATTTAATATTTTGTGTAGTATGTGCCTTGGGTAAGTAGGTGCTTTTTTTTTTGAGGCTATTATGGGTAATTTTCATATACTAAGTGTTGTAAGATTTTAAAGAATGTTTCAGATGTATTCACTGCCATTAAGGAGCTTAAGTTAGGGTAGCTAACTCATAGAAAGTTAGGGATTTATGCCAGTCAGTAAAAGAAGAGTGCAATGAGTGATGTTTAGGAAGAAAATATGTATAACTGCACATTAAAAGCTGAATGATGACAGCCTAATTCGTATTTTGAAAGCATTTTTAAATATTCTATTTTTAATAAGGCACTGTTAAAGGAAATAGGAAGT
The DNA here is from genome assembly GCA_027257055.1 of Cephalopachus bancanus. Lineage (NCBI taxonomy): Eukaryota > Metazoa > Chordata > Mammalia > Primates > Tarsiidae > Cephalopachus > Cephalopachus bancanus. Next base: position 2,315,580 of record JAPVLO010000104.1, read on the forward strand.
CCTGTTATTTTTAGGGGGAAATAGCCCATTTATTTTTCATTAGTGGAGTTGTGAAACTATTCATTAATATTTTCGAAAGAAACTTTATGGAATTCTAGTGAAGCTACAGTAGGAAAGAAATAAATGTTCTGTTAATAATCATTCACCATGTTTAAGATTTGGTTGTTTTAGAACATTAATACAAATGTCAGTTTATTGTTTTATATTTTTGATAAAAGCACGTTAGTGTTTTTGGTTATGCCTATATGCCGTCTTTCCAATTATGGCATTTCAAATCAGATTATTAAATCTATTTTGATTTAATGGGAACAGTGCCATCTACTGAGTCACCAACATGATATACCATCTATTTTCAGAGAAAAAAAGAGGGGAAATATATGTTTATTCAGTTATTTTTACTTTTTTATTTTAAATTTGATTGCTTCCTTATTCTTTATTCAGTCTCAAAAGAAATTTTAATGAAAGAATATGAGTAAGCAGGTGCTTTGATTCTAAAAATTCCCTTGGTTGGAAATAGCAATTGAACTTTAAATACAGTCTCTTTCTAGTACATTAAACAGATTGAATTCTATCAAAAGCTTACTTGAACTACTTATAGTATATTTCACTTTATCCATGATAATCCCATGTTTTCCCTTTTATATTCCCCATTCCTCAAGCATATCTTTTCTGCTTCCTAGGTCAAAGCATTTTAAATAATGGATTGAATTCTTATATTTTCAACTCACTGGGATTATTAAGTAAATTGTGAAGATTATTTCGATATTTCATTGTTACTTAAGATCATAGCATTCTAATAAACATATGATTACATTTTTTTTTCTTCTTTAGAGAAAGGATCTCACTCTGTTGCACAGGTTGGAGTTCAGTGGTGTGATCAGAGCCACTGCAGCCTCAGACTCCTGGGCTCAAGTGATCTTTCTGCTGCAACATCCCAAGTAGCTGGAACTACAGGAATATGCCACCATACCTGACTAATTAAAAAAATTTTTTTGGCAGAAGTGGAGTCTTGCTATGTTGCCCAGGTTGATCTTGAAGTCTCAAGTGATCCTCCTGCTTTGCCTTTCAAGTTGCTGGGATTACAGGCATGAACCACTGTTCCCACTTGTTGTTTTAACCTGAAAATATGTATTTCCAATAATAAGTAAACTTGTTGAGCAAAATATATTGTGTTGTATACTGTAACTAAATTTAAATCAGTATTCAGCTCATGAAATATTATGTAACTTATTTTTATATTTGTGGTCTTAATGTGTTAATCCTGAGTGATGGCCTGTATTTAAACGCCTCTGTTTATAGCTACAAACCTTATCTGATGACAAACCTGTTCTCCCTCAAGAACTGACCAAATCTGTTTTCCTCTGCCACAGTAAACCTGTTGGTGGTGTAGGCAACGGAGCATATAAAACTGAAAGGGAAGATTGTCACTATCATTGTTACACTGAATTAAAAATGCAGTAGATACTATTTTTCTCTGTCCATCAATTTCTGCTGTTTAACAGATATCCATATATATATAAATATATGTATGTTATATATATTTATATATAATATATATAAATATATATATATATTTTGAGTTGGAATCTCACTCTGTCGCCCAGACTGGAATGCAGTGGCCGCTCCCAGCCACCGCAGCCTCGACCTACTGGGCTCCGGCGATCGTTCCGCCTCAGCCTTCCAAGTAGCCGGAATTACAGGCATGTGCTACCACGCCTGGCTGATTTTTGATTTATTGTAGAGATGAGGTCTCGCTGCCCAGGCGGGTCTCGAACCTGCGGGCTCAGGCAATCCACTCACCTCAGCCTCCCAAAGGCGCGGGATTACAGGCCACTGAGCCCGGCTCCCATTTTTTTTATCACACATACCATTGTGCTCTTTTAAAATAATTCTTTTAATTCACAAAAGTTGTGTATATTTTTGGTACACAGCATGATGTTGTGATATATGTATATTGTAGAATATCTAAATTGAACTAATTCACATGTATTGCCCCACATACTTATCATTTTTTTTGTTTTGAAAACACAAATCTACTCTTCTAGCAATTTTCAAATATACAATATGTTATTAACTATAGTCACCATGATGTACAGTAGATTTCTTCAACTTATTCTTTTCTAACAGAAATTTTGTGTCCTATGAACAACATCTCCTCAATCCCAACTTCCACCCTGAGACCCTAAGAGCCACCATTATATTCTTTGCTTGTATGAGTTTTACTTTTGGATCCCACATACAAATGAAATCATGTGGTATTTGTTTTTCTGTGCCTGGCTTATTTCATTTAGCATAATGTCTTCAAGGTTTATTCATGTTGTCTCAGAGATGTGATTTCCTTTTTTTTAAATGCTGAATATATTCTAATGTGTATATATACCACATTTTCTTTATCTATACATTTGTTGATTGACAGTTTGATTCCATATCTTGGCTATTGTTATTAATGCTGAAATAAACATGAGAATGCAGCTATATCTTTGTTATAATGATTTCATATACCTTGAATGTATACCCACAAGTGGGATTATTGGCTCATAGAGTAGTTCTGTTTTTAATTTTTAAAATTATTTTCCATAATTGCTATACTGATTTACATTCTCACCAACGATGTAAAAGGATTTCCATTTCTGCTCAACTTTATTTACACTTTTGATCTTCTGTCCTCATTATAACCTCATTATTCTAGCTGTGTCGTGATTATCTTGTGGTTGTAATTTGCATTTTCCTGGTGATTATTGATATAGAGTATTTTTTCATATATGTTGTATATTTGTATATCATCTTTGGAGAAATGTCTGCTGAGATATTTAATCCATTTTAAAATTCAATTATTAGTTTTCTTATTCTTCAATTGTTTTAGTTCCTTACATATTTTGGGCATTAAGCTCTTATAAAATGTATGGTTTGCAAATATTTTCTCCCATTCTGTATGTTGTCTCTTTACTCTGTTAATATGTGTACTAAGCTGTGCAGAAGCCTTTTAGTTTGATGTAATCCCACTTGTCTTATTTTTACTTTTGTTGCCTGTGTTTTGGGGTCATATTCAAAAAATCATTCCCTAGACCAATGTCAAGAAGGTTTTCCTGTTGGGTTTCTTCTAGTGATTTTAGTTTCAGGTCTTACGTTAAGTCTTTAATCCATTTTTGAATTGATTTGTGTATAATGTGAGTTATAAGTCCAGTTTCATTCTTCTGCATGTAGAAATTCTGTTTTCCCAGCATCATTTGTTGAAGAGACTTTCCTTTCCCCATTGTGTGTTCTTGACATCTTTGTCAAAAATCAGTTGACTGTAAGCGTGTGGATTTATTTCTGGTCTCTATTCTGTTTTGTTGGCCTCTATGTTTTAATCAAAGCAATATAATACTGTTTTGATTACTGAACTTTTATAGTAGATTTTTAAGTCAGATAATATGACGCATTCGGCATTGTGCTTTTTGCTCAAGATAGCTTTCTTATTCGGGGTGTTTTTGTTTTCATATGAATATTTTCTATTTTGTGAAAAATACCACTGGAATTTATATAGGAGTTGCATCAAGTCTGTAGATTGCTTTGGGTAGTATGGACATTTTAACAAAATTAATTCTTACAGTTTATGAGCAACTGGATATCTTTCCATTTTTCTGTGCCTTCATAAATATTTTTCATCAATGTTTTAGACTTTTCAGTATACAAATATTTTACTCCTTGGTTAAATTTATTTCTAAGTATTTTTTGTAGCTATTTTCAATGTGATAGCTTTCTTTGTTTTTCAGATAGCTGTTAGTGCATAGATATGCTACTGATATTTGCATCCTGCAGTTTTACTGAATTTGTTGATTAGTTCTAACAGTTTTTTTGTTTTTTGTTTTTGAGTTGGAGTCTCACTCCATCACCCAGGCTGGAGTGCAGTGGCATGCTCATGGCTACCCCAGCATCGACCTCCTGGACTTCAGTGATCTTTCTGTCTCAGCCTTACAAGTAACTGGATCTACAAGCATGTGCTACCACACCCAGCTAATTTTTTGATTTGGTGTACAGATGAGGGCTCACCATGTTGCCCAGTCTGGTCTCGAACCCGTGACTCAGGCCATCCTCTTGCTTTGGACTCCCAAAGTGCTGGGATTACAGGATGGAGCCACTGCAGTCCTAACAGTTCTAGAAGTTTTTTTGGTGAAATCTTTAGGGTTTTCTATACTTAAGGTCATGTTATTTTCAGAGACAGTTTAACTTCTTTCTTTCCAGTTTTGATGCATTTGTTTCTTTTCTTAATTTGTTGGCAAGGAGTTCATTGCTGTGTTAAATGGAAGTGGTAAGAGTGGGTATCCTTGTCTAATTCCTAATCATAGAAGAAAAGCTTTCAGTTTTTCATTATTGCATATTATGTTAGCTATGGGCTTTTATGGTGTTGTGGTTCATTCTTCTATCACTCATTTTAAAATTTTCCTTTTGATTTCTTCTTTGATCTATTAGTTCAAAAACATGTTGCTTAATTTCCACAGGTTTGTGAATTTTTCAAAAATTCTTGCTACAGATTTCTAGCTTTATACCATTGTATTTGGAATAATATGCGTTATTTAATTAAAAAAGTGAGGTTGAGTGGCTGGTAGATGATCTGCGAGGTATCTCCAAGTGCTGCTACGAGTCGAAGACTTAATTCCATCTTGATTTCATTGTTGATCCAAGAGTCATTCAGAAGTAAATTGTTTAACTTATATGTCTTTGTTTGGTTTCATAAGTTCTTCTTGTAGTTGATTTCTAGTTTTATTCCACTGTGGTCTGAGATGTTGATTGACATGTTTTTTTAAAATTTATTGAGACTTAATTCGTGGCCTATCATATGGTCTGTCTTGGAGAATGTTCCATGTGCTGATGAAAAAAATGTATATTTTGTAGTTTGGGGGTGGAATGTTCAGTGGATGTCTGTCAGTTTCATTTTCTTTAGAGTCCTGTTTAAACTCCAGTGTTGTTTCTTGGTTGACTCTCTGCCTTGATGCTCTGTCTGTTGCTGTCAGTGGAATGTTGAAGTTCCTCACTATTATTCAGTATTATTGTATTGGTGCCTCTCTCTCTTTCTTTTTTTTTTTTAAGGTCTAAGTAGAGTTTGTTTTATAAAACTGGGGGCTGTGGTGTTAGGTACATATATATTTAAAATTGTTTTTTGATGGATCATTATATAACACTCATGCTTGTCTTTTTTATTGTTGTTAAAGTGTGTTTTTTTTTTTTAGATTGGAAAATATAGTTTATTTAGAAAGTAAATGTGAGAGAGAGAGAGAGGTGATTCACCTCCCCAATGTAGGGGAGGGGGCCAAAGCTTAAGAAAACATGGCCTAAGTTGTGTCTTATCTGATATGAGAATGACTACTTCTGCTTGTTTTTTGGTTTATACTTGCATGGAGTATTTTTTCCTACCCCTGTACCTTGAGTCTGTAGGAGTCTTTGTGAGTTAGATTGGTCTCTTGAAGGCAGTAAACATTTGGGTTTCTTTTTTTTTTTTAAGATGTGGGGTACAATACAGGGTTAGGTGTACAAATGTTCATTATGCAGGTACCCTTGTTGATGAGATGTGCCCCTCCTTCCCCTGGCAGTTTCCTCCACTGCCAATCCCACCCCCTCCTGCCCCTGGCAGTTTCCCACTACTGCCAGTCCCTTTCTTATAGTATTGTGATAATTGTTCAAGGCCTGCTTATAAATGAGAACATATGGTACTCTGTTCTTTGTTTCTATGATAGATTCTAAATCCATCTAAGTTATTGCAAAGTCCATATGTTTGTCCTTCTTCATGGCTGCATAATATTCCATTGTGTATATGTACCACATTTTAAAAAATCCAGTCCAGCTTTGTTGGGCAGTATGATTGGTTTCGTGTTTTTGCTATTGTGAATAGAGCTGCAACAGACATGCATGTGCAGGTATCTTTTTGGTAGAATGACTTGACTTCTTCCGAGTATATTCCCAATAGGGGGATTGCTGGGTTATATGGAAGGTCAATTTCTAGTTCTTTCAGAAATTACCACGTTGTCTTCCAAAGAGATTGCACTAGTTTGCATTCCCACCAGCAGTGTAGAAGCGTTCCTCTTTCTCCACATCATTGCCAGCATCTGTTGTTTGTTTTATTAAAGTTGGCCATTCTTACTAGGGTTAGGTGGCATCTCAGTGTGGTTGTGATTTGCATTTTTCTGATGATTGGTGAGGTAGAGCACTTTTTCATGTGTCTGTTGGCTGCACTCGTATCTTATTTTGAGAAGTGTCTATTCACTTTTCATGTCTTTTGCCCACTTTTTAATGAGCCTGTTTTTGTTTTTGTTTTCCCTTTGGCATCTTTGAGTTCCTTGTAGATCCTAGATGTTAGGCCTTTGTCAGATATATAGTTGGCAAATATTTTTTCCCATTCTGTGAGCTGTCTCCCTGCTCTCTTGATGGTTTCTTTTGCTTTGCAGAAACTCGTCAGTTTGATGAGGTCCCACTTGTCTGTCTTATCTCTTATGGTTGGGCACTTGGGTTTTGATCAGGAATTGGTTGCCAGTTCCAATTTCCATACATAAGGGTGTCTCCTGCATTTTCTAAGATTCTTATAGTTTGAGGTTTTACATTTAGGTCTTTGATCCATTTAGAGTTAATTTTTATGTATGGTGATAGGTTGGGGTCCTGTTTCAATCTTCTGCTTGTGATCAGTTTTTCCAGCACCATTTACTGAATAGATTCTCCTCTCCCCAGTGGTTGTTGTTGGAGGCTTTGACCAAGATGAGTTGGTTGAGAAACTGAGGTTTTGCTACTGGAATTTCTTTTTTTTTTGAGTTGGAGTCTCACTCTGTCACCCAGACCGGAGTGCAGTGGCCGCGCCCGGCCACCGCAGCCTCCACCTGCTGGGCTCTGTCGATCCTTCTGCCTCAGCCTTCCAAGTAGCCGGAATTACAGGCATGCACTACCACACCTGGCTGATTTTTTGATTTATTGTAGAGATGAGGTCTCACTGCCCAGGCGGGTCTCAAACCCACGGGCTCAGGCAATCCACTCACCTCAGCCTCCCAAAGGCGTGGGATTACAGGCTGAGCCACCGAGCCCGGCTTGGAATTTCTATCCTGTTCCATTAGTCTGTATGCCTGTTCTTGTACCGATACCAGGCTGTCTTGATTATTGTAGCCTTATAGTAAAGTTGCAAGTGTGATACCTCCTATTTGTTTCTTTTGCTAAGGATTGTTTTGACTATTCATGGTCGTATATATATTCTTTTTAAATCCATTCTGCCAGTCTGTATCTTTTTAGTGAAGCATTGAGACCATTTATGTTCAGTTAATAATGATATGTAAAGAACCATTCTATTCATCATGCTGGTTGCTTTATTTATTTATTTTCTGTATTGTGTTGAGTATTTCTTGTAGAGCTGGTCTAGCGGTGACAGATTCCATCAATGTTTATTTGCCTCTGAAGGACTTCATTTCTCCTCCATTTATGAAACTTAGTTTTGTGGGATACAAAATCCTTGACTGAACCAATATCATTGATTATTCTATTTGAGAAGGTTGAAGATGGGGCCCCAATCCCTTCTGGCTTGTAGGTTTTTTTCTGAGAAGTCTGCTGTTAGTCTGATAGGTTTACCTTTGTAAGTTATTTGGTCCTTTTGTTGCACTGTCTTAATATTCTTTCCTTCACATTAACTTTGCATAGCCAGATGATTATATGCCTTGGGGATGACCTTTTTGCAATGAATCTTCTGGGGGTTCTTTGGGCATCTTGTATCTGAATGTTTAGATCTTTGGCAAGACCAGGGAAGTTTTCCTTCAGTCTTCCCTCAAATGGGTTTTGCAAACCTGTTGCTTTCTCTTCTTCCTCAGGAACACCTATGATTCTTAGGTTTGGACATTTGCGTAATTCCACATTTCTTGGAGACTTTGTTCTGTTCTCTTGATTGTCTTTTGTTTATTGTTGTCTGATTGGGTTAACTCAAAATCATTGTCTTCAGGTTCTAAGATCCTTTCTTCTGCTTATTTTAGTCTACTGTTAAAACTTTCCACTGCAAAATTGTACTTCCCTAAATACTTCTTTCATTTACAGAATTTCGGTTTCTTTTTTTTTTGAGTTGGAGTCTCACTTCGTCGCTCAGACTGGAGTGCAGTGACACACTCACGACCACCCCAGTGTTGACCTTCTGCCTCAGCCTTCTAAGTAGCCCGGAACTATAGTCACATGCTACCATGACCGGCTAAAGTTTTGGTTTATTGTAGAGGTGAGGTCTTGCTAAGTTTCCTAGGCTGTTCTTGAACCTGTGGGCTCATGCAGTCCCCTTACCTCAGCCTCCCAAAGTGCTGGGATTACAGGCTTAAACCACCATGCCTAGCCTAATTTTTTTTTTTTTTAAGGTGTCTACCTCTTTGGAGAATTTTTCATCCATGTCCTGAATAGTTTTTTAATTTCTTTATGTTGGTTTTCAGTTTACTCCTGAAGTTCATTGACCAGTTTTATCATCAACCTTTTGAATTCTTTGTCTGGAATTTCAAAATTTTATTTTGGTTGATGTTCATTGTTGAAAAGTTGGTGTGGTCTTTTGGGGTTGTTGGAGTACTCTGTTTTTCCATATTGTCAGAATTATTTTTCTGGTTTCTTTTCATTTGGGTAAACAATTTCTTCTTCTTTGAGGCTGGCAGGGGGCTGACATAGGCACTGTAGGGTATGTGTTTCAATTGCCAGCTGTGACAGTACTGTCCTGCACTAGCTCATGATGTCCTGAGTGGCTTAGAAAGTGTTGTTAGCTGTTGCTTGGGATCAGGCCTTCCCCAAAACTCAGTTATTGTATCCAGTGTGGTTGTATTGGTGACCTCCACCCAGGAGATTGCGCTTGTGGGAGGAGAAAGCTAACTCCAGTGGTGGCTGTAGGGTTTCTCCTTATTGAGTCTTGCTCCAAGGAAGTGCCCAGGTAGTCTAGGCCAAGAGGGCAGGGCTCTGGAGACCTCCCAAGATTTCTGTCTGTTTTAAGCCTTCTGGGGTAGTACAGGGGAAAGGAGATGGAGCACCACACAAATGTGCACTCTTAGCTGCTGCAGTGGGGATTAGGAGGGCATCCTAGGCCCCTGGGGTAATGCTGTTGTACAGAGGAGGCCCAGAAGAGTTCAACAGGGGAGTGAGAAGTTACTATGGCAGTGCACCTGGCTCATGCCTTGGCCTCAGGCGATCTGAATGTCAAGGTGCAGCCAGCCTCAGGGTCTCTGATGTTCTCAGGCAGCCTGCCTAGCCAGGAACTATGTGCAGATGCATAGTTTGCCCTTGGGGCTCATTCCCTCCCATGCTAACTAGAAAGCAGCTGCTCCATTCTGCAAGGGTTGAGTTCCTGAGAAATGGTGACTGGCACTGCTCACGGCTTTTTTCCTTTACCCCTCATGACAGCATGGCTGCGGGGAAGGCAGATTCTTGTGAGGGGTTGGGATCCCACAAGCTTCAAGGAGTCCTTCAAGTTCACAGCAAGAGCATAAAACTCCTAAATTCCCATCACTCACCTTCTCTACTACGTCTGGAGTCTGTGGTGGACTGTGGTGGTACAGACAAGAGAGTGGCCAGTTCCAGCCCAGGTTGGGATTTTTTTCTTCTTCTTTGCTCTAAGTTGTTATTATCACTCCACTGGAGACTAGTGGGGTGTGCTGCTGGACCCGTTCCTCTCTGGGTGCCGTGGGAACTTACTGTCTCGGTTTACTCTGTAGGAGAAACTCATTCCAGCTGTCTTATATTGGTCATCTTAATCTGGAAATCAAGACTTTGAATATATCATGACACTTTTCCCTGGCCTGCAGAGATTTGCTGAGAAATTCACTTACATCTTATAACATTTCTCTTATATGTGCTATGCTTCTTTTCTCTTGGAGCAGCTTTCAAAAGTCTTTTTTTTTTTTTTTTTTTGGTCTTTGACATTTGATAATTTGATTATAATGTATTGATTATTTTGCATTCTTTGTCAGACAGTTTGTAAATATAAATTCATTAGGAGTCACTGGTACATTATTTTGTTCTTTTGGTGTCATGTTTCTCTGATTCTTTGTGATCCTTGTGGTCTTGTGTTAGGGTTTGCACATTTAAAGAAGTAGGCATCTGTGCCAGTCTTTACAGACTAGCTGCAATAGAGAAAACTCTTCACAAGTTAGTCTATTTTATGTTTCATGGTGAGCTTATTGCTGGAATCTTTGCCTGATTGGGCTAGTACGTTGGTCAGCAGTTGGTCAGTCCTGGTACCTGAGCTAAAAGAAGCCTGCCTGGTGCCTGGATCTGCAGGGTTGACCTGGAGGTTATGTCTGCTGGTGCAGGTGTGGATTCTGGGTACATGGGGGCTGGTTGGCATCAGTGTTCACTGATGTGGGCCTGTTGGTTGGGTTTGTATGGACCTGGAGCCTTTCTCTGTGGCAGCTGACGTGGCACTGGGATTTACTGGGGTAATCCTGGTGCATGGGTTCTCAGGTATGGTCCTGAAGCCTGGTTTCAGGGAGATGGGTTTGGAGCCTGAATTCATGGGGACTAGTCTGGTACTAGGGTGGCTCTGGAACTTTAGTATGCAAAGGTGAGCCTAGGTCTGTGGGAGCTAGCCTGAAGCCTGAGTCCACAGAGAACCTAGAACCTGGGTCTGTCAAAGTGGACCCAGCACTGGGATCTACTAGGGAGGCCTAGACCTTGGGTCTGCTGGATCCTGGGGTAGTGGAGACCAAGCTGGGAGCTTAGGACCAGCCTGGTGCTAGGGTGGGTCTGTGGGCTGTACAGACCAGTTTGAAACCTGGAGCTGTGGATGCTGGCCTTTTGACTTGGGTTGTGGGGACCAGCTTGGAGCCTCATTTCATGGGGATGAGTCTGGATCCTGGATCTGTGGTTGCTAACATGGTAGCCAGGGCCAAGGGGGCTGGCCTGGTGCTGACCTTGTGATAGTTTTTAAAGGAAATGTAATTCTTTTGTACAGTAAATGCTTGACTTTTTTTTAGATATTTTGAAATAAACCTGGTTTTTATTTTCAGGAGGGAAACAGTATGGCATAATGGAAGGAGAAAGGGACTCAGAGTGAGCCTGATATTAATCATGTCTCTGCCACTTAGTTGAAAGATCTTTGTCAATTTACGAAACCCCTCTGTTTTCTTATCTTGGAAATGTATATAATAATGCCAGTGATGTCAGTATAAGAGGGGCTCAGGATAGCAATCTGCTGGAGAGTAGGAGGCTAACATCTCATTTTTCATGGCCAGTATATTTTCTGTATATAATCAAAGTTTGTTTGGGGGATTTGATGGAGTGGAGATTTTCATGGAAATAATAAGAAAATACCCTCATGTCATTCCCTTAGTGCTGCTACCAAGAGAATAATATATTTATGTAATTAAGACTTGTATAATTAAGACTGATATATTCTTAATAATGGTGACTGTCATCTTCTCTATTAAATTACTCAGAAACTGCTTTAACTCAGAAAATTTGAAATCATCTTCTCTCGGATGAATTCTAACCATTTAAATGTTTGTAATTTGAAATAACATTATTCAATTTAATTGTTCTTTAGTTATCTTAAACTTTAAGGGACATGAATGACCACATTTCCTTTTCTCAGATCAATTCCTGTGTCTTTTAGTATACTTTCACTTTTCTTTTGATGAGCAGTTGGACATTCATGTTATAATTGAAATGAAAAAATATAGCAGTGCATCTGAAATTTTCATTTTCATGTAATTGCCTAGGAATCTTGTTGAACTGCAGATTCTGACTTAGTCTAGAAATGGGACCTGAGATTCTGCATTTCTCACTAATTCCCAGGTGGTGCTGTTATTAAAAAAAAGTCTATAGACTATTCTTAAAATGGCACAGGATTTAAGATAGGATAGTATAGCAGGTTACCACAAAATTTTAAATGTGGAAGAAACTCTACAAAGTTGATAATTCATCTAAAAATTATGCAAATTGCCCTACTTTAAGAGCAAGGACACTTAAACTTGGAGAATTTTTTTTTTTTTTGAGTTGGAGTCTCATTCTGTCGCCCAGACTGGAGTGCAGTGGCCGCTCCCGGCCACCGCAGCCTCCACCTGCTGGGCTCCGGCGATCCTTCCGCCTCAGTCTTCCAAGTAGCTGGAACTACAGGTGTGCACTACCACATCCTGCTAATTTTTGATTTATTGTAGAGATGAGGTCTCACCAAGTTGCCCAGGCGGGTCTCGAACCCGCGGGCTCAGGCAGTCCACTCACCTCAGCCTCCCAAAGGTGCAGGATTACAGGCTGAGCCACTGAGCCCGGCTAAAACTTGGAGAATTTAAGTGTCTTGGATAGGTTACTATAGCTAATAGTAGAGCCTCAGGAAATGCAACTTATTCTACAGTTTCTGTGTGCTTTCCACTACACCAGTGCTTCTTAAACCTCAGTTATTTATATATATTATGGGGGCTACTCAGAAAAAACTATATAGGAAGCCTGAAATTCCTGGAATGTGCCATGTTACAATTGTTCCTTCTTCAAGTAACTGAGGATGTTATTAAATTATGGCAGGGTTTGCCAACCAAGTTCTCAGTGATACTTGTACATCTACATGAAGGGAAAATGAATAATATATGCCGTCCTTTGCCAGAATTTTAGAAGTTCTTTTCTCTACTGTTTTGGCATATCTTTTCCTGAGATATTTTATAATGAGACTTGTTAATTTGTTTACTAAATAAAACAAAAGAAAGAACTGAAGGAATTTTTTGTATGGGGAGAGGTCTAAATGAGATTTCACTAGGGATAGTATTATAACTAAATTTCACCATATGCTCTACAGCGTTTGTCCCAGTAAAGATTATGTACAATCTCTCTGTAATCTTTTGTTCCCCAAAAGGGAACCTCTGGACAAGTAAAGAGTCCTACTTTTAGAGGACTGAAAATAGAGCATATTAATAATGTTAAGACATTGCATTTGATAAAGCAAGAGTTGACCCATCTCTCCTCAAATTTCTGTTTTTTTGTGTGTAATTTAAGAAACTTAATTCAGACACGAGATGGAAAGCATCATTAATTTTGGAAGATCTTAAAATAGTGTACAAATGTTAGCCATTTTTAATTAACTCTGTTTTTAAACAAAAACTTACAACAATAACTTACAACAATGACGTCTTTATATTATTACCACAACTGAGGAAAAAGTATGACTTGCCATAAAGATAACAGTAAGTACGTGTCATTAAATTCTACTACAGAATGTTACCCACAGTGTTCTGAACTTGAGTGCCTCTTGGTTAAAAAGGGAGAATAATAAGTGTTGAAGAGGTGATAAGGGTTTATGTTTATGAACACAATGATAATGACTGAAAGATAATTTAAAAGGGGAAACCTTTTCTGTGAGATATGATGATATTTAGTGCTCTGTCCTGTATTCCCAAACATTATCCCAAATATCTGAATGTCATGTACTTTGAGAAGAAGAAAACTATGCCATCTTCTTTTTTAATTGATATTTTTCTCTGGATAATTTTCACAAAAGCTTAAAACTCTATGAATAGGAAATGAATCTTTTGTTTGATTTCCTGTAGCACCTAGTCCATTAACTGGTACACAGTATACACTTAATGATATGTTTAAGTGAATTGAAAATATAAGTTATTAAACCAGGCAATTTATTTAGAATTATAGCATTCCCAGAGTTGAAAAGACCCATGAAATTACTTACTGTTCAAACTTTCTCACTTAAAGATGGAAAACTGAGTAACAAAGACAATAGTGATTAGCCTAATATTCAACCTTGTGTTCTGTGATACTGGGCTTTCTTAGTTATCAAGTAGACAGCTCTGTGAAGGCAGTTATCAAATGAGTGGCTTAAGGCAAATGAACCTTGTTGACATTTTATTTAGGATCCATCAGAAGGACAGCAGATTAGTAAAGAGGGAGAAGGGAAGCGCGGTACACATTTAGAGAGAAAATCTGCCTCCCAAGTGCTCCAGAAGTAGAAGGAGAAATCTCTGGCTGGCAAAGATACCCAGCCAGAGTTTTACTTACATTTTTAAGATTCTTCTAGGTAAAAGATAGAGAGACAGGAGGGTGGCTTTGTCCAAAACCTGCCTGAGTGAGAATTTTCTAAACTTCCTTGATCACGACAAGAATTGTGCCATCTACTAGCAGTCATGCTTGGAAGAGCAAACATTTGTTGATTTCACGGATTTCCTCCCATCCCTCACCCTCATTCCTGAGCTGACTAGTATTATATATTAAAGACTATAAGAAGAATGGCAGTAAAAATATGAAACACAAGTAAATCTTGAAGAGAAATGTTTGTTTCTAAACCCCTACCTTAATGATAAAGATTTAAGGCCTTTCCTAAGCCCACAGAAAAATGCTTAAATTTGATTATTAAAATAGAGTCAGTCAGCTTCCTCAGCAGATGAATTTAAAAGATGGATGGACAACAGTACTATGTCTGAAAAGTAGGGTTTTTTTCCTCCAATTGATACCATCTAAGTTTTAAAAAGAGGATGGTAGGCCGGACACAGTGGCTCAAGCCTGTAATCCCAGCACTTTGGGAGGCCGAGGTGAGAAGATTGCCTGAGCCTGCAGGTTTGAGACTAGCCTGGGCAACATGGTGAGACCTCATCTTTACAAAAACATACAAACAAACAAACAAACAAAACAAACAAAAAATTAGCCAGCTGTGGTAGTACATGCCTTTAGTTCTGGCTACTTGGAAGGCTGAGCAGAAGGATCGCTGGAGCCCAGCAGGTTGATGCTGGGGTGGCCATGAGCATGCCACTGCACTCCAGCCTGGGCGACGGAGTGAGACTTCAACTTAAATAAATAAATAAATAACTAAATAGGGAACAGTAGAGTAGGGTTATTATTAGATACCTAGGTTTCTCAGAGAACATTAAAAAGGAAAAAAAAAAAGCATAAAAGCCACTTCAGAGAAGTGGGAAACTAGAACCTGGGATTTGACTATACCCTCAGGATTTTGTCTCTGTAGCTTTTTTGATTTCTGTTCCTTTGTGAGTGGTCTTCATTCTCTGACAGAAGATAGGCTATCTGTATACATGGTATGGAGTGGAAGGTTGGGCATGACCTTTGGTAGCTTGGAACTCCTTTTCCACCCCTGTATGTATTATCATAGCCAGTGGGGAATGGGGAATTATGGTTGGCTATGATTTGTCTCCACTTCACATTTGATGAGTAGCCCCATCAACAGCACAGTGGGAAAAGAGATGTCAGCAAGATGTCAGGATAGGATATTCCAGCACTTAACCCTTGTAGAAACATTAATTTGAACAATTATTCATGCATGAAAACCCTTTACAGGAGTCAAGGAAACCAGATAAGTGATTATAGCACCTGGATGTGGCAGAAAAATAAAAGCTGCATTGAAGAAGGAAAGAAGGACAGTTTCATATTCCTCATGTCCCCACTTCTTCAACTCTAGACAGCACAGTACAGAAAGAGATATCCTCCACATGGGGGAAGGAGAGGGAGGTGAGTCCTGGACTTTGCCTTGGAACCCAGCACTGGACCTGTCCCAGTAGAACTCAACTCCAGGGAGGCTCCCACAGCCCGGGACTCTAGGCCAGTAACCTCCAGGCTTGTCCTGGAGTCAGGCCAACCCCATGGCCCCAGGCTCTGGACTGGCTCTCATGCTGGGCTGGTCCTACCTCAGCGCCAGGTCAGTCCCCACAGACTCAGGCTTTGGACATACCTTGGGCACTAAGCCTGCCCTACCATCAGGCTGGCCCCTGGATCCTAAATACCCCCAGCACTGGGCTTGCCCCTGTGGATCCAGCCATCAGGCCTATCCCAGCCCTAGGCCAGCCCCTACAGCCTCAAGCTTCGGGCTCCAGGCCTGCAGTTCAGTACTCTAAGTGGGCACCCTTAGACAACAGAACCAGGCAAGCCTACAGCCCCAGAACCCAGGTCTGTTCCTGCAGACTCAAGTTCTAGACTCATCCCATTGCCAGTCCAACCCCCAGAGCCCCAGATGCCAGGTTGGGATCTGTGGACACAGGACTCCATCCCATCCCCACACTAGCCTCTGCAGTCCGAGATTCCAGGCTGATACCTCAGATCTAGCCTCTAGGCCTACTTTAATGCTAGGTTAGCCCTTGTCTTTGGTCTGACCTCAGCAACTCTAGTTTCCAGGCCAGTGCCCATGAACTCAGTCTTCAGGGTCACTCCAGCACCAGGTAGAAAACCATGGCCTCAGGTGCCAGGTTGGCACCTGTGGACCTAGCCTGTAAGCCGGCCCTGGTGCATACAGGCTCTAGGCATACCCAATGCCAGGCCAGCCCTGTGGTTGCATACTTTAACAGACCCAGGATATAGGCCTGCTCCAGAATACCTGGGATTTGGGCCCACTCCAGTAAACCCCAGTGCCTGGTAGCCCTCATCAACCCAGACTATAGGACCATTCCTACATATCCAGGAACCAGGCTTACCTTCTCAGACTCAGGATTCCAGTTCATCCCCTCAGACTGAATCTCTAGGCTTTAGGCTGTTCCTGGCACCAGACCAACTTTTATGGACTCATATGCCATGCTAATTTCAATACTTAGCCTCCCCTTGTAATTAATACTCAAGCTTAAGGCGCACCACAGTAAACCCAGTCAACTAGTCTGTCCTCACAAATGTTCCCCCTTGACAAACTGGCCCCTGTGGACCCAGGATCCAGGCCTGCCCCTGTAGAACCAAGCTCTAGGTCTGCCCCAGTGGATCCAGTTTCCAAGCCCAATCCCATGGGTCCAGATGCCAGATTTGCCCGCTTGCTGACCCTGGCACTAGGCCTGCTTGTCTGAGGACTTCATCAGAAAGCCTGTCTATGGACAATGCCAGATGACCAGCCTAGAATCTCTGGGTGGGCTGACTGGAGAGAACTTTTTCAGCCAGGTTGGTCTGAAAAGACTGTAATAAGTTCTTCAAATTTATTGACACCAATGTACAGCCATAAATATCACAAATAATCACAGAAATGTGATACAACCGAAGGAACCAAACAAAGCACCAGTAACTGACCCTAAAATAATTCAGATATACAAACTGCCTGACAAAGAATTTAAAGTAATTGTCTTAAGGAAGCTCAGTGAGCTACAAGATAACATGGAGAGAAAATGAAGCAAATTAAAAAAAACAAACAACAACAAAAAAAACAAAATGAGAAGTTCAACAGAGATGGAAAACAAAAATTACTAAACAAATCATGGAGCTGAAGAACACGATAACTGGAAAAACTGATCATATCCATAGAGAATTTCAACAGAAGACTTAATCAAGCAGAAGAAAGAATCAGTGACAGGTTATTGAAATTACAGATTATTAGAAAATACCCAGTCAGAGGAAAAAAGAAGAAAGAAAAAGAGTGAGAAACCTATGAGAATTATGGGACCATCAAGTGAACTGTGCATTATGGGAATTTCAGAAGGAGCAGAGAAAAAGAAGTAGCAAATGCATTTAAAGAAATAACGATAAAACTTTCTGAATCTGGGGACAGTTATAAATATACCGCCCTAGGAAGCACAAAGGTTTCCTAGTCATGTTCAGTCCAAACAGGATTGCAATAAGATGTATTACAATCAAACTCTCAAAACCACACAACAAAGAGAAGATCCTAAAAGCAGCAAGAGAAAAGGGAACTCTAATATGACTATAACTATATTTCTCAGAAACCTTTCAGGTTTGGTAGAGTGGAATGGCATATTCAGAATTCTCGAAGAAAATCAGTGCTAACCAAAAATACTTATTGCATAGGACTGAACTTCAGAAATAAGGGAAAGATAAAGATTTTCCCCAGACAAATAAAAGCTGAAGGAGTTCACCACTAGATTTACCTTATAAGAAATGTTAAAGAGAGTTCTTCAAGCTGAAAGAAAAGGTTGCTAGTTAGTAACATGAAAAAAATATATAAAACTCACTGGTAAGAATACAGCCAAATTCAGAATACTCTAGTACTATAGTTGTGGTATGTAAAATCAGTTATATCTTTAGTATAAAAGTTAAAAGACAAACTTGTTAAAATAGTTATAACTGCAATAATTTGTTAAGGGATATGCAGTATATAAAAAGATATAAATTTTGACATCAATAACATAAAATATGGAGAGCAGTAAAAATGTAGATTTTGTTTGTATCTTATTGATGTTACCAGCTTAAAATAACTTGTTATAACCACAATATGTTTTTTGTAAGCCTCATGTAACCAGAAATAAAAGAACTTAGTATATATATACATAAGAGATAAGTAAGAAATCAAGACATACTACTATAGAAAATCATCACATCACGATGGAAATAGCCAGATAGGAAAGAAGGAACAAAGAATCTACAAAGCTACTAGAAAACAGCTAAATGACAGTAGTAGTTTTTACCTATCAATGAGTACCTTGAATGTAAATGGATTAAATTTTCCAATCAAAAGTTACATAGTAGCTGAATGGATTAAAACAAAAATAAAACTAAGACCCACCTATATGCTGTCATCAAGAAACTGACTTCATCTTTAATTACACAAATAGGCTGAACATGAAGAATGGAAAAAGATATTCTATGCCAATGGAAATCAAAAGATACCAGGGATAGCTATACTTATATCAGATGAAATGGACTTTGAATTTTAAAAATTGTGAAAGGAGACAAGAAAGGACATTATATAATGATAAAAGAGTCAATTCATCAAGAAAATATAGCAATTGTAAAGAGATATATATTCAACATCAGAGCACCTGAATACGTGTGTGTGTGTGTGTGTGTGTGTGTGTGTGTGTGTGTGTGTGTGTGTGGCGTGCAGTGGCATGATCTTGGCTCACTGCAGCCTTCACCTGCTTGACTTAAGCAATCTTCCTGTCCCAGCTTTCAGAACAAAAAGAAATAAGAGACTATAACAACAAAAGAAGAGATCAGAACAATCCTCTCATGTCCCCTCCCACTCTGGGAGCTTTTCTGTCCTCTCAATAAATCTTGCTTGAAAAAAAAAGAAGAGATCAGTAAACCTAACAGATATTTTTTGAAGATAAAGTTGACAAACATTTAACTAGACTGAAAAAGAGCAAAGAATTAAACAAAAAATCAGAAATGAAAGGGGAACCATTACAGCTTATATCACAGGCATATAAAGGCTCATAAGAGACTACTGTGTGCAATTATATACCAACACATTGAATAAATGTAAGAAATGAATAAATTCCTAGAAATATGTATCCTATCAAGACTGAATTATGAAGAAATAAGAAATTAGTATAGACCAAAAACAAGGGAGGTTGAATCAGTGATCAGAATCCTCCCAACAAACAAAAGCCCAGAATCTGATGTCATTACTGGTGAGTTCTACCAAATATTTAAATAATTGACACCATATGTTTGCTGACTGCTTATATGTCTTCTTTTGAGAAATGTCTGCTCATGTCCTTTACCCCATGTTTTAATGGGACTATTTGGATTTTTTGGCTATCAATTTAAGTTCATTATAGATATTCTAGATATTAGTCCTTTGTCAGATACATAGTTTGCAAAAATTTTCTTTCATTCTATAGGTTGTCTATTCTGTTGATAATTTCTTTTGCTATGTAGAATCTCTTTAGTTTAATTTGGTCCCATATGTCAATTTTTGTTTTTTTTTTTTAAATTTTCTTTTGAGGACTTGGTCATAAATTCATTGCCTAGGCTGATGTCCAGAAGATTTTTTAAAAGGTTTTCTTCTAGGATTTTTATAGTTTAAGGGCTTACATTTAAGTCTTTAATCCATCTTGAGTTAATTTTTGAATATGGTGAGAGAAAGGGGTCCAGCTTCATTCTCCTACATATGGTTAGCCAGTTTTCCTAGCACTGTTTGTTGAATAGGGTTTCCTTTCTATATTTTTTAAAAATTGACTTTGTCAAAGATCCAGTTGATTGTAGGTGAGTGCCTTTATTTCTGGGTTCTCAATTCTGTTCCATTGGTCTATGTGTCTATTTTTGTACTAGTACCATGCTGTTTTAGTTACTATTGCCTTGCAGTAAAGTCTGAAGTCTGGTAATGTAATGCCCTTAGCTTTGTTCTTCTTGCTTAGGATTGCTTTAGCTACTCGTGCTTTTTTTTATTTCCATGTGAAAAAATGAAAAAAATCTAGAGAAATGCAAATAAAAACCACAATAAGTTACCATCTCACACCAAATGAGAAAGTCAAAAAACAAATCTTGGCTAGGTTACAAAGACAAGGGAATGCTCATACCTTGGTGGGGATGTTAATCTGGTTTAGCCCCTGTGGAGAGCAGATTGGAGATTTTTCAGAAAACGAAAAATAGATTTACCATTTTACACAGTAATCCCATTTTTTGAGTGTGTATCCAAAGGAGTACCAATCTTTGTACCTGCACTCACTGTTTATCACAGCACTATTCACAGTAGCAAAAACGTAGAACCAACCCGTAGGTGCCTACCAACAGTGGATCAGATAGAGAACACAGGGTACATATACACCATGGAATACTATAAAGCCATAAAAAAGAATGAAATTATGTCCTTTGTAGCAACATGAATGCAGCTGGAGATCATTATTGTAAGTGACTTAGCACAGAAACAGACAACTGAATACTGCATGTTCTCACTTTTAAGTGGGAGCTAAACACACATAAACATAAAGATGTGAATGACAGAATGACAGACACTGAGAATTCCTAAGGGGGGGAAGGGAGGAGAGGGGCAAGGGTTGAAAAATTAACTATTGGATATTATGCTCAACTGTATTTGTGTGATGGGTTCAATAGAAACCCAAATGTCACCATCACGCCGTATACTCATGTAAAAAACCTACACATGTACCCTTTGAATCTAAAATAAAAATAAGCAAATAAATAAAAGAATCAGCACTCTTTCTGAAGTTCTTTTAAAAGTTTGGTGATAGAAAACTTCCAAACTCATTTAAAAGTGGTCAGTATTAACCTATTACACCAAAGCCACACAAAGCCACTGTAAGAAAATAAAATTAACCCGGGCTCAGTGGCTCACGCCTGAAATCCCAGCACTTTGGTGGGTGGAGGCAAGAGGATTGTCTGAACCCAAGGGTTTGAGACTAGCCTGAGCAACTTAGCAAGATGTCATCTTTCCTGTAAATCAAAAAAATTAGCCAGGTGTGGTGGTGTATGCCTGTAGTCCCAGCTACTTGGGAGGCTGAGGTGAAAGGATTGCCTGAGCCCAGGAAGCCGAGGCTGCAGTAGCTGTGAGCATGCCACTGCATTCCAGCCTAGACAACATAGTAAGACTCAAAAAAAAAAAAAGAAAAAAAAAGAAAAAATGACACACCAGTATCCTTGATGAACACAGATGCAGAAATTCTCAACAAAATACTAGCAAACCAACACATTGAAAATATCATACATCATAATCAGTGGGATTTATCTCTGGGATGTAAGGGTAGTTCAACATTAGCAAATTGGTAAATGTCATGCCTCACATTAACAGAATAAAGGACAAAAACATATGACTATCTTGGTAGATGCAGAAAAGGCATTAGACAAAATTCAACATTTTTTAATGATAAAAGTTCTCAACAAATCAGGCATAGAGGAATGTACCTGATAAAGGTTATATAGGATAAGCTCAGTGTTAATATAGTAAACAGCAGAGAGTTGAAAGCTTTTCTTTTTCTATCAGCAACAGTACAAACATGCTCATGCTCACCAGTTTGGTTCAATAAAGTACTGGGAGTCCTAGCAATTAGACAACAAAAGAAAAAATTAAAGATATTATTTTTATTTCATAAAGTTGTGTGTATATTAACAACGAACTATCCTGAAAAGATATCAAGAAAACAAACCCATTCGCAATAGTACAAAAATTTAAAATAATTAGGAATAGATATAACCAGTTGAAATATCTGTACACTAAAAAGTATGAAACATTGACAAAAGAAATTTAGAAGATACAGATAGATGCAAATATATCTGATGTTCATGACTTGAAAGAGTTAATATTATTAAAATGTCCATACTTCGCAAAGATCTACAGACTCATCGCAATCCTTGTCAAAATTCTAATGGTATTTTTCACAGGAATAGAAAAACAATTCTAAAATTTGTATGGAAATACAGAGACCCTAAATATCCAAAGCGATCTTGAGAAAAAAACAAACACCCAGAAACAAAACAAAGCAAAATAAAAACCACACGTAGGTAAATGCATCATATTACTTGATTTGAAAACCTACAACAAAGCTATGCTAATCAAAACAGCATGATACTGGCACAAAAATAGATACATATGCCATTGGAACAGAATAGGGGCCAGAAATAAATTCGCACATTTAAAGTCAACTGATTTTTGACAGAGATGCCAAGAACACATAATAGGAAAAAGAAAATCTCTTTAGTTAATGGTGACAGGGAAACTAGATGTTCACATGCAGAAAGAATAAAATTAGACCCTCATCTCACCTCATATACAAAAGTGAACTCAAAATGGATTAAAGATTTAAATTGCTGAATGCAGTGGCTCACACCTGTAATGCCAGCACTTTAGGAGGCCAGTATGGGAGGATTGCTTGAGGCCAGGAGTTCCAGATCAGTCTGGGCAACATAGGATACCCTGTTTCTACAAAAAAATTAGCCGGAAGTGTTAGTAGGTTCCTTTAGTACCAACTATTCAGGAGGCTGAAGCAGGAAGTCACTTGAAAAGGGAGTTTGACATCACAGTGAGCAATTATCGTATCACTGTATTTCAGTCTAAGCAACAGAGCAAGACCTTCTCTCTCAAAAAAAAAAGAACTTAAATGTAAGACCTGAGGCTGTAAACCTATTAAAGGAAAACCTTGGAAGAAAGCTTTCTTCACATTGTTCTCCGTAATGGTTGTTTTGGCTATGACCCCAAAAGTATAGGTAAGAAATACAAAAATAAACAAATAGGATTACATGAAACCAAAAGGCTTTTACACAGCAAGGACACCATCAACAGTGAAGAGAAAAATCTGTGGAATGGGGGAAAATAATTGCAAACCTTATATCTGATAAAGAACTATACAACAGAATAGCAGGAAAACAATCTGTGTGCAAAGAACTGGAGTAAACATTTCTCAAAAGAAGACTTTCAAATATCTGATAAGTATATGAAAAAATGCTCAACTTCACTAAAAATCAGGGAAATATAAATTAAAATCATGATTAACTATTACTCCACACCTGTTAGAATGACTTTTATCTAAATTTGGATGATAATTTTTGGTGAGAATGTTGAGAAAAGGGAAGCCTTGCACACTGTTGGTGGGAATGTAAATTAGTACAGCCATTATGGAAAGCAGTAAGTAGGTTCCTTAAAAAGTTAAAAATAGAGCTACAATATGATCTAGCAATTTAGTGGCATTATATAAATTCATAAGGTAGTTAAACCAAGAACATAATCTAGTTCTAGAACTTTTTCATCACCCCAAAGGATCTTATACCCATTAAGCAGTTACTCCACATTTCTCCTTCCTTTCAGTTACTGGCAACCACTAAATCTGCTTTTTTTCTTTACGGATTTTCATATTTGAATATTTCATATTTTGAATCATACAATATGTGGCCTTTTTATGTCTGGCGTCTTTCATTTAGCATAGTGCTTCAAGCGTCATCCATGTTTTCTGTTGTATCAGTGTTTCTTTCTTTCTGGAGTACAGTGGCCGCTCCCGGCCACCGCAGCCTCGACCTGCTGGGCTCCGGCAATCTTTCCGCCTCAGCCTTCCAAGTAGCTGGAATACAGGCGCGCACTACCACGCCCAGCTAATTTTTTAATTTATTGTAGAGAGGAGGTCTTGCCAAGTTGCCCAGGCGGGTCTCGAACCTGCGGACTCAGGGAGCTCACTCACCTCAGCCTCCCAAAATGCAGGATTACAGGCTGAGCCACCGAGCCCGGCTTCTTCTTTCTTTTTTATGGTTGAATAATATTTCTTGGTACAGATGTATCCCATTTTGATTATCCATTCATCTATTGGTGAACATTTTGGTTGCTTCCACCTTTTGGTTATTGTGAATAATACTGCAATGAACAGAGGTATACAGATATCTCTTCAAGGCCCTGGTTTCAATTCCTTTGAATAGATACAAAAAATTGGAATTGCTGGATCATATGGACTTTTTTCAAAATTTTAAGGATTCACTACACTTTAGAAAAATAGTAGCTGCAACATTTTATATTCCCTCCAACAGTGCATAAAGATTCCATTTCCGACATATTATAGACAGCATTTCTTATTTTCTGGTTTCTTGATAGCAGCTTCTCCAAGTAGGTGTGAAGTGATATCTCATTGTGATTTTCATTTGTATTTCTCTGGTGATAATGATGCTGAGCATCTTTCATATACTTGTTGGCCATTTGTATGTGTTTGGAGAAATATCTGTTCAAGTTTTTTGGCTCATTTTGTATCAGGATGTCTGTTTATTTTGCTGTTGAGTTGTAGGAGTTCTTTATATATTCTAGATATTAATGCTTTATCAGATTAGTTGCAAAAATTTTTCTTTCATTCTGTAGATTGCTTTTTCATTCTGTTGTTTTTGTTCTTTCATGCACAGAAATATTTAATGTTGAAGAAGTCCAATTAATTTATGTTTACTTTTGTTGCTTGTGCTTTTTTTGTTATATCTGAGAAGCATTCCTAAATCAAATGTCATGAAGCTTTTCCCTTGTGTTTTGTTCTAAAAGTTTTGTAATTTTAATTTTTACATTTAGGTCCTTGATTCATTTTGAGATAATTTTTGCATGTGGTGTAAGGTAATGGTCCAACTTCATCTTTTAAAATGTAGAAAAGGTCTCGCTCTGTCCTGGGTTAAAGTGCAGTGGCACAATCATAGCTCACTGCAGCTTCAAACTTCTAGACTCAAATGATCCTCCTGCTTCGGCCTCCTGAGTAGCTGGGGCTATAGGCACACATCTCCATGTCTGACTAATTTTGTGTAATGATTATCTTTTGTAAAGTCAGGAGTCTCACTATTTTGAGATTCCTGGCTGGTCTTGAACTCTTGGCCTCAAGCCATCATCCCAATGGGCCTCCCAAAGTGCTGGGATTATAGGCCTGAGGAACCACACCTGATAATTTATGTAGTCTTTAGCTAAACACTGGAATAGTTTGAGAGGATAGGCCATTAGTACTTTTTTTACCCACTGTACTGAAGAGGCTTTTAAGCCATGAATCTTTGATGGTTTCCTTACTTTCAGTAATAATATATCCTAAGCTAATTTTGTGTGTTTTCTTCCCATACCCAGAAGAAACTTCTTTTTATTGGAAAGTGGTATTCGGGAGCATAATCTGGTAAGAGTGTTCATTTCTATTGACACTCCTGCTGAGGCAGGAGGATCATTTGAGCCTAGGAGTTTGAGGCTGTAGTGAGCTATGATTGTGCCACTGCATTCCAGCCTAGGACAGAATGAGACCTTGTCTAGATTTTATTTTATTATTTATTTTTATTTTTTGAGTTGGAGTCTCACCCTGTCACCCAGGCTGGAGTGCAGTGGCATGCTCACAGCTGCCCCAGTGCCGACCTGCTAGGCTCCAGCAATCCTTCCCGCCTCAGCCTTCTAGGTAGCCGGAACTACAGGCATGTGCCAACATGCCTGGCTAATTTTTTGATTTATTAGAGAGATGCTTGCCAGGTTGTCCAGGCTGTTATCAAACCCATGGGCTCAGGCAGTCCCCTCACTTCGGCCTCCCAAAGTGCTGGGATTGCAGGTTTGAGCCACTGTACCTGGCCCTTGTCTACATTTTAAAAGATGAAGTTGGACCCTTACCTTACACCATATACAAAACTTATCTCAAAATGAATCAAGGACTCTAAATGTAAAAACTAAAACATTTTGAAACTTCTGTCTCTACAAAAGGTAATCATTAAGAGTGTTCATTTTATTATTTTTTAAACCTTTTCCTGGACAGAAGTAGGAAATACACGTTTTGAAGAGAAGAGCATAAATCCCAAGTAATCCTAACTTTGATTTAAGGTAAAAATATTAAGGAATTTTTACTTACCACTTTGGTCTTACCTTTTTTTTTTTTTTTTTTTTTTGAGTTGGAATCATACTCTGTCCCCTAGGCTGGAGTGCAGTGGCACACTTAGGGCTACCACAGCCCCAACATGGTAGGCCCTGAGTGATCCCTTTGTCTCAGCCTTCCAAGTAGCTGGAACTACGGGTGTGCACCACAATGCCTGGCTAATTTTTTGATTTATTATGGAGATGAGGTCTCACCAAGTTGCTCAGACTGGTCTGGAACCCCTAGGCTAAGGCAATCCTTTTGCCTCTGCCTCCCAAAGTGTGACTACAGGCGTAAGCCACCGTGCCCAGCCTTGCCTTACCCTTTTTTATATCTTATTTTATATAACCCTTTTTCTTTCTTACTCTGATTTTAAATATTTTTTTGCTAGACATGCCTTCGTATTTGATTTGATTTGATTCCATTAGAGTTGTAGTGTCTTCTCTTCGTTATTTTATCTAAGTAAGTTTTTTTGGGGAGAAGAATGCATTAAGTTGTCTGCTTCTTATTTGTTAATTTTATATCTTGCTTGTAATTCTCTTGTGGATTTGTTGTAGAGTACTTGTTGATTCTTTTTGTTTTTTTTCTGGTATAAACATTATATTGCTTGCAAATGAGATTACTTCTTTTTCTCCATGTTTTGCCTGTAATGCTTTTTCTTCTCTAATTGTGTTGCTTAATACCACCAATAGATATTAAATAGTAGAGGAGATAGTGGACATGCTTGTCTTGTTTCTTATGTTAATGAGAAAGAATCTAGCATTTCCCATTAGGTAAGTTGCTGACTAGTTGAACAAGCACACTGAACACACACATATATGTGTTCAGGCTAAGAAAATATCTCTTAATTTCTATTTAGACATTTAAGAATTTTTATTTTTTGATAAATGAGGTGAATTATGTCACTTGAGTTTTCAGCAGTTATGAAGATGAATATATAATCTTTCCTTCTAACTCTGTTAATATATTTTATTATTGCATTTTTGGATATTAAAGGCCTCTGAATTTATAGACTGCACCTCACTTTTTATGGTTTTAGTTCTTTTTTTGCGTTTTAGATTCTTTTGCATATACTAAGTATTCTAAATACTTAATATATATTCATTTAAAGTTTTGTGTCATTCATAAATATGCTTGATTTGTAGAGGTTTTTTTGGTGCAGTTTTTGTGGAGTTCTGGGGCCAATGCTATACCTGTTTTATAAAAATAATTTGGAAACTTTCCTTCTTTTAAAAGCCTGGTCCTTTTTTAAATTTTATTCAGGCACTATTTCCACAGCTGTTTGAGTACTATCTATGTGCTAAATACAGTAAAATAATAATGGTAATTAATAGTTTCTTAGCTCTTACAATGCATTTGTCAGTATTTTAAGAACAGTTGATTCTCATTACTTGCAGTAGATTTGTTCTATGAAGTTGCTCGGAATACTAAACTAACTCCTAGTGGAATTATGGGGTTAGGTACCTGCAAGTCTCTGGTCACAATATTTTTGTCTACCTATCAATACATAATCTTTTAAAAATGTGTGTTTCTGTTTAAGAACATCTTATTTAATATATATTGTGTTGACTCATTAATATGAACTCACGTTTCACAGTGGTATGACTTATGCCTGAGGAAAGCTTTTGTAAAAATAGTTTTCTCAAGATAAATCACAGGCATTTTGTGCTTAGGAACACAAGACAGCAGTTCAGCACCAAGCCAGGGGACCATTCTACATAACTAAATCAACAACAAAAAACACAAAAATGAGAATACTGTGGCACTTAATAGACTATGAAAATAATACTTCTTTACATTATGAGAGCTAAAACAGAGCAGAATATTACTTTGTTTTACTTCGGGTGTGAGAATGCAAATCAGCTGACTCGGATTAGTCCCCGTTCTGCACATGTCCACAAATGACTGCAAAAGTACTGGGAATATTGAGGGTGGGGTCACAAATCAATTTTATTGAGTAGACAAATTCACAAATATGGAATCTGTGAATAATGATAACATTATACTTCTAAATACTTAATATAGTTATTATGGATAACACGTGCAGTATAACAGAGAGGTTAAGTACTTTGCTCAGCATTACACAATCAGTGAATGGTGGAATAAGGATGCTACTAAAGCAGTGTAAATGATACCAAGACATAGTGTCTGCCATTAGGAGTCATTTCTGTCTAAAAGGGTTAAGACGTTTTGCTTAAACAACTAAATTCAAGGTACTTTGTGATAAGTAGCATAAGAATAATGCCACCAAATGTTATAGATATTCAGAGGAAAGGTCATTTTGGGAACCATGGAAGGCTTTATGTGGTGGTATCTAAACTGAGCATTTTAGAATTAGTAAGTTTGGCTTGTGAGAATGGAAGAAATCAAGTTTTTAGAAGGTATTAATTTTTTTACATAATTGCTGGGCCTAGTCTTTTTGGAATGGGGAAGTGGTGGTGGAGGGGCAACATCTTTAGTTTTTAGGATTCATGTAATCACTATAACAATTTTTCCATTATTAAAAAAAATTATTTTTTCGCTTGTGTAATATTGGGAACTAAGACAATGACACTATTTATTGGAAGCTTTTAAGAGGAACACGGTAGTTTTTTAATGTAAATGCATGTATTATTATGGAAAAGGAGAAAAGCTGGCTGAAATCAATTGGCATTTTTGTAGTTGAACTGCAAAGAATGGGGCTTTTGTGGGAGAGTAAAAAATTTATATTAATTATTAAAAATTGCTGAAACAGATTTTCCCCCTCATATAATACTTTTGTACTTTATTCATTATCTTCTTTAGCACATTTCATTAACTATACCTTTTGACTGTATCATAAAATAATAAGAATTAAGAGGAGAATTTTTTTTGTTAAACCAAATAGTCTAATTATAATAGCCAAGATAGTGATTACCATCTTAGAGTCTGTACTCTTGCAACTAGGGTGAGTTATAGTAGGTGGTATATGTATAATATAAGTTTTTTTTTTTTTTTTTGAGTTGGAGTCTCGCTGTGTCGCCCAGACTGGAGTGCAGTGGCCGCTCCCGGCCACCGCAGCCTCGACCTGCTGGGCTCTGGCGATCCTTCCGCCTCAGCCTTCCAAGTAGCCGGAATTACAGGCACACGCTACCACGCCCGGCTGATTTTTTGATTTATTGCAGAGATGAGGTCTTGCTGCCCAGGCGGGTCTCGAACCCGCGGGCTCAGGCAATCCACTCACCTCAGCCTCCCAAAGGCACGGGATTACAGGCTGAGCCACCGAGCCCGGCTTGTATAATATAAGTTAATTGGAGTATCTTTTTGAGGGCAAGAACTGTGGACTTTCATCTTTGACATTTGTAATAACTAGCAAAATTCTTACCATGTAGAAAACTCTTAGGAACTGTCACCACCTAACTAAATGAATACTCCAAAACCCTTTGTGACTAAGAATTCTATGTAAATATTGTGAATTGTGTTGATCATTGTTCTGTGTTATTCTTTGTCTATTTTGTTTAGTTTATTTTCAGGCCTCTAATCCTGGGAGAATGACTAAAGTACAAAGTATCTGTCCCAGTATTCAGCTTTATAATCAGAAAATACCATACCAACTCATAATTGTTTTCTCACCATTTGGCTGTTTTTATTGTCAGAAACTGTTAGGTAATTTTCCAGCATGACTTTCTCAAGGATGTTTCCTCATTATTGCGGTGAATACCTTAGTGATGTGAAAATAGAGAATAACCTATTCGGTTTCAGCAGCAACAGTTAGATACATATAGCTTGAAACATGTTTTTCATGTTAAAGGATTTAGTTTTATATCAGTTACTTAGATCTTCATAAAATCTGAAGTTAGAAAGGAACTTTAGTAATTATAAACTCCTGTTCCATTTTAATGCCTACAGTAGTAAATGTTGATTTCTAATAAAACTATTTGATCAGGTAGTAGGGAAAAGTCAAGGTCAAAAGTACAAATTTCTACCAAACTAAAGAAAGTAGAACATTTAAATGTGACCTGCAAACTTCTTGAATTCATGTAATATAAGGAGGGGACTGGAAGACGAAAGCTTAAGAATTATATAGAGTTCAATCAGAATCCAGTAAAAAGTCACATCTGTGCCATGTGTTATTGAACATTTTGAAATAAGTTATAGATTAATTATTATATTTCAATATTGTCAGTATTTGTTATTGGTCAAATTCCTCCCTCAATTCCATGAAGAAATTGTTTTTATAATTCTGTGTTCAATCTTGAGTCTCTCCATGCATAGCAGGCCTATGAGGCTAAGATGGGGGTTGTCGAGCATGTATTTAATTGAAAATTGAAAAATTAATTGAAAATTGAAAAATTATTTTCTTAAACATGGGATCACATTTAGAATCTTATTGCCTGTGAAATCTTCATAGTAGAAAATTTATATGTAGGAAAAACTAAAAGAATAGGATTTTGAAGAATTCTAACTTTTAGATTACAAAAAGAATATAATTTGGGAAATTCAGAAACAAACAAGAAGAAATGAAAAAATTTCTACAACCCCTTTATTCAAAACAATCATAATATTTTGATATGAGGAATAACCCCCTTATATTTTATTTATAAAAAGTTGTGTATTTATTCTTGCATGTTTAAACTTTAGTCACATTCAAAGTACTCTTCGTTTAATGGAAGACACCTATTGAGACACACTTCGCACTGCTCAAAACAGTTTTTGAACTTGTCAGTTTTGATGCCTTTTAGTGCTTCTGCTGTTTTTTTGTTTTACCTCTTCCACAGAGGCAAAACGCTTCCCTTTGAGGACTTTTTTTCATCTAGGGAAGGAAACAAACAAGAAAGTCACTCTGGGTGAGATCTGGTGAATAGGAAAAGTGGGGTATAGGAGTCATGCTGTTTTTGGTCAAAAACTGCTGAACACTCATTGTGGTGTGGACAGGTGTGCTTGTAAATCACCCAAACATGTTGAAAGAATCTAAAAAAAAAAGAAAAATTCACTGATGATAAATGCGGCCTCTCTCAACAATGCCAGTCGGTACACTGATGCTGATGGGGTCCTAGAACACTTACATAGCAAGGGAAGCCTGTATTATCAGGGGCCCACCCTCGAAAAGGTAATTCCGTTTTTTTGGGGGTCCCCTTCATATACCTCTCCAGTAGTAATATTTTACAAATTTTGAATCATACTGTAAGAACACTCTTGTTTCCTTTTATTTAAAACAATTTTATAACTATTTTCCCATGCCTATAAAAAATCAGTACAAAATTATACATTAAGTATATCCAGT
This sequence comes from Cephalopachus bancanus, assembly GCA_027257055.1. Classification (NCBI taxonomy): domain Eukaryota; kingdom Metazoa; phylum Chordata; class Mammalia; order Primates; family Tarsiidae; genus Cephalopachus; species Cephalopachus bancanus. The sequence goes on from JAPVLO010000104.1 coordinate 2,346,714, forward strand.
TTTCAATATTATAAACAGTACTATGCTGAGTATTTTTATGTAGACTTTTGTACACAACTATTACTTTTGTAGGATAAAGGGAATGTGATTTAATTTTATTTAATTTTAAAATTTATTTTAAAGATGTGGGGTACAATTCAGTGTTAGGTATACAAATGATTTTAAATTATATATTCGTTGTGCCTTACAACTATGTTTCTATTTTATCTTAAATATTATCAAGTGATATTTTAAAGTAAATATCTTAGTGATTTATATGGTAAACAGATCCTTGATAAATTAGGTCACTTTTGCCAAAAGCAAAATTTAAAAATTTTTATTATTATTCTGTTTATATGTAGGTCATTTATAGATGTAATAAAGGAATCATATTTCCTTAAATCTGAAAGTTGTAAGAGGGAAGCTGAAATTTCTTCACAGCTAACAATTTGGTTATACATCTTATCATTCATGTTAATATTCCTTGAGAAGAGTATTTCACTGTCCTTTATGTATAATTCTTTATGTGCATTGTCCATGATAAAATATGCCCCTGAATTTAGGCTATTGTGGCCTTAGGGACTGAACACTTGGTTTTAATATCAGCCTATCTATCAGACTAAGCATTTTCATTGGATTATCTCATTTAATTCTTACATTATATGAATTACAGGTAGCATTTCATCCTATTTTACAAATGAGGAATTCTGAGTCTTAGAGATAATTCTAGAATTCATGCAAAGTATAAGTGGTAACACCATGAACAGAATGTTGGAGCTCTGGCATCCACATTCATAAACATATGCAACAGGAATATTTGTCATTTAATACTTTTGTTTTCTTCCTCCTACTCTTATTTAAGCTTGTTTTCTGAAGTTTCTTTTATGAATGATATCTAGTAGTGCAAACATTGAAAAATTTACACAAAGAATACTTGTGCATATATTTGTGTATATATGTGCATATATTCAGGTTTGTGAATATATACCCACAAGGCCAACTAAATATTACATTTTTAATATTAGAAATATTAAAATAGTAATTTTGTAGATACTAGGACAGAATAATATCTATTGAGTGAAATCTTGTTTCTGGCTACAATTGGAGCATAATTAAAATTTAAATTTAGATATCTCTTTATTTTATTTTAATTTTTTTTGAGTTGGGATTTCACTGTTGCCAAGGTTGGACTGATGTGCAGTGACATGATCTTGGCTCACTGCAGCTTTGACCTCCTGGGCTTAGGTGATCTTTCTGCCTCAGCCTCCTAAGTATCTGGGACTACAGGTGTGCACCACCACTCCCAACTGATTTTTTTGATTTTTTTTGGAGAGACAAGGTCTTGTTATATTACTAGTCTCAGACTCTTGGGCTGAAGCAATCCTCCCACCATGACTTCCCAAAGTTATAAGCATGAGCCATCACGCTCAGCTATCTTTCTTTTTAAAAAATATTTTATAAAGACAAGATTTTTACTATTTTCTTCAGAAAATTATTCCACTCTGTAACCATATTCATACTAAGAAGTGTCTATGTCCTATTTAAAATTATGTATTCTTTAGTTTTAAGCTTATATTTTTGCTATTCATTTAGATAGACAATAATTATTTATCTTTGTGTTAAAGAAAAAGTTTTTCAGTGATATTTGTTAAAATCTGGTAAGGAAGACTTAGTTTAGGATCATCATGATAGGTGTAGGAACCACTGCAATGGTATTTTGCAGTGGGGAAAAGAGATTGGACTTAACTCTGAATAAAGCATGGGGAAGTGGAACTTTATAGCCAAAGAGCAGGGTAGGAGTCAGTGGATGGAAAATTACCAAAAGAAAGTATCGGAGTAAGGGGAATACTAGCTAAACTGACAGGATTTTTTTTGAAGATAGGCCAGGGTGATTGGACATTCCCTGGGAGATGGTGGAATATGAGGAACCCAATCAGATACCCAGGTTGATTATATGTCAAGGTTCTTGCTAATTGGACTTAAGAGTTTTTTTTTCTAAAACTAGATTTTACAAAGAAGTGCACAGATAGACCTACGGGATGGCTTAGGAGCCTGACTAAAGTTTGTTTGGAGAATCCTTATTACTTATAAAGTCCTTTAAATAATAAAAACAGCTTTAGTAATTCTGAATCAAACCTTGAATAGAAATTTTTCAGGTAAGAAACTAACATACTTCAAGAATATGCAGGATAATTTTTACCAGTAATTTAGCTATATGTTTCCCATTTTTTTCTTACCTAGACGTTACATGAGGTACTTCTGTTGCCTAAGGTTTATATTTCTTTGAACATAAAGCATTATATTCATGGCCAAAGCCATTAGTGGTGTTAGGGATAGAGGGGCTAAAATAAAGATATTTATTGGATAAGATGCCCTTAACACCAGTATAAATCCTTTTTAATAGCCTTTCTGTAAAGGCAACCCAAAACATAGAAAATATGCTCATTGCTATTTGGAGTACTTTGTGGCAAATCTGGAATCCTTACTTATGCTTTTATAGTAGTTTCATAACAAGATTATTTTTAAAACATCATCCAAAACTGAAATTCCAACATTAATTGGATTGACACTTCTAGTTGTAAATTAACACTTACTGTCATAAATCTTAAGGAAATTGGCATCAGACTTCAACATATTCTGTTTCTAGTAGGTTAGTTTTCTCAGTATTATATTGTGCTAAGATGAAGAATTTCTGTGTTTAAACCTCTTCAGAGCTATGTAATTTGATATTTGTTCTTTTGCAATCTTAACCATTAAATATCAACTCAAATGCTTGTGTCCTTGGCTCCTCATTCTTTGTATCACTGCCCAGCTAGACTATCATTATCAATTACAGGGACATTATAATGCTTCCATACTATTCTTTAAAGTACTGCTAGATTAAAGTTTCTGAAGTTTGGCTCTTATCCTGTTATTCCCACACTTGAATATGTAGAATAATTCCCCATTGCCTAATGTGTTTTCTGTGGTCTAATATATCTGGCCTTTTTGTGTCCTTTCATTTCCCCTCTACTTTTTAAAATCTTCCATTGTTCTTTTTTCCTGACTTTATACTCAGGCCAAACTGTTCCCTAAATAACCTAACACCAATAGTGTATTTATCATTTTGTTTACATTGTTTTCTTTTTCTGCAGTGACCTTTATAAAATTTGGCCAAAATCTACCAAATGCGTCCAATTCTAATGACTTTTCCAGGAAGGCCTTCAGCCCAAGTTATTACCTGTTTCTCTCTTATAAAGCACATCCCCCCTTCCCTCCCTCATAGTTTCTCTACAGTCTTGCTACCCCTCTTATTTGGAAAATTTAAGGAACATATAAATAAAATAAATAGAATGATGTTTACTGTATGATGAACCACTATATACTCATCACCCAGATATGACAGTTATCATTATGGCATTCTTATTTCATTTTTACCTCCTCTCAACTTTTCACCCTCCACTCAGTTATTATTTTTATTGTTAATTCTTTTTGATAAAATTATATACAGTCAGATCACAAGTCTTAGCTGAATGATGTTGACAATTAAGTACACACATGAAACCCAGTCCTCTTTCACAGTATAGATAGAATGTTTCCATTTCTTTAGAACATTTATCTTGCCCTTTTCCAGTCAGTCTTCCCACCCTGAAACAAGTGCTGTTTAACTTTTTTCACTTTATATTTGTTCTGCCTTTCTTATTCTTTCTGTGTAAATGGAATTATACACTTTGTGTGAGGGTTCTTTTGATTAACATAATTTTTCTGAAATTTATCTCGCTATTGCTTGGTTGTTCAGTCCCTTTTGTTGCTGAGTGCTATTTCATTGTATGACTATTTCACAATTTATCCGTTTGATTAGTGGGCTTTTAAAAATTATTTTCGACTTTTGGCTATTGAGAGTAGAGCTGCTATGGATATTTGCATATAAGTTTTTTTGTGTGGATATAGCTGATTCTTATTAATCACTAGTTATATTTTATAATGTCACCATGGACACTGAATTATTGACTACTCGGCCATTGCTTTTAGGGGAAATAAAGGGCTAGGTTCTTGCATGCGTCTGGTCACAACTTTTTTGTCACTGGGCCAACATATAATTTTGTTATATATGTGTTTCTGTTTAAAGACACCTCATTTAATAATATAGTACTGCTTCATTAACAGTGAATTCGCAACCAACAGCACTAGAACTCATGTTTGAATAAAGTATATCTAACACATGTAGGCACATCACAGCCTTCTTGCACTTAGAAATACTATACAAAGCTTCAGCAGTATGAATGGGGTTATTGTACACAGCAGAATCACCAACAAAAGGCACAGTAACTCAAAAAACATGGCACTAAAACCATGAAAAGAACACTTATTTATAGTATGATAGAATGTTGCCATATTCCACATCAGCTGAGAATGTACTTGTCAGGCGACTCAAGTTTTTGCTGCTTTACGCATGCACATCTACAAGTTATTGTGAAAGTGCATTAAATATTGATTTTGGTGTTATTAATAAGTCTTAGCAAGTCGAATTCACAAACATGGAATCTGTAGATAATGAAGATTGAGTGTATGTTTTTATGGTTCTTGGCTAAATGTTAATGAGTAAGATGGGATGTGTATATTTAACTTTATAAGATACTGTCAAGCCTTTCTCCAGCATAGTTGTATCATTTTAAATTTCCATTAGCAATTCATAAGACTTCCAGTTGCTTCACATCCTCACTAACGTTTGATATTATCAGTCTTTAATTTTAACCATTGTAGCATTTGCTTGATTTTTACTTGATGTTGTTATTTATGTCTTATCTCTCCCAAGTAGAAACTTTTTTTAGTAGTGCATAATTCAAGTTTGTATTTGCCAAACTAATATTTTGGGGAGATATTATAGCCTTGTTGTTATGTGCACAAACTTTGGAGCCAGACTGCCTTTGTTCAAAAGCTCAGCTCTTTCACTTACAAGTTTTGAGGCCTAGACAATAAAAATAGCAGTAGTAAATGAACTGTTCATCATTGTATTAATTTGGGCCTTCCAACAAACAATTATCAGTTTGACAATCAAGCCACTTTGAAATAAAATAGCTTGTGCCATGTCAAATGAGTAGGAAGTACTGGAATAAAATTTCAAACTTAGAGTTAACTTATTTCAAAGCTAATGCTCTTAGCTACTGTACAACATAGTATTGCCTAGCTGGGCATGGTGGCGTGTACCTGTAGTTCCAGCTACTTGGAAGGCTGAGGCAGAAGGATCACCTGAACCTAGCAGGTGGAGGCTGTGGTGGCCATGAGCGTGCCACTGGACTCCAGCCTAGGCAACAGAGTGAGACTCCAACTCAAAACAACAACAACACAACCCCCCCCCCAAAACATAGTATTGCCATCTAGAGGCCACCTTAAAAATACTGTATATCATTACGTTTATGCTTATCAACCTCAGTTAGAATGTAAATGAACGAAGATAGATCTTTAAATAAAGAATTAATTTAAAATTGATGCATGTGTTGTAAAAGCTTATACATTCTTTGCTTTTCTATGTGCAAAATTATGTTATTTGAGATTAATTGTAGTTGTGTTATTTCATTCAAATACTTTAGCCTTTATTTCATGTTATTTATTTATTTGTGGCATATTATAGTATCTAGCCCCACCATTTCAAATTTGAATAGAAGTGAGAATAGTGGATAGTTTTGTCTCATTTGAAAGGAAGGTTTTAGCATTTCATGATTAAGCTTCTTCTTTTTTTTTTTTAAAGATAACCTTTATTAGATTAAGGAGGTTTTATTCCCTGTTGGCTGAGAGTTTTTTTTTTAAAATCATCAGTGGATGTTTAGTTTTATTAAATATTTTTTGTATTGAGATTATCATGTGTTTTTCTCCTTTGAAAGAGGAATATGAATGTTGTGAACTACATTGGTTTTTAAAATATTAAAGCCTTGCATTTATTTTAATAACTTGTCTGAAATGTATTATACATTTTGTAATAACTGAATTTAATGTACTAATATTATACTTGAGACTTTTGCATAGATGATTATAAGAGAGGCTATCTTTTAATTTTTCTTTTTTGTCTGATGTTAATGTCAAGGTTAGTTAGAAGGGCTCACTCTTTTTTTCCATTTTCTGTAATACTGAAGAGTTTCTGTAAGACTGGTGTAATTTCTTCATTAGAGATAACTGATGTTTTTTCTACCTTTTTGATCTTTACTCATTTCTTTTACTTGTGTTATTGTAGTGGCTAGGATCCCTAGTATATTGTTGAAAAGAAATGGTCAGGGTGAATATCCTGCTTTGTTGCCAATTATTAGTGTAAGGTAAACGAAACCAGACCAGGCGAAACGGCAACAAAGGAGCCAAGAAAATTTTATTAGTGCAATCCCGGGTGAGGTTTACCGGTCCATGTAGCTGTGGGCCGGAGAAGTCATGCCCAGCAAGATGGGTGATGGGTTTATAAAGGGCACACCGAGAAAGCTGTGAGGGGGTCGGGGAGAGCAATCACTGGTTGGGACAGCTGTCATGTCTGCTGGCGATTGGCTGAATGGGGTTGCTAGAGTCGCTGTAACAGGTACTGGCTGGCTTTGCGGCTGGAGTCTTAGTTCCGGTTACTCATTTTTTGCTGGCTCACCCTCGCCCATTGTTCTCCTGGTCCGGGTTGGAGCCATCTTGTTGAGGCCTGCTCCGCCCTCCGGTACCTCTGGCCTTACATTCCAGCCTTTTGGTCATAGGAGTGCTGGCTCGTTCTAGCTACTTCCTGCTGGGGAGGGGCGGTGTGGGGAGGGTCTTAAGGCTGGTATGGGACCGGAGATGGTTTGGACGGAAGGGGCGAGTATGAATGTAACAGTAGTTGGTTGACCGTTATTCGAGAGAGCTCTGCCAGGCGCTGTTGGAGAAACCTAAAAACACATGGGGCCACCAACAAGAGGATAAATAATTAGTGGAGTCAGAACAGGGAGGAGCCACGTTAGGAGCTCGGGTTGTCACCACCCTGAGAATGGGCCTCCGGTCAGGTCTTTTTTTCGTTTTCGGAGGTTTTTTTTGTAATTGTTTAATTCTGTCCTTGACTATCCCTGATTTATTGGCATAGAAGCAGCATTCTTCCCTAAGAAATAGGCATATCCCTCCCTCTTTTGCTGTTAGCAGGTCTAGTCCCCATCGATTTTGGAGGACTATATCAGCCAGGGAATCTAGTTGTGTTTGTAAGTCTAGGACCATGTCCGCCACTTGTTGTATGTCTTCAATCAGTTGGGAGGAGAGCTGTTTGTAAAAGTGAAGTGAGGATCTCAGCTCTGTTGCCCCTGTTCCCATGGCCGTGGTAATATCCAGCCCCGCCAGTAGAGGTATGAGCTTAACTGCCCGCCTCACCCGTGACGTTGAGGAACCGACCAAGGGGACAGGCAGGCTTTGGTTACCGGGTGCTATTATAACGGTGGGGAGGAGGATGACAAGAATGTTGGACTCGACCAGTCGGGGGGCAAGACCGGGTAGATGGTAGTGCCGCACAGAAAGGCAGTCCCGTTAAGTGGGGGGAAGAGGGTGTTATTTGATTGGACCACGAGTGATCGTGAGCAGAGGCGGAGGGGGGCCCATCCGACCCCCAGGGTGCTGTTTCGTGTTATACACTGGGCTGTGGGCAAGTCATGTGGGAGAGGGATGTCAGAATGTGGTAGTGAAGGTAGACCTTGGGTTGGAGGTGTAGGGAGAGTCCAATTTTCTGTGACCGGGACAGGGGAGACCCAGGACTGGCCAGACTTGAGGCATAGCCAGCAGTCCTTTGCTAAGCCAGGGTTAGTAAGGTTAAGCAGGGTATGGGTTTTGTTAAGGACAGAAAGGAAGTTCCAGGTTCGTCTGATAAGGGCCTTGGGGTTTTGGGAGGTTGGGGCGCACATACACCGGTCTATTGAAATGTTGAATGAGTTCTTTCATGACCTGCTTGGTGTTTTGTTGTTTTACATAATCCTGCACCCCTCCCCTGTCTGATTTACCCACAGGAGGTCTGAGGTTCCAGCAGATCTCTTGTCCCTGGTGCCCGGGACAAGAATACCCAGCGCATTGTCCCACGCTCCGTCCCGTCTAGGCCTGTTGTTTGGTTGGTCTGAGGCAGACCGAGACTTGCTCATAGCAAGGTGCCTGGACAAAAGAATGGAAGGCTGAACACTTAGTGGGGCAAGGGGGTATCTTTTCTTGGGGATTTGGTGGGGGGGTCTTGCTTCCAGCAGCGGACTGTGCCACTGCCGCCTGGGCAGCCCACTTGGAAATCTCTTAACATTATTGCAGCCCAGTACTTTTGTTTTCCTAGTTGGCACGAAAATTTTTGATGATAGCATGTACCGGGAACCTGCTGGTAGAGTTGGGGTTTTCCTGCAGAGACGCATCGGTTGCAAGTCCAATCAGCCGTTTCCCATGTCATCGTAAAGTTATTGGTTAGGCTTACTAGCATCAATATGGCTAAACCGTAACCGGAGGGGTCCCACCTCATTAGATTTCCATACTTCATTGTTGGGAGGGGCCCGCTTGAGCCGATAAATGTGATACCACGAGGGGTGCCCTAAAAGTTTAGTCACGGTAGGAGTTGTAAGGACTACTGTGTAAGGTCCCGTCCAGCGAGGTTGAAGGGACCGGGGTTGGAGCTCTCGAAGGAGAACCTCATCAACAGGCTGTAGAATGACGGCTGCCCGTGGGTCAGACATGGAGTTGGCCTAGGGCAGGGTTTGGTCGGCGTGCTCTCGTAGGAGGTGTCTGAGGAGTGAGAGGTAGGGCAGATAGGAGGCTAGTGGCGGAGGAGTTGTAGGAAGGCCGGTGTTAATGAGAAAAGGCCTACCATACATCAATTTAAATGGGCTAAGGCCGACTGGCCCCCGGGAGCCGTACGTACCCTAGTGAGGGCAACAGGGAGCAGAGTGGGCCAGGAAAGTTTTACCTCTAGGGAAACCTTGGTTAGTTGATCCTTTAGGAGGCCATTTGTCCGTTTTATCTTACCCGAGGACTGAGGGTGGTAGGGGATATGAAGTTTCCAGACAATGTTGAGGGCTTTGGCCACCAGCTGAGTGATTTTAGAAATGAATGCTGTGCCGTTGTCTGACTGGATGGACATAGGGAGGCCGAAGTGGGGGATGATGTGCTCCACCAAGGTCTCAGCCACCACCGAGGCTGTCTCCCGGCTCGTGGGAAAGGCCTCGATCTAACCTGAAAAGGTATCTACTATTACCATCAGGTATCGGTACTTTTTGTGTCTTGGCATATGAGTGAAGTCCACCTGCCAGTCCTGTCCAGGGAGACACCCTTGCAGCTGGTGGGCTGCCGTCCGGCACTGGAGGGCTCCTTGAGAGGAAACGTATGCACAGGTTTGACAGGCCATATGGACCTGGTCGATGGTTTTTTGGAGACCCTGTGGCGAGAAAATTGGGGAAAGAAACCTGTGCATGGCCTTGGGACCAGTGTGTAAAGACTGGTGGACTGTGGCCATGATTTCCTTTGCATGTGTTTGGGGAAGGATTATCCTGTCTTTGAGATACATCTACCCCTGTTGCCCAGCCACGGCGCCCTGGCTGAGGAGTCGCTGTTGTTCGTCCTCCGAGTACTTGGGAGTTAGGGAGGGAGAAAGAAACAGGACAGCGGTGGCGTCCTGGGTTGAGGTAAGTTGGCGGGCTGTGGCGTCGGCCAGGGTGTTTCCTTGGATGACAGCATCTGTGCCCGTCTGATGGCCTTGACAGTGGACAATGGCTACCTCCTTGGGTTCTTGTAGGGCCTGGAGTAAATGTTGAATGGCCTTACCGTTGACCACCGGAGTTCCCCGGGTGGTTAAGAACCCCCTTTCTTTCCAGATCGCCGCATGACTATGGGCGATAAGGAAGGCATACTTAGAATCAGTATATATAGTGGCCCTGCGGCCCTTTGCCAGTTGTAATGTTCGGGTGAGTGCCACCAGCTCTGCCTTTTGGGAAGAAGTCTCTCGTGGTAGTGAGGCTGCTTCTACCACGGTGGGAGGAGAGACTACTGCATAGGCTGTCCTGTGGCCTCTGTCCGGCCCCCTAGTTGAGCTTTTATCTACGAAGAATGTGAGATCAGGGTTAGACAGAGGTTGGTCAGGGAGTCTTATGTGAGGGGGGCTAAGGGCCTCTACCAGCTCCACACAGGAATGTTCAGGCAAAACTGAGGAGCTAGCGGAGGGAAGGAGAGTAGCTGAATTTAGAAGTGGTGATGAGCAAAGAGACACTTGGGGATGTTTTATGAATAAAAGGTGGAACTCCTGGACCCTAGAAGGGCTTAAAAAGGATAATGACTTATGACCCAAGAGGTCTTGGAGTCTGTGGGGGGAGTAGACCATAACCGGCTGTTGAAGGGTAAGCATTGGAGCCTCCTTGGTTAAACAAGCCGTCGCTGCCAGTGCCTGGAGGCAAGGCTACCATCCCTGGACGATGGAGTCCAAGTGTTTGGACAGGAAGGCGACCGGTCGGTGAGAGGGTCCCACTGGTTGGGCCAGAACCCTGGTTGCCATCCCAGTTGTTTTTTCAGTGAGCAGGAGGAAAGGCTTGTGGAAGTCAGGAAACATAAGCTGGGGGAGGCTAGGAGCGTGTCTCACAAGGTCTCGAAGGCACGGGCTGCAGCTGAGGAAGAAGTGAGGGGGCCGGTGGGAGTTTTTTTAGCTGTAGCATATAGCGGTTTAGCAAGTATAGCGAAATTGGGGACCCAATGTCTAAAGAAGCCTATCCGCCCAAGGAACGACAAGATTTCAGCACCTGAGGTGGGGGGTAGGAGTTCCCTGATGGAGGTGGCGTGGTCTGCCGTGAGGGCCTTGGAGGTGGGGGTCAGGGCCACCCCTAGGTAGGTGACTTGTGAGGTAGAGAGTTGAGCTTTGGAAGAGGAGACTCTGTGTCCCCGCTGTGCTAGAAAGTTAAGGAGGGAAGCCATATTTTGGAGAGAGACTTTTCTGGAGGGGCTGTATAGGAGGAGGTCATCTATATATTGGAGGAGAGTGTTATACCCAGAGTCATAAGAGGACAGGTCCCCGGCCAACGCCTGGCCAAAAAGGTGGGGACTGTCACGGGATCCCTGAGGCAGGACCATCTAGGTTAGTTGTTGGGTCTTGTGGGTGTCTGGATTTTCCCAAGTAAAGGCAAAGAGTGGCTGGGAGTCTGGATGTAAGGGGATGGTGAAGAAGGCATCTTTAAGGTCCAGGACTGTGAAATGAATGGTAGTGGGGGGTATCTGAGATAGGAGAGTATATGGGTTAGGAACCACTGGATGTAGTGGAACTACGGCAGAGTTGATTATCCGCAGATCCTGTACCAGTCTATAAGCACCAGACGGCTTTTTTACCAGGAGGATGGGAGTATTACAAGGGGAGTTGGTAGGAACCAGAAGACCCTGGATGAGCAGCCGGTTAACAATAGGCTGGAGGCCCTTGCGATGGGTGTGTGAGATAGGAAATTGAGACCTGGAAGGGAAGCAAGAGGGATCCTTAAGGTGAATGAGGACTGGGGTGTGGTGATTGCCCACAACAGGAGTTGAAGTGTCTCAGACCACTGGATTAACTTTTTGGGGGGAAATGGGGAAATTCGATGAAAGCTCCGGGGAGAAAACAGTATAGGCAAGGGCCAGGAGCGGATTTGGGGGAACTCGGTGTGAGGTGAGGCAGATAGATGCCCCGAGCTTATACAGAAGGTCTCGTCCCAGGAAAGGGGCTGGGCAGGAGGGGATAACTAAGAATGAATGGGTGAAGGGACGGCCTTTAAAAAGGCAGGACACCGGACCGTCTCCAGCGGCTTGGAGGGTATTTCCAAGACACCCACAACCGAGACCTGAGAAGGATGTAAAGGCCCGTGGAAGTAGAGTAAATCAGAATAGGTAGCCCCCGTGTCTACCAAAAGGGAGATGGACTTATCCGCTACCCATAGTGTGGCCCTGGGCTTGGCAAGGGTGATTGGGGTGTTCGAATCTAGGTGGCTTTAGGCGTCCAGGAGGCCCAGGAGCTCTGGTGAGGGGCCCGTTGGGGGAGCCGGCCCCCCACGAAACTGTCGCCGGGGGATGGTTCTCCCCCAGGGGACACTTAAACTTTTAATGTCCCTTTTGTCTGCAGACTGGGCAAGGTTGAGTCAGTGGCCTGGGGTTGGGGCATTGCTTTGCCCAGTGGCCTTCCTGGCCACACCTGAAGCAGGCTCCCAGAGGTGTTTGGGTTTTAGACTGTTTTCTGAGATGGGGGCTCTGAGGCCCCTGTTGTGCTGGCCGCAGGGCAGCAACTAGGACTTGGGTTTGAAGGGCCACTTTTTGTTTTAGCCTCTGAGCCTGTACGGCCTCGGCTTTTTTCTCTCAGGCATTATAAACTTTAAAGGCCGTATTTACCAGGTCTTGGAGTGGAGTCTGGGGCCCCTCTTCTGTCTTTTTAAGCTTGTGCCGGATGTCCGGAGCGGACTGGGTGATAAAGTGAGTAGCTAAGACTGTGGATCATGGCGGTGAGGAAGGGTCTAAACGAGTGTGAAGGTTAAGAGTCTCTGTTAAACGATTAAGGCAAGAGGCTGGGTTTTCATTAGGCTCAAATCTTTTTTCAGTTTGTCATAGTTAACAACTTTTTGAGCCGCCTTTTTCATCCCTGCAATAAGTCAGCGGACCATCAGATTTTTCCTAGTCTTTCCTGTGGCACTATCCTGATAGTTTCATTGTGGGTCTTGGGCAGGCACCGCCGTGGCCCCGACCGGCAAAGAATGGTCGGAGTTATGTACTTGATCAGCGTAGTCTCGAGCTGCTGAGGTGACATGATCGCGCTCCTCGGGAGTGAGGGTGGAGGTTAAAATCACATGGAGGTCGTGTTACGTGAGCGCATATGCCTGAGTGAGGTATCGAAATTCTTTGGTGTAGGCAGTCGGGTTGGCAGAGTAGGAGCCTAGGTGCTTTTTAATCTGGGGCAGGCTCCCCAGGGAGAAGGGAACATGTACCCGAACCAGTCCCTCAGCACCTACCACCTCCTGGAGAGGGGCTAGTAGCTGGGCCTGGGACCTGGTAACCGGAGGGATGGTCCATTTAGAGGGTGGTGTAGGATTATAAGATGGCGGTGGGGTGAGAGTAGGGAATGAGGTGGAAGGAGGGCAAGATGGCGGTGACGACGGAAGAGGAGGGTACAGTTTGTGGGTGGCTGGGGCAGAGCTGGAAACAGGAGTCAGGTGTGACATCAACAGGACCGGAGGAGGGAGGCGGTGCCTCCGTGGCAGTAGGGACGGAAGTGGATGGGGGAGGGGAGCTGACCAAACCCAGAACGACTGGAGCTGAGGACAAAGGAATCAGATATGGTGGGCTGGGAGGAAGAGCCGGATAGAGGAGGGGTGAGACGGGAGGTAAGGCAGGAGCAGACACTGGGGGGGCCTGAGTGGAGGATGTCTGGGCACAGGAGGTCGGATAAGGAGGGGGTTGGGAAAGAGCAGACATTTAAGAAGAGGCGGACAGGAGGGGAGGAGAAGGAGGAGTAGGAGCTGGAGGGGGAAGGCCAAGGTCCTCCGGAGGATCTGTAAAGGAAGATTTCGATGCTGGGAGAGGCTGATAGCCCCTATTAGGGGATTTGGCCAGGAGGACCTGGGCCGAGGAACATCTGATGCAGAGGTCTGGGCGGGAGCACAATGTCCAAAAGGCCTGGATATAGGGGACCTCAGACCATTTTCCAGTCCGGTGACCATAATTACTTAGATCGGTGAGGAGGCCGAAATTGAAAGTTCTCTTGGGGGCAAGCGAGACTGATTGTCCAGAGGATATTGGGGCCAGGCCCGGGAGGAAAGGAAGATTAGCTTCCATTTACGGATATCCTCTGACAACCCCAGAGTAGCCAGATTAGATATGAGACACCGCAAGGGGGTCTGAGCCTCAGTTTTAGAAGACTGGTTTCCCATGGCTGCAACCTCCGTTTCCGTGGAAGCAGCCCAGCGTCCCAGACCCACTCAGAATAGGGACAGAAAGGAAGATCTGCTTCCTTTATAGGGTTGGCAATCTGGAGATAGGGACGTCTCCACTACACTGGAGCCAAAGGCACCGTGCCGGAGGGGTGAGCCCAGACGCAGCTGTGATTTCGGACTGGGCACCCTGGAAGGTAGGAGGAGAAGTCAGGGAAAGTGAGGGACTCACCACATTGTCTGAAGTCCTGGGGCCAGGTCCTGTTCTCGAGAGAGGTCCCGGATCGGGAGAGGAGGGATAGCATGCTGGGGCCCTGTGCTGTCCTCCCGGGTTTTGGCACCAAATGTAAGGTAAATGAAACCAGACCAGGCGAAATGGCAACAAAGGAGCCAAGAAAAATTTATTAGCGCAATCTCGGGCGAGGTTCACCGGTCCATGTAGCTGTGGCCCGGAGAAGATGCGCCCAGCAAGATGGGCGATGGGTTTATAAAGGGCACACTGAAAAAGCTGTGAGGGGGTCGGGGAGAGCAATCACTGGTTGGTACAGCTGTCACGTCTGCTGGCGATTGACTGAACGGGGTTGCTAGAGTCGCTGTAACAGGTACTGGCTGGCTTTGCTGCTGATGTCTTAGTTCTGGTTACTCATTTTTTGCTAGCTCACTCTCGCCCATTGTTCTCCTGGTGCGGGTTAGAGACATCTTGTTGAGGCCCGCCCCATCCTCCAATACCTCCGGCCTTACAATTAGGGGGATAGCTTTTGGTACTTCAGTATTATAAACATTTTAAGCACTTGTGTTATTTGTTGGTTACTATTTTTAAATGTTTAATGAGTTTTTTAAAATCATAAATTTATGGGTTTTTTCAACAAATGTATCTATTGAGAAGATTATATAGTTTTAGTCATTGGTTTCTGTAGAGATTTAAGAATGTCAGTCCAATATTGCATTTGTGGAATAGTATTCTCTGTACATATTGCTTATTCATCTTCTATTTTAAAAAGTATTTTTGCATCTATACTCATGAAGGATGCTGATCTGGGTGTATAATTTTGCTTTCTTTTAATGTCCTTGATCATTTTTTTCGAGATTATGCTGGCCTCATAAAATAAACTGAGAAGTTAAATAGTTGAAAGACTTTACCAGTAGTTGAAAGACTTTACCAATCTGGGGTTGGCAGCTTTTGTGTTTTTGTTTTGTTTTGTTTTGAACGCTTGAGAGTAGACATACAATAAATTGCACATCTTAAATGAATAGTTTTATATATTTTGATACATGTATTCATTCTGAAATTATCACCACAGTCAAGATGGTGAACCAATCTATCACACTTCAAAAGTTTTCTTCTGCTTCTTTGTAATCTTTCCCTTTTGTCCCCCTCGCCTCTCTTCCTACCTCTATCACTGAACTCTTTTTCATTTTTTCTATAATTTGCGTTTTCTGAAGCCTTATTTAAATAGAAGCATATAGTATACAGACATTTGTTTTCTGACTTCTTTCACTCAGAGTAATTATTTCAAGGTTTTGCATATCAATAGTTTATTAATATTCATTGCTCATTCATTTTCCATTGTATAAATACATTCACCTGCTCATGGGTATTTGGTTGTTTGTAGATTTTGGCTATTATGAATAAAACGGTTATGGATGTACATATATAAGTCTTTGTATGGACATTTTTTTATTCATTTGAGTAAATACCTGTGAGTGGAATGGCTGGATCGTTTGGTAGGTGTATGTTTAACTTCTTAAGATACTGTTAAATTGTTTTTCAAAGTGTTTATTCTCATTAGCAGTGCCTTACAGTTCCAATTTTAACATTTATTTATTCATTATAAAGATGTGGGGTACAATTCAGGGTTAGGTATACAAACATTGATCATGCAGGTACCCTTGTTGATGAGGTATGCCCCTCCCTCCCCTAGCAGTTTCCCTCAGCTGTCAGTCTCACTCCCCCTACCCCAACAGTTTCCACTACTGCCAGTCACTTTCTTACAGCATTATAATTGTTCAAGGTCACCTTATGAGTGAGAACATATGGAACTCAGTTCTTTATTTCTGTGATAATAAATCACTGAAATATGATAGACTCCAAGTCCATCCCACTTGCTGCAAAGTCCATATTTTTGTCCTTTTTTATGGCTGCATAATATTCCATTGTGTATATGTACCACATTTTAAAAATCCAGTCCAGCTTTGATGGGCAACACAGTTGGTTCCATGTTTTTGCTCTTGTGAATAGAGCTGCAACAAACATACATGTGCAGGTATCTTTTTCGTAGAATAGTTTGAGTTCCTTTGGGTATATTCCCAATAGGGGAATTGCTGGGTCATGTGGACGTCAATTTCTAGTTCTTTCAGAAATCTCCAGACTGTCTTCCAGAGAGGTTGTACATGTTTGCATTCCCACCAGCAGTGTAGAAGCGTTCCTATTTCTCCACATCCTCGCCAGCATCTATTTTTGTTTGTTTTATTAATGATGGCCATTCTATAGGGGTTAGGTGGTATCTCAATTTGGTTTTGATTTGCATTTTTCTGATGATGAGTGAGACTGAGCACTTTTTCATGTGTCTGTTGGCTGCCCATATATCTTCTTTTGAGAAGTGTCTATTCATGTCTTTTGCCCACTTTTTAAAGGGGCTGTTTGTTTTTTCCCTTCGGTGCATTTGAGTTCCTTGTAGATCCTAGATGTTAGGACTTTGTCAGATATACCATTGACAAATATTTTTTCCCATTCTGTGGGGTGTCTTCCTGCTCTCTTGATGGTTTCTTTTGCTTTGCAGAAGCTCGTTAATTTGATGAGGTCCCACTTGTCTATCTTATTTCTTAAGGTACTTTTTTATTCATTTGAGTAAATACCTGTGAGTGGAATGGCTGGATCGTTTGGTAGGTGTATGTTTAACTTCTTAATATACTGTTAAATTGTTTTTCAAAGTGCTTGTTCTCATTGGCAGTTCCTTACAGTTCCAGTTTTTTCACATCCTCATTCATACTTGTTATAATCAGTCTTTTTAGTTTTAGCCATTCTGAAAGGTATTTAGTTGTCTTACTGTAATTTTAATTTGCATTTCCCTCTTGACTAATAATAATGTTGAGCCTCTTTTCAGATTTTTTTTTAAACCCTGTGTATATCTTCTTTGGTGAACTGTGTGTTCAGCCTTTTGTCCTTTTTAAAAATTGAGTTTTTCTTCTTCTTATTAAGATTTGGGAGTTCTTTTTTTTTGAGTCAGAGTCTCACTCCATCGCCCAGGCTGGATTGCAGTGGCACGCTCACGACCTGCTGGGCTCAGGCAATACCACCTGCGTTGGCCTCCCAAAGTGCTGGGATTACAGGCTGAGCCATTGAACCCAGTCTCAAGAGTTCTTTATTTGTTTTGAAAGCAAGTAAGATACATACTTTGTAGACATGCACAGTCTATGACTTATCTTTTCACTCTTTTTTTTGAGTTGGAGTCTCACTCTGTCGCCCAGACTGGAGTGCAGTGACCGCTCCCGGCCACCGCAGCCTCGACCTGCTGGGCTCCGGCGATCCTTCCGTCTCAGCCTTCAGAGTAGCCGGAATTACAGGCATGCACTACCATGCCTGGCTAATTTTTTGATTTATTGTAGAGATGAGGTCTTGCCTGCCCAGGCGGGTCTCGAACCCGTGGGCTCAGGCAATCCACTCACCTCAGCCTCCCAAGGGCGCGGGATTACAGGCTGAGCCACTGAGCCCGACTATCTTTTCATTCTTACAACAGTGTCTTTCACATCTATTTTGAATCTTATTCCTAAGCATTTTCATATTTTATATGCTATTATAATTGGTATTTTTAACATTGTCATTAATTGTATTTTTTACCTGTTCATTGGTAGTATATAGAAATACAATTGATTTTTGTATATTGGTTTTGTATTCTGTAACTTTGCTAAGCATACTTGTTAGTTATAGCAGCTTTTATGTAGTTAGGCCCTGATAGGGATATGGCTTTATAGAAGGAATACAAAGGATCCCCATAGATCAGGTTAGGATATATGAGGAGATTTCCACCTGATAGTCAGTATTTTTGCTTAAGAGTGGGGTATAAGGAGTGGATGGGGAGGGAATTCTTCCACTGCTCTACCTGTTAATGGATATTTAGAGGTTAGGCAGTGAATCTGATGATTTATATTAGTTACCCAAATGGTACTTTGGTGGTGGTTTACTCATCCATCTGTTAGAAGAAGAGATGATTATCCTAATGGTATGGTAGCAAGTCCTATGGCTCTAGTCAAGATGCAGTATTGCTATGTCTGCTCAAAGGATCCCTGAAGCTGAAATAAATTGTGTCAACAGCAAGGTTGTAGACCTTTGGGTAAACTGGCAACGTTAGAAGTTGGTTTGGTTGAGCCACATGATTACTGGCTGCTCAAAACTGAAAGTAAATATAAATCCATGCTTATTGGTGTATACCACTTTCTCAGTTTGTCTCTTCTCGTTCCACTGCCCCCATGTACCCGGACCTCAGCTGTTTCAAGACAAAACTGTGCCCTGGAGAGGAGGGACTCAAATATTTATGGGCTTGTTAGATACACATGCCCAAGTCACCATCCTTCTTGGTCCTAAGTGGGGAAGGATAACTGGGTACAGAAGTTGTCAAAAGTGCTGAAGACTGAAAGGAAGAGCTAAAGTGATATGTTGGCTTTGTAAACTGGGATGCTTTCCAAACATCAGAAGTGACATGAGGGAGGAAACAACTCCAGGACGTAGGTACCAACCCTGGAATTAGGAGCCAAAGGAGAGAAAAAGCCTACATAGTACTCCTGGTGTCTCACCATCCCTTTCCTTCCATGCTACTCTCTACTATCCACATTTCCAGCCTGGAAATATCATAGTCATTTTGTGGCTGTTACTGTAGTCCCTGATATGTGCCTGTTAGACACCTTGGTTCATGTTTGGCATGGGAAACAGTATTTGAGTTTAACTGATTTGAATAAAGTTTACTTTGCAAAATGATGTTAAATCGACCTATGGGTGAAGTCATTGGACTGATTTCATGTATAGTGTCTGAATTGAACTGATAAATTTGGATAAAGCTTACTGCGCAAAATGATGTTAAATTGACCTGTGGGTAAAGTCATTGGACTGATTTCATGTACAGAATTTACCTTAAATACTTAGGCCTGGTTCACTGGTAGTTTAGTCAATGGAAAGCTGATGATGTCCACTGGGTGGCAGCCATTCTCCAGCTCCAAGGACAATCTAGAAGACTAACTATGGTAAGGTCTGGTCCAGCACAATGGGCTGAATTGAAAGCCATTTTCTTAGACCTGGGTTGTTAGATATTATCCTGTGCCAAATCTGGCTCTAGCCTGTTTTTGTACTGCTTTTGAGGTTGGAATGATTTGTATATATATATATATATATATATATATTTTTTTTTTTTTTTTTTTTTTTTTTTTTTTTGAGTTGGAGTCTCACTCTGTCGCCCAGACTCCTTGACCTGCTGGGCTCCGGCAATCCTTCCGTCTCAGCCTTCCGAGTAGCCAGAATTACAGGCATGCGCTACCACGCCCGGCTAATTTTTTGATTTATTGTAGAGATGAGGTCTCGCTGCCCAGGCGGGTCTCAAACCCACAGGCTCAGGCAATCCACTCACCTCAGCCTCCCAAAGCGCGGGATTACAGGCTGAGCCACCGAGCCCGGCTGATTTGTATGTTTTTTAAAGCACTGGAGGAAAACAAAAGACTATGCACTGGAGACTGTATGGAGTTTGCAAAACCTGAAGTATTTAGTCTGCTCTTTTCAGAAAAAGTTTGCCAACTCTTGCCCTTGTTAGTATTCCTAAGATTAAGTATGTTATGTTTTTCCTGAGTATTGGGTTGTTGCCAGTCACTTCATTTGGGTAAGAATACCAGATTACAGATACACCTCTCTATGAGCCAAAGCTATGAAAACAAATAACATCTGCCCTTTGGAAGGTCTGGGTCACTCATGTTGGTGCCTAGAGTAAGTGCTTGTTTTCTGATGAGACTGACTGGGATCAAGCTGTCAACCAAACCTGTACTTGTTAGTGCCTTTTAATCTGGAAACTTGTCTTTCATTTTTAGAAATTTTTATGATATTATTCTCTTGGTCAAGTCTTCCTTTTTTTTCTCTCTGGAATTTCTGTTTGGGTGTTAGAGTTTCTCAATTCCCCTCCAATTTTCTTAGCTTTTCTCTCCTATTGTCTATGTTTTTTTGTTCTTTTGTTCTACTTTCTGGTGGTTTTTCTTGATTTTGTTTTTAAATCTTCTAATTCATTTTATATGTCATTTACATTTTTTAAATTCTAAGAGTTCTTGTTCTTTGAATACCCTTTTTAAAAAATCTATTTTTGTTTCAAGTATACAGGATCCTGGTCTCCCTCTAATAAAATGATGGTGTGTTTTTACAGATTCTTCTGTTTATTGCATTCCCAATGTTTCTTCCAAATTTTTTTCCGTCAGTTTGTTTAGTTTAGTCTGTGTTATTCATGATGCAGACCTTATTCTCATATGTTGTTATTCTTGTGTGTGGATTTATATTTAAAAGGAAGACAATAAAAATAACTTGACTTTCCTTTGTGATGGGACAGGCCTTATAACCTAGTGGATTTCACTGCAGGCTTAATGGGTCGGGATCTAGAGGTGCCCATAAATGTCACTATCTTAAGATATTTTTCCCTTGGGTTATTCTGAAAACAAAAAACACTCACACAATTTTCAGTCTCCTGCCTAGATGTGTAAACCTTTCTGTCAGTGTTCTTTTAGCCATGCAGTACAAAAGGGTAGGATTTTCACCATTTAGTATGTTAATTTTCAGTTAATATCCCTGTTTTTCACAAGGTGCCTCTTCTGTGCGGTCTATTATACTTAGATAATTATAGAGCACCAGAATCTGCTTAGCAGGGACTGATATTTATGTTCTATCTTATATATGAGAATTGAGTCTAGCTGAATATGCACATATAATACATAAAAGTTATTCTGTTTGTTTAATTCCTCTCTATTTATGATGAAATTCTTCCAAATCTTGATGTTTTATTTGAAGCCATAATAAACTTTGTCTAAGACATTTGCATTAATTTAAGTAATTGGTTTTATCAAATATTCTCATTCTGATCAAAATATTCACTAAAGGAGAAATAATTATCAAGAGGACTAATAATAATATATTTGAGTAGGTTTTTTAAAGGTAAGATGTTATAACATAGGTTATTTAATATTTTAAGGACATTTTGCTCTTAAACAGCAAGAACCAGTATGTTAAATTGAATGGTACAGTTCTAGTCACTTGTGAGTTTTGAATGTATATAATAATTTTTAATGTCTTTTTTACTTGACTGAACTTCACAACTGAGTATGAAGATGAATGTAACATATTTGACTTTCATGAAAGCATACACAAAATTTTTTCGGGATTTTGTAATTAAGAGATTAATATGTGAACTGAATGATAAATAATCCAATTAGAGTTACTTGTTACTGAGTTGAATTCTTGTCTACCAAAGATGGTAATCTCATGGAAGATTACAACCACTAGTGTAAATGAAGAATTTTGTAATCCCACAAAATATAAAAATAATGCAGATATTATTTAGATTTTAGTTTTTGACTACTATAGATTTGCTTTATTGGGAATGCCTGTATTTCTTTGTTGGTATTATTATAATCTACTATAGATCTTTTACATAAAATATTCTCATTTTGGGGAATAGAGGATAGATAGCAATATATGAAACTTATCTTAAAAGTGGTATACAGCTAATGAATACCCAGGTGACCACAATTGAACTTAAGAAATAAAACATGGGCCGGGCTCGGTGGCTCAGCCTGTAATCCCGCGCCTTGGGAGGCTGAGGTGAGTGAATTGCCTGAGCCCATGGGTTCGAGACCCGCCTGGGCAACTTGGCGAGACCTCCTCTCTACAATAAATCAAAAAATTAGCCGGGTGTGGTAGCGGGCGCCTGTAGTTCCAGCTACTAGGAAGGCTGAGGCAGAAGGATCACCGGAGCCCAGCAGGTCGAGGCCGCGGTGGCCAGGAACAGCCACTGTACTCCAGTCTGGGCAACAGAGTGAGACTCCAAAAAAAAAAAAAAAAAAAGAAATAAAACATGGATAAAATGAAGTCTTCTGTGAATCATTTACCTATACTATTCTCCTTCATCATTTTCTCCCCGGAAGTAACTCTTATTTTGAATTTGGTATCTTCATACTTTTCCCTGCTTGTTTTCTGTTTTCATATTTTTATTATTTTCTATATCCAGAATAAGTATAGTCTTGTTTGGTATATTTTATATTATATTCAATTAGTATCATACTGAAACATGCTTTTTTTCCCCTTCAGCATTGTTTCTGAGATACATCCACGTTACTAGATCTAGTTCTTTATTTCCTTTTAACTGCTAAAAAGTATTGTCATTGCATGAATATCTTGTTATTCGTCTTCTACTGCTGGTGGTTTCTGAATTTTTACTATTGCGAACAATACTTCAAAGAATCATGTATGAGGGGAACCAAAAAAAACCCCAGAATTTATTTATAAAATGTTGTGTATTTATTCTTACATGTTTAAACTTCATTTACTGTCAAAGTACTCTCCATTTTATGTAATACACTTATCAAGACTTTTCTACTGCTCAAAACAATTTTTGAACTTGTCGATTTTGATACCTTTTAGTGCTTTTACTGTTTTTTTGTTTCACTCCTTCCACATTGGCAAAATGTTTCCCTTTGAGGACTTTTTTCATGGGTGGGGGTACTGGGGGGGCAGTTGCTGGGGCAAGATTGGATGAATAGGAAGGGTGGGGAATGGAAGTTATGCTGCTTTTTGGTCAAAAACTGCCAAACACTCAGCATGGTGTGGGCAGATGTGCTTGTAAATAACCCATCACGAAATAGGCTAACGCTTGAAAGAATCACCAAAAAAAATTAACTGAAGTTGAATGTAGCCTCTCACAACGATGCTAGCTGGTACATTGATGCAGATGGGTTCCTGTATTACAAGCGGCCTTCCCTCCAACAGATAATTTCAGGTTTTTTGGGGGGGTCTCCCCTTATACTTATGAAAATTTTCTTGAGGTATATATCTAGGTATATAATTGTTGGCATATAGTATATAAACTTTTTACTAAACGATTTTACTAATTTTTTAGTAAATTGTTTTCTAAAGTGGTCCCATCAGTTTATAATCTTATAAGCAATGTGTGAAATTTAACTAAGAATTTGCATTATTAGACTTAAAGTACTGACAATCTGGTATGTGCAAATTGTATCATGTTGAGTTGTTTTGCATTTTTTGGTATCAAGAAATACTTGTGAAATGAAGAACAAATGATTTGTTCTCTTTCTCTTTTTTTGTTTTCATTAGTAGTGATATACTTCTAATTACCTGGGCTATTTTCCCATTAGATTGTAGTTTATTAAAGAGTCTCTTCTCTACACATCTTTTTTTCTTTTTGGTCTAACTTTTAGAGGTAAAATCTTGTTCTATTGCCCAGGCATGATCATGGCTCACTGCAGCTTCTAGTGATCCTCCTGCCTCAGCCTCCCATGTAGCTTCTATCCATCTTTAGATCCACCACTCCATAATGTAAAGCTCATTTAGTTAGGTTTCTTTTGTGCTGGTCAACTAAATCAAAAGTGGAATGTTTCTGATGTCTTTTTTTCTGCTTTAAGAGTTAGCTCTTGGTAGGAGACAGATTTGATCCTGTATAAGAGAATAATGCAGTGAGTGAAAAATTAGGGATCAAAGTTGTAGGAAATTTAATTATTAACTGCAAATAATGATGAATAAAGAAAATGCAAACATAAAAAATCCCACTACTCGATTATTATCTTTATAAAATACAGCCACGCGTTGCTTAACTATAGGGATTTGTTTTTTAAAATATGTCATTAGGGAATTTTGTTATTGTACAAACCTCATAGAATGTACTTACACGGACCTAGACGGCACAGGTAGTATTGCCTGTTGTTCCTAGGTTACAAACCTGTTCATCATGGTATTGTACTGAATAACTGCAGGCAGTTGTAACACAATAGTATTTGTGCATCTAAACATAGAAAAGTTATAATTAAAATGTGGTATAGAAGATTAAAAAATAGCATACCTGTATAGAGCGTTTACCATGAATGGAGCTTGCAGTACAGAAGTTGCTTTGGGTGAGTTAGTGACTTAACGGTGAGTAAATGTGCAGTCCTAGGACATTACTGTACACCACTGTAGATTTTATAAATACTATACACTCAGGCTACATTAAATTTATAAAAAAGAGGTTTTTCTTTCTTCAATAAGTTAACCCTAGCTTATAGTGATTTTTTTTACCTTTAAAAACCTTTGACATTTTTAGCTTTTTGACTCTTTTGAAATAACACTTAGCTTAAAACATAAATGCATGGTACTACTGTACAAAATATTTTCTTTATATCCTTATTCTGTAAGCTTTTTCCCTGTTTTAAAAATTTGTTATTGTTTTCCCTTTTAAACGTTTTATTAAAAACAAAGACACACACACATTAGTTTGGGCCTACACAGGGTCAGGATCATCAGTATCATTGTCTTCCACCTCCACATCTTATTTTATTGGAAGGTCTTCAGGAGCCATAACATACATGGAGCTGTTATCTCCTATGATGACAATGCCCTCTTCTGGCATACCCCCTGATTGAGGCTATTTTGCAATTAACTTTTTTCTATAAATAGAAGTATACTAAAACAATGATAAAAGCATAACATAGTATATATATGAACCAGTAATATGACATTTGTTATTATCAATTTTATGTACTGTACATAATTGTATGTGCTGTACTTTTATATAACTCCAGTGTGTTAGATTTGTTTACATCAGCAACACCACGAATATGTAAGTAATGTCTTGCACTACTGTTTTATGATGACTGTGACATCACTAGGTGATAAAAACTTTCCAGCTCCATTATAATTTTATGAGCCCATCATTATATTTGTAGTTCATTGTTGACCAAAACATCATTATGGGGTGCATGACTGTAATTATAATCTGTTATCTCACTTCTAGGTTCTGATTTTTAAGAATAATTTGAAATTGTTTTTTCTGTATTTCTTTTACTGTCTTAATTGATTCCTAAGAAGTTTAAGTAAGATTTACCTATATTGACTTTTCCCTGGATATCAACTGCAATGTTAGCAGGTTATTTTAATTAAATTAGTTTATTATATTTAATAAGAGATGATTAAATATTAATGGGGGAAGAAGGCAGCCTAGATTACTTCCAGAGGAGGGATGTTTCTAGTGGATCTCATTGGACAGCTCCATGACAATATGAAGATAAAAGGAATGGGGAAGAGAAGAAAGGAACAAGACAAGAGATGCTGAAAGGTATTCTTAAGAGACTTAAATATTTTGCTTAGGTTATGTTCCTTTCTGTATTTTCACTAGCTTCTTAGAGATATAAGAGTTTGTAAGTAGATAACTAAATAGAAGAAATGCAGGTAATTTTGTTGGGATGTATGTGTCCAATATGGATCCATTATAAGACAAAAAGAATCTGTTCACATTTTCTTAGTGATTTGAAATATAAAAGCCCTAAAAGAGATAGAAATAAATGTCAGAGGCAGAAATTGGAAGAAATAAAGAATATCAGGTCTAATGGTTGGTGATTGGGCAGTCAGAATCCTGTCCTAACTTATATAAGTTTTCTTATCTTTTCAGTTAATTACAAATTCGATCTCTGGGTTTTTCTTTCTTTTTTTTTTTTTTTTTTTGATTTGGAGTCTCACTCTGTCACCCAGACTGGAGTGCCATGGCCGCTCCTGGCCACCGCAGCCTCCACGTGCTGGGCTCTGGCGATCCTTCCGCCTCAGCCTTCCAAATAGTGAAACTACAGGCGCGCGCTACTACGCCTGGCTAATTTTTGATTGCTTGTGAAGACGAGGTCTCATCAAGTTGCCCAGGCGGGTGTCGAACCCGCGGGCTCAGGCAATCCACTCACCTCGGCCTCCCTAAGTGCTGGGATTACAGGCTGAACCACCGAGCCCGGCCTGTCTCTGGGTTTTCCTATGACTTGATCATAATGTGTCACTATCAAATAATTTTATTTTCAGCCAATTTAATGTGTTAACTTCTTTCATTTTATGGAATGTTTGCATGTTTTCTTGTTCAGCTTCACTGGGCGGTCAGGATAATAATGACTTTTCTTTAATAGCATTCTTTCTTTTTAGTAGCTTTTATTTTAGCTCAAAATAAATGCATTATCCTTGAGTCTTTTTTATTATTACTGAATAATTAAATGTAAATTTTGTTTCACCAGTACGTCTTTCTTTGCAAGTATTACTTATTTAGATAAGTTTCTATGAGTCCTAAAAAGCTCTTGCTAGGTATAATTAAAACAGTGTAGCACCTTCAGTTTGAGTATGTAGAGAACTCTATCTCATAGATGCAAAACTACCTTGTGTTTGCAGGTGGTAGGTAGCATTGCTGGAGTGTAGGAATTTTAAAATTATAATTTGGCAACTAGTAGACAAGGTCTATAGGAGGATTTCTCATAGTATGCCAGCTGTAATTTTGTTTTTGGTGAATAATATTAGCAAATATTCTTGGTTTAAAGATCTACTTTATATTCTCTATATTAGAGAAATTTTCTACTCTAAAGACTCATGTTTAACATTTATGTGAGTGATTTCTGAATCTGTTTCTAGCCCTGAACAGTTTCCTATCTTTCATTGCCTTCTAAATGTTTATATTTATTTTCTCTTTAAATCTTGCTATTACTTCAGATTCAGGTTGTCTGAACTCTTTTTTATTCTTCTCTTCTGCTACCTGGTTTCCAAGCTAGATACCCCATCTCTCTTCCTAATTGTATCATTGGTATCATTATTCTCCTGCACATTAAAATAAATGTTTGTAATCGTAAAGGCCTAGATTTGAATCCTGGCTACCTCTGAGATCTTTGTGAAATTAACTAACTAACTAGCTAACTTATTTATTTATTTATTTATAAAGCAGGATTTATTGAGAGGACAGAAAAACTCCTACAGTGGGAGGGGACCCGAAGGGGTTGCCCTAGCTAACCTCTTTAAACTTCACTTTCTTGTCTGTAAAGAGGAGAGAGCGGTGTTTCTCAAGATTGCTAAAAAGATTAGGTTAAATGAGATAATACAAACAATGCACTTGCATAGTACTTATCTTCTAGCAAATGATAGTTACCCCATAAGTACTTAGGGTAAAAAGCTCATACTTATTTTTGAAATTTCTCCAAACTCTTTGTATTGTTTATTTCACCAAGTAATCTCAGCTTTATAATGTTCATATATATTCCATTTTATTATATTCATTTAGCTGAAATACTAATTCAGACTCTGTTTTACATTAATGTAAAGACTGTCTTCCTTACTGATTTGTTTCTGTACTTTTTTCCCCTATAATACATTCTGAGTATTCAAATGAGTTTTTCTCATATTTTATATTTGTTATGACATGTATCTACTAAGAAAGAACAACAAATTGAATTGGTCTTTATTTTCTTTCTTCACTTAGTAATTTTATAATTATATAATAATTGTACAATAATAATTATATAACTCATCACAAACAAAAAAGAGGCACGGATGGAAGTGGCAAATAAACAAATGGGCAGTCTGTAAGTGTTGGATTCTGACCTAAAGCCTCCATCAGATGCAGCTGTACAATTGAAGTACATCAACTCACTTGCCACTCACTGCTAGGGTCTTGATATTACTCTGCAAGCAACTGATTTATTGAGGTCTCTGTGCAGTCAAACCTCACTGCTAATGTTAATCTTTATATGCACCATTCCCTGGTGCTAGCATCACTACCTCAGCTCCACCTTAGGTCATCAGGCATTAGGTTCTCATAAGAAGCTTGCAACCTGGGTCCTTCCCTTGTGCAGTTCCCAATGGGGTTCAAGCTCCTTTGTGTATCTAATGCCTCTGCTGATCTGACAGGAGGTGGAGCATAGGTGGTAATGTGAGGGATGAGGAGAAGCTGTAAATACTGAAGAAGCTTCACTGCTCACTGGCTGCTCACCTTCTGCTGTGCGACTTGGTCCATGGCCCGGAGCTTGGGGACCTCTGCAGTATACTAGTATACTATAGTATACTCTTTGTGGCTTCATTTTGGTTTTGAGATTCATCTACTTTGTTCTCTTTTATTGCTGAGTAGTTGTCCATTGTGAGTATTTTACAATTTTATCCATTCTAAATTTGAAGGAAAATTGATTTTTTTATAGTGTTTTTGTTGTTATTAATAAAGCTGCAATAAATATTCTTGTACAAATATTTTTGGCTGCCCATGTTTTCATTTCTTTGAATTAAAGACGTAGGTGTGACTTGCTGCATTGTATGATGTTATATATCTTTCTCCAGACTACCACAAAAGTGATATTGTATTCTTCCCATTGTATCCTATCAGGTGGTTTTTTAATTTGAATTTATCTCATTACTAGTGATGTTTAATTCAACTACTTAATTAAGGTAATATTTTGCCAGACTTCTCCACTATAATTTCACTTTTTTCCCTTTGTAGTTAATATTTTCAGCAGGCTTCATGGAACTTCTGATATACTTGTTTATATTAGCATGAACTAATGAATTCTTTTATTTAGAAAGATATACTACCTTGTCGCTTATTTTATTAATATTACTTTTGAGTCAGAGTCTCACTTTGTTACCCAGGCTGGAGTGCAGTGGCATGCTCACGGCTACCCTAGCCTCGACCTGCTGGGCTCAGGTGATCCTTCGACCTCAGCCTTTCAGGTAGCTGGAACTACAGGCGTGTACCACCATGCCTGGCTAACTTTTTGATTTATTGTAGAAACGAGGTCTTGCCAAGTTGTTCAAGCTGGTCTGGAATCCCTAGGCTCAGGCAATCCTCTTGCCTCTGCCTCCTGAAGTGCTGGGATTGCAGGTGTGAGCTACCATGCCCAGCTTATTATCACTTACTTTAATGCTTAAATTATCCTAGATTTAGCTCATGGCAGTTCCATCTATGTTGGTGGTGTCTGTGTTTTTTTTTTTGACATGTCCCATAATTTTTTTTTTTTTTCAAGTTGGAGTCTCAGTCTGTCGCCCAGGCTGGAGGGCAGTGGCTGCTCCTGGCCACCGCAGCCTCGACCTGCTGGGCTCCGGTGATCCTTCTGCCTCAGCCTTCTGAGTAGCCGGAATTACAGGTGCGCACTACCACGCCCGGCTAATTTTTTATTTATTGTAGAGATGAGGTCTCACCAAGTTGCCCAGGCAGGTCTCGAACCCGCGGGCTCAGGCATTCCACTCACCTCAGCCTCCCAAGGCGCGGGATTATAGGCTGAGCCACTGAGCCCGGCTGTGTCCCATAATTCTTTGTATACTTCCTTATTCTCCACTTTCATCTTGCACTTTCCCTTCCCCAGAAATGGAATAGCTATTTCTCCAAGGAACTTATCTGTCAAAATCATGATTTTCTAACAATACCTCCAATTCCAATCCAATACATCCAATCCAGTACAATCCTTTGTACTGCTTTGTACAATGCTTTGTACTGCTATGTCTCTCTGTGGCAGTGCCTTTTTCATTCTGCTTAAGTTTTGACACCCATATTAGTCTTCAGGTCCTAGGTGGGGCATGTGAGTGCTGGTATTAATGGTGCTGGGCCCTACCTGGGCTGATCCTTGGGTCTCTGGGTCAGACTGCACAGACACTAGTGGTAAAACTCGTGGGTTGGTCCTCAAGTGGCAGTGAGAGTGTTTGGGCATTAGGAGTTGTTGGCTGCTAAGTCAGTTGGGCTGGCTCCCAGGCATCTGCATGGGGTGCACAGCACCAGCTATAGGACTGCTACTTTTCCAATTAAATATTGAGAGATTTTTTTACAGCTGTGCAGGGTGGTCCTGTTTTCTGCTGCTACCATTTACCATCAAGATTGTCCCTAACTACTACTGGATATGTACCTTTTTTCTGTTATATATTGCTGTGTAATAATAGTGACTTAAAACAACAATAATTTTTTATTTTTTTCAGTTGCGTAGGTTCAGTTCAGTGGTATCTGCCAGAATGGCTGGAGTGTCCAAAAGGGCTTTACTAATCACATAGTTAGCATGTGGTTATTGCTGCCATCTAGAACTTAGCTGCAGCTGTTGGCCATGTGCATATGTTCTCTTGCACCTGGGCTTCTATATGACTGTTTGGGCTGCTGGATTTTAAGCAGAAATGTCGCAGATGACCAAGTGGTAGTTGCATTTCTCTTAAGACAAATCCTCAGATATTAAATTGCTACATTCTATTGGTCAAAACAGGCTGCAGCCTGGCACAGTAGCTCAGGCCTGTAATCCCAACACTTTGGGAGGCCAATACGAGAGGATTGCCTGAGCCCAGGGATTTGGAGCAGCCTGGGCAACTTCGTGAGACCTCATTTCTACAGTATTCAAAAACTTAGCCAGGTGTGGTAGTACACAACTATAGTTCCAGCTACTTGGAAGGCTGAGACACAGAAGGATTGCCTAAGCCCAGCAAGTCGACACTAGGGTGGCCGTGAGTGTGCCACTGCACTCCAGCCTGGGCAACAGAGTGAAACTCTGACTCAAAACAACAGGAACAACAACAACAACAACAAAAATACAGCCTGAAGAACCGATTCAGATTTTAGATATAGGAAAATAGACAACACTTTTAAATGTAGGTGTGGGAAGGTCATACTAAAAAAGAGCATATGGAATAAGAGATAATATTGTCTTTTTTTAAGAAACATGGTTTACTTAATTTGATAGTTCCTGTGAAATTTTGAAACCTATTTTGAAACTTTAAATACCATTAATAACATTATTAAAACTTCACAGAAACCAGTATAAGGGGAATTCTAAATTTACAGTGATGAGTTTATATAACATTCTTGAACTGGTTCTTTGAGTGGCTCTGTATGACTTATAAACCTACATTATTGTTTCTCTAGACAGAAAAAAAAACTCAAAAAGGAAGTGTTTTCAGTGGGTATAATTCTGATACCTTCCATTAAACAAAACAACTAAAGCAATATTTCTTCCTGTATCTTTTTCTTTTTTTTTTTTTTGAGTTGGAGTCTTACTCTGTTGCCCAGACTGGAGTGCAGTGGCCGCTCCTGGCCACCGCAGCCTCAACCTGCTGGGCTCTGGGGATCCTTCTGCCTCAGCCTTCCGAGTAGCCGGAATTACAGGCATGCGCTACCACGCCCGGCTGGTTTTTTGATTTATTGTAGAGATGAGGTCTCGCTGCCCATGCGGGTCTCGAACACGCGGGCTCAGGCAATCCACTCACCTCAGCCTCCCAAGGGCGTGGGATTACAGGGATTAAAGAGTGGGATTGGATAATACTGTGAGCCACCAAGCCCGGCATTCTTCCTGTATCTTATCAATGAAGGAAATAAAAGATTCAGGTATATTAGTATTCCTAATTCTGTGATACTAAATATGTTGGTGTTCAAGGCTTATATGTTTTAGGCAAATACTCAAGGAAAATAAAATTTATGTGAATTTTTTGGTATTCTTTTGAAAAACATGATTTTTAGGTCTTTTCAAAGACTTGTTTAGTATGTATCTGTTCATATTTTAATTTTTAATGTTCTTCCTAATTGTTGAGTTTTCCTTAAAATAGAAAATTACTCCTTGGATATACATTCATTATTCTTGGAAGTGCAAAGCCCCATTAGAATTCCACTTAATAAATATAAGTGCAGTATATTGGGACTCATTATTAGCTCATATAGATCATACGGACAGGTGGTACATATAGCCTTCCTTTATTTTAGCTGCCAGGAAGAAACCTGCAATGATTTTTGTTGTTTTTCTATTCCTATTAATCTGCCAGCTCTGGTATCTATTATTGGTAGCCAAAAAATACTGACAATATAGGTTAGATGGAATTTTTTAAACTTTCTACACAGCTATACCATATGACCTGAAAAATTAATATAATCACACAGGTAGGTAATTTATGCTCAGTCAGTAAATTTACTTTGTAGACTGTGTCTTCAAGATAAAAAAAGTAAAAATTAAATAATAAAAATACCTATAGTTAACTATAATGATATTTTGCTGACTGAAATTTAACTTCACTTAAGATTTTTCAAAAAATCACATAATTTACATCAGTACATCTTTATTTTATGCTATGTACATGGCTCCACGATAAGTGCTCATGGATTTCAGAAGATCCCAAACCAAATATCTCTCTCTCTCTCTCTCTCTCTCTCTCTCTCTCTCTCTCTCTCTCACACACACACACACACACACACACACACACACACACACACACACACACACATGCGTGCGCGTACGCACGCACACACAAAATTGTATTAAAAAGTCAGATTAGTAAGGACCTGGTAGAGGTCAAGATGCCTTCAATGTGTATTCCAGCAAAGCACCTGTAAAAATAATTTAACAAGTATGCCGGTTCATAGGGTATATAATAAGACTCTAAAAAACATAACTAGGTCTTAAGATGGCAAGTAGATATGGCCCAAAGAATAAATAACC
The DNA here is from genome assembly GCA_027257055.1 of Cephalopachus bancanus. Classification (NCBI taxonomy): domain Eukaryota; kingdom Metazoa; phylum Chordata; class Mammalia; order Primates; family Tarsiidae; genus Cephalopachus; species Cephalopachus bancanus. Next base: position 2,378,996 of record JAPVLO010000104.1, read on the forward strand.
TGCATTTTATGTTATCTTGATTTTAACTATTTTGATGCTGATGTTTCTTCGTAATCAAATTTTTGGCAAATTATGTTTTCAAAACAGTACTTGTAGAATAGTATATAAGAATCTCCTAGGTGAACACCTGAACTTCTTTGTCAGATCAAACTATATTTGCAAGTATTTACCTTACTTTGATGCTGCAGCCCCTGATATACATGATTTTCAAAGAATTAGAGAGTGAGATTGGATAATACTGTCACTTTATCTAGCTTGGTTCTTTAGCTCATTGGATATTTACATTAATATTTTGATCTTGAGAATATAGGATGTCATCTAACTTATAATTAATAGGTTATATATGATATGCCATTGCACTTAGGATGAAGTACAAAATCTTTGCAATTATGTAACCCAGGTTTTAAAATAACAAACATGAAAATTAAATCTTTAATTGGTTCAGAAAACTAAATCTTTAAGATGTTACTATTAAAATTTGATATTATCAGAAAATATCACTTTATGGTAGTAACAGCCAGTAAGAAATAAATAAGTAGTGAGCCAGCTTATAGCTAAAATTTACCTGCTTTATTAAATCTACCCTTTGCTAGAGACTTTTTCATCATTTTTTGAGTTTCAAGAAGTTGAATGAGTTACTCTATCTCTTAAGATAGTATTATGGTTTATGAGAATATTCTTACTTAACAAACACTAAAAGGGTTACCATGTTTAAGACATTTTCCTGAGTTCTAGAAGTATAGCCTAGCTGGAGATTCAAACATAAATATGTATAACCTAAAGTAGTGGGTGGAATAATAGAGCCATGTATAAAATACAATGGGAAAACTTAAATGTGAGATTAATTTTGTGTATGGCTCAGAAAATCATAGAAAGTGTCCTTCAGTACAACACCAGGATCCATTGGACTCTGTTTTAATTTCTGGTTTTGAGCAATTCTAAGAATTTGTGAAGATTGATATTTTGTGAATTTTATTCTCTTTTAGCAGGTACTCCACAGAGCAAAGATGAAATTTACCTTTTTTTATATAAAATCTTTCTAAATTTGTAATTGTATAGATCTATTTAAAGCCCATATATATATAAAATCATAATGTTCTTATTTTCTTGTATTTTGAAACATTCTGCTGCTTTATTATTCTTAGAATTATTTCATCTTTACTTATCAGTTATCTCTAACTGTCCTTACAAGTTTAAAATAATAAGAAAATGAAAGAATAGTAAAATCACCTAGAAGCGTAATACAGTAATTGAATAAATAGTCATTATTGCTTTACCCTTTAGTTTTTTTGTAATGTTGCCCAAAATATTGCATCATATTTCAAGGAGTTATAAAAGAAGACCAGAGACCCCTTGTAGTCTGCTTTTAGCCTTCATTAACATAGTTGAGTTTTCAAAATTTAAAATTTTCTTTTTGAGGCCTTTTTATTTTCTTTTTTCAGAAATTTTTCTTTGCTTTTTAATTTTTCTTTGCCATCATGACAAAGATATGAAAAATGACACAAGAAAACTTTAACATTTACTAGCCAAATCAGAAGATAGTGCATAGAGACAGCAGAACTCCAGGCTAATGTTGATGGTAAAATTAATCTTACAAGCAGATTCTCAGACTGAGTCTTCAGATATTGCTATCTCAGACATATCTCCTTCAACAACTATTAATGAGTGAACAATGTGTTTCTTAGAACAAAAAGCAGATAACAATAATCTCATTCAGTTAGTCATTCAATGAGAAGGACTTGATCACATAGTATTTTTTGCAGCAAGAACCTGAGCCATATTTTTAAATTTTGTGATTTTTGTGTTCAGGTTTATTTGATATGGTTACTAAGTGGACAAATGCTGAAAGTATATATGTACACATATGTACAGAGTTGATTAGAAGAAAACAGATAATGTTAGAAATGAAAAAAATTAATTGGTCATTATAAGTGATGTTATAAATATGAAAATAAAAATGCTTTGCTATTATAGAACAAAGAAGATGACCAGTCTCTCTTCATCAAAGCTATGTGCTAAGATTTTGAAAATTCTTTAGTTATGTTACATTTTTTTTTTTTTTGAGTTGGAGTCTCACTCTGTCGCCCAGACTGGAGTGCAGTGGCCATTCCCGGCCACCGCAGCCTCGACCTGCTGGGCTCCGGTGATCCTTCCGCCTCAACCTTCCAAGTAGCTGGAACTACAGGCGCGCGCTACCATGCTTAGCTGATTTTTTTGATTTATTGTAGAGATGAGGTCTTGCCAAGTTGCCCAGGCGGGTCTCGAACCCGCGGGCTCAGGCAATCCACTCACCTCAGCCTCCCAAAGGCACGGGATTACAGGCTGAGCCACCGAGCCCGGCTTATGTTACATTTTGATATAAGTTCAAGAATAACTAGAGTAATGATAAGTTAGGTCTAACTAGAGATGAATTTGACATCTGGAATCAGTATTTATGGGATAGATATATTTCTGCTTCATATACAACATGAATGTTCATACATGAGCAGCTAGTTGGCATTTAGAAGATATTGGTTACATATACATTTAAAAACCAAAAATTCTAAGTAAAATTTTACTGTTTTACTTTAGCCAAATATTTATCAGATGACTTGAAAGTATAAATAAAATTATATAGTCTATCTGACTCAGCTGGTAAATGTTGATGACAGTTTTTTCTGGCAAATGGAAGGTTGGATTGGACCTTGAAGTATATATTGAAGTTTGGCAAAAGAAAAGCATAGGTAAGAGAATAGCTGGAAATATATATGTGTGTGTGTGTGTGTGTGTGTGTGTGTGTGTGTGTGTGTGTGTGTGTGTGGACACATGTGCATATGTGTATATACATATACATATAATTTGTAAATTTATGAATTATATGTTGTAGTTTACAAATTTATATATCTAAATACATAGACGTTTATATATTTTCAAATTTTAACATGTATACATATAAAGTTTTATCTAAAACTAGGGTTTGCCGCTGGAAGAGTTTATATATATGAGTGTAAATAGTTCATATTTGTGTTTAGAAAGGTAACTTGCGGTATTTTTTGGAGGTTAGGTGAGAGAAAATACTAAATGTAGGAATTTAATGAGGGATTAGGGATGTCATGGACTTGAGTAAGACATTGATGAGAAAGAAGATGAAACATCTAGGTGCAATGGATCATATTTTGTTTATTCCTAAATTGATGTTTGTGTGTGATAATTTTTGTGGTACAGAAGAGATGGTTTTGGAAGACATTTACAATAGTTTATCACATTAAAATGAATATAACATGATATAAGTTGTTTAAAAAACTTTTATCTTTTGGGGATTTTAAAGTGTACCACTAACATTATAATATGAAGTGTCAACAGTGCTACTAGTACTTGTGTTTTCAACAAAGGTTATTCAGAGAGTATGTTTGGCTTTGAGCGTCACTTTGGATTTGATATGGACTTTCAGGTAAGTATTTAATGATATGAAAAATTTAATGATACTCAACTTGATTGAGACTTTGCTTCTAAGTGGAATGGAGTAGCTTATAGAAAATTAGCACTCCTGCTTACAACAATGAGAAAATTATGATAAAATGTACATAGCACTGTTCTGTAGCAGAGTTTATCTTGAGAATCTATTTTAAGTCTCATCTACATCTTTGGTAAAACCTATTCTCTGTTTTGTCCTAGCTATATTGATAATTGTATTAAATATAAATTGACTAAATATTCTAACTGAATCACTAAGCTTGTTAGGCTGTATAAAACAAAACAAACCGAATTATATGCTGCATTCAAGAGCCACATCTTAAAGAAAAAGAGAGGATGAAATTAGAAGAATGCACCGGGTGCAGTGACTTACACCTATAATCCCAGCTCTTTGGGAGACTGAGGTGAGAGAATTATCTGAGCCCAGGGATTCGAGACCAGCCTGGGTGAGGCCTCGTCTCCACAATAAATAAAAAAAGTAGCCGGGTGTGATGGCATGCACCTGTAGTCCCAGCTACTTGGAAGGCTGAGGCAAAAGGATCACCTGAGTCCAGCACGTTGAGGTTGCGGTGCTATGATTGTGCTGTTGCACTCCAGCCTATGCTGACTCAAAAATAAATAAAAAACAGACAAACTAGAAGAATGGAAGAAGATATTCCATACAAACACTTAAAGGGAAGCTGCTATAGCTATACTGATGTCCAATGAAGTAGACTTTAAGGTAAAGACTAGGTGCAGTTGGTCCACAACTTAAAATGGTTTAGTTTGCAATTGTTTTGATCTTATAAGGGTGCAAACATTCAATAGAAACTGATCTTTTTCTGGGCAGTGGCAGTGAGCTGCAGCTCCCAGTCAGCCAAGTGATCATGAGGGTAAATAACCAATATTCTACAGTGTATTAAATACATTTTTTGAGTTAACAGTATTTCAGCTCACCATGGGTTTATTGGGACATAACTTCATCATAAGTTGAGAATCTATATAAAAAAAATGAATGTTTTATAATAAAAATGTCAGTGTATCAGGAAGTTATCACAATGCTAAATCTGCATGCTCTTAGTGAGATAGTTTTAAAATAAGTAAAGCAAAAATTGATAGAAACAAAAGGAGAACTGGACAAATCCTCAGCGCTACTCAGTCATACTGGGAGGATTTATGATATTCCCAATAGCATTCATTAATAGCTGATAGAACAAGTAAATGACAAAAAAATAGAAAAATCATTACAAGTAACAAGTGACCTAATTGACAACTATTGAACATTTCAATGGAAAATGACGGAGTATACATTTTTTTGAAGTTCATATGGAACATTCACCAAAGTTGACCAAATAGAATATATAGATCAATAGCTATAAAGATTCACTGCTATCAGAATGGCAGATAAGTTTTGGGGGGGGTTGGTCATACAATTGCTGATTTCCTGTAAAATTTATTTGGAAATTCAGAAGATCAGGCATAGCTTAGGCTATACTTAAGGAGTAACAAAATAATTGGAGGGCTTAAAGTACCAAATATCACTATTTTCTATAACACAACACTAGAGTTATTAAAAAAACAAAGGTATTGGTGCAAGAATAGGCTAATATAACAGATGAGAGTATCCAGTGTGCTAGGCAGAATAATGATCTCCAAAGATGTCCAACCCTAATTCCTGGTTCTTCTGAATATATCACATTGTGAGACAAAAGGGACTTTGAAAATATAGTTATGATCACAGACATTAGTTATGATAGGGAGATGATTGTGGGTTATCTAGGTGGGCCCAATCTAATTGCCTGAGCCCTTAAAAGCAGAGAAGTTTCTCTGATTGAAAGTAGAATAGAGATGCATTGAAAGGGAGATTCAGGGATTCCAAGCATGAGAAGATTCTATGCATTATTATTAATGACTCTGAGATTTAGGGCCATTTCTAAGTGTTTGTACGGAAGTTGTACAATTGGATATCTCATACACAAATTGGTACTACCACTTTGGGAAGCTCGCAGTGTTTACTAAACCTGAACATACATGTTTCCTATAATCCAGGAATTTCAGTTGTTGACCTATATTTAACAGAAAAGTTTGCTTATTTTTACCAAAAGGCATATGCTGGAATGTTTATAGCAGTACCAATCATAATAGCCTAAATTAGAAACAATGCAAATGTCTACTTATAGTAGAATAGATAAGTAAATCATGGCATATTCATATCATGGCATGAATATAAACTGTACAATGTGAATAAACAGCATATAATTAAACTTAAAATCATAGATAAATCTCATAAATTTAATGTTCAGCAAAAGGTATCAGATACAAAAGAATTGTTTATGGTATGGTTCATTTATATAAAGTTCAGAAGCAGACAAAAGTAATGTATAGTGTTAGAAGACAGATAGTATTTTCTTCTGTTGTGGGTAGAATAGTGACTGGAACAGAGTTTGAAGGAAGTTTTGTTTTTTAAAATGTAAAGATTTAGACACTGCTTCCAACCCCTGTCTGTGTACTTGAGGATTTGGTGTTTTTACTTTTTTTTTTTTTTTTTTACCTCTTTCTTGTATATGCAATAACTATTGTTAATTTCCTGTATTACTTTTATCAGTTTAATTATACTGACTATGTACATGTTTACTTGAGTCTTGTACCTGTACCAACCAGGTAGGTAGGAAAAGTATGTGTATAGTACATGGATACAGGCAACCAGCTGAGTTGTATTTACAAGTCATAGCTTAATTCTATTAGGGCTTTACACTGCTTCTAATTAATCAGTTTTTAAAATTTCTTGTCTATTCATTGGAATTTACTACTAAAGCTGCTTGTACTTTATTGAAATTTGGATTTCTGTATTCAGTTATTTAGATTTGTGATTAGTTCTTAGATAGGTAAGGTATATGCATAATACATGCATATAGGCAACCATCTGAGATTTATTTATAATTCATGGTTTAATGCTATTAGGACTTTACATTACTTCTTCTAATTAATCAGTTTTTAAAAATTTCTTGACTATTCTTTGGAATTTACTTCTAAAGCTGCTTGTACTTCATTGAAATTTGGATTTCTCTATTTAATTATTTAGATTTGCGATTCATTCTGTAAAATTCACAGTAAGCCTTGAGTTACATGCGAATTTGAGAAGTAATTACAAGTGTATTTTAGGGTTATAAAAAACCTATGTACTACAGACATCCTCCTCCTCAAATTTATCTAAATCTATCTAAATTACAGCATAAACTAGTGGTTCAGTATATTTTTTTAGATAGTGATGATGCTTTCTAAGACTAATTTTGTTCTCTGCCCACATTAGTATCTTTTCTGATTGCCTTGATGAAATCAGATAAGCCTTTAACTGTGCTACCCACCACCAAAAATGTTTCCCTTTTGCTTTTATCCTTTTAAGGGAATTTATTACAAAGTCTACCAGAAATAATAGTAATAAACATAGTTATAGAAATAACAGCCCCAAACCTTTATAATGGGTCAGGCAGTATTTTAAGCACTTTTTATCTATTGATGTATTTAATGCTTGCAAGAACTCTGAGAGAGATGCTATTGTTCGGTTTATTTTAAACATGAGAAAATTTAGGACCAGAGGTTAACTAATTTGCTGAAGGTCATCCATCCATTAAATGTATGCATCAGAATCAAGTCCAGATTGTCTAGCTTCAGAGTCTTTGTTTGCAAATAAGATTTTAAAAATTAAAATTAAATCACTAAGTAAACAAATTTGAGGTTTTCACAAGTTTTTCAAAGTTTTGAAGAGGCTAATGATATTTAAATAGTAATAATTAAAAAAATTTTTTTTTTGAGTTGGAGTCTCTCTCTGTTGCCCAGACTGGAGTGCAGTGGCCGCTCCCGGCCACTGCAGCCTCGACCTGCCGGACTCCGGCGATCCTTCCGCCTCAGCCTTCTAAGTAGCTGGAACTACAGGCGCGCGCTACCACACCCGGCTGATTTTTTATTGTTATTGTAGAGATGAGGTCTCGCCAAGTTGCCCAGGCGGGTCTTGAACCCGCCGGCTCAGGCAATCCACTCACCTCAGCCTCCCAAGGCGCGGGATTACAGGCTGAGCTACTGAGCCCAGCTATTAGTAATAATTTTTAAGTAAAAATTTTTATAATTACATATTTTAAATGCTAATTTATATTTTGTATGCAAATGTTGCTTACCGTACCCATTCATGTTTGGAAATCTTTTTATGTTTATCTTTTCTTTTATGAATGATAGAAAAGGTAATTCATAGGCTGTCGTGGCAGGTTGTTCTATAGCTTTATGTGGCATATATCTTTTATGTGATGGAGTACATATTGAACTTTCAAATTGCTCCTTGGAAATACCTGAAAATTTAGGAACTTCATAAAGTATTCTGGAAGCAAGCATAGACTGGAGAACACAGTACTTAAAAACGTATCAAGCAAAGGAAAAATAGAAAAGAATGTTGGTATGAATTATCAGACTGTCACTAATCTAAAAGATATTTATTTGATACCATTTATCCAAGTGACTTTTTCTGATTTGCTTATAACACATCCCAATAATGTCTCAGCCTGCTTCCAGGTTGGTATATCTTTATTAAACATTGAAAAGCTATTTAAACTTATTTTGTATGCATGGTTCATTATAAATGAAATTATAAATTAAAATTTATTTTACTGTTTTATAATTAACATATATCTCATTTGATATTCAGACTAACCCTGTGACCTCCGATAGGGGAGATATAATTGAATAGGAAAGGGACCTGATGCTCAAAGAGGTTAAAATATATGTCAAAATCACCTTACAAATATACTGTGTAATTACATTTGAAACCGTACCCTCTGTCCTTTGATAACAGTGTTTTCTCTATTGCTTCTGGTTACTTATCATGACTAAAAAAAGAAAACAAGCCAACAAAAACTTTCCATATGATTAAAGTCCCATCATTAAAAGAGTTACAATTTAATTATAAAAGATTAAAAATAACTCAAACACAATAAAACAAATAATTAAGAAATGGGCAAGGATTTGAATAGGCATTTATCCAAATAAGATATACAAATGGCCAACAAGTATAGGAAGAGATGTTTGACATCACTAATCATTAAGGAAATGCAAATCAAAACCACAGTGAGATATCACCACACACTTGTTAGAATGGCTGCTGAAAAAAACAAAACAAAAAAACCAATCAGAGATGCTATGAAAGCAGTGTTAAGAGAAAAATTTATAGCACTGCATGCACACATAAAGAAAATAGAAAGATCACAAGTAAACAGCCTAACCAAAGGGAGTTGGAAAATTAAGATTATCTAAATCCTAAGATAAAAATCACAATTGCAGGATATGAATGACTAAAATATCTTAGAAAGGATAAACAAGACAAAAAGCTGGTTCTTTGAAAGAATAAATAAGATTAGCCAGGCTTGGTGGCTCAGCCTGTAATCCCGCGCCTTTGGGAGGCTGAGGAGAGTGGATTGCTTGAGCCTGTGGGTTTGAGACCCGCCTGGGCAGGCAAGACCTCATCTCTACAATAAATCAAAAAATTAGCTGGGTGTGATAGCGCGCGCCTGTAATTCCGGCTACTCACTGGAGCCCAGCAGGTCGAGGCTGTGGTGGCCAGGAGCGGCCACTTCACTCCAGTCTGAACCACAGAGTGAGACTCCAACTCAAAAAAAAATAATAATAAATAAATAAATAAGATTGATAGACCCCTAGCCAGACTGACTAAAAAAAAAAAGTCCAAATAAACACAATTAGAAATGAAAAAGGAGAAGTCACAACTGACCCTGAAGAAATTAAAAAGATTATCAGAGATTACTATGAATACCTGGATGCAAATAAACTAGAAAATCTAAAGGAAATGGAAGACTTTCTGATATCATACAACCTCCCAAAGTTGAAACAATAAGGGATTCAAACTCTAAACAGATCAGTAACAATCCAGGAAATTGACAGTCATAAGAAACCTCCCTACCAAAAACAATTCCGGACCAGATGACTTTTCAGCTGAATTCTACAAGACATATAAGGAGAAACTGATACCCGTCTTATTGAAAATGTTTCAGGCAATTGAGAACGATGGACTTCTCCCCAACTCATTTTATGAAGCTAACAGCATACTAATACCTAAACCTGACAAAGACCCAATAAGGAAAGAGAATTACAGGCCAGTCTCCTTGATGAAAATAGATACAAAAAATTTCAACAAGATTGTAGCAAAACAGATCCAGCAACACATCTCAAGGATCATCCACCATGACCAGGTGGGTTTCATTCTGGAATGCAGGACTGGTTCAGCATTCTCAAGACCATAAATGTAATTCAGCTTATTAACAGATGCAAAACCTGCTTAGCTCTGTGGCTCAGCCTGTAATTCCAGCACTTTGGGAGGCAGAGGTGAGTGGATTGCCTGAGCCCTCCGTTTCAAGACCAGCCTGGGCAACTTGGTGAGACCTTGTCTCACAATAAATCAAAAATTTGCTAGGCGTGGTAGCATGCGCCTGTAGTTCTGGCTACTTGGAAGACTGAAGTATCGCCTGAGCCCAACAGGTCGATGCTAGGGTGACCGTGAGTGTGCCACTGCACTCCAGCCTGGGCGACAGAGTGAGACCCCCAACTCAAAAAAACAAAACAAAAAAGCAAAAAGAAAAAAAAAACCAATACAAAACTAAGAACCACATAATTATATCATTAGGTGCAGAAAAACCATTTGACAAAATCCAACATTCGTTCTTGGTTAAAAAATCCCTGAGTACCTAGGCATAGGAGGAACATTCATCAAAACAGTAAGAGCCATCTATGATAAACCCTTAAGAACTGGAACAGGACAAGGTTGCCCACTCTCACCTCTCCTATCCTATCCATAATAGTGCTGGAAGTCCTAGCCAGAGCAATCAGGCAAGAGAAGGAAATCAGGGGTATCCAAATAGGAAAAGAGGGAGTCTAGCTATCCTTCTTTGCAGATAATATGATTCTATACTTTGAGAACCACAGGGAGTCTGTGAGAAGCCTTCTTGCACTGATAAATGACTTTAGTAAAGTCTTGGGTTACAAAATTAACGTGCAAAAGACAATTGCATTCCTATACACCACTAACAAATAAGAGGAGAAACAAAAAGTACAACCCCATTCACAATAGCCACCAAAAAAAAAAAAAAAAAAAGCCATTCACCTAACCAGAGAAGTGAAAGACCTTTACAATGAGAACTACAAAATGCTGCTCAAAGAAATCAAGAATGACGCAAATAAATGGAAAAACATCTCATGCTCATGGATTGGAAGAATTAATATTGTCAAAATGTCCATCCTACCCAGGGCAATCTACAGATACAATGCAATACCCATCAAATTACCAACACCATCTTTCGCAGACCTGGAAAAGACAATACAGAAATTCATATGGAAACAACAACAACAAAAAATGCATGGATAGCCAAAACTTTCCTCAGCAAAAAGGAACAAAGTGGGAAGTATTGCACTTCCAGACTTTTAATTTTCACTTTGGCCTTTTACAAAACATAATGAATTATGTATTCAATTGTGGATTTATGAAAGATACCTTTTTTTTGTTTTTACTGTTCCGCTTCTGTGAGAAAGTGAGCAACAGAGATTTTTTGTAAAAGAAAAAAAGTTTGAGCATTTAAAAATATATGCAGACAATTTGCCTAGAAAAAAGTAAACATTTGTAACAGAATACAAAATCATATACAAAATTATGAATGCACTGCTTAAGTAATTTTCACAAACACATCCCTCATGTAACCAGTTCTTAAAGAAATAATAGACTGTCCACCTCAATTGTTCCTTGTATCTTTCCCAGTCATTACTCCTCACCTTCCAAAAGAGGAATCACTATCCTGACTTCTAACACAATACGTTTGTTTTTCTTGCTTTTGAACTTTATCTAAATAGACTCATGTAGTATATAGTCTTGTGTCTGGCTCCTTTTATTCAACATTTTATTGCCAGATTCAATTATGCTCTTTACAGCGTAGTACTGTATTGTATGACTATATCACAATTTGTTTATCTGTGACAAGTTGGCCAGCATGTATTTACTAATACAGCCAAAAGTTTCTTATTTATCTTTATGCACTTTTAAACTTGAAAATTAACGGAAAACAATCAAGAATACTATTAATGATTTTATTTCTTTAACTGAGATTCATCAGTTGTTAATAGCATTTTGCCATATTTAGGTACATGTGCCCTTCCCTCTCAGTCTCAGTCTTTCCCTACCCTCATTTCTCCTCTTCTCCCTTTTACACACACACACACACACACGTGTGCGCGCGCACACACACACACACACACACACTATTGTTTTTTTGAAACCATTTGTAAAACTAATTTGCAGATATCATGACACATCACCTCTAAACACTTCAACCTGATTCTCCCAAGAACAAGGATCACGATGCAATAGTCACAAACAGTACTATTTTCTTTTCTTTTTTTTTTTTTGAGTCAGAGTCTCACTCTGTCGCCCAGACTGGAGTGCAGTGACCGCTCCCGGCCACCGCAGCCTCGACCTGCTGGGCTCCAGCGATCCTTCCGCCTCAGCCTTCCAAGTAGTTAGAACAACAGGCGCGCACTACCACGCCCGGCTAATTTTTTTTGATTTGTTGTAGAGATGAGGTCTCATCAAGTTGCCCAGGCGGGTCTCGAACCCGCGGGCTCAGGCAATCCACTCACCTCCGCCTCCCAAAGCCCAGGATTATGGGCTGAGCCACCGAACCTGGCTGTTTTCTAATACACAATCCAAATTTAAGTCTTTTCACTTTGCCTAGTAATACCTTTTACAGTTGTTTTTATTATCAGTTCTATGAATTTTCTTCTTCCATTTTCCTATGAAAAAATTCAAACAAAAATTTTTTTTGTCTATGTATATTTTTAATTTTTTAATTTTAAAGATGTGGGGTACAATTTAGGATTAGGTCTATAAATGGTTATTGTACTGGTAAAGTTAGGACCTCTTTTGGTCCCCACTTTGCCTGGTTTGAGATCAGGTACCCTATTGATGTTAGTAGCCCCTCCCCACCCTCTACAGTGTCCTGCTGCTGCCAATCTCTTTCTTATAGTATTATGGTAAATCAGACAAAATTTTAAAGTTGAAAGAATCACATAGGTCCAACTGGGTGGCTCAGCCTGTAATCCCAGCATTTTGGAAGACCAAGACGAGTGGATTACCTGAGCCCATGGGTTTGAGACCAGCCTGGGCAACTTTTTGAGACCTCCTCTCTACAATAATTAAAAAAATTAGTCAGGTGTGGTAGCGCGTACCTGTAGTTCCAGCTACTTGGAAGGCTGAAGTGGAAGAATCGCTGGAGCCCAGCGATGCTGGAGTGACTGTGAGTGTGCCATTGCACTCCAGCCTGGGCGACAGTGAGACTCCAATTTAAAAAAATAAAAATAAAAAAGAATTACACAGTCAGTATCTATATACCTACCATCTGTATCCTGCAACTAATATGCTCTGTGATCTTTATCTGCCCTTATGTTGTTCTTTTTATCAGTTTATCTTAATTTTTGATGCATTTTGAAGTTGTAGACATCAGTACGCTTGAGCGCTAAACGCTTAAGCATGTATATCTTTAATTAGTGTTCATATGTTTTAAGTTTCTCTCTTTAGAGGTAAACTTTACAAATAGTGAAATACAAAATTTTAAGTGTATCATTTAATAAGTTTTGACAAATTTATGCATCTATGTAATTGAACTCCCTTCCAATTTAAGCAATTTATGATCACCCCAGAAAGTATTTCTCATGCTGTTTCCCAGTCAGTCCCTTCCCCTAATTTCAGAGACAACCATTACCATGATTTTTTTCACCTTTGATTAGTTTTATCTGTTCTAATTTTCATATGAATGGATTTATATAGTATATGTCCTTTGGTTGGTAAGACTTTTCTCACTCAACTTAATATTTTTGAAATTAATCCATGTTGTTGAATATATTGTTGCTTTCTATTGTTGAATAATATAGTGGTCTTGGTGTCTGAGTGTCCTTGGCAAATTGGTTTTAGGACCCCTTACAGATTTTTTCCAGTTTAAGCAAATACAAACAAAGGTGCTCTAAGCACCCGCATATGTAAGTTTTGGGTGTTAACATAGTTTTCATTTCTCCAATAAGTGTCTGGGATGGCAATTACTGGGTTGAAATTTAATTGCCTATTTAGTTTTTAAAGTAACTGCCAAAATATATTGTAGGATAGTTGTACCATTGTACATTCTCATCAGCAAAGATTCCATTTCTTTGCGTCTCCTCCAGCATTTCTTTTGTCACTATTTTTTATTTTTGTCATTGTTGTGGGTATGCAATGATATCTGATGGTTTTTATTTACATTTCCCAAATGCCTAATGTTGAACATATTTTTGATGTGTATGCTTGTGGAGGCTGTTATGAGACTTTACTGTGGATGGGGATGTCCAGCAGGCCAATCCTTAGGCTCCTGGGGGTGTGCGTGGGCACCGGTAGTAATGACAGTTGGTTCGTTCTCAGGCCACTGGGTGGTGAGTGCAGGTATGTGGCAGCCCCATCACTGGAGTGCGCGAGGTCTCTGTTGGTGGTAGACCCCAAGCGAGCCCGTCTTTGGGTCCTCAGACTCCCTTTGCAGGTACTGGCTGTGGCAGTAGCAGACAACGTGTGGGCCAGTTCTTGAGTTCTCAGGTGGCATGCATGGCTGCGGTGATCCCCAGCAGGCTAGTCCTTGGCACTCTTCTTGGAGCCCTTTTCACTGCAGGAGCAGGTTCACTGTCAGTGGCAGATGCCTCTGAGAGGTTCTCTCTCAGACTCTGGGGAGTGTGCACTTTGGCTACCTATGCTCTGGAGACAGCCTCCCTGATGTGCTGTACCATTTGTTCCTCTGAATGTAGGGTTCTTAGTGGGCTCATGTGCCAAAGGTGTGGCCATGTTGTTGTGTCCAACTGTTTTCACAACACTGCAGCTGTCTGGTGTATATAGGGAGATGTCAGCGGGGTCTCTGGGATGGGAAGATGCAGTAGCTATTGGGCCTAAGAGTATGATGTCTGATTGGTGACTCTGCTGTCAAAATGCTGCAGTACTCCAACAGCTTGGATCTTTGATTGGGTTGGGGGAATGGGGAACTGGTGTGAATTCTCTCTCTCTGGCTACAGTCTCCAGGTAGCTCCATATACTAGGCTTAAGACCCCTGAAGGCTAAGAGGCTGTCCCGTAGCCAGTATTGCAGGCATTTGAGGTGGGAATGTGGAGTGCCAGGGGTAAGAACAGAATACTCTGGCATAGTTCTAAATGTTTCCTTTTCCTCTTACCTTGGTAGAAGCACAAGAACTTTTTTTTTGGATAATATTTCCTATGAGAACCTGGTAAAGCTCCTGGTAATAAAACTTACCAGAGCGTGGTTTTTGTTGTCTCATCTCTATAACTAGGTCCGCCTAGAGTTTTTGACTCAGACTTTTCTACACGAATTCTCCAGAAGTTTGTTCATTAGAGTTCAAATTTTCTTATGCCAGCACTAGATCCTGTGTAGGATTTTGCTCTGGAATTTCTGTTCTGGTAATTTGTGATTTGCAGTCTCCAATTTTGGGGGCAGTGGTTTGTTTTGTGACCTCACTTCTCTTAAAGATCTAAGAGGTGCTGCTGATGTTTCAGTTTGTTGAGCCTGTTAAATTGTTTCAATTAGTTTAGCTTTTTGTTTGTTGTCAGCATGGAGTGATGATTTTCAACCTTCTTACAGAAACTGAAAGCCACCTTCTATTTTTCATATACCTCATTCAGTTTTTACAGTAATAATTTTTTTGCGTTTAGTTTCTTTTGTTAGAAGAGTTTAGGAAACTTTTCTTCTAGCAGATTGAACTTGGTAGAACTTAACCATGAAGAAAAATATCAAGTGACTCTGTTATTTGAGGTATGAGGAACATGTCTGTTAACATGAATATGCTTTAAATGGGGCCCAAAATTTGATTATCTTTAAACTTTCCCAATAATGTTCTTTTAATACACAAAAGTTTTATATTTTGCTTAAGTTCAGTTTATCCAGTTTGTCTTTGGTAGCTTGTGCTTTTGGTATCATATTTAGGAAAGTATTGCCAAATTCAAGGTAATGAGGATTTTTGCCTGTATTTTCTAATAAGAGTTTTATAGTTTTGACACTCATATTGTGGTCTTTTATCTGTTTCAGGTTAATGTTTATACATGATTTGAGGGAAAGAGTTGAACTTCAGTCTTTTACAAGTGATTTCCAAGCATGATTTCTTGAAGATGTTCTTCTCACATAGAATAGTCACAGTGTTCTTATGAAAAATGAACTGAGTAAAAATGTATAGGTTTATTTATGGATCTAATTTTATTCAGTTTATCATTACGTGTCTACCATTATGCCAGTATCACATTATTGTGATAACTGGAGCTTTATGGTAAGTTTAGATTAAATAACAATGTAAATCCTACAATTTTGTTTCCCTTCTTTAAGATAGTTTTGGTTACACAGTGTCCCTTGCAGTACCATGAATTTCAAGATCCCAATCTATTTTTTCACAACAAATGTTGGGCCCCATTTAAAGCATATTCATATTAACAGACATGCTTCTTATACCTCAGAGTGGGGAAAGTATTTGTAAATCATATCTGTTAAAGATCCAGTGTGCAGCATAAATAAATAAGTCTTACAATTCAGCAACATAAAGACAGCCCAGTTAAAAGTGGCCACTGCACTCCAGTCTGGGTGACAGAGTGAGACTCCAACTCAAAAAAAAAAAGTGGTCAAAAGAACTGAATAGACATTTCTCCAAGTAAGTTTTAAAACAGACCATCAAGCACATGAAAATATGCTCAACGTTATTTATTGTTAGAGAATACTCCTTCACAACCCACTGGGATAGCTAAATATAGAAAGACAGATAATAACAACATGGATGTGGGGAATTGGTACCCTTATATAATATTTGTGACTGTAAATGGAGTAGCCACTGTGGAAAACTGTAATTCATCAATAAGTTGAGCATAAAATTACCAGGTGTTTCAGCGATTTCATTTCTGGGTGTATACCCAAAAGAATTGAAAATAAGTACTCCAGCAAATACTTGTACATGCATGCTCACTTCAGCACTATTCACAATAGCAAAGATAGAAGCAACCCAAATGTCGATAGGTTGATGGGATACACAAAATATGGTATAAACATTCAATGAAATTGTGTTTGATCATAAAGAGGAATAGGATACTGGTGCGTGTTATAAAATGGATGAACTTTGAAAAGATTATGCTAAATGAAAGAATCCATGCACAAGAAATCACATATGATATACTTTCATTTGCACAAATTATCCAGAATATTTTATATAGAGACATTATACAGATTGGTGGTTTCCAGATGCTGGGGAAAGGATGAGTGGGACTTGCTGTTAATGGGTATTGGGTTTTCTCTTTGGATGATGAAAATGGAACTACAAAGAGGTAGTAGTCACATAATATTATGAATGTAATGAATTACTGAATTGTGCACTTAAAATGGTTAATTTGATATTGTGTGCATTTGACCTTATTAACAAGAAAAGAAAATATGGATAGATTTGCTTTGAAAATTGAACCAAGAATTGTGAGGTCTAATTTTTTAAAAAAACATTTGGTATTAATTAAGCTATTGGATCTATTTTCAGAATGGAATAAAACAGATCATGTGCTGGAGTTTTTTGGTGTGATTTTGCAATTACAAGGTATTGAGGTTGTCTACCAAGCATTTGGCTTTCATACTGTGATCATAGAAAAGGACATTTTTGGAAAGCTAACGTTCCCAAGAACCAACTCCTAACTTTTTGGTATTCAGATATTTGTTTTTTGAAACACTTATCATTTTATGTCTTTATTATTTTCTCACTTGTTTCATCTAACTTTGAATAAATTAACTGGAATCTCTCTGTAGTGCAAACCTGAAGTTTTAAAAATTGTTTTTGTGGTGATATTTCTTACTGTGGAATTTTATTTCATTGGCTATTTGGAAACAGCAGAATGAGTGAATTTTGAATTAAATCTGTTTTCTCTATCTTTAGCAATTTTCAAACAGTTAATTGTTTGATTTTTCAGGTTTTTAGCATGGTACGGTATAATAAGGATCATTAATACTGAATTTCTTTGATGCTGTATTTTAGACATGAATTTTGAAGATAGTAATTCTCTTATTACAGGAAAATTTTTCTGACTAGAGAAAGGTAAGATGTTAATGTCATTCTAGAAATAAGAAAGAGATGGCTAGGTCTTTCATACATAGTTTCAAATAATCTGATGCAATAAATAATAGAACTTATAAAGATTTTATAAAATATAATATTGATTATATGTAATGCTACATTAGACTTATGAGTATGTTTGAAAATGAATATGCAGTGCTAAGCACATAATAGATTTCAACTCTTACCATGAGATGAATGTGTACAGAAAAAAGTGCAAATTATTAACTAAGAACCCTGCTAAATAATCTAGTTTACAAATAGTTCTAAGTATACTAAGTTTGAGTACTGATTCGTGCTGACCATGGACAAACCATCATTTTCATATGTGAAATAATGGAGGGTAGAACTAGTGAAGTTTTAAAGTGTGTGCGTGTGTGTTTCACCTTGTACCAAATTTCTTTGGGAAATTTCTTCAAGTAAAATCTTTGAAAGTTATCTAATATATAAAACAAATAAAAGAACTCGTTGAAAGAGGTAAAGGGTTGTCATTGATCCTATAAAGAACTTCCGTAGAATCTATGGAATACCACGAAACACAATTTCCTAACCACTTAACTAAAAGATCCTTTATATTTCTTTCAACTTAAAAAATATGTGATTCTTGAATAATGCTTTGAAATGACATTTATTTTCACATAGTATATTTTAATTGTATCACTTTTTTGTTTTAAGGCTATAGAAATACATCATAATCTGGAATAATGGGAAATAAATGAGAATCATGGTCAATATGGCATAGTGGCTAAAAGTACAACCTCTGGATTTATAGGGCACGGTTTCTTTCAGTACTGCTATTTAATAATTACGTAATCTCTAGTAGGATGCTTACTGTCCCCATCCTCCAGTTATCCCATCAGTAAAACAGGGATAAAAATAATAGGTCTGTCTTTGGATAATTGTGAAGATTAAGCGAGGTAATGAATATGAATTGCTTACCACATGATGAAATGTTAACATATTTATCTTACTATGTATCAGAAAGATGAACATTTACAGAAAAATTCATATACATAGCTATGACTTCTGCTAAAGAGTGTTTTACAATATTTCTAGGTAATTTTCCCTTCTTTCTTCTCTGGGTTAATTATTATATTAACATCAAACCAGATTGAGATGCAAGTTTATAATTTTTGTTAGTACCATGTAGTTTGACTACATGTTTCTATTGTAATTTTTCCTGCTTTATCTGACTTTTGTTATAAAACATTGAGGAATTTTCATTAATTAGTGGAGCATCCCTGGTGGTCTAGTGGTTAGAAAAAAAAATGAGTGGAGCAAATACTATAGTAATTTTTTTAGATGACTCATATGGGAGAAAAAGCCAGAAAAATAGGGTGGCGAAAAACCATCACTTTCAGTGTGATTTGTACATGAAAAAATATTCACTAGCTTCTTAAAATTAGTCACTTCTTATTTATGATTCAAAAATGACATTTTTTGCATTTATGAAGAAGTCTAAATTGAAAACAATAAATATACATTATTAGGCAGCCAAAGTTTCAGAATTTTTGTTAAAAAGGTTTCTTCCTCTGATTTTAACTTAAAATTTGATGGTACATGCATTTTGGAAAACTGTCTTCTTTAGCAAAAGTCATTTCACAGATAGCTGACTAGCAAGCCTTTAAAAGGGCAAAGGTTTACTCCATTTTAATTAAGCCTCCAAAACTTTCAGGCTCTTTAAGTTTATAACTAAGCCTTTCATATATCCCAAAACGGGCAAGAAATATTATGAGAACAAATTTTATGATATAATATACCTTCAATTTTAGTTCGGCTTAGTTGGAAATCAAGTTTTCTTACAGTGTGTCAACATTTTTTTTTCTTTTTGGCCCAACTCTTTTTTCTTTTTTCTTTTTGGCCCAACTCAGAAAATGGTATAATAAAGAATATTTGCTTTAAAATTTTGAAAAGCAGATAATTTGTCACAAATCAAAAGGTTAGAATAAATGTCTATTAAAGATGGATTGAAAATTATATATTAGTAAAACTACTCCACCAATTACAAAAACAGTGGGGAGATATCTTGTTGGAAATTAATAAAAATTCAAACATTTTCAGCTTTAGATGTTTTTAATGTATTATTTTTGTGTGTATTAATCATTTGTATCAGAGGCTGATCTAGATTTTGAGAGCTTAAAGCTTGTGGTTTTGAGACATTGCAATAAGAAAATATAAAATAAAAATATTAATAAAATATCAGGTAACTGATCTTTGAAAGGAACTAGGCAAATGTTACATATTTTTGCTCATTATGTAGATAAGAAATGGCTAAGACAAATATAATAAGATTATTAAATTGAAATGGAAAAGAATCACTTAATCTTTATGTTAACAAAGATAAAAAATATTATATGAATAAATGTGTTTATTTTACCTTCATTTGTGGATGGATTTTTTTTTTTTAATCAAGGTACAAACTTTTGGATTTATAGTTTTTCTCCAATATTTTAAACATTGTTCTATTTTCTTCTGGATTCCATAGTTCCTGTTGAAAACTCATCTTTAAGTTTTGTTGTTGCTGTTGTTTTTTAGTGTGATATGTCCTTTGTTTCTCTCTGGCTGCTCCTAAGATACACTTATCTTTGATTTTCAGCATTTTGACTGCTGGTTGTCCTTTTCACTTTTTCCAGTATGGTATTTCCTAGTCTTCCTAAGATCATTCTCAGTTTTGGGTTATTCTCAAGAATTTTTAATTTTTCTGAAAGTATTGTTTCTCTTCATTTTTTTCTCTGCTTTATTGTGACTGCAATTATATGTATGTTAAACTGTTAGATATCAACATGCCCCTTATGCTTGGTTCTTACCTTGCTTGTTTTTACCTTGCTCTGCTTCATTGTGGATATCTTCTGCTGATGTATCTTCAAGTTCATTAATCCTGTTTTCTGCAGTATTTAGTTGATTATAAAACTCACCCATTGACTTCTTAATTGCAGATATTGTGTTTTTCAAATATAAATTTACTATTTAATTATTTTCTTAGATTTAAATTCTTGTTGAAATTTTTCTTTTTTCATTGACTGAGAAGGTTTTTCTTTGCTGTTATAAAAAAAAAGATTTTTTTGTTTTATTTTTAGAGTTGGGGTCTTGCACTGTCACCTAGGTTGGAGTGTACTGGCATGATTATAGCTCATTGGAGCCTCCAATTCCCGGAATTAAGTGATTCTCCTGCCTCAGCCTCCCCAGTAGCTGGGATTACAGGCACATGCTGCCATGCCTTTTTATTTTTTTAGAGATGAGGTTTCACTATGTTGCCTATGCTGGTCTGGAACTCTGGCCTCAAGCAATTCTCCTGCCTCAGCCTCTTGAGTCATTGAGATTACAGATGTGAGTCACCACACCTGGCTCAGTAAATCCTGTTAAGACTTACTTGTCTCCTAACTCTGTACTGTGTATAGATTTGCTTGTATGTATTCTTTTTAAATTAACTATAGGTTACATTTTGTGCCCCTTCCCATACCTTATAATTTTTATTATATACCAAAAATTGTTTATAATAAAACAGCAGAAATAGGCATAAATGTTATTTTTCCTCAGTCATATATTAGGAATATATAATGATGTGCTGATCGCCTCCACTCAACCATGAATTGAACTACATGGAGTTTGGATGACAGTTTTAGATACACATAGACTACCTCTGATTTTTAACTGTCTTAAGGTCAAGAGCTGTGAGTTGCATTTTTTTTCCTCTGTGGTGACTTTGTATTTTTATGCTGTAAAATTGTTGGAGAATTTTACTCCTTTCTGGTCCTGCTTCTTTTTACTCATTCTCCTTCCTCATGGTGGGAGTGGGGGGTAATAAGAGGTGTCTGTAGATGTTTGGGGTTGGGAGGAAATGTCTTGGAGGAAGACCCACTGAAATTCTATTCTCACAGTAGTACGTCCCACCTGTTCTAGTATGAGTTTGACTCCTAATCACCACAGCACTACAAGAATTATCATTTGCCCCCCTTAGCCTCTTCCCTTCTTCCCCTTCCCTTCAAAGCATCTTATGCAATTACAGCACTCAACAAATCTTTCAGGGAGAAAACTGTCTGTATTGTTGTGTTCCACTGGATTCCAGTTTGTCATGCCGGTCTACAAATCATCAAGAGCTATGGTTTCTGTTTTCCTTGGTAAAAGTAGTATCCTTCATTCTGATCCTTTTCTGATCCTTAGCCTGTGTCTACATGGCTCATTCTCCCAGAAATTAAAATAATTACCAGGCTCAAGTGACATAAGTTCAGTATATAATTTTTGTTTCCATTGCTCTCCATTATTTTAAAAAATGTGATTTTGAGAGGTATTCTGTTTAATAGTTGTTATGATAGCTGTGAATTGCCACTGTGTATAGTAAATTAATCTTGTAAGAACGAAGTTTAGACCTACATAGATATTATTTTATAAAATGTACTATTTGTTACTAAATTTACCAGGCCTAAAAATCAATCGGTATGCATGTTTGGAAAAAAAATGAAACAAGCCAGTTTTCATTTCAAAATGTTTTGCTCAGTAGTAGTTTAAATGAAATATGAACAAAAATTAATTTTCTTTTCTTTTCTTTCCCCCTTTTCTGTTTAGTGAGTGATAGTTGCTTCAGGAATCTTGCAGAAGATCGCAGTGGGATAAATCTCAAAGATCTCGTACAAGATCCTTCTTTGTGAGTATTTGTTTTCCAGTATTAAGTATAATTTACAACTTTTTTTTTTATTGGTGTTCCTTTTTTACAAAGAAGTTACAACTGAGAACTAATTTAAGGTAGAGACATTTCTTATTTTCTGATAATTTGTATTATGTAGAGTGAAGTTGGATGGAACAATTTCTTTTTAGGAGTAGAGTATTTTAGAAGAAGGAATGTGTCATGATTAATGATCGACTTTGAAGGAGCAGGGGTAAGGCTGATGTGGCAATGTGGCAGTAGATAATAGTCAAGGAAGATATTGGTAGTTGATTTGCTTAGAAAGGTGAGATTGAATTTGTTCACATCCATATTAGGCTTTTTGAAATATATTGTTTCTAATAATTATTTGTAATTATAATAAGTATAAAATAATTACTTATAATAATCAATATTTGAATATGTTGGATATATTTATAATTTTTTATATTAGAAAACTGTATGTGGTACAGGAGTTTTTGAGCGTTTTATAGATTTCACTTTTTAATTTTCTTATGAGTCAGTTCCATTCTTTATCAGCATATATTCTACCATAATATTACTTTCTTATTTCATGAATTATTTTTTGCAGTTTTATATTTACTAGCAAATATGGATACTATCTTATATAAAAACATACTCTCCCAGTAGGATCACCCTAATTTAAAAAAAATCAAAGCTAGTTAAGCTGGGGCAGCAGGGAAAAGAAAATTGAGTTCTGATAGGTGCTTTCTTTAATTATGTATATTATGCATGCAGTAAACTATATCATAAAAGAAAGTCCATCTACCTTCCACAACTTTCACTAATAAATCTTTGAGAATTTTGTGAGGAATAAACACAAGTATTTCTTGAACCTGAAGGTTATTATTGATTCTTTAATGGTTGACTAGTCATTAAAAAAATATTATTATGAAAGAGTGCTTAAAATGTATTGAAATATTAAAGTTTATAAGGTTATAAGTTTGGCATGAGTTTCCAAATCGAGTTTCTTTATTTTTTTCTATTCTCAATCTGTCTTTTCCTCACACAAAGATTGTTAATATTCTTGTTTCTTGATTTTTATTCCTGTAAAGATTGATAGTTGTCCTTTCAGTCCTATGAAAATTTAACCAAGAATATATTTATTCTATGTGGATGTAAATATCCCTAGTAAATTAATATTGAATAATTAATTGCATGGAGAGTTCTATTTTCCTTATGGATATGGATGGAAACTTTATGATTTCTTCAACATATCTCACTTATTTAAATGCATAAAGTAAATTATTATTATTTATTATTTGTAAGGCATATTTTAGTATAATAGTATTATGTATCTGCTTAATGCATACTACCATGAAAAAATACACTCATAAACTTCAATGGTATAAAAACTTTGAAAAATTACACTTGAATAATGGATTATAATAATGAATTGTTGTGTTTTGAGAAAATTTGATACTTCTTCCTAGAATGTAAAATAATATTCATCATTTAACGTACCACTAAAGTCTACGTTTAATCTTAGTATTCTAAGAAAAATTGATCTCAGACCACTTCACTGGGTGGAAAAAAAATTAGAATATCTATTTTAAAGTAGCCAGATATCTCAACTTAGCATCATTTTCCTAATTTGGCATTAGCCTCTTGGCATTAATATAGTATGTTAGAATGTAAGCATTCATGGAGAATTTGTCTTTGCCTCTTCATACTTGTATTTTGAAAGAACTTTTTCTTTGTTAAGAATTGTCAGGATGTACTATTAATGACTTATTCATAGTTTAGAAAAATATTTATCAGGTAAAATCCTTTAAAGAAAGAAATGCCCAGTGTGAAAACAAATTTTTTTTTTCAGTTATGATGGGAAATATTTTATTCTGAGTTCCATTCTGATTGCAATATTTACATAGTAGAGTCCTCATAGGTGAATTTTTTTTTTGTTTGTTTGTTTGTTTGTTTTTAAAGCCAGATGCCTCTTTTCTGTTTCAGGCTCTTGACATAAATCTTTACTACCTTTCCTGAATTCATGTACACTGGATGGTTCTATATGAGGTTGAATAGTTTATGTTGCAACATTGAATAGGAAGTATGTCAGAAATACGTTTTTTTAAACAAAAATTCCCCCATTAAAAAATTACTGTCATTTGATGAGTACTACAGACTAATGTAATGGTTATTAAAATTGCATACATATGTTTTTAAAGGAACTGTCCCAAATAAATATTATTAGAATAAGATATATATTGAATGAACACTTTTTATATTAATATGTCTGGAAGATTTATGTTATGATTCACTCATTTGAACTGCTAATGTTGAAAGGAGTTGATGGTAAATTAAAGAATTAATTATTTTAAGCACCAATATTGTTAGAAAGGAAGACAGAATAATAGAGGAGGAAAAAGTTGATTAAGGGAAACCCAGGCTTATCTACTTAATATTGACACAGAATATGTATTAATAGTGTTGTAATCAGATAAATAAGAAATGAAATTTATGTGGACAAGGTTCAGAAATAAAACTGTAATGAGTTTTATTAAGAGAGGGCGTGTGTGTTTATGTATATGTAGATAATGTTGTTTAAACCAAAAGCAATCAGACTAGATGAGGGGCCTACTGCCTCAGAGGAGAAAAACAACCTAAACTGACTAAATCATACTCTTAAGTCTGTGTTAAGCTGATGGAACAATGTAATAGGCACTCTCCAATTTACCTAAAACTACAGTACATACTCCAAATGTAATACAACTAATTACTGGGCTTGAATGAACTGAGTGAGCTGTTTTGTGAACATGACAAAGCAAGAACACCAGGGGAGGAAAAATAACATGAGAAAATTGTGAATCTCTAAGCAAGACTTTCTGGTTTTGCTTCTTAACTTTTGATCTGTTGTAACTGTAGGAACAGAATGTAACTTGTGGCAAGGTAGAGATTAAGAGGTTACCTGACAAGTTCGTTCCTTTGGGTAGTTACTCTGAGGATCCTTGTTTCTATCACAATCCAGTAGGTATGTTAAGTGTAAGACTAGAGGAACTTGCCATTCTCTTTTTGCTGATTAATGTACCTAAGGGTTTGTTTGATTTAGTAATTTGCATGCGTGCCAAATTTTGAAAGAAAATATTTAGTTGTTTTAGTAGCTTATCTTCTATTTAGAATTATAAATATATTAAGTTTTGGTTTCATTTTCTGTATGTGTAATGTGTCTATTTGGTTGTGTTATAAGGCCTCCTGTTGCAATTGTGGTTTCTCATTAGTGCATTGGAAAGTATTATCAAGTTTAACTTGATGTTATCACTATATTAGAAACATATCTAAGGTGCTACATACCTTTGATACATGCAAATAGCTAGTCTTGGTGTGCTAAAATTAAATTATTTACATGGAGAAATGCATGCTGTGTAAGTTATAAAAGTCATTTGTGCTGTTTCTTTTGAAGAGATGAATATTATAGGCAAAGGAGATACTGTATGTAAAGTACTTTCTTCTAAATTATATTCATTTGTGTTCTTTATGGAGGCAATTCTCAAAAATACTTTTAAGTTCCCATAGACTATGTGCTGTAAATAAGAGATAAAACATATTACCTGGTTTATGCATTAGATTTCTTATTGCTGATTTATAAGCTAGCTTAATTATTTGAACTCTGACTCATGTATAGATAATATTAAAATCTGTTTAAGAATCAAAAGTGAAAGAATACATAAGAATGACAAGACCTAGAGAAATCTGTTTGAACTATTCATGTTGCTGAAGCTGATTGTGTATTGGTTTTGGGGGACTCTTTTTATTTAATTTGCAAGGGCCCTTAAAAAGTTAGGACCGTTTTTGATGTGCATTGAGTAAGATAGTTAGAGGAAGAATTGTTTAATTCATGGAAGAATTGGCCATCTCTGAATGCTTTCTAATTCAGATTGCAGTGTATTAGTAAATTTCCGTATAGTCACATAGGGAAAATTTTCCATTGTATGTATATACCCCATTTTGCTTATCTATTCATTCATCAGTGAACACTTGGGTTGCTTCTTCTTTTGGCTGTTGTGAATAATTTACCTATGCGCATGAGTGTACAAAAGGCTCTTTGGGATCCTGCTTTCAATTCTTTTGGATATATACCCTGAGATGGAATTGCTGGATCTACGATAGTTTTACTTTTAATTTTTTTGAAGAACTATCATATTGTTTTTCATAGCAACTGGCTCCACTAGCAATGTCTGAAGGTTCTACTTCCTCTATATCTTCACCAACACTATTTTTTTTCATAATAGCCATCCTTATGCATGTGAGATGATATGTTCTTGATACTTTTTTGTTGTTGTTTTTTTGAGTTGGAGTCTCACTCTGTCACCCAGACTGGAGGGCAGTGGCCGCTCCTGGCCACCGCAACCTCGACCTGCTGGGATCCGGCAATCCTTCCGCCTCAGCCTTCCAAGTAGCCGGAATTACAGGCATGCGCTACCACGCCCGGCTGATTTTTTGATTTATTGTAGAGATGAGGTCTCGCTGCCCAGGCGGGTCTCAAACTCGTGGGCTCAGGAAATCCACTCACCTCAGCCTCCCAAAGGCGCAGGATTACAGGCTGAGCCACCGAGCCCGGCTTTGTTCTTGATACTTTTAATTGAACTTCTTTACATCTTGTCTTTGTTAATGACTTTGATGCAACTAATCTAGAGAGTAAAGAGAAGAGGGCGTTTTCTATGTTTGACTATTAGGAAACTTGTATATTGTGAGGTAAACAGCATAGAACTGTGTTATGTATTCAGGAAAGTAAAAATTCTCTTCACTATTATAAAAATTAGAGCACAAATAAGTCCGTAGTAATTCTGTAACCATAGCATTTTAATTAATTCATCTTTCTATTTGTGTTATTTGACTTTTATTGCTACTGCTCTTGTTATACTTCTTGGAAAAGAAATTTTGTTTGGTGTTTACCAGCTTGGAAAGGCAGCACACTGATTTAAAAACAATTATCACTTGCTAATTAAAATATTATTTGGTTATTATAGATCATTTGTGCTTTATAATGGCATTCTAAGTTTAAGAACAATGATAAACTTGTATGAAACAGTTGTACCTAATTGTAAGTTTCTTGGGCATGAAAATTTTGATTACCTTTATGTACTACATTACTTATTTTACCAAATTTGGTGGAAGCTGTATTATTTTGAAGGTTCTGAAACACAGCCTCATACCCCTGAGTATACTTAGCTTCACACTACAGTCTATCTGATTAAATGATATTTTGGTCCCTTGGATCATGCCATTAAATATGAAGGAAAGCCGGGCTCGGTGGCTCAGCCTGTAATCCCGCGCCTTTGGGAGGCTGAAGTGAGTGGATTGCCTGAGCCCGTGGGTTCGAGACCTCCCTGGGCAGCGAGACCTCATCTCTACAATAAATCAAAAAATCAGCCAGGTGTGGTAGCGCATGCCTGTAATTCCAGCTACTTGGAAGGCTGAGGAGGAAGGATCGCCGGAGCCCAGCAGGTCGAGGTTGCGGTGGCCGGAAGCGGCCACTGCACTCCAGTCTAGGTGACAGAGTGAGATTCCAACTCAAAAAAATAAATAAATAAATAAATAAAATATGAAGGAAAGACAGCATTGCTGTCTGAAAAGCCGTCATCTCTAAATATAGCCTGTACTTATCTGCTGGTGTTAGGACAGGTTGCTATGGTGAATTGAATTTCTTAAAAATGCCAGTCAGCAGAGGATACACAGTGGTTTCTAAAGTAGTTATTTTTCATAGAGCTGTACATTTTCATATTACATTTTCATAGTTGAATTTAGTTATTTTTTTATGGACTGTTTATGAAATTTCAATTTTAGACTATCTTTGAGAGCTTTACTATTAAACAAAAGAAAATAGTTTTTATATTATTATCATTTGTTTCCCTGCAGATAGATTTCATTTGGTATAGAAATGTATTTTTAAAAAAATTTTTATTATAAAGATGTAGGGTACATTTTAGGGTTAGGTATATAAACATTGATCATGCAGGTGCCCTTGTTGATGAGGTATGCCCCTCCCACCCCTAGCAGTTTCCCTCAACTGCCAATCCTACCCTCCCTTCCCTGACAGTTTCCGACTACTGCCAATCACTTTCTTATAGCATTATAATTGTTCCAGGTCCATTTATGAGTGAGAGCATATGGAACTCTGTTCTTTGTTTCTGTGATAAATCACTGAGTATGATTGACTCCAAATCCTTCCAAGTTGCTGCAAAGTCCATATATTTATCCTTCTTTATGACTGCATAATATTCCATTGTGTATATGTGCCACATTTTTTAATCCAGTCCAGCTTCGACGGGCAACACGGTTGGTTTCATGTTTTTGCTATCGTGAATAGAGCTGCAACAAACATACTTTTTTTTTTTTTTTTTTTTTTTTTTAAAGAGACGAAGTCTCTCTATCTTTCCTGGGCTTGTCTCAAACTCCTGGGCTCAAATGATGCTCCTGCGTATGCCTCCCAATGTGCTAGGATTATAAGTGTGAGCCACCATGCCTGGCCTTTTCTTTTTTTCTTTTTTTAAAATTTTCTTCTTTCAAATCATTTTGTAGAATGATCTGAGTTCCTCTGGGTATATTCCCAATAGGGGAATTGCTGGGTCATATGAAAGGTCAATTTCTAGTTCTTTCAGAAATCGCCACACTGTCTTCCAGAGAGGTTGTACTAGTTTGCATTCCCACCAGCAGTGTAGAAGCGTTCCTTTTTCTCTACATCCTCGCCAGCATCTGTTGTTTGTTTTATTAATGGTGGCCATTCTTAGTGGGGTTAGGTGGTGTCTCAATGTGGTTTTGATTTGCATTTCTCTGATGATGAGTGAAGCTGAACACTTTTTCATGTGTCTGTTGACTGCCCGTATATCTTCTTTTGAGAAGTGTCTATTCATGTCTTTTGCCCACTTTTAAAGGGGGCTGTTTGTTTTTTTCCTTTCGGTGCATTTGAGTTCCTTGTAGATCCTAGCTGTTAGGCCTTTGTCAGATAAACAGTTGGCAAATATAGAAATGTGTTTTTTAATGGCAGTGTTTTAAACATTATTGACTTTTCATTTTGCTCTGTTGCAAATAATTCTGCTAATTCTAAGACAGCTACCAAAGTTGTCTTGTTTGTAATCATACCTCTAAATGTAACTTATTTTTCTTTTCTTCAAACTCTTGGGCTTTAAGTTTAAAATTTTTATCATTGTTAATCGAATTCTTTTCTGGTGCTGGATTAGTTATATATTTATTGTTCTGTAAAGTGTATATTGGAATAATACAGCTTAATCTAGCCTGGTGCTTTGTTATTATGGTACTGTTCTGTGTCAGAATTATAAATCAGAAGACTGTGTTACTTTTAGAAGACATTTATTTCTTCATTTCCATCTTTTCCTGAGAGTGTATACCTAATGTTTTTCCTTTTTTTAAAATTAACGTGTTTTTTTTTTTTTTTTTAAAGAGACGAAGTCTCTCTGTCTTGCCTGGGCTTGTCTCAAAGTCCTGGGCTCAAATGATGCTCCTGCCTATGCCTCCCAATGTGCTAGGATTATAAGTGTGAGCCATCATGCCCAGCCTTTTCTTTTTTTCTAAATTTTCTTGTTTTGTATGTCTAATTTTTTTTTTTTTTTTTAGTTGGAGTCTCACTCTGTTGCCCTGACTGGAGTGTAGTGGCCACTCCCGGCCACTGCAGCCTCGACCTGCTGGGCTCCGGCGATCCTTCCGCCTCAGCCTTCCAAGTAGCTGGAACTACAGGTGCGCGCTACCACGCCTGGCTGATTTTTTGATTTATTGTAGGATAAGGTCTCGCTGCCCAGGTGGGTCTCAAACCCCCGGGCTCAGGCAATCCACTCACCTCAGCCTCCCACAGGCGCGGATTACAGGCTGAGCCACTGAGCCCGGCTTGTATGTCTAATTTTTAGCAGCTTCATTTGTTTTATAATTTATTTAATTAGAAAGCATTAGTAGATATTTAAATTATTTAGCAATTAGATATAATAAACATAATTCCTGTAATCAAGGAACATATGGTTGAAGATGGATAGTATCTTCAATAATAAGTTTTCTGCCTGAAGCATAAAGATAGCTAAACCCATATTTAAACTTTTTAAATTAAATAATGTATCATTTTAGTTGATTATTTCATCTTTAGGATATAGAAACTTAATTCAATCTTGCTTTAAAAGCAAAATGGCACTTGATTGGCTTATGTAACTTAGGAGTACATCTCATAGAAAAAGAAAAGAACTTTAGGTACCAGGTCAGTTGTGAGGACCTCAGAGAGTAGAATTGGGTTTGTACAATGGGTTTGTTTCTCTTCCCTTATACCATCATCTGTTCTGGTCTCTTTGGCTTTAGTCTCATTTATGGCAGTCATACTTTCTCCATGAAAGTGGGAATATAATTGCTAACTTACTCTGATTCCCTGCCTTTTAGCTCCATGGCCTCCTCAAATGTAAAATCCCATGGGAAAGTATTAATTTAATTAATCTTGTGTACTCAACCTCAACCGACCACTGTGGCCAGGGGATAGTCATTTGATTTCCTGGTCATGGGAAAGTGCCTATTTACTCTAAGTAAATGGGGAAGAAGGTGATCCTCAAAGAAAAAAGTGCTAAAAAGTAAGAAATGCCCACCCTGATCATTCTCAGTTGTTAATTTAAGGAAGGACTTACACATTGACAAAGATTGTTATTGCTTTTGTCTATACATATTTCAATCAAACAGATAATTGGTAGTAATATCTGTTATAATTTTAAAGAACTACATAGTTCAGTTAATTGATAATAGTTCCTTATTTGCTGTTATTTTTGACTATATAATAATACACACACATACACATATGAAGTAACTCAGATGAATTTATGAATTTATTACTTTAAGTACAACTTGCTAGAAAGCAGGTTGAAGGAATAACAACAGGTTATTCCTGTTTTTCCATACTTTATTTTTTAAAAGAGGAACTTTGCTTCTTTAAACCAAAAAGGAAAAGGAGTTAAACATTCCTATTCCTCATTCCATTATAATATCTTAATATCTCTGAGGAATTTAATTATACAGAAGTTTGATGGGTATACTCATAAAGTGTTTTAAGAGGAGATAATTCTTGAAATGAAGCTTATGTTAAAAAAGAAAGAAAAACGGAAGGGAAGAATGATAGGGAGAAAGGAAGGAAGAGGGTGGGAAGGAGGGAGGGTGGGGTAAGGAAGGAGGAAAGGAAGGAAGGAAGGGAAAAGGGAAGGAGGAATGAGACTAAAGAAACTTAAAGTAATACTGAAAATGAAATTTAATAGCCGCAAAGGAAAGCCTCAATGGAATAATGACTGTTGAGTCCTGTATATTAACTCCTTTATGGAATTTTTAATGAAAGAATGTTGGCTCTGCATTGGGAAGAAACCATACAGGCAGGAATAGAAGTTTGCTAATTAAAAATCTGCATAAGTATGCTTTCCTAATGAGCTTCCAAAGAAGTACCTGCTTGTGACTGAGTCTAAATTAGGAAGAAAATGTCAAAAGCTAGAAGATAGTATTTGCTTCTTTTCTGGATGTTTTGAGAATTTACAATTTTTAAAAATACTATTCTTTGAGAGATTATAGAGAATTAAATTACATATACTTAGCCAGGAAAATTTCCATAATATTAAACTATTGGGTAGCAGTTTCAGGGATACCAGCCCTTGTTATTACCTTGACAGTATAGTAAATGATAATTATCATAATTTTTTTCTGCTCTCTGAAAGAAATTAAATATAAGGTAAGTTGAAAAGGATGCCTGATTTTTAAATTTCAGACACTCTACTTAGGAAGGAAGGCTGACTGAGCTAAATGAACTTGGATTTTTCCCTGTGATTGCCCATGTGCTCCTGTGTGTTTTCTTAGCTCACACCCTAGCTTTTAACACTGTATTTTAATTGTCTGTGTACTTTTTGCTTCTCAATGGATTATAACCTTAAGGGCAGGGACTATGTTCATGTTTATTGTTATATCACCTATCATAGTGTATAATTCACAGGCCCATCAGAAATATTCCTTAAATAGATGGAGGAATGAGTGTGTGAGAGTTACTTAATGACTACATGAAAGAATGGGTAATGGAGAGAGTAAGAGAGTAACAAACTCAGCATCTGATGGGTATATGCTGGTAAAATTTGCCTTTTCTTTTTCCTCAGGCAGTTCTGTCTTTCCAGTGAGCAGTTTGTTGGTGTTCAATACAAAAGTTTATTCTCTGGCAACCTAATAAATACTTTTATATTTGACCAATGCTGGTTCTCTTTGTGGCCTTTTTAAAAAAAATGTAGATGTATATGAGATAATGAGAGCTCTAACTTCAGGAGCTAACGGAAATAATAACCTCACTCATCCTCATGGTTTTTGATGTACAGGCATTTGTTGCTCAGAATACCCAAAATAGATACAGTCCAGATAGTATTCTTTTCTTTCCCAGTGAAATCAAGCGGATCCCCAAAAGCATTTTCAGAATTTAATGTGTCTTCTGATCGGCTCATGTTGAGAAAAAACTTTACATCATAATTTTGGTAGAGATATAAATATTTTGAGTAGTACAGGCCTAAATTATCTTATTTCTTAAAAGGCAGTACTGTCATGTGTCACTTAATGACAGGCATATATTCATAGAAATATGTCCTGAGGCAATTTTGTCATTGTGCGAACATCATAGAGTGTACTTACACAGTCTTAGGTGGTATTGCCTGAAAGGTTGTACCTATAGAAACCTAGAAGAAACTTAGCTTATTCTTAGTTTAGTCTTTTTGCCTCAGCATAGCCAGTATAAAACATTCAGACATTCTACTGCAGGACAAGCAGCAGCCTGTCCCATCCCCCCTTGACAAATCTTCATCAGATGCAAGACCAGGACAGCCCAACCTTTCAATTCATGATTTAGCATAATAATCTTTAGTAAACTTCTAGGTTCTTTGTCAAGGCAGAAGATCAAAGATCACCCTTTGGCTGGCCAAAGTCATAAAAGTGATATTATGACCATTTTTGGTCAAGGATTTTGTGAATACAAATGTCCAACAAGTCTCTTGCAGCAAAAAGCCCTCCAGGCCCAAACTCTCCAAGTTAACCTAATCAGGCATTTGTGACCTACATGACACAGATAAACCCCACCATGGCAGCAATCATGTGACTAACCCACCCATCTGCCTGTTGTCCATCATCTGACGTCAGTACCTGCACTTGCCTGCCCCTTTGTAGTGATATGGAGCAGACCACCACCCAATCATCTTAATGATCTTCCCCCATCAAGGGGAATGGTTAAAAGGACTCAACCACAAACAGCCAGCGGCCATTGCCTTGCTAGAGTGTGGTGTCCCTTGTGCTCTTTGAGCTATGGCTGTCACCATGCTTCCTGGCTTTGGCCCCCTCCCTCACCTTGGGGAGGTGAATCTCCTCTCTCCCTTCTCTTTCTCTTTCTAATTTACTTTTAAATAAATCTTTTCTTTCTTTACCTTTTTGTGTGTTGCAAATCTTTGTGTTACTCGTATCTCTGGGTTACTGGTGCTGTGCCTCCCCTTGCTTCTCCATCTACTCTCATCCTATCTGTACCCTAACATTGCCTACTACACAATAGTAATAGGCAGTGGTATAGCCTGTCGCTCCTAGGCTACACACTTGTGCAGTATGTTGCTGTACTGAATACTACAGGCAGTTACAATACAATTACCTTTTCTCTGTTGGAGAGAAACAGAAAAGGTACAGTAAAAATACAATATAAAGGATAAAAAATTGTACACCTTTAAAGAGTACTTACCTTAAATAGATTGGAAGTTGCTCTGTGTTGGTCAGTGAGTGAGTTGTGGGTGAATGTGAAGACCTAGGACATTATTGTGCACTACTGTGGATTTTCTAAACACTATAAACTTAGGTTACACTACATTAAAAAAAGTAATCGTGCTATAATGTTAGGACGATTATGATGTCCCTAGATGATACGAATTTTTCAGCTTCATTATAATCTTATGGAACCACTGTCCTGTAGATGGGCCATCATTGACATAAATGTTATGTGGTGAATTACTATAATTTTAAAGGTGGGTTAACAATATGGCATTTTTATTTTCCTCCTTTCAAGTTTTATCTTTCCTTCTTTATGGATTAACTTGGGAAAAATATATTAGTTGCAGAGTATGATATGAGGTGATGTTTGTATTCTGGTCAGAGTTGCACTTAGTCACCTGACATTGAGTGCAAATTTTTATAGTTCAGTTAGAATGGAAGTACCAGAATTAAATCTTGACCATCTTTTTTTAGGGACAAATGCATGAAATGTAATTCGGGTATTTTTCAGTTCTTAATTTATTATGAAATTTTTTTTTCTCCTCTGTCACTAAGACATGAATTTAGGAGAGATTAAAAAAGCCAATGAGTATTGATTATCTACTATGTTTTACTTAATTGTAAGGCCTGGAAAATAATGGTGAATGATGTAGGCATGATGTCTACTGTA
Source organism: Cephalopachus bancanus (assembly GCA_027257055.1). Classification (NCBI taxonomy): domain Eukaryota; kingdom Metazoa; phylum Chordata; class Mammalia; order Primates; family Tarsiidae; genus Cephalopachus; species Cephalopachus bancanus. The sequence goes on from JAPVLO010000104.1 coordinate 2,413,680, forward strand.
AAGGGGCTAGGTGAATAAAATGGAGATATAGATTCCTGTTTTTGCTTCTAGGATACTTCTGTGAAGGATAATGACTTAGAAAAGTGGTAGATATTTCTAATAAGATATAATCCAAAGATCAGTTGTACATTCTGGTAATATATTACATTTCAGAATGGTTAGAATTAGATATTTCCAATACACATTCTTTATAACTTTTAAATTTAGTTATTTCTTTGATTTATTCAGATCAATGACTCAGTCAAAGTAATTGGATTTGAGAAAGCAACCTACACTAAGTTGTGGTTTGTTCGTTCTTTTCTTAAAACTTAATATAAAAAACTGAACACAGTGTTTCAGATATGACCTGCATGTCATTGAGGATATGGAGACTTTTGCTGAAATTATATTTGTTGTACTTCTTCTAATTCTTTGTGAGTTCATTTTAACTTTTTTTTTCTTTTAAGTCGGTGAGGAACTTGGTCAGCTACATTACCTTTCTATTTATCCTATCTCTTTTATTTTTAAACAACTGTGCTCTTTATTGTGACATAAATCACATACTTTATAATTCACCCACTTAAAGTTTACACTTCAATGCTTTTTAGTATAGTCACAGATTTTTGCAGGCATCACTGTTATCAATTTTAGAACATTTTCATCTACTCAAAAAGAAACCCTGAGCTGTTGGCAGTCTCTTCCCATTTTTCTCTCCAACCTTCTTCCCATAGGCAACCATTAATCTACTCTTTGACTCTATATATTTGCTTATTTTGGATATTTTACATAAATAAAATTAGTGAAATGTGGTATTTTGTGACTGACTTAGCACAATAATTCGATAATTTCAAGAGGCATCCATGTTAAAACACATTCCTTTTTATACCTCATTCCTTTTTATTGCTGAAAGTATTCCACTGTTTGGCTGTATCACATTTTGTTTATCCAGTCATCAGTTTACAGAAAAATTTCCCCCCCACGTTTTGGGCTATTATAAAAAATTCTGCTATGAATATTTGTGTTCATGTTGTTGTGTGGACATATGTTTTCCTTTCTTTTGGGTATATACCTATTAGTGGAATTGCTAGGTCACATGGTAACTAAATTTTGAGGAAGTATGAAATGTTTTCCCAAGTAGCTAATCCTTTTTTCCCTTTTTTTTAATCATGATAAAATAAACATAACATTAAATTTACCATCTTAATCATCTTTAATTGTACAACTCAGTGATATTAGGTACATATTGCTATGCAGTGATTACCACCATTTAGCTCCACGGCTTTGTTATCTTCCCCAGTCAAACTCTGTGGACATTAAACACTGACTCTGCTCTTTCCTTTATCTTTCCATGCCATCATCTTGGTATGCATGAATGCTGAAAAGAGAGGCAAACACCAGGTTCTTCTCAGGCTGTGCTCCAAAGTCATCATCTGGTTTCAAACAGTGATGATGAAGCATGACTGTATTGGTAAATTTCAGATCATTGCTGATCACACAGCTGGTAAAATTGTTAACTTCACAAGCAGGTTAGACAACTGTGGTGTGATCAGCCCCAGATTTGCTCTGCAACTCAAAGATCTAGAACTGTGGCAGAATAATCTGCTTCCATCCCTCCAGTTTAGTTTCATTGTACTGACAATCTCAGCTAGCATCATGGACCACAAAGAAGCAAGAAGGAAACACACAGGAGGGAACATCCTGGGATTCTTTTCTTAGGGATGTAATATATATGTACAAATAAAATGCCTCAGTAGACAAAAGAAAAAACAAAAACAAAAAAACCCACTGACTCCCTGTTTCCCTTTGCCCCCAGATCCTGACAACTACCATTCTACTTTGTTTATGAATTTGACTACTCTAGGAATTGCATATCAATGGAATAATACAATATTTGTCCTTTTTGACTGTTTTATTTCACTTTAGCATAATACCTTCAAAGGTTCACCAAGTTTTAGCATGGTCAAAATTTATTCCTTTTTAAGACCAAATAGTAGATACTGTGTAGATATACCACATTTTTGTTTTTTCATTCATTCATTCATTGATGGATACTTAGGTTACTTTCGCCTTTTGGATATTAGGTGAATAATGCTGCTGTGAACAAGGGTATGCAATTATTTGTTAGATTCACTGCTTTCATTTGTTTTGGCTATATACTAAGAAGTACCATTGCTGGATCGTAGATAATTCTATCTTTAATTTTTTTTAGGAATCACCATCTATTTTCTATAGTGGCTGCACCATTTTACATATCTAACAGCAATGTATGGCGGTTGCAATTTCTCCTTATTGCCACCAACACTTGTTTTCTCTCTCTCCTTCTCTTCCCTTCCCTCTGTCTTTTTTTCTCTCCCCCTCCCTTCTTCCCTTCCTCCTGCCCTCCCTCACTTCTTCTCTCCTCCATCCCAACCTTCTAAATGGGTATAAAGTGACACCACATTGTTGTTTTCATTTAAAGCTTCCTAATAACTATTGATGCTGAGCATCTTTGCTTGTGCTTATTGACCATTAGTGTGTCTTCTTTGGAGTTCATTGGAGTCCTTTGCCTATTTTTTTATTCAGGTTGTTTTTTGTTTTTGAGTTGTAGGAATTCCTTATATAATGTATGTATGAATTGTTAATCAGATATATGATTTGTAAGCATTTACTCCCATTTGGTGAGTTGCTTTTCACTTTGTTGACAGTGTCTTGGTACAACATATATTTTTAATTTTGATGAAGTCCAACTTATTAATTTTTTATTTTGTTGCTTGTGATTTTGGTATCATATCAGAAATCATTGCCACATCTAATTTTATGAAGCTTTTCACCAATTTTTTTTCTAAGAGTTTATAGTTTCAACTCTGGCACTTAAATCTTTGACTCATTTTGAATTAAATTTTGTATAAGCTATAAGGAAAAAAAGGATCTAATTCATTCTTTCGCATGTTGGATATCTAGTTTTCTCAGTAGTGTAACATTTTGATTCCTTTAATTTAAAAAAAAAATTTAAGTATTTTCTTATTGATTGCTCTAGGGGTTACAACAAATACGTTGTCAGAATCTACTTAAAATTTAATTTAATCCCCTTGAGATACAGTGATATTACTCCTATATAGCTCTATTCCCTTTTCTTTCTTTTTGTGCAATTATTATAAATATTTCCTCTATATATGTTACAAACTAAACAGTGCATATATTGTTATAATTACTAGTTTATATAATTTTATTTCTTTTAAGAAGCTAAGAGAAGAAAAAGTGCATGTATTATAAGTATATACAAGGGAGGACCCAAAAAAACCAGAATCATCTTTTGGAGGGTGGGTACAACAGGCTTCCCCTGCTAGGTAACTGTTCTAGGAATCCATTGACATCGGTGTACCAGCTAGCATTGTTGTGAAGGCTGCATTTGACTTCAGTGAATTTAGCGGGGGAGATTCTCTCAACATGTTTGCCTATTTCATGATGGGTGATTTATGAAGACACTTACCCACACTGTCCTGAGTGTTTAGTTTTTGACCAAAAATGGCATGAGTCCCAGGCCCCATCCTCTATATTCACCCAATCTCACCTTGAGCAACTTTTTTTTTTGTTTCCTGGGCTGAATAAACTCCTCAAAGGGAAATGTTTTGCCAATGTGAAAGAGGTGAAACAAAAATGGCAGAAGCACAAAAAGGCATTACAATTGATGAGATCAAAAGTTTTTTAAGTAGTGGGAAAAGTGTCTCAATAGATGTGTTGCATGAAATGGAGAGTAATTTGAAGGTCACTGAAATTTAAATGTAAGAATATACACAATTTAAAAAAATAAATTCCGGGCTGGGCTCAGTGGCTCAGTCTGTAATCCCAGCACTTTGGGAGGCCAAGGTGAGTGAATTGCCTGAGCTCATGGGTTCGACAGCTCAGGCAACTTGGCGAGACCTTGTGTCTATAATAAAATAAAAAATTAGCCATGCGCAGCAGCGTGCACCTATAGTTCTGGCTACTTGGAAGGCTGAGGCAGAAGGATCTTCAGAGCCTAGCAGGTCGACACTGTGGTGACCATGAGTGTGCCACTGCACTCCTGCCTGGGCAATGGCATGAGACTACAACTCAAAAACTCAATCAATCAATCAATTCCGGGAGTTTTTTGGGTCTCCCATCATATGTCTGTGTGTGTGTTTGGTGTCACTTCCTTTCAACCTTGGTAATTTTAGTATATCTTTTAGGGTGTGTTGGCTAGCAACAAATTCTTCCAGTTTTTATGTCTGTGAATATCTTTACTGTGCCTTTTTTTTTGAAATATGGTTTTGCTGGACATAAGATTATTGTTTGGCAGGTTTTTTTTTTCTTTCAGGAGTTTTACTTTGTCACTCTACTGCCTCCAGCCTCCATTGTTTCTTATGAGAAGTCAGATGTTAATCTTTTTAGAGTTTCATCGCTTATGATGAGTCGTTTTCCTCTTCTTGCTTTTAAGATTTTTTTTTCTTTTTCTTTGTCTTTGATCATTTTTACTATGATGTGTCTGTCTGTGGATCTCTTTATGGTTAACCTAGTTAAAGTTGTTTGAGTTTTTTGGATATGTTGACCTATGTTTTAAATCAAATTTTAGAAAATTTCAGCTATGCTTTCTTACAATGTTCTTCTGCTCCTTTCAATCTCTTGTTTCTTTCTGGCATTCCCATTTTGCAGATGCTGGTGTACTTACTGGTGTCCCACACTTTTCTGAAGCTCTGTTTGTTTTTCTGTTTTCCCTCTGTACTATGGTTTATGTAATGTCCATCAATCTGTCTTCAAATTTACTTATTTTTTTCTTCTGTCAATTCAAGTCTACTGTTATTGTACTCTCATAGTTAATTTTTTATTTCAGTTTTGTGGCTTTCTTTTATCTCTAGAATTTTTATTTGAATCCCCCATTACAGTTTATATTTTCTTGTTTTCTATTTCATGAGAAATTATAATTATACTTTCCTTAGCTTCAAGTATGGTTTTCCTCTAATTCTTTAAACATATTTCTAACAGCCTGTTTGATATCTTTATCTGCTACACCTGACTTCTAGTAACTTTCATAGGCAGTTTCTGTTGCTGCTCTTTTTTTATTTGTGGTCTCACATAAATAAGAAATTTACATGTCTCACAATTATTTGTTGAAACTGAGACTGTAACAGTTGTTACAGTTGTTAGCAATTTCAGATACTGATTCCTTCACCCACCCTGGGGCTGTTGTTATCACTTTTTATATTTCATTAGTGACCTGGCTGTGGTATTTCAGTGAATCTATTTCCCCAGAAATGTATAGCCTCTGATATTCCTGGGAGGACATAGGTACAGTCACCCTAGAATAATAACAGTTTTATCAGGACCCTCTTTAATTGTTTCTTTCCCTAATCTGTTAAACTTCTACCTGGTCAGCCTCTAATGGGATTGCACTCACTAATTGTTGACTGATTGCTCTATTGTTCTCAACAATGCCATGGGATGTATATTGTTCTATAATCTGATCCAATGAGAATTAGGTCTACTTACAGAAGTTTTTGAGATTAATCTGTGAGGTTTCTTCTGACCCTAGAAGGTCTCTTCTGAACTGTCTCTTTCCTTGGTTATTTCTGTCCAAATTCTGAGTTACCTAAAGTTTAGCATTTTGGTCTTCTGGAGCTACTTAGCCTCCTGATTACTTACTGCTGAAATCATCATCTTTCTTCTTCCTTCTTCCTTCTTCCTCTTCCTCTTCCTCCTCTTCTTTTACAATACCTTGGGCTTTAATTTTCACATGCTGTCTTCCATATCAAGTCAGTCTTCTTAGGGAGAACTATTTCCATTCTTGTTTTGCTATGATTTGTCTCTATCTCTGATCAAAATGTCTGCTTTGGATCTGGTAGCAAGTACTATGGCTCACTTTTTTTTAAAGTGACACTTTTCCTTTATAAACAGGGCGCTGGGAGGAAGTGGTGTTCCCTCTTGTTCTTAGCATACCTCTCCTCACTTGGAACCTACACCCTCCATTGAGTAGGGATGAGGAAATAGGGACCCAATCTTTTGATCTGTTTCACACTGAGTGGAACATTTCCCCTGTTAATGGAGTATGAATTGTGGAAGGCCCAAACCTCTCCTGTTCTCTTTCCTGGAATAGTGCTTCTGTATAAAGTTGAAGAAATAGAAAATATGGATGGCCTGCCCCTCCTGGGGTTATAATCTAGCCCTTAACTGGGATCTGGGGGACAAGAGAGTTCTATATTCTTGGCCATATCCACTAGGATTAAAGCTTCCATTGCCCTAATTCGAGGACAGAGGACAATTTGGGGAAGTTAATCTTGGCTCAAAAGCCACAAACTGTCACATTTGTTGTGGAGATTTTAGTAGATTTTCTTTAATAAACATTAAACATGTTTAATAAATGTTTGATATTTGTGCTTAGGATAATTTTAAATTCGTTTAAATGATTTTTGGGGGGGGTAAGTTTCACTAAGTTATGGTTGGAGAAACAATTTATGCAGCTTCTCAAGCCACCATTCCTGAAGACAATCTCTCCTCTCCCTTCCCTTTTTGTACCTCCTTCACATTCTCTTCCTTCTCTCTCCCCTCTCTTTCTCTCTTTCCTAGGACTTTATCTAAATCCTCCTAGTTCTTTCTCATAGTTGCTAATGGTTAAGACAAGTCTTTGCCATCTTTACCTATGCAGTTTGTTTTAGAACCTGTATGTGGAATCTTACTTTGTTCTTTTTGAAATTTCATTGTTTGAAATTAACCCCATTATGCTAGACTCTTTTGCAATTCTGCTTCTGTCATGCACTGTGTTAGCTAAATTTGTTAACCTAGCCAGCAAGTCAGCCATTGCTTCATCTAAGTCATTTAATGAACATGTTGAGCAAGACAAAGAGAAAGCCTTGTGTATCTTATAGGATTATCCATCCTTTTAACAGCTCTGACCAAGTCACCCCTTAATTTCAAGGGAATATTTGAGATATTATTTACTCTCTGCTTTTTTCTTTTAATGCCTTCCTCTTCATCTAGACTTTACTTCTTCCCTTAACTCACAGCCATCAGTTTTCCTCCTAGATAATATTCTTTTTTTTCCCCTTCTCATTCTGCCTAACCTATATTCTCTACCAGATGTTCTCCTTTCTCCCTTTAATATTTCTTCTTCCTATCTTTGAACTTTGTACCTTTATTGTTTTTGTTTGTTTATTTATTTTTTGAGTTGGAGTCTCACTCTATCACCCAGACTGGAGTGCAGTGGCTGCTCCCAGCCACCGCAGCCTTGACCTGCTGGGCTCCGGCGATCCTTCTGTTTCAGCCTTCCAAGTAGCTGGAACTACAGGCGTGCACTACCACACCCGGCTAATTTTTGATTTATTGTAGACATGAGGTCTCGCCAAGTTGCCCAGGCGGGTCTCGAACCCGCGGGCTCAGGCAGTCCACTCACCTCAGCCTTCCAAGGTGCGGGATTACAGGCTGAGCCACCGAGCCCAGCTGAACTTTCTACTTTTAAAAATGTTTATACTCTTCCTCCTATTAACTAATTTATGTATCTTTTTCACTTCTTAGTAAAATCTTTGAAGACAGTAATTTACTCTTTCTTATCTTTCTATTCTCTATTGGACAGAACTGAAGTGAATACTTAGGAACCAGTCTTAATGTGTGCTAGAGAATCTGAAGTTCATTTAAATTAAATTAATTTAAATTAAATTATTTGTTCATTCATTGTCAGTATTTATTGAATAGCTACTATCCATCAAATATTGACTATCTAATGTGTACCAAATGTTATGTTGTGCATTGGCAATAAAGCAAGGACTATTGTGAGTTTTCCTTATTCAAATTTCTGAAGTAACTAGTTTATATAGGTAAACAAGTCATCCTAACAAATGAAAGCTTTACTGCTACACTGACAATTTATAAAATGATTTTCAAAAATTTCTCTTTACTTAATTTACTGTTCATAGCATCAATTTCTTTAACTATTGTTGCTGATTTTCAAATGTTTACTGCACCCACGTAATACAGTACAAAGTTGCAAAGTGACATTGCAAATCTTACAAAAGGAAGAAGATATCATGAGTATGTGAATGTTACAGAACAGTTTGAACCACATACAAAGTGCTTGATAAATGAGGTCCTAGCTGCGTTCTATTGTTTTACAATTGACAAAGAAAAACATTTTAAGAGTAGGGGCTTCAAAAGAGAATTACTTAAATATGAGTTTGATAGATATTTTAGGAGAAATACCAAAAACCTTGAATATATTTCACAAGAGAAACAAAAAAGCCTGACACTGTTTCTGAACTATTCTGGCTTGCTATCTTTAAATCTTGTCAGATAATTTATACAAAACTTTTCAACTTGATTTAATCTTAATTTGTTATAAGAATTAGTTCAGATTTATAATTACAACCTGAAATATTGTAAAGGTAAAATTTTTTTTTGTTAATTTTCAGTTTAATTATTTAGGATGAAGTTTGAATTAAACTGCATTTGCTATATGTAAGCTATTAGGTATATGATTATATATAATATATAATATATATGAATTCATGTAAGAATTTTTCACAAATATAATAACTTATATAAGATGTCAATTTGGAAGACAGCAATAAAAGGAAAGAGACACTATGTAGAATCTCTTTCTAGTGAACTTGGCAATGTTGTTGTAAAGACATCAGACTTTCTTAATCAGTTGTCCCATGCTCAGTGTATCTATGGTGTTTGAAGTCAGTGACTGTAGAATAATGTCTTCAAGAATTGTGGGAGTGATTTGGTTATTTTTCTTGTCCACTTAGTCTGTGAGCATGATTTTCTAGTTTTCTTGGAGGTTCTCTGAGTTAACTAACGTTATTCAATACATGTTCCTGTGCTAAAAATTGTTCAATGGTTGTTGGCATATTCCTGAGCAATATAATTTCTAATAATACTTTTTTTCTAAAAATCTGCTTTTCCTTGTATTAAAATAGCTACATCATCTTTCTTATGTTAGCTAAATGTTTTTCAAACCTTTCATTTTCAAGTTTTCTGTATTTTTTATATTTCATGTTTGTCTTGTGTCAATGGCATACAGTGAATTTTTTAAAAAATTCAAATGGTACAGTCTGACTTTTAACTGAAAACTTGTGGTTTATTTATTTTATTGTGATTATAGGCATGTAGATTCTTAGGTCAGGAACAAAGGACTTTTTATTAATCACAACACAGAAGACAACATTAGCTTCATATTTGAGTCTGCTCAACCAGATCCCACAAGAATGATCTATAGACAGGACCATGTGAATACTGTACTCACAGTGGATTTGCCCCACAGTGAGAAATCTTGAGCTTATCTTCAGTCTTAAGGAAACCTGGGGATAAAGCACTTTTAAGGGATTTTTTTTTTCACCTCTTGTTTTTACTGTTGCTATTGGAGAAGTTGACTTTTATGGTGTGTTTCTACTGAGTCCTGCCTATGTAGTTTGTTCCTTATGTGTTTGCAGTTTTGGATTATAAGTCATATATATGTTATCTTGTTCTTGGAATTTTGAGGTTCGAGGATTGAGGATACTTTTTTTTAAGGTCTTAAAAATTATTAATTAATTATTTAATTCATTTATTTATTTTCAGTAACTTTCGGGAGAAGGATACTTTTGTTTAGAGATTTGCTTTTGCTTATGCCATTCATCCTGGAGTGCAGACTACATATGTGCCCTACGTTTGTATGAAGGGTGGGCTCTTGGGAGAGTTTTATGTTTTTTCTTAACCACAAAGAAGTCAGTGCTGTCACCTTTTCACCAAAGTTGTAAACCCTTTAAAACTGTGCTTTTCTGTGAGGGGTAAAGCTCATCCAGGGCCTTATTTTCATCCCCTTATGTCATAAGGTCCAAAGCTTTAGGTACTCATGAGCAAATACCCTTAGGGAAACCCAGGCTTCAGAGCTTGCCTACCACTCTGGATCCAGATTTATAGTTTATTTTGTTTTTGTCTTTAGACATTTCTCTTAACTTTTTGCAGTCTCAGCTATGTATTTAAAGTATGTTTTTTATTTTCTACATGCTTTATTTTAAAGAGATTTTCAAAATACCTTGTTTATATTTATTATAAATTTCTCTAATAAAATATTATTTTTAAATTTTAATAATACAGAAAGACCTTGAGATGAGGAAATGATCAGCCAGTCCCAGACAGTTTAGAAAGGTTAAATAAGTAAATACTGAAATGTGTTCAATGTATTTAATAACCCAAATTTATTGATAAGCATACAGAGATCAATTATATTGAAGAAAGGTAGAATAAGTTTGGCAGTGGATGAAGGAAGGAACAAGTAGTCCTAGTATAGTTAGCCATTGCATTCAAATAGTGTACTTACTAGAATTGACTTAGTATATATTTTGGGCTGTGAAGTATACAAATTTTAAATAAATTTTAAACAATCATTTGGTTTAGACTTGGTAATATTTACCAGTCTAGTAGAAAAAAAAGTATTGTTTTTATGAATTTCACACAGCCTTTGAATAAGAGAGCTCAGTTCACATCTCTTTCTTGTTCAGGAAGACTTTTCTCCATTTCTATGATAAGATTATTTTAAGCTATCTCCTTACTTCAGGACGGATTTCATAGTAAATTACTTTGAAATAAAGTAGCCACTTTCTCTTTTCTTAGTTCTAAACCTGATGTCAATATTTTTGATTAAGGTCTCTGGAAAAGGGTAGAGGGCCTCTTATGATTAATGACATTCTGCTTTAAAATTTCCCATTATTCAGTCAAATCTTGGTATCCAAGATCTTTTTTGTGACCTGCTTTATAAATATTACTCTAAAGTATTTTCACTGTTTTCCAGAAAATATACAAAATGTATGCCCAATGCCCTAGAATTCTTATGTTAATAAAAGAAAATATAAATATCACTCTAAAGTATTTTCATTGTTTTCCAGAAAATATACAAAATGCATGCCCAAAGCCCTAGAATTCATATGTTAATAAAAGAAAATACTGTTAGTGTTCACATAGTCAATATTAAGATATATTGGAGTATGTTCATTATAGTTATTGTAAATTTTTTAAAAAGGCTTTTCTGGTATTTTTGAATAACATTAGTTTTCTAGAAGAAAAAGGGAAGCGTCTAACCCAGAACTTTCTAGATTACTGTTTTTGAACTATTCCGGCTTGTTATCTTTAAGTCTTGATAATAGCCTTCTAAGTAGGGTGAGATGATATCTCATAGTGGTTTTGATGAATAGTTTCTTGATGATTAGTGATACTGAACACTTTTTCATGTACCCGTTAGCCATTTATACGTCTTATGTGAGATGACTCTTAAGCTCGTTTGTCCGTTTCTTAATTGAATTATTTGCTTTTTTCTCCTGCTGTTGATTTCTTATATGTTCTAGATATTTCTTCCCATTCTGCAGCTTGTTTCTTCACTCTGTTGATTGTTTCCTTGGCTGTGCACAACTTTTTGGTTTGACATAATCCAGTTTGTCTATTTTTGCCTTTGTTTGTGCTTTTGAGGTCTTCTCCATAAAATCTTTGCCCAAACCACTGCCTTGAAGTGTTTTTCCCATATTCTCTTCTAATAGTTTTTAGTTTTGAGGCTTTTGTTTAAGTCTTTAATCCATTTTGAATTGATTTTTGTGTATGATGAGAATAGGGGTTTAATTTTTTGCATATGGATATGTAATATTCCCAGGACCATTTGTTAAAGTAACTATCCCATCTCCAGTGAGGCAGTTGCTCTTGCTTTCTCAGGAGTGACAAAGGTAGAAGAAGTGGGAGAGATATAAGGGAGACTGAAGAGTCAGACAGACACACTTAGTGCAACATCCATTTATATATATATATAAATATATAAATATGTAAATTATCTATTTATTGGGACAGGGTCTCACTCTGTTGCTCAGTGCAACATTTATTTATTTAGGGAGGGGCTTGCTCTGTTGTTTAGAGTAATATGTATTTATTTATTGAGACAAGGTCTCACTATGTTTGCTTCTTTATAGAGACAGGGTGCCTGGGTGCACAATGTTAGCTCATTGAAACCTTAACTCTTGGCTCAAGTGATGCTCTTGTCTCAGCCTCTGAAGCTAGGACTACAGACATGTGCTGCTATGCTCAGCTAAGTTTTTTAGTTTTTGTAAAGATAGTCTCTTGCTATGTTTCCTATGTTTGTCTCAAACTTCTGGCATCAAGCAATCCTCCCACCTCTGCATTGCCAAGTGCTTGGTTTATAGGCATGAGTCTCTGGCCCCAGTCCTGTGTCACTTCTCTTGAAAAAACATCTGCACATAAGCAGGATGGTGCAGTTCAAACCTGAGTTGTTAAAGTATCAACTATATTTTTTTGTAGCTGTTTTAAGTTGGATTGCTTTCTTAATTTTTTTCCTTCTAGTACATTGTTGGTGTGTATCAATGCTACTGATTTTTGAATATTGATTTTTCTATCCTGCAAATTTACTGAATTTATCAGTTCCAAGAGTTTTGGGGGGAGCCTCTGGGTTTTACATATAAAATTATGTCTGCAGCCTGGGATGGGAGATAGGGGCAATTAGACTTTTTCCTTTCCTATCTGGATTCCCTTTATTTCTTTTTCTTAATTGCTCTGGCTAGGACTTCCAGTACTACATTGAAAAAAAGTGCTATAAGTGAGTGTCCTTGTTTTGTTCCCGATCTTAGAGGAAAAACTTTCATCTTTTGCCCAGTCAGTATGATGTTGACTGTGAATTTGTCATATATAGCTTTTATTGTGTTAATATACATTCCTCTATACTTAACTTTTTGAGAGTTTTATTATTAAAACACAAATGGTTTTTGTGTTTTTGAGATGATTATATAGTTTTTGTCCATTTTATTGATGTGATACATTACATTTATTTATTTGCATATATTGATCCATCTTTTTCATCCTTGGGATAAATCCTAATTGGTAATGGTGAATGACTTTTTTAGTTTGCTTCTGGATTCAGTTTGCTAGTATTTTGTTGATGATTTTTATATCTGTATTCATTAGGGATATTGGCCTAAATTTTGTTGTTGTGTCCAGAAGTTTTTGGAATCAGGTAATGTTGGGCTCCTAGAATGTGTTTGGAAGAATGCCCTCCTCCTCATTTTCTGTGAGAGTTTTAGAAGAATTGGTTTTAGTTCCTCTTTAAATGGCTGGTTTGATAGAATTCATCAGGGCAGCCATTGGGTCATCGACTTTTTTTTGATAGGAGAATTTTTACTATAGATTCACTTGTTACTTGCAATTGGTCTGTTCAGAGTTTTCATTTCTTCTTAGTTCAATCTTGGTAGGTTGTATGTATTCAGGAATTTATCCATTTCTTTTAATTTTTCTAATTTATTGGTATATAGTTGTTTACAATAACCTGTAATGATTTTTTTTATTTCTGTGGTATCAGTTGTGGTATCTCCTTTTTGATTTCTGATTTAATTTATTTTGATCGTTTTTTCTCACTAGTCTAGCTAATGATGTGTCGATTTTATCTTTCCACACAAGCTTTTTTGTTTTTTAATATGTTTTATTTTAAATTTTGTCTATTTCTCCTCTAATTTTATTTATTTTCTTCTAATTCTTTAGTCCCTTATTTTCCTGTTCCTTGAGCTACATTTTTAGGTTGTTTGAGATCTTCCTACTTTTTTGATGTAGATGTTTATTGCTATAAACTGTTTATAAGTATGTTTATTGTATCTCATAGGTTTGGGTATGTTGTGTTTCTATTTTTATTTGTTTTGCTATTTAAAAAACTTTTTTTTCTTAATATTTTAATTGATCCATGATTATTGACAAACGTATTCTTTAATTTTCCTGACTTTGTACAATTTAAAATTTTTCTTTTGTTATTTCTTGTTTTATTTCATTTTGTTCAGAAAATTATTTTAGTTTTTTCAAACCTGTTGTTTCTTGTTTTGTGACCTACCATGTCATCTGTTCTAGAGAATGTTCTATGTGCTGATGAAAAGTATGTGTATTCACAGATGCTATGTTCTGTAAATGTTTGTTAGATTCATTTGGACTAAAGAGTAGTTTTAATTCAATATTGCTTTTTAGATTGTGTATATAGATTATCTGTCCAATGCTGATTGTGAGATGTTGGAGTCCCCTGCTATTATTGAATGAGTCTGTCTCTTCCTTTAGCTCTAATATGTATGTTTTATATACTTGGGTACTCCAGTGTTGGCTACCTATATATTAACAATTGTTAAATCTTTTTGCCAAATCAGTCCTTTTATCATTATATATGACATTTTTGTCTCTTTTTATAGTTTTTGTCTTAAAGTTTGTTTTATCTGATTTAAATATAGCTATTCTTGAGTGATTTGGGTTTTAATTTGCATGGGATATCTTTTTTCATTCCTTCGGTTTCAGTCTATATGCTTTTTTACAGGTCCTGTGAGTTTCTCATAGGAATCATATAGCTGTCATGTTTTTCTGTCAATTCACCTACTCTGTGTGTTTTAAGTGGGAAATTTAATCTATTTACATTCAAGGATATTACTGAGAATTGTGGGCGTATTCCTGTTATTTTGTTAACTCTTTTTGATTGTTCTGTATATCCTTTGTTCTTTTTTCCTCTCTTATTATTTATCATTGTTAGTTGATTTTCTGTATTGATATTATTTGATTTTTGCTCTCTCTCCTTTTTTCCTGTATCTGCTCTACCAGTGAGTTTTATACTCTCACATGTTTTTAAAAAAATTTTTTTTTAATTTTAAAGATGTAGGGAACAATACAGGGTTAGGTATACAAATGTTCATTAGGCAGGTACCCTTTTTGCTGAGGTGTGTCCCCCCTCCTCCAGCAGTTTTCCACTACTGCCAATCCTGCCTCACCCCTTGGCAAGTTTTATGACAGAGATTATCGTCTTTTGCTTTGAGATGTAAGACTTCTTTCAGATTTCTCAAGGCCAGTCTAATTGTGAAGAGGTCCTTCAGTTTTTGCTTATCTGGCTTTAAGACTTTATTTTTTCTTCATTTTCTGAAGGATAACTTTTCAGGGTATGATATTTTTGGCTAACTTTTTTTTCCTGCAGCACTTGGAATACATATTTCATGGCCTGTTAGGTTTCTGCAGAGAAATCTGCTGTAAATCTAATGGGAATTTTCTCATATGTGACATGGTACTTTTTATGTTTTTAGAATCCTCTTTGCCTTTTGCTTTTCACAGATTAAGTATAATATGCCTCAGGGAGCAGCTTCTAGGGTTGAATCTATTTGAAGATCTTCAAGCTTCCTGGTTCTGGATGTCATTTTCCCCCAGACTTGAGTCGTTTTCAGCCATTATTTTATTAAATAGATTTTCTACAGATTTTCTCTTCACTTTCTGAAATTCTCATAATACCAATATTTGTTTGCTTTTTAGTGTCCCATAAGTCCCATAGGCATTCTTCCCTTTTTTATTCTTTTTTTCCCCCCTCTGACTGGGTAATTTCAAATGACTAGTCTTTAAGTTCAGAGACTTTCTTCTGCTTGATCATGTCTGCTGTTGAATCTCTGTATTGCATTTTTTATTTCGTTAATTGAATTCTTTAGCTGCAGGATTAATGTTTTCTTTTATGATTTCTATCTCTTTAAAGTTCTCATTCATATTGTGAGTTGTTTTTCTGAGTTGTTGGATTTTTTTGTATTTTATTCTATCTCACTGAGTTTTTTGAGATCTTTATTTTTAATTTTTTTCTGGCAATTCACTGGTTCCTTTTTCATTGGGTGTATTCTTGAGAATTATTATTTTTTTGGTGGCAAGGTGTTTCCTTGCCTTTTCATGTTTCTTGTGTTTCTGCATTGATATCTGTGTATCTGGTATAACAATGACCTCTTTCTTCAAACTGTTGGGAAGTGTGTGGTGACTCTGTTCCTGGATAGGTACAGTGGCATATTCTCCATAAAGCTTTTTCAGCTTTGTTCAATATCAACAATAACTTTGGGTGCCTAGGTAGGAATTTGTGGCAGTGGCAGCATAGGTTGTTAATGTCCTGTATTTCAAGAGGTCCTCCTGTTGGGGTCCTCCTATTCCCACTTTTTCCACAATGACAAATCTTAGCCAAAGGATCCCTCTTAGTGTCAGGTCTGATGCAGCCTACAGCAGCTGCAGTGCATTGGTTTTCAGGTATAGCTTTTTGGAGCAACTGTGGGGCTGGAGTCCTAGGCTCACTTCCTATGAACCTGTTGTGGCATCTGAGGCCTTTGGTACAGGTTCCCTTTCTGAAGTAGGGTTGAAAGTATGGTGCTCACAGAGCCAGGATCTGTGACTCTGAGGCACTCACTGGCAGCTAAGGCTTAGGGGGGCCAGGTTGTAGTTGTGATTCTACCTCTGGAGGGCAGGGCACATTGCTGGGAAGGATTATGTACTCTGGAGGCTTGGGGCTTGGGGAGCAGAATATTGCTGCTCTTCAGGAACCTGAGCCAATAGGGCTTGGTGGCAACTCTGGTGCCAGGAGGTGAGGCATCATTTAGTAGTAATTCTAACCCTGGGATTTTGTGTGAGACCTGGGAGCAGTTGCAGCAATTACCCCAGAATGGCAAAACACAGCTGTTGTTTGGGCTCTGGAGAAGCAGGGAACAGTATAGGAATGACCACTTGCCAGGGAGATGGTTGCCACAGCTGGTCCAATGCTAAGGGGCTAGTCCAGCTTCAGAGAAGCAGGGTATTAGAGCTGTTTGGCCTGTGGGTCAGAGTGTCTTAGATCAGCCATTTTTCTGTTTCCCTAGATCATAGGGTAGTTCTTAGGTAAGCCCAGGGATGCACAGCTGCTCAACTTGGCCAGGGCACCAACTCCCCAGAGGGATATGTACCATTTCAGCTCAGGCCTGGGTGTTTGTGACTGTTCTGGGTAGCCCACTCTTTCCCTGGGATTTCTTCAAGTCTTTTGCAATCCTCAAAGGCACCTCTTCAGGTTAGGTATTAGTGCGTATGACCTCCCTGGCAGCCATGACACTGTTGCCTGGGATGTGGTTGTGCTACTCCAACATAGGCACCAGGGAAGTGTGACTTGTCTGAGCAGCAAAAATGCTGTTTTCCCAGGAGGCAGGGTGGCACTTCAACTCCTGTTCAAGGGGGAAGGGAGATCACTAGGTGGAATAATTCTGTCTCTGCTCAGGCACATGGAGAAGGATATAACAGCTGCTTGCAACTCAGTTTAGGAATGTCAGGCCACTGGGCTGGGGAGGTTTGGCGGTGGCTTAGCCTCAAGGATGAAAGAGCAGTGATTACTCACTCTCAGATGCATTGTAGTCTGTGTAATGAAGACACACTACAGCCATAGCTCAACTTCCATAATCTTGTAATGCAGTAGCCACATGGACCACAGAGGGTATGGCACAGTATTGGGTTTTTCTCTGGGAAAAGCACAGCTATTTCGATTCCAGGCAATTCCTTCAACTGGGCTTTGTGCCTTTGAGGAATGCAAGGGATGGTGGTGAGATCTGAGGGTGTCCAATGTGTTTATGGTGGTTGCTGGGATCCTCTGCTTACCTCCTTGCTGAAGTGAGAAGTTCCTTTTGGTTTCTAGCTGATCCTGTTTGGAAGACTGGGATAGTGGAGATCCTGCATTTCCTTCCATTCCACATTTGGCCATATTTAATGTCTGCTCTCACCAGGATTTCTGTTACTCCTTAGTTACATACTATTGCTCTCCTTCAGTTGTTTTTTTAAAGAAATATAGTTGTTTATTTGTTGTTTTGGCCATTTTTGTGAGATGGGTGACCACTAAGGGTTTCTAGTCATCCATATTGATCCCCAATCCACTCTTCTTTTAAGGACACCAGTAATATTTACCCTAAAGTTCTCGTTTTAGCTTAATTACTTCTTTGAAAGCTTCTATCCCCAAATATGCATATTCTGAAATACTACAGATTAGGGCTTCAGCATTTGAATTTTGAGGGGGACATAGTTCAACTTTTAACAATAGGGAATCATCATCATCATCTCTATCATTGTTACTATTAGCAGCACTTTTTTATTTGTGTTGTCTTTTTAATTCATAAAAAGTATATGAGTTTTAATTTATATATCACAAATTTAATATGGATGCTCAAAGGCATTA
The DNA here is from genome assembly GCA_027257055.1 of Cephalopachus bancanus. Lineage (NCBI taxonomy): Eukaryota > Metazoa > Chordata > Mammalia > Primates > Tarsiidae > Cephalopachus > Cephalopachus bancanus. Next base: position 2,431,615 of record JAPVLO010000104.1, read on the forward strand.
AATAATATCCAAGCTTATACAACTACAACCGTGCACTGCATATACAGTGGTGGTCGCACTAGGGTACAATACAGCATTTTTCCTGTATCTTTTCAATGTTTACTTATGTTTAGATACACAAATACTTACCATCATGTTACAGTTACCTACTATATTCATTACAGTGACATTCTCTATGGGTTTATAGCCTAGGAGCAATAGGCTATACCATGTAGTCTAAGTGGTACAGAAGACTATATTACCTAAGTTTGTGTAAGTATACTCTTATGATGTTCACACAAGAACAAATTCACCTAAGGATGCATTTCTCAGAATATAAGCTTGTAGGTCAGCAACAAGTGACTATAATTAGTGGCAAAGCAGTCTTCATACCTTGGCTTGCATGATTCTTACTTCTATATGCTGAACAGTTTATTTCAGTGAAAATCTTTTATTTAGTGTTGGAGCCTATAACTTATGTAATATTAGATGTAAAGTTCATTTACAATTGTCAAATTTATATTATGGATTTACTCTTTAAAATATTTAAGAAATGAACATAGTTAAATCCTTTTCTCTTTGCAGCAGAGACCAAACAATACAAATGTAAACAGCAGATTGATAACAGAAATAATTCCTTGCTAAATTAAATATTTAAGCATAAAATATAAAATTGTAAACATTAGTAGAAGTTATAGGAGAATATTTTGTTTTAAGGAGGTAAAAGTCTTTCCTAAATAACATCCTGAACTATAGTGGTAAAGACATAGAGACTTTATTAAATAAAAATATAAGAACTTATATATGATGAAAAGCAAAATTTGCAAAGCTAAGCTACAAGCAAGAAAAAATTTTATGGTGTGTATATAACACTAAAAGGTTAGTAGTCATGATATGTAACATAATTAGAAAGAAAAAGACAACTCAATTTTAAAATGAACAAAAGAATAGGCAATTTATAAAAGAAATGTAAATAGTAAACGAATGATTAATAGCTTCATAAACATAAAATAAGAACAGCATACTAGTTTTATCCCGTTGTACTAGCAAAAATTACAGTTTGCTAATACTTAGAATTAGCAGTAGAGATAGGAACTGGTTACTCATATACTGTTTGTGGAATTGTAAGATGTTCTCATCAATTTGCTGTGCCTTAGAATATACCAAGATTGATGTGGAGTAGAAATTGGCAGATTTGGGCCTACCAAATTGATGACCCCAAATCTGGGCCATCACCTGTTTTTGTACCTTCATGAGCATTTTTAAATGATTGAAAAAAATATTTAAATGAGTATATTATGATACATGAGAATTCAGTTAAATTCCAGTGTCCATGAGTAATTTTATTAGCGCACACAGCCACACTCAACTTTTACTTACTGCTTTTGGATTATAGTGGCTGAGTTGAGCAGTTGCAACAAAGTTCATTTGCACACTAAGCTGAAAACATTTACTGTCCAAACATTTAAAGAAAAATATTGCTGATAATCAGATATAGGGGATAGCCTACAAAAGTAAGCTAGATAATTCATTAGTATTGTGCTCGAGATATTGTACACCGGGGGATTTTCAGAACTCTCCCTGACTGACATGGAATGAAAGCCAGTATTAAGGTACAGGGTCCATATAAAACAAAACTAAACGCACAGTAACAAAAACTGACCAGTACCTCAGGTGACCAGCCTCTAAGCCAAAAAGATGTAATAAAAGCTAGATTGTACTCTTTGTTCTTCTAATTTTGAAAATAAAATCAAATTGGGAACATACTTCAAGGAGTCCATACAACTGAAATTTAATTCAACTTATATTTGTGAGCAAATGTTTGTTTTTCCTGGGGAGAGAGTCCATAGATTTTCATTGATTTTCTATGGATTTTGAGGTTGCAAATGGGTTAAAAATTACTAACGTAGATGTTAACTCCAAAGAAAGAGATGAGAATGTGTCTTTATTTTGTCTGCTAACCTTCTTGTAGTCCTGGACGTTTTCTGCAGCTTACTTCCCAACTGTAAGACGGGCATCTTTTATTTCCTATTTTCTGATACTCTTCATTGTTATGTGCTCTGATCTTAGGATGTAAGTTTACATGGAAGGAGTGGGCAGCATGATGAGGACCCAATGTTTATTGACTACCTATAGGAATCAGACAGATGCTTTATGCCTAGGTTCTAATGTAATGTTTCAGAATTCTGTGAGACATGCTGAGTAATTTGAAATTCAGAGAAGTTATGTTTCTGCAGATATAATTTTGATATAGTTAGTATCTGCAGAACCAATCATAGATACAGTAATAATAGATACTATCAGTAGATGGTCTAGTATGTAGTAGTAGGCCTGGGACTCTATCCTATATCTCTATAATAAATCCCAAATTATCCAGTCTCCTCTATACACCCTCTGTAGAGACAACACAGAAAATTAGTAGGGAACAAAGATGTCCACTTTTGTCCTATTTAATTTTCTATAGGATTTGCCATCCCTAATTACCATTTTTGTAGCTATCTTAGCTTTGGTGCATATAAACTCTATGCTGTTTAGGCCTTTATCATCTATTAGCTCTCAAAGAATAAAGATGTTGTATTAGATTACTTGAATGGTTTCTGTCATTATTGTAAAACATCTATTAAATCTTTATGATATTTGACATTAAAATATTAGTAGGGAAGTAGCCATGAATTGAAGTTTATATTTATATATAGTACTTGTTTGAATTATAGTATTAAATTTGTTATGTTTATTCATATTAGCTAATAATACTCCAGGTTTATGGTCTCATGGCCTGTTTCATTTTTTTAAATTTCTAAGAATGCTAAAGAACTTCTGTTTATGTGGGCTATGTTTATTGATATTTACCATGTTAAAAATGAAATATTTAACTTACATAAGATGTCCATAATAAACCCATTACAAATTAACATAAATAATATAATTTAATGAAAAATAGAGAATGTGTCTTTATTTCAAAACTCTCAAGATAGTGAAAATATTGACAGTTGTTTTGCATTTTATAATTCTCTATAATGTCTGACTTAATTGACGATAAGTCAAATTCAGACATCAGATATTCTTCCTCTAACTCTGAAAATAAAATTAAATTGAAAATATACTTCAGCGAATCCATGACCCAGAAAAAGACTGATAACCTACAGTTGCCCTTGTTGCCCTTGTTGCCGAGGTGTGTCTCCACTCCCTACAAGAACTCTTTAAGCTCAAAAATAAAATAATGAACAATCCTATTGAAAAATGGGCCAAAAACCTTAACAGTCACCTCACCAAAGAAGATATACAGTTACAAAGAAAGTATATGAAAGGTACTCCACATCTTTTGTCACTAGGAAAATGCAAGTTAAGACAACAATGAAATATGACAAGATACCTATTAGAATGCTCAAAACTTAGAATACTGACAGCACCAAGTGCTGATGAGGATGCGGAGCAACAGAAACTCTAATTTTTTGCTGGTGGGAATGCAAGATGGTACAGTCATTCTGAAAGAGAGTTTAATAGTTTCTTACACAACTAAACACATTCTTACCATACAGTCCAGCAGTCATGTTCCCTGGTATTTATCCAAAGGAGTTAGAAACTTATCTTCATACAAAAATCTGCATATAGATATTTGTAAAAATTTTATCCACAGTTGCGAAAACTTAGAAGCAATGGAGATGTCCTTCAGTGGATGATTGGATAAGTAAACTGTGGTACATTCAGATAAAGGAATAATATATTCAGCACTAAAAAGATACGAGCTATTAAGCCATGAAAAAATGGGGAAACTTAAATTCATCTTACTAAGTGAAAGAAGCCAATCTGAGAAAGCTACATAATGTAAAAATCCAAGTATATGACATTCTGGAAAAAGCAAAACTATCGGGATAGTAAGAGTGTCTGCTAGGGACTAGAAATGAGGAAAGAATGAACAGAACACAGAATTTTTAGGGCAATGAAACTACTCTGGATTATACTATGATGAAGGAAACATGTTATGATACATTTGTGTAAACTCATATAATATACAACACCAAGAGTGATCCCCAATTTAAACTGTGTACTTTGGATGATAATGTGTCAGTGTAGGTTATCAGTTGTAACAAATGTATCACTTTGGTGGAGAAGGTCGATAATGGGGGATTTTATTCATATGCAGACCCAGGGAATATACAGAAAATCTCTGTATCTTTTGCTTGGTTTTACTGTGAACCTGAAATGAATCTAAAAACATAAAGTCTTTAAAAAATATCCATAAGTTTAGAGTCCAATTATGGGAAGATGGAATAGATGTACTTTTCCCTGTCCTTGTGCTAAATATAACTAAAAATCTGAGAAATTATTATATATAAAATGAACATTAGAAAATTCTAAAAGGTAAAGAGAAAGTAGTCTCAGACCTTGGGATCCAGGAAACAACAAGGTAATATTCTTGGGTTTTCTTTTTGCCCCATATTTTTCATACTTGGAGCTGAAGCAGTTGACAACCTAGAAATACCAAAAAGCACTGATTAAAAAAAAAAGAAAAAAGCCCAACAAAAGCCTTCTCTATCTAGCTAAAGGACCAAGAAAGGGTATACTTAGCAAGACAGGAAACTTACATAGTAACTGCTCTACTCCAACCAAATACTACAGAAAAATTGTGACCCCAACAAAGGTTGAGTGGGGAGCCCAGATTTTTACCTTCACTATACTGTAATGAAGTACTCCATTCCCCTTGCTGGGGTGATGTCAGAGAAAGGAGCTGGAACTTTTATCTTCACCAAGTGATAATGAGAAATACCTTCTACTCAGTGTCAGTGGAATTTTCATGGGAGCCTAGAGTTTCACTGCTACATGAAAGTAAGGAGGTAGTTCTTTCCTTCCCAGCAGGGGTGGTTTCAGAGGATGTTGAGAGTTAGGACATCTACCACTGCCCACAAAAAGAAGTCCACCTCCCCCACTGTCAGTGGAGGCTAAATGAGGAGCAGTAGTGAGGTATCCTACCCCTCCCAGCCAGAGATCTAGAGTTTTCACGCTTCCCAGCCCTCTCTCTGGTGTCATCTGATGCCAAGTGGAAATTCTAGACTTCTAACTGCATCTGGAAAAAACCAAATAAATGCCCCCTCCTTTTTCCTGTCAAGGTGATGTCAGAATAAGACAGCTAAAACTGCAAGTTTAGGTAAGAGCCAGTCTCATACACAATATCTAAAATATTTTAGGTTTAATTGAAAATCACCCATCATCTCAAGAACCAGAAAGATGTCAAACTGAATGAGAAAAGCAATTAATAGATGCCAACACTGAGATTACAGAAATGTTAGAATTATCTGACAAGTATTTTGAAGCAGCCATCATCAGTGTACTTGAACAATTATGAAAATTTTTGAAAAAAAAATAGTAAATCTCAGCAAAGAAATAGAATATATAAAGAAAGCCCAAATGATATTTTTAAAACTTCTAAATGCAATAACTGAAAGCAAAACCAAATTGGACGTGTTCAGTAGCAGAGTAGAGGGGGCAAAGGAAAGGGCCAATGAAGGCAGAAGAATAGAAATTACCCAATCTGAACAACAGAGAGAAAATAGACTTGGAGGCGGAGGGGATGTCTCACAGAACAGACAGAAAAATTAACCAAACAAAAACAGTCTTAGGGACCTATGTGATTGTAACAAAAAAATCTTACACTCATATAATTGGAGTACCAGAAGGAAAAGAGAGCTGAAAAAACAAAAAAATGACTCAAAGAAAGAATAGCTTGAAAATTTCCCAAATTGTACAAATGACACAAATCTACAGATTCAAAACACTAGGATGAGACCAGAATTGAAGTGGATGGACAACATAAGGGATTCTTAAAGTGATAGTAATATCATTCTTAAATGTACTTTTGTTGTGATATTATTATTTTGCAAGATATTGCTATTGTGAGAAACCGGGTAAAGGTTACACAGGACTTCCCTGTATTCTTACAGCTTCATGAATGACTACAATTACCTCAAAATAAAAAAGCTAATTAAAAAAAATTTTAAAGATGTTGGGTACAATTCACCATTAGGTATACAAGTGGTCACCATACAGATAAAGTTTGGACCTCCCTTTGGTTCCCACTTCACCAGGTTTGAGATCAGGTACTCTTATTGATGTTATATGCTCTCATTTACTCCCATAGCAGTGTCTTACTACTGCCAATCCCTTTCTTATAGTATTAGAGTAAAATTCAGGGTCCACTTATGAGTGAGAACATGTGGTACTCAGTTCTTTGTTTCTGTGATAGATCATTGAGTATTATAGACTCTAAACCCATCTAAGTTGCTGCAAAGTCCATAATTTTGTCCTTCTTTATGACTGTGTAATATTCCATCATTTATATGTACCGCATTTGCTATTTTATTTTAATTTTAAAGATGTGGGGTACAATTCAGGGTTAGGTATACAAACGTTGATCATACAGGTACTCTTGTTGATGAGGTATGCCCCTTCCTCCCCTAGCAGTTTCCCTCAACTGCCAATCCCACCCCTACTCCCCTGGCAGTTTTCCACTACTGCCAATCCCTTTCTTATAGTATTGATAATTGTTCAAGGTCCACTTATGAGTGAGAACATATGGTACTCTGTTATTTGTTTCTGTGATAAATCACTGAGTATGATTGACTCTAAGTCCTTCCAAGTTGTGAAGTCCAAATGTTTGTCCTTCTTTATGGCTGCATATTATTCCACTGTGTATATGTACCACATTTTAAAAATCCAATCCAGCTTGGATGGGCAACATGGCTGGTTCCATGTTTTTGCTATTGTGAATAGAATTGCAGCAAACATACATGTGCAGGTATCTTATTTTGTGGAATGATTTGAGTTCCTCTGGGTATATTCCCAATACGGATATTGCTGGGTCATATGGAAGATAAATTTCTAGTTCTTTCAGAAATCGCCACAGTGTCTTTCAAAGAGGTTGCACTAGTTTGCATTCCCACCAGCAGTGTAGAAGCATTCCTTTTTCTCTGCATTCGTACCAGCATCTGTTGTTGTTTGTGATGGTCTTTCTTATTGGGGTTAGGTGGTATTTCAATATGGTTTTGCTTTGCATTTCTCTGATTATGAGTGAGGCTGAGCACTTTTTCATGTGTCTGTTGGCTGCCCATATATCTTCCTTTGAGAAGTGTCCGTTTATGTCTTTTGCCCACTTTTTAATGGGGCTGTTTGTTGTTTTCCTTTTGGTGCATCTGAGTTCCTTGTGGATCTTAGATGTTAGGTTTCTTTCATTGTCCTTTTTTGTACTCAGTGGATCTTTTTCACATGTGTGATTTTGGTCATTTGGAAAATACTGATTCACTGAAATTATGCAGATCTTTCATTTATTGACACACTTTCTTATGCAATATTAAAAATTCACATCCATTAATTTTCATCATTAACATCACTGAGCTTATCAGAAAAATCTTTTAAGTACTGTAAGCTGTCAGACTTTCAATGACAGATGCACATTTTCTGAAGATCTGATTTTTTACTTTAATCTTCAAGTTTTATCAGTTCAAAAAAATATTGACAGTTTTCCTTCAAGTGACAGACTCGTTTTATTCATTTTCCAGAAAATACTTGCTAAATATTTGAGTAATTACATGTCATCATCATCTTTCAAGCAAACTTAAGGTCTAAAATAAATCAGTTACTTTAGCTTGCAACTCAATTTCACAAGCAATATGAATAGAGAACACCATAGTAACTTCGTAATGCAGCAGAAATGCTTTTACATACTTCCCATTTTGTCACACAGAATTTTATATACATATGTTCTCAAGGGTTGTAATTTAATATAATTTGTAAGTGAAACTTCCTTTTTAATTTTTCCTTTCAACTGGAATATGTGATGGCAAAGACCACAGTGATTATGAGTACTGTTTGATGCATCTGTCTTGATTCATGCTAGACTCAGTAGTATTACTCATCATCCCTTTGATACTATCCGTACTTAGCACAGTGAAAAAGGCAAATACTGTCTTTTTGTTATATGAAAGTATTCTTGACCTTATGGACCCCTGAAAATACTCTCAGTGCCTCAGAGATTTACAGACCACACTTTTGAGAGTTTTAAGCCTAGATACTGTAGTGGGTTAAATTCCTCACTTCCTAAGGATACTATGAAGTTCTTTGTTTTTCCCTTTAAAGAAATTTATATGGATTTGTGATTATCAGATAAATAAAATTAACCTTAAAATGCAAGTTCTCATTAGAAAGCTCTTTAACTTGTATTTTAAAAATATTTTGAATAGTTGCAATTTACAAGTGATAATTTATTATTTGGCAATTATTTGAGAATATGATGACTTAATAGCTGTTCCTTCACGAATACAAAATTTCTGTACACTGATATTTTATATTTAGGTACATGTGTAGTTTTCTTTGCTTATATATTTGTCCCTCATAGGAATCTATACCTCTGCTTCATCCTTTAATAAGCACTAGTATGTTTTGCTGAATATTGAGACATTTTTCTGTTAGACTTCCTAAATATTAGTTGAATTTATACTAACAAGTTTATGAAATAATACTGTCAGAATGAATTTTATTTAACAAGCAGTATGCCTGAATATCAGCTGTTATGTAATTTAGTATTTATAATTTGCCTTGATTATTTAAGGCATGTTGTATGACTTCATAGTATCACTAGATTTTGTGACATCCTATAAATGTCCTTTTCAAGAGAGCCAATGAACAAAGTGTAATTTTTTAGTACTTGGAATTTTAGATAATTATTATGTATAAGAATGTTTATTATTGAATACACAAAATGAAATGTAGTTTTAAGAGTAGTGATTGCTATTGGGAACACATAGAATTGAATATATTGGTGTAGTTATTTTCTCTGGATTTTCTTTGTCATGTGAACTTTAACTTTTACATGGGATAGGCACTAGTTATTTAAAGTATGGTCCAGTCTGTGGATTTGCAAACTATGGCCTACAGGCCAAATCTGCACTGCTACCTGCTTTTATAAATAATTTTTTTCATTATGTCAAATTTATTTTAGTAGCACCATCCATTTCAAAGCAATTTTGGAAATTATGAAGTAAACATATTTATTAAACAAATTACTTCAAGTATCATTATAAATATTTAAATAAGTTGCATGGAAAATAAATATATTTTTAATAATTATTTTAAAGATGTGGGGTACAATTCAGGATTAGGTATACAAGTGGTCATTGTACAGATAAAGTTTGGGCCTCCCTTTGATCCCCACTTTGCCTGGTTTGAGATCAGGTACCCCTATTAATGTTATGTCCCCCTCCAGCAGTTTCCGGCTACTGTCAATCCCTATCATATAGTATTATGGTAAATGTTCAGGGTCTGCTTATGAGTGAGAACATGTATACTCAGTTCTTTGTTTCTGTGATAGATGACTCAGTATTGTAGACTTTAAATCCATCCAAGTTGCTGTGAAGTCCATAAGTTTGTCTTTCTTTATGGCTATATAATATTCCATTGTGTATATGTACTGCTTTTTTTAAATGCAGTCCAGTTTCAATGGGCAGCGTGGTTGGTTACATGTTTTTGCTATTGTGAACAGTCTGCAATAAACATGCGTCTGCAGGTATCTTTTTTGTAGAATGATTTGAGTTCCTCCAAGTATACTCCCAGTAGGGGGATTGCTGGGTGATATGGGAGGTCAATTTCTAGTTCTTTTAAAATCACCACACTGTTTTCCACAGTGGTTTGAACTAGTTTGCATTCCCACCAGCAGTATAGAAGTGTTCCCTTTTCTCCACCTGCTCTCCTCCATCTGTTGTTTTTTGTTTTATTAATGATGGCCATTTTTACTGGATTTAGGTGGTATCTCAATGTGGTTTTGATTTGCTTTTCTCTGATGATTAGTGAGGCTGAGGATTTTTCATGGGTCTGTTGGCTGCCCATATGTCTTCTTTTGAGAAGTATCTATTATTGTCCTTTGTCTACTTCTTAATGGGGCTGTTTATTTGTTTTTTGGTTTTTTTCCTTTCTGCACCTTTGAGTCCCTTGTAGATCCTGGATGTTTGGCCTTTGTCAGATACACAGTTGGCAAATATTTTCTCCTGTTCTGCGGGTTGTTTTCCTGCTTTCTTGAAGGTTTATTTTGCTTTGCAGAAACCTTTCAGTTTAATGAGGTCCCACTTGTCTATCTTATCTCTTATGTCATGGACATCTGGGGTTTTAATCAATAATTGGCTGCCTATTCTGATTCCCATAAGGGTATCTTCTGTGTTTTCTAAGATTCTTATAGTTTGCAGTTTTACATTTAGGATCCGTTTAGAGTTGATTTTTGTGTACGGTGAAAGGGAGGGGTCGTTTTTGAATCTTCTGCATGTAGTCAACCAGTTTTCGCAGCACCATTTACTGAATAGGTTCTCCTCTCCCCATTGGTTTTTAGTGGAGACTTTGTTGAAGATGAGTTGGTTGAGAAATTGAGGTTTTGCTTCCGGAATCTCTGTCCTTTTCCATTGATCTACATGCCTGTTCTTGTACCAATATCAGGTTGTTTTGATTATTGTGGCCTTATAATAGTGTTTCAAGTCTGGAAGCGTGATATCCCCTGTTTTGTTTCTTTTGCTGTGGATTGTTTTGGGTATTCATGTTCCTTTATGTTTCCATATGAATTTCTATGTTGTCGTTTCCAGGTCTGAGGAGAATGATGTTGGCAATTTAATGCGTATTGCACTGAATCTGTAGATTGCCTTTGATAGGATGGACATCTTAACAATGTTGATTCTAGGCCAGGTGCAGTGACTCAGGCCTGTAATCCCTGCACTTTGGGAGGCTGAGGCAAGAGGATTGCCTGAACCCAGGAGTTTGAGACCAGCCTGGGCAACTTGGTGACTCCCGTTTCTACAATATATCAAAAAACTTGCTGGGCATGGTAGCGTGCACCTGTAGTTCTGACTACTTGGAAGGATGAGGCACAAGGATTGCCTGAGCCCAGTGGATCAACGCTGAGGTGACTGTGAGTGTGCCACTGCACTCTACTGTGGGTGCACAGTGAGAATTCTGACTTAAAAAAAAAAAAAAGTTGATACTTTCTATCCATGAACATGGAATATTTTTCCACTTGTTTATGTCTTCTTGGATTTCTTTGAGCAATTGTTTGTAGTTTTAATTGTATAGATCTTTCACTTCTCTGGTTAGGAAGATGCCTAGGTATTTCATTTTGTGTGTGGCTATTGTGAATGGGATTGTGCTTTTTATTTGGTTCTGTTGCTTTTTGTGACTGTCTTTTGTACATTTATTTTGTACCCTGAGACTTTGCTAAAGTCCTTTGTCAGTGCAAAGAGGTTTTTGACATTCTCTTGGATTTTTGATATTTAGGATCATATCACTAGCAAAGAGGGACAACTTAATTTCCTCTTTTCCTATTTGAATATCCTTGTTTTTCTTCTCTTGTCTTATTGCTCTAGGTAGGACTATATTGAACAGAAGGGTGAGAGTGGGCAGTCTTGTCTTGTTCTGGTCTTCAGGGGTAATACTTCCAATTTCTGTCCATTTAGCGATATATTGGCTATAGGTTTATCATAGTTGGCATTTACTATTTTGAGGTATGTTCCTTCTATACCTAGGTGTTCAAGGGTTTTTATCAAGAAGGGATGCTAGATTTTATCAAAAAGCTTTTTCTGCATCTAATGATATAATCATGTAGTTCTTGTTTTTATATCTGTTGATGTATTTAATTACATTTATGGTCTTGCAGATGTTGAACCAGTCCTGCATCCTGGGAATGAAACCTACTTGGTCATGGTGGATAATTTTTGAGATGTGTTGTTGAATCCGATTTGCTAGAATCTTGTTGAGAATTTTTACACCTATGATCATCAGGAATATTGGCCTGTAGTTTTTTCTTTTTTGTTGGATCTTTACCCAGTTTGTTTTTCAGTGTGATGCTAGCTTCATAAAATGATTTGGGGAGAGTTCTGTCTTTTCTCAATTGCCTGAAATACCCAATTACCTGGAATAGGATTGGTATCAGCTCCTCTTTGTATGTTTTGTAGAATTCTGCTGGGAAGCCATCTGGTTCAGGGTTTTTTTGTTTTTGTTTTTGTTTTTTGATAGGTAGTTTTCTTATGATGGAGTCAATTTCCTGGGTTGTTATTGGTCTATTTAGTATATCAGTGTCTTTTTGTTTCAACCTTGGGATATTGTGTGATGTCAGAAAGTTCTCCGTTTCATTTAGGGTATTCGAGATTGTTTCCATGTGGGTGTGCATAGTAATCTCTGATAATCTTTTGTATTTCAGCAGCGTCAGTTGTAATTTGACGTTTTGTGTTTTGGGCGATTGTGTTTATTTGAACTTTTTCTGTCTTTTTCTGGGTCATTTTGGGTAGGGGTCCATCAATCTTGTCTATTGTTTCAAAGAACCAGCTTTTTGTTTCATTAATTTTTTTTTCTGTGATATTTTTTGTCTTCTGTGTCCTGTATTTGGGCTTTTACTTTGGTGATCTGGATTCTTCTGCAGAAGTTAGTTAGGGTTTTGGAGGTCTTGCCTTTCCAGGTCCCTTAGGTGATTTGTTAGGCTGTTAACTTGTAATCTCTCTCTTTTCTCTATGTGTGTTCACAGAGATATAAATTTCCCTCTTCATACTGCTTACATGGCATCCCATAGGTTCTGGTAAGATGTTTTTTCATTCTCATTGGTTTCCAGGAATCTTTTCATTTCTGTTTTGATTTCTATGTTGACCCAGGAGTCATTCAGCATCATGCTGTTTAGTGTCCATGTCTTTGTGGGTTTTGGCGAAATTTTTTTGATGTTGATATTTTTTATTCCACTGTGGTCTGAGAAAGTGCTGGTAGTATTTTAATCTTATGAAATTTGTTTATGCTTGATTTATGCCTGAGGATGTCATTGATATTGGAATACATTCTATGTGGTGATGAGTAGAATGATCAAATTGAGGTTCTGGATCTGTTTGTTGAATTTTTCCTCAGTGATCTATCTAGGGTTGTTAGTGGGGTATTTAAGTCTCCAGTTATGTTAGTATTAGAGCAAATACCTTTTTTTTTTTTTTTCGTTTACTTAGTAGTTACTCTGTAAACGCTGATGCTCCTGTGTCAGGTGCATACATGTTTAGGATGGATATTTCTTTTTTTTAATCAATATTTTTTATTATGATATTGTGGGGTACAGTTAAGGGTTGGGTATACAAATATGCTTCGTTTAGACACCCTTGTTGATAAGAGGTGTCTCCCCATCCCCAGACAGATATTTACTACTGTTAATCCCATCTCAATTCCCCTCCCCCCCCACAGTTTCCTACTACTGTTAGTCATTTTCTTATAGTATTACGTTGGATATTCAAGGTCCACTATATAAATGAGAACATGTGATACTCAGATCTTTGTTTCTGTGAGAAGTCACTCAGTATTATAGACTCTAGTTCCATCAAGGTTGCTGCAAAATTCATGATTTTGTTCTTTTTTATGGCTGCGTAGTATTCCATCGTGTATATGTACCACATTTTTAAAATCCAGTCCTCTTTTGATGGACAGCGTGGTTGCTTCCAGGTTCTTGCTATTGTGAAAAATGCTGCAATAAACATATGTGTGCAGGTATCTTTTTTATAGAGTGATTTGAGTTCGTCAGGGTATATTCCTAACACGGGGATTGCGGGGTCATATGGGAGGTCAATATTTAGGGCTTTTAGGAATCGCCATACTGTTTTCCACAGAGGTTGCAGTAGTTTACACTCCCACCAACAGTGTAGAAGTGTTCCCTTTTCGCCACACCCTCTCCAGCAACTGTTTTTTTTAGAGTTATTGATGATGGCCATTCTGACTGGAGTTAGGTTGTATCTCAGTGAGATTTTGATTGGCATCTCCCTGATGATTAGTGAGGTTGAAAATTTCTTCGTGTGTCTGTTTGCTGCTTGAATGTCTTCCTTTGAGAAGTGTCTGTTCATATCTTTTGCCCTTTTTATAATGAGATTGTTAGCCTTTTTCTTTTCAGCATGTTGGAGTTCCTTGTAGATCCAAGATGTTAAGCCTTTGTCAGATCTGGAGTTGGCAAATACTTTTTCCCAGTCTGTAGGCTGTCTCCCTGCTCTCTTGATGGTTTCTTTGGCTTTGCAGAAGCTTGTCAGTTTAATGAGGTCCCACTTGTCTATCTTCTCTGTTATGGCCTGTGGGTTTCGGGTTTTGTTCAGAAATTGGATGCCAGTTCCAATTTCCATGAGGGTATGTCCTTCATTTTCCAAGGTTCTTATGGTTTGAGGTTTTACATTTAGGTCTCTGATCCATTTAGAGTTAATTTTTGTGTATGAGGATAGATAGGGGTACTGTTTGAGTCTTCTACATGTGGTCAACCAGTTTTCCCAGCACCATTTACTGAGTTGGTTCTCCTCTCCCCAGTGGTAAGTGGTGGAGGCTTTGTCGAACATGAGTTGGTTGAGAAATTGAGGTTTTACTTCTGGAATCTCAATTCTGTTTCGTTGATCTATATGCCTGTTCCTATACCAATACCAAGCTGTTTTGATTATTGTAGCTTTATAGTAAAGTTTGAAGTCTGGTAATGTGATACTGCTTGCATTTTTGTTTTGTTTTTGCTGAGGGTTGTTCTGGCTATGCTTGGTCGTTTGTGTCTCCATATGAATTCCTGTGTTGTTTTTTCTAGGTCTGAGAAGAATGTTGCTGGTAATTTGATGGGTATTGCATTAAATCTGTAGATTACATTAGGTAAGATGAACATCTTCACAAGGTTGATTCTTCCAGTCCACTAGCATGGGATATTTTTCCACTTGTTTGTGTCATCTTTCATTTCTTTAAGCAGTGTTTTGCAGTTTTCATTGTAAAGGTCTTTCATGTCTCTGGTTAGGAAGATGCCAAGGTATTTCATTTTTTTTGTGGCTATTGTGAATGGAATTGTGGTTTTTATTTGGGTTTCTGTTTGTTTATTATTGGTGTAAAGAAATGCAATTGTTTTTTTGCACATTTACTTTATATCCTAAGACTTTGCGAAAGTCCTTTATCAGTCCTTTATCAAGAGGTTTTTGACAGATTCTCTTGGGTTTTCAGGGTATGCAATCATGTCATCTGCAAGGAGAGATAATTTGACTTCCTTTTTTCCTATTTGGATACCCCTGATTGCCTTCTCTTCTTTGATTGCTCTAGCCAGGACTTCCAATACTATATTGAACAGGAGAGGTGAGAGTGGGCATCCTTGTCTTGTTCCAGTTTTCAGAGGAAATGGTTCCAATTTTTGTCCGTTTAGGGTATGCTGGCTGTGGGTTTCTCGTAGAAGGCTTTTACTATTTTGAGGTATGTTCTCTGTATGCCTAGAAGTTTGAGGGTTATTGTCAAGAAGGGGTGCTGGATTTTATCAAAAGCTTTTTCTGCATCTAATGATATAATCATGTGGTTTTTGTTTTGACATCTGTTGATGTATTTAATTACATTCATGTAATTGAATTACATCCCAGTGATGAAGCCTACTTGGTCATGATGGATGATTTTTGAGATGTGTTGTTGAATCCAGTCCGCTAGGATCTTGTTGAAAATTTTAGCATCTATGTTCATCAAAAATATTGGCCTGTAGTTCTCTTTCTTTATTGGGTCTTTACCCGGCTTGGGTATCAATGTGATGTTAGCTTCGTAAAATGATTTGGGGAGAGTTCCATCTTTCTCAGTTGCCTGGCATACCTTCAGTAGGATTGGTATCAGCTCCTCCTTAAATGTCTTATAGAATTCTGCTGGAAAGCCATCTGGTCCAGGGCTTTCTTTTATAGGCAGTTTTCTTATTACGTAGTCAATTTCCTTGATTGTTATTTGTCTATTTAGGGTCTCAATTTCTTCTTGTTTCAACCTAGTCAGGTTGTGTGATGACAGAAAGTCCTCCATTTCCTTAAGGTTTGCTTTTTTTTGTTTGTTTTTTTGAGTTGGAGTCTCACTCTGTCGCCCAGACTGGAGTGCAGTGGCCGCTCCCAGCTATTGCAGCCTCGACCTGCTGGGCTTCTGGCGATCCTTCTGCCTCACTCTTCCGAGTAGCCGAAATTACAGGCATGCACTACCATGCCCAGCTGATTTTTTGATTTATTGTAGAGATGAGGTATCGCCAATTTGCCCAGGCAGGTCTCAAACCCACGGGCTCAGGCAATCCACTCACCTCAGCCTCCCAAAGCATGAGATTACAGGCTGGGCCACCAAGCCCGCCTTCCTTAAGGTTTTCATGTTTGTTTCCATACAAGTGTACATAGTAGTCTCTAATGATCTTTTGTACTTCTTCGGGATCAGATTTTGTACTTCATCTTTTGTGTTTCTGATTGTGTTTAATGGGCGTTTTCTCTCTTTTTCTTGGTTAGTGTAGCTAGGGGACCATCAATCTTGTTTACCTTTTTGAAGAACCAAGTTTTTGTTTCATTTATTTTTTTGTATTATCTTTTGTCTTCTATGTCCTGGATTTGGGCTTTTATTTTGGTGAGCTGGATTCTTCTGCTGAAATAAGGGTTTTTTTGGTCTTGCTTTTCCAGCTTCCTTAGATAGCTTGTTAGGGTGTTAATTTGTGATCCTTCCATTTTCTTCATGTGCGTTTGTAGGGATATAAATTCCCCTCTTACTATAGCTTTCATGGCATCCCAGAGATTTTGGTATGATGTTGCTTTATTTTCATTTGTTTCCAGGTATCTTTTAATCTCTGTTTTGATTTCATCATTGACCCAGGAGTTGTTTAGCATCATGCTGTTTAGTATCCATTTCTTTGAGGGTTTTGTGGGGACTTGTTGGTGTTAATGTTTATTGTTATTCCACTGTGGTCCGAGTAGGTGCATGGTAAAATTTTGGTCCTTTTAAATTTGCTTATTCTTGATTTATGGCCAAGTATGTGGTTGATCTTAGAGTATGTTCCATGCGGTGATGAGTAGAATGTGTATTCTGTCACCTTTGGATGGAGGGTTCTGTAGGTATCAGTTAGGTCCATTTGATCAAGAGTCCCATTGAGGTTTCGGATCTCATTGCTGATTTTTTTGTCCTGATGATCTGTCTAGGGTTGTGAGTGGGGTATTAAAGTCCTCAGCTATGATGGTATTGGAGTCGATATCTTTCTTTAGTTTACTTAAGAGCTACTTTATGGAAGTTGGCACTCCTATGTTGGTTGCATATATGTTTAGGATAGATATTTTTGTTGATGAATTGAAACTTTTATCATTTTGTTTTGGCCTTCTGTATCTTTTTTAATTTTTGATATCTTAAAGAGTATTTTGTCTGAGATTAAGATCGCGACTCATCCTTTCTTTTGTGTTCCATTCGCCTGAAAATTTGTTTCCCATCTTCTTACTTTGAGTCTGTGAGTGTCCTTTCTAGTGAGGTGAGTCTCTTGAAGGCGATTGATTGTTGCCTGGTCATATTTTATCCATTTTGCCATTCTATGTCTTTTCAGTGGTGCATTTAGTCCATTCACATTCAAACTAATTATTGAAATGTGACAGTTGATCCCTTTCATAATGTTCTTACAGAGTTGTCGTTCTTCCTGTTTGTGTGTTGTCTTTCTTTTGGTTTTAGAGTTGGATCATGTGTGTTTTTAATCTTGTACCTGTACTCTTGTGATGAACGTTGTTGTTCTTTTTTCCTTTTCTTCTGTGTTCAATACTTTCTTTAGTGTTTCTTGTAGAGGTGGTCTGGTGGCAGCGTAGGTTCTTAGTGATTGGATGTCTGAGAAAGATTTCAATTTTCCCTCACTGATGAAGCTTAGCTTGGCTGGGTAGGTTATTCTCAGTTGTAATTGTTTATCTTTTAGAACCTTGAAGATAGGGCTCCAAGCTCTCCTAGCCTGCAGGGTTTCTGTAGATAAATCTGCTACTATTCTAATTGGTCTTCCCTGGTAGGTAGTCTGACCTTTTTCTCTTGCTGCCTTTAGGATTTTTTCTTTTATACCTACTTCGTTTAGGCGAATTATTATGTGTCTGGGAGTTGGCCCTCTCATTTGTTGTCTTGCAGGGGTTCTCTGAATCTCTTGTGTTTGAATTTTTTCATCACTGATGAGATGAGGAAAGTTTTATAGAATGATTTCATGAAATGTTTGTTCCAGTGTGGCCTGTGTTTCTCTCTCTGCCTCAGGAAGGCCAATTACTCTTAGGTTCAGTGTCTTGGAGTGATCATTCATCTCTTGAAGGTTTTGTTCTGTCTTTTTGAGCTTCTTTTCTATGCTTTTGACAGTTTGGGTTAGTTCTGTGTTTTGGTCTTCGAGCTCTGAGATTTTTTTCTTCTGCTTGGCTAATTCTGCTTTCCATGCTTATTAGTTTATTATTTCCCTCACAGTTTTCTTTACTGCTGTTATTTCTGACATTAGCTCCTTCCTATTTTCTTCTTGTCTCTCCTCAATTTTTTTAATTCTCTGTATTAATGTCTTGATGTCTGGATTTGTTGCATGTGACCGGTCATTCTGGAGGCTCTTCATTGTTTATGTTTTGTAATCTGTTTTCTCAGTGTCTGACCTCTCAGGGCTCTGTGTGAGACCAATATTCTTCTTTTGGTTTTCTTCATTTGTGCTGTTTTTTCTTTCCCTACTTTTTCCTTCGCTCCATGTCACCATCTTCTTTAATTCTGTTATTCAGGTGCAGAGGGGTTGCTTTTACTTCTGTTTGCTCAATCTCCTATTCTTGTTTACATATGCCCTCTCACTTTGTTCAGTTGTGGAGTTGCACCGTAGATTGGGGGTGGTCCTTTTTGCAGTTTTCAGATTTACTTAAGGGGGGAGCTGTGATTCAAAATCTGTCTGCTGGTCTTAGTATCTGCCGACAGGTGTATGGATAATCTGAAACCCACTTTCCACTGCCTTGGAATCTGTGCATGCAGTGGGGCTGTAGGTTTACCCCCTTGAATCACCAGCAGGTGGTGCTATCTCAGCTGCTCGCTCCTGAGGGGGTGGAGCCTGACAGGAGCTGTGCAGAGGCCGGAGGTGGAAGCCTGCCTCAGGGCACATGGGGAGGAGACCCACTGCCAATAGGACTTCATGGTGGCAGCAGAGGTGGCAGTGATCCCAGCAGATCTTGCTTGCAGGGGCTTCAAAGACTGAAGTCATGGATCACTTCAGTCATGGGTGGCGCGATGCCCTATGGCCGCCTTGGAGTCTACTGCGGCGCCAGCCATTCCTGTGTCTGCTTTGTTCTTTTTGTTCAAAATTGCTTTGACTATTCAGGGTCTTTTGTTTTTCCATGTGAATTTTACAGTGTTTTTTTTTTTCTTCTAGTTTTGTGACAAATGCCCTTGATATTTTGATGGGTATTAAATTGAATTGGTAGATCACTCTGAGTAATAGGGAAAATTTAACAATATTAATTCTTCCAATTCATGAACATGGCATACTTTTCCAATTCTTTTTGTCATCTACAATTTTATTTAATCAATATTTTATATTTTTATTGTAAAAAAAATCATTCACTTCCTTAGTTAAGTATTCTTTTTGCAGTTAATGTAAATGGAATTGCTTTCTTGGTTTTTTTCCCCCTCAGGTTTTTGCTATTGGCATGTAGAAGTGATGCTGATTTCTGTATTTTAATTTTATATCTTGAAACTTTACTAAATTCATATATTAGTTTTAACATATATTTTTGTGTTGTGTTTAGGGTTTTCTGTATATGTGATTATATAGAATTTGACTTTCTTCTTTCCAATTTTAATACCCTTTATTTCTCTCTCTTGCTTAATTTCTCTCTCTTGCTTAATTGCTATAACTAGACCTTTCAGTGCTCTGTTGTTGATTGAGAGTGGGCATCCTTATCTTTTTTCAGTTCTTAGAAGAAAAGCTTTAATCTGTCCTTGAGCATCATCAGTATGATGCCAGCTGTGGATTTGTTATATGTGGCTTATTTTGTTGAGGTATGTCCCTTTTATGTCAATTTTATTAAGAGCTATTATCATGAAGGGATGTTGAATTTTATCTAATGGTTTTTCAGCATCTGTTGAAATGATTGTATTGCTTTTGTCCTTCATTCTGTTGATGTTGATGTATCACTTTTATTTATTTTCATAGGGTGAACTATGGTTGCATCCCTCAGATAAATCCCTTATGATGATGGTTAAATTCTCTCTCTCTTTTTTTTTTTTTTTTTTTTGAGTTGGAGTCTCTGTCATCCAGGCTAAAGTGCAGTGGCATGCTCACGGCCACTGCAGCCTCAACCTGCTGGGTTTAGGCGATCCTTTCTCCTCAGCCTTCCTCGTAGCTGGAACTACAGATGCATGCCACTACGTCTGGCTAATTTTTGTGATTTATTGTAGAGAGGTCTCACCAAGTTGCCCAGACTGGTCTCAAACCCCCAGGCTCAGGAACTTCTCGCACCTTTGCCTCCCAAAGTGCTGGGATCACAGGCTGAACCATCATGCTCAGCCTAAATCCTCTTTTTAAATGTGGTATTGAATCTGGTTTGCTCCTATTATGTTGAAGACTTTTGCATTTATGTTCTGCAGGGATATTGACGTGTAGTTTCCTTTTTTATTGTGTCCTTCCCAATTTGGGTATCAAGGTGATAGTTGTTTTGTAGAATGAGTTGGGGAGGAATTCTTCCTGTATTTTTTGGAATAAATAAGTAAGAGTGGTACATCTGGTAAAATTAGTACTTATTTGTACATCTGGTAAAATTTGGGTGTGAATCTTTGTGGTCTTTGGCCTTTTTCTGTTGGGAGATTTTAAATTATTGATTCAGGTTCAATATTCAATATTGGTCTGTTCAGGATATCTATTTCTGCCTGGCTCAATCTTGAGAGGTTCTGTATTTAGATGTTGACTTCTTCAAAACTCATGTTGAAATATGATTCTCATTGTGAATGGTGGGGCCTAGTGAGAGGCACTTGTGTCATGGGGACAGATCACTTACGAGTGCCTTGATGCGGTTCTTACATAATGTGTGAGTTCTTGTTCTGTTAGTCTATTGCTGGAAAGCTAGTATGATCCTTTGGTGGTATCACAGCATAATTTTTTAATGGTGTCAGAGTTCTTATCCTGGTTCCTTCTCATTTGGAGAACTGACACTTACTGTAATTTAATTTACTTTTTCATTTGGGATTTTTTCCCCCTTTTGATTGTGACTGTAGAGTATATTAGGTTAAGGTCTTTTGGCTTTGCTTCTATAACTCTGTGTACTTCTGTTTGTAGGTTTTATTTTGGGTTGGGTATTCATTCTTAAATGCTGGTAGAATTCAGCAATGAAGCATCAGGTTCTAGACTTTTGTCTGATGGTAGACTTTTTGTTATTTCTTTGATCTCATTACTCATAACAGTTTGCTGTTTCTTCATGGTTGGTAATCGACAATGTCTTTTATTTGAATCTTCTCTCTTTTTTTTTTTAGTCTAGTTAAAGGTTTGCAGTCTATCTTTCTCTTTAGATCTTTTAATACTTCCTTTATGTATTTAGGTGTTCCCTTATTGGGTGGATATGTATATTTACAGTTGTTATATTCTCCTGCTGTATTTAACCCTGTATAATTATATAATGTCTTTCTTTGCCTTTTTAAAGTCTTTGTTTTCCTTAAAGTGTATTTTATCTGATATAAGTGTACAACTCCTAATTGTTTTTGTTTCTATTTGCATAGGATATCTTTTTCTATTCCTTACTTTCAACCTTTGTGTGTTGATAACCGTAGTGAATTTTTTTTTTAATGAATTAAGAAAGGTAGATTTGTTAAAGGAAAGATACGTAGCAAAGGGCACAGCAGGAAGGAGAACAGCAGGGGTGTTTGCTGTCTGCTGCCTGTAGTGAGTTTTTGTTGCAGTATGCACTTGGGTAATTTTTTAAACATCTATTCAACTGCTCTGTGCCCTTTTTTTTTTTTTGAAACAATCTTTTCCAGTTTTTTATTAAAGTCAAATTATAGTAGGATTAGTTTACTTGCAAAATAAGTTTTAGACTGAATATATTTTATTTGCATATAAAGTATAAAGAGATTTTTTTGCCATGTGGACTTTTTAAAAATTGGCTTTGTTGGAACTTTTTCCCCCATGAGGAATCTTAGATTAGATTAAGCCTTAAGTTTATTTTATTATTTTTTTTTTCTGATTTTTTTTTTCAAATTGTGGGGTACAGTTAAGAGTTAGGTATACAAATATGCATTGTGCAGGTACCCTTGTTGATGAGGTGTGCCCCGCCATCCCCAGACAGATATTGACTATCGTTAATCCCACCTCCCTTCCCCTCTCTGCCCCCCCCATAGTTTCCCGCCACTGTTAATCCTTTTCCTATAGTATTATGATAGTTGTCCAAGGTCCACTTATGAGTGAGAACACGTGATACTCAGATCTTTGTTTCTGTGAGAGCTCACTCAGTATTATAATCTCTAATTCCATCCACGTTGCTGTGAAATTCATGATTTTGTTCTTTTTTATGGCTGTGTAAGAAGAATTTAGTCCATTTATTTTTAAGGCTGTTATTTAGAAGTAGGTACTTACTACTTTTGTTTTGTTACTTTCTGTTTGTTTTGGAACTCCTTTCTTACTGTCTTCCTTTTTGGTTAAGAGATTTCCTCTGGCAGTATGTTTTCTTTCTTTTTATTTTTTATACATCTGTTATAGGTTTTTCTTTGTGGTTACCATACGGTTACCAAAAACATCTTGTAGGTACAACAAGTTATTTAAACTGACAACACCTTAATGTTGATGGAAAAGAAAACAAAGAAACTAAAAAATCATTTAAAAAAAACTATGCACTTTAACCCCTTGCACTTGGGTGGCACCTCTATGAGGACATCATAAATCTAGCAAACCACTTATATGTCCCTCCTCAGGGTACATAAAGAGATTGCTGATGATTGTATAGGACAAACTTACGCCAGCTCAAATTTTTAAAAAATGTATGTTTCCTTGAAGTGTTCCAGTTAAGAGCAATGAAAAGCCTATGTCCCATTTGAAATTTGTCAACCTTCTGATCAATCAGTTGAGAAGTAGTTTTCAGGAATCATGAGTGCTTCCTTCCACATCATCTTTGAGTGTGTCCTTCCACATTGTCTTTGAACAACAGAAACTGGGCAATAAATTACATATTATTAATGTGGGAGGAAGAAAACTATACTGCATTGCCTGCTCGAATAGAAAAACACCAAGTGGAAGATGTCAAACAAATTACTATTGCACAACATGTATCAGTGGACCTGCAGTGCATGTTGGTGACCATTTCACATATTACCACATGTTAGAAAAATATAAAATATAAAATTTTGATTTTTTTGTCATACATAAGTTCCTCAGTGTCCAAAAATCCATTATAAGATGGATATCATTACAATAAAATAATTGGTTCCAATGCTATACTATTTAATATGAAGTGATTCATTTTTCACTATTTCCTAACAAAAGTGTGGTCAAGTTGCTGGTAAGTGATTCATGAGATGTTTCCAAGCTCAAAGGGTTAACTTCATTCCTCTCCCACATTTTGACTTTTTGATATCTCAATTTGTTTTTTTAATATTGTTTATCTCCTAAAAATTTTGTAATTTTTTTGTATTATAAGTCAAAATGTGAGTGATTTACACACTGCAATTATAGTAGTAGAATGTTCTGAATTTGTCTTTATACTTACTTTTATCAGTGAGTTTTGTACCTTCAAATGTTTGCTTGTTTTTTCTGAAACTTTGTGCTTGAAAAAAGAAGTTTGCTTGCTACACATTAGCATCTTTTTTCCCAGGTTGAGAAAATCCCACTAGCCTATTTTTAATGTTTTTTGTTATTATTTCTTTTAATAAACGTGTTACCTTTTTTTCTTTCTCTACTCCCTCTTAAAGATCAGTGACTCCTACATTTGCTCATTTCTTGGTGGCTCTTAAATTTTATAAGCATTCTTCATTTATTTTAATTCTTTTTTCTTTTCTGTTTATTTTCAATTATCCTGCCTTCACAATTACTAATTCTTGCTTCAGCGTGATTCTTCTTTTGAGAACCTCTAATGCATTTTTTCAATTCATCCCTTTTATTTTGTTGCTCCAGGATATCTGTTTTGTTTTCTTCTTATTGTTTCAATCTCTTAAATTTCTCTGATGAGTTTTCTAATTGCTTTTCTATGTAAAAATCAAAGTTTGTTTAGCTTTTTCAAGATAGCTATTTGCATTTCCTGTCTTAGAGATCACATATCTTTGTCTCTTCAGGGTCAATCACTGGTATTTTGCTTAGGCCTTTTGGTTAGGTTATATTTTCCTGAGTGTTGTTAATGTTTGTAGATGTATATTGATGTCTGGACACTGGAGAATTTATTCTAGCCTTTACAATCTGGCTGTTCTTCAGAGGGCTTTTCAAGAATTCAATGATAAATGACTATTGAGTTTCCTAAAGCTGTGGTCACTGTAGGTGTTCCAGCACTTGAGGGATGCCCAAAACCCAAGTTTGCCACAACACTCTTGCAGACTCCAAGTTCCTCAGCTCTTATAGACTTGAGCAGACCAAAGTTCCTTGGGTTTCTAGTCAAACTTCTTTGACAACTCTCCTTATCCCAGATGCAAGGAGTCTCTCTGCATTGAGCTGTCTGGAGTTTAGGGAGGGGTGACTCATGCAGTCCCATGGCAACCACAGCTGCCACAATATAGCATCATACCTAAAGCTTACATCCCCCCAGATCAGTGCAGCCCCACATCTCTCCTATGTCTCACAGCAACTATGGCTTACCTGCTGCTTGTATTTATTTGGGGCCTAGAGCTGCTTTAGTTAACCAGTAGTGGAGGGGACCTGGACACCAAGTCTGTTCCACCATGGTGGCAGATTCCCTTCTGGCCCAGGGTGTGTCTGGTTTCATCTTTGAGCATTGCCCTGGAATCAGCTTGTGTTGTTCTACCTGGTGCTGTCTTTTACTGTAGCAGGGCTGATACTGGGCTCCTAAGCAGTTTCATGTTCTCTTCTTTCTCCTTTCCCCAAGCAAAAACATGTTCTCTTCAGACTGCGTGGCCTGGGATTAGGGAAGACATGTTGCAGGCAATGGGAGACTGTCCTTTCTATCCTTTCCAATGCTTCTTGTCTTGTTATTGTACTAAAACCAGGTACCATGAACTCTTGCCTTCTTCCTTTAGCACTTGTGAATATTTGTTCAAATTGATGTTCCCGTAGGGGACTGTTACTGCAGAATCTATTGACAATCTTGTTGCACTTCCTTTGCTGCAGTGCATTTCACTGTATGGATATGACATGATTCAATTAAGCAGGTTTTTTTGTTGATGGTCATTGGATATATTCAGTCTTTCACTACTCAAATATCAATGTAATAAAAAGCTTTATACTCATGTCATATTTTTTCCATAGGTGGAATTCCTGGAAGTGTAATTTGTGATTCAGAGAATTTGCATTTAAACTGTATTTTGTTTAAGATCACAGTGAAATAATTGAATCTTTTTCTAGAATCTCAGTTTTTTCTGGAGTTCATCTTATAAGGGTTATAACGTTGATTCTTAAAATACAATAGTTCATTCAGTCTAATTTTGCTTTGTTGATGAGGATCCCAAGCAGTGTTATTTGTTGACTGTATTCAAGGTCAATGAGTTCCTAATGCCTAGTGAGTTGGGACAGTTTATCAATATGCTGAATACATAGTTTATCATTCCTAACAAGGTCATATTTGAGAAAAAAATTGACATTAAAAAATAAAAAATATCAGCCGAGCTCGGTGGCTCAGCCTGTAATCCTGCACCTTTGGGAGGCTGAGGTGAGTGGATTCCCTGAGCCCGCAGGTTCAAGACCCGCCTGGGCAGCAAGACCTCATCTCTACAATAAATCAAAAATCAGCCGGGCGTGGTAGCACATGCCTGTAATTCTGGCTACTCGGAAGGCTGAGGCAGAAGGATCGCTGGAGCCCAGCAGGCGAGGCTGCGGTGGCTGGGAGCAGCCACTGCACTCCAGTCTGGGCGACCGAGTGAGACTCCAACTCAAAAAAAAAAAAAAAAAAAATCTATATTTAAATTTTTGATATTTTTGTTTATTGACCAACAAGTTGGATTTATACTGTGGGACCCATAAAGCCAATCTACTGAAAACCTTTTCAAAATTAAAACTCTTTTATAAAAAATGATGAATAATCGATTAATTTAAAGCAACAGTTAAAATTTTTATTTCTTTCAATTATCTTAATAAAAAGAGACGTAACGAAAATGATTATTTTTGTACATATTCGTATGCTTTAAGTCATTTTTTAGCTATATTAGTACATGATATTGTGTTACTGGTATTTTACTAGAAAGTGTAGTTTGTTGAATGGTTTAGTTATTTTAAAATTTTAACTAAATTTTCCATAGTGTTTTTCAAAAAATATTGAAATATTTGAATATTTTACCCCAAGTATTTTCACAGGTTGTGTTTTTTGTTGTTATTGTTTGTTTAAATGCATTAGAAGTTCCTTCCTTGGACAAAAATTAAGATTTTAATATTAAGACAAGATTTAACTCTTGAAAAGTAACTTGTTCCTATGATTCTTTGGAATATTTTACTACATTAAGATGTAAAATTGTAGGCTTTTTCAATGTTATTCTAGCTGTACAAAATATAATTGTATTTATTTCATTTGAAAATAAGAGTACCACCCAAAAAGGATTCTTCCCAGAATTCAAAATATTACAAAGCACAGTATAATTTCAAAAATAAATCTTGTAATCTATGTGGCCTTTATTAATATAACTTCTTTGTTGCTTTTAAAGGAATAAATATCAACATCTTCTTTACAAGCTTTGTTTTCCATATTACGATTTACTAAGACGTTTCAGAAGCTGAAGTTTTTGGTGCTCCATTAATTGAATAATTTTATTTAAAATTTCCAACTTAATTTTTAAAACATGCCTCCAAGTTTAGGTGATTCATTTATAAAAGTACTAAATATCATTGTGCAGCACTTATGTTGATTTACAAAATAGTTCTTCAAAGGCTTACACTATTTTCCTCATTTTAGTTTAGCAGCATACCAAAGCTTCATAGCTTTCTTTAGAAAACAGTAAGCTTAATGTATCATGATATCATTACTTTAAAATACTTGTATCTTAGCTAATTTGCCTGTGAGAATATTACAATCCTCATTCCAAGTGGCAGAGTTCTTATTATGGCTATAGGTTCTGAACAGTGTTCCTACAACTTTAGATAAATGAAAAAGATTCACAGACTTTTCTAAACCACAATTCTTTTAAAAATAAAATAGCATTATAACAATAAAAATTCCCTACCAGATTAAAAGCACCTTGTGTATTAGGAACTATATCTATGACATTCAGCCTGTACAGTAGTGCCCCTTGCCCCAGACTCCCCACCCCCATTGGTGGATATGTTCTAAGACCCACAGTGAAAGACTGAGACCATGAATAGTACCTAACTCAAGCACTGTATTACAGCAACCATTGATCTGATAACTCAGGTGACTTTTAAGTGTCCAACTTGGGGATAGCCTTCACAGCGTGAGATGAAGCTGGATGGTGCGAAACTTCATCATGCCACTCATAACAGCACACAATTTTTAACTTATGAATTGTTTATTTCTGGAATTTTTTATTTAACATTTTCAGACCTTGATTGGCCACAGAGAGCAGAACCACAGATGAGGGCATGAGGGGGTACTATATTCTCATTGCCTGGAGGAACTTTGGTTCCTCACACTTAGGAATTTTCTTAATGAAGTCAAAAGACCTAATTTTCACATTTTAGCCCTCTAGCTTATAAG
Organism: Cephalopachus bancanus; assembly: GCA_027257055.1. Taxonomy (NCBI): domain Eukaryota; kingdom Metazoa; phylum Chordata; class Mammalia; order Primates; family Tarsiidae; genus Cephalopachus; species Cephalopachus bancanus. The sequence goes on from JAPVLO010000104.1 coordinate 2,459,166, forward strand.
ATATGTATCCCCAAGAGCACAAAGTCTCTCAAAGAAAAAGTTTCTCTCTTTTTGTCCAGTCAGGAAAGTCTTAATAAGGAGAGAACATTTTAGTTATCAACATCCAAAAATAAGCAGGATTGCAGGAGCAAAATTGTGGCCATAAAAAAAGAATAGTTGTTTGTGAAATAATGAGTGTCTAGAACATTAGGTATGTAAAGGCAAGTAAATGGAAGCTGTGTTGGAGGGAGTAGAATTTTTGAGCAGGAAAGGCATATTTGGAGTTGTCCCTATAAGGATGATTAGCTGACAATAGTGTACATAAAATGGACTGGATCCACAAATCATGAAAATTATTAATACAACTACATATACTTTACATATGGTTCCCATAAATCACCCTGTTTTCTCAGTTATTTGAATTTCAAAAGTTAATCTATAACTTTGTGTAAAATTGCTGAAATACTGGAATTGCTTTTACAAAAACAAATATATACTAAATCATTTCTAGTTGTCAGTCATTCAGTAATTTGCTCCTCTTTGTTTATAAATTTCAAAATGTATTCCAGGGCTTGGAATCTGAGAAGTCTGTTTTCCAAAACATCATATATATTATATGAACTATGTTAAAGTGAATCTAATCTTAGTCTGTGCATCACCATATTTCAGAAGCTGCTAGTTAGCCAGGTTGTGATATGTCTTTTTCAGATATGTGTAAATAGGAAAATAGTGTTATATTATAAAATTTCTTTTTATGAGACTTAACAAATATTTCTCTGGAGTTTTATTTTATAGTGGTTTTTTTTTTTAGCCAACTTAATTAGATATGCTCCCTTGTTCTCAGAACATTTGATAAGGGAATTAATGATTTATGGTAGAGTAGTATATAGTGAAATAATTGACATACAAGAACAGTATTATACAAAAATTAAGAGCTCAGATTTGAGCTTGACAATATAGATTAAAATAGTAGATTTTCACTGTAAACAGGGCTTCTTCATTTCTTTGACTCAGTTTCTACATATGTAAAATTGGGTTAGTAATTATGCATATATCAGGATTATTTTGAGATTTAATACATGTAAAAATCTTTTAGAACATAGCACTTGATAGATGTTAGTTGTAAATCATTATTTTTGTAACTTAAGTTACTTAATCTAAGAAAGTATCCTTTATTTTAATTAGAATAGTTTTTCAAACTTTGTTATGCAAATTTTATTGTACAAACTTATTAAAAATGTATATTTCTAGGTCCTAACTAAGCAATTCTTATTTCTCAGAATAGGGGCAAGACCAGAAATTGACATTTTTAAGAAGCATCTCAGGTAACCTAATAAGGAACACATACTTAGAAGTTTTCTTTGGGTTTTAGAAAATGTAATGGTTGCACCATTGTGGTAAAAATTGATGCATTCAGAAATTACTAGTGGCCATGTAAATTGTACAGCTTTGGAAACAAATTTGGCATTTTTATCAAGAGTTATGAAAATTTATATACAATCTGATTCAGTAATCTTATTTTGGATCAATTTTCCTAAGGAAATAACCAGAAAGTCTCTTTAATTTATCCATTAAGTCGAAAATTTTGATATTAAAGATGACATGGGAATCTAAATTATTGTTTAGCTTTTCAGTGGGTCATTATATAACCATTGAATTTTATTTTATTTATTAATTATTTTTGAGTCGGAGTCTTAACTCTGTCACCCAGGCTGAAATGCAGTGGCATGCCCACGGCCACCGCAGCTTTGAACTGCTCGGTTTAGGTGATCCTTCCACCTCTGCCTTCCAAGTAGCTGGGACTACAGGTGTGTGCCACCACACCCAGCTAGTTTTTTGATTTATTATAGAGATGAGGTCTTGCCAAGTTGCCCAGGGTGGTCTGGAAACCCCTGGACTCAGGAAATCCTCTCACCTTGGCCTTCTAAAGTGCTGGGATTATAGGCGTGAGCCACCATGCCTGACCAACCATAATTACAGCATTATTATTCTGTATGCTATAATATCATAGGGAGATATATAGGAAGATAAAACATAATTTATATGTGCACTACGTTTGCAGTTGTGTAACAAAATAAATAGGCAAATAAGCAGCATAAAGAATATGTTCAAAATTTAAATAGTTGTCTAGGATTAATTAAAAAGGAGGGCAATGTAATATGAACACATGGTAAGCTATTTGCATAATTCATTGACTAAACTCAATAAAACATTTTTTATGACTCAGCTTTTTTGTATTGTGTAATATCTAAAATAAAACTTTACACATCTCATTGTAAACCACATTCCTACTAAGTCAAAGCAATTGAGTCTTCTATAGTCCATTAGTTGATTAAAGCCCTGACTTCAGAGACCCTTCTGATTTTTTTTTTTAATATCTGGGACAGAGAGAAACACTCTCCCTGTGGGCTTCTGATTATAAGGGCTGCAGTTGCTGCAGTTCTATAAGAAAACCATTAGGAGAGAATGAAATCTGGGAGAGAGAGAATAAAAGAGACAGGGAGGGAGATGCTGTGCATGGCAGACTGGGTATGGAATGGCCGGAGTTAGAGAGGTGTGAAAGTATTCACCAAGACCGTTATGAATTAAGAAAGGTAGGTTTTTAAAAGAGATGACACATTGTGAAAGGCACAATGGGCAGGACAGCAGCAAGAGTGTCTGCTGTCTGCTGTGCTGACTTTCAGAGATAGAGAAAATGCATTAATTATCAATACAATTCTAGAACTTTACAGTAAGTGTTAAAGATAGCTTTGTACTCATCTGCTTGTGTATGAAAAGAGAACTGGTAAGCATCCATTAAGGATATGGAACTTTATATGTTATGCACCATAAACCAAACTACAGCCAATAAGTATAAATTATGTACACTCATTTCTTGCTGGTATCTTTTAATAGATGAATAGCCAATTAATGATCATTATAATAGCAAATAGTAAAGCAGGTTGATGATAAAACCTTAACGGTAATGAAAAGGACTAGAATTTAATACCCACAAGGATGTGCTTTAGTTTTCAATTGAAACATAATTTTTTTACTCTATATATACACTACCATTTTTATGACATTCAAAGTAATAGTAATTTGTTTGGAAAACTAGTCTCATTAAACTTGACCTGATAATTTACATAAGTGCAGAAAACGTAATGATTGACCATGTAGGCTGTTTTTTAGTTTGCTTTGCTGGAACATTTTATAAGAAATCTCTGATTAGACTTTTAAAAACCTCATGAGACTGGGAAGTCAAACTTCTAACTTGCCATCATATTTCATGCTTACTGCCTATAGATTTAACTGAATTATTCTTCTCTTACTGACATCCCCAGGGTATGTTGAGGTTCCTGGGCCTGCTAAGAAGTGACTTCCTTACTCAGTTATAAGTATTATAAGTTCGGGAACCCTGTAAGCCAAGTACCAGACCAAAGGTCTTTTTAAGCATTCACTTCTTAAAGTCCACCTTAGTTCCTTAAAACTCTCTGCTCCCTTCTAATTTTACGTCATTCTTATAAGACTACTCAAAAACACTTTACAAATTCTGGAGATATCAAATGTGGAGATAATGTAATTGTTTCAATTTTGTTTATAAAAGTATAATGTACCTGGTTGCTATAAGTTATACATAGTTTAAGAGAAAAGAGGAATAGGTTTTCTAAAACCTGGAAAGTAAAACATTAAAGAAACAGTGTTTCAAAGAAAAAGTTCTAAAATAATTATCATCACCATCTTTGGTTTATTTTGTCTTATGTAATTAATCATTATCCTATTAGATCTTGGGTTTGCAGTTTTATGAATCCATCAGCTTCTTCATAGAGATCTGGAAATTCTTACCCAGTTCAACGGTATGATCTTAAAGTTATCAGAAAAATTTACTCCAGAGTACTTGTCAGAGTCTTTTCCATTAAGCACTTTGGGTTATAGTTAATTGTAAACACTTTCAGAGAAGAATCAAAGTAAAACAACAAATCTTCTGAGAGTGATAAAAGACTTAAATGGGTGTAGTTAAAAGATCTGATAAGAGTTCATTTGATAAAGAAATTTAATTATTTCTGTGACAAACAACATTTTAGTAACTAGAATTATGACTGATAACATTATGCTAAACATACCACAAACAGCAAAGGTATTGACAAATTTCTATGAACTTCTTACAACTTTTAAAGTACTTATATTAACATATATCCATGTAAATATAATGTGGAGAGATTTAGCGTCAGTTCTTATTTGACAGTGCTTCTCATGTAATTTATAAAATTAAACAAATCTAATTAACAGTTTTTTTACATTAGGGAAGAGACAAATTTTTAAAATATTTTCAGAAGCCCAGTGGCAAATCTCAGGATTAATTCCAGGTCAAAAATATTTTATTTAGAATTTGACTTGAGAAAGATTGTAAAAAATTCAAAAGGTTTTACACACTTTCTAATTAAATTCACAGTTATGAAACTGTGTTATGGAACAATACTTATTCATCGATTGAACCAAAGTGACAATTAGTTTGTAAGCAAATGTAGAAGGTTTACATAGTTGTGAATAAAACTTAACACTTTTAACATTGAAGACTCAGTTTTCTTAATCAAAAGACCTGATAAAGGCAACATGAAACACAAGAAATTATTCTGATACACACAAGGTTGGTTTCTGAGGCAGATCACCTAAAAAATGGAAAAAAAAGCCCAGAAAACAAACCAACTCTTTCGTGATCTCTTATTAAGAGCAGATCAGTAACACTAAATTGTGGTTTTGCATATATTCTATTAATTCTAAACCTAATTTTTAAGCTAATTTTTAAAAATAATTTTAAATAAATCTATTCAATCTTAGTTATTTCTGTCACACAAAATAAGAGCCTTTTTACAAGATTTTTTTCCTATAAACTTTCAATGTTTAAAAAATTGATTCATCTGGGCTCGGTGGCTCAGCCTGTAATCCCAGCACTTTGGGAGGGCGAGGTGAGTGGATTGCCTGTGCCTGCGGGTTTGAGACCCACCTGGGCAACTTGGCGAGATCGCATATCTACAATAATAATAAAAAAAAAAATTCGCTGGGCATGGTAGCACGCGCCTGTAGTTCCAGCTACTTGGAAGGCTGAGGCGGAAGGATCGCCAAAGCCCAGCAGGTCGAGGATGCAGTGGCCGGGAGTGGCCACTGCACTCCAGTCTGGGTGACACTCAAAAAAAAAAAAAAAAAAAAATTTGATTCAGTCTTTGTCCCATTTTAATTGTGATCATTCTTACTTTAGGACTAAATGACTGTTTTCCCCCTAAAGAAAATACATCCCTTAAACTTTTTCTTATTAAAAAAACCACATCATACTTCCTTGACTACCTTGTATATAAAGATTTTCCTTATTTGTTTTAGTAGTTTTAATTAAATATGCTAATTAGACTTATTAATCCTTAGTAACTTAATTCTAATGTAAACTAGGAAATAAGCAATTGTGAACCACCATATACCAACACTCTATAGATTATCAAATTTAGGAATATACCATCTCGTATTTTCTAGAAGTATATGCTTACAGTCTATTAATCTGGCATAGGACATGTATCTGTGGTTTCTCTGTAATAAGAAGCCAAAAGTAGATAAGCTTCAATTTATGTTCAACAATTAATGTTTCAGTATTTTATCTATTTAAAAATGATCCAGATAGTCAATGAATGTCCATCATTTAATTTAACTTACTATAACTTTAAAGGTTAAATGACCAAAGAGATTTGGGTAACTACTTTTAAGTAGTCATATTATAAAACATAGCTATTGTTAAAAGTTTATAAACTTTGAACCTATTTTCATCTATTTAATTCACTTGTTTGTTTGTTTTGAGTTGGACTCTCACTCTGTTGGCCAGGCTGGAGTACAGTGGTACACTTACGGCCACTGTAGCCTCGACCTACTGGGCTCAGGTGATCCTTCCACCTCAGCCTTCCAAGTAGCTGGAACTACAGGCGTGAGCCACTACACCCGGATAATTTTTTGATTTATTGTAGAGTCGAGATATCACCAAGTTGCCCAGGGTAGTCTTGATCCCCTGGTCTCAGGCAATCCTAATTCACTTGTTTTAACAATTATGTTTGAATTGCTCTTGAAAATTTTATAAGACAGTACACAAAGCTAGTTTTTGTTTTTGTTTTTTTTTTTAGTTGGAGTCTCACTCTGTCACCCTGACTGGAGTGCACTGGCACACTCACAGACACCCCAGCGTCGACCCGCTGGGCTCCAGTGATCCTTCTGCTTCAGCCTTCCAAATAGCCTGACCTACAGGCGTGTGCTACCACTCCTGGCTAATTTTCTAGTTATTGTAGAGTCGAAGTTTCTCCACGTTGCCTGGGTTGGTCTCGAACTTGCAGGGTCAGGCAATCCACTCGCCTCACCTTTGAAAATGCTGGGATTACAGGCTGAGCCACTGAGCCCAGCCACAAAGCTGGCTTTTATCTTAAATTTTGCTGTTGGGAAATCAGGCAAATATCTACAGTATCACAGAAGAAAAAAAAAATTAACAAGATAAACATGTGGTTTTTGCCTTAAAAAATATATATACATTAGATAATTCTCTTTTTTTGTACGTTTTGTTTTTAGGTACATTTATAGTTTTATAATCTTAAATATCTAGTAGAGATAGCATAAGCTTGTTTGACTAGTAAACTTAAGTAGAAAACAACTGTATAACTGCATTAAATTTAGTGCTGAAAGCTCTGAAGACATCTTTGTTTTTTATTTTACTAATGATTTTTAAACCAACTTTACTTACCCAAGATTATCCTTAATCATATGAACTTAAAAAAAAAAAAAGAGTGAAGGAGGTTAGTTTCTGTATTTGTGAGAGTTTATACAAGCATTTATTTTTCTTTAAATTGGTTAAATAGAGCTCTTTTATTGGATTTTGTTCATTAATTTGATAATTCCATTCTGGAGATAGAAAAATATCACAAACCTATACCATGCATATATATGGCATGTATCAACATACAGACAGATGCAAATAGAGATACTATAGCTTTTCTAAAATTTCTGTGATGAGTCAATAAAACAGTAATACAAACTCACTGATTTGTATAAAATAGTTAGCTCTCTTCTCTACTTTATATTTTTAATCCAAATTGTGTTCTGACATATGGATCAAGCTACTCAAAATGAGGGCTGATACTTTTTATTTATTTATTTATTTTATTTTTTGGGTTTATGCAACTTTATTGAAGAAAAATAAATCAGTTACTAGCAGAGCTATTAGTTGATCACTCATCCATTGACAACTTGCATCATTTATTCAGTGCTATATTAAACAGTGTATTAGAAGATAGATTAACTAATAGCTCCAAGCCTCCTAACAATTTAAATGAAAATTACAAAATGTTTGAGACCCTATTTTGGAATACAAAGGGTGTTTGACTTCCAATTTCCATTCTCTGTAGAACAAGAACAGGTCATTCCTTTATTGACATGCATAAAATACATCACATTTTCTGTTCTGCTGATGCTATGAATTCAATACCAATTCTCCAGCCACATCAGTTATGAGCATGAAGTATATCATGTAACCTCAAATCTCTAACAGTGGAAGGCTTAAACAAGAATGGATGCTGCTAGAATAATGCTGTTTCCTTTGATGTGACAACAGAGCATCCATCTCCCTCCCCCTCAGATGATTTCTTCAGCATGTTAGAGCAGTGAGGAATGGTTTTAGTCTCATAACCAAGTTAGAGTGAAGACATTGGCCACATAATACACATGCTCCATTTTTAAAAAGAATTCTGAGTCTTGAGCAACTGTTGTCTTGTAACTACTTTACAGTTTCTAAAAGCAGTTATTGTCCAAAACTGGAAGAACTTAAGTCTTCTCAGATGAGCATGTGAATGAATGGAGGGAGGTAAACAAAAAATAAAATTAAAAAAGATGAGGGGAGCAGCCGGATAAGAAAATTAAAAAGGAACAGTAATTTAAAGTTTATTCCAGCTGTAATGCAGGTTATTCTGACTTTAAGGTAGCATCACATGGCATACTTCTCAGTCCATTCCCGAGATATTCTGTTGTACTTATCTCTGTCTGTTTTATAGATCCGTGCAATCTCTGGCACTAGGGGGTCATCTGGGTTTGGATCACATAGCAGTGAACAAATGGATAAAAGAACTTTAGAAATAGTTAAAGCAGGAGACCACTGTGATCTTAGAATATAGAGACAAATGCTGCCGTTACTGATAAATTCTTTTGGATGATAAATTCTTGCTGTAAATGCATCCTTAAGTGGTTTGAAGGGGTAGTCTGGGAAAATAAATTGTCAAAAAGAATACACCGCCTTGATATGGGCTGTCATTAGGCCCCATAATTGTGGGTTGCCAGTGAAACATATCATCCCCAACTGGACCTGCAGAACACTGTGCTGGAGGGTCACGGGCCAAATCACTAAGTTCCGTATTAATCCATTTCAGCGCCATAGTCTGTGCTTTTCGTCTGGCTCCTCACTGTCTCGGTGTGTGCTCAAAGGTCCAGCCAAAACTCCTGATTGTCTGGGTGGCGGGGAAGGATTGTCTCATCTCACAGCGGCTCTTCCAGATATAGGCGCCCAGCCAGCCACTGGGCCGGCCTTCCTTCCTTTCCCCTAGCCGTCCACACCCATGCGTACAGAGGGGCCGGGGCCTCCCTCAAGCTGCAGCCTTGGCCTCCTCCCCGGCGGCAGCTGGTGCCTCCGCGGCCCTACGGGGCTCACGCGCACTACACAGCCACAAGATGTCCACTCTCGATACTTTTTATTAATACTTATGGAGAAGGTTTTTAAGAACGGCAACACTTGCACAGATGAGTAATTTATTGGAGCTGTGGGTGAAATTTTAGGTGATTGAGGAGACATCTAGCAGCTGTTATGGTTTCTCCAAAGTCTAAGTGAATAAAATATCTAGTCTATTTCTGATTAGCCTTTTTATTTTTCAGCCTAAGGCGGTTTTCTTTTCTTTTCTTTCTTTTTTTGAGTTGGAGTCTCACTCTGTTGCCCAGACTGGAGTGCAGTGGCCGCTCCCGGCTACTGCAGCCTCGACCTGCTGGGCTCCAGCGATCCTTCCACCTCAGCCTTCCGAGTAGCCGGAATTACAGGCGCGCTACCACACCCTGCTAGTTTTTTGATTTATTGTGGAGATGAGGTCTCGCCTGCCCAGGCGGGTCTCGAACCCGCGGGCTCAGGCAATCCACTCACCTCAGCCTCCCAAAGCGCGGGATTACAGGCTGAGCCACCGACCCCGGCTCTAAGGCAGTTTTCTTTTGGGGGGTCACTAAGTACCTTGAGAGCAGAGAGACCTGAAGTTCAAGTTACTGAGAGGCCTGAGTAGAAAGGGAAGAATTCCAACATGGTTGGACAGAGGGATGAAGGTGGTAGCATATAAAAGGATTACAGGGATTTTTTTTTTTCCTTCAAGTATAGGGAGGGTATCTCTCATGTGAGGACGTATGATCTGCTTTGGGGGAATGTCGTTAATTTCTTCCTGTGCATGCCATTTCTCAAATTCCTTCAGCTTAAGACATTCAATGCAAGGTCTGCCAATTAAGTTTACAAACTCATGCTAGAAAAAGTGCTACATACCTCATTGCTGAAATCACTATGGTCACCTTCCCTTGGGAAGATATGCACCAATGCCAGCACTTCGGTCACCCTTCAAAGCAATTTTGGTACTCTTCTCCTGGAATGGCCATCAGAACGGTTGTTGTATTATCCTTGATGTCCTGAATGTCATAAAAATGTCTTCTTTTCAGTATTTCTTTTATCTTTGGGTAAAGAGAAAAGTCATTAGGGACCAGATCAGGTGAGTAGTAAGGATGTTCCCATAAAGTTATTCGTTTACTGACTAAAATCTCCCTCACAGATAGTACTGTGTGAGCTGGTGCATTGTCATGATGCAGGAGCTCCTTTGGGACCATTTTTGCACACACCTTTCTCATGCCAAGATTTTCAGTTAAGATTTTCCTCTTTCCTCTATGATGTTCATCTGGTCTGCTGTGCTTCTCACAGTTAGCTGACAATTTTGACCCACAGTTCTAAAAATTTTTGCAGTGTTTTCGTCAGTTCTGCCCATTACTGGCCGTCCTGGCCTGTCTTCATCAGTGATGCTTTCTCTCCCTTCAGAAAAAAACGTTTAATCCATTTGCACACTGCCATTTTTCTCATGACATTATCCCCAAAAACTTGCACTAACAAGTCCCTGATTTGACTTCCACTCTTGTCAAGTTTAACAGAAATTTAATGTTTGTTCTTTGCTCTAATTCAAACTCCGACATTCTTGTGATGGCACACAAAAGCATGCAACAACAATTATGAAGGCCATTCAGCAAGACACAGCCACCTGTTGACACAAATACAATTGTGAGACATTGATATACCAAGGTTATGAAACCGTACCAAGTTGTTTGTGCCAACATAAGCACACTGTGGTGAGTTTGCGAAATTAATTGTCTTACCATTCATGCCAAAGTGCCATTTATTGAGATGTATGTCCTAAACTTTTCATTAAAAGTTGCCAAAGTTTAAAGAAGACAACATTTAACTTTGACAGTATCATATTAAAAATTTTATTTGAATTCTCTGACTACAGAGAAAAATTGGACCTAGAATGAACAGTATATCAGGGTGCCTGATATTGGTGCTATGAACTGAATTATGTCTCCCCAAAATTCTTATGTTGGTGCCTTAATTGCCAGTGTGACTATATTGATATATTGGAGGCAGTGTTACTCTATTGGGAGATAGGATCTTTAGGAGGTAATTAAGGTTAAATGTGGTCATAAGGATGGGGCCCTATAAAAAAGGAGGAAGAGATGCACTTCCCTCTCTGCCATGTGAGAGCACTGTATGAAGTTGGCTGTCTGCAAGCCAGAAAGAAAACCCTCACTGAACCTGACCATGTGGTAACCTGATATTAGAATTTCAGCTTCCAGAACTGTGACAAATAAATGTTATTTAAGCCATACAGGCTTGTATTTTGATATGGTAGCCACATCCGACTAACACACTAGCAATCTTAAGTGTTGTACAACTGTCAGTTTAAGGTGTATGTAGTTAATTTCTGTGATCATACTTTTTTGGGTCTTTTTTTAGTTTTACTCTTTTTCCCCTCATATTTATTGCCTTCACTGGGAAACAATGTGCTTCATATGACAGTAGAGCTTTGTAAATAATGCTTTTTAACTGGAGGAAAGAACAGATAGTTTAATTGCCCATTTCCTATGTAAATACAGAGTATAGAATCCAGTTTTTGTACATTAAAATAAAATTCTACTCATATTACGGTTTTTTTTTTTTAGAAAATAATTCCTTTATTAATGTTTGGCATAAAATCACAAGATAGTCATGTATGCATGCATGATATTAAAGAGGTCAATAAAATCCTGACAACTTACTATCCATATTGCCACTGTACTTTGATATTTATAATGTACTGTGGTGATAAGTCTGGCCCCTAGCATAGTGACTGCTATTATTGTCATCAGCTCTAAATTAGTTTCTTTTGGGTTTAGAGATCAAACAAGATGAAACAAAGACTGATAATGTTTGAACTGAAAGAAATATAAGGAACAGCTACTGCTAACACTTTTTAAAATTAGAATGCATAAATTATCAAATAGTGCCACAAAGTAAATACTTCTTTGTACAACAAATCAAATGTACCCTATCTACTCCTACTTACATTAATAAAAATATACTATTTTTACACATGTCTCACCGTAATTCCCTTTTAGCTTTATTCTGGAAAAACCTGGGATAATTTGCACTCCAAGCTCTCAGGGTGATATCTGTGAACAGAAGTATTGTTATATATTGTCAACAGAAGCATTTTGAAATTCATATAAGGCAGAACTTAATTAAATGTGTAACAAATTTAAACTATTAATAGGAGATGATGGTGTTATAAAAATGTGTTCTGATGAAGATCTAGTACATTTTTACTATCAGTGAGAAGCAAATCAAATTATGAATCCTTTAAAAATCTTTCTGGATTGAATTGCATTTGCCAGGGCAGTCTTCTTTTATAGATGTTATGGGATTCCTTAAATTCCTGGAAAATGGACAGAGTGCTGATTGATGATATGATGATTTAGGTTATTATTATTTTGCATTTATATTGCATATTTTCTCATATGGTGTCAGAAATTCCATAAAAATGAGTAATTATGAGAAAATTTATGTAAACACAAGAGAAATGCATATGACTAAGAAAATCTCTAGTTGCTCACAACTATTAGAAACAACTTAGTGATCTACACATTGAACATCCCTAACCTGGAAATCTGAAATTTTCCAAAATCTGAAAACTTTTTAGTACTGACATTGCATCTTGTGGAAAATTCCATATTTTACCTCATGTGGCAGGTTGTAGGCAAAACATTGTTTTAAGTACAAAATTATTAGAAAATATTGTATAACATTTTCTCCAGGCTATGTGTATAAAGTGTATATGAAACATAAATTAATTTTTGGTTTAGACTTGGGTCCTTTCCCCAAGATATGTCATTATGTATATGCAAATATTCCAAAATCTGGAAAAAGTGTGAAATTTGAGTACTTTGGTCCAAAGTATTTTGGATAAGGAATGTTCAACTTGTATCTGTTTAAAAATCATGAACTAATAATCTAGTTTGTGTGTAGAAAGTTGCAGTTTCACTTTAAAAAACAAACAAACAAACTGGATAAGCCATATAATTGAAAGATTATAGGATCCAGTTTATAGTGATAGAAATCTAAAGTTGCATGGTGGAGAGGGAATTTACTGGAAAGGGTAATGGAATATCTTTCTGGAATATCGGAAATTGTATATTGTTTTGGTGGCAGTTTCACAAGCATGTAACATTGTCAAAATCCATCAGAGATAACATCTAAGATCTTAAATGTTCTCGAAATTAATTAAACTCATGAAAATTTGAGTAGGTATATAATTGATTAAAGTTGCATTTAATGTAAGATAGATCAATTTAGCAACAGGAGAGATGGAATACATTGCAAATAATGGTTATAACTTTTGTGGGCACTAATAGTCAATGAGTTGCTAGGAAGAAGACTAATAATTCTCATTTTTTTATATGGAACCAGAGATCCTGTTAGAAAATTTTCTCAAATACACTATAATTCTTCTCCGATCTTCCACCAAGATTGTATAAAGCAGTGAAAACCCCTTGAATATTCTACCAGAACTTTCATTTACCACAGCCTACCAAGTTTTGGTTTTATCATTGCCCACTCCTGGTTAAATTAATGACAAAAATATTTAACATAATTTGATATGCAGGTACTATATTATGGTATTTAAACAAGTTAGCTTTATTTAGCTTGCTGCTAAATAAGGAAGACCGTGTATCAGAGGAACTGGGGTATCTTGGTAAGAGGTGTTACTAGGAATTTATCATACGATTTAGGCTTGTAACTAAATGTGTTTTCTTTATACTCAGTCTCCTTAACACAGTCTGCTGGACTCTTCCTGGAGTCCCCCTTCTGTGCCAGCTAACCTGGAAAGTCTTTCGAGCCTTTATAGTAGGGCTTGCCTATTTGTTTCATATCTCTCTGGGACCTCTTCATTGTTTGAGTACCAATATTGTAGTGTTTTATATATGTGTGCGTGTGTGTGTGTGTGTTGTGTGTGTATGTGTATGTGCATATTTTTTACTTTTTTAGTTGTTTTATGCAGCAGGAAAAATTCAGTATCTTTATTTCATCTTGGTCAGAAGTAAAAGTTCTGGTATTGTTTTTAAAAAATATATTGGAGTAGCTTGATATGTGGATAGATAAAAAAGATGACAGTGCTTTTATAATAAGACATGAAAGGTGACAAAATTTAAATGAAGAAAAATAATATTAAAATACCCAAAAATTGTTTTTTTTTTTCAATTCAGGGCATCTCGACCTTTGGAAAGAGATACATTTTAGCTAAGTTGTTCTAACTAGCACTGATTCAAATATACAGAGGGTGCCAAAAGAAGTATGCACACTTTAAGAAAGGAAAAAACTATTAAAATTGTAATAATATATGCCGATAACAAAAGATGAATATAAGTCACTTTGACTTCTGTAATTATAAGAGGTACTCAAAGTGGTTACCATCAGCATCTGGACATGTCTTATTACAGCAAACTACTGCAGAACTTGTTGCTATGCAAAGCCTCTTGGATCTTCCCTTGTGTACATCGCATATAGTACCTTGCATCTCAAACTTATCACAAATGCAGGCAATTGTGAGGTATGTTGGAAGTTCTGTTGCATACTCAGACCTCCATTGTTGTTGTAGCTACAATGTTCTCAAATTTCAAATACCACTTCAAAATGGTCTTGTGCTCCTCAAATGACAACTGTGCTTCTGTCATTTTCTTTGACTATCCTGCCTGTCTCATGGTGAGCTAACAATCATTTAATTCACACCATCTTTTGAGTGAATGTCATACTACACATTGATACTGTAATTCAACTCAACTTCGAAAAATAATACATAATTTTAAAATGTGTATACATTTTTTGGTATAAATGGTAATACTTATAAATTAATTGAAAGATCCTTGAGAGGAATATTTAAAGATTTGATTTTGAACTCCCTGAATGTTTTCTTGTATATATTGTATGTTCAGTAAATATATGTTGTAATACTCAAAATTGCAACATATATTGTAATATATTGAATGTTCAGTAAATATATGTTGAATAAATGTTTTCAGGATCAGACACCTGGCATTTTTCATTAGAATTCATAATATTTATTCCTTTCCTGAGCTTAAGAGTTATTTCGGATAAGCTGAGAATGCATGTTTATATGATCCAATAAAATATATGGTTTTAGATTACAAGTGCTAATTTTTTTTTTCTTTTTAACTTTTAAATTTCTTTTTTTTTTTATAATCAGTATTTTTTTTATTATCGTTTTGTGGGGGTGCAGTTAAGGGTTAGGTGTACAATTACGTTTCATTCAGGCACCCTATTGATAAGAGGTGTTTTCCCGGTCCCAGACAGATATTAGCTACCGTCAATCCCATCCCCCTCCCCCCCATAATTTCCCAGTACCAGCAGTCATTTTCTTATAGTATTACATTGGATGTTCAAGGTCCATTATATGAGTGAAAACATGTGATATTCTGATCTTTGTTTCTGTGAGAGGTCACTCAGTATTATAGACTCTAGTTCCATCCAGGTAGCTGCGAAATTCATGATTTTGTTCTTTTTCATGGCTGCGTAGTATTCCATCGTGTATATGTACCACATTTTTTTAATCCAGTCCTCTTTTGTTGAGCAGCATGGTTGTTTCCAGGTTCTTGCTATTGTGAACAACGCTGCGATAAACATACGTGTGCAGGTATCTTTTTTATAGAGTGATTTGTGTTCTTCAGGGTATATTCCCAGTAGGGGGATTGCAGGGTCATATGGTAGGTCAATATTTAGAGCTTTCAGGAATCGCCACACTGCTTTCCACAGAGGTTGCACTAGCTTACACTCCCACCAACAGTGTAGAAGTGTTCCCTTTTCACCACAGCCTGTCTAGCAGCTGTTATTTTTTGAGTTGTTGATAATTGCCATTCTGACTGGAGTTAGGTGATATCTCAGCGTGGTTTTGATTTGCATCTCCCTGATGATTAGTGAGGTTGAGCATTTCTTCATGTGTTTGTTGGCTGCTCGAATGTCTTCTTTTGTGAAGTGTCTCTTGTGATAGTTTCTCTTCATTGTATTACTATAGATCTACCAGATGTCTGTTTTATGTCTTTCTATATTACTCATACATTAAAAATTTTGAGTAATTAGCTTCAGTTGTCAGAGACTAGCATGATGCCTGATTTCTTGAAGTCTGTGGTTTAATGGGGAAGGCATATATTTATCAATCACTCTAATTTCTATGTAACTAAGACTGAGATAACTATACAAGAATTAAGTATACACATTGGTTAAAATTGAAGTAATCTATCAGTTTTCATGCACAGAAGAGACATAATTTAGGAGATACTTCGGATAAAGATTCCAAAGTTATTATAGCTCATGCCAAAACTGGGAAATATTCTTGTTTTTTTGGCCCCTTCTTTCACCACCACCACCCAGTCTAGTCCTTTACCAAATCCTGTCAGTTTCTCCTCCAAAATGTATCAAATTCACCTCTATTATCTCTTCTGCCACCACCCTGGTTCAAGCTAACATCTTCTCTAACTTAAGCTACTGTAGTACTTCTAATCTGTTTCTACTACTGTCATCCTCTAATCCATCCTCTATACAGCAGCCAGAGAAACCTTTTATTAACAGTAAATCATATCATGACATTTCTCTTTTAGTGACTTCCTATAACATTCAAATAAAAATACAGTTTATTAAGGATAGACCCTGGTCCTGACCTTCTCTCCAGGCTTATCTCATCACTATTTTTATTTCCTCCCTTATTTAATTTTTATCTCCTTAAATTCTGTGAGAGCTATCAATCCATTTTGCTAATCTTTGTTTTTGCTAGAAAAACTTTTGGCGCTTAGGTGCTCAGTAAATACATTTTTGTATCGCTGTTTCCCCAGTCTTTTGAGTAAAGTCTGAACTATAATGCAGAATCACAACCATAGCAAACAGTAACATAGCCTCCCATATAAATTAATAATATTGATAATTGATGATTTATGGAAACTGTAATCGACTGTTTAAGTGAGTATTTTTTATTAAAGTTGAAACGAGTTTTAGTTTTAAAGGGATAAAGTAAAAGATAAGAACTGCTATACGTTTATAAGCTCAAACATTATTGTTAGTTCAGTAAACAACTTTTTTGTATTTATTATTGAAAATCAGTAGTTACTGACTGTGTTCACTATTGTGTAAGGCAAATTTTGTATCTTAGTTAAAGGACACTAATGTTCAACATAAATTCTAAATGTGATGGATAATTGGAGGTCTTGTGTAGAAACTGGGTGAAACTTGTTATAAAAATTTATGAAAATAAACTAATTTTAATAGTTCTTCTCTACAAAAGCCATAATTAAGACACACATTTGCCAAACTGAACTCCAGGCTGCTCCAGAATGCCATAGAAAACTTTCAGGGTATCAGATGATATTTAAAAATTTTTAGGGAAACCAGCAACATCTGTCAGACACCACACAAAGTACTAACTCAAAGTAGTTTACAGTTTCAGTGTTAGACTGCACCTTTGATAACATCACATATTTGAGAAGCTGGGTTCCCCCCAATTAACTGTGATAAAAAGTAAGTACTACAGGAAAATGAATGTGGAAAAAGAAATAAGAGCAGTAGTGTCTGATATAATTCCAAGGTTTTAGAATACATACAGGGCCCAACAGGTGCACCCATCGCATTAGTAATTCTAGTATTGATACAGGTTTTTATCTGGTTGGCTGGCGTGCTGGACCCTCTGAGTATTGCAGTTCCCAGAGCTGTACTGCCAGCCCAGGATCCATGCTGTGACTGGGACGTGATGATGTGGATGTAGAATGCGGTAACACCTGAGAACTCAGGGATGCCGGCAACTGTGGGGTCCCCAAAGAATGTTGCAACTCTCTTAGTTAGGGGTGGGCGGTAAGCCAAGCCACATGAAGTGTTGCAGTTCTGTCTTCTCGGTGGGGTGGCAAGCCTGCCCCTGAAAAATGTCAACTTGATGGGCTGGCAAGTCAGGCCCTGAGTAGTGCTACAACTGTTAGTTCGGCGGCCCTATCTGGTCTCGTTAGCTCTGAGACCCATCAACTCTGTTTGGCCGTCTGCTCCAGTTGACTTCGCTAGTTCCTCACGCTTTACTGGCTCTGCTGACTAGTAAGCCAGCCACCGGTTTGTTCAGCTCTTCAGGTCCAGTGGTCTTCAGATCTAATGATCTTCAGCAACTCTTCATTCTGGGTTCTTGTCTCGCACCCAAGAAGAATGAGGGAAGCGGACAATTGAAGGGTAAGAAAGTAGAAATTTATTGAGAAGACAGGAGAGCTCCCAGCAGTGTTGAGGGGTCCTTAAGAGTGGCAGTGCAAGGGTCCAGAAGGGTTGCTGGGTTGCTGCTGCAGGCAGGAGTTTATATAGTCTCCAGAGCCTGTTATTGATTGGCAACAACACCAGTCAGAGAGAGGCACCATGGTCTGTCTGGTCTTAGTAAATTTACCAATCTGGAGAGGGTCGGGAAGGGCCTTTCGGGGGAAAAGGGCAGGGACCTGGAAGTGGTTGTGTTCGCTCCAGTCCGTGGGGCTTGTAGCAACCTGGACCCTCCTTAACTGTCTGCCTATCAGTTGTCTAGCTTTCTCCTGTCTCAGTATGTGTGTGTGTATGTATGTATGTATGTATGTATGTATACATGCTTGCATTTGAGACAGACGGTGGTTCTCTTGCCCAGAACAAGTGGAATGATCTTGGCTCATTTCAGGCTAAACCTCGTGAGTTCAAGCAATCCTTTCTCAGCCTCTTTAGTCGGTAGGACTACAGGCACACGTCACCACAACTGGCTTTTTTGTTGTTGTTGTTGTTGTTGTTGTTGTAGCAGTGAGTCTTGCTATGTTGCCCAAGCTGATCTCGAATTCCTGGACTATCAAATTGCTGGGATTACAGGCATGAGCCACCATATTCAGCCAATTGTAGTTATTTAAAAATAAAATTAACATATTTTTTTCCATTTTTTTTCTAAACAGCTACTAATTTGTTAGGACATAAAACCTTAAGTTGTTTAGTCCTAACTACTTAATAATCAGAACTACTAGTTACTTCTTTTGTCTTAATTAGTGCTGTGAAAAAATTGAGACACTCAGACCACATTGAACTGAGAAAGTTTGGGAAACTCTGATGTAGCTATTTTATCTTTTTTTTTTAATTTCAGATATGATTTTGTTCATTTTAATAGCATTTTTTTTTAGGTCTAATCTTTGGCAGCCTCTCAGGAAGAAATTTATGTTTCTAATTAAGAGGCAAAGAGTACTATGGAAGCATAAAGAAAGAGAAGTACTATTTCCTGTGTGTCTACTATGTTATAGGCATTATTTTTTATATCTTGCTTAATGCTGTGTAGCAGTTCTAAGATGTATAGTGATGTTGTTCCCGTTTTACAGGCAAAGAACCAAATGTCAAAGAAATTATTTTGCTCAAGGTTACATAGCTAACTGGATGAAACTAGTATTTAAATCTCATTCCACAGCTTGCATGATCTAGTTCCCTGATAGAGAATGAGTGATTTTCCTGTTGATGAGGATCTTGTAACTAAGGCTTCTTAAGATACATAAAGTATTATTTTTGACTTAGGAAGGTAAGTTGGGTGAAAGATCAAAGAAACAAAGATCTACTTATTATATTGTAGATCTCCTGATTTCAAGTAAACACTAAAGGTTATATTTTTGTTTTTTTAATTATTAGTCCCTATTTTACATGCAAGCTTTTTGTTCATTTGCTGGATTATTACATTTGAGTATATGGTAGCCTTATTTCAATAATAGAGAATCAATGAAGATTGTTTTAGTGTTTCAAATGGTATAAATTGTAGTTTGGTCATCTACAATTTGATAGTCTTAGAAGTTAAGTGCTATAGAGTTAGCTTAAAAATTTTTTACTTTATTTTAAAGATGTGGGTTACATTTCAGGGTTAGGTATACAAACGTTGATTATGCAGGTACCCTTGTTGATGAGGTGTGCCTCTCCCTCCCCTAGCAGTTTCCCGCACAACTGTCAATCCCACCCCCACTCCCCTGGCAGTTTCCCACTACTGCCAATCCCTTTCTTATAGTATTATGATAATTGTTCAAGGTCCGC
Organism: Cephalopachus bancanus; assembly: GCA_027257055.1. Lineage (NCBI taxonomy): Eukaryota > Metazoa > Chordata > Mammalia > Primates > Tarsiidae > Cephalopachus > Cephalopachus bancanus. The sequence goes on from JAPVLO010000104.1 coordinate 2,478,841, forward strand.
TTATGAGTGAGAACATATGGTACTCTGTTCTGTGTTTCTGTGATAGATCACTGGGTATGACTGACTCTAAATCTATCTAAGTTGCTTCGAAGTCCATATGTTTGTCTTTCTTTATGGCTGCATAATATTCCATTGCGTATATGTAGTCTAGTCTAGCTTGGATGGGCAGCATGGTTGGTTCCATGTTTTTGATTTGCATTTCTCTGATTAGTGAGGGTGAGCACTTTTTCATGTGTCTGTTGGCTGCCTGTATATCTTCTTTTGAGAAGTGTCTATTCATGTCTTTAGCCCACTTTTTAATGGGGCTGTTTGTAAGTTAACTTTTTATTTGGAACTTTTTTTTTTTTGAGTTGGAATCTCACTGTGTCGCCCAGGCTGGAGTGCAGTGACGTGCTCACAGCCACCCTTGGATGGACCTTCTGGGCTCCTGTGATCCTTTTGCCTCAGCCTTCCAAGTAGCCGGAAATACAGGCGCACGCTACCACATCCAGCTATTTATTTATTCATTTATTTATTTTAGAGACGAGATCTCACCAATTTGTTCGAGCTGGTCTTGAACCTGCAAGCCCAGGCAATCCACTTGCCTTGGCCTCCCAAAGTGCTGGGATTACAGGCTGAGCCACCGAGCCCAGCCAGAATTTTTTTTTTTGAATGTATTCTTGCCTGTATGCTTTTAGGTCACTAAAAAAAAAATTCTGGATCCCATACAAAGGCATTTTCTATTTATCATTTTCTGTGCCATTCCCGTCTGGAACTTATGCAATATTTGGAATTACCTCAACCATTCTTCATATCTATTAACCTCTGTTTTAAATTTTCTATCTTTTATACTCTCTTTGCTGATTTCTGTCATTTTGTGAGACCTGTCTTCTGGTTTATGAATTCTCTTTTTAGCTGTGTCTGATCTCCTGTAATCTCCAGTATACTAAATATTGTAATATGTTTCATTCATGGGAGTTCTTGTTGATTATTTTCAATTAAAAAACAAATTTTGAAAAGGTACTATGTGGGGTAAGATACACTAGGGGTATGTGAGGGTTAGTGATGATGGGAAACCAGTTGTTAGGTTTATTTTATTTATTCTTGAACATTGCCTCAAAAGAGTAACCTAGAATTCAAGTTAGAAATTAAAGCACTCTTAATTCTAAACTATCTTTCCTGTTTTAATTTAAACAGGCTTTCCTTTTGCCCCAAAATAGATACACAAAACCGTCTGTTGTCACAGAAGCCATTCTATTATAGTTATTTTATTATAAAGGGTATAATTTATTTAAAATGTTAAACTACACATATTTATCCTTTTGAGCCATCTGTACTGCTAAATACCCATAAGTATTTTAGACTAAAACCTAAAAAATGGAAATACTTAAAAACCTTTGAATTGTTGAGTCTTGATTTTTTTTTTTTTATAGTATTTGTCTTGCTTTGAGCAGAAATAGAAGGATGCGGAAAGCTTACTTGTAAAACATTATATTACTGCCCTTAACAAAAAAGAGTTTTAAGCCCTCTGACAGAAAGGACCTTCTTTATCTAGATAAAGTTATTTCATTAAAATATTCAGTTCTGAATCCAAATAAACATAAACATACAAAAATTTTTTACTCAATATATTTATTCCCATAATATACCTGTGTTAACTTCTTAAGTGTAGAGTTCTGTAGGATGAATTTATTTATTATTTTAAATAATTACCTGAATAACCAAGAAAGTTTGTGTTAGGAATGTGAAGAGGAAAGTTTGCTCCCTCTTCCTCCTATTGAAATCATTTTAATACTGTCTTTATAATGCCAGGAAATTAATTAATGTCTTTAATCAGCCATTATTATGAATACATATTTTATGTAGTGCTTATTTTATATTTCCTTTTTGGATGGCGTTCCACTAAGCATGAACACTCCCTTCCCAATCTACTTCTAAACACACTCTCCCATTTCCAGAGGACTGGAAAGTGGAAAGAAGGATGCCCAGAGCAAGATGTGACAGAGGTTTAAGACAATTCCTGGACAAGTTGTAAGTAAAAACTGACCTTAGAATTAATTTGCAATTGAAATTCACATCATCTGAGCTATACAAAAAACTTTAAATGTGTGAAGTTATTCTAAAGTAGTTCAAGACTGATGGTGCTTCTGAACACCTGACAGAAACAAATGCAAATTCTCTGGTCAATTTGCCTTTATCCTAAAATTCAATGAAAAACCATAAATTATTTCTCATTGGATATGCAGAGCCACAAGGAAATGAGGTACTACAAATGAGAATCAGCAGAAACACTAGAGAGCAGAATTAACACCACATAGACATTAAATATTGGAATGATTGGATATAGAGTAGAAAAAAAACTATGCTTACTTACTGTGTTGAACAAAATAAAACTAAAAGACAAAAGCTTGAAAAAAATCTGTAGGAAACAGAAAACTCTAAAAACGATCTAGCAGGTTCAAAGAAGAACCAATTAGAAATTCTGGAGTTGGAAAATAAAATAATCTCATTTAAAAATCAAGTGGGAGAGCCGGGCTCGGTGGCTCAGCCTATAATCCCGCGCCTTTGGGAGGCTGAGGTGAGTGAATTGCCTGAGCCCGCGGGTTCGAGATCCTCCTGGGCAGCGAGACCTCATCTCTACAATAAATCAAAAACTCAGCTGGGTGTGGTGGTGCATGCCTGTAATTCCGGCTACTTGGAAAGCTGAGGTGGAAGGATCGCTGGAGCCCAGCAGGTCGAGGCTGCGGTGGCCGGGAGCGGCCACTGCTCTCCAGTCTGGACGACAGAGTGAGATTCCATCTCTAAAAAAAAAAAAAATCAAGTGGGCTAGTGTAACAGCAGAACAGTGAAAAATAGGTAAACAACAAATACTGAGATAGCATCACAGGGAGAAAAATTTCAAAAATATGAAAGAGATTAAGATGTTATTTCATGTATGCTTGAAATGCATCTCACAAAAATGTCCAAAAGGTGAAATAATCAAATATATGGTCAAATATGCTCACTCTTCAATAGAGCTTTTACAACAAGAAAACAATTGGAAAAAAACATTATGTCCATCAGTAGTGGAGAGATTTATAGTTCATCCATTACAAATGATATTTCTATAAATGATGTCATTAGGAAAATATTTACCTCTAGAGTAGTACTTTATACGTTGATCTCAAATGCAAATAGTAACATTTATATCATGATACACATGAAAAGAATAAAGAGAATACATTTCATAATAGTAGAGCTTACTTCTTAACACTAGTAAAACAGGTACTTTAAAAGTTCCTTTATTGGCTCTTTATATTTTCCAATTGTTTTAAAATGAGCATTTATTACTTTAAAAAATGTAAAGCTTCTAATAAGAACTGAAAAATGATTGTCGTATGTTTCAGAACTTTTCTGTGCTATGTCACTGCTTTCCTGTGGTAGGTGCTTATCATGATTTATGGATCTTGTAGATTCTTAATGTATGCTTAAATGGAAGTAGATGAATGGTAAAAGTTTGTGGAAAGTTTATGAAAAATAAGACCTTGAATATTTGCAATGCAGTGAACTCTTGCTTATTGGGGAATTCATTGGGAACCTTCACTTAGTTGCAGCTTAGTAAGTATCTTAGTTCATTTTGTGCCTCAATAATAGTATACCAGAGACTAGGTAATTTATAGAAAATAACTTCAAGTCTTACATTTCTAGCTGTTGGGAAGTCCAGTATCAAAGTGTCACCATCTTGGGAGATCCTTCTTGTGTCATCCCATGGCAGAGGTAGAAGGGGAAGAGAGCACTAGTGTGAGAGAGCAAGAGATTGAATTTGCAGCCTCAAGCCCGTTTATTTATTGACATCAATCCAGTCATGACAGTGGAGCCCTCACAACCTAAACACATCCCACTAGGCCCACTTCCCAACACTGTTATAAGTTTCTAACCCATGCTTTTTGAGGGACACATTCAAACCATAGCAGTAAGCAACTTTGTAGGTGTTCTTTATTTTTGTATTCAATAATATTTGCAAGATCCTACAATGTTGTCTGAATCCTCAAAGAAACTTTTAAAATATTAAGTCCATGTTATTGTATTTTAGAATTTTTAAAAGTGTGTTCCCAGTTGGTAATAACTTATAATTCTTTATTATATAAAACATTTAATTGTTAGAATATATCCCATGAACATGGCACATAAGAGAAGCTTTACTTTTACATCTTTGTACATTAAAATATATACATGTAATCATATTTTGGAGTTGGCTCTTTTCAGAGACATTTCAAAAGTAATATACAAATAATTTCATTTTCATTTATTAATATAATAAATGTTATGAACACCTATTATGTGCTATACATTGCACTAGATTTTGGAGATGAAATATGAAACCATATATGGGCTTTGATCAGATGGAATTTAGAGCACAGTAGAGGAGACATCTTAATGAAAAAAATTTCTTGAACTATTTGGCAAACATTCTGTTGAATCTTTTATGTACTTTATCATATTTTTAACTTGCCCAAAACACATCTTGTTTTCTGACAATTTCTCTATCAATGTCACCTGTTTTCATATTTTTATTCTTGCATATCTAGGGTAATTAAATGATTTATATGTCCTCTTCTCTCTTCTTGACACGTCAATGCCTTTAAAAAGAATTTTTCTGATCTACACCAAAGTTAAAAGAAGAATGTTGTGATCACCAGTAAGCACTTTTTCATCTTGATTTACCAATTAGTTAATACTTTGTCATGTTTGTTTTCTCTTTCTCTTCCTCCTCTTTGTATGTGTGCTTATATATGTGTATATAAGTACACATAAGTGGGATTTTTTCAGAAGCATAAGGTGATTCATTATTAGTAAATTTGTTAATATTAAAGGTTGGGGAAAATGTGTTAGGAAATGCCTGAGACAAATAGCTAAAAAACTTGTATGTTGTCTTTGGGGAGAATCACTATGAAATGGTGGATGACTAGGTAGAGGCTGTTGTATGTTGTTATAAATATTTTATTACTACAGATTTTTCAATTTTGTGTATATATTACTTTAGTAACATAAAAGTTAATTTTTTTTAGCTGATATTACAATGTTTTCCCTTCCCATATCTTCTATAGCTCCTGTCAATCAATGGCATATTAGCCTCCTTCTAATGTCTTCTTATCCTGGTAGCCTCTGCTATAAGGATGAATTTCTTTGAGTTAGCTTTGACTTAGTTACTTTCAATATTTTCTAGCTGGTCTGTGGGAAACTTATGAACCTTTGCCATGCTAAACGACCATAGTGTAACTTCTCCCCTTACAGTCCTTTCTCCTTGTCCCGTTATCTTCAGTGGTTCCAGTCAGTCATCTTTTTTAGTCCTTGCAAGGAAAAACAAGTCTGTCCATAATTCTAAGGGATACATATCAAACTATCTGAATGGTTCCTTGAAAGCTCTTACTTGATACCACCTCCCTATTGTGGGTGATAGGAAATTCCAAAACACTCCAGCAACTTTTTTTCCAAAAGGAAATCTTTTACCCTTTTTATTTTCTACATTTGTATTTCCTCCAGGATGGTGTCATGATAAGTGTGAAAAACAGTTCTGAGTTACTTTCTGTATAGTTCCTTCACAGACAACGTAGCACCCTACTTTAGCCTTAACATTCTGATACATGTTAATTATATGCATGCATTGTTACACTAATATATTTTTTCCATTATGACCTGTGGCCCCAAATTAGGAACTAAAGAGAATTAGGTGATGCTATAAATTATACTTAGAATATTTTCTCTTTTTTTGAGTCAGAGTCTCACTCTGTTGCCCAGACTGAAGTGCAGTGGCATCACATGGCCATCCCAGCATCAACCTGCTGGACTCAGGCAATCCTTCTGCCTCAGCCTTCCAAGTATCCAGAACTACAGGTGCATGCCACCACACCCAGCTAATTTGTTTATTTATTGTGGAGATGAGGTCTCACCAAGTTGTCCAGGCTCTTCTCAAACCCCTGGGCTCAGGCAGTTCTCTGGCCTTGGCCCCCCAAAGTGCAAATTACAGGCTTGCGCCACCATGCCTAGCCAATATTTTCTTTTCTAGTGGATAATTATATACATCTCCTAGTATGTATGCAGTTTGATTTGAAGACCATTGCATTGAGTAATCTATCCTATTTTTGCAAGATTGAATATGCTCCTAAGTCTTACAGAAAGTTTGTATAACTCTTATAGAAATTTATTGTTTTGATTTTTTACTGTCCAGTATCCCATCCCTCATATTAGAATTTATTTGTGGAAGCAGTGGTGACAGTATCCAGCAACAATGTGTAGTAGTCTAAAGTTGGAGTTCAAGCCATCCTGTTCCACTGAAGTACTGTTGTTGTTCCTCCTCCTTTTGTATGTTGATTTTATTTCTGTCCATCTTCTAAGCCTGATTTTCTAGGCTTCATTTGGTATGCTAATTTCTATTTTTTAAGTTTATTCTCTTTTTGTTTGTTTACAACCAATTACTCTGACACCACTGCCTTCATATTAGAAGGATCCTGTACACTGTTTCCATTGTTCACTTCTTGGGAACACATACCAGTGAATGTCTCTCTTAATCTTTGGGCTCTGCATGAAATTTCCTATGCGGGGAGGGCCTTTTGCTGTTGTTGTTGCAGTTTATACTTTGGGTTGATTTTTAATCTTTATTTTTTCTTCAAAGTTCCAGTGAGCTCCATTAAAAATGTAAATGTTGATTTTGCTCTATATAATCTCTATATACAACCATAGAGAGACAAAATGTATTGCTTTTCAAGGTAACAGATTTCATTTTATTTTCTTCTTAAATTACTCTAGTATATTCAGTAACCTCTCTTACACTGAGCCCACACTGCTCTTGTTGCTGATTCTAACTCCCTTCACTAGAACATCCAGAAAAGCTTATTCAACTTTCCATATAAAAGATTTTTAATTTCTTTACAACAGTTAACTAAGTCTTAATTCCTTCATCTCTTTGTATTTTTCTTGTATTGCCTTGTCTTGTCAAAGTGAGAAATGTGGGGATTTGATGTGTACCACATCATTAGTTAGGAATTCAGCCTGTTATTTCACAACTACTTCTTATCTTTCTCTTGGTAGGCTCCAAGTTTTCTCCTTGTTCATCTTTCAACCATCCCAATATAAATATAACTTACAATTTTAAATTAGAACAGCTATATATGATAAGTTGATGATATTGGACCCAACTGTATTTGTTTCTGTAGCATTCTAGCTATAATCTGATTTTAAAATTGCTTTGATTAAAATAAGGGACTAATGACTAATGAAGGCCTATTCTGGGTTCCTGTATTATGTAAAATTTCATTTTATTAGCCTGCTTTCTTTTCTATATCCTTTCCCTTCCACCTTCTTCATACCTATTACCTTCATGATCTCTCCCTCTTCCCCTTATAAAGCCATTTCTCAGGGAAAGAAGATCTGTCTGATCAGCTAGTTCACTCCATGACTTAAGTGGTTAATAGTCTGAAATATGTTACTCTTTTAGTATTACCTGCAATTTAAACAAGGAATTGAGTTGCATTATTTTTAGTGGGGCTGTGTGTGTGTGTGTGTGATCTTTATAGCAGCAGCCATTAAATTACACAATGTATGCAACTATCTACTTGTAAATCTAATGCTTAGAATAAACACTGAATTATCTAATATATTTTATAGTTCTTATACCTTTAAAGAATGTTCATAAATTTTCTTATACAAAAAGCCTGGTCTGATACCAGACATATAGTGAATATTCAGTTTTATTAATAAGTTGACTGTATTTTCAGAGTACTAAAGGATTAGGAACATTGGTTTCTAATGGTTGACATAGCATTTTGTTAAATGTTATTATAGATACATTTGCAAAAACTCTGACTCTGAATTGAACTCTATGTAGATTGATTCCATCTAGAAAGGCAGCCTTATATTTGGAAGCAATTATTTTAGTCATAGTTTCTTTCTTAGTTTTTTGTTGTTGGTTAAGAGTCAGGGTCTTGCTTTGTTGCCCAGGTTGGAGAACAGAGGTGCGATCATGGCTCACTGCAGTCTCCAACTCCTGGGCTCAAGCAATCCTTCCTACTCAGCCTTCTGAGGAGCTGGAACTACAGTCGTGAGCCACCATGTAGCTAGACTTTTTGTTTGTTTACAACCAATTACTCTGAACCACTGCCTTCATATTAGAAGGATCCTGCACACTGCACATATTAGAAGGATCCTGCACATATTAGAAGGATCCTGCACACAGTTTCTTGTTAGAGATTCATTATAGTAATTAAATAATTTTTATTTTTCAAGTTAGAGTCTCACTCTGTTGCCCAGGCTGGAGTGCAGTAGCACACTCACGGCCACCTCAGCTTCGACCTTCCAAGTAGCTGAAACTATAGGCACACACTGCCACGCCCAGTTAATTTTTGATTTATTGTAGAGATGTGGTCTCACCAAGTTGTCCGGGCTGGTCTGAAACTCGTGGGCTCAGGCAGTCCACTCGCCTCCACCTCCCAAAGTGCTGGGATTACAGGCTGAGCCACTGAACCTGGCCTGAATAATTTTTTTAAAAAAACCTTACTCATGAGCAATTATAACATCAAGTTGTATGACATTTGATTAAATCTTGAGGGACAAGCCGGGCTCGGTGGCTCAGCCTGTAATCCTGCGCCTTTGGGAGGCTGAGGTAAGTGGATTGCCTGAGCCTGTGGGTTCGAGCCGCGCCTGGGCAGCGAGACCTCATCTCTACAATAAATCAAAAAATCAGCCGGGCATGGTAGCGCATGCCTGTAATTCCGGCTACTCGGAAGGCTGAGGCAGAAGGATCACCTGAGCCCAGCAGGTCAAGGCTGCGGTGGCCGGGAGCGGCCACTGCACACCAGTCTGGGCGACAGAGTGAGAATCCAACTCAAAAAAAAAAAAAAAAAAAATCTTGAGGGACAGAGGAGCTTCATCTCCATGGTTGAAGTCTATAAAGCCTCACATCAAACTGATTCTACTTATACTTTAGCTAGAAGGCCAGTTAGGCCAATTAGGACAAAGGAAGTTTTTCAAAGTAAGAAATTTCTATGTCTCAGTATAGGTTATGAATGCTACATTAAATTCCTTTGGTTATAAATTCATTAGTTTCATCATTTGTTATTATTGTTACTGTGCTTCAACTCTTTTATTTATTTATTTATTTTTTGAGTTGGAGTCTCACTCTGTCGCCCAGACTGGAGTGCAGTGGCTACTCCCGGCCACCGCAGCCTCGACCTGCTGGGCTCCGGTTATCCTTCCGCCTCAGCCTTCCAAGTAGCCGGAATTACAGGCATGCGCTACCACACCCGGCTGATTTTTTGATTTATTGTAGAGATGAGGTCTTGCTGCCCATACGGGTCTCGAACCCGTGGCCTCAGGCAATCCACTCACCTCAGCTTCCCAAAGGCGCGGGATTACAGGCTGAGCCACCGAGCCCAGCTAACTCTTATTTTTGTAAACGTTTATATTGAAAACTTTTAACCTTTAAAAAAGTTGGGAGAGTGGTACAATAAGCAGCTGTACTCCGAACACTGGGTATTCTCTCTCTCTCAGCCTGTCTCTCTGAGTCTCTCCCCTTCTCCGCCCTCCTCTTTTCATCTTTTCATCCCCCCCCCGCCACTCTCTTACTATACCATTTAAAAAGAGTTTCAGGCATCATGGTACTTCACTCATGAATGCTTCAGCATATGTCTCTAAAAATAAGGGCATTGTTCATAATTTTTTTCCAATTATCTCAAAGTATCATTTATAAATTTATTTGAGTCAGCATTCTGTGAAGGATTATAAATTTATTTGAGTCAGCATTCTGTGAAGGATTTTAAATGAGCAATTTGGTAGTGATACATCTTCACCATTTTGCTAAATATTGCCAGAAATTCGATATAGAATAATTCCATATTTTAGCAAGTGTGGAAAATGTATTGCCAATAGTGAAAAAATATAAATTCAGATAACTTAGAAATAGTCCACTATGACTTTTATGATATGGTTGATTTTATTAATTAAAATTATTTTAATTCTTTGAAGACAGTTTATTAATGGACATATGTGCTCATGATATAGCCTGATTGAATTTTTATCTTTTTAAAATTAATTTTATTTTTAAAAATAATAATACAAGCCAGACTCGGTGGCTCAGCCTGTAATCCCACGCCTTTGGGAGGCTGAGGTGAGTGGATTGCCTGAGCCCGCGGGTTCGAGACCTGCCTGGGCAGCGAGATCTCATCTCTACAATAAATCAAAAAATCAGCCGGGCGTGGTAGCACATGCCTGTAATTCCGGCTACTCGGAAGGCTGAGGCGGAAAGATCGCCAGAGCCCAGGAGGTGAGGCTGCCGTGGCTGGAAGCGGCCACTACACTCCAGTCTGGGCGACAGAGTGAGACTCCAACTCAAAAATAAATAAATAAATAAATAAAATAATAATAAAAAAATAAATTAAAAAAAAATAATAATAATACAGAGCCGGGCTTGGTGACTCAGCCTGTAATCCCGCACCTTTGGGAGGCTGAGGTGAGTGGATTGCCTGAGCCCGAGGGTTCGAGACCCGCCTGGGCAGTGAGACCCCATCTCTACAATAAATCAAAAAATCAGCTGGGCGTGGTAGTGCATGCCTGTAATTCCAGCTACTTGGAAGGCTGAGACGGAAGGATCGCCGGAGCCCAGCAGGTCGAGGCTGCGGTGGCCGGGAGCGGCCACTGCACTCCAGTCTGGGCGACAGAGTGAGACTCCAACTCAAAAAATAATAATAATAATAATAATACAGGAAAATTGATTTTTTTCTTTTCCAACCACCACCACAATAATCAGTATACAGAACGGTTCCATTATCCCCAAAATATCCTTTGTTATCTCATTTTATAGTCACATCCTTACATTCTCACTCCACCCCTGCCAATCACTGATCTGTTTTCTATTGGTATAACTGGCCTGTTTAAGAATGTCAAAGAATGGAATCAGAAAGTATGACTAGCTTCTCTCAGAGTAATGTCTTTGAGATTTATCCAAGTTGTATGTAACTATTCATTTTTACTGGTAAATAGTGTTTCATTGTATATATGTACCACTGTTTGTCTGCTAAACCATTGATGAACATTTGGGTTGCTTCCAGTTTTTGGCTATCACAAATAAATCTGCTATTCACATTTTTGTATAAGTTTTTGGGTATAAGTTTTTTTTTCTCTGTGATAAGTACTCAGAAGTATCATTTTTGAGCAGTTTTCAAATGTTCATAGCAAAACTGAGCAGAAAGTATAGTGATGTCCCATATACTCCTTGCACCTGCATGTGCATAGCCTCCCCCCAATATCAACATTCCTCACTAGAGTACTACATCTGTTACCATTGATGAACCTACAATGACACATCATTATCACCCATTATCACCCATGGTTTATATTAGAGTTCTCTTTTGGTGTTATACATTCTGTGGGTATGAACACAGACATCATGTTACCATTGTACAGGTTTTGTATCCCTTATCCAAAATGTTTCAGATACCAGATATTTTCAGATTTTTGGATATGTGTGTATACATAATGAGATATCTTGGGAATAAGACTTAAGCCTACAAATGAAATTTACTTATGTTTCATATACACCTTATTACACATGGCCTGAAAGTAATTTCATACAATAGTTTAAATAATTTTGAGCAAGAAGCCATGTGTACATTGAACCAACACCAGAAACAAAGGTGTCAGGTGTGGAATTTCCACTTGTGGCATCATGTCAGTACTTACTAATTCTCAGATTTTGAAACATTTTGATTTTCAATTTTTCTGGATTCAGAATGCTTGCTCAACCTATAGTATCATCTAGAATAGTTTCATTGCCCTAAACATCTTCTGTATTCTATCTGTTCATCCCTCTTTCCCCACTGTCCCCAACAACCACTGATATGTTGACCGTCTCCATAGTTTTGCCTTTTTCAGAATGTCATATAGTTGAATACTTACTGTGTGTAACCTTTTTCACATTGGCTTCTCTCACTTAGTAAAATGCATTTACGTTTCCTCCATGTGTTTTCATAGCTTGAGAGCTCATTTCTTTTTACTGCTGAGTAATATTCCATTGTGTGAATGTACCACAGTTTATCTACTCATCTACTGAAGGGCAGCTCAGTTGCTTTCAAGTGTTAATTATGAATAAAGCCTCCATAAACATCCACTTGCAGGTTTTTGTGTGGACATAAACTTTCAGTTTCTTTGGGTATAAATACCAAGGAGTGCAATTGCTGGATCATATATTTAGTTCTGTAAACTGTCTTCCAATGTGGCTATACCATTTTGCATTCTCACCAGCAATAAATGATACTTCTTGTTACTCCACATCGGTTAAGCATTTGGTGTTGTTGGTGTTCTGGATTTTGACCATTCCAATAAGTGTGTAGTCATATCTCATTATTTAAACTTGTATTTCCCTAATGACATATGATGTGGAATATCTTTTTATTATGTTCTCATTTGCTATCTGTATGTGTATCTTCTTTGATGAGGTGTTTGTTAAGGTCTTTGTTCATTTTTTAATAAGGTTGTTTTCTTATTGTTGAATCTTAAGATTTCTTTTATATCTTATATAATAGTTCTTTATCAGATTTGCCTTTTGAAAATATTTTCTCTTAGACTATGGCTTGTTTTTCATTCTCTTGGCAGTGTCTTTTACAGAACAGAGTATTTAATTTTAATGAAATCCAACTTATCATTTTTTTCTTTGAGAATCTTACCTTTGCTGTTGTATCTAAAAACTCATTGCTACCCCAAGGTTATCTAAATTTTCTCCTGTTGTCTTCTAGGAGTTTTATACTTTCATGTTTTACATTTAACATGATTCATTTTGAATTAATTTTTGTGAAGGGTATAAGGTCTCTGTCTAGATTGATTTTTATGCATGTCATCTCTTTTAAGATTGTAAGCTCCTTTAGAAGGCATTCCTTGGCTGGGATTTTTTATTTTGGCTCTGTAAGGATATATCACTACTCTTATACTAAAAATAATCATAGTGCTGTTTTCCAAGTATGGAAATAAGAAAAGAATTAGAATCACTGTAGTAGGCATGTTCTTAAGAGTCCAAAAAGAAGGATGGTCGAGAGAGAAAAATAAGTTAATTTGGTAGGAATGAGGAAAGAGGAGGATCTAAATGTCCTTAAAAAAAAAAAAAAAAGAAGATGTAACGTTGATTTGTAACAATGTTAACATGTAACTTTTTTTTGTAGTAAGAACAAAGTAAATTAAAGCTTACTAATGCTCTGTAAAATTCTAAATATCAGTGACACCTCTGTAGTTTATCCATGCAGAAAATGTGGGTTAAATACAAAATAAATGAAATCAAGACTTGACTGAAAATGTGATGATTAAATACAAAATAAATGAAACCAAGACTTGACTGAATCTGTTTAAAAGACTTTATCACTTTGATCCTTCTGGATTTACTGTCCTATCTTACTAGTACTCCTAATAGTGCTAGGTAGCTTTGGCTTAAATTCCAGCAAGCCAGCTATGTTGGAACAGTTCACCTGAAAATACAGTTTTTGTATGCTGGTGTATCATTTGACTGGTTTTCTAATTTTGTTGGTTTTGGATCAGAATTAAGTGTGTATTATTTTGATATCAATGTCAGGTCTCTGTAGTATTCTTATTTCAGAAGTCATGGAATTCTTCAAAGTAGCAGAACAGTAAATGATATTGAAAAATTTGTAACACTCATATTTTGGTCATAATCTTCTGAATACTCCTAAAAGAACCATTGTTCTATAGTAGATTGGTTTTAGAACACTTATCCTTGTTTTCGTTTTACCTTTGTACTAGTAACAAATTGGTTAGAAGAAAGATTAGGACACCTCATTCCTTTTAGCAAGGTTGTGGGTGTTTGTGAATCACAAATTGAGAGCCAGAGGTCTATAGCAATGTTTTTCAAGTATTATCTGTGGACAGCCTACATCAGAATCACCTAGAGTGCTTGTTTAAAATGCTTATTTATGATCCTCATCCAAAACCTATTAAATCAGAAGACTCTCCAGAGATGAAACTCAAGAACAAGCTTTCATATGGTTCACATACCCATGTAATATAGAGCAATGGTCTGTAAAGTGAGTTGCAAGAACCCCAGAGTAGAGAGCATTATAAGACTTTCGTGGCAGAGACTGTAACCTATCTACCAGAATTCATTCTTCCCTTCATTACCATACAACTAGACTACATATCCTAGACTTCCTTCCAATTAATTACATTGGTGCAAACATAATTGCGGTTTTTACAAGTTGAAATTTGCTGTGCGATATTGAAACATTCTTAATAGTTATGTTATACATCATTTTAATATGCATTTCTTGCTTTATGTTTTTGCTAATGACTTATTACTTGCTGTTTATTTTATATTTATTTTAGACTATGGGAATGATGTTAGACAAAAAGCAAATTCGAGCAGTTTTCTTATTCAAGCCCAAAACGGGTCATAAAGCAGCAAAGACAACTGTAACAGCAACAACGCATTTGGCCCAGGAACTGCTAATGAACATACAGTGCAGTGGTGGTTCAAGAAGTTTTGCAAAGGAGATGAGAATCTTGAAGATGAGGAGCATAATGGCTGGCCATAGAAAGTTGACAATGACCAAATTGAGAGCAATCAAAGCTGCTGAAGAACTCAATGTCAACCAGTTGTTTGACATTTGAAGCAAATTGGAAAGGTGAAAAATCTTGATAAGTGAGTGCCTCATGAGCTGACCAGAATTTTTAAAAATCATTGTTTTGAAGTGACATCTTCTCTTATTCTATGCACCAATGAACCATTTTTCGATTGGATTGTGATGTGTGACAAAAGTGAATTTTATATGACAACTAGTGATGACCAGCTCAGTGGTTAGACTAAGAAGAAGCTCCAAAGCATTTCCCAAAGTCAAATTTGCAGCAAAAAAAGATCATGGTCACTGTTTGGTGGTCTGCTGCCGGTCTGATCCACTACAGCTTTCTGAATCCTGGTGAAACCGTTACATCTGATAAGTATGCTCAGCAAATCGATGAGATGCACCAAAAACTGCAATGCCTGCAGCTGGCATTGGACAACAGAAAGGGTCCAGTTCTTCTCCACAGCAATGCCTGACTGCACATCACACAACCAATGCTTCAAGAGTTGAATGAACTGGGCTGTGAAGTTTTGCCTCATCCACCATATTCAGCTGACCTCTCCACAACTGACTACTACTTCTCAAGCATCTTGACAACCTTTTGCAGGGAAAAACACTTCCACAACCAGCAGGATGCAGAAAATGCTTTCCAAGAGTTTCGTTGAATTCCGAAGCACAGATTTTTATGCTACAGGAATAAACAAACTTATGACTCATTGGCAAAAATATGTTGATTATAATGGTTCCTATTTTGATTAATAAAGATGTGTTTGAGCCTAGTTATAATAATTTAAAATTCGTAGTCCAAAACCGCAATTACTTTTGTACCAGCCTAATAGGTATGACCATACCCTGACTGCCAGCCTATGGAATGTAAGCTTAAACTATGTTTGCTTCCTCCTGGCCCGGCCCATGTAAACGTCTATGCATATTCCTTTCATGTTCTTTTTTCCTTCATCCTCAAACTAGTATTGATATGACTCACAGTCATCTTGGAAAAAAAAAAAGCTTAGAAGTCAAGTGTTGAAAATAGTAGAAAATTGTAGCGCCAACCAGGCGTTATGGCTCAAGCCTGTAATCCCAGCACTTTGGGAGGCTGAGATGAGGGGACTGCCTGAGCCCACGGGTTTGAGAACAGCCTGGGCAACTTGGTGAGACCTCATCTCTACAGTAAATCAAAACATTAGTTGGGCGTGGTAGCACATGTCTGTAGTTCTGGCTACTTGGAAGGCTGAGGCGGAAGGATCGCCTGAGCCCAGCAGGTTGACGCTGGGGTGGCTGTGAGCGTGCCACTGCACTCCAGCCCAGGTGACAGAGTGAGACTCCAACTCAAAAAAAAAAAAAGAAAATAGTGGAGCCATCTTGAAAATATCTCAGCCTGAATAACTGCATGGAGCAGAACAACCACTACCCTGGAAACTCATATTATATGAAAAAGAAAATTCTTTGTAAGCCACTTAATTTTAGAGGAAATATTAAAAATCTTAGTCTATTTACTCTATACAAACAATAAAAAACTGGCAGAGCTGTTTCTTCTGCTTTTGACAGGACTTGTTTTTGCAAGTACATTCTGAAAAAAATTTTGTAATGCCTTTAAAATAAAATATGAAGGTTCAGCTCCTAAAATATACTGATTAAAAATACCATTATAAAGATGGATTACATTTATTTTCTTGAACAATGAACGACTTCATCCTAAATATACTTGTCTTGAGATATTTTTAATTGATAACAGACTATGAATATAATTTTTACATAAATATACATACATACTCTGGGAGTGTATGCCAAAAAATTTTTATAGATGGGATGCCTGATCAAAAAAGTTAGAAAAACATTGATTTAGGTATATGCTGTTCAGTACGGTAGCCACTAGCCACATATTACTATTAAGCACTTACAAAGTGGCTCGTCCAGATTGGAATGTAAGCAGAAAATACATATCAGATTTTGAAGACTTATGCGTAAAAAAGAATATAAAGTGTCAATAATTATTCACATTGATTACATGATGAAATGAAAATATTTCGGTTAAATCTGGTTAAATAAAGTATGTTAAGACTAATTTCCCCTATTTTATAAAAGAAAAATTGCAACGTAACTAGCATTACATTTATGGTGGTCTTCTCTAGAGCTTACAAGTACTGACTTGGAAAACTCTCAGTTTCCCACACAGTTCCTCTTATTCTTTTCTGTTTTATTTATCTGAATAATGAAGTTGGCACATATCTTACTTATAAGTAATATTTAACTGAAGTCTGAACTGAGGATTTTCATGTCATTGGGTAAGATTAACATATATTAATGAAATCAATGGGAGATCAGTGTTGATTTTAGAAACCTGCTGAGAAATTGTAACTGAACTTAAGTATATCCTTTGCCATTTTTCTATGGGTTTAACTGTAAAATCATTACAAATGAAGTTGACCTTAAGTTTAGATTTTTACCAAACACTTGTAATATTGTTGGATGAAAAGTCTTAGAGAGTTACTTTAGTACTTGAGTAATTCTGCTGATTGTAAAAAAATTCACAGCCGGGCTCGGTGGCTCAGCCTGTAATCCCGCGCCTTTGGGAGGCTGAGGTGAGTGGATTGCCTGAGCCCGCGGGTTCGAGACCCGCCTGGGCAGTGAGACCTCATCTCTACAATAAATCAAAAAATCAGCCGGGCATGGTAGCGCATGTCTGTAATTCCGGCTAACTCGGAAGGCGGAGGTGGAAGGATCGCCGGAGCCCAGCAGGTGAGGCTGCGGTGGCCGGAAGCGGCCACTGCACTCCAGTCTGGGTGACAGAGTGAGACTCCAACTCAAAAAAAAAAAAAAAAAAAAAAAAAAAAAAATTCACGTAAAAAAAATTTTTGCTTTTTTAAAAGTTATAGTAAGAACAGCTCGGTAAGGTTTTTAAAAGATAATATTTGTCTAAATTTAATATCATGTGCCACTGTTGTGAACTATTTAGTGAGGTTTACTGTTTTGTCACAAAATTAGATGAATGCATATACAATAGTTATTTTTTTTTAACTTGGATACAGATACAACTTAAATTCTTTTAAAATTATTTTTAAAATTTTACTATTTGTATGCTTTACATATTCATATATTTTCAGTGAATATGTACTTTTAAAATCAAAGTAGTGGTTATATCTTAATTTTATGTCAAAATCTTAAATTATAAAATTTCTTATAATATTCATGAAAGAGCCTACAAAAAAATAGACTTGATTTCTGTTGTCTGATTAAGATGTCATCCCTGGTCCAGCAGCATTTGTATCACTTATAATTAATGCAGAATTTCAGTTCCCACATCATATCTACTCTATTGGAATTCATATGTGAAAAGTTTGAGAATTCTTTATCTGGGCACGTTTTTTGTTGCCTGCAAGTCTAGATTTCTGCTGAGACTGCCACCTACTGATAGATTTATAAAATTTCTGCAAGTTCTACATTGTGCTTTATAGTCTAGAACTAAGTTAATAAGACATCCTTATTTCTTTTCTTTTTTCTTATCAAAGTAGCAAAATATTTATGCAGAAGAGAAGAGCATAAAATTAAAAAGGAAGTCCTACCCTTCCCACATGTAGTCCTATACTCACTCTCTAGGGACGGTCACTTTTTATTCTTTCTGATTTAGTTGTTATAAGATTTGTTCTTGTGGTAAAAAATGATTCCTTTGTTTCTATATCTGTCAAATTTAGAACATTTGTGGACTTCCTGCCATAAAAGGCAAGGAATTGACTCATGTTATCCCGTCTTTCCTTGTCCTCCTTCCCCTGTTTGTCTAGTGTGTTGATTAGTTCTTTGATGGATCAGCCTTTTCAGTTTGTATAATATGCATCTTCTTAAAAATATCAAGTTTAGGCATTTTCTCTTCACTTTTCCTTATATAAACTTAGGAAATCAGTGTCCCAACTACTTAAAAAAATTTTTTTTCTCTTTTAGTTTCCTAATTTTGTCAGCTGTGCCATTCCTTTTATACTGTGAAAACTTTATAGTACTTTTTGTAACTATATTAAATTAATTCCATAAGTTTTGAATAATTTTATTAATTGTCATATATCTTATTAAGTGCTGAAGATACAGTGGTGAGCACTAAACCACAGCCTCTACCTTCCTGGAGTTTACAGCGTTCAATGCTTCATTTAAGCATTGATTCTAATGATTAAAATCTAATAAATTTTATTTAATTTTTTATGATTTTGCATGTTTTTCACTGCATATCAAGGGTTTTGACCAGCCTATTAAAGAAGGAGTTGCAATTCTATGTTACTTAATCCTTTGCTACACAAAGAATGTCAAGATCAAGTGCATTCTCTCTTCCTACATTCCATGAGTTCAAATAATGAGTCCTTTTTATTTGCTTTATATTTAGTTCATGACTTTTTAAAAATAGTGTTTTGCTTTTTCAAAGGTATCTACTTGCCTTTTCCCTCCCTCATAGCATATGCTGTTACCCTATTATGGATGTTTCCACTTTTTTACTTATTACATCTGTTGCATGTTTTCATCATTGGATTTATCCTTTCCAGAGTACCCCAACTTTTACATAGAGGCCATTTGCTTTCTAGGGCTGCTACACAGCTGTCATTGTGGGCTTTTTAAAAAAAATTGTGCACATGAATCTACTGTTGATCCCTTTTTTCTTTTTCTTTTGAGTTGTCTTACTCTGTTACCCATGCTGGAGTGCAGCAGCAGGGATTATGGCTCACTACAGCCTTGACCTCATGGGCTCAGGCAGTTCTTCTGCCTCAGCTTCCTGAGTAGCCAGGACTACAGATGCCTGCTACCATGCCTGGGTAATTTTTTATTTTTGTAGAGACGAGGTCTCACTATGTTGCCTAAGCTGATCAAACTCCTGGGCCTAAACCTGCTTTGGTCTTCAGCCTACTGTTAATTCTTAAATTCATTATACTGTTAATTCTTATATCCTTGATATAGCATCAAGGTAATACATAAATGTATATAATTGGTAAAGTATCTGAGTTCCTGTATCCTTGAAGAAAGTTTTCTTTCCCTTTCTCTTCTTTAAAGTTTGCTTGGATATAGAATTTCAGTAAAATTAATCTCCCTCAAAACTTGAAAACATTCCTCTATTGTCTTCTATAATCTAGTATTGCTAGATTTCTAATTTTATTCCTTTGTAGGTAGTCATTTCTTCTTCAGTCTCTGAAGGATCCTTTTCTTTTTCTGATCTGAAATTTTACAGGCTTGTGCCTAATAATGTGCCTTGATATGATGATATTTTATCATTTATCCTGCCTGGCACTTGCGGTAAGACATTTCAGTCTAAAGGTTTGTCTTTCAGTATTTGGAATATTTTCACCTACTATATATTTCTATTTTTCTCCTGGAACTGGAACTTTTAATCAATAAATATATTATCCTTTCTTTGCATTCTATACATTGCTGAATTGTTTTTTGTTTTATTTTTGACAAAATATAATTGTATATATTTATGGAGTACAATGTTAGGTTTTGATATATGTGTACATTGTGGAAAGATTAAATTGGGCTAATTAACATATCTGTCACTCGACATGCTTTTTTGTGTGTGTGTAGTAAGAATATTTACAATCTACTTGTAGCAGCTTTGAAATATATAATGCATTATTGTTAATTGTGGTCACCATGATATGAAACAGATGACTAAAACTTGGCCGGGTGCGGTGGCTCAGCCTGTAATCCCAGCACTTTGGGAGGTCGAGGCAAGTGGATTACTTGAGCCTGTGGGTTGGAGACCAGCCCGTGCAACTTGATGAGACCTCATCTCTACAATAAATCAAAAATTAGCCGGGCACAATAGAGTGTGCCTGTAATTCTGGCTATTCCGAAGACTGAAATGGAAGAATCGCCGGAGCCCAGCAGGTCACCTCTGGGGTGTGCCTCTGCACTCCAAACTGGGCAACAGGGTGAGACTCCAACTCAGAAAAACAAAACCAAAAACTTATTTCTCCTGTCCAGCTGAAACTTTGTATCCTTTGACCAACATCCTCCTTTTTCCTCATTTCTTCCTCTCCCCAGCTTCCCCAGTCTTCGTAACTACCATTCTATTCTCTCTTCCTGTGAGTTTCACTATTTCCACATATAAGTGAGATCACACAGTATTTGTCTCTTTGTACCTGAGTTATTTCACTTAACATGCCCTCCAGCTTCATCCATGTTGTCGCAAATGATGATATTTCCTTCTTTATAATATTCCTTTGTGTATACGTATCACATTTCTTTGCCCATTCATTTGTTAATGGACACTTAGTTTGCTTCCCTATCTTGGCTATTGTAAGTAATGCTGAAATGAACGTGGGAAAGGAAATATCTCTTCAACAAACTGATTTAAAGTTCTTTGAATATATACCCAGAAGTAAGATTGCTAGATCATATGGTAAGTCTATCTTTTGAGGAACTTCCATACTATTTTACAAAATGATTGTACTTATTTGAAGTTTCATCAACTGTGTACCAGGATTCTCTTTTCCATATCCTCACCAACACTTGTTTTTTTCCATCTTTTTGTTGATAGCCATTCTAAAATGTGTGAAGTAATATCTCGTTGTGGTTTTATTTTGCATTTTCCTAACAATTAGAGATGTTGAGTTGAAAACTTTTCCTCTAAGATCAGGAACAAGATAAGGATGCCCACTCTTGCCACTTCTGATAGCATAATACTGGAAGTCCTTTAGCCAGAGCAGTCAGGTAAAGAAACAAAATAAAAGGCATCCAAAAATAAAGGAAGAGGTGAAATTGGCTCTGCATGCTGATGACACAATTTTACATATAGAAAACCTTAAAGGTTTCACCAAAACTCTGTTAGAACTGGTAGGTAAACTCAGTAAAGTTGAAGGACACAAAATCAGCATACAAAAAAATCAGTTTTTCTGTACACTAACAAAAAACTATATGATAATAAGTTGTATAATAGCATAAAAAATAAAATACTTAGGAGTTAATTTATCCAAGGAGGAGAAAGAGGTATATACTGAAACATTGATGAAAGAAATAGAAGATGACACAAATAAATGAAAGGATATCCCATGTTCATGGATTGGAAGAATGACTATTGTTTAAAATGTCTGTATTACTAAAGTGATATACAGATTCAATGCAATTCCCATCACAATTCCAATGACATCTTTCACAGAAATAGAAAAAAAATGATAAAATGTATATGAACCCACAAAACACTCTAAAGAGCCAAAGCAATCTTGATGCAAAAAGAACAAAGCAAGGTCATATGGAAGGTTGATTTTTAGAGAACTTTTAGAAATCACCACACTGTTTTCCACAGAGACTTATTAGTTTGCATTCTCACCAACAGTGTAGAAGTGTTCCCTTTTCACCAAATCCTCTTCAGCATCTGTTATTTTTTGAGTTATTGATGATGGCCATTCTGACTAGAGTTATACACAGAAGAACTCAGATCACTCTATAAAAAAGATACCTGTACACACATGTTTATTGCAGCATTGTTCACAATAGCAAGAACATGGGACCAACCATGCTGCCCATCGAAAGAGGACTGGATTAAAAAAAAATATGGTACATATACACAATGGAATATTACACAACCATAAAGAAGAACAAAATCATGAACTTCACAGCAACCTGAATGGAATTAGAGTTTATAATACTGAGTGATCTTGCACAGAAACAAAGATCTGAGTATTGCATGTTCTCACTCATAAGTGGACCATGAACAACTACTGTAATACTATAGCAAAAGGATTGACAATAGCGGGAAACTGGGGGTGGGGGGGCGAGGAGGTGGGATTGACAGTAGTCAAGATCTGCCTGGGGAGGGAGGGGGCACACCTCATCAACAAGGGTACCTGAGCAATGAATATTTGTATACCTAACCCTGAATTGTACCCTACAATTAAAAAAAAACAAAAATAAAAATGCTTAACAGAATACTAGAAACAGAATTTAGCAGTATATTAAAATGAATTAAATTGAAAAAAAAGAACAAAGCCTCATACTTCCTGATGTCAAGAATTTTAGAAAACTATAGCAATCAAAACAGCAAAATACTGGCATAAAAACAGGCACATCTACTAGTGAAACAGGATAGAAAGCTCACAAATAAACCCATGCATTTATGATCAGTTGATTTTTTTCAAGGGAACTAAGAATACACAGTGGAAAATAGATAGTCTCTTCAATAAATGGTGCTGGGGAAACTGAATATTCACAGCAAACTTTTAGTTATTTGAGTAATCTCTATACTCCTTTCCATAGAGGTTGTACTAATTTATACTCCCACCAACAGTGTATAAGTGTTCCCTTTTCTCTGTATCCATGTCAGCATCTTTTGTTTTTTGATTTTTTGAATGGCCATTCTGACTGGTGTGAGGTGGTAGCTCATTGTGGTTTTAATTTGCACTTCCCTGATGATGAGTGATGTTGAGCGTGTTTTCATATGCTTGTTGGCCATTTATGTATCTTCTTTTGAGAGATGTCTGTCTGGGTCATTTGCCACTTCTTAATGGGGTTATTTACTTTTTTTCTTGCTGATTTATTTGAGTTCTTTGTAGAGTTCTAGAGTCCTATGTCAAATGCATAGTTTGTGACTATCTTCTCCCATACTGTAGATTGCCTGTCTGCTTTGTTGATTATTTCTTTTGCTGTGCAGAAGCTTTCTAGTTTAATTAAGTCTCACTTATTTTTATTTTAGTTGCATTTGCTTTTGGGATTTTACCCGTAAATTCTTTGCCTAGGCTGATGCCCATCAGAGTTTCCTAGGTTGTCTTCTGGGAGTTTTATGGTTTCTGATCAGACATTTAAGTCTTTAATCCATCTTGAGTTAATTTTTGTATATGGGTAGAGATAGGGATCGCGTTTCATTTTTCTGCGTGTAGTTACCCAATTTTCCCAGCATCATTTGTTGAATAGGGTACCCTTTTCCTGGTGTATGTTTTTGTCTGCTTTATCAAAGATCAGTTGGTTGTAGATATTTGGGTTTACTTCTGGTTTCTCTATTCTGTTCCATTGGTCCATGTGATCTGCTGTTGTACCCATACCATGTTGTTTTGGTTACTACAGCCTTGTAGTGTAATTTGAAGTCAGGTAATAGGATGCCTCCCTCTTTGTTGTTTTTGCTTAGGATTGCTTTGGCTATTCTGGCTTCTTGTTTTCATATGAATTTTAGGATTAAAAAAAGCACATTCTGTGGAAAAAGATGTTAGTATTTTGATAGGGATTGGTTGAATCTATCTATAGATTACTTGGGGTAATAGAGTCATTTTAACAGTGTTGAGTCTTACAGTTTAAGAGCATAAAATGTGTCTCCATTTGTTTTTGTTCTCTGCAGTTTCTTTCATCAGTGTTTTGTAATTCTCCTTGTAGGGTTCTTTTACCTCCTTGGTTAAATATATTCCCAGACATTTTAGCTTTTTGCCTGCTATTGTAAATGAAATCGAGTTCTTGATTTGATTCTCAGGTTGGTTACTATTGCTGTATAGCAGTACTACTGATATGTGTGTGTTGATTTTGTATCTGGAAACTTTACTGAATTTGTTTATCAAGTCCAGGAGTCCTTTGGAGGAGTCTTTAGGGTTCTCTAGGTATAATATCATATCATCAGCATACAGAGATAGTTTGATTTTTTTTTTTCTTTTCCAAATTGGCTATCTTTTATTTCTTTTGCTTGCCTGTTTTTGCTGGCTAAGACTTCCAGTATTGTGTTGAATAAAAGTAGTAAAAGGGACCTCCTTGCCTTCTTCCAGTTATGAAGGGGGATCTGTTAAAGTTTTCTTCATTTAGTATGACATTGACTTTGGGTTTATCATATATGGCTTTTATTATTTTGAGAAATGTTCCCTGTATGTCTATTTTGTGCAGGGCTTATATTTATTGTGAAGGAATGCTGGATTTTATCAAATGCCTTTTCTGCATCTATTAAAATGATCATATGATTTTTGTTTTTAATTCTGCTTATGTAATAGAACATATTCATTGATTTGTGTATGTTGAACCACCTTTGCATCCCCGGGATAATACCCAGTTGGTCCTGGAGAATTTTTTTTAATGTTTTAATTTTTCTTTAATGCTATTGAGTTTGGCTTGCTAATATTTTGTTCAGTTTTTCACATATATGTTTATAAGGGATGTTAGTCTGTAGTTTATTTTTATTGTGTCTTTTCCTGGCTTCGGTATCAGATTGCTACCGGCTTCATAGAATGAGTTAGGGAGAATTCTCTCTTCTTCAGTCTTATCCATCCTGCCAGTCTGTATCTTTTTAGCGTGGCATTGAGACCACTTATGCTCAAAGTTAATAATGACATATAAGGTGCTGGTTGTTATCTGATTGCTTTATGTATTTACTTATTTTCTGTATTGTGTTGGTGTTCCATAAGACCTGTGAGCTTTATAATTTCCAGTGTTTTTCTACTGATGTATTTCAACATTTTGTTTCAGTATTTAGGAGTTTTTTGAGTATTTCTTGTAGAGCCGAACTGGGAGTGACAAATTCCCTCAATGTTTGCTTCTCTGAGAAAGACTTCATTTCTCCTTCATTTATGAAACTTAGTGTAGCTGGGCTCGGTGTCTCAGCCTGTAATCCCGCGCTTTGGGAGGCTGATGTGAGTGAATTGCCTGAGCCTGCGGGTTCGAGACCCGCCTGGGCAACTTGGCGAGACCTCATTTATACAATAAAATCAAAAAATTAGCAGGGTGTGGTAGTGTGCACCTGTAGTTCCAGCTACTTGGAAGGCTGAGGCGGAAGGATCGCCAGAGCACAGCAGGTCGAGGCTGCAGTGGCCAGGAGCGGCCACTGCACTTCAGTCTGGGCAACAGAGTGAGACTCCAACTCAAAAAAAAAAAAAAAAGAAGAAAAGAAACTTAGTGTTATGGGATACAGAATTTTTGGCTGACTGTTATTCTGTTTGAGGAGATTGAAGATGGGGTCCCAATCCTTCTGGCTTGTAGGGTTTTTTTTTTTTTTTTGAGAAGTTTGCCTTTGTCTTATATGTTTACCTTTGTAAATGATTTGATACTTTCATCTCACTCCTCTTAAAATTCTTTTCTTCACATTAACTCTGGAGAACCAGGTGGTTATATGCCTTGAGGATGACCTTTTTGCAATGAATCTTGTGGGGGTTCTTTGGGCTTCTGAATGTTTAAATCTCTGGCAAGGCATAAAACTTTTCCACCATTGTTCCTGCAAATGGGTTTTTCAAATCCGTTGCTTTCTCTTCTTCCTTAGGAATACCTATGATTCTTAAGTTTGGACGTTTTACATAATCCCACATTTTTTGGAGATTTTGTTTCATTCTCTTGATTCTTTTTTCTTTATTGTCTGATTGGGTTAATTCAAAAGCCTTGTCTTCAGGTTCTGAGATCCTTTCTTTTGCTTGTTCTAGTCTACTGTTAAAACTACACAGTATTTTGTATTTCCTTAAATGAATCTTTCATTTCCAGAATTTCAGCTTGGTTGCTTTGTGGGGAGTCTGTCTCTTTGGAGAATTTTTTATTCATGTCCTGAATAGTTTTTTCAATTTTTTAATGTTGGTTTTCAACTTTCTCCTGAAGCTCATTGAGCTGTTAGTTACATAATCAACCTTTTGTGTTCTATGTCTGGAATTTCAAAGATTTCATTTTGGTCAGGGTTAATTGCTGAAGAGTTACTGTGTTCTTTTAGGGGTTTTGGAGAACTCTTTTTTTATATTGTCAGAATTATTTTTCTGGTTCTTCTCATTTGGGTAGCATATTTCTTCTTATTTGAGATTGGCTGGAGGCTGATGTCGGCCCTGTAGGATTCTTTGGTTATATATATCCTTGGTGTGGTGAGTGTCTCAATTCCTACCTAGCTGTAGCAGTCCTGTGCTTGGTACCTGCACTGGATCATGGTGTTCTGAGTGGCAGAGTGACTTGAGGCAGTCCTTTGAGATGAAGACTATAGAGTATGACTCCATCATTTCTCCAGAGTTCTCAGCCTCTTTTGGTGTTCAGCACAAAAGTGCTGTTAGTTGTGGTTTGGGGTCAGGTCTTCCTCAAACCTGAAGTATTGTATCAGATGTGGTAGGCTGTATTGTTTGTTGGCTTCTGGCCAGGAGGTAGAGCTTGTGGGAGAAAGCCAGCTGTAATGGTAGCTGTGGTGTTTCTGTTTGGCAAGTGTTGCTCCAAGGAAGTGCCCAGCCAACCTAGGCAGAGTGTGAAGCTCTGAGGATTACCCAAGTTCTCTGTTTTGAGATTTTGAAGAGACCAGGGGTGAACTCAAGCACCCCATAAGTGTGTACTCTTGGCTACCCCTGTAGTAATTAGGAGTGAGTCCCTGGCCACTGGGGTAATGCTATTGTGCTGGGTGGGCACAGAAGAGTTTACACAGGGAGTGAGAGGTTGCTGTGGCCATGAGTTTTGCCTTGATCCCTGTCTTAGACTCAGGTGGTTTTCCCAATGTCTAAGTACATCCGGCCTCAGAGCCTCAGGTGTTCTCACAGCAGCACTCCTCATTCAGAAACTGTTTGTTTCTGAAACATGGAGTTTGCCCTCATGGTCCATCTCAAGATCTCCCAGACTTGCTAAAAAGCAGCTGCCCACATGGATTGAATTCCTGGGATATAGCAGCTGAAGCTGCTCAGGGCTTTTTTTTTTCTTCTTGCACCATTCCATGAGGGTTTTGGCAGAACACAGCAGTAGGTAAGGCAGTCTCATGAAGGACTGGAGTCCCACAAAGCTCAGGGAGCCCTCCAAGTTCACAACAGGAACATGGAACTCCTGAATTCTCCTCACTCACCTCCCCCACTGTGTTTAGAGGCTACTGATGATATGTGCCATGATCTAGAGGAGAGTCTCACCAGTTTCAGCCCAAGTCACTTGATTTTGTTCTTTTTGTACTATGTGGTTATTATCACTTCTTTTTTTTTTGAATTGGAGTCTCACTCTGTCGCCCAGACTGGAGTGCAGTGGCCGCTGCCGGCCGCTGCCAGCCACTGCAGCCTCAACCTGCTGGGCTCCGGCGATCCTTCCGCCTCAACCTTCCAAGTAGCGGAATTAGGTGCGCACTACCACGCCCGGCTAATTTTTTGATTTTTTATTGTAGAGATGAGGTTTCGCCTGCCTAGGCAGGTCTCGAACCTGCGGGCTCAGGCAATCCACTCACCTCAGCCTCCCAAAGGCGCGGGATTACAGGCTGAGCCACCTCATTAGATGTTTATTGCTGTATTACAGGGTCAGCAGAGTGCAGCGCAAGCAGCGCTAGGAGCCCATGTTCTCATGCCCTAATGACTTTATACACACTTTCTTTCCCTTATGAAATCCTTCCAGACATCTCCTCTGAGATTCCCTGGGAATGTATGTCTCCTCTCCCTGCTAATCACAGTGGGTGGGTGTCTTCAGAAAAGCTCCAGAATCTGAGACTAGTGAGTAGAGCTGGAAGGTTTTGGTCACATACTGCTTCCAGGCTGGGCAGCAAGGAGGAGATGCCCCTGATGTGCTGGGTCTCCCCATCTAACACCATGGAGGTCTGGTAGGATGCAAGCTCATGCCTGCCTCTGCTAGGAGGCCAATCATGGTAGGCAGCATTGAAGAGTTGGAGGGCTCAGCTCAAAACATGAGCAGGGGCAGGCGTCTTGGAGAGGCACTTCTGGCCTGAAGACAGCTCCATTGAGCATCTGCTCACAGATGTTTCCCTGGACCCACCCCACGACCTGGTAGGGGACGCCTGCTAGGGCCAAGGTCAGAAGGCATTCCCCAAAGCCATGCTCTCCTGGTACAGCAGGGTTGTGGGATGTGGTGACACTGAGACCAGCTGCTTTCCTCACTAGCTTGGTGGTCACTAAGTTCACATCTACCTGCTCAGAAGCCTCTTTCAGGAGGCTGTCGATGACTGTAGGACTTAGGCAGTTCCCAGCATTCTTCAGGGATGTTCCGTGTTACTACCTGGGTGGTCCCCTTGCAGGATCCAGCCCAGTCTCATATCATTGTTCCCAGAGCTTCTGCCAGACCAATTCAAGGCTTGGTGTGTGAAGGGAAGGCACTGGTAAGGGCCTGGACATTCACAACCCTCGCTAGAGATTTCCCCTTTACCATGTCCACGAACTGGATGGCAATTTCCTCCTCACAGTGACTCTGAGCCTCCTTGGTGCTGGCACCCAGTTGGGGACAACTGATGACATTCTTGTGGTTCACCAAGGCTCAATCCCATGGTGGCTTATCTGTAAACACGTCCAGTGTGGCCCCAGCACACTGACCAGACTGCAAGGCCTGGAGCAGAGCAACCTTATCCACAATCCCTCTGCAGTTACAGTTCACCACACACACTCCCTTCTTGCTCTGGGCAAAGGTACTGTCATTCAGTAGGCCTATTGTGGAGGGCAGGAGAGGCATGTGTACAGTGATGAAATCACAGAGAGGCCAGATCCCCTTCAGGGGCAGCTGCTGAACACCAAAGGAGGCCAAGACCTCTGGAGAAATGATGGGGTTGTACTGTATAGTCTTCATCCCAAGGGACTGCATCTGGGTGGCCACTTCTTGCCTAATCCTGCCCAGGCCAAGATTCTCAGGGTCTTTCCATTTAGCTCTGTTCCTATGAATTTCTTCTGCTTCCATTTGCAAGCCTTCATCAAAGCCTTTGCCTGGGGAATATGCCTGGCCAGGCACATGATCATCCCACAGGTGAGCACCGTGGAACTGAGGCTGTTCCCATTGGGAACATCCTGTTCATCACCGGGATACCTTTCCTTGTTATGGCCTCCAGATCCACATTGTTCATACTTTATGCCAGCCATGTTTACCACCTGGAGCTTCTTGGCAGTGTTCATGACATCAGCAGTCATCTTCGTGACCTAGTGAACGTATGATAAGGCCTTCGCAGTCCGGCAGCTCTCCTTTCAGCTCCTCTTTGCTGAGGTTCTGCTTCACCTCCTGCAGCCCTCCATTTTTCAGAATCTTCTGGCAGCAAGGGTCCAGGCTGTCACCGATGAGCACTTTCCAGAGATTTGCAAAAGCCATGGCTGGACTTGGCCTCAGAATCAGCCGCTCTCTGTATGCGTTAGAACCTAAGCCAGGAAGCTGCTGTGCAGGCTGGCAGGTTGTGTAACTGGGCAGGATCCTCAATCTCCTGCTCCCTATTAGACTCCTATTGTCACTTCTTTGATAAGTCATGGGGCGTGCTGCTTGTCTTTTTGTCTGACTGCTAAAGATACTGTCTATCTTGATTTATTCCATAGGAGAAACTGTAACTGGCTCGTGTTGGCCTTCTTAATCCTCTCTCCAATTTTTTTTAAACACAGTATCTCCAAAGCACAACAAAGCTACTCACAGTAAAATGAGGCATGTGACACAGTCATGAAGTGTGTGCATGCTGTTAGAAAAATGGCACCAATAGACTTAGATGATACATCGTTACCACAAACCTTCAATTTAAAAAACCCATATCATCTCCAAAGCACAATAAAGCTAATCACAATAAAACGAAGTATGTCTATAATTACCAATAATGGGCTGACACTAGAGGAAAGGAGACCAACAGATTAGTCTAAGTTAGGAATCTCTAAAGTGACACAGTAGCAGCGGTGAAAAAGAGAAGAGTGATTGATTTAAGAGATAACCATGTGATTGAATTGATAGCACTGAATCCTGATACACCCACTGAAAAATATACCAACATATGTTTAAATTAAAATATTTAAAATTTGTGGTAGAGTCTATAATTCTAATTTGCAAG
This sequence comes from Cephalopachus bancanus, assembly GCA_027257055.1. Taxonomy (NCBI): domain Eukaryota; kingdom Metazoa; phylum Chordata; class Mammalia; order Primates; family Tarsiidae; genus Cephalopachus; species Cephalopachus bancanus. The sequence continues at coordinate 2,509,063 of JAPVLO010000104.1, forward strand.
CACTCCCAATAATGTCTTTGCTATATAACTTTTAAGGCGCCTCCTTGACTTATGACTTTGAATTTGACTGTCTAATTTGCTTTTACGAATGGCATGAGCTTCTGTATGTATGCTTCCTCTCTTACACATCTACCATGCACTGAGAATATGTGTGACAACTTATTGTTCTCACTAGAAGGATGAGAAATATTGGAGGAGAGCTACTACCAGCACCGGGCCAGACGATGCTCCAGTTACCCATGTATTCTTGTGTGAACCCAGTTGAGCCCAGCCAAGAACAGCCCTTCTTTAGCCAGTCTATGGATTTAGAAGAAATAAGTTATGGTTGTTAAGCCTGTGAATTTTAGGGTGGCTGCAGTAGCTAACTGATAAAAAGTATTCTCCTTAAAGATTTTTAAAATAAATTTATATTCTGTTATCTTTTATCAACTGGTGGGGAAGTAAAAGATATATGTCCACTGATCCAACAGGAAAATTGCTTGCATTATTGCTTTTATTTATTAGATTGTCTTAATAGAAGCAATCATACATCTGGAAAGGGAAAAATAAAACTATTATTAATTTTTTTTTTGAGTTGGAGTCTTACTCCGTCGCCCAGGCTGAAGTGCAGTGACACGCTCACAGCCACCCCATTGTCGACCTGCTGGTCTCTGGTGATCCTTCTGCCTCAACCTTCCAAGTAGTTGGAACTGTAGGCATGCGCTACCATGCCCAGTTAATTTTTTGATTTTATTGCAGAGATGAGGTCTCACCAAGCTGCCCAGGCTGTTCTCGAACCCTTGGACTCAGGCAATCCTCTCGCCTCAGCCCCCGCAAAGTGTTGGGATTACAGGCTTGAGCTATCGCGCCTGGCCATATTATTAATTTTTAAAAACAGTTATATTGAAATATACATACCACAAATTGGTCCATTTTGAGTACACAATTCAGTGATTTTTAGTATAGTTACAGATTTGTCCAGCCATCACCATAATCTAACTCAGCATTTCTCTCATCCCAAAAGAAATCTTCGTGCCCATTACCAGTCACTTCTTTTCCTCCGCACTCTCTAGCTCTTCCACAGGTAGTCACAAATTTACTTCCTATCACTATAGGTTTGACTGTTCTGGACTTTTCATATGAATAGAATTCTACAACGTGGGATTTTTTTTGTCTGACTTTTTTCATTTAGCAATTTTTGAGTTTCTGTTTTGAAGCATGTTTTAGTAGTTAGTGTCTATAAAAATATGAATAGTACTACATTGAGTTCACCACATTTTGTTTATTTGTTCATTAGTTAATGGATAGTTGAGTTGTTTCTACTTTTTGACTATTATCAGTAATGCCACTATGCACATTCATTTACGAGTGTTTGTGCGGACATTATGTTTTCATTCCTTTTAGGTAAATACTTAGGAGTAGAAATGCTGGGTCATATGGTAGCTCTGTTTTCAACATTCTGAGAAACTTAAAACAGTTTTCCATAGTAACTGCCATTTTATATTCCCTCCAGAAATTTATGAAGGAAAATGGATAGTAATTTAATTACATTGAATATTCAATTTGTATTCTTAGAGACTTTAGTGTTATATGCAGAGAGATAGTAACTATATGCAAAAGATAATAGAAATAAACTGTCATGGGTTTTAAAACATATGGCGAGAAAAGAAGCATCCTTTGTAACCAGAATTATTTTTTCCTTTCATTTGTAATTCAGTATTCATGACAGTTTGGCTTCCATTTTTTTCTCTTGATTTACAATAATTTTCTTAGACTAGTCTTGTATATCTCTATGTTGCGATTGGTATGACATGTGCAGGAGTAAATGACTTGAAAAAATTGATGTAATATATTTATGGGATGGACAAATTACAGCTGTATTTTCCATAATTAGAGTGCACTTTGTTTCTTCTAGTTGGAAATTGGAGCAGATTTTGTTGGCAGTTAGTAGTTGAGAACAAGAATCGTGTCTTAGGTTTAAAATCAAAACATTTATTCTTCTAGCTTACCTCTTGCTATTTTGCCAAGCTTGTTAGGCAGTCCCTCTCTATACAACTATTCCCCCTGCGTTCCAGTGACTGCTTCCTCCCCTTACCTTTTTATTCCTGAGTATAGTGGCTTACCATTGTTGCCAGTTCTATGTATACTGCCATATCCCATGGTGTTCCCTAAGCCCAGCCCACCTTTATTAAACTCTCTTCTGTTATTGAGTTTGTTTCATCTGTTTTATACTAGTACCTTAACTAATAAGAGTACGTTTGAAATCTTAAGATTATCTGATGATAGGATAATGTTTATTTTATAATTTTAGCCAGCCACCACCTGGCTGGCTCAGTCAGTAGAGCAGGAGACTCTTCATTTTTAGGAAGTTCCCTGTCTGACTTATTTAACTTGTTCAAATTGCTCCATAAGACACAAAATGGATTGTCAATAGGCCCTAACTTAAAATTGATATCTCACAACTTTGTAGAATGTACCTCTCTGCAGTGAATAGTCTGTAACCTATTTATCAGTTGAAGAAATGTGTGAGACCTTTTAAAGTACAATCTTAAATTTATTAAGGTTTTCTAAAGTAGTATAAATGATATGATATAATAATATAAGTAAGTCTATTTGTTTTCTACTATTAGCCTATATAATTATTAGATTTTATATTATTCTTTACAGTGATTTTGTTGTACCAAACTCACTTAGTACTGTTGTACCTATGCAGAAGTTACAGTAATATATTTTCTTAGTTAAAAAAATTAAAATAGCCTTCTAACTTGTATGAGCTCTTTTATTTAGAATAGTTGTCAGTATATCTCAGATGCATCCGTGCAAATGTGAACAGTGCTAAGAATCAATTATACAGCCTAAATAAGGGTTTTTATATTTATTTTTCTTATACCTTTATGGAAACCTTGAGTGTGTGTTATTAGTGAATATTTGTCCTTTTTTAGATGGTCTTTTAACCTCTAATGTTGTATGATCAAATCCTTTACCCCAATAAAACATTCATCAGTATAGCTTAAATAAAAAATAAATGTTAATTTTTAGTCTTTCTACTTTATTAGAGATTAAATTTTCTCTGAATTTGTGTAAATTAGTGCTAATGGGTTGATTGATGACTTCAGTGTCTAAGAATATGAAATCCGAGAGGTAGAGAGAGTATCAGTTATAAAGTTATCAGAAAGAGTTTATGCAAGCAAAATACTTTCAAAAATCCAATGTTATTTGCTAATAGAAAGTAAATGTAATTATTAGTTTGACTTTACTGGCTGTATTTGCTTAATATTAATCCGTCAGAGCATAACTGCATAACATGGGTTTTAAATGATGCTTGCTCTTACTCTAAATGTACATCACTAATCTGGCTCTGGGAAATTTTTCAAGTTTTTCACAGCACTTTAAGCCTTATAAAAATGAGCAAGTGCCGGGCTCGGTGGCTCAGCCTGTAATCCCGCGCCTTTGGGAGGCTGAGGTGAGTGGATTGCCTGAGCCCGCGGGTTCGAGACCCGCCTGGGCAGCGAGACCTCATCTCTACAATAAATCAAAAAATCAGCCGGGCGTGGTAGCGCATGCCTGTAATTCCGGCTACTTGGAAGGCTGAGGTGGAAGGATCGCCGGAGCCCAGCAGGTCGAGGTTGCGGTGGCCGGAAGCGGCCACTGCACTCCAGTCTGGGCGACAGAGTGAGACACCAACTAAAAAAAAAAATAAAAATAAAAATAAAAATGAGCAAGTGATTCATGAATAATAAATATTTCCTAAGAGGTTATTTAAAGTACCCCCCTTTAATTGACAAAAATTTCCATATGTTCTTTACCTTTTGAGCAGTAGACTTTATAGATCTGTTTAACTACTGTTAGTTTCTGGTGGTCTTTTCAGATCTCCTCCTTTATGATTTATATATATATATTTTTTTTTTTTTTTTTTTTTTTTTTGAGTTGGAGTCTCACTCTGTCGCCCAGACTGGAGTGCAGTGGCCGCTCCCGGCCACCGCAGCCTCGACCTGCTGGGCTCCGGCGATCCTTCCGCCTCAGCCTTCCAAGTAGCTGGAATTACAGGCATGCGCTACCACGCCCGGCTGATTTTTTGATTTATTGTAGAGATGAGGTCTCGCTGCCCAGGCGGGTCTCGAACCCGCGGGCTCAGGCAATCCACTCACCTCAGCCTCCCAAAGGCGCGGGATTACAGGCTGAGCCACCGAGCCCGGCTCTATGATTTATATTTTTATAGAATCTTATATTGATATGTAACTAGAATTATTTGTCACTTTTTAAAAGAATATTTAATTCTGAAAAGTTTTTATGACCCGTGCATATCATTAACCAATATTATGTTGTAAAATAACTCTCTACGTAAATTAGCATAATTTTCTTCCTATATTTCAAGTGTGGGTCAGAATTGGAAAGGTACTAATTTAAATATAGTGTGCTATGAGTCTCTAAATGGATAGTTAAAAAAGGAGCCTTCTAGCATGCTACCAAAAAACGTTTGGACTGTGAATAAACAAGAGAAATTACACGGCAATCCATGCCAAAACTTACCTTAGTTTCTGCCTTTTAAGAGTTTCTCCCTACTGACTTATCCCAATCATAATTAATTAATATTTGTACACTTGTCTGCACTCTTGTAAGTTGTATGAGGGCAAGGATTGTCTATCTTACTCTCTACCCCTAATCTCAGCATATTGTCTGGCACATGGTAGTGATTGCTCAAGAAAGCATCTGCTGAATATATTCATGAATTTGAATGTTTTGACTTACAAATGAACTTAAAAAGTTCTTCTAGAGGGCTTGTAGAATTAATACACATGTAATAAATATCTACATTCATTGCATGTGTACATGTCAGTATTTAACAACCTTCAGTTATTTGGTGCTTTAAAAATAATTACCAAAAAAATTACTAAGTGCCTTAACACATTTTTATTATTTGCTGTTTTCACAGTAATCCTGAGAGATATATGATGGTATTATAGTTGGCCCTCTGTGTCTGCAGGTTTCACATCCAAATCTGCAGATACTAGGTGAGGAGTACGGATGGGAAGGCAAATGCAGAAGGCCGAAGGTACTTGAGCATCCATGGAATTTGGTGTCTACAGGGGTCCTGGAACCAATCCCCCATGGATATGGAAGGGTGACCACATTTCCATTTTATAAGCATGCAATTAGGAGTAAATATTTGCACCAAGGACACATAGGTTTTTAAGTGACAGATCCTGGACTTGAACCATTTGCTTTTACTGTCTTTTGAATGGCAACATTAACTTTGTATCATATACCTAGTCCTTCATTAAGGATGCTTGCAAATTTAATATACATATAATTATCATTAAAAGTCTACAAATAAATAAATGAATACCTTTGGTTATTTTACATGTGCTTAGAAGAGTAGTCATCTTTTCATAATGACCATGGAATTTCATAAATCTAGGTTATGTTTAAGTCTAGACCACAAAAGAAAACAGAATAGCCATTTTTCTAAAGTAATTCTGCAAGGCAAGAATAGAAATCCCTGACAGTTAATGAAGTAGCACTTAGTGGTCTTTGAATTACCTAAATTAGTTATTTTCTTGCATGTCCTACAAATACTTGCATTAAGCTCATTACATTTTCTATTATTTCTTTAAAACTAATGCAATTAGCAGTAATGGAGGGAAAGGAGATGAAAAACGGAATAGAGCAAGATATTTTAGTTGAGAGTGGGTATGTATGAGATGGACATGGGGAATCCAGAAAAGCCATGAAAATATTTTTTTAAAAACCTCTGGTATATTTTATTTGAACTAAAATTGTTCATTATCTTTTTTGAAAACATAGGTAAATCTTAATTGCTAACAGAAAAATGTGGACAATAGTACGTAGGCTTGAGTACCAAAGAGGATATATGTACAAGCACCCTCAAATATACATGGGAGATATATATACAGTTGCCTTTCTATGCATAGAGGTACACATTAGAAACTAGTATGCCAGGGTAGGAAAGAGGACATTTCACTATAATATACTTTCCTAATTTTGGAATTTTTTACAATGTGAATGTAGTATCTCTTTCAAAAAGCAACTTAAGTGAAAAATAATAATTTCTTAAATACAGGTTAATTTTTCTATATGATGGGAGAAAACTATTATTTATAAAAATTGGTCACTACCTGGATAGGGAATTCTTGATTGAAATACTTGGAGATCTCCAGACCCCACTTTCCATAAGTGATATTATAGAGCAAGTAGACAGAGATTAACAAGGAGATGATGTACTTGAATAACACTATAATTCAGATAGGCCTAACAGACATATCTAAGACATTCCCCCCAACAACAGCCGAATACATATTTTTCCTTAAAAAAAAAAAAATGGTCATTAGAATTTGATATTACCCATGATGTTTTTCGAAATCTGTTCTGACCCACTTGATAACAAAAAATAATGTTTAGCCAAGTGCAGTGGCTCACGTATGCAATTCCTGCACTTTGGGAGGCAGAGGTGAGAGGATTGCCTGAGCCCACAGGTTCGTGACCAGCCTGGGCAATTTGGCGAGATCTTGTCTGTACAATAAATCAAAAAATTAGCTAGGCGTAGTAGCATACTCCTGTAGTTCCAGCTACCTAGAAGGCTGAAGCAGAAGGATCACCTGAGCTCCACAGGTTGAGGCTACAGTTGCTGTGAGTGTGCCACTGCACTCCAGCCTGGGCAGCAGAGTGAGACTCTGAATTTAAAAAAAAATGTTTAAAATATATCTGTTTCTTTACTTTTGTTTTAAAAGAGCTGTTTCTGCCTGTGAACTGAATTCTTTTTTTAATTTTTAATTTTTTTATTTTAAAGATGTGGGATACAATTCGTGATTAGGTAGTATACAAGTGGTCATCGTACAGGTAAAGTTTGGGCCTCCCTTTGGTCTTTACTTCACCTAGTTTGAGATCAGGTATCTTTACTGATGTTATGTTCCCCCTACCCCTGGCAGTTTCCAGCTACTGCCAATCCTTTTCTTATAGTACTATGGTAAACTGAATTCTTTATTCATCTTCACTTTAAATGTATTCCTTTAACTGCATGAAATCTATCAATAATTAATTATATTTTATATAAAAAATTAAGTTATAGGATATTTTTCTTTCCATATCTGTTAGCTTCCATAAGCCTGTACAGTCCCGTATCACCTATTTCAGAATATTACAGTATCCTTCTTAACCTCTCTACCTTTGATCTCACACTAATGAAATCATTTTGTATGCTATTCATATAAAAATTGACTTTATCTTGATAAAAAAATTTATGGGTTCCCAGTGCCTCCATAATTTATTACATATATTTATTTTCCACTAAATTCCAGCACAGTTTCCCTTATTTTGCTGCCGTCTGTCTTCTACATGTAGAAATCAATTTCTTTCTGTGTCGTATTGTTCAGTCTCTCCTTCAGGAACATCTCCTACTTTATCTTTGTCTAATCTTATGTGACAGAGACAAAAACAATGTATTAAAATATTTACAGCATTTTCTGCCTTTTATTTCTCCCAACTCCCTTCCTGAATAACAGCTAGAAAGGAAAATTGCAAAAGCTAAAGTGTACTAGATTACTTCACATAGTAAAGGCATAGCTAGAGAAGGAGAAATTGAAAGGGGAAAGAAAGTTAAGGGCAAGGGGTGAGTTTTGAGTGAATTTTATAAAGAAACAGGAGCGAGATTGCTTTATGAGATATAAGACACTTGCCTGAAGGATGAGCAGAAAGAACTTTTAAGAATTTTGACAGTGCTGGAAGTTTGCTGTGTAATTCCCCACCCACGTATTCAGTATTTAAAATGGTTTTTGCTTCTTGTGTTTTTTTCACACATTTATATTATGTGATATATAATATGATATACAAGCTATATATAATCTCTAATATATGTATACTTTTATATATATGTACATACACACACTCCCATTTTGCTTTTTCTTCAGATGATAAACTTATTGGAACTAAAAATCCTCACTTTGTACTCACAGATTGCCTAGGATTCCAATGGAGTAGGAAGGATAGAAATGTTTGAGGTGAGGAAAACAGAAAAGTTTGAAAGATAATTGCTCTTTAATGGTAAAAATAAAAACAGTGAGATCAGCTATAACTCAGGCTAGCTGAGTCCTTCACTCTTACTCCAGACGAACATTAGAAGAGCAGACAGATTTTTCCACCATATATACAACTTCCTTGGTTTCTTTGTTTCTTAATTTTATTGTTCATTGAAGTAATACATTCACATGTTTTAAAAAGCCAAATGATGCTAAAGTAGCTCATAACAACACCAAGAAACAGCAGTTTTTTTCCTGCTGCTTCTCAGAAGCAATCAATTTCTTTTAGCTATTTCTGCTGATATTTATACAGAGTATCCAAAAAGTATATATAATTTTAAAAAGGAAAAAACTGTATTAACGTTAGAATACTCAATATATACCAATAACAAAAGATAAACACAAGTCATGTTTGACTTCTGCAATTACAGGAGGTGCTCAAAGTGGTGACTGTCAGCATCCAGACACTTTTGATTATGGCGAACTACTGCAGGACTTGTTGCATATAAGGTCTCCCAGATATTCCCTTGTGCGCATCACACACAGTATCACAAGTCTCAAACGTATCACAGATACTTGCAGTTGTTAGGCATGTTGGATGTTCTGTTGCATACTCATGCCTTCATTGTCGTTGTACTTCCACAATGTTCTTGAATTTTAAATACCATTTCAAAATAGTCTTGCACTTCTCCAGTGACAACCATGCTTCCACCATTGTCTTTGTCCTGCTTTGTCTCATGGTGATACTAGCATTCATTTGATTACACCATCTTTTGAGCGAATGTCTTACTACACATTGCTACTATAATTCAATTCAACTTCTAAAAGTATTACATTAGAAAATATCTCTTAAAATGTGTATACGTCTTTTTGTCACACCTAGTATCCATATTTCAGTGTGTCCTTTGCTGTAGCAATTTTGGACAGTATATGTTGACTTCTGTATTAATTTTATACGGCTGCCATAACAAATTATCACAAACATAATGGCTTAATGCAACACAGATTTCTTATATCAGTCAGTAATTAGGCGTTCCAAACAGGATTTCTCAAGTCTATGATCAGGATGTTAGCAGAACTGCATTTTTTTCTGGAAGCTTTAGGGGAGAATCACTTTCCTTGCTTTTTTTTAGCTTCTAGAGACCACCATCTTTCTTGGGCTCATGGCCGCCTTCTTCCATCTTCAGAGCCAGCAACATCAAGCAGGCCCAGTCTTCACACTGCTACCTTCTGGTTCTCTTTTCTGATTCCCTCTTGTACTTCTAAGGACCCTTAAAATTACAGTGGGCCCACCAGGATAATCGAGAATACACTTCCAATTTTAAGGTCAGTTTATTTCCATTTGCAATGTTAATTCTCTGCCAAGTAACCTTATATATTTAAAGTTCCAGGGATAGGATTTAAATGCTTTTCGAGGGAAGGCATTATTCTCCTACCACACCTTTCCATATTGGTACATAAATATATTAGCTCTCTTATGCTCCTCTCATTTCTGACTAGACTCCCATTATAGTTAATATTACAATTTTTATTAAACCCATATTCAATTTTTTTCATTTAAAAAAAATTTTCTATTCATAAATGCCTCTCTTTCTTGTTTGCTTTGTTTTCAATCTCTAGCTGAGTTTTCGTACTAGTCCTGTAGCTCAGTGAAATCTCACTTAATATAAATCTTTTTCACATGACAAACCACATTAAATAGTTTGACTTTTACTTTTTTCTTGGCGACCTCTCCTGTTTCCTTCAAAATCAGAGTGGATAGTTATTTACTTGTACTGAATATTTAGGAGTCTTTATATATAAAGTCTCCTAGTTTTTATTTCTCTACCTTCAGTACCTTGAACCTAAATTCCTGAATACATGAGGAAACCTAGGTTAATCACCTTGTCTGCATGCACCTATGTTATGCCTAGGATAACCGTATAATTGATATTTATTTAAATATGGGATAATACAGCAATGGGAAAGAAAGATAATGAGAAGTCAAAGAGCAGGGAAAGGAGGCAGCAGATTTAAATTCAGATTACATTTAGTTCAGACCAAGAGATATAGAAAGATATATCACTTGTTTAAATCAAATTTTGATAAAATTGAAATTTAAATTAGACTTTTGGGCTATATTTTCTGCTTATTTTTGAATAACTATTATTTTACATATATACAATTACTAGGATAGCTAATAGCAAGCTTCAGTTTAAATTATTGCTTGCTCAGAGGTTAAATAGAACTCCTCAATCTAAAGTAATTCCTATGTATTATATCAAAAAATCCTCATTTATGTTTTCTTTATAGTACTTATTACATTTGAAATTTCCTAATTTATTTATTGCCTGTCTTCCCCAATAGAATGTAAGATCCATGAGTACAAATACTACATTTCTTATTCACTGCCTTCTCTCTAGCACTTAGAATCATGTCTAGCACATAATGAGTGCATAATAAATATTCATTCATGTATGAACAAAAATACTTAGGAGTACTATTTTAATCAATAGATGACATTTTAGTAGTATATTAAGAGAGTCTTTATAAATAATGTTTTAGAGACTCACAAATAATGTTTATTTCTTATGTAGTTTAAAAACGGTCTAATCTCATTTAATCATGCATTCTTTATTTATCAGTAAGGAGTTTAATTATTATGAGTCCTGGTCAAGTTATCATTTAATATACACATTCTTAATGAATGCTTACTATGACTATATTATATGAAATAAGTGAAATGGAATTTTACTAGTGTTCATTAAAAAATTTGATTACTAAATAAAACTGCAAATAAGAAAAATGGTGTGTTTATAAATAAAGGCTTCTATCCAATATGCTGATTACTAATGGTTTATGTCAAAATGTTAAAGCACTTAAAAGATTTTCTAACTTTCTTCTTTGTAAACTTCTTTCTATTTAAGTATTATTTAAGGCATGATAATACAAACATTCCAGTGGCCAACCTACTTGAAAGTTCTTTGAAGTAAAGAATCTATTATAGTCTATATTTTTGATGATAATTAATTCCATAATATAAAGTCTGGAAAAATCTTGTCTTTACAATAGCATTTACATATGAAAATTCAATTTTAAGAAGCATACTTTATGACACAGAGAGGTATCACATAGTAAAACAATCTGGCTTTGGATTGATATTATTTTAGGTAAAAGATAGTTTTCTGTTTATTAATTGTTCATATCCTTCAGCATGCTAATCTTTCTGAACCTCAGCTACAGTACTTCAGACAGTGTATGTAAAAATGCCCATTATAAATGCTCGATAAATTCTAGTTCTCTTTCCTTCCCAGATAAAGCTGCCCCAGAGCCTTTTCCCAAAAGTATGACTGCCACCTTTTCCAAAACAGTAGACAAAAGAATGGTAAGGTGAAAAGGTGCCTATTTAACCCCAGTGAGATCGACTGTATTGACCAGTGTTGAGGGGAGTTTCTAATCAAAGGCATTTAGTCAAAAGTCTAAGTCTGCTCATATTTTAAAATGATAACTACATATTTTTCAAAATTATTTTGGTCTTCAATATAAAACAATGTTCTCTATCCTCAATTATGGCTAAAGGACAAAAAAAAGGCAGAATGTGAATCAAAGTGTCTTCTATCCTCAATTATGGCTAAAGAGCGGCAAAAAGGTCAAATGATAATATATAATGTTACATTTGCATACTTACCATATACAGTCAACCCTCCATATCAGCAAGTTCTATATCTACTAATTCAGCCAGCCATGGAACAGAAATATGTGTGGGAAAAAACCACACACACACAATAAAACAACACAAGTATAAAAAACAATATAGTATAACAACTACTTATATAGCATTAAATTGTATTATAAGTGATCTAGAGATGATTAAATTATATGAGAGGATGTATACAAATACTGTCATTTTATATATGGGACTTGAGCATCTGGATTTTGGTATCTGCAAGGGCAGGGGAGGTGTTCTAGAGCCAATCACCTGCAGATGCCTAGGGTTGACTATACCAAGTCCAGTTCTATGAACTTGACATAGATAAACTCATACAGTTAATTCTGTATGGTAGGTATTTTTTTTATCATTTTATGGATCTGTTTCATAAGAGGGTTTAAGAAAACTTGTCCAAAGTTACAGAACTAACATGTTCCAGGGCTGAGATTCTGATCCTGTTAGCCTGACTCTAGATTCTGTGGTCTTAACTTTCATACTTATTTTTCTGGTAACCAAAAATAAGTTCAGAGAGGTGGTACAAACTTGAAACAGGTCTAAAATGTTAAGCACAGGATAGATTGAGATCTCTGAAAAGGTGAAGGAAAAATACAAATTATGACTTTTGTAGTTATATCTTCAAGAAAAATTAATCTATTGTATAAAAGTAATAGCATTAATTTAAACTATAATAAAGATATCAGAATTTCTTATTGTATAGGATTAGTATCATAAGTTTAAAATAAATGAAGATAAAATAATTACTTGTCTTTTTATTTTAATCTCTCTCTTCTGCTCTCCTGTGAGGACAATTATTATTACTATAAAAGAATAAGACAATCATGGTCAAAAGTTGAGTATATATGAACAGAACACTTAGGTGCTTTAAATGAGTTAAAAATATTATCAGACTAAAGGACTGTATATCCAAAGATACTAAAAAAAATAAAACCCCCCAAAAAAAACCTCAACAGCATGTGATGTCAGAACCACGTCATGTAAAACTAAACTATTTTCTTATAGAAAACTGTTGGTTATTTTTTAGAAAAAGAATGGAAAAGTGAACTGTGATTGGCTACTTTGTACTAGGCTCTGTACTAGAAATGGTGTAAAGCAAAATCAGCCATGTTTCATACCCTTAAAAAAGAACTCAATCTTGCCAGGCGTGGTGGCTCATGCCTGTAATCCCAGTACTTTGGGAGGCTGAGGTGAGAGAATTGCCTGAGCCCATAGGTTTGAGACCAGCCTGGTCAACTTGGTGAGATCTCATCTCTACAATAAATCAAAAAATTAGCAGGGCATGGTGGTACGTGCCTGTATTTCCAGCTACTTGGAAGGCTGAGGAAAAAAGAAAAAGAAAAAAAAAAGAACTTAATCTTAGCTACTCTAATATACTTTACAAGTTCTCAAGGGAATTAAATCAGAAATGATAGATGAGTAGTGAATGATCTTAATATCAACACAAGAATGAATTAGAAGCATTGACAAAATAGATGTCTTTTGAAGATTTAATAAAGTTGGTAGTGACATTTGTGGATGAACATAACTCAGTGAGAATAAAGTCATGTAAAACTAAACTATTTTCTTCCTTCCTTCTCCCCATTTTCCTCTTTCCTCTTTAGTCTTCCCTTCCTCTTATTTCTTCTTTTCCTGTAAAGAAAATATGTAAACCAAGTATAGGGTAAGGAATGCTTCTCTGAATTAAGGGAGTGGGTATGATTACAAAGGCCACATAGGGATTTTCCACTGCATTAATTATGCTATATATTGTAACTCAAGTAGTAGGTACAGGATGTTTGTGATATTGTTTATGTTTTTGTATTTCTCAAGTGTTTTATAGCTCAAAATGACTGAAACTAAAAAATGATTCAGAATAAGAATAAAAATAGCCCAAATCTATAATTAACATACTTTTGACATAGTAAAAAGAAAATTGCACTGTGGTCTCTCTCTCTCTCTCTTTTTTTTTTTTTTTTTTACAGATACAGATGAGTGATGTTCTTGATACTAGAGAGTGAAACATTTCTAGTGAGATGTTTAGATCTCATGTGGTAGCAGTGAGAATGTCTACATCTCAAGGAGGAACATTTTCAAATTAAAAATAGATTTGTGCACACAGTGTTTCACTTATTTTAAAGATTGGAAAGTGGGTAACAATATTTAATAGAAATTTTTAGGTTGACTGTAGCTTTAAGATTATAAAGGTAATTCTGCTTTTAACTGCAAGAATCATAGATTTTTTTTCCAAGCCAAACTGTATCAAGCTTTATTAAAGATACTTTTCATAAACAATCATGGTATTTCAGGCAGGACATGGGCAGACAATCTTTAACAGTATACAACAACTTTCAAACTCCCTTCTTTAATGGACTACCAAAATCAGAAAGCCACTATAAAAACCCAATAAAGTCTTCATTTGATGCTCTGAACAGGGAAGTTTAGAGTGAGGGTTGACATTTCACATTTAGCATGTTGTTTGACAACTTTTTTTTTTTTGAGTTGGAGTCTCACTCGGTCACCTAGACTGGAGTGCAGTGGCCGCTCCCAGCCACCGCAGCCGCGACCTGCTGGGCTCCCGTGATCCTTCCGCCTCAGCCTTCCAAGTAGCCGGAATTACAGGCATGCGCTACCATGCCCGGTTGATTTTTTGATTTATTGTAGAGATGAGGTTTCGCTGCCCAGGCGGGTCTCGAACCCGCGGGCTCAGGCAATCCACTCACCTCAGCCTCCCAAAGGCGCAGGATTACAGGCTGAGCCACCAAGCCCGGCTGTTTGACAACTTTTCACAAGCCGACCCTGACTTTCAGGAAATGAAATGAAAATGGCAGAATTTGTCTGAAGATCCACAATCTATAAACGAAATTGCTGCTCTTATGAGGGGTGCCATCTCAGTGGCATCACTGACATACTGGTAACCAATTATTGGGGGTCAGGTCCCAACAGATGTCTCGGTTTAAGGGAGTTAAGTCTATGCTGAAGGCAGAAAGGGAGAAGAGGACATAAAAAATGAATGTTTTTCCACACAAGGCATTTTACCAAGGTGGCTATGTGTGTCAACGTCGGGGAATGCCTCCTCCTGGAAGCCAAGAGGAAGTCTCTTAAAACTGGAAGGGAAAGGTGTTTTCCCCACATCAGTTCAGCTTTGGAGACATTCTATTAGTGACATATGCACCTTTCCCAAAAAACAACAATGAAGTGTTCTGTGTGCTAACAACATAGCTTAAAAAACAAAAACAAAATTCTGCATTTTTATAAAACTTGATAAAAAATAGTATTTCAAACTGTACAGTCACCAGAGCAGTGTGAAGAAGAAGAGGCAAGAAAAAGCCCCGACCGACCAAAGCCCGCGCGCCGCTCCATCCCGCGTCCAACACCTTAGTTCCGCTGCCATCACCACCGTGCCCAAGAGAAAGGCTGAAGGGGATGCTAAAGGAGATAAAGCCAAGGTGAAGGACAAACCCCAGAGAAGATCTGCAAGGTTGTCTGCTAAACCTGCTCCTCCAAAGCCAGAGCCCAAGCCTAAGAAGGCTCCAGCTAAGAAGGGAGAGAAGTACCCAAAGGGAAAAAGGGAAAAGCCGATGCTGGCAAGGAGGGGAATAACCCTGCAGAAAATGGAGATGCCAAAACAGACCAGGCACAGAAAGCTGAAGGTGCTGGAGATGCCGAGTGAAGTGTGTGCATTTTTGATAACTGTGTACTTCTGGTGACTGTACAGTTTGAATCATTATAATTTTAATTAAAGTGAATAAAGGATGAAAGAGAACTAAGTTGAAACGAAATATAAGATTTCTGGGAAAAGATAAAAGGGTTAGTAAAAGAAATGAGACTATACCAAGAAAATCTTTACAGACCTTATTTTATAATCTTATTTCAACTTTTCAAAGTGGTCACACAGGAAAAAAAATGAACATCCAGAAAGTCAAAAAAATCGACATAATTCCCTCAATACTGTGTAGCAAAACTAATTTTAGTATCAATATCCTGGCTTTCCCCTTAGAAGTTAGAATATTATTTCACTCCTGAAAATCTATAATCTATAATATTACAGTTTCAGAATATTTTAAGCAAATGCTGTGGGACTGATACTGTGCTTAATGCTGAAAATAATGGCATGATTATCTAGATTTGTACTTAGATGATATAGATATTCCAGCAGGAAAGACAGGTAAACATACAAATAATTGTAATGCAATGCTATAAGAGAAGTATGTATAAATACTGGAGAAATAATAGTAGCTAGCATTTTTTAAGCATTTAGTATGTATAAGCCATTTTTCTTTTCAGTGCATATCGCACTTAAGTTACAGAATGCATCTTTATGAGATATAGATAATAGGATTATTACCATTTTACAAGTGATAAATGGGGGAGCACCAAACTATTACATAATTTAACCAACATCTTTAACCTAAGAAATAATAGTGTCAAAAATCAAACCCAGCCTAGTTCCAGAGCACTATACTGAACTGTCGTCTACAAAGAGGAATGTCATCTACAACCACCAGAGGTGGTAGAAGAAAGTGCTAGGGAGAGGCAGGTGGTGGGGAGATACAAAGGCCTTAAGACAAAAGCTTTTGGAAAAAGTTACTCTTTAGTTGATTGTGCATAGAACTAATAGTGGTTGTACAGGTGAATTGTGTGTGGGGAGTGAGAGGTAGAAGGCAAAAGAAAAGGCATTAAGAAAAAGGGAACTACACTGGAGGAGGGAAGAGTTAGTCAGGTGTGATGTACAGGAAGTTTTGGAAAAAACATAGTTGGGTGGTTTTTCTTCTTCTCCACCTCTCCTCACCTTCATCTTCCTCTCCTCCTCCTCCTTCCTCTTCTTTTTTCTTTCCAACATCTTTTTCCCACCTCCTCCTGCCCCTTCCTCCTCCCTCTTCTTTCTTCTTCTGTCTTCTATCTTCTTCTTCCCTCCTTCTCCTACTCCCCCCCATTTCTTTTTCTTCCGTCCTCCACTCCCTTCTCCTCCTCCCTCTCTCTCACAGTGGGCGTGTCAGTCTAGCTAATGATTTGTCAATTTTGCTGATCTTGTAACAGAACCAACTTTTGGTTTCATTGATTTTGTCTATTAGTTTCCTATTCTCTATTGCTTTTATCTTCACTCCAACTTATTATCTCCTATTAGCTTTGGCCTTAGTTTATGCTTTTCTAGTCACTTAAGGACTTAAAGATTTGGGATCTTTCTTCTTTTTTTAAAAATGTAGACATTTATAGCTGTAAATTTTTCTCTTAACAGTGCTTTTGATTCATTCCACAAATTTTGGCATGTTGTATTTTTCTTTTCATTCATCACAAGATATTTTCTGATTTCCTTTGTTATTTCTTCTTTGATACAGAAAAGAATGATGATTAGAAAATTTCCATGTGGCCAGGTGTGGTGACTCAAGCCTGTAATCCCAGCACTTTGGGAAGCCAAGGTGAGGGGATTGCCTGAGCCCACGGGTTCAAGAACAGCCTGGGCAACTTGGCGAGACCTCATTTCTACAATAAATAAAAAAATTAGCCAGGCATGGTAGCACGCGCCTGTAGTTATGGCTACTGGGAAGGCTGAGGTGGAAGGATTGCCTGAGCCCAGAAGGTCTATGCTGGGGTGGTCATGAGCGTGCCACTGCACTCCAGCCTGGGTGTCGGAGTGAGACTCCAACTTAAAAATAAGAAAGACAATTTCCACGTAATTGTGAATTTTAAAATTTTCCTTCTGTTTTTGGTTTTTTGTACTTTATATATGTTAGGGTATAATAATTATGTTTTGAAAAGCTGAGTAATTCAGTGTGTTAGTACATGTTTTATTTAGGTCATTTGCTGCTTTTGAACTTATAATATATAAGAGTAGTGGTTCTTTACAGAACAGAAAAAAATAATGATCAATACATTACAGGAGGAACAACTTGCACAGCGCTCTTTTGGATCTTTTGACTCCTTCACTGTGTACAAATAAGTCAAAAAATATATAAGATTAGAGCTGAGCCAAATATTTAGGTTGAAAGATAACAGTCTATTATGATTTTATTATCTCTGTTTATAAGGACTTATTATTTTAAAACAACCTTTCAGGGGAAATGCTCTTTTCATACTTCTTTTGATAATGTGCCAGTCTTTCTCTGAGAACAGCTTCTACACATCACATTTCACACTAATAACTAGCAAATTGGAGTATAGGAAAATGAATTAAATACCAGTAATTATTAAATGACTTCTTAATGTTTATACTTGAAATGATGTGTTATAAATATTTAGGATTTACGTTGATCTTTCGTGTTGTAAATCTATGAATGCACATTTCATTCATTTATATAGGTAAAGCCACATATTATGAGGTAGATGATTTTTTAAAATGAACCTGTTGATGTGGATTTTTCAGGTCAGCCTGGGCTTTGAGAGTGTCAGCTCAATGAGTCAGTCAGCCAAGCCTCAGAGAGGGTAGTCTGGAGGGTCTGGTAAGCCTAGCCCCAGAAGCTCCAATGTGCTGGCAAGCCAAGCCCTGAGAGTGTTGCTGGTTTGGTGGGCAGGCAAGCCTAGCCCCCCTGGAGTGTTGGCTCTGATGGGCTGGCAAGCCAGGCCCTGAGAGTGTTGCTGGTTTGGTGGGCTGGCAAGCCAAGCCCCTGGAGTGTCTCAGCTTCCAAATTTTGCCATCTTCTGGCAGCTCTCCTGGTTCAGCTGGCTCTGTCGACTGGCAAGCCAGCCTCTGGGGTGCACACCTTTTCGGCTCCAATGTTCTTCTGCAGCTCTTAAGATTGCAGCTCTTCAGGGTCGAGGTTCTTATCTCATGCTCAGGAAGAGAGGGACATAGACAGCCAGAAAGTGAGAAAGCAGGATTTATTGAGGACAGAAAACCTCCCACAGCAGGAGGGGACCTGAAGGAGGTTCCCCATCTGGGGAGGAAAACCTGGTGCTTATATACCCCTAAGTCCAAGTCAGTTGGCTGGCACTAGCTGTGATCTGTAGTAGTTTTGACTGGTCAGTATTAAGGGCCAATCTGCAGGAGGTAAGGGCCTAACGGTGAGCTGATTGGTTGTTTTTCGATCCCTGCAGTGAGTACTTCAGCTCTAGCTTGAGAGGCTTCCATGGAGCTTGTTTACCATTGAACCTAAGAGACTTGCCTGGAGTTCGCTACACTGTTATCAAAGAACCCGCCTGTCTGTCCTCCTAGCCTTTCTCTAGCTATCTCCTGTCTCACTATTTTGCTTAACTAGTCACGTATTTATTTGCAAAGTACTGATGAATTACTATTGGGAAGTATATTTCTTGGTACTTTTATTCTTTCAGGATGATCACGTAAGCTACTAAAATAACAATAGTCAGTAATTCTTTGAGTGAGCAATATACTATGGTGGTGACCAGCATAGACACAGTGGCCTGGCTACTTAGCTGCATCTTATCTGTTTGACCATGGACAGATTACTTTACTTTCCTGGGATATGGTTTACTTGGTTATTAAATAATATTTATGCTGTAGAGCTTTTTTCTTTTAATACTTACTCAGTTCAAATCATTAGAACAGTACCCAGCACATATTAAGTGCTCATCAGGGGATATCTGAAGATATTATTGCCAGGTCATATTTTAGGCAGTGGACATAAGTGAATAATACGTAGTCTGTATCTTTAAAACTCTAGCAAGTAGGAGAGACAAATAACTAAGAAGATCATTAACATTCAGTGAGATAAGAGTGATTGTAATATTATATTTTGACTCTATTATTCAGGTATTGTTCATAAAATTCAAGCATCTATATGCAGCATTTCCTGGAGATGATTCTTTAATTTGGAATTTTAAGAATGTTTGAACTTGTACTATAATGAAAAAGCCATATAATTTATTATCTATGTACAATTATCTCTTTACAATGAGATATGTATTTAAATAATTAATTTCAACTGATTTGTACTAGTTCTTCAAATCAATCTTTCTCATTCAGGAATTTATAATAGAGATTCCAATTCTGGCAATGTTGGAGTAGCTTGAGCTGGATTAGCCCTTTCAGTAAAAACAACTATGAAAATGGAATAGAATATATACAAAAATTGTTTGAGGGGATTAGAGAACAACCAGTTTAAGCAAAACTTTAGGAACAGTGGTTCCTGAGAATATAGAAGCACTAGAGGTAAATTCTACATTCACCCTAACTTTTTTCCTGAGAGCATTTGTCAGTTCCTAGCGTGGAAGACTAGAGTCCAAGTGGAAAATGACAGTCTTACTGCCATTAACCAACTTTAGCTAACTCTTATGATGTGTATATACAAGTTGAATTTCCAGGAAATTCATTAAAAAATAGAATTTCAGAGGCTGAAGAGGTTAGCAGAGATTTTAACAGCTGCATGAGTCAGGGTAAGGTTGGATTTTAAGTTGTGCCAAGGGAGAAGGGCCCTGGTAAACAAAACAGACTCTAAATGAGACCTTAGAAGAACCACAAAATACTGAACAAAGAAAAGAGAAACTTTAGTTTTAGATGCTTATTTAGTTTTATATCCTATTTTCTTAGACACTTATTAATTTACTCATTGCATTTAGATATGTGTAATGAAATAGTAGATACAGAAAAATAAAGAATAAATGAACAGAAAGAGAGCTCAGAAAATAGTTACATGGAAATATATGTCAAAAAATAAAAGCTGAAACCAAAGGGTCCTAAGATACAAATAGCACATAGTAAAAATGATGGGCATTTTAAGCTCTGCCAAGTGACTTTAGCGTAGTCAGTGACTTTAGCAACTATACATATCTTTTTTAACTCAAACTTTCCTCCTAGTAGGGGAGTTCATTATCCCTATTGATGGCTTTTAACATAGTTAGCTTCTCAAACTGTTTGGTCCTAATCTTCTTTTTCTCCTACTCCACTATTTTCTTTATAGTAGAGTCAGATCATACAAACTGTTTATGAAAGCATGTGTTCAAAAAATTTTTATGAAAGAAATGATTTATTTAGAATATTTGGGGATATTCACTATGCTTTCTACTCAATGTATATATTCTCTGGGATGAGTATATCAGACTAGAAACTTGAATCTATACTTCCCTTATTGGTCCCTTAGGACCTCTAAGTGGAAGAGGTCTCTAAGTACCTCAGAGAAGGACAGTGGAGTGTCCTGGATTTCTGTCATTTTAAAATTACTGGTCACTAACCATGGTATATGTTTCCCTGGTACTCTTTCGATTTCTAATCTAGGTTGCCAGTGAGTACTGGAGATTACTATTCTTTGGATTTATTCTATTGCAAACTCACTCCCCCCACGCCCCACAGAAGGAAAAAAAAGGAAAGAGGGAAATTGAAGAGTGAAGATACAAGGAAAATTCTGGGATTGAGGATAGAGAAGTAGAAAGTTTATCAGTAACTTCTGTCTTCTTAGTAAGGTGAAGGGCAAGTTTGTCCGATAAAAGTAAGAGAGATAGGTATGGGTGAAAAACTTGGAAAAAGGGAAATTTAGAATAATTGCTATCAGAATGGATAGAATAATTGCTACTCATGCAGGTAGATGTGTGCGTTAAGAGCAGATAATTAGAAGCATTGTTCAAGCTACAACAGTAGCTTGTACAACAGTACAGTTACATCACTATGTTTTCCAGCAACATATAGCAATGTTTGTATGTAATAGGTGCTCAAATGATTATTGAATAATTTTAATTGTCAGTTGTGTATCTGAGATTGACTAAATGGACTAAAGAAGAGAATTATACTAAAGGAAATTATATTAAAGAAAAAATACAAATTTCCTTTAGTATAAAAGGCAATTATACTAAAGGAAATATGTATGTGACATGAGAAATTGGAATCGTTTCCAGAAAATTGTAGAGAAGATAATCTTCTAAGTTACTGAAAATTAAAGTTGATTTTTAAAAATTTTATTTCCTACCTACTTTATTCTAAGCACTAAACTGAGTTCTGCAATACATTAATGAATAGTTCACACTGTTCCTGACTGTGAAATTCTATAAGGAAATAGTTATATGAGTAGTGCATTTTAAAGAAGGACATTTTATTATGATAAAAGGGTCAACCCATCAAGAAGATATAGCAAATATAAACATATATGCACCTAGCAGCAGAGCCTCAAAATATATTAAGCAAAAACTGATAGAATTGGAAGGACAAATAGACAATTTAACAATAATAGTTAGGAACTTCAATACCCCACTTTCAATAATGAATAGAACAACTATGCAGAAGAACAGTACATTATAGTCCAAATTTATAGTGCAAAACAATGGAAATGTGTACACAGTATAGACAGAATATAGGAGTTTATTTTGAAGCATTCATGGAGGGGGCACATTGAGGAAACAGGAGCAGGATTTCAAAACAACTTTCCAATGAAATTAACTTGTCGCTTAAGTTTTAAAGGATATACATAACTGTCTGCTAGGAAGACAGATTAGAGAAGAGCATTATAGGTAATGTACAAAAATTAGAGAACATTATAGGCAGATGTAAATATATGTAAAAGTTTGGGTCTTTGGGCAACTATATGTGGCTTTGAGTTGTTGGAACTTTAATGAATTCTTTGAGATGGAGTAATGGAAGAAATAATGTTGAGAGATGAAGCCGAAGAGGTTTGATTCTGTCACAAGACAGTGACTACTATTATAGATAATGCTGTAGTAATTATTTATAATATTTTTTTAAATTAACAATCATCTATGAAATATAAAGAAGTTTAATTGAAAATGAACCAAATCTTAAATTTGTATTGTTTTTTGCTCCTTAAAGAATACACTAGTCACAGTTTTGTGTCTGGTATATATTTTTTAAAGTTTTTAATATTTGGTACCATGTAGGCTTTTTAAAAAATTATAATTCCTTTAATATTAATGAAGCCTGTAAACCATGAAAGTTGCTCTGTAGAAAATTGTAACAAGTAGTCATGTGAACCCTTCTAATGTGCAATATATTGGATACAGTTGTCACAGCTCACTTCTTTTAGTGGTAACTAAAATGTGCATATTTATTAATTCTGCATTTACCATACCATGTTCAATGAAACATTGGTATTCCTAAAATCTTAATATAGTAGTTGCCCCTCATCTGTGGTTTTGCCTTCCAGTTTATTATCTGCAATCAACTACTGCCCAAAAATATTAAGATATTTTGAGTACATTGTTATAATTAGTTTATTACTTGCTATTGTTGTTAATCTCTTACTATTTCTAATGTAAAAATTAAACTTTATTGTATGAGGTAGACCCCCCAAAACCTGGTATTTATTTATTAAAAATTGTGTATTCTTACATGTTTAAATTTCCATCACCTTCAAAGTACTCTTCATTTGCTGAGTATGCCTATTGAGATGCCTTTTCCACCATTCAAAATGGTTTTTGAACTTGCCAATTTTGATGTCTTTTAGTGCTTTGACTGTTTTTTGTTTCACTTCTTCCACATTAGCAAAACATTTCCCTTTGAGGAATTTTTTCATCCAGGGAAACAAAAAAAGTCGCTCAGGGCAAGATTAAGTGAATAAGGTGGGTGGGCACGATAGTCATGCCGTTTTTGGTCAAAAACTACTGAACACTCAGTGCAGCATGGACACTTGTAAATGACCTATCATGAAATGAGCCAATGAGTTGAAAGAATCGCCAAAAAAAAAAAAAAAAAAAAAATTCCCTGAAGCCAAGTGCAGTCTCTCACAACAACACTAGCTGATACACTAATGCTGATGGGTTCCTAGAGCACTTAGCTAGTGGGGGAAACCTGTACTGCAAGGGACCCATCCTTCAAAAGATAATTCTGGGTTTTTAAAAACTCTCCCCTTGTAAGTATATATGTGCAGGGAAAAAAAAGTTTATATAGGGTTTGGTACTATTTGCAATTTCAGTCATTCACTGGGGGTCCTGGAACATCTCCCATGGATTAGAAGGGACTAATGTGAAAGGTTCTAATAGCTGCAATAAAAGCATTCTCAGGCCTTAGTTCCTTTAGCACCTTTCACAGTGATGTCCTTCATTCTTCCTGAGCCACTGGCTCCAGTGGCCATACTCTTGCCCTCTTTATTACTAATATCTATCACTCTTATGTAATTTTCATTTCAATCATCCCTCTCTCCAATTGCCACTTCTTTCTCTATT
This sequence comes from Cephalopachus bancanus, assembly GCA_027257055.1. Lineage (NCBI taxonomy): Eukaryota > Metazoa > Chordata > Mammalia > Primates > Tarsiidae > Cephalopachus > Cephalopachus bancanus. Next base: position 2,532,817 of record JAPVLO010000104.1, read on the forward strand.
TAACTCTGTCTAGTAACTCAACTGCAGTAAATCTTTTATCTCACTGGGACCTCCAGTCCTTTGCTCTACTACCTTTTGATTAACTTTTTACCCCTTTCATTTCCCTTCTTACCCAGCTTACATTGTGTGGTCAATATTTATAAGTGCTTCCTTGAACACACCTTTAGTTTTCATGTCCCTTTCTTGTCTTATTGTGTTTTCTTGGGTGTATTATGGCCATACAATGTTAACTGGTCCCAATTCTTAGAAGTGTGAATGATACTTTATGATGAAAATAGATATTAGGAGATGTTATTTAGTTAAGGGTGCTGAGATGGGGAGTTTTTTTTTTTATTATTAAAGTGGTCCCTAAATGCAAGCACAAGTGTCCTTGTAAGAGAGAGCAGAAGAATATTTTATATAGAGAGAAGTGAAGATCTCACACACACACACACACACACACACACACACACACACAGCGGAGAAGAAGATATGAACAGAAGGCAGAGATTAGAGCCATGTGGGCCACAGTTAAGGAATGATGGCATTCACCAGAAGCTGGAATCGACTGAGAATACATTCTCCACTAGCCTATGGAGGAAGTGCAGCCCTGTAGACACCTTGATTTCAGTGATCAAATATCTTGAATCAGTAATCCTGTTTTCAGACATCTGCCCTCAGAACTGTGACAGAATACATTTTTGTTGTTTTAAACCACCAAGTTTGTAGTGATTTGTTACAACAGTCATGAGAAACTAATACATGTGGCTAATCCATAAGATAGGTTAAATCTTTAGTCCGTCTATTTTGGACATATTTCCTTGCAGCTAAACTTAACTAGTTCTGAAATTTATGATCAATGACTGTTTATTGGTCCATTTATTATAGGCTGAGACTTCATTTCTCTAGTTCAGAGATTGGAAAGTGTATTCCATAAAAGGCCAACAGTAAATATTTTAGACAGTGGACCATATGGTCTCTGTCACAACTATTCAACTCAGCTGTTATAGTACAAAAGTAGCCATAAACATAATATATAAGCCAAATGAATATGGCTGTGTTCTAATAAAATGTTATTTACAAAAAGGAAGCACCAGACCAGATTTTTCCCAGTCCCTGTTGTAGTCCATTCTCTGCTCAAACCTTCAACAATTTCTTCCCAGTCATCACTTCTTAGCTTATTAACTGTGCTGTCCACGTTTTGGAGAAAAGAAAAGCGATCACAAGAGAACTTCCCTATGTTCTTGCCATACCTTTCTTCATCTGTCCAAACACTGCCTTCCAGCCAGGCTCGGTGGCTCAGCCTATAATCCCGCGCTTTGGGAGGCTGAGGTGAGTGGATTGCCTGAGCCCGTGGGTTCGAGACCCGCCTGGGCAACTTGATGAGACCTCATCTCTATACTAAATCAAAAAAATTAGCTGGGCGTGGTAGCATGCGCCTGTAGTTCCGGCTACTTGGAAGGCTGAGGCGGAAGGATCGCCGGAGCCCAGGAGGTCAAGGCTGCAGTGGCCGGAAGTGGTCACTGCACTCCAGTCTGGGTGACAGAGTGAAACTCCAACTCAAACAAAACAAAACAAACACTGCCTTCCTTTTTGTTAACTAGGTGAATATATATGGAAGAACCATGCAGGTCTGTAGCAAAGGTCAAGTCATCTATTTGTGCATATATCCCTCCTCTTTTCCATCACCTAGAGATATGACTCCAGCAACTATCCTATTTCCTGAATCTTTAATGTTCTCTTTCTACTTGATTTTTCTCATCAGCATACAAACATACTGTTATTTTCTTATCCTTTAATAAATATCTTTTGACCTCCTTTCTCCTTATAGGTATTGTCCTACTTATCTTCTTCCCTTTTTAATAAAATTTCTTTCTACAGTAATACAGAAGATGTTTATACTCTTGATTTACAGTTCATCTCCTCCCATTCTTTTTCTCTTCTTTTGAAAACTTACCATCTCTTCTTTTGAAAACTTACCATGTATAATTTCAAACATATATAAAAATAGAAAAAAATAGTATAAGTACCTCTGTGCCAATTACAGTTTCAACAATTCATAACTCATGGTCAAACTTTTTTCATCTCTACTCAATTTTTTAAATATACTGCTAGATTATTTTAAGCAAATTCTTCTCATATAATTTTATCCACAAATATTTCCATATGAAAAGATGATGCCTCTTTAGTTTTAAATATAACCACGGTACTGTTATTATACCAAAAAATACATTTTTCTTAATCAAATACCCAGTAAGTATTCAAATTTTTCTGATTCTTTCTTATTCTTTTTTGTTTTTACTGTTGATTTGTTATAATCAGGCTCTAAACAAAATTGTTTTGATTAGATATGTTTCTTAAGTATTTTTAAATCTGTGAGTTCCCCCTTCCTCTACCCTTTTTTTCTTGCAAATTATTTGTTTAAAACACTAGACCTTTTTTATTGTTGTCTATAGAATTACATCCTGAAATTTGCTTATTGTAAATATGTGTAGGATCTTTCTGTATTTTTTCTATTTCCTTCACACTTAATCAGATTTAGCTTTAATTTGGTTTTTTGTTTATTCAGGAAGAATATTTCATAGGTGATGTGTATAGTTCTATCTGGAGGTATATAATATATGTTTGTCTCTCTTTTTGTGATGTCAGCAGCTATTGATTATCATTACCTGGATCTAATATTTCATTCATGGGTAACTTCTCTCTAATCAAGGTTTAACACCCACCGTGCCTCCAGAACAGTTTTTATTGAGTTCTCTGGATTTATCAGCAGTATTTGACAACCTTGCTCACTCCTGTCCTTGGGCTTTCAGGCTTTTCTTTGCTTAAATTCAAGGTCACTGTTTTCCTAGAATTCTCCTAGTAGTCTTCTTATCATACTGGTTACTGCTTTGATCTACTTTGCATGTTCTTCTGTATAGCCAAGAAACCTAGACCTCAATCCTTGGACCATTTCTCTTTTTTATCTATACTTCTTTGGTGATATCATACATTCTCACTACTTTAAGTACCGTCTGTACACTAATGACTTCCAAATTTATAGCTCTATCCTATGTCTCTTCTACCAGATTTGTATATCCAACTCCCTACTTGATATTGCTGCTTGGATATGTAATAGAAATCCCAAACTACACTTGTCCATAACTTAAACCTATCCTCCCTATCCTCTAAACCTCTGCTCACAGCCTTTTCCATCTCAGTTGATGGCAAGTGTCCTTTCAGTTTCTCAAGTCAAAAATTTTGGAATCATTTCTCTTTTCCTCATACTCATATTTATCATACTAGAAAATCCTGTCCAGAGTCTGATGACTTTTTACTACCTCCATTGCTATCAGCCTGGTTTTAGCTACCATCATATCTTGTGTTGCTTATTGCAGTAACTTCGTAATTCATGGTTCTGCTTTACCCTTGCCTATCCCAACCCCACCCAATCTTATTCCTCAACTAGCATCCAAGACTGTCCTTGTAAAGCAGAAAAAGCAATGTCCCCTTATGAATATGCATAAATTGCACCCACAGAGAGACAATAAGAGAGAGAGTGAGCGAGAAAGTCATATCTGTAACATTTGCACATAACTGTGAAGAGTGGAGGCACGTGGCTGCAGGACACCTTGAGACTGTGGGCGTTGCATGGAGCACTCTAGTCAACCCACAGAAGGGAGCGTCGGATGTTTGTGTCGCTATCTTTGCAGCTGGGGGGGCCCATCCAATTAAGCAGTATTTTTTGGTGGGGAAAAAAACAAAAGCAGAAATAAGATCATGCCTTCTCAAAAACTTCTAATGTTTCCCATGTCGCTAAGAGTAATGAATAAGCATAGTTGTGATCTGGTACTCTATTACTCCTTGGACCTCTCTCCCTATTTGATTCTGCTCATGGCACTGGGGCCACCTTGTTTTTCATAAGCACCGGGCACATTTTTACCTTAGGGACATTGTACTTATGATTTCTTCTGCTTGGAATGATAGTCTCTCAGATATCCACATGGTGGTTCTCCCACCTTAAGGTATTCATGTAAGTCATCCTCTTGGTAAAGTCTTTGTTGACCATCTTTTTTAAAAATTGCATTTTTCTAACACATCCTATTCTTTTTTTCCTGACACTGGCACCTATCATACTATATATTTTATTTGTTTATTATGTCTCCCTTCTACCTCTATACTACAATGTAAATTCCATGAGAACAGGAATGTTTGTCTATTTCCTAATGTATTTCCAGCAGCTAGAATAGTGCCTGGCTCACAGTAGGTGCTTTAATGTGTGTTGAATGAATGAAATTAAATATATTTTTAAAACATTTTGTTAAACAAAGTTAAACAGATTTCTTTATTGCAAAACTCTCCAGGGTCTTTAATATGCTAATGAAATTATGGGCATTCTCTCCCACAAAGGGACTTAATGTGTTGATTTCCTAAACTCATTTGTACATGTAATTTGGGATAGGGAGGAACAGTATCTATTAACATCTTAAAGACCCAGGCACCTTGTCTCATGACTGTAATCCCAGCACTTTGGGAGGCAGAGGCAAGAGGATTCCTGAGCCTGTGGGCAAGACCAGCCTAGGCAACATGGCGAGACCTCCTCTCTACAATAAATCAAAAAATCAGCTGGATGTAGTGGTGTATGCCTGTAGCTACTTGGTGTATGGTGTAGCTACTTGGAAGGCTGAGGTGGAAGGATTGCCTGAGCCCAGCAAGTCGAGGCTGCAGTGGCCGTGAGCAGCGTACCACTGCACTCCAGCCTAAGCGACAGAGTGAGACTGATTAAAAAAAAATGTGGCCAAGTGTGGTGGCTCAAACCTGTAATCCCAACCTGGCAACAGAGTGAGATGATGACTCAAAAACAAACAAAAAAAATCATCCTAACTCAATGTGGCCAGATGTGGTAGCTGAAGCCTGTAATCCCAGCACTTTGGGAGGCTGAGGCGAGAGGATTGCCTGATTCCAGGGGTTTGAGACCAGCCTGGGCAACTTGGCAAGACCTCGTCTCTATAATAAATCAAAAAATTAAGCCGGGCTCGGTGGCTCAGCCTGTAATCCCGCGCCTTTGGGAGGCTGAGGTGAGTGGATTGCCTGAGCCCGCGGGTTCGAGACCCGCCTGGGCAGCGAGACCTCATCTCTACAATAAATCAAAAAATCAGCCGGGCGTGATAGCTCATGCCTGTAATTCCGGCCACTCGGAAGGCTGAGGTGGAAGGATCGCCGGAGCCCAGCAGGTCGAGGCTGCGGTGGCCGGAAGCGGCCACTGCACTCCAGTCTGGGCGACAGAGTGAGACTCCAACTCAAAAAAAAAAAAAAAATTAGCTGGGCATGGTAGCACGCCCCTGTAGTTCCAGTTACTTGACTGAGGCAGAAGGATCGCCTGAGCCCAACAGGTTGAGGCTTTGGTGACCATGAGCATGCCACTGCACTGCAGCCTGGACAACAGAGTGAGAATCCAATTTTTTTTAAAAAAAGAACTCATTGTGGGGGTTTGCTACATTAATTAAGTTACTCATTCAGCAGGCATTTATTTACTACCTGTATGATGTTTTTCTAGATATTGTATAGAATTCAAAAACTAAACAAATCTTAATCCTTTTTAAGGAGTTTATTCTAGTAAAAAAACAAACAAAAAAAACTCCAAAACTAAAGCATGTAAACAACTTAAGTGATCACCCCCCTCTTCATATCAGCTTTTTTTTTTCATTCTTTCCCTCTCAAACCAGAGTTTGAATTATCTATGACTCCTCTTTCATCCTAATTCTCAATATGTAATCCATCATTAATTCCTGTTCATTCTAACCTCTATAATATTTTATGAATTTATGTAGTTTCTCCATCCCCACTGCTACCACTTTAGGGCAAGTCATAGTTACCACAAATGGACCACGGTGTCATCTGACTACTTAGATAGCTTGTACTGGAGATTATACTGGATTATTTGGGTGGGCCCAATGTAATCACATGAGCCCTTGAAAGCTGAAGAAAAGGGTAGAAGAGGAAATCAGAGAGATATGGAACATCATTTCTTCATATCAGAATATTTCAAAGACATATTTGTATAATGAATAAATGAATAATGGCCAAACTCACAGATATACATTCAGCACTGTTTATTCCTAAATAGAGTATTAACTTCTTCCATCCTAATGACCGATTTCATACTTTTCTTTAAAATAATGGACTTATCATCTCAGCTTTGTTATTTCTGATAACATTTTTTAAAGAATTGGATATAGTATGAAAAGAAAAAAATTTAAGCAAAAAGCTATAACCAATACTTTCAAATAAATTTGGTGATATACCCAGAGGAACTCAAATCATTCTACAAAAAAGATACCTGCACATGTATGTTTATTGCAGCTCTGTTCACAATAGCAAAAACATGGAACCAACCGTGTTGCCCATCAAAGCTGGACTGGATAAAAAAAAAAAGTGGTACATATGCATGAGGGAATATTATGCAGCCATAAAGAAGGGCAAATATATGGACTTTGCAGCAAATTGGATGGATTTGGAGTCAATCATACTCAGTGATTTATCACAGAAATAAATTTGGTTTTTTCAGTCACCCCCTTGGTATGTTTGTAATTATTCAGATGATAAGGTTTGTCCCAATGTTTGAAAGTTTCTTGCAGTTTTTTCTAGATATGATTTAATATATGAGCACATTAGAAAAATTAATGTCATGCCTTCGTAATCACAGGACAGCTTTTTTTTTCCTTTCTTCCTCTGTTGTTTCAGTTCATTCCCTTCTTCTGTGCCATTTTGGTCAATATTCTTTAAGTATTCTCCAGAATAGAATTGCAACAATGAAGACTGAGTGGTCTATAAAGAGCACACCTACTCGGTTTTTAGGGTTGTGCAATGGGACAGATTTGTCTCATGAAGAAAACATCAGGAAACAGATGGCAGTTCACAAGTTCACTTGTGTACATTTCACATACTGATGGTTGGTAATATGGGCATAATTGAGTACCAGGAATATTAGACACAAGAAAATAAATAACTGCCAATAACCAACTTGCTCTGTAACAAATCTTAGGAATTCTAATTTGGGGCACTCCTTTGATAATATCTTTTCTAGATTATGACTGTTTTCCTCTTTAAAAATGACATGTCACTGAAACTAGGGTTTTAAATACTGCCAAACATAGATTTCCTTACTTTTTTTTTTTGATCATTGGGCCTTAAATAACATTTACATTTTACCATCTTGGCCACCTATGCAAGGTTATTGAGCATTGTACCTAAAAGATTTCAATGTAGACATCATTTGGACAAATTTCTATAATCCTTTCATGGTTATTTCCTCTAAGTGCTGCCTCACAAAGAAGAAAATAATTTGAATAAGTAATGCTAAAAGCATTTCTAAGGTTAAACATTTTTATAATACTAATTTATTTAGTATTTTTGTACCTATGTCCTTTTTTCTTTCAAAAAGTATTGTATTCCACTTATATTGTTTAATTAGCTGTTTATTCATTGTGTGATACTCAAGTGATAACTTTCAAAGTCATTGAACATAATTTCTCTCTAACCTTTCATTCCTATCTGATTTATTATATAATTTCCACAGTTATATTATTTTTCAAGTACACTAGATTGTTTCAGATTTCTGACATTTTTTTCTCTTAGCACATTCAGAGAATTCACAAATAACATAAAAGTATACTTTATTTCAAATCTTATATGAAAATACTAACTTATATTTTGTAAAATTATAACTAACTCCAACTCTGCTCAGATAATGCAATTTTTCTTCTTTTTTTTGAGAATGTCTTTTTAAACATGCATTTAAAAAGCATTCCTTTAATCTATCACTGAAACTGTTACATTAAAACCTATACATTGTTAACTTCTCCCATTGTTAACTTCTTCCAAGGAAACAGAATTTAGAGGACAGTTGATTTATAGACTTCTTCCCCCAAGAAACTGTATTTTGAAAGATTGGTACATATATTAGCATTATATAGTATGTGTGACAGATTATGGTTTGTTCTGAAAAAAGCTCAGTAATTCGTATTAGGAAACATCATTTTGTTGTATTTTATTGATAGTACAAAAAAAGAACTCATCTATATATTGTCTGCACTAAGTGATTTCATAGCATTCAATAAATCCTTAATAAGTTAAAAAAAAGTATTGTGAGAAAGAAATAATTGTTGAATGAAGCATTAAAATAAATCAATAAATAACAAATATAATTGAATAAGATGCTCTGTTTGATAACTTTACTATTTGTTTGTTTTTGTTTTGTTTTGTTTATTGGGTTTTTTTGAGTTGGAGTCTCACTCTGTCACCCAGACTGGAGTGCAGTGGCATGCTCCCGGCCACCGCAGCCTCGACCTGCTGGGCTCCAGCAATCTTTCCACCTCAGCCTTCCAAGTAGCCGAAACTACAGGCGTGTGCTACCACGCCCAGCTAGTTTTTCATTTGTTGTAGAGACAGGTCTCGCCAAGTTGCCCAGGTGGGTCTCGAACCCGCGGGCTCAGGCAATCCACTCGCCTCGGTCTCCCAGAGTGTTGGGATTATAGGCCAAGCTACCGAGCCCAGCCTTGTTTTGTAAATATTGTGTAGTTTAAAATAAACCAGTGATAAGCCACATTACCAGAAAATATACTTTCTTATAACGATTTTAGATGTTTTAAATTAGAGCTGAATGCTAAGGGTTTATGTTCTACCACAGGACCTTAAGCATTGAAAAGCTCTAAAAATAATCGTTTACAGAATTTATTGAATATATGTGTATATTAAGTAAGGTTGGAAGTCTCAGTTTTATATATAAAAGAAGCTTTCTAATGGGATTGATATATTTGGCATCATTTAGATAACAGGATCTTCCTGGAAATGTTAGATTAATGTTACTTAATGTTAATTAAAATGATTTCTGATAATTTTATAAATGGCAATAATCAAGCCAAGTATAGAGATATTTTTAGAACACTCTGTTCTAAATAAGAGTAACTCATTAAGGTTTAATATATTAATCAGTATTTTGGCTTCTTATGGGAATCACTAAACATATGCTTGCTTCTTCAAAGTGAAAGCTTTGATAATGGAACATTGCCCAAACAAAGACATCTAGGAATTATTTTATAATGTCAGATTGTGTGTGCCAAAAATTTATGATAAAGATTATTAAAATTAAGATAATGCTTCTTTTGGCCAAAAAATCTGCTGAAGATCTTGGTAAAAATTCTCACATTTAGCTCCTCTGATATCATCATTAATTCACCAAACATTTGTTGATTTACCAAGCTTTCAGTAGCTACTGTATGCTAAATATACAAAGGTTAGCTAAAATGTTATCTGTACCTTTATAATCCAGTGGAGGATAAAGATCTCTAAGTAAATAATTACAATAATGGTACAAAGAGTATAATGCAGATGTGAGTGAGGCAGTATTCAATCACAGTAGAGAAAGTGCTTATCACTTCCAGAGCTTGGATAAGTCTTCTAAAAGTTATATTGAATCCTGAAGAGTGATTAGGAGTTCTTCAGGTGGAGAAGAGCATTCAAGATAGGGGTGACAGAATAACAAAAGGACAAGTGATTGCCAGATGCATTTATGAAACTACTGTTAATTGAGCATGGCTAGAACACAGAAGGACTGTGAAAGATTAAGACAAAAAATTCAGCCAAGAATTAGGTTTATAAAGGAAATTGGCACATGAAACTTTTAAAGGAATTATGCATTAATTAGAATAAAGGTGTAGCATGATGAAAAATTGAATTTTAGAAGGATCACACTTGAGCAGCTGTGATGAGGATACTATTAAACTTGTGGTCAGTGCAACGTACGACTGTGTTTCATTTGACAATTGGTGATAATGCACAAAAGAAGGCCTGGACCATTTTATAAGATAGTAGGTAATGTTAGGCCACCAAAAATTCTCAATAAATTTAAAAAGATTTAAATTATACTCAGTAAATTCTCTGACCACAGTGGAATGAAGCTAAACAAAAAAAGGAAACTAAAACGTTCACAATATGTAGAATTATGGAATCCACTCTAAACCAGCCAGTGGGTTACAGAAGAAATTACAAGTGGAACTAGAAAATACTCTGAGGCAAATGAAAACAAAAGCACAACAGATGAGAACATATGGGATACAGTGAAAACTGTACCCAGATGGAAATTTATACATATTTATACTTACATTAAAAAGCAAGAAGCATCTCAAATCAACCTAGCCTTATATCTAGATGAACTAGAAAAACAAGAGAAAACAAATCCAAAGCTAGCAAATAGAGATGTGTAGAAGCAGAGTTTTTGTGTTCTATTGAAGTTAAGTTGCTATCAACTGAAACTAGATTGTTATAAATTGAGAGTGTATAATCCTAGCATTTTGGGAAGCCAAAGTGGAAGGTTTTCTTGAAGCCAGGAGTTGAAGACCAGCCTAGGCAACAAAGCAAGACCCCATTTCTACCAAAAAATAAGATAAAAAAAGAAAAATTAAACAGGTGTGGTAGTGTGTGCCTGTAATCCCAGATACTTAGGAGGCTGAGGTAGGAGAATCACTTTAGCTTAGGAATTCAAAACTGTGGTGAGCTGTGATTGTGCCACTGCACTTCAGCCTGAGTGACAGAGTGAAACCCTGTCTCAAAAAAAAAAAAAAAAAAAAAGAATGTCAAATATATTCCCCCTGATAACCACCCAAGAAAATGTCTGTAAGATATACATAAAAGTAAATGACAAGGGAGTCAAAATGATTCACTCCAAGAAGGAAACAGTGAACCACAATAGAAGGCAGTAATAAAAGGAAGGAAGGAAAAAAGGAAAGAAGAAAATAATAGGGATTAGAGTAGACAGAAAAAGGGAACAGAACATTAATAAACAGATTAATGGAAATTAAAAATTGGGTCATTGAAAATATCAGTGAAATTGACAAACCATTAGTTATATTGACTTAGGAAAAAACAGAGAAGATGCAAAAGCTAAAATTAGAAAGAAAACTGGGAACACTACTACTTGCCTTACAGTAATAAAAAGGATTATAAGAAGATATTGTGAATAATTGTTTTCCAACATATTAGATAGTCTATATGAGATGGTCAAATTCTTAGAAACAAATTAATTACCTAAACTGACACTAGAAGAAATAAGACATTTCAACAGGCTTATAATAAGTGAGCCAATCACTCAGTAATCAAAAGCTTTCCAACAAAGGAAAGTATAGGGCCAGGTGACTTCATGGGTGAATTATACCAAACATTTAAAGAAGAATTAACACAAATCTTTCTTAAACTCTTGTAAAACATAGAGGAGAAGGGAACACTTGCACTTTCTGTGAGGCCAGGATTTCTTTGCTACCAAAACTAAATAAAGGCATCACAAGAAAGGAAAATTTATGTCAATATTCTTTATGAATATAGATGCAGAAATACTAGCAAACTGAATCCAACAGCATATTAAAAGGATTATATACTATGACCAAGTAAGAATATACCAGGAATGCAAGTGTGGTTCAACATAAGAAAAACAGTTCCCGTAATATGTTACATTAATAGAATGAATAGGAAAAAACTATATGATCATCTCATTTGACACTTAGCACTTAAAGCACTTAACAAAAATCCAACACCCTTGCATGATTAAAAAACTCAGAAAACTAAAAATAGAAGGGACTTTCCTTATGATGAAAGATATCTGAAAAACCCACAGTTAGCATCATACTTAGTTATTAAAAACTAAAAATTTTCCTCTTAGATCAGGAACAAAACAATAATACCCACTTTCACTACTGCTAGTCAATATTATAATGGAAATTTTATCCAGAGTAGGTAGGCAAGAAAAAAAATACATCTAAATTGAAAAGGAAGAAGCAAAAATATCCCTATTTACAGATAACATATCTATATGTGAGAAATTTTTTAAAAGTTCAGGAAGGTCAACACACATGGAAATATTTGTAATTCTATATATTGACAATAAATAATCCAAAATGGTAATAAAAACAATTTCATTTAAAACAACATCTGAAAAATCTCTAGAAATAAATTTAACCAAAGCTATGAAAGACGCATACACTGAAAATTGCAGAACATTGCTGAAAGAAATTAAAGAAGACCAAAATAAGTTCAAAGCCATCCCATGGTCATGGAGTAAAAGACTTAATATTGTCAAAATGTCAAGCTCAGCAGATTCATCTAGATTATCTAATTTTTTTGACATACGGCTTTGTTAAAGTACTACTCAAATAGATCTACAGATTCGGTATAATCTCTATCAAATTAAAGCAGCCTTTTTATTTTTTTTGTAGAAATGGAAAAGCCAAACCTGAAATATTTGTGAAATTGCAAGGGGTTCCAAATAGTCAAGATAATCTTGAAAAAAAACAGTATTGAGGGACTCACAATTTCCAACATAAAAACTTATTATAAAGCTAACAGTTATCAAAACAGTGTGATAGTGACATAAAGATAGACCTATATAGATTAATGGAATAGAATAGAAGGTATGGAAACGAACTTGGATGGATTTGGAGTTGATCATACTCAGTGATTTATCACAGAAACAAAGAACTGAGTTCCGTATGTTCTCACTCATAAGGTGACCTTGAACAACTATAATGCTATAAGAAAGCGATTGACAGTAATGGAAAACTGTCAGGGGAACGGGGGTGGGACTGGCAATTGAGGGAAATTGCTAGGGGAGGGAGGGGCATACCTCATCAACAAGGGTACCTGTATGATCAATGTTTATATACCTAACCCTGAATTGTACCCCACATCTTTATAATAAATAAATAAATTTTTAAAAAATAAATGAACTCTATTGCCAGTGCATCTATTGTCAGTTGACTTTTGACAGAAGTGCCAAGTCAAAGCTGTATCAATAGCTTTAAAGAAAGAATCTTCTCCTTAACAAATGATCTTGGGACAACCTGGATTTTCACATGTGAAATAAATAAGTTGAACCTATACCTCATGCCATATAGAAAAATTAGCTCCAAATGGATCAGTGACCTAAATAGGAGAGCTACAACCATAAAACACTTATAAGAAGCAGAGATACATCTTCTTCACCTTGGATTTGGTGGTGTATTTTTATATATGGTACAGATAACATGAGAAACAAAAGAAAAAATGGATAAACTTGGCTTTGTAAAAATTTAAAATTATGTGCATAAAACTTATCAACAATTTAAAAGATAACCTATGGAATAGGAAAAATATTTAAAAATCACCTATCTGCTCAGGGCTTAAAATCCAGAGCACTCTTCCAACTCTATGACATCAACAAAAACAACCAAATTCAAAATAGGCATAGAATTTGAATAGCTATTTCTTCAAAGATATACAAGTGCTTAATAAAATGTGAAAAGATCCTCAGCATCACTAATCATTAGGGAAATGCAAATCTGAAACATTATGAGATACTACTTTACACCGACCAGGATGGCCTTTAAAAATAATAAAAATAACAAGTGTTGGTGAATATTTGGAGAAACTGGACTCTCATATATTGCTGGTGGGAATATACAATGGTACCATTGTGGAAAACAGTTTGGTGGGTCCTCAAAAAAGCTAAACAAAGAATGACCAAGCAATTCCACCTCCTAGATGTATCTAAAATGATTAAAAAGAAGGACTCAAAAAACTTGTATGCCAGTGTTCATTTCTGCATAATTACAATAGCCAAAACAATTCAAGTGTCCATCAACAGATGATTGAATCAATAAAATGTGATATGTGCATGCAATGAAATATTCAGCCAAAAAAAGGAATAAATTCTGCTAAATACTACAACATGAAAAAACTCTGAAATCATTATGCTTAGTATAATAAACAAGATACAGTAGGACAAATACTGAATGATTCAACTTATATGATATGTATAGAATAGGCAAATTCATAGAGACAAGGTAGATTAGGGGTTACCAGGAGCTAGGATGAGGAGTAAATGGGAAGTTATTGTTTAATGATTACAGTTCCTGTTTTGGGTGATGTAAATGTTTTGGAAAAAGTAGTGATGCACAGTATCGTGAATGTAATTAATGCCACTGAATCGCACACTTTAAGATAGTTAAAATGCAAGTTTGTTAGATACATTTTGCAATAATAAAAAAGAAAGCCAAATCAATTATCTAAATTTGAAGTTTATTTCTGGACTTTATTGCATTTTACTGTTTTATGTGTCTTTCCTTATGCCAGTACTATACTGTTTTGCTTTCTAGGACTTTGTAGTAACTTGAAATCAGGAATGAGAACTTTCTAACTCTGTTCTTTTCAAGATTGACTATTTTAGCTGGGTGTGGTGGCTCATGCCTGTAATCCCAGCACTTTGGGAGGCGGAGGCAAGAGGATTACCTCAGCTCAGGGGTTCAAGACCAGCCTGAGCAACATGGCGAGACCTCATCTCTACAATAAATCAAAAAATCAGCCGATCATGGTGGCACATGCCTGTGGTTCCAGCTACTTGGAAGGCTGAGGTGGAAGGATCACCTGAGCCCATCAGGTCAAGGCTGTGGTGGCCACAAGTATGCCACTGCACCCCAGCCTGGGTGACAGAGTGAGACTCCAACTCAGAAAAAAAAAACCAAAAAAAAAGATCAACTATCCTATGTCTCTTGAATTTCCATATGAATTTTAAAAACCTTTCGTCAATTTTTTTAACTGGTTTCTTAGTCCCAGCCCTACTACTCCCAGTTGTGGGACTTTTGAAAAATTACTTGTTTCACTTTTTTCATAATCATTATTATAGTTTATAAGAATTAAATACAAATATAATAGAAAAATTCATGTGAAACCTGACATAATGCCATAGTAAATGCTAAATATGCTAATTGTAGTGCTATTGTTATTATTACTACCACTATAACTGAAAAAAGTTGTGTCATTTTTATATATTAACTAGAATAAAAACAGAACTTTACCTCCAGAATGAATTCTTCTCTCAATAATTAGGACAGTGCAGTGTAACCAAAATACATGAAATTTAGAGTTAATTATTTTAGTTTCTAGGCCTGAGTGCAGTAACTATGAGATGCTGATAGCATGTTGAACTTAAAGGTGTTTGAAATCTGACCATATGTAATGATGTCTTGAAAATAGAGATGTTATTTTCAGAAATTCGTTCAAATTTTGAAACTAATATTTGGTAAGTGAAAGAAGTTTGGCGCCAGTAACGACTCTTCACCCGTTTAAGGCCAAGAGATTTATTAAAGCGGCGGTTACAAGGAAAAAGGGAAAGGGTCTGTGGAGAGAGAGAGACAGAGGAAGTGGGAGAGAGGCGGGGAAAGAGCTGCAGAGAGAGAGAGAGAGAGAGAGAGTTGTAGTTGGGTAATAGGAAAAAATGGTGGGTTGAACAGTTTTTAAAGATTATCATGCATATAACTCAGTTGTTTTCTTTTCTTTTTTTTTTTTTTTTTTGAGTTAGAGTCTCACTCTGTCGCCCAGACTGGAGTGCAGTGGCCGCTCCTGGCCACCGCAGCCTCGACCCACTGGGCTCTGGTGATCCTTCCACCTCAGCCTTCCGAGTAGCTGGAACTACAGGCGCGCGCTTCCATGCCCAGCTAATTTTTGATTTATTGTGGAGACGAGGTCTTGCCAAGTTGCCCGGGCAGGTCTCAAATCCGCGGGATCAGGCAATCCACTCGCCTCGGCCTCCCAAAGTGCTGGGATTGCAGACTGAGCCACGGAGCCTGGCTTGTTTTCTTTAGATTTCTTTCTAAATTTCTTCTTTTGTGAGGCTTTTTAAAAAATTGTTGTTGTTTGTTTTGTTTGAGTCAGGGTTTCACTCTTTGACCTAGGCTGGACTGCACTGGCCCGATCACGGCTCACCATAGCCTCCAACTCTTTGACTCAAGTGATCCTCCTATGTCAGTCTCCCGAGTAGCTGGGAATACAGACATGTGCCATCACACTCAGCCAAGGTTTTTATTTTTTGTAGAGGTGAAGTTTTGCTGTGTTGCCCTGGCTGGTCTCGGACTCCTGGGCTTAAGTGATCCTCCCACCTCAGCTTCTCAAAGTATTGGGCTTACAGGAATAAGCCACCATACTGGCTGTTTTTCTGGTGTTAGTATCAGCTTTCAACTCTTCTCACTAATATGTTTAGTACAATATGGAAGCCATCCAAGTTTCCTCTATCATTTAGCCCTACTTGACCATGTTGTTGTCTTACTTTACTATATAAAGTCGTCTTGTTTAAATGTTTTATATTTATATGCACACATATATATACATACACACACACCCCCCCTTATATAAAGTGTATTAAGTTAAAATTCATTAGTCAGCATTCATACTTTAAGAAATATTCTCAAATCAAGATTTGAAAACTAGTTTCATTAAGTGATGGTAACTTTAAAGAGTTTAAATGTATAGTTATTAAATAAAAATTATTTAGTTGGATTTAGGTTTTTTTAAAAATTAAAATTAGAATGGTATTTATTGATTTACATTTGGGAGAGGAGATATCCTAAAGATTCCAGAATACTTAAGTACTTTATGTATAATACTCCCTTTTATAATACTGAGGTACTTATAAACTCAAATAAGTAATCAAAATTAGAGCAAAGGTAAATAGGTAATTTTAGAGTTTAACAGCCTAGAGCACCTGATAGAGATATGACAGGAACCACATGTGTCCTGTATGTAACTTAAATTTTCCTAGTAGCCACATTTTAAAAAGTAAAAAGCAGAAGATGAAATTAACTTTTTTTTTTTTTTTTTGAGTTGGAGTCTCACTCTGTCGCCCAGACTGGAGTGCAGTGGCCACTCCCAGCCACCGCAGCCTCGACCCGCTGGGCTCTGGCGATCCTTCCGCCTCAGCCTTCCGAGTAGCCGGAATTACAGGCACGTGCTACCACGCCTGGCTGATTTTTGATTTATTGTAGAGATGAGGTCTCGCCAAGTTGCCCAGGCGGGTCTCGAACCCGCGGGCTCAGGCAGTTCACTCACCTCAGTCTCCCAAAGCACAGGATTACAGGCTGAGCCACCGAGCCCAGCGAAATTAACTTTAATAATCTATTGTATTTAACCCATTATATCCAGAATGTTATTTTAACATGTAATCAATATTTTAAAATTGTTTTTTCTTACTAAGTATTCAAAATTTGGTATGTATTTTACACTTATGTACATCTCCACTCCTTTACTTACTAGTTCCTTTAGTTACTTAAGAAAAACAACTGAATCTCTGTGTTTCGATTTCTCTATTTTATAATGAGACGGTTGCAAGAATTTCGTTAGATAATATATATGATATGCCTGGCACATGGTGTTATATATCCTTAGTCACTTCCTTAAAAACATCTTAAACAGGTAAATATGTGCAATGGCATCACTGTTTCAAGGCAAACAACACATTTTGGATATTAAATTATTTATAACTCCCAAATTCTCATATCTTCCTGTTGGACAGTGCTGGACACACATCTCTCTGACTCCCAGTTTATATTATTTTTAAAAAGAAACTAAAAATCAATATTGGTTCACTCACTGTAGCCAATGTATCACATTAATGAAAGATGTTAATAACACAGGAAACTAGGGTGGGGGAGAAAGGAAGGGAAAATATTCACTCAATTTCTCTATAAACCTAAAACTACTCTAAAAATAAAATTGGTTATAAAAAAGCAAGCATCATATCTGTTATTGGTTCCTCATGCATGTTAGTTATAACAAAATCTGTTAGTAAAAGTGACAGTTTTACCATTATTAAAATTATCAGTAAAAGACGTGTAGTTATAGATAAAAATCTAACTTAGTGTTTCCTCTTTCAGTAGTCGTTTATTATCTTCCTCTTTTAAACTAATAAATTGAAACTTTAAGCACAAAGTTGTTGTTTTTCCTCCATGGTTATTGGGATGGATATTGGGAAATTATCAGTGGCACTCTGATGCTAATGGCAGAAATCTTCCATATCTTTTGCTCTATTGCTGGTTTTGAGAATATTTTCTTCTAATTTCAGGTTGGGTGGGACTATATCAGCATACAAGATAGTACCAGATGAAATAGAAGAAATCAAGGTACAGTATGGCGTTTTTCACCTCTGCAGAGACTTGGTATCTTGGTGGGATGGTGGGGAGAGAATTGCTTTTTCTTATATTATTGAGTTTGGGGATATAGTCGCACTTCATTGAATTCCCAGTTATGCTATTTGAATTAAAATTTTATTTCATCTACCATTTGGAATGCATTTCTGATAAAAATATTAGGAGAATCCAAAAGGAATTCTTTTCTGTGCCATTTGTTAAAAATGTATGTGTCACTTAAACACTGTATATATCATTAGTGTGCACAATTGTCGCAATTTCTTGTCACTATAACCCTTCACCAATTTTATAGAGTATCAATCTTTTAGTAAACATTTCCTAGTTCCTTGGAAAACACAATATGCCAATTTTAATTAAAAATTTACATTACATTAAATAAAAGTTTGACTTATTCTTTAAAAATCAGAGCATTACTACATTCTTTTGTCTCTCATATTTACCGTCTTTTGGAATATTAATCTTCTAACATAACAAATTACCTTTGTCCAAAAGCAGTTATCATCTCCTGAGAACTGAATTTGCTATCTGTTCCATAAATAAGACAATTGAATAGCAATGGTCAAGAAAAAATAATACTAGTTAAGTTGTAAGAAATGACATATAAAAGGTCTCAATAAATCATTAAGCTTGATTTGATTAAAATTTTCAATATTAAGTTCAGTACATTCAAATCTTAGTAAATAATTCTTTAACTTGTTTGCATTATTTTTAAATCATTTAAGCCCTTTGATCCTTATTATGTAATATACTATTAGCTTCAGTATGTCAGATCTTCAATGTGTGTCAACATCAGAAATTAATACCAGAATTATATATACTAACATCAAAAATTTTCAAGAAACTTATTCCAACTTGATGTAAATTCATTAAATGTTTTACCTGGGAGGAACCTTAGGTCTAATCCAGATCCCTCATTTTTCAGATGAGGAAATAGAAATGAGTGAAGATTTTTTTTGAAGTTTAGTAATTATTTCCAAAAATATAATCAAGTGTTGCTAAAGGTTAGAAAAATATGGATATATTACTCTTGAAATACATTTTACAAAGACTCAACAAAAGTTGGAAACGCTAGAAACTTTAAGCAATCAGTAAATATATATAAATAATTAGATAACATTAATACAAAGGATATTGAATCGAAATCTGTCTATCTTAATGGTGCTTTATCTTATAATACAATTAAAATATGTGTTAAATGATAAAGGTAAACAAAGAGTCTTATGGAAATATAGAAGGAGGACATCTGGCCATTTCATAAAGTTAATCAGCAAAGTCTTTCCAAAAGGTAACTCAGCAAATTGGAGGTTTTACAGAGGCAAAGCATAAATATGAGATACTAGAACCTAGATGGTAGGGTATAAAATAAAGATTTGTGAGATATAGAGCTGGAGGTGGGTCTTTATGCCATGTTAAGAAGTTTGGATTTTAAACTGACTACTATGAAGTGTCATATGATTCTAAGAAAGAAAGAAGCAATCATTTGGTAGTTTTTTTAGCTTTTTTATGGTGAAAAAAATTATTTCAGTATAAAGAAAGGAACAAGAGTGCAGGAAGATAGATTCAAAACAGTTCAAACCTGAGCTAAAGAAATGGCAGTGAGGCTAGAGAGGAAAGATAAGATTCAAAAAATATTTTTTAGAGTAGGATCAACAATATTTGATAATTTATGGGATGTTTAGGGGAAATTGGAAAGATTGACTCAGTTCCTAGCTTGGGAGACTGAGTAGATGGGGTTGCTGTAACTTAAAATGATATATAAGAAAACAAATATTTTGAGAGGAAAGGGGATGTTTTGGACTTACTGAATGTGAGTTTCCTCTCAGATAACCAAATATTCAGTAAGTCATTGAATAAATCAGCCTGGAACTCAGAAGAGAAGTATAATCTAGTAATTGATATTAGAATTTCTCATTATACAAGAGTTAATTGAGGCCATGCCAGTGAATAGAATTTATTGGAAAAACTGTATGAGGTATTAAAATTGTTCTGGAGATGTAGCCCCGGAGAAGGCCTACTCTGTCACCAGAGGATTAAGTTACTTTAATTAAATAGCAGGAATGTTGCCTGTTTTTAAATGGTAGCTTTTTTCTAAACGATTAATTTTTTCAGAGTGTGTGTGTGTGTGTGTGTGTGTGTGTGTGTGTGTGTGTGTGTGTATGTTTGAGGCAGGGTCTCACTCTGTTGCTCAGGCTGGAGTGCAGTGACATGATCACGACTCTTCGCAGCTTCTACTTCCTGGGCTCAGGTAATCCTCCTGCCTCAGCCTCCCAAGTAGCTGGGACTACAGGTGCATGCCATCACACTTGACTAATTTCTTAAATTATTTTTTGTAGAGTTGAGGTCTCATTATGTTGCCTAGGCTGGCTTTGAACTCTTAGGCTCAAATGCTCCTCCTGCCTTGGCCTCCCAAAGTGTTGGGATTACAGGCACAAGCCACTGCTCCTGGCCTGTTATTTTGTTTGTTTTTGTTTTTAATTCTAGAGTTATAAAAATTATCCCTCAAGAGATTCCTTGAAAAAAAAAAAAAAAGAAACAATATTCATGGATGATATGTAACATATGATTTTATTTTTTTAAATCAGTTACTGGTATTATATCTAAAACAACTTCAGAGAGTTTGGGACCTGAGGCACGAAAGTGTAGAATTGATCTTGTTTTGAAAGGTATCAAAAGAAAAATTGGTATAAAGCATTTTACCAACATTTGATGGCACCATTAATATTTTCATGTGAAATCAGATATAATTATTTTGGCTGGAGGAAATGTGAAACATTAGGTTGTAATGTTCATTTTAGTTGGGAGATATCTGAGTTATCCTAAATGATCTAAAATGCCATGTATAAAGTAATATGCATATGCATCTTTACAGTTTAAATAATATGATTGGTTAAACATAATTTCATTTTTTTCAAGTGGGGGGATCTTTCACAATGTTTCTAACATCAGAAATCATTATTTAGTTCATACATTGTTTGAATTAAGCCTATATCATTGATTATAATAAATCACCTCAAAATAGTGAGTGAATGATTGGCCAAAGGCCAAGGGATGAAGAGTGAATACATTCTTGTCCCAATCACAGTTCCCTTTTTACCATAGATTTAACCAATATTCTGAGTTTTTTTCATTTTCCGTTCCTTGTTTTTGCTCAGTTTTGCCACATATGTGCATGTCCCTTTGAACTTATGTTCTCTTTGAACTTCATATGAATTGAAGCATATTGTATGCAGTTTTTGTGCCTTGCTTTTTTGATCATCACTTTGTGAAGAATTTATTCATGTTATTGCCTGTAACTAAAGTTTTTGTTTTTGTTTAATTGTAAAATACTCCATTGTACCAGAGATTACTGAGACAGTATACCGTTGATCGTCATTTAACCTGTTTCCATTTGGGTGATTATAAAAAATGATGCAATAAATATTTTTATAAAAGTATACTGATACTCATATGTAAAAGTTTCTCTGAGGTATATACTGAGGAATGGAATTCCTGGGTTTCCAAGAACATGTATTTTCAATTTTCCTGGATGAAATCAAACTTTTCTAAAGTAGTTATGCCAATGGACACTACCACATTGAATATATTTATTTTAAATAGATATACTTAAATATTTATTATTTAATCTATCTGTAATGTTACTGATATACATTTATTTTTATTTATATATATACATAAAATGACTAAGCTGATGTAATATTTTTCAAATATATCTTTTTTCCCAGCTTAATTTAATGAAAAGTTATTTTTTCTGCACTGGATTGAAGTGCCTACTTTATCGTATTCTAAATTTTTTTTTGCCTAGGGATGTGCATACACATACATAAGTCTGGCTTCTTCCTGAACTTTTGTTTTATTGATCTATGTCTTTCAGCTGAGCTGTTTTGGTTAAATGATATTTTGGCGTAGTAAGAAAGGTCCCATGTTGTTTTGTTTTGTTTTCTCATTTATTAATTGCTCCAGATAATATTGCAATCACATTGTCAGATTTCAAAAGTATTCCAGTTAAGGAGACTTACAGTTTCAGCCAACATTTCTTCCAGATCCTTCCTCTTTTTTTTTTTTTTTTCTGAGTTGGAGTCTCACTCTGTCGCCCAGACTGGAGTACAGTGGCCGCTTCCGGCCACCGCAGCCTCGACCTGCTGGGCTCCGGCGATCCTTCCGCCTCAGCCTTTCAAGGAGCCGGAATTACAGGCGCGCGCTACCACGCCCGGCTAATTTTTTGATTTATTGTTGAGATGAGGTCTCGCTGCCCAGGCGGGTCTCGAACCCGCGGGCTCAGGCAATCCACTCACCTCAGCCTCCCAAAGGCGCGGGATTACAGACTGAGCCACCGAACCTGGCTGATCCTTCCTCTTATAACTGAAAATTCCTTGACATCACAAAATAAACACAGATAGACTGTGAGAGGTAGAAAGAAGGCAGACACTGTAAGAACCTCAAGACTTGAGGAGTAACATGGCAGTGACTTACCTCAGTTCCCTTATTATCCCCTGTATATTCTAGACAAGGTGCTGAAGAAGCCTTTAATCTAGAACCACCAACAAGCACACACAAAAATACTACAACAAAAGCTTCTTTGTCTAGCTGAAGGACCAGGACAGGGGTAACCTAAGAGACTAGAAAGGCTTTTTGATAATATTCACCCAATTACAGCTAAATACCAATAGAAAAAATACTCAGTTCACTCACAGTCAGTGGAGCTAAGCAGGGAGCCGATACTCTACCTCACCCCTGCCATTTCATAGAACCAAGTGGCAGAGTTTTGAATCCCTCACCAGGTAATATCAGCAGGGCTGAGCAGATAACTATTCTTTCATTGTTCACTTGGCAGAACAGGTGTTATTCTGATTTCCTGGTCAGGATATTGTAGGTGGGGCTAAGCAGAGGCTGATCCTCTATGACCAGCCCAGCATAAGCAAGCTGTGTTCTGATTCCCCCAGCAGGGTAGTGTCAGTAGAGTCTAGTGATAAGGTTAGCCTACATCCTCACTTACCAGTAATGAGATAAAACAAGGCAATACAAGGTAGAGCTAATTACTACTATTTCACCTCTTTCCCATGTTAGTGAGGCGTAGCAGGGAAGTAAACCTCTATCTCCATCTACATCAACAAAACTGAACAAAGTGTAGCTAATTAGTATTCTCCTTATAGCATGAGTCAACTGTTTACTCTCCCCACCATTGGTGTTAGCAACAAGTCATACTTGGTGTAAACAGTGGAGCAAGGTTTTGCCTAACTTTCACCAGATCTCAGCAGTGCCAAGAAGGTAGCTGAACTTCTTCCTTACCATCTTTAGTAAAGCAGTGTGAATTAGTGCTTCACTTTTGCCAGGGTAGTATCAGTGGGATCTGGCAGGAAGCTGAACATACATATCCATAAGACCCTCATGCTACACCACAACTTGGGGGACATCTATGAAAAAAGATTAGTCTCATAATATAAAACCCCAAATGTCCTGGATGATAGTAAAAAGATCACTCATTGCTGGGCTCAGTGGCTCAGCCTGTAATCCCGTGCTTTGGGAGGCTGAGGTGAGTGAATCGCCTGATTCCGCGGGTTCGAGACCCGCCTGGGCAACTTGGCGAGATAAAGACTCATCTCTACAATAAATCAAAAAATTAGCCGGACGTGGTAGCATGCGCCTGTAGTTCCAGCTACTCAGAAGACTGAGGTGGAAGAATCGCCAGAGCCCAGCAGGTCGAGGCTGCGGTGGCCGGGAGCGTGCCACTGCACTCCAGTCTGGGTGACAGAGTGAGACTCCAACTCAAAAAAAAAAAATCAATCATTGTACCAAGAACAAGAAAAATCACAACTTGAATTAGGAAAAAAAAAATTTACAGACACCAACACAAAGATGAATCAGATGTTGAAATTATCTAACAAGAATTTTAAAGCATCTATTATAAAAAATGGTTCAATAAGCAATTATGAATTATCTTAAAAATTAAAAAATAGAAAATCTTGCCAAAGTAATATAAATTATAAAAGGAATCAAATGGAAATTACAGAACTGAAAAATACTGTTACCAATATGAAAAACTCACAAAGGGCAACAGAAGGAAGGAAGCATTTCCAAGTGCTGGAAGAAAGACTTTTAACCACAAATTTTATATTCAGTTGTTATCCTTCAGGAATGAAAACTCAACAAAAGAAAAGAAAGCTAAAGGAATTTGTCACTAGGAAACCTACCATAAAAGAATGACTAAATGAGTTCTCTAAAGAGAAAGAAAATAACAGAAAAAGGCTTGAAACTTCAGAAAGTAAAGAACAGCAGAATGGGTCAATATATTTTTTTAAATAATTTTTAAAAACACATTGGAAGGTTGAAGGAAACATGTTAACACAATATGATATATGAAACTCAATATATAGAGAGTAAATACTTAACACAATCATATTTAAAACCTGGAAGGGTAAAGGCACCTAAATGGAAGTAATGTTTCTACATTTCACTTAAAATGGTAACATCTGTATTTTAATACTCAAAACAATATACCTAAAACACTATAGAAAAAGATGGAAACCCAAAAGATATTTAAACGATTCACAATAGACAAGCAGATAGAAATAAGAAATGGGACAAAAACAAAAAATAAAGTGTCAGACTTAAGTCCTAAGATCTCAATTATTACCTTAAACACTCTAAATATGCCCATTGGAAGACAGATATTGACAGAATGGATTTTTAAAAATAATCCAATAAATGCCATTCTGCAGAAACTCATTTAAAAACAATGACATAGGTAGACTGAAAGCAAAAGGATAGAAAAAGATATACCATGCAGACATTACTTTTTAAAAAGCAGGAGTGGCTATATTAAAATCAGACTAAGTACTCTACTCACAATATTTCACAGTACTCACAATACCTCAGAACAAGAAAAATTACAGGAGACAAAAGGGACATCCAGAGTTGTAACGGTATATTACATAACATGTTCAGTTTTCAACAAAAATTATGAGACATATAAAAAATAGAGTGTGACTCGTACACAAGAAACAAAGCAACTACTTGTAAGAGGTTCTAGATGTTTAATTTAACAGATTTCAAAGATGCATATCTAAATATGTTCAGAAGAGAAAAAAAGTACATGAAGTCATGCTGAAAGAAGTAAAACTATGATGACAGTGTCTCATCAAATAATGTATTAGGGTTTTCCAGAGAGACAGAACCCATAGGAGATACATAGGTCCATAAGAGGAGGTTTACTATGGGAGTTGACTCACGTAATAATGGAGGTCAAGTCCCATGATATGCCATCTGCAAGCTGGAGAAACCAGGAAAGTCAGTAGTGTAAATTAGTCCAAGTCTGAAGGCCTGAGAACCTGGGAAGCTGATAGTGTGTGTAACTCCCACTCTGAGTCCAAAGTCCTGAGAACCAGGAGCTTTAATATCCAAGGGCAGGAGAAGATAGACATTCCAACTCAAGAAGAAGGATAAAGAAACAGTTTACCTTTCTTCTGCCTTTTTTTCTCTATTTGGGCTGTTAGCAGATTGGATGATGCCTATCCCCATTGGTGAGAGTGGATCTTTTTTTTTTACTCAGTCTACTGATTGAAGTGCTAATTTCTTCAAAAACACCTGGCACACCAGAATTAATGTTTTGCCAGCTCTCTGGGCATCCCTTAGCTCAGTTAGGTTAACATGTACAACTACCACCACAAATAGAGAATACCAAAAGAGATAGATTACATTTTTAGAATTAAAAGAACCAACTGCAAATTTTGTAGTTGAAAATATAAACTGAAATGGAACATTTACTAGAGGAGATCAACAACAGATTTGAGTTGGTAGAAGAATCAATAAACTTGAAGATAGATAAATAGGACTTTTGCAAGCCAAAGAACAGAGAGACAAAAGAATGAAGAAAAATGAACAGGGCCTCAGAGGATTGTGGGACAGCATTAAGCACACTAACATTTAAATAATGGGAGTACAAGAAAGAGAAAAATGCAGAAAAAAATTACAAGAAATAATGACTTGTTTTTATGTGTATATGTGTGTATGCATATATATATACACGTGTGCACACATATTTTTTATAGTGATGTTATTTGTTGGTAAAATATTTTTATTTTTTGAAATTATTATTTTTATTTTTTTGAAGATGTAGAGTACAATTCAGGATTAGGTATACAAATAGTCATTGTACAGATGAAGTTTGGGCCTCACTTTGGTCCCCACTTCACCTGATTTGAGATCAAGTACCCTTATTGATGAAGTGTGGCCCCCCTCCCCCACAGTTTCCCTTTCTTGTAGTATTATGATAATCGTTCAGGGTCCACTTATGAGTGAGAACATGTGGTACTCAGTTCTTTGTTTCTGTGATAAATCACTCAGTAAAATGGACTCTAAATTCATCCAAGTTGTTGCAAAGTTCGTAATTTTGTCCTTCTTTATGACTGCGTAATCTTCCATCTTGTATATGTACCACATTTTTTTATCCAGTCTACTTTTGATGGGCAGCACGGTTGGTTCCATGGTTTTGCTATTGTGAATACTGCTGCAATAAACATGCATGCACAGGTTTCTTTTTTATAAAATGATTTTAGTTCCTCTGGGTGTATTCCCAGAAGAGGGATTGCTGGGTCATATGGGAGGTCAATTTTTAGATGTTTTAGGAATCACCACACTGTTTTCCACAGAGGCTGTACTAGTTTACAATCCTACCAACAATATAGAGGTTGTTCCCTTTTCTCTGCATCCTCTCCAGCATCTGTTGTTTATTTAGTTATTGATAATGGCCATCCTGATTGGGGATAGGTGGTTTCTCAGTGTGGTTTTAATTTGCATTTCTTTGATGATAGTGAGGCTGAGCATTTTTTCTTGTATCTGTTAGCCTTTCTTGTGTCTTCTTTTGAAAAGTGTCTATTCATATCTTTTGCCCACCTTTTTTTTTTTTTTTTTTTTTTTTTTATAATCAGTATTTTTTATTATCGTTTTGTAGGGTACAGTTAAGGGTTAGGTGTACAATTGCGTTTCATTCAGGCACCCTATTGATAAGAGGTGTTTTCCCAGTCCCAGATAGATATTAGCTACTGTTAATCCCATCCCCCCCCCATAATTTCCCAGTACCATCAGTCATTTTCTTATAGTATTACATTGGATGTTCAAGGTCCATTATATGAGTGAAAACATGTGATATTCTGATTTTTGTTTCTGTGAGAGGTCACTCAGTATTATAGACTCTAGTTCCATCCAGGTAGCTGCGAAATCCATGATTTTGTTCTTTTTCATGGCTGCGTAGTATTCCATCGTGTATATGTACCACATTTTTTTAATCCAGTCCTCTTTTGATGGGCCACACTGAGATATCACCTAACTCCAGTCAGAATGGCAATTATCAACAACTCAAAAAATAACAGCTGCTGGAGAGGCTGTGGTGAAAAGGGAACACTTCTACACTGTTGGTGGGAGTGTAAGCTAGTGCAACCTCTGTGGAAAGCAGTGTGGCGATTCCTGAAAGCTCTAAATATTGACCTTCCTTATGACTCTGCAATCCCCCTACTGGGAATATACCCTGAAGAACACAAATCACTCTATAAAAAAGATACCTGTACACGTATGTTTATCGCAGCGTTATTCACAATAGCAAGAACCTGGAAACAACCATGCTGCCCACTTTTTAATAGGGCTGTTTGTTTTTCTCTTGACAAAATATTTTTATATCTGATTATTTGAATTTACCTTTTTATCATTCTGAAATGCTTTTTATCTCTAGTAGTACTTCTCACCTTATAGTCTACTTTTCAAATATAATAATGCCACAACCACCCTATTTTGTTTGATGTTATCATATTTCTTTTTCCATCATTTTAATTTCAGTTGTTCTTGTCATTTTATTTAAAATGTAAATGTCAGACTGGGCGAGGTGACCCAAACCTGTAATCCTAGCACTTTGGGAGGCCGAGGCAAGAGGATTGCCTGAGTTCAGGGGTTCAAGACCAGCCTGGGCAACTTAATGAGACCTTGTCTCTACAATAAATTAAAAAAAAAAGCTGGGCAGTGCACGCCTGTAGTTCCAGTTACTTGGAAGCCTAAGGTAGAAGAATTGCCTGAACCCAGCAACTGAGGCTACAGTGGCCGTGAGCGTGCACTGCACTCCAGCCTGGACAACAGAGTGAGACTCCAGCTAAAAAAAAAGAGTAAATGTCTAATAAACATGTTTGTACTTGTTTCCTGAAACTTCTTTATCATTCAGTGTACTTAGACCATTATAATTTGTTACAATTATTGATAACTTTTATTGTTTTCTATTTAGCCCATCAGTTTCCTTTACTTTCTTGTTATTTTAGATTGGTATGGTAGTTGTTATTCTTCAGTTATTTTCTTCTATGAATATTAACTTGATTATATATTCTTTAAATGTTTTGGGGTGTGGGTATTTTAAAAAAATTATTTACCCTAGGGTGTATTAAACCATGTACCCTTTACCATTTCTATTAACAATCATCACTTTTACCACTTGTTTTTTTTTTTTTTTTTTTTATGAGCTGGAGTCTCACTCTGTCGCCCAGACTGGAGTGCAGTGGCCGCTCCGGGCTACCGCAGCCTCGACCTGCTGGGCTCCGGTGATCCTTCTGCCTCAGCCTCCCAAAGGCACGGGATTACAGGCTGAGCCACCAAGCCTGGCTACTTTTACCACTTGTAATATTAATGATTGCTTTTTTATTGATATCTTTCATCAGTTTTAGGGACATTAGTAGACAATGTTTTTGACTATTGCTTCTTCCTACTCTGTCTTTCATCTTTTTCTAGAATCCAATTATACTGAAACCTTTTGAGTGTGTCCTTTGTGTTTTGTGGGGTTGTTTTGTTTTTTTGTCCTCTTTATTATATTATATTAATATTTATTTATAGTATAATATTTATAATAGATTTATTATAATATATCATTACTAATAAGAAGTGTTTAAATTAAGCCCAGGGGTTTGAGACCAGACTAGGCAACATAGTGAGACCTCATCTCTACAAAAAAATTCTTCTTTTTTTTTTTTTTTTCAATAAAAAATTAGCTGAGTGTGGTGTATGTGTATGTAGTTCCAGCTACTTGGGAGGCTGAAGCAAAAGAATTGCCTGAGCCTAGGTGGTTGAGAATGTGGTGAGCCATGATTGTGTCACTGCACTCCAGCCTGAGTGACAAAGTGATACTCTGACTCAAAAAAATAAATTAAAATAATTTTAAAAAGTAAACACATCTGTGTAACCACCACTCAGATGAAAACACAGAACATTACCAGCATCCCAGAAATCTCCTTGTGCCCTTTCCCAATCATTATCCCTTTTCTCCTAGTCAGAGATAATCATTACTACCTTTACCTGTTTTGAACTTTATGTCAATGGAATAATTGCTGTGTTTTTTGTTTTACTAAATATATATTGTTAGTTATTCATTCTTTTGTTGAAGAACATTGGGTTGTTTCTAGTTTGGGGGTATTGTGAATAATGTTGCGATCAACAGTAAGGTACATGTCTTTCGTTGCACATATGTATGCATTTCCTATTAAATTCCCATCAAATGGACAGTATAAACATAACCTAGAAATGCTGGGTCATGGAATTTGTCTGCATACTAGATTCTGCAGCTTTCTCAAAAGAATATACCAATTTATACTCCCTTCAACATTTTATGAGAGCCCCAGTTTGCTTCACTTTCTCACTAACAGTATTGTCCGTTTTTTTCCATTTCAGTCATTTTGGAAAGTAAATAACGACAGCAAAATATGGTTGTAATTTTTTTACTGATGGCAGCTGTTATTGAGCATCTTTTCATGATTTTCTTGGCCATCAAGATCTCTTCTTTTGTGAAATGCCTGTTTAAGTCTTTAATACTTTTTTAAAATTAGATTGTCTTTTTAATACATATTAGTAGGCATTCTTTATAAATTCTAGATGCAAGCTCCTTGACACATGTACTGCACATTTATTCTCCTACTATGTTGCTTGCCTTTTACTCTTAAAAGTGTCTATGCGGAATAGAAATTCCTAATTTCCAGGCCAGGCATGGTTATTCACTCTTGTAATCCCAGCACTTTGGGAGGCCAACACAGAAGGGTTGCTTGAGGCCAAGAGTTCAAGACCAATGTAATCAACACAGGGAGACCTCATTTTTACAACAATAAAAATACAAATTATCTGGGTGTGGTGGCATTTGCCTGTAGTCCCAACTACTTGGGAGGCTGAGGCAGGAGGATGATTTGAGCCCAGGAGATCAAGGCTGCAGTTAGCTGGGAGCATGCCATTGCCCTCCAGCCTGAGTGACAAAGCAAGACCCTGTCTTCAGAAACTGTGTGTGTGTGTGTGTGTGTGTGTGTGTGTGTGTGTGTGTGTGTGTATTTCTGAATGTATATATTTTGAAATAAATATAGATATAATTGTTTTAAATCAGGCTTTATTGAGAGAAGCTTCCCACAGTGGGAGGGGACCAAAGGGGGTTGCCTCAAATATAGATATGATTTTTTTAAAACTCCTAATTTCAATGTGTTGGCTTGTTAATCTTTCCATTACAGTTAGTGAATAAGTATATGTTAATTAAATGAATGATTCTGAAGATGTTGAAGGAATTCAACTCTACTGCAAAATATAATTATATCATAAAATATAAATTCCATATCAAATTTATATGTAAAATATTTTTAGAGCACAGAGGAAAGAGTGACTCACTCCAACTAAATGGTCAAGGAGCTGTACATGGAGACTATTATGGGAAGGTGTTCTGAAGCATAAGAAATATGAACAAAGAGAGTAAATGTGGATGAACACAGTGTTTTTCAGAAGTTCAAATGTAGCTAAAGTCAAGAGATTATTAAGTATATTTGCAAGAGATGAGACCAGAAATTTATATTGAAGTCACATTGTAAAGGAAGCTGTAGGTCTTGGTCAGTGGGGTGTTCCTAAAGGTTTTAAAGCCATGACATTTTCAGACTTATTTCAGAGGATTTATTGTTCTTATCAAAATGAATTGGAAGGAGACATAGGGACAATCCCCAGCCTTTTTGGCATCAGGTACAATTTTCCATGGACAGGTTGGGGGTGCTTTTGGGATGGTTGAAGCACATGACATTTATTGTGCACTTTATTTCTATTATTATTACATTGTAATATATAATGAAATAATTATATAACTCACCATATTTTTAAAAATGGGTGGGCCACTGCTGATCTGACAGGAGCCTGAGCTCACCTGCCAATCACCTCCTGCTGTGTGGCCCAGTTCCTAACGAGTCCCCCAGGGGTTGGGGACCCCAGCTTTATAGCAATCTAGATGAATGATGATTAAGATAAGATTTATGCCTGTGGCAACAGGAATGGAAATTATGAGAGGTACATCACAGTGGTTAATAAAATAGACTCTGCACCTTAATAGGATTGTGATCTTATCCATTCTGAGTTTTCCTAAAAACACAAATAATAAAATCTACCATTGTTGAATAATAAAACTTACTGTTGTTGTTGTGGGGAATAAATATTTGTTAAATACTTTAGCATAGTAAAAAAACAACTGTATGATATGATCCTGATAGACTTGAGAAGTGAGGAACAGAAATATACATTAATTTAGGCTTTTAGCTGAGATAACTTCATGAAAGACAGTTCCATTTCCTGAGCTAAGAGATTTTAAAAAGAAGCATGTTTTGGAAGAATAATGAGTAGTTGGGGTCTTTAGGACATAGAGGTAAAAGCATATAACTAGAAATTCATTTATTCCCCCAACAAAAAGTTTAGTCCTTATTTCTGGTTTGTTCAACAATAATGATTTTCATCACTCTTATTTTTTCTCCTGGTACTATTCACTTAGCTGAAAACACCCTTTTCTATGTTATTCTCAGAGTGAGAATATCCCAGAGGGTTGATGGAAGAAATGCACTACTTTCAAGTATAAAATATTAAATAGCTGTAGGTTTTCTCTCTACTGTATTTTTGTTCAGCTGGTCTTTTTTTTTTTTTTTAATCCAGAACTTGGCATTCCCATTGTATTATATAGACTAGGTAATTTTCCTCTCAAATCAGAACATTCTGATCTGAAAGATAACAGTTGTTGGCTTTTTTTGAAAAGATAGTTTAATCCTACCTGTCTTTCTGCTATGTTTTGCTGCCTATAGATGGTTCAGTGTTTTATTGTTTCTCTTACTAATTATTGCATAATATCTTTACACAGAAGTCTTGGCTAAAATTTCATCAGATTGTTATACTTCTTTAACCTTATAAAATGAATTTCCTCTACTATTCTTTACATATAAAGATATATATTTATAGAGACATATAAAGTCTATTGTAATTAAGATATCTTAAAGGTACATTTTTGACCATTGGAAAAAACTAAACCACAGTGACAGTTATGACTATTAAAAAATATTTCAAAATCAGGCCTATTATATTCTACATGGGGCTAAATATCATTGAACTAAGTTATAAAACTGTTTTCAGTTTTTTTAAGGATTTTAAAAGTAAAATCAAATTAATTGCATAATACATGCTATCCATGTCCAATTATTTGTCTAGCTATATTTATTGTGAAATAAAATGTCCAAAGGAAAAACCACATTAAATATTCAACTTTGTCAGTCATATCATTGATGTTTGAGAGAAGATGATATAACTATGACAAAAATTCTTTTTTTCATATTAATCACATAATTAGTAAAGCATATTATATAATATGAAGGTGTATTTTCACATTAATTTTAGTATATACAGAAGTCAGTAATAATATGTTTTGACCAAATATCTTTGCTTCCTTAATAGTTATGTAATGTATGTATATCCATATGCATACAAATAGGCACTTGTTTTTTTTTATTTCTATTATGTTCTCTGAATTTTAGTAAATACTTTTTATGTTCTCATTTGCTTTAGTCCTCTAATGGTGGTCCAAATGTTAATAACTTGCCTGTGGACACAAATCTACTAAGTAGACTAAAACTGGTACCCAAGTCTGCTTTACCTCCAAAACTGCTTCTTTCCATTACTTCACAGTCAGATAATTTATAAAGATAAACAGTACTGTTTGTAGATGTGAAAAATTAAAAGTAGCACAAATATCTATTGGTAGAGGATGTTTTGATTAAATTGTAGAAAATAATATGCAGATTTAAAATAATTTTAGTGAACTATATTGACATTGAATGATTATGACACTGTCAGATTGAAAATGCAAGTTAAAACATCTGTGTGTATTTATTTATGTATGGAAATATGTATGGAATGATGGTCAACAAAAGTTTAAAATAAGTTAAAACTAAAAGAGTTAAAAAGATTTGAAGCTAAACTCTGACAAAAATTTTAGTGATTTTAAATTCTTCATACTTGTGTTGATTGAATTTTTTTTGTATTTTTAATGAGTATATATTTTAGAATTATGTAAATCACTAAGATTATTCTCTTTTTGGGGGAAAAAAAGTTAAAAATAAGAACAGGTTAAAATATAGAAAACTTTTTTTCACTGTCATTTCTAGAACCTTAGTTTATAGTTGTATAATAGATGATACATTTAATTAAACCCATTCAGATAATCGCTTATTTTTTTTCAAACTGAAGAACAGCAGTGAGGAGGATGACTTGAGAAGCCAGACTCATGGAGTTGGTACTACAATTTATTGATTTAAAAAAAAAATAGATGTTTAAACTACTTTGAGAAGAAGCTTTATTCCAGTATAGCTCAATATCTCCTATCAGAGCTCCTACCTGTTATCACAGATAACTATTATAAACTCTAGACCAAAGGAAAAAGAAAAAAACCTATCTGAAAATACTGGGAGTCACCTAAAGCTGGCAGTTTCTAATGTTTGGTAGAAGGTCCTGGCTGAGTATCCCACTACTGGTAACTTTGAGCCTGAGGGTAGGCCTCACTCTGACCTACCTGGCAACTGAAACCTGCAAGCTTACCAGCTGGAAGAACAGAGTTTGGAGCTTTAAAGTGAGATAGGAAATCCTAGAAAGAAGATAGCCAAAGAAGTGAGCTCAAATTCTGTAAATAAAGTACCTAAATCTCTGGGTGACCTCTGAGCATGAACGTGCTATAAGACATGAGATGATTTCTGTGGTCTCCTAGATAGCCTCAGGTTAGGAACTTGTTGCTTAGGGAACCAACCATGGGATTAGGGATTGGAACTTTCAGCTCTATTCTCCAACCTCCAGGGATAGAAGAGGGACTGAAGATTCCGTTAATCCCCTGTGGCCAATGATATGATCACTCATGCCTATGTTTTGAAGTCTCCATAAAAACCCAGAAGGACTAGACTTGGGGAGCTTCCAGATAGCTGAACACACAGAGGTCCTGGAGGGTGATGGCACCCAGAGATCATGGAAACTCTGTTTCTCCCATGCCTTACCTTATACATCTCTTCCATCTGTCTATTCATTGGTATTATTTATTATATCCTTTGTTAATAAACTAGTATGTGTAAATAAAGTATTTCCCTGAGTTTTGTGACCTGCTATGCAAATTAATGAACTCCAAAGTAGTGGTAGTAGGGCCTCAATGTATTTGGTAAGGCAGAAGTACAAGTGACAATTTAATACTTGTGACTGGTATCTGAAGGGGGACCTGCACCTTAATCTGGGGGTATCTGACGTTATTTCTCCAGTTATATAATGTCAGAATTGAAATTAATTATAGAACACTCATAATTCAATTCAGGTGTCTGTGGGAAAATTGCAGACACCTGAATTGAATTATTAGTTGGTGTATATATATGTGTGTATATATATATATATATATATATACACAATTGAAAATTGGTGTATATGAAAATCCCACCACACATATGGTGTCAGAAGCATTGTGTTGAGTGCTGTGTGAGATTAGGAAAGATAATTTGTTTTTTCCTATCTCTTATGGACATCAAACTCATAGTTCACAAATAATCATTCTAGAAGTAAGCACTATGAACAACAAATATATGTTAGGGCTGCTTACCTAATCAAGGGCATTTGGAAAGTAATGATCTCTGATTGATCTCTGATTGAATGATCTCATTCAACCTCTGAATGAGATTTAAACTCAGGTGGGTTGTTCTGGAATGGAGATGAAAATGGGAGGAAAAACAGAAGAGTCCTATGCTAGAAAGGAAATTCTGTTGGGATGGGAGGGAGAAGTATCAAACAAGAGTTGTGGAGAGAAGGAAAGGTTTGTAGGCTGCCTTAAGTGTTTTGATCTTTATTTGAAAATGGTGAGAAGCTGTTACTAGATTCTAGACAAGAAAGTGACATGATCAGATCTGTGAAAATTCCCAGTCTATTGTCATACACTCAAAGCGCACATTTCATGTTTTATTCCGTCATGTCACAGTAGCAGTAGTTACTACTGGTTCTTTTTGCTACTGCACAAATGGTACAATGATAAACTACAGCATATTGGTTTTAGTAAATTTTATGTAAAATGTCTGCTTTTTGATACCTAGAAGTAACTTTTCTTTTTGTTTGTCTCTGCCTTGCCCACTCTCTATTTTATGATTGAGAGAGTTATAAATATCCTACTCTTGGTAAGGGAAAAGCTTTCGGCCTGAATACTCACTGAAAATTCTCTTCTGTTGTGCAAAAATTATTGACATGATGATACTTCCTGTTTTATACTTTCAAATCTGGATATAACAACTCATATTTTGTTCTCTGTTTTCTACTCACTTTGTTGGTGGCTAAAATCTCTTCTCCATGCTTTAAAGCTCAGATATAATCTACAGACTTTTTCAAATATTCGTGTATAGGGTTTTTTTTCCATTACAGGAAACTGTAGTTGCATACATATATGCATGTGCATTACACTTACTGGTCTAAAGGTTTTCTTAGGTTTCTCAGTCCTACAAATAACTCACAATTGAGCGAGGAGATTGTGTAATTTTAATGTTAGGCATTTTGAAGAAGCAAACTCTTTGTAATGTTTAGTCAACAAACAAGTAACAGTAATAAATGCTTTATATTAGTTGTCAGAGGGAGGCTAGTCTTTGTCCTGTCAGGTGAGCTCTTTAAGGCCGCCATCTTTTGTGCAATGGGGCTTTGTAAATTCAGTAGTCACCCATGGTATAGTTAAAGAATAGGCTTTATGGAGGAAAAGAGAAAACTTAGCCAAATAGCAAAAGGTACAAGTCCTATATAACCTTCAATATCCCAGAATGGGATATATGCATGTGTCTTGACAAGCTCTTGGACTTGCAGTTTGGATCTATATTCCAGGAGACAATCTACATATCCTTATTACTCTCCCTTCTGTGAACAGACATGTAGTTGACTCGGATGCCAGTCAGTTTGAATTTTGGCATGAGCTGTCTGTAGAAAATGTCTGGGATTGCTATCTGTCCATCATCTTGAAATCCGTGGGCAGTTTTATCCATCCTATAGATGGTAAGGATTTTCTAATTAATGGGAAACTGAATTTATCTATAGCTCCTCTAACAGAGAGAAAAAGACCTTCATCAGGGTTGTTGGCTTGCTCGTTTTATAGGCAATCCCAGTCATTTCAGACAACCATTCTCATTGTAATACAGAGCTGTTAAATTATACTTGTACTTATTTTATCATCAGAAGTTATAACCTAGGATGACTTTATTTAATGTGCTAACTCTGGTAAGTCACAAGTGAGTAACTGCTGGAGTATTATGTTCAGGAGGATTTTGAGGTCAAATTAGAGATAAAATAGTGCAGTGTTCAATTAGCAGTGACTGCCTTAAATGATGTGCCTGAATTAATGAGAAGCAGCATCATTTGTGCAATATACTGACTCAACCTGTTCGAGAACAGTAGTGCTCTGATTTATAAGACCCTTAAAAACATCATTTGTGATGAATAAGTTTTGAGGATCTAATGTACAGAATGGTGACTATAGTAAATAATATTGTATACTTAAAATTTGCTAAGAGAATAGATATTAAATGTTCTCACCATAATATTAGCTATTTGAGGTGATGGATGTGTTAGCTAACTTGATTGTGGTAATTATTTCATAATATACATGTATATGAAAGTATCATTGTATACGTGAAATATATAAAATCTGATTTCTCAATTATATCACTCTTAGTAAGTCTGGGAAAAAAATATCATCTATGCCAAAACAAACTATATTTAAGGTCACCAACTTTCCCATCCACAGATAAAGTGATGAGAGTTATTTTTGTGTGTCATGTTGTCATTCTTTGAAGTCATACTTCATATTTACTCTTGCCCTGAAAAATAAATAAAATTGCTGTTATTCTGTTATTTCTGCAATTACAGGACTTAGAATTTCCAACTTAAAGAAATGTATCGTGACTTTGTCTATAACCCCTTTTTTCCTAATTCATTCTCATATGTTCGTGTATGATTCTTTCAACACAAGTCCTGTTATACTCAAGCATAGGCTGTGTGTTAACTCTCAATAAATACTCATCTAATTTGCCTTTGATTAGATCTGCACTGCTAGACATGGTAGCTTTCCTATCTAAGTGTGATTTTTAGGAAGAGACTTTTTGCAGTTGTATCATACCATTCTTTCTATAGTTTGCCTCTTATCTTTTACTGTGATTACAGAAATCTATTAAAAGCATAAGCAAGATAGAAACATGTAGAAAGGAAGAGCAAAATTGCCCTCATTACTATAACTGTGAACAACAGCAACACTAGTAGCTATCTTTATTGAACACATACAAACCAATATTACCTATTTTCAGTAAAGTTTATTTCAACTGATTAACATCTTGATATTTTAAGCCTTCTGTGTCTTTGAACTGTTGTGGTATACTTTTTAAAAAAAATTCTAGCTCTCTAAATTAAACTGTATAGGTTTCTGTATATTTGTTTTTTAATATAAAAATACTTTGGAAATAAGTCTCATTATTTTGCATTTAATCTATTTTACTAGTTTTTTTTTTCTTTGAGTTGGAATCTCACTCTGTCTCCCAGGCTGGAGTGCACTCACAGTCACCGCAGCCTTGACCTGATGGCCTCAGGTGATCTTTCTGCCTCAGCCTTCTAAGTAGCTGGGACTACAGGTGCGCACTGCCATGGCCGGCTAATTTTTTTTTTTTTAGTTGTAGAGACGAGGTCTCGCCAAGTTGCCCAGGCTGTTCTCGAACCTGTGACCTCAGCAATCCCCTCACCTCGGCCTCCCAAAGTGCTGGGATTACAGGTTTGAGCCACTGTACCTGGTCTACTAGCTCTTAATGGTATGCCCTTGGGACTGTTTGGAGGTGCTGTTTTGGTTGTCACAGTTCCTGAGGAGAGGGTAGTAGAGAGCTACTAACATTTAGTTGTTAGAAGCCTAGGATGTCAGTGTCCCACAGTGAACTTTAGTCCCAGTAAAATGAAGAAAATCTGTACCTAAAATGCCATTAGATCCCCGTTGAAAAGCGTAGAAGTAACTTTTTCCCCTTGAGGTTCTTTATGCTCTTTATTATTTTAGGTAAAAGCTTGCATTTTATGTCCATTTGGGGAACAGCTGTGCACCATCAGCGTTCTAATAATTCAAATTAGTAAACAGTTTTTAAGTATTTGGAATACACAAGACACTATCCTAAGTAGTAGTTGAGTTCTATACATGAGACCTTCCCAATGAGTATACCTTGATAGTGATCAGGTATGCCAAGAAACTGATTTATTCCGCTACTTTTCTGGCAGATATTTCCTATATGTAGTGGGAACCATTGCTTTTGAAGATGCAGTGCCCCAGGCAATTATACTAGTTCTCTTAGAGCTTTCATCATGGTAGGAAAAGCAAGGAATGTATACAGATCATCTTCCAAATAGAATACATGGTATAGAAGAAATAGAAGACAAACATTTTGGTAGGTCGGAAGAGGAAAATATTAATCTTAGCTGTAAGGACATAAGGGTAATAGAGGAAGTAATTTTAAGTTTGAACTTGAAAAATGGTAAGTTTTAAATTTTTTTCTAAATATACTTATAAGTATTCTTATTACAAAAATACTGGAAATTTTTTAAAAAGTTAATTTCTTACCTAGCGGTAACAACTTAATAGCTAGGATTTTGACAATGGA
Source organism: Cephalopachus bancanus (assembly GCA_027257055.1). NCBI lineage: Eukaryota > Metazoa > Chordata > Mammalia > Primates > Tarsiidae > Cephalopachus > Cephalopachus bancanus. The sequence goes on from JAPVLO010000104.1 coordinate 2,571,749, forward strand.
AGGTTGGGGTAGTAATAAAGAAACAGCAGTCTGAAAAAGAATCAAAAGTATCAGCTATAGGAGTCTTGAATGTGTTTAATTGATTGGAAGTAGAAATATTATGATATAACTCATGTCAGAGCCTTCATAGTTAGAGGGTTTGTTAGGCAAACATTACTGAAAGCTGTAGAAAAGTATCGTTGAGGTAGTAATAGAATAAAGAGAATGCTGGTGCCACTTCCTAGATCAGAAAGGCATAGAGAATAATAAAAACACACTTAAGAAGGTTAAGTCAAATTGTGTTATCTGTAGCAAATGAAAGATATTTCTTAGGCAGTAGAATAAGTATAAAAGATATTTCTTGGGCAGTAGATAAAAGATATTTCTTAGGCAGTAAGATATAAGATATTTCTTAGGCAGTAGAATAAGGGCTGCTGAGTCTACAGTGATAATAGGAAGGGAGATCCGGGTTAGCAAGGAAAAATAGCTATGCAAAAATAAAGGCTAAAATTTCCTAGAGAGAGCTTCTTCCTAGAGTGTTTGTACAGTTTTTAAACTGTCTTGTGATGGTGGTTCTAGGATACCCAATAACATTTTTATTTTTAAAGTACTGCATCTCAATTGTTTTACCTTGGCCAATTAATATATTATGAACCCTTTATTAGTGTGGCAACAAATTTTTTAAGCATATACAAATTTTCTCTTTGTGTCTGACATGACTTCAAAGTGAGTGGGTCATGTAATATGGTTGCAAAGGTATACTTGCTTTGGATGAGACGTAAGCACTATACCAAGCTGGCATTGAAAAATGATTATACCACGTATAAACTAGAATATATAGAGAACTTTTCCTGTAGAGTATATCAGCAAATACGATTGGAGCAATTGATACTTTTACTGAACCTGCAACACAGGACTAAAGCCTACAGACCAAGGATCCTACTTTAAATCATGTAAGACATTGTCATAGTAGTGGTGATTGTGTTGCAATTATTGCTTACTGGTTTTGTGTTGAGTCTTTTAATCTCTTCAAGTGTATGGCAACAAAAAATTTCCATATGTGAAACTGTGTGCTGCTATTATAAACAAGTTAAAGACCATTGCTTTAAAGTAAATTAAATCACCAGCAGTAAATCATTAGCATTTTGCTTGTGGTATAGCCAAGACTCCGATTATATGTATAAGAGTAATAATTCCGCATTATTTTATAAAGTATACATTTTTATGTTATAGATATAGCAAAGTAAAATATTCCACAGTTTTCCATTCATAGAGATCTATAACCCATAGCATCTGCAATTTAAAAACAGAAGTTTGGCCAGGCACAGTACCTCAAGCCTATAATCTCAGCACTTTGGGAGGCTGAGGCGAGAGGATTGCCTGAGTCTGTGGGTTCGAGACCAGCCCCTGCAGAGAATCGAGGGTTCCTGAAAGGTGTGGCGGCATTGGCGATTCTGTTAGGAGGGATAGATATTAAGAGAAAGAAAGAAGGGGGAGAAAGAAAAGACTGGACTCTGTCTAGTGCAGAAGCCGTTTAATGGGACAAACCGTAAGCTTTTTATCCTAAATTTTCACAGGTTAGATCACAAGACTTTCACGTGAACACAAAGCCGGGTGGATGAGGGGTGTCCCCTACCCACCAGGTAGTTCCTCAAGCATGAAGAAGAACAATCCCAAAATTATCTCACTATTCCTTATGCTTGGTTAATGTTCCTCAAAAGCAGTACAACAATTCTAACATCATAATATTCTAATAATCAATAACTTCTGAAGCTTATGCATACACAACACCTAATGACTAACTTAAATCCTAATACCTTTCTATTCTATGCAAATTCTACCTACATTATAGAAACTCTTAATTATAAACCAAACCAGTTCCTAAAGAATGTGGCCCAGTCCAAAGATCACGCTGGGCTGTTTCTAGGAACAATTGATTACAACCTCTTAACAAAATGGCTATTCCAACATCCTATATATCTATCTTAACTTCTATAAAAGTTTCTAATTCCTAATCCTAATATATAAAGCTGATCATCAGCAATAAAACTTCTAAAATAAAACCCAAATATAAACTGTAAATTGTACTAAAGCCAAAACCGCAATTAGTAGAAAATGGGAACAGTGAAATTTCTAAAGTTAGTTATATTCTTATTAAACCTCAAAATATCATGTTTGATCATGCTTGAACTAACATAATTCCCTGATGTAGCATAACCTGTTCTACAATACTTTTTATGAATAGAATAATTTCAGTTTCTATAATAAGTAGAAACACTCTGCACTAATTGTAGCTAAAACCGGTTTGAAAGAATGCAGCCCAGTCCATAGTATGCACTGGGCCCTTAGGAATGTGGCCTAGCCCAAAGTTTGTGCTGGGCCATTTCTGGTAACTCTAGATAATCATCTATACTATCTAAAGCTGAAAGCAGCTCTCCATACTAATTCTACAAATATACTTTTAAATCTTATAATGAAGCTTGTGTCATATCAAAGGCTCTCAAATGTGACCTGAGTTTGAACTATGTTAAGTTTAAAGACGAAACCGCAGTCTGTGAGAAACGGGAACAATGAACTCCTAAAGTTAGCCATGCCTGGCGTACATTCAGAGCTTCATTCTTAGATCATCAAAGTTCCTTCTGATGAGATGTGCCAAATAGCAAAAAAGGGAAGAGGAAATGGGCCAACAGCTCCTGAACACATCCTAGTGGTCTCAGGGTCCACAGCCCACCTTGATCCCTAATGTTCAGGTGGGCCACCGTGGCTGGCTCCCAACACCTGGACAACATGGTGAGACCTTGTCTCTATAACAAATAAAAAAAATTAGTCAGCTGTGGTAGCACACACCTGTAGTTCTGGCTACTTGGAAGGCTGAGGTGAAAGGATTGCCTGAGCCCATCAGGTCAAGGCTACGGTGGCCGGGAGCGGCCACTGCACTCCAGCCTGGGTGACAGAGTGAGACTCCAACTCTAAATAAATAAATAAATAAATAACCAGAAGTTCATATATCCTCTCATCTGCACAAATATACTTAGATTTCTGACATTTAATTTTATTCTTTCGTTATATTCGTCAATCTTTGTTATATATTTCTGCTATTTTGGGATCTTTAATTACTTTGACCACCTCATGTAAAAATTAATTCTATAATATTCTCAAGTGAGATTTCAGTGTTTGAGCTAATCACATTTCACTGGTTGTATAGATATTTGTTTATTCATTCATTCTTGGAGAGATTCAAAAGATGTGAAAGGCATAGATAGCAGAGTTGGCTACTTATTCTAGGACTATTACCAAAAACAAAATTCAGATAGATGACCTTGAAAGGATGATATGTACAGAGGTAACAGTCAAAAGCACCATATCTTTATAAAATAATGCAATTTAAACTGATTTTTTTAGTGACAGGGAATAATATCAGGTTGGGCTATTTAGAGAAAGCTTCAGATAAGTAACTGGTGGTTTCACTTGAAATGACAGATACTAAACTACATTTATTGCTTAAAATTTACGTTACTATCTTGAGTTGAAGAATGGAGGCAAGGGAACAAGAAATTTATGTGTAAAGAATGAGAAGGATATTAGGAAGGGATAGCAACGAAAGAGTTATTGACAAAAATGTTTACATGTGTAAGGAAGGTTCTTTTTTGAATCATGAATCACATCTAATTCAGCATCATCACTTCTAAAAAGTCCAAACATAACCAATACTTTATTTTTCTTTCTGTTGCTTGGAATCAGGATTCAGCTAATTTCCTGAGACAGTACAAAATTGGAGATTGAAAATCGTTCAAAGAGAATATGGATTAACACTAGAGAAGTTAATGCTGCTGTGGAGGAAAAAGGAAAAAGAAGAGAATAGGAATGTATGAGCTGACTATAGTTTTGTTTGGGGTTTTTTTCTAGGCTTATAGCTGCTATGCTATAAACACTAATATAGGAGTAGTACTTTCTGAGTTCCTTGACAAACTTTTGAGACCGCCTCCCCACTTTGGAAAAAAGATAGACAGATATTTTAAATATATTTGTTAATTATCTGCTATATACAAGGAACTGTAGTAGGAGAAAGAAATAAGACAAAAAGCAAGACAGAAAAAGTCCTTCCTGTTTTATGAAATAGTTGTTAAATTTAAATTGTAATAAATGCCACAGAATAGATTCACAAGACGCAAAAACAAGAAACTTCTCTAAAAGATGTTTAAGCCAGGGATGATGGCTCATACCTATAATCCTAGCACTTTGGAAGGCTGAGGCAGGAGGATTGCTTGAGCCCAGAAGTTCAAGACCAGCCTGGGCAACATAGTGAGACTTTGTCTCTACAAAAAATTTGCCAGGCATGGTGGCATGCACCTGCAGTCCCAGCTACTCAGGAGGCTGAGGCAGGGTCTAGGCTGTGGTGAGCCATGATGGTACTGCTGTACTCTAGCCTGTGTGACAGGGTGAGACTTCAACTCAAAAAATAAAATGTATTTAAAAGAGATCTAAAAAGTAGGAATTGGCTAACCAAAGAAGGGAGAAAGGCATTATAAGCAAAAGGCCATCAGAAAAGAAAGAAAATGAGATGTTCAAGAAACTGAAATATGAACAAATTGCTCAGAACTTAAAGAACAAGAGGGGAAAGTGGTATAACAAAAAGCTCAAAAGAAAGTATATAAAGGAGACTATTTAAATAGAATATCCAAAAGAACTTGGTTACTCTTTGGCTATGAAGCATTAGGATAAAGAGAAGTTAGGAAAAGTTAAGAGGAATGATGAGTGGAAAATATCTTAGATCTGGCAGCATGGAGGAGGTCATTGGTGACCTTAGCAAAATCTGATTAAGTGGAATGATGGATATACAGTCATATCAGAGCATTTGGGGAGTGCATGAAAGGTGAAGAAATGGGAATGGCAAGTATAGACCGTACTTGAGATATGAGGGTCTCAGAATTAAAGATAGCAGTAGTTATGAAAATTGGGTTGTGGGAGGATTTTTTTGGGGGGGTTGTTATTGTTAATAGCCTGCAAGGACCTATATGATCTGTACTGCTACCTCTCACCCAACGTTATTACCTGTGAGACTTAATCTCCCTTAGGTGCCTCCTGCCATAGTGACCTTCTGCTGCTGCTGTAGTATACACTGGCAAACTCCCTCCTTAAGATTTTTGTCGTGGCTAATGTATTTGCCAGGAATGTTCTTCCCCACATATCTACAAGACTAACTCCTCTTTCAAGTATTTGTTCAAATATCCCCTTCTTAATAAAATCTCTCATAGACATTCTGTTTACAATTGCAACCCACTCTACCCCTCCCACCACCCCTTCAGCACTCCCATCTCTCTGTAGTAGTTATCTATTGCTATCATAATGTGGCGTGGCAAGCAAGTCCAAAACTCACTGTCATAAAACAGTAAGCATTTAGTATACAAATTTGAAGATTGGGAATTTAGATTGGACTTACTAAGATTTTTTTCTAATCTTGGCTAAGTCCACCTCACAAGATTTTGGAGGGCAGGGATGGAGAACTAGGTCATTTATTATTTCTCATTCTATAGCAGGCTAGCCTAGGCATGGTCACATGGCAATCAGAGAGGAACAAAATCAGGGTAAACTGCTTGTGCTGCAAATGTTGTTTGTTGTTTCTTTTTGAGCCGGAGTCTCACTGTCACCTGGGCTGGAGTACAGTAACTTGCTCATGGCTACCGCAGCCTCAACCTGCTGAACTCCGGCATTCTTTCTATCTTAGCCTTCCAAGTAGCTGGAACCACAGGTATACGCCACTACACCTGGCTAATTTTTCGATTCACTGTAGAGACAAGGTCTTGCCAAGTTGCCCAGGCTGGTCTTGAATCCCTGGGCTCAGGCAATCCTCTAGCTGTCTTTCAAAGTGCTGGGATTTACAGGTGTGAGCCACCGTGCCCAGCCTGCAAATACTTTTTAAGTCTCTATTTAAGTCATCGATTTTGTTAATAGCACATTGGCCAAAGTAAGACATATGACTTGATCCAGATCAGAATCAGCAGGGGGCTAGTGCGTGGGACAATGTAGGGGGACATTAATAATGCCCTGTTACCCAGTTCTTCTTATTTTTGTTCCATGCTTTTATCACTTTCCAACGTAATATATAATTTTATTTACATCTAAAGCAAAATAATATTTTATGACTCTTCATATTTTGTGTCCGTACACTGACAGTGTATAGTTTGATTTGGTTTGGTTTGATTAAGGAAGGCTTTAAATGTATTCTTTTCTTAGGTATAGATGTGAAAGCATTTTGTGCATAGTGAAGTATTATTAACATTGAAAATGTTAAGTATATATTCTTATAGTACTTTCTTAGGAGACGAAACTGCAGTTCATCTGTCATGAGTGATGGGGATATATTCTAAGAAATACATCAATAGATGATTTAGTCACTGTATGAACATCATAGCATGTACTTACCCAAACCTAGGTCATATAGTCTGCTGCACACCCAGCCTATATCTAGTAAGCTAAAAAGCTGTACAGCATATTACTATAGTGAATACTGTAGACAGTTGTAACTCAGTGATATTTGTGTATCTAAATATATCTACACATAGAAAGGGTACAGTGAAAATAAAAGATTAAAAAATGGTGCACCTGTATAGGGCACTTACCATGAATGAAGCTTGCAGGACTGAAAGTTGCTCCAGGTGAGTCAGTAAGCAATTGGTGAGTGAATATGAAGGATATTATTGTCCACTACTAAAGGAGAAACAGATTTGTTTATACCGACAACACCATAAACACATAATGTGTTGCACTACAACATTAAAATGGCTATGATATCACTAGTTGATAAAAAAGTTTTCAGCTATTGTAATCTTAAAGTCTTTTGCTGACTGAAACATAAGTATATACAACACATGACTACAGTGGAATTTTAAAGGTGTATACGATTCAGTATTATAATCTAACATTGATTGGCTTTCTCACATATGTAGAAGCTCAAAAAAAGGTAGCTAGTATAGAAATAAGTTTTTATTCTTATTTGATTTAGTACTGGTTTTTAACTTTTAGTGTTTCTTCTTGTTTTAAATCATTTACTTCTATTTGCCTCCGCTTCACATACTGTGAAACCAGAGTGTCAAACAAGAAAAAAAATGATCTGAAGATAGTCACAGATATGGTAGGTTTTTAAAAGTAGGGGTTTGAGCCGGGCTCGGTGGCTCAGCCTGTAATCCCACGCCTTTGGGAGGCTGAGATGAGTGGATTGACTGAGCCCGCGGGTTCGAGACCCGCCTGGGCAGCGAGACCTCATCTCTACAATAAATCAAAAAATCAGCTGGGCGTGGTAGCGCATGCCTGTAATTCCAGCTACTTGGAAGGCTGGGGCGGAAGGATCGCCGGAGCCCAGCAGGTCGAGGCTGCGGTGGCCGGGAGCGGCCACTGCACTCCAGTCTGGGCGACAGAGTGAGACTCCAACTCAAAAAAAAAAAAAAAAAAAGTAGGGGTTGGACAGAGGTGTGAGAGAGCATTTTTTTTAAAGGCTGATTCATTGTGTTTTTGCTTCTGTTGCAAATAGCTTTGAATATGTGTTGATATTTTTGAAAGCAATATTTGGCTTCTCTAATTAAAACATTAGTATTCCATATATTAAAAGGTAAGAATTCTGTAGATAGTTTCCATATTTTCTAAGAAATGATGGGAAAGGATGACTCTTTATTAAGTTTTAACACTACCTATCAAGTGTACCCTCTTCCATACAGTCAAGAAGACTGGTACAAAGTACACTTGAAGTCAGCTTCTTTAGAAATACTGTTGAACCAAAAGCTACTGAAACAGGAGTAGACACTTAATATGGGGACACTGATGAAACTGCTGCATTTGCTTGCAGAATATGTTTATAATAATGTTTGATGTTTCTCTTTTCTTATCCCATCCCCCCTCTACAATGCCAGATGAGGAAGTAACAATTTATACATCTTTTGCTAGTGCATACTGACCACTAGGTGAGAGATGAAAGGGCTTAAATAATGCCTTTTCATTTTTTTTTTATAGTCTCCCATATATGAGTCAGGATCTTACTATCAAAGAACTAAAATAGGAATAAGAATATGGAGGAAAAAATGTGGAAGCAATGGAAGTAAATCAGTATCAAGACAGTCATAATAAAAATTTAAAAGACCAGAATAAACTTTACGCAACAAAATTGAGCCTTTTCTTATGATAGTGATTCTGGACATGATCTGCAAAAGAACAGTCTGAGAACACCCTAAGCTTTCACCCTAAGCTAGTGCAAACATAGCTACATGTTTAAGGAGTGCCCCAGCACATAGCTTTTCTGCAAAACTAGAAGTTTTGGTTTGTTGCTTTTTGTTTGTTTAAGCTCCTGGCATTTAAGGAAATCTCTGTCCAAACACTATCTGGACACAAGCTAAAGGAACCTGTACTTCAGTGACCCCACATGAAAAGGAGATGTCTTTGCAAAAATAATATGGAAATATCACTAAACAAAGAATGACAATTCAGCCTTTGACAATTAAAAAGAAAAGAAAAGCCTCCCTGGAGAAAGGGAAGTATATGATTTCCAGAGTTACTACATTATAATATAGAAATGTTTAGTTTTCAATTTTAAAAAATCAAAAGGTATATAAGGAAGCAGAAAAGTATGATCCATTCAGAAGAACAAAATTGACAGAAATGGCCTATAGGGAAACCCAGACAATGGACTCACTAGACAGAAACTTTAAAACAACTGTCTTAAATATGCTGAAAGAGCTAAAGGAAAACATGAACAGGGGCCTAAAGAAGATCAGGAAAAATACATCTGAACCCAAGATTTCAAGACCAGACTGGGAAACGTGATGAGACCTTGTCTCTACAAAAATCAGAAGATTAGCCAGGTGTGGTGGTGCATGCCTGTAGTCCTAGCTGCTTGGGAGGCTGAAGTGGAAGGATCACTTGATCCCACAAGTTATAGGCTGTGGTGAGCCATGATCCTGTCACTGCACTCCAATCTGGATGACAGAGTGAGTCCCTGACTCAACAAGTAATAATAATAATAAAGGATAAACTTATCACTAATAAAATATAAATTGGAAATAGCCAAAAAAAGAGGAGGATGAAAAGCTCCTAACTATGAAAGTAGTTGTATCTGTATTCTATTGCATTAAAAACAAACAAAACTTAGTGGCTTAAATAGCAATTACTCATTATTTCTCACAAGTCTATAGGCTTTCTGGATTCATCTGGGTATATCTTTATCTCATCTCATTATTTCAGCCATATGAGTTCTTGGGCCACTCATGTGGCTAAAATAATGTCAGCTCAACTGGTGCTGGAAATTTAAGATGGCCTTACTCAGATGTCTGGACCCTTTGTGCTGGCTGTTCTGCTAAGCCTTTTTCTCCACATAGTCTTCTATCATTCCATTGTCTGGCCTAGGCTTCCTTAGATAATAGTAGAAGTTTACCAAAAAGTAAAGACAAACGCTTTGAAGCCTTTTGAGATAAGATTCGGAACTCCTCCACCATAATTTATTACTGCCCCATTCTGTTGGTCAAAGCAAGTCACAAGTCCAGCCCAACTGCAAGGGTTGTGGAAGTAGACCCCACCTCTTGACAGGCGGATTTAAAGAGAATGTATGACTTTATTTAATCTATCACAGTAGTATATGTATAATTAGTACATTTATTTCTAAACTTGCTGAAAATGAGTACTAAGTACCAAAATGAATAAACACCAGAAAATTAAATGTTTATAATCACCTTATGTTTTAATAGCACAGGCAAATTACAAAGAAATCAAACAATGCAAAAAATGAAAAAGAAGTTTTAAAAAATGTACTTCTGATCTAATTACCCAGAAGTAACCAGTCTTTACATTAGTTGTAAAACATTCCAACATCTTTCTATGCCTATTATGTAGATAGAAGAATAGATAGATGTTTAAATGAGGGAAAGATGTAGCTATATGTAAAATTAGGATAATTCTCTAAAGCTAATGAATAGTAGCATTTTGTTTACATTTAAACAGAAGAAAAATAACTGAGTAAAAGCCTATTGACTTGGAAATAACTATTTTTATATTACATGAGATATTATGTGTTAAAGATTCTTCTAAGGTTTAAAAAATAGTAAAATCATTAACAGATTACAGTCATATGTTTATCATTTTTATTTTATTTATTTTATGAGATGTGGGGTACAAGTCGGGATTAGCTATGCAAGTAGGCTGTGCACAGGTGAAGTTTGGTCCTCCAATTGGTCTTTACTTCCCCTGCTTTAGGACCAGGTACTCTCTTTTGAAATCTTTGACAGGATTGGCTGATTCCCTGCTATGAAAGATAAGGATATTAGCACTAATTATATATATATCTTTCTACCTACCTTTTCCTTACCTTCAAATTTTTGTTTATTATATGATTATCAGAAAAAAAGCTGATAGCACCATATTCAGTTCTCAAATTAGAACTTATTTCAAAATGATTGCAGAGATGTAGGAAGAAAGATAAAAAGTCAGCCCATGCTGTATCAGATCTGGCACTTGCACAGACAAAGATAGGGAAGCAAGAAACCAGAGACAATATGCAGTCTTGTTGGAATACTCTGCTCTTCCCTCTGAAATTTTATTAAATATCCAATACTAGAATCGTTCTTTCTAAATAAGGGTTTTTTAGCTCATGATTATGTGGAAGAGTCATCAGCTTTCAGACTGGTTTTTCAATTTCATGTGCATTTGTTCCCAGAATCTTCATCTTGAATACAATTAGTCCCTTGTTGCATTTGTTCCTCATAAGCAGCTGCTTACAAGACGAAAAAGATCAAGAGTCTCTTTCAGTTTGCATCTCTCTGGATTTGGAAGTATTGGTGAGAATAATTAGGGTTTTGAGAAAACACCATTATGACTTCTTTGGGTTGCAGAACAGCGCTAGCAGCCTCACAGTGGTGTCTTGTGCTTTTCAAAGGTCTTTTGTTTCTTCTGTCCTTGACCACCTAGCTTTCGAGATTTTTGACATGAAGCTGTATCTTTTTTGTTACTTGCTCTGAAATAGGGACTGAGCGCTTAATTCACAGACACTGACACCAAAAGTACAAGTTATAAAAAGGAGAGGTTTATTAGCCAAGAGCCGGCCTGCGGCCACTTGTTGCTGAACATGCAAGTCCCAGCAAGGGCCCCCATTTGCTGTAGGGGCTTGCTTAAATGGGGCAAAACTACATCGGGATTTTCCAAGTGGGCCAAACTGCAACATCCTGAAGGCCTAGGTACTTTTCAAGCAATGCTAGCGGGGTTCACAGAAGCAAAAAAAAAAAAAAAAACTATTAAAACAGTTTAACCTAGCCAGCAGGTGCTGTTGCCAGCTTCCAGGAAGGGAACTTTTTTTTAACTGTGCAAAGGCTGAGTACTTGCTTAACCTAATTTTTGACATTGTAGATGTCTTTTTAAGCCCCCTTCCACAGCTCTTTGCTGGTGGAGGTTTTTCCTCTATTTGTTCATTTTGTTAGATGCTGAGAGGAGGGAGAATTCTGTGATACACCTTTATTCTACTATACTATACTAGAAACTCAAGGCAATACATTTTTTAAAAGAAATATCCTCCACATAGGGGAAAATTAATAACTAAAATAGATAATGTCCTCAGGCTCAGTTTTCAACAGATGCAGAGAAATTTTTTATAAAGTCATTTCATGCAAAAATTCCTCAGTGACATCTTGCTTGGCAGACGCAGCCAAGTATTAAGATTTATCTTAGAATAAAAGGATCGTATGAGTGCAGATACAAATATGGTAAAATAAGTTGCATTCTAACTAAGCTAAGCTAAATTACTGAGTTTACTAAGATGAACTAAATATGACAAATAGCAGAGAGAAATAGCTAGCTAAGATAAAATGTATTTTTAACATGATAGAAAATTAAGATTCAATGTCTAGGTGGTACATGGTGATATTAGTCCAATTTAATGTGTTTATATCACCTTAGGACTCTTTCTAAAAATGGCAGATTCTGATTCAGCAGATCTTTGTGTGTGTGTGTGTGTGTGTGTGTGTGTGTGTTGTTGGAATCTCACTCTGTCACCTACGCCGGGGTGCAGTGGCACACTCATGGCCGCCCCAGCATCAACCTGCTGGGCTCTGGCGATTCTTCCACCTCAGTCTTCCAAGAAGCCAGAACTACAGGCGTGCACTACCACACCCAGCTAATTTTTTTATTTTATTGCAGAGATGAGGTCTCGCCACATTGCCCGGGCTGGTCTCAGGGAATCCACTCAACCTCGGCCTCCCAAAATGCTGGGATTACAGGCTGAGCAACCGAGCCCAGCCTCAGTAGATCTTGAATGGGATTTCAGATTCTGTATTTCTGACCAAATCCCAGGTGATGTCAGTGCTGCTGATTTTCAGAGCATTCCTTTAGTAACAAGATTCTAGATAAATGTAGACTCAGAGCTTCTCTACTGCACTGAATCCTTGAGACTAGGGATTATTTATCTTTGCATTCTATTATCTTTGTTATCTAATGAAGTGCCTGAATAAAAGTATGACTTGAAATATTATTAAATGAATTATTGAATTAAATATGTGACTATGAGGGGCCTGGAACACTGGTATTCTATATCGGTGGGTGAGGAAGAATTTTTATGTTTTAGAAACCAAGTGAATGAATTGATAGACTTGCTTTTTTCATCTTTTTTTTAAAACGTGTTCAGAATTTATTTATTTATTGAATTGGAGTCTCACTCCCTTGCCCAGGCTGGAGTGCAGTGGCACGCACGCTCACGGCCACCCCAGGGTTGACCTGAGCCCCAGCGATCCTTCGGCCTCAGCCTTCCAAGTAGCCGGAGCTACAGACGTGTGCTACCACGCCCGACTATTTTTTATTGTATTGTAGAGACAAGGGCTCTCCAAATTGCCCAGGCTGGTCTCGAACCCGCGGACTCAGGCCATCCACTCACCTTGGCCTCCCAAAGTGCCAGGATTACAGGCTGAGCCATCGAGCCCGGCCACTTTTTTGTCTTAAAAATCTAAAAGCTTAACTAAAATTTTTGCTGGAATGAAAAACTGCTATACATTGCACAGCTACTTTGGCCAACGAACTATTACTTCCCCAATACTTGAACACATCATCAATTTGGCTCAAGATAGCAAATATTATTTAAGTGAAAGAAATCTGTACAGTAAGTGTTACCAATTATCTATCCTTGAAATGGAAAAACTTAAGTAATGTTACTTAATGTTACTGTGGTGCAACTGATTTTAAACTGTATGTCATCTTCGTGAGCCTACCTAGTTATCTATGAAATGTACCATTTGGGTAACTGAACAAATTGTCTCCTTAGACTAGAAGCTCTCAACTGCTGGATACATTTTAGAATTACCTGTGAAGCTTTTAAAAATCTCAGTGCCCACACTGCACTTCAGAGGTGAGACCCAAGTAATTTTCAAAGCTCCACAGATAATTCCAGTGTGCAACCAAGGTTGAGAACCATTACTTGACTATTAGCTCTTTAAAATCAGGATCAGTGTTTCATATTTTTTTTTTAATTCTTAACACTTAATATATGGAAGGTATTTCATAAATGTTAATCAGCAGGTGAGTTATGTTATAAAAACTACTGCTTATTGCAAAACAATAGTATTCTTCTGTATAAAAAAATCATTTTGACTATTAGCATCTTAAGTTTAAATGTCCTTTTGATATTAATACTGAAAATTGGTATTTGATATATATTTTTAGTATTGAGATTTTCTGTTGATACAACTTAGATTTCATATCACTTTTTATCAAGATTTGATGTAAATGGAGTGTGGTCAGAGATGAGAAAACTGTGGCACCAGGTGTTTTACTACAATGATGGGAGTACTTAGGAATATTACAAAGAGATCTAAAGTGTTCTGAGATACATTAGTGGGAGAACAGGGAGAGTTAATCTGCTCATTGCTGAGTTACAGTATTAACTGTTTTTTTAATGTACCAGAAATAATTATGAGCAACTTAAAATGGTGAGTATTCAGACTTTTCTACTTTTTAAATAGTTGCCACTCATAATAGGGGAAAATCCCCTTCATTTGGAGCACTGTGACAGCAGGACAAAACAAAAATGTGCAAGCTTTGGGAAAAAGTTATTTTTAGATCTTGGGTTTGTCCTTCTAAATAATTATCCTGTGTTTTGTGTCACTTCTAAATAATTATCCTGTGTTTTGTGTCACTGATGAATTTGAGAACATTGTATTATACATTTGGTTATCAGCCTGATAATTGTGTATTTCACATTTAGTTATCAGCATTTGAATAATGTAATTGTATTTTTAAATTTTGACTCTAAATTGAAAATGGTTACCAAAGCAAGTATATGATTATAGTTTAAACTGAGCATTTAATTGCTTTTTTTAGTGAATAGCTAAAATGTGGAATGGAGTCATAGAATTAGCAAGAGATAGTCAGCAGATGGAGATCCTAGTTCCACATCTTTACAAACTAGCTGTGTAACTTTGAGTAACTTTAACCACTTTGTACTTCAGTTGTCTCATCTAGAAAGTAAACGTCTGCTAAGATCTGCTAAGGTCTCTACCAGCTTCAAAATTTTATAGTATATAATTCTAATCTCTATAAGTCATGTGAATGACTGAAAAGAACTTCAGATAAACCATGTAAGTACATATTGAACATTAATTATAAACTCTTTACTTAGGGTTTTTACTATGTTTCATTTACTTTCAAGAATTTGATGCTTGCATTTTCATTTTCTATCATTAATAAAATAAATTCCTAAAACTGCAGTGTTTTTTGATCAAGAGTGGAATTTTTCTATGAATTGTGCATCAAAATTTTCTTAAACGATTTTTGAAAAGAATCTGTGTTTCCTCACTATATATGAAGTGTTTGAGGATTTGGATGTTTTGAGCAAGCAGGCATGTGACAATACTATTGTTTTCTTTCAGGAAACCCTGATAGATTGGTGTGATGAAAAGGAACTTAATTTGATATTAACAACTGGAGGTACAGGGTTTGCACCACGAGATGTCACTCCAGAGGTGAGATAGTGCGTGCCTTTTTTTTATCTTCAAGGATTAGACATATCATGTTATTTTTAATGCTTTTTACTATTTTAGTGTTATTTTTATAATTTTGATAGAACAAGTGGCTTGTGTTTCTAAGAATGTGAATATTTTGCTATGGAAGAATTATTAAAAGTGTTTCTTAATTTTTTAATTTGGATTAAACTGGAAATGATATAGTATGAGGAAGATTGGACTGGTCCAGAGTAATCCTTCATTTTCTTGGTGACAATAGAACTTCAGGCACATTGCCAGAGAGATGATAGCAGAATTCTGACTGTTAGTGTAGCATTTTGTCTGATGCTTTGTCAATACAATTCACAATTGGATCTGATTTCTCTTTTCTTGAAGTACTTTTGTCATTTGTCTCAAAGTACAATAGAATATTTATACCAATTTTATAGTACTATTGGCGGAAAAGGATTATATTTTCCATAATTTTAAGTGTGAACTGCATTTAAATGAAGAATTTAATAAACCATAAAGCAGAATTAATATCTAGGTTTCATACCACAAGAATCACCTCCAACCTTTGTACAGAAGAAAAATTAGGGAAAGAATGCAGAGTAAGTAGTATACAATAATACAGAGGGGAAAAAAGTCTTTATATTCTTCAAAAAAGTCAGAAACTTCAGGTGTCACTTCAGAGTCATATGTAAATTGACGTTACCACTTGTGACATTGTTTCCTTTATCCCCCAGAAAAGTGTTTCTTGGCTTGATTTCAACTTAATCTTAACTATATCCTATTTTCAGATCAGTGCACAATGGTATCTACTACCTTAGTAACAGCAAGGTACTTCTGTTTTGCATCTATTAAATAATGACTGTGCTTATTATTCTAGTGCAGTGTTATTCAGGCTTTATAGTCTATATCAGAATCAAACAGAGAGGGCTTGTTAAAACACGATTCCTTGGCCACATCCCTAGCATCTCTAGAGTTTCTGATTCAGTTAACCTGCAGTGGGTCCCGAGAATGTGTATTTCTAACAAGGTCCCCGGTAATGCTGATGTTTCTGATCCATAGACCATACTTTCAAATGTTGATAGCTACTGTATATGAAAATGTGATTTTATCATTTTAAGCAGTAAAATTTTGTTTATTCTTCTACATAAAAATCATGGTGCATTCATTTTTGACATTATTATAATTAGGATTGTAAAATAGTTTTGCTTGTAAAGCAATTAAAATAGAATTATTTTGAGAGATTGTTAACTTCAGCTGCATAAAAAAGAGGGTCATTCTTACACAATTTATAGCTTCTGGTTCCTATCAGGAAATGGTCTTTTGGCCAATTTTTATATATTTTATGCAGTGATTAAAAAAACACAATTGGGAAGGAAACCATCTCCTGCAGAGGTATGTTTGTGTTTGTTTTATTTGTAAGTAAATTGATTACATATGTGAAGACATAGATTTTTGTTTGGCTGCTGTGTTAAGTGTTTGAAGTAAATGATTTTGTATTTACATATTCCTACCTTTTCCATGATGGCTTGATATCTTCATATCTTTTAATATCAGAAAAGTAGAAACAATTTTACCTGAAATATAATTCATAACCAAATGACAACATTGTTTTTAATTGTGAAGAAATAATTCATATCACAAAGTATTTTGTATTCTGTGGAGCTTCTAGTTAATACAAAATGTTAGGCTGAAAATTCAAACCTTTGAATTCTGGCTCTGCTGTTTACCATCAAGGTGGCCATAGATGGACTGTTTTTATTCACGCTTCTGATGCCAAATATGTGGGGTTTTTTGTTGTTGTTGTTTTCCTCACACCTATTCTCAATCTCTCTAGACACCAAATGTACTTAATTTCATTTCAATTAAATTCTGACATTACCTACCTGGAGTTAGGGCTAAACTCCACAGGTTTAAGGGCTCAGTTTCACAAGATAGGCTTCATTTCAGATGTCAGTGTAGCAAGTATTAGGTCCCCACTTACCCACACTTCTGTCCTACTTGACGACAAAGTCAATGAGTTCCCACAATTCCTGCCAACTTTCAGAATAATTTACTCACAAAACTTTGGGAAACACCTTAATACAAAGGGTGCAACTTAGGAACAGCCAAATGCTAGAGATGCTAGATATGCATAGGGCAAGGTATGGGGGAAGGAGTTTCCATGCCCTTTCCAGACATAACAGCCTTCTATCACCTTGATATTCACCAATCTGAAAGCTCTTTATCTCATTGTTCAAGACTTTTTATGGAGCTCAGTTCCCAGCCCACCCTTCAGTAAGTAGGAATGAGCATTTCGGCACTTTAATCACTTAAGTCTTTCCTGTGACTAGCCCCATCCTGGGACGATCCAGAGGCCCCACCCCACGTCACCTCATTAGCATAAGCTCCTGTGTGATCCAAAGAGGTTTGTCAGGAATTCCAAGGGTTTTATTTTTGTGTCTTAAACCAGAGACAAAAACCAAATATGTTTTTGTGTTATGCCATGATAGACTAGTCATTTAATCACTGTGCTTTAGTGTATAAAATGAGGGAAATAAGAGTACTTTTTACCAAAGTGACTGAGCATTCAACAAGACCTATTCGTGGTATTTTATGTCAAAGGTAATTTATAAGTTAAATTTTTAAAAATTTAGTGCTGTGTAACTTCCAAATGGACAAATTTGGTAATTTTTATTTTTTGTATTTAACTACTAAATAAACAGATATAGTCTTGTACTAGATTTAATGTACATCCTCAGAATCTATAATCTCATTAAATTATTAATTTTGATAGGGTAAGCTTCACATTTGATCTTTTTCATCTCCATATAGATCAGAGACCTTGAATTTCTACTATTCTAATATCTGTTTATTATTTTCTTTTTTGGTATTATTAGTTGACAAGTGTCTTCATGGCCTTGTATGTTTCATTATGTCAGAAATTGAGCAGGCAGGGCTCGGTGGCTCAGCCTGTAATCCCAGCACTTTGGGAGGCTCAAGGCAAGTGGATTGCCTGAGCCGGTGGGTTCGAGACCCACCTGGCCAACTTGGTGACCTCTTTTCTAAAATAAATAAAAAATTAACCAGGCATGGTAGTGTGCGCTTGTAGTTCTGGCTACTTGGAAGGCTGAGGTGGAAGGATCGCCGGAGCCCAGCGGGGCGAGGCTGCGGTGGCCAAGAGTGTGCCACTGCACTCCAGTCTGGGCGACAGAGTGAGACTCCAACTCAAAAAAAAAAAAGGAAGAAATTGAGCAGCTTCTTATTCTTAAAGTTTTTCAGTTACTTGAAAACCATAGAGGTGCTCTTATAGTCATATATTCTTACAGTAACTACATGGATAAAGTTGTACTAGGGTTTTTTCCTAAATGAGTTTAAAATATACATAAATATGCAATTTACCTGATTGTGCATAATTTGATCTTTAGTAGATTCACTTCATATTTTATATATGTAAATACAATATGATATTAATATCTATGGCAAAAGTCTATATATAATTGTTAAGCCTTCAAAACATAAATAAAAATAAAAGCAGTATAGGGCTAGCAAAAAAATTATTCTACTAATTTCCCTTTTCCTTTATACACTAAAGTAGTTGAAATTCTTATAAAATCTGAAATACAATATTGGCATGTCAGATTGGAATTTAGAAATATAATTCTGGATCTGAATTATATAGTTATTTGTCTTTGTCCGTCTTTGATAATTTTGCCCAAAAGAAAAGAAACTGTTTCTATATACATGTACTTATATACAATTTAGGATTGCATATAGCTTAAAATAGGGTCCGAGGTTATTGGTAGAAAATACAGATATTAATTTCAGAAAAGTAAAATAATATAAAACTTCTCCCTTAAGGTACTAATAATTTACAGTCAATAATTGTCAGTAATTAGTTGCATCTGCAGAATACAAAGGAAAATTATGGGATGTATGTATTGTTAGAAAAAAATGGAGGAGGAAAATGATAAATAGAATAAATGAAATAAAATCATCTAAAGTTATTGTCAATGGATATGAACTCTAGAGAAAATGAAAAGTCATAATTGACTTAGATTTCTTCCTAGGTCTATTAAGGAGAATGGAATAGCAAGTTTAGTCAAGTTTCTCTTCTTTATATATTTGATAGGAATAGGGCTATCAAATTGATTTTTCTAAGTTATGAAGTTGTGTACATCTTTAGGCCCACTGTCATAAAATATGGTTCATCTGATAGTTGTATACCTGCTGTCCTTTCCATGCTTCTAAATGTAATGTGCTATCAAATATTACATATAAAAGCATAATAACTCATATTCCTCAAGTTTTTAGAGTTTTGTTTACATAAGAAAAACTTTATTTTTAAAGAATATATTACATTTTTTTCTAATCTGATAAAGGTTGGCTAATTCATTGGCACTAGTGAAATGCTAGTAATTATAAAATTCAGTAGAACATAAGAACTCATTTCTATACATAGGATTATCTCTTTATGTCCCATTATCTCTTTAAAATGATGTATGCCCCAAAAAAGGTATTATTACAAAAATAATCTTTAATTCTAAGAAGTTAAAGTTTAGATATAGACATATAGGCAAACTGAAGTGAAATCTCTTTAGAGCTTTCATAAATACATAAATTCTAGGAGAGACTAAAAGATTAAGAAGCATCAAAAAAGAACATCTATATATTATTTAAAAGGTGATAATATATTATGGTAATTTAGAAAACATTAAACTGTTTAATATTTAAAAGATAAAAAAATAACTTTCAATACTAGGATTTAACAAATTAAGGGTTTTTTACGAATACATTACTTTTGTCATAGGTTAAAGAGTTAAATAAAAGTCTGGTGTATACTTATGTCTCACCTGCTTATACATTCATCAAGCTTTCTTATTTTTAATCCTCAGTATGTGTCCAATACCATGCTCGGTGTTGAAGTTTAAAAGTAAGACTATCATTGGGGTGAGCAAACTGGCCCAAAGGCCAAATTCAACTTAATACTTTTTTTGCATATCTAGTGACCTAAGAATGAATTTTACATTTTTAAATGGCTGAAAAAACCAAAAGGAGGATATTTTGTGATGTGAAAATTATTTGAAATTTCTATTTCAGTGTATATAGATGAAGTTTTATTGGAACATAGCTACACTCACTTGCTTATGTATTGTCTGTGGCTACACCAGAGTTGAGTAGTTGTAACCAAGATTACAGCCTGTAAAACCTGAAATACTTACCCTTCCAGAAAAAGTTTGTCCCCTTCTGGCCTGTTGGGTGACAGTTTTTAATTTTCTGACTTTTACCTTTTTTTTCTATAGTAATCTGAAATGATGTTAGGCTTCCCTACTTAAATATTTAAGTTTAGATAGACCAAAAAAAAACCACTTTTCTGCTATATCGAAGTGTATTGCTCCATTGTGTCAATTGACAATATAGAATAACAAAAATAAAATATCCTTTATTCTAAATAATATATAAAATTTTGAACTTTCACAATTGATAAAATGAAATTGTTGTACATTAAGTAAAATCTCACTCTTAAAATTTTTTAAGCTGATGTTCTTAGTCAATGCCTCCTTAAAAAAAGTGTCAATATAATTGATGATTAATTAATAAATAAGTAAAAGAATAGCAAAAATTTCAAGAAACTATAAATATGATATAATTTATAATTTGGTGCTATGAGACAGGTGTTATTTTTATGCGGTCATTAATCATTTTTTCATATATGATGCTTCAAAAACAAAAATACTTTAACTACTGGGAAGAAGGTGATCCTAGTTACTAACTACATATTAGTGATTCTCAATTTGTTAACTCTCGTGAAAATAAGTGGGAATTTACATTTAATAATTTCACCTAAAGTTAACATTGAATAGTGTAACAATCAGAACAGCTTTCCTACATTTTAATAGAAGCATAGCAAAAAACCACCATATCTAATAATTTGTTTTTGAAAGAAAATTTGATAGCCTTCATAGATCATTTAAATTATGTAGTTGTTTTTAACTACATATCAGTATTCTCTAGAAAACACTGATTATTAGAATGCAAAAATCCCATATATTGATGCTTTATAATATATAGTAGAGTATACTCTGTGAATATTTTTTAATAGTTCCAGGATTAAGTAAAATAAAATACCTGTTATACATGGTAAAGCTAAAAATAATCATATTGAGCTAGGATTTTGGGTATCTTCAATTTCTATGTAAATAGGATAATTCAACAATATGAAATTGCTTACAAACCAGAATACTAGAAACTTTATACTTGAAATATTTACAACTAGACTGAATAAAATGCACCATTCCTCTGTGGTCATACCTGATGGTTATATTTGATGCCGTTTTAGACAACTCTTCCTAATTTTATGAAATAATTTTGGACATGGGAAACATGGTCCCATGTCATATCTTTGTCTAAAAATGTTGGTGACAATATGGTGTAGTAGAAAAAACTGGCACTATAGAGTCAGATAGACCTGAATTTGTATACCACCACTAAGCCCTTACTAACTATGAAATTTAAGGCAAGTTAACATGTTCAAACTTCAGTTTTCTCATCTGCTAAATTAGCTCGGGCCTCAAAATTGCTGTTTCTAGTAATTGAGATAATAAAAATAGCAAATAATAAAACTAACAATTATATATAGCACCTATTATGTCAGGGGCTGTTTTAAATATATGTTAGCTTATTTACTCTTAAAAACAGCCATATGAGGCAGGTACTGTTGTTATCTCTAACTTAAAAATGGAGAAATTTAGATACAGATTGATGAATTGACTTGCCCAATTTTCCAAGCTAGTAAATGACAATAATGCATGTGAAAGGAGCTGATATAATGCCTGTAATCTTTGTAGATGCTCAATAAATGTTTACTTTTATCTTACTTTTTTCTTCTTTGTTTAATTAGTAATAGCACCTATTAACTCTAATTAGATATGGTAGCCACAAATACCTTTGCTACTGACCATAGTACTTCTGGTAGCTATTGTTAACTGAACATACTTGTTGGATATGTCTAAAAAAATAAGGGTGTAAGTCAACATTTCCTCACTGCTCCTTTAAGCCATGGAACAAAGAAACAAGAATGAGAATTTCTTTCTTTCTTTTGTTCTTTTTTTTGAGTCAGAGTCTTACTCTGTCACCCAAGCTGGAGTGCAGTAACATGCTCTTGGCCACCACAAACTCAACCTGCTGGGCTCAGGTGATCCTTCTGCCTCAAGTCTTCCAAGTAGCGGGAACCATAGCCATACACCACCATGCCTCACTGATTTTTTGATTTATTGTAGAGACGAGGGCTTGCCATTTTGCACAATCCTCTCACCTCCACCTCCCAAAGTGCTGGGATTACAGGCATGAGCCACTGTGCCCGGCTAAGAATAAGAATTTCTATGATCTATATTATATGAGCAATGTGGATTATTCGTGCACTTAAATTAAGTAACTCCTGATATCCTACTTCTAAAAGTTTCTGGGTGCAAAGTTAATATTTAAAACTGAATTGAATAAAATGTACCATTTTTCTGTGATCAGAGTTGATGGTTATATTTGTTTTAATGGTTATATTTATATCAATTGTGTTTCATATCTCTAATTTCTTTGTAATTTAAAATTCTTGAAAACAGCTCAGATACATGATAGGATAGCCATTTAGTAATAACTTACTTAATATATGCAGTTTGCAATTGTGTTTGCATTACCCATTAAAAGCAGTATATTTTTTAAAGCATAGGTACACTTAGGAACTTCCAGGTTGCTAAGAACAAAATTTGTTGTCGTTGTTCAATTTAATAAATATTTAGGAAGCACCTTGGGCTTTATTGAGCCCAATGCTAAAATACATGTACTCCTAGGGTAGTTACATAACAAATCAAGAGAGTATAAACCTAGTACCAGAAATGTTCAACCAATTCAGGCAAAATATTTCTTTTAAAGGAAAGGTTAAGAGTGAGCTGTGTAATCAACAAAGTTTTTATAAAAGTAGAATTTAAGCTAGAATTGATGGAGAGGAGTGGGGTTCAAGTTTGGAGAGAGGAAGACATTAGTGGTGGGAATAAGGAAGAAAGGCAAATGTATGAGCAAACTTTAAAATCTTACTGGCTAAAACAGAGGGTTCACTTCACACAGAAGGATGGAGAAACTAGACTTATTTTATTTCTTTCATGGACTAGCTAGAGTGATGCCGTATATAGAAATGAGAAACAGTAGCTGTCATTATTCAGAGATGCCTTGGAAAACTAGAACTCATAAGTCTATCAGCAGTACAGATAATAAAATCATACTGTTAGGACTCTTAAAATAGACCCTTTTTAGACTCATTTATTAAAATGCACATATATACATTCATTCCCCAGCAGCACTAACCTCAGTCTTTTTGACGATTGTTTTTATGCTCTGGTTTAAAACAAAATTTTAAAAAATAGTCTTGATTTAATCTGCAAACCCAGTGACCATCCATGCTATTATCTGTGTATAAAATTTAAACTGCCGCCAGGCTCGGTGGCTCAACCTGTAATCCCGCGCCTTTGGGAGGCTGAGGTGAGTGAATTGCCTGAGCCCGCGGGTTCGAGACCCGCCTGGGCAGTGAGACCTCTTCTCTACAATAAATCAAAAAATCAGCCGGGCATGGTAGCACATGCCTATAATTCCGGCTACTTGGAAGGCTGAGGCGGAAGGATCGCCAGAGCCCAGCAGGTCGAGGCTGCGGTGGCCGGGAGCAGCCACTGCACTCCAGTCTGGGCAACAGAGTGAGACTCCAACTCAAAAAAAAAACTGCTGAAAGGCACTAAGTTTCAATTTTGTTGATGTGTTGCTTGGAAACCTTTAAAATCAATACTTCCCTTAGAGTCAAGATGATCAAGAAATATTTTATCATAGATTTTGTCAGTGCTGTAACTCTAGTTAGCTTAGCATTTTACATAAAGATATCACAGTATCTCAGAATTTGAGGAGTACAAAGACAGTCATATGCAAAACCCTGGCATGCCCTTCTCATCATTCCCAGTGTTTGCCTGAACATGTCAATGACTACTTCTTCTATCTGACAGTTCAGATAGAACTCTCTTGGAAACCTCTACTTATTGAAAGTCAAAAAATCTAACTGAAATCTATCATCTTATAATTTCTACCCACTGATCTAAATTCCGCCTTTGGCAATGCACAAAAGAAGGTTAATTCCTCTTTTACATGACAGTTCTGATATTTGAAGAGAAACATACATTTTCCCTTAAGTTCACTTACTTTTGTATTATTTTTGTATTAATTTTTTTCACCAGGCACAGCCTTTCCCAGGTATATACCTGCTATTTATTTATACATTAAAAAGAAAAACTTTGTAGTAAAATTGTGCCGGTGGAAAAGTTACAGAGAGTAAATTAGACTGTTATGACAAATAATTAAGGCAATATGTAACTTAGCTTTCTGTTTCGTGCTGTTTGTTTTGGAGTTGGCGTCTCACTCTGTCTCCTAGGCTGAGTGCAGTGGCACCATCATGACTCACTGCAGCCTCAAACTCCTTCCCTCTCAGCATCCTAAAGTGCCAGGATTGCAGGCATGAGCTACCATACCTGACCTTGCATTGAAAACTATTAAGTTGAAAGGCTCCTATTCCTCATAGCAGCACTAAAGAGAGATGAGGGATGAGTACATTGTTCCTTAAGATCAGGATTATGGAATTTTGAGAATGAGGCAAAACCAAAAATTTTATATATGAAGAACCTACAAATAAAATTTTATCTCAGTTTCCCTTAAATATATGTCTCAATTGCATGCATAGTCTATACCGGAGAATGTTCTCAGCTTTTATGGGACCTTACGGAGCAGAGAGATCATATCTTGAATAAACATACAAATAACTATAGATACAACTTATGGTAAGTTCCATTCCTAATTAGAGTTCTAACTAGAAAAATAGTATTGCCCATTTAAGCATTTAACATAGTGGCTAAGAACATAGACTGGCTTTGAATCTCAGATCTGTTAGTAGTGACCTTAGACAACTTACTTAGCTTTATACTCCTCAGTTTTCTTATGTGTAAAATGAATATAGTACGAGTGCTTATCTCATAGGGTAGTTATGTAAGTTAATGTACATTAGACTTGTGACATAAATGTTTGTTATTATAATTATCTATAATACATGTAGAAAGAGCATTAGCTTAAAAATAGGCAGATAATGGTTGATGAAATATTATAAAATTTTTCTCATGGGAAAAAACAAACAGATTAGGACCTCAAGTACACAATAATATAGTTGTAGAAAAGGAAAAAAGGAAGTATCAGAAAGGACATGCTAAATGCCTACTATTTTACCTTGAATTTATCAGAATGGTGAAATCTTTAATTCACCTTTCTAGCTACCCATACAAACCTATTCTTGTTAAATGAACAGAGACTGGCATACTAGAATCTTTGGTTTTGCAAAAAATGTGATAGGATATTGACAGCAAAATATTAAATATTTTGCAAATATAAAATTCTAAAAGCATAGTCTCAGGAACAAAGATTTCAGGATATTCCTTTCTTCGTTACTGTCTGAAATCAAGAATGTAAATTTATCTCTCTATATATTATATATCTATCAATACATATTACTTAATGTTACCTTTCACATGAAATGTAATAAAATGTCAACAAATGAGTTTATATCTGTTAAGTACTGTGAACTACTCACAATAATATCAGTGTATTAGAAGAGCAGAATATCTGGAACTTTGTTATTGCCTACCATAGAAGGAAGCTGACAGGGAGTCAGAAAGTGAATTCAAATAACAACTTGGAATGATTCTAACAATTTTACTAGTATTATTAAAGAATGAAGGATAAATGTCCAGTGGAGAGAGTAACCATTTCAGATAATCATTAATGGCATGCATGAGAATTAGCAGAAAGGATCCAAGTTTCTTCAAAAGATACTGAGAAGAAAGAAGCAGTAAACCTCTTGGAAGTACAGAGTATGAAAATGACTGTTGTCAGTTTTATTGAGAGAAAGAAACTAAAGACCAAAGGTAACAATGCAGAAGAAGTAGGTAATCTTGCTGGAAGGACTAATTGATATACAAAGAAATACATTATACTCCTCTATGAAGAATGAAGATAGCATTATAGAGATGGATGTCACTGAGATAATTTAAGTGTTTTCCTCTTAGCGTCTCCACTTTTCCATAAGTTAGATTATAGCAAATAATACAATATCCTTGCATGGAATAATCCTCAGGCTGAGACTTTATGGAAGGAAAAGATAGGTCAGTTTTGATCAGGAGGTGATTTTTCATGTGGTTTTGAAAATTGTTAAAATACCTTTTTACAAAATATAGGTATTTAAACTATTAGAAAATAATTGTTAGCATTGAATATTGCCTAAATATAATGGAATCTTATATGTGTCTCTTACTATGATTCAGTATTATGTCATGTAGGCAACCCCGTTATAATGAGGTCACTTTAATAATAACTCCCTTGATGAGATTCAAAAGAATTCATATCATACCAATTTCCCACTGTTGTTAAGCAGGATGTGTATTTGGAAGTTTGGTTAATTATGTGATACTTTATTATGAGTTCTATTTATGGGCCCGATTTGCTTCTTCTTTTATTCCCTCCCAATTTGCCCTTTTCAGTACTTTCCCATATTGTACTCTGTCCCTTAAGGTGGGGCTGTTCTGTGAGGTAGATAGATGGATGAATATCGCCATCAGTAATAAATAATATTTGGCTGCCTTTATATAATATTGAAAGCAAATGCTAGCATAAATGTACCTTCCCAAAAGGTACGTCAAGGGTAATAGTATCAACAGTAAGTTTCTTATCTTTGCTCAAACTTTAGTTATTAATTTTTTCCTGGTAAGTGTAAAATACCATAGGAGAGGAGTCAACAAATTTATTCTTGTTTTTTTTTGTTGTTTTTTTTTTGAGTTGGAGTCTCTCTCTGTCTCCCAGGCTGGAGTCAGTGGCATACTCACAGCCACCCCAGTGTCAACCTGCTGGGCTCTGGTGATCCTTCCGCCTCAGCCTTCCAAGTAGCTGGAACTATAGGCATGCGCTACCACGGCAGGCTAATTTTTGATGTACTGTAGAGACGAGGTCTCACCAAGTTGCCCGGCTGATCTCTAACCCATGGCTCAGGCAATCCACTAGCCTCGGCCTCCCAAAGTGCTGGGATTACCAGCTGAACCTGGCCAGCAAATTTATTCTTTAAAGGACCAAATGGTAAATATTTTATTTTATTTTATTTTTTAGTTTTAGTTTTGTAGAGAAGTGTAGTTTTATTGAGTATACTGCAAAGCAGGACAGCAATAGAAGAGCTGTTTTGGTAAATATTTTAGACTTTATAAGCCATATGGTCTGTCACAACTACCTATTCTGCCAGACCTGTAGCACAAAGGCAGCCATAGATGATATAAATGATGTGCTCCAGTAAAACTTTACTATGGATAAGGAATTTGATATTTATATCATTTCTATATGTCATTAAATACTATTCTTTTGATTTTTTTTTTAATCATTTGAAAATAAAGTTTGGCTGGGTTCATGCCTATAATTCCAGTGCTTGAGGAGGCTGAGGCAGGAGGATTGCTTGAGGCCAGGAGGTCAGGCCTGCAGTGAGCTATGATCATGCCCCTGTACTCCAGCCTGTGTGACAGAATGAAACCTTGCCTCTAAAAATAAATAAATAAATAAATAAATAAATAAATAAATGTAAAGTTCATTCTTAGATTGCAAACCAAATTAAAAAAACAGGCAGTAGGCTATTACTAGGCCATTGCTGAGCCATTGCAGCCATTACCTTGCTAAGCTATGGCCAGGCCATGTTTACTGGCTTTGGCCCCCTTCCCTACCTTAGGTAGGTAAATCTCCTCTTTTTCTCACTCTAATTCACTTTCTAAATAAACTGTATTTTCCAATCTTAAAAAAAAAAAAAAACAGGCAATGGGCAGGATATGGCCCATGGCCATAGTGTGCCAACCCCTATTTTAGAACATTGTTATTCTATGGAGCATTAGCTTCTGTTAAGTCAAAAGCTCATTGAGTATGAGCTTTCAGAAGAATGCTCTGAAAATTTATATCGAAAAAGGAGAAGTTCCATAAGAAAGTAGTGTTTCATGGACTCAAATATGTATTATACATATGCCAGACACGGGTCAAGATGGGGCTATAGCAATGAACAAAGAAGTCAAATGTCCCTGCCTTTTTGAAATTTACATTTAAGTGGAAGGATACAAATGTAAGAGAATAAGTAAAACCTGTAGTATTGGAGTTCTATGAATAAAAATAAACCAGGGAAGGAGGATAGGCAGTCCAGGCAGGAAGGAGGGTTATAATTTTAAATAGGGCCATTTGTCAAGGAAGGCCTCGTTGATAGGGTAACATTTGAGCAAAGACCTAAAGGAGGAGAAGGAAAAAGCCTTGGACTGTGTAAAACCTGGATGCCACACTTAGTGTAATGGAGCAGAGGCTTATATTTTAATAGGGAAATCAGTTGGAAGATTATTAAAATAATTCAGGCAACAATGATAGTGGCTTAGACTAATGATAGAGGTAAAAGTAGTGAGAAGTAGATTGTTGATATATTTTTAAAGGATAGGTAACAGATGGAATAAGAGAAAGAGAAAAGTCAAGTATAAGACCCAGGATTTGTCTTGGGCAATTGGAAGGATGGAGTTGCCATTTACTGGAATGGAGAAGACTGTGGGAAGAGTAGCTTTGAGGAGAGGATCAGGGATTTTACTTTGATTATGGAAACTTTAACTGCCTTTAGATACCCAAGTGGAGATGTTGAATTACAGTTAGGTATGTACATCTGGACTTCAGAGGAAAAGTCTAGGCTAGAAATGTTATTTGTAGAGTCATCAACACATATATGGAGTTAAATCCATGACAACTGATGAGATCACCAAGGTATTTACTGGTATTACTATTTATTTATTGTTATTAATGCCCCTGATTTCTTTACCATCCACTTTCAAAGAGGTAGGTAGTTTTTAGTGATCTATCCCCTCTACTCATTCACAAAGAGTAGAAGGGATCTCACTGATTCAGAAACCTGACCTATACAGGAAGTACCATTAGTTGACCATCTTCAAATTTTGCCATGGTGTAAACATGGGAGTGAATTTTCCCAAGTACCTCCTTGCTGGAAACTGTTTGCACTGGAGGTAAGTGTGAAAGGGGAGGTTGTGGGAAATGATGGGGGTGAGGGCTTCCTAAACCTTCCCCATTACCTCAGAAATGGTTTCATTCTGAGGAAGAGAGAAGGTTCAGGCTGGTTCCTATTTTCCTGAACCAGTTCATACAGCCCTAAATTTGACCTGCTTTCCTCAAACTGGGAGTCAGAAATCCCTTTTCTCTTCTGTTTTTCTGCTGCAGAAATTCCCAACATTCCCATTTTGTGGGCTCCAGAAAGGGGTAAGCGAAGACTTCAATCCCAGCCAATCATTTCCAGATTAATAATTTTTAGTGTAATGGTTTCTTTTATCATCATAAAAAAAATGCTTGGACCCATTTTTCCCATCTGTTTAATTTCCTTGTGGATTGTTATGTATCTATGTTCTAGGGTCATTCTGTATCCCTGGGCAGTAGAGTTCAGCTCCATCTGCTATTTCCATTTGTGTGCTATCCTCTTGTGGATTCTCATGCAGTTTATCGATTACTTTTTCTTAGATGGAAGACAACCAGTTCAGGGGACTGCTTCACTCTCAGTCTCATCTTTTCCTGAATGGTGTTTTATTCCTCTGCTGACAACTTGTCACTATCCTACCCAGCTGCTTCTGATGATCTATCATTGTTTCTCTACTGTTCTGTCTTCTTGCTTGATTGCCTTTGGTTTTTGTCTCTACTTTTTTTTGCCTCACTTCACTCATCTGCTGAATGATTTGCATTCTTCACTCACTGGTGCGTTGTCCATCAGCAAATGGCCTGGTAGTGCCATATCCATCTGCTACTTTAGCATTTTAGACTGCCCAGCATTGTCTGTCTGCTCTCCTACCATTCTCCCATCCTGTGGCCTACCAAGTGCTACACCATCTGCCTGCCTGATCTTGCCCTGCCCCGTCTATGGCTGTAATATTGTTAGTAGGTGCAGATTGTTTAGCACTTCTGCTATGTCTCCACTTGCCTTGTGCCATTGAGTTAGACTGCTGACTTGAGTTTGCTCAGCTATTGTCTCCTCTGCCTATTTACTGCCTGTGGCTGCCTCATTAATTTACTTGAGACATTGCATTTATCTCCTGTGTACTTGCAGCTTGCTTATTGGCCCATGTTGCCGCCTTTAGAGTTCGCTGCATCTGATACATCACTGGTGTTGATTCTCTGTTGTCTTGTAACCCTGATCAGATTTTATAGCCAAGAAAAGTTTTGCCAATGTATTGTCCAAACATATCTTAGAAATAGGAAAATGCTTTGCTATTTAACAGCCCAGTCCAATTTTCTTCTAAAGTGACTTTTTAAACTCACTACCACCTGTCCTTTCTGCATTTTTGTACAATTCCATTCTTTTCTTTATTTAGGATTGTTTTTCTAAATCATCATCTTTGCTTCAGTTATCTTTTTGCTAGGGTTTATGAGAACAAATTACTCCTATTAATTTTATCCTTTTTAGTAAAACCAGAAGAACTTTTGCAAACTTTAAAAGCATCATCTCTAAAAATAATAAATATAATTAATTTTGTAGTTCAGATTAAAGTAGCTTTTTGCTCTGCTCCATTTTTTCCTGTGAGAATATTATTTCTCAGCTTCCCCATAGTTTATGTAATATCAGTTTTTAGAGATCCTTTTGATATATTTATCTTTACCTTCTTTTAAGCTATCTTGTGTGTTGGGTAAACTTTTGAAATTGATATTTTTCCATTATTGTGTTTGCAAATTTCTTGGCATCTAAAAATAACTTGCAATATAAAATTATCTACACTGTAAAGTTTATAGTTGTATTCACCTATATTTAAATGAAAAATCAAACACAAGAAACAGAAGAATTTGGGTGAAATGTTCAAGAGTCTAAGGAAGAGATGTAAAGTGGGTGTGTATGTGTGCACATACATGTGTATATATAGATCTGAAGTGTTCTATGTATGTGCGTATCTGCAACATCTTTGTGCCTGAAGTGTGGAAAATGCTGAGTATCTATATTAAATGTTATTTTATTTTAATCAAAAATTTAAAAAAGGAAAAATCTAAAGAGAGTGATAAATTAAGGGAATATGGAAAAAGCATAGATCTTTTTTAAAATTTTCTTTTCATAATAGAGATAAAATTAGTATGAAGAAAAGAATGCTCTAGGAAAGTCAAAACCATTCTGGTAGCTTTTTTTTTATTGTGGTAAAACAAGTATAAAAATTATCATTTTAGCCGATTTTAAGTATACAATTCAGTGGCATTGGTACATTCACAGTTTTGTGCAACCATACCACTATCTGTTTCCAGAATGTTTTTATCATTCCAAACAGAAACTCTGTACCCATTAAACAAAACTCTCATTCCTCTTTCCTCTACTCTCTGATAAGCTCTAATTGACTTTTTGTGTTTATGAATTTGCCTATTCTAGGTACCACATATATGTGGAATCATAAAATTTTGTCCTTCAGTGTTTGGGTTATTTCACTTAGCAAAATGTTTTCAAGGTTTATCCATGTAGTAGCATGTATCAGTATTTCATTCCTTTTAAAGACTGACTAATATTTCATTGTATGTATATGCCACAGTGTATTTATCACTTCGTCTGTTGGTAGACACTTGGGTGCTTTCACCTTTTAGCTGTTTCACCCTTTAGCTATTATGAATAATGCTGCTATGAACATTGGTGTACAGGTGTCTGTTTTCCTTTTGTTATAGAACTAGAAGTGGATTAAATAGCTTTTAATACTTTTGTCTATTTAAGAAAAAGCTAAATTAATGGCAAGGAGATTGGAGGAGCTACATTATTAACATGAAAGATGGCTAAGACCAAAATATCATATTAGGAGCAGAAGAAATTATAAACTTTTTGAAAGGCTAAAGAAGGCCAAGTGATAAAATTTAGAAGACCCTATATTCTGTGAATAAAGGGAAGAATGAATTTAAAATAACCAAAGGTCTTCAATGATTGTGGGACAGCAAAAATAATTCTGAAGAAAGTTAATTTTTTCTTTTTGAGTCTGAGTCTCACTCTGTCGCCCAGGCTGGAGAGCAGTGGCATGCTTACAGCCACCCCAGCATTGACCTGCGGGGCTCAGGCGATCCTTCTGCCTTAGCCTTCCAAGTAGCCAGAACTAGAGGTGCGTGCTACAGGTGCCCAACTAATTTATTTATATATTGAAGAGACGAGATCTCACCAAGTTGCCCAGGCTGGTCTCGAATCCCTGGGCTCAGGCAATCCTCTCTCCTCAGCCTCCCAAAGTGCTGGGATTACAGGCTTGAGCTATTGCACCTGACCAGGACCAACTTAAGGACAGAATGATGACCTGTCATTGAAATGGAATAATGTGGACTTTTTAAAGGGAGGAAGAAGGAGTCATTTGAAAGTCAAAGTCAAAGTTTAAATGAAAATGACTGAGATGAGGGAATCATGTCATATTTAGAGGACTCAGCAGTGGGAACAGTTACAGGTCCTTCATCCTGTATACCCAGCCTTGCACCTACAGATATTTTTTTCTAAAAAGATTCCCAAACTCCAAAGAAATTCTGTACCATAGGTTGGGAATATTGGTTAGGTAGTGTGCACGTGTGTGTGTGTGTGTGTGTGTGTGTGTGTGTGTGTGTGTGTGTGTTTGTGTGTGTGTTTTAATCCTCTGGTAAAACAAATGTGAGTTAAATTGAATTCTGTATCATGGTGTCCTAGAACTTATTGAAATTACAAAAGTTAAAAAGGGTTGGTTTTTATCTTCAAGTAGTTTAAAATAGGAGAAGTTAAAATAATAATGGATTCTGAAAAGAAAACTTTCAATTATTAGGTGATACGTTCTCATTTGTTAATTCAACTATTTGATGGTGATTTTTACATACCCTGCCTACCCTTTCTCAAGTAAAGGTTTCTCATCTAAACTATCAAACAAAATTATTTGAATGACTTTCAGTTCTCCAAAGTGTGGTACATCAACTAGTACCATTCTAGATGCATAGGAGAGAGGATAATTGGCCATGTGTAATAATTCTCTTAGAACCTATTAAAGAAAGGCTGTGCTATAACATGTAGTCTGCTAGGAATATGTGACATGAAGATAGAAGGACTTGCTTCCAAGGAACTTACATTCCAGGAGAGAGAAAAAGGCGTTTAACAAAAAGTGCATTTCTAATATCATCCACGAGATGTTATTCTTCTCATCTAATTATTTGAGGAAAATGTTCAAGGTTAAAGTGGTTGTATATAAGAAAACTCTGTCACTTCTTGTATTATTAACTCAGGAATAAGAATATCTTCTGTATTAAAACCTTATCAAGCTGAAGGATACTGCTAATAGGAAGAAATGCCAATAAGAATCTCTTTAATGCTAAAAAACTCAAAGCATTCAGTGACAGATTCGTGATTTCACTGGTAGCTATTAATAAACAGCATTACCTAAAACCAGGCTTATTAGTTGTATAGTGGAAGAGTAGAAATAGAGATAAGCAGATAACAGAAGTTGTATAGTGGAAGAGTAGAAATAGAGATAAGCAGATAACAGTGTCCAGGAGGTTGTTCTTGAATGTGATTGCAAGCACAGTGAGGAATTTCTTCCCCCTGAGGTACAACTCATACCAATGTTGGAAATGTTCAGGAATTTAATTTATTCTCACTATCAACTAAAACTCACTAGAATTTCTGTTGTCACAGTTTCAATCATATTCATTAGTTTGCCTCACAGGTTTTGATTAACTAGTCATCTAAACTAGGTTTTTATTTGTCTTTTCTGTGTTGATGTGTGCCTTCATACTTGAGCAGTTAGCTTTCATTCCTGCTACTCAGTACACTGATTCCTTTAAGGCTGCACTTAGGATAGTTTTTGTAACCCATTTTTCCTTTGTACTCCTGATATTCTACTAATGGCACAGGTATGGGAAGATCAAGGTTTTCATGTCAAGAGGAAAGCACTAAAATAGAAATTACATCCAGATTTAGCTTGTTTTCTTAACAATAATGAATAATTTTTAAAGATTTTGCTTTGCCTATATTCATTCTAAAAAAGCATTTTTAAAGCAAACAAAGCAGATTGTGCAGTTCTTTTAAAGACCTGAAATAAAGGAAAATATGGGTAACATCATTTTATTAAACTCATTTTATTCATAATATATATATTTTTTCTTTTCTTGTGTTCTCTGAATTATTTTTACTAAATAGAGTTGTAAGTTGGGTGCAGTGGCTCACGCCTGTAATCCTTAGCACCTTAGGAGGTCAAGGTGGGAGGATTGCTTGAATCCAGGAGTTCGAGACCAGCCTAGGCAATCTAGCAAGACCTCATCTCTACAAATAATAATAATAATAATAATAATAAAATGGGTCAGGTATGGTGGCTTGTAGTTTCAGCTACTCCAGAGACTGAGGCAGAAGGATTGCCTGAACCCAGGCTGTTGAAGCCAGCCGTGATCGTGCCATTGCACTCCGGCCTGGGCAACAGAGTGAGACCCTGAACCCCCACCCCCCCAAAAAAAAAGAAAAGAAAAAGAAAATACAGTTGTATAATGTGTTTCCTTTGTGTAAAAGTTAACCTGAGATGGTATTATCTCTACCTCATTCTTACTGGGCTGCAAGTCCTTTTTATATTTAATGACAAGCAAATCCTCTAAATTTCTTTACAATTAAGGGATTCTTTGTAGGCAACCACTCTCTAACAAATCATCTAATTTTTCTTTTATTTTTTTTCCTTTCTCTACTGAGTAACAGCAGAATGTATCCAGAACTTTGCAAAGGATGTGGTTAAAGGTGGTGCTTCCTAACATAAACATTCTGTGGAAGTATTTTCATTCCCTTGGTTTTGAATATAGACAATAACAGTGGCAAGTATTGATAACAAATCTCTATATCTCCTAATCTCTTCCCCTGCCACTTTTGCCCTCCTATCATCAAATATTTCAGTGTTACTAACAAAAGCTAACTAATTATCCTTAAAGCACAAGAGGTCAAGTGGTTAAGAAAGATAATTGAGGGAAAGTAAATTGCCCCAGAGAGAGAAACTGTTTGGTACAAAGCTCCTTTTTTTGTATTTAGCAAAATTTAATTTTATGAACATCAAAATTAAAATGTGAAGAGTTCACTAGTTAGATATTTGGAGATTTATAAAATACAAGTCATCACCAAACTTTTTATGTTGTTCTTAGAATGATTTTTAGACTTCATATAATATTTAGTATTTATGAAGAAATATAGAGTGGTTTTTGTTTTTATCAGCAGCAGTAAAACTGCTCAGATTTGATTCCTTGTATGCTCAGGAATCAAATTTTCTTTGTTGTGTTCATAGCCAAAGTACATGTGTATTTATTTTGCAATCAGAGGTAATAATCTTCTTATAGAGATCTTGAGCAGAGATCCTGAAAATAAGACTATGTCTCTTATAAGTTAAATTATTTTCTCAAGTAACTCCAGACCAAAATTAAGATTTTGTGAAAGTGTAAAAGATGAAATCTGTTTA
Source organism: Cephalopachus bancanus (assembly GCA_027257055.1). Lineage (NCBI taxonomy): Eukaryota > Metazoa > Chordata > Mammalia > Primates > Tarsiidae > Cephalopachus > Cephalopachus bancanus. The sequence continues at coordinate 2,607,234 of JAPVLO010000104.1, forward strand.
GATACCCTGCTTGTCATGACATTCTGCCTGTAACTACAAAGTAAAACCAAAGTATCCTCCTTGTCATGATATACTACTTGCAACTACAAAATGAAACTAAAAACCATCTATAAAAAGCTTCTTTTTTACCAACAAAAAAAAATTATTCTTCAAATTTCTAAACTATTTGGTTAGTATTAGTATATTAGGAGAAGACATTTGCATATATGTGTCAATTAGAACGTAAAATGGTGACCTTGTTATTGTGAAATAGGAATAAGATATGTAATTTTAACAAAAGAATATGGTCATTTAGGAGAAAGAAGTTTTTATTATATCTTTTTAATAATAATTTTCTAAAAAAGTAACTCCTTTTCTCTGAATATAGAAATAATATATGGTTTTTGCCAAAAAATGAATGCGGAATATACAGAAAAACAAAGTGAAGTAAATAAAAATACCAATAAGGCCAGGTGTAGTGGCTCACACCTCTAGTCCCAGCACTTTGGGAGGTGGAGGTGGGAGGATTAACTGAGCCTAGGGGTTCGAGACCAGCCTGGGCAACTTGGCGAGACCTTGTTTCTACAATAAATTTAAAAATTAGCCAGGCTTGATGGACTTACTGGGCATAATGGTTGTAGAGATTAATTTTGGGAGCCAGCCTTCAAAACTGATATGTGTTACTCAAAAACAAAATGTGCACAATGAAGAAAAAGTATTTAACTTAATGTTAGCGATTAAAGTTGAATATAAAACGACTTCCAACTGTATCTTTAATACTTGAACTTGTGGGAAAACAGGTATCATTATTTGAGAATGAATAAATTGATGAAAACCTTTATGGAGAGTCTGAAGGGAGCAGTCTAGACTGGCCATTTATTTGTTTTGATTTTAATTTAAAAGTATGACTTTTTTGTTGTTGCTGCAGAACTTCACTGGTTATACATTTAGGCATGATTAAGGTAGTTTTCAGTTCAGGAGGGAAAAATGTGGGAGAGAGGGTGTGTGTGTCTGTGTGTATTGAGTTGAGAGGGGAAGGGAAAGAGGGGTTAAAATATTGCACCATTATGAACAGGAGGGAAATTGTCTGAAATGGAATTAACTGAGTACACAGTTGTCAACTCTAGGTGGGAAGATTACTGTCTGTTTTAATTTTGTTTGTGCATGTTCCTAAAGAGAATGAAAGCAGTGAGTAAGTTCTCCATAGTCACCAGGATTAACACCACTTCAAAGATATATTGATTGCTCTCTGAGAGAGTAGTCAATCTGGTTGTCTCTTTGAGAATGACAGGAGTTAGCTTTTGATTTAAAAAAAAATGCACTGCTGATCAGTGTTTTCAAAGATGTTGAATTCTAACATTGAAAAAATTAGCAAACTCTGATCTGATGGTAATTATACCTGTTGTCTCTTGACTGAATAAAATATATAACAATTTCTGACAATTATAATCAATTCTATAAGATTTTTAGATGAATTTGAACCTTATTAAAACTATAACATCTATATTTGTTAAAAATTTTAATATACATAAATGGGAATATTTATTCAGGATATAAACAGTGCTTTTTGATTAATTGAAGGAAGACATCCAATTGCTCTGATACATCCCAACCAATTTTTTCCTCCATAAATGAAGAGCCACAGGTATATTCTCTCTCTCTCTTTTTTCTTTTTTGAGTCAGAGTCTCACTCCGTCGCCTAGGCTGGAGTATAGTGACATGCTCACAGCCACCCCAGCGTTGACCTGCTGGGCTCAGACAATCCCTCTGCCTCAGCCTTCCAAGTAGCTGAAACTACAGGTGCACACTACCACACCTTGGCTTATTTTTTCATTTATTGTAGAGACAATGTCTCGCCAAGTTGCCCAGGCTGATCTCGAACCCCTGGGCTCAGATAATCCTCTCACCTCAGCCCCCCAAAGTGCTGGGATTACAGTCTTGAGCCACCACACTCCACCAGGAATTATTCTCATCCTTGGTTTTTGTTGTTGTTGTTGTTGTTTGCTTGTTTGTGTTTCATTTGAGGAGCATCTATATCTGGTCCACATTCTTGTGAATTGTAAATCTGATTATGTTGATTAATGCACTTATTGTAATCTTTTAAAAATCAAGTAAAGGGTAATCTTTATACTAATTTGCTTTGAAAATTTCAGATTTTGAAAACAAAGCACAGATCATTGTAACACCAACACAGTAAAGCAATCTGAATTTTTTAGTTTTTAGGAAATAGTATTAATTTCTTTGCTGACCTTATTTATTATGCCTGTCTTCAAAACAGATTAGAAGTTGACAATACTACAATGGCCAAAAAAAAACAAAAGGCAAGGCACTCTCTCGTTTGCTTCTACTTTTCTTTATCTGTCTCTTTCATCAAACTGATGAAATGATTTTTATCAAATCACTGCAAATGATTGTGGTCTAAATGTTGTCATCACAAATAGCTAAATATCATCAGTGTACCTCTCAGTACCCTTCAGTCATTGGTCCAGAAAGTCAAACCTTATTTTAAGTTCATATCTCTTTTATTCCAAGTCATGGGAAAATGGGAGGAATAGTAAGTGCCTTTTTCTTTTTCTCCAAGCTATTTTTGTACATGCCAGAATGGAAGATAACACAGAAGATAACATGACACAGAAGATAACATGAGATACCTATTTTCTCAATAAGATCCCCAAATCAAAAGATTATTCATCTTAAATATTCATACTTTTGGAGATTTAGGTAAAATAGTGAAGTACGTAGTTCACTAAGTTAAAATACAAATTTAAAGCCACATAGAAAATACTATATTATTTAGGACAACTGAGTTTTTTAATGGAAATTTTATAAAAGATTTTATTCAGACTCTGAACATATACCATTAACATCAATGTCTTTATCATTACTAGAGTCTTCTGTAAACCATCTACAAATTTTCCATGGTATATCATCCTTGATTTGTTTGTTCATTTTAACACCTTTATTGAGATAATTTACATATCATACAATTCATCCATTCAATGTGCAATTCAGTGGTTATTGTTATATTGCGTCAGTTTTTAAAATGTATAGCACAAAACTTAACTGTTTGGGCCATTTTGAAGTATGCAATCATTGGCTTAATTACATTTGCAATTTGTGTAATCATCAACACTATTTTCAAAGCTGTTTTCATCACTCCAAACAGAAACTTTGTAACCATTAAGCAAGCGCTCCCCATTTTTTCCTCCTTCTAGTTTCTTGTAATCTACTCCTAATCTACTTTTTATCTCCATAAATTTGCCCATTATATTTCATATACGTAGAAACATATAATATTTGTCATTTTATACATGGCTAATTTCATTTATCATAATATCTTCTCAGTTCATTTTGTTGCACATATCAGAATTTCATTTCTTTTATGGCTGAATAATACTCCACTGTATGAATATATCACAATTTGTTTATGCATTCATCTGTTGATGATCACTTCAAATGTTTTCTCCTTTTGGCTATTGGAAATAATGCTGGCAAGAACATTGGCATGCAGATATCTGTTCAAGTTCTTATTTTCAGTTCCCTTGGTTATATACCTAGGAGTGAAAGTACTGGGTCATATGGTAATTCTGTTTCATATTTTAAAGAATCAGACTGTTTAAGGGTTTTATAGTTTTATATTTTATATGTAGGTCTTTAATCCATTTGTATGTGGCTTGAGGTAGTGATTCATCCTTACTTTTTAGTTATGAAGATATAGCATTTAAAATTAATTATTTATTTTAGAGTTGGGGGATACGTGTGAGGATTTACTACGTAAGTAAATTGCGTGCAGGTGAGGTTTGGGTTCCCAGAGAACCTTGCTCCCCTGGTAGTAAACATGGTACCCAGTGTGGTTGTATGCCTCTTATCCCCCTTTCTCCCTGCCTCCTTCAGCAGTGCCCAATGTTTGTTGTTCCTGCCTTTGTGCCCAATGCTTAAAGTATGCTTATGCATGAAAACAAGTGGTTTTCAGTTTTTGGTTTCTGTGATAGTTCATTTAGAATGATTGTCTCCAGCTACATCTGTGTTGCTGCAAAGGATGTGATTTTGTTCTTCTTTATGGCTGCATAGCTTTCCATTGTGTATATGTACCACAAGTTTTCTTTATCCAGTCCACTCTCAATGGGTATCTGGGTTGGTTCCATGTTTTTTTATTGTGAATAATGCTGCAATTAACACTAGTGTGTTTTTGGTAAAGCAATTTATGTTCCTCTGGGTATGTTCCCAGAAGTGAGATTGCTGGATCATATGATAGCTCAATTCTTAGTTCTTTGAGAAAATACCACACTGCTTTCCACAGAGATTAAAGTAGCTTAGCTTACATCCCACCCACAGTGTAGAAGTGTTCCTTTTTCTCCACAACCTTGCCAATACCTGTTATTTTTTGACTTTTTAATGATAACTATCCTGACTGGTGTGAAGTGATATCTCATTGTAGTTTTGATTTGCATTTCTCTGATAATTAGTAAAACTGAGCATTTTAAAATGGTTTTTTGGCTGCTTATATTCTTCCTTTGAGAAGTGTCTGTTCATATCCTTTGCCTACTCTTTAATGGGGTTATTTGTTGTTGTTTTTCCTCTGTTGATTTACTGGAGCTCCTTGTAGATCCTGAATGTTAGGCCTTTGTTGGATGCATGGCTTGCAAATGTTTTTTTTCCCATTCTGTGGGCTGTCTCTTTACTTTCTTGATGATTTCTCTTGCTGTGCAAAATTTTTTGGCTTGATAAGGTCCCTCCTGTCAATTTTAGATTTTGCTGCATATGCTTTTGAGGACTTCGCCATGAATTCATTGGCTACTCCAGTGTTCAAGAGGGTGTTCACTCAGTTTTCATCTAAGATTCATATAGTTTGAGATTTCACATTTAAGTCCTTAATCCATTTTGAGTTAACTTTTGTATATGGTGATAGGTAGGGGTCTAGTTTCATTCTTTAGCGTGTGGTTAGCCAGTTTTCCCTGCAACATTTGCTAAACACAGTTTCCTTTTTCCAGTGTTTGTTTTCGTCAACTTTGTCAAAGATGGGTTGATTGAAGGTCTGTGTTTTATTTCCATATTATCTGTTCTGTTCTATTGGTCTGTGTGTCTATTTTTATACCAATACTGTGCTGTCTTGGTTACTTGTAGTAAAGTTTGAAGTCTGGAAGTGTGATTCCTCCAGCTTTGTTATTTTTTCTGAGGATTGCTTTAGCTATTTAGGCTCTTTTGTGCTTCCATGTGAATTTCCGTGTTGTCTTTTCTAGGTTTGTGAAAAATGATGCTGGTAATTTGATAGAGATTGCATTGAGTCTGTAGATTGCCTTGGGTAGAGCAGACATTTTGATGACATTGATTCCTTCAATCCATGTTCTTCCATTCGTTTGTGTCATCCTTGATTTCTTTGAGCAGTGTTTTGTGGTTCCCTGTGTAAGGGTCTTTTACCTGTTTGGTAGATGGATGCTGAGGTGTGTGTGTGTGTGTGTGTGTGTGTTGTGTGTGTGTGTGTTGTGAATGCAATTGTGTTTTTTATTTGTTTCTCAGCTTACCATGTGAAATTTTTCTTTTGGAGATATTACTAGAAATTTTATTCTAAGACTCAAGTACTCATTTTTCTAACATTAGTACATTTTCTTTCATCTTATAAGGATAGTCTAACACTCACAATATAATCACATACAATATGCTTTTTTATTAATCATTTCTGACAGGCATCCTCTATAACCAAACAATACTACTATTGATGAAAAGATCTTTTAAGCTTAACAGTGCCATTTGACAAAATTTTTTAAAAATTCAGTATAATATGCAAGTGATTATAATGATTCAAATATAATGCAACTAACAGTTCTTTGCTGAAGGGTAACTTTGATTAAAAAAAAAAACTTGCCTTGCCGAAGTTAAGATATAGGAACATGGGTTTTGAGTTTCTGCTCTTCTGCAGGGTGTTGTGAATGAGTCAAATTAAACCTTTAAGGACCAGGTAATTTCTGTCTTATTTCTCTGTTATTTAAGCTGAGTCAACACATGATAAAGAAAACATCCAGACTTCATCTACAAAGGTAATAAAACCTTGATACCAAAGTAGAATAAAAATACACCTAATCATATGTGAAAATATATGTAGAAAAATTAAAATAATATATACAAACTGGACACAGCAACATTTTTTCTAAATATACACCATTTCCCAAGTAAGCTTTGTTTTATTTTAAGAATTCAAAGACAATACATTTCAGATTTCCTTTAGCTCTGCTTATGTAATTACTAGGTGAATTGCAAAAAGCAATATGATCATCTTAATATATGCCAAAAGGCATAATAATCAGTGTATTTTTTCCTGTTAAAAATAAATAGTAAACTAGAATTAAAGGAAAAATGTAAACATGATAAAAAGTGCTTATCATAAAAACATATAAAATTGAAATGCTGGATGAATTCTTATTATAGATGGAAACGACAAAAATAGTCATTGTCACCATTATCATTTGTTCTAAAAAGTCCAGCCAGCACAATAAGTTAAGGAAGTTATAGTATGTGTCAAAATTTCAATGCAGTGATATAATTACATATATTATGAGAGATTATGTGATGGAAATATGAGAGAAGATACAGTGAATAAAATGAGAAGATCCAAAATACATTATATCAGAGCCCCTAAAAGGAGAGAATGGTGGAAAGGCAACAACCAAAAAGATAATGACCTCAAAGGGTACAGAACTAATGAAAAAAAACAGGAATCCAGAGATCTCAGATGTATAGTGTATTTCAAGAAAAAAGAAAGAAAGAAAGAAATCCATGCCTGAACACATAGGAATGAAACTTCAGAACTAAAATGAAGGATATACTGAAAGAAGGCAGAGAGAAAGGACAGATCACTTATATAGAAATGACAGCAAACTTTTCAACAACATTGGTACAAAAAAGCCAACAGAATATTATCTTTAAAGCACTGAAGAAAATAACAAGAATTGTTTATCAAGCAAAATAGCTTTCAAGAATAGGGATGAAATAAATTATTTACAGATGAAGTGTAACAGAGTATACCACTAATAGACTTTCACTTTAGGAACTTCTATATACTGTACATTAAGAAAGAAATTTATTACATAATAGTCTGAGATGCTAGAAGGAACAATGAACAAATAAAGTGGCAAGCACATTTATAAATACTAATGTTCTAATACCAGCTATACAAAATACAATGCATAATTTTTTTTTTTTTTGAGTTGGAGTCTCACTCGGTTGCCCAGACTGGACCTCGGTTGCCCAGCCTCGACCTGCTGGGCTCCGGTGATCCTTCCGCCTCAGCCTTCCGAGTAGCCGGAATTACAGGCATGCGCTACCACACCTGGCTGATTTTTAGATTTATTGTAGAGATGAGGTCTCGCTTCCCAGGCGGGTCTCGAACCCGGCAGCTCAGGCAATCCACTCACCTCAGCCTCCCAAAGGCGCGGGATTACAGGCTGAGACACCGAGCCCGGCACAATGCATAATTTTTAGTACTTTTAAAAAGGGAATAATTAAAATGCTACGCAAAAATAGCACTTAGACTGTAAATGGGTGATCAGGAGGATTAATACAGTTTTCCCTCAGTTTCTGAGAAGGATTTGGTCAAGGAACACCACCTTCATACAGATAACAAAATTCATGGATTCTTTTGTCCTTCATATAAATTGGCATAATATTTACATATGACCTACACACAAGTCTAGTATACTTCACATCATCTCTAGATTACATATAATACTTAATACAGTGCCTACACATCACTTCATTTGTGTGAATTCAGTGGTACTCAGCATGTGACAAATTCAAGTTTCACTTTTAGGAACTTTGTGAGATTTTTTTTTCTCCGACATTTTTCTATCTCCAGTTAGTTGTGGAGCTCAAGAATACAGAGTGCCAAGATTTCTTTAGTTAGATACATGATAAAATGTCAAGGAAAATCACTGAAAGACTAGTAAAGAAGCATAATAATTCCAGTTTAGTAGAAATAAGATACTAAGTTTAAAAAGAAGACCATTTAATCTGAAAAAAAAATGTTTTTCCAAAAAATACTCTGCAATTAGTTCAGTGTTTTCCTCAACTCTTCCTTTATTGCTAACACCGGAAGAGGTGCTAGATAGACCCCAAAAATATAATTGTGATGTACTTTTTCATGATTATGAGTGAAATGTGGAAGTTATGTTGGGAATTACTTCCTACAAGTTTCATTTTATGATGTTCATATGTGAAGTGTTAGCTTTGAGGTTTATAGTGTAATACAGAAACTTGTTATAAAATTTTGGAGAGAGAGCTGTTAGACTGTATTTACTGGGTCAGGACAGTGATATCAAATATTAAGATGCCATATATCCATTACATTTTTGATTTATATTAAAAATTATAATATTTTGAAGATAGTCTGATTTGAATTTTATTTTATTTTATTTTATTTATTTATTTTTTTGAGTTGGAGTCTCTGTCGCCCAGACTGGAGTGCAGTGGCCGCTCCCGGCCACCGCAGCCTCGACCTGCTGGGCTCCGGCGATCCTTCTGCCCCAGCCTTCCGAGTAGCCGGAATTACAGGCACGCGCTACCACGCCTGACTGATTTTTTGATTTATTGTAGAGATGAGGTCTCGCCTGCCCAGGCAGGTCTCGAACCCACGGGCTCAGGTAATCCACTCACCTCAGCCTCCCAAAGGCGCGGGATTACAGGCTGAGCCACCGAGCCCAGCTTTGATTTGAATTTTAAAAAAGAATGGATAGTTTCTAAATATGTTAGAGATGTCAAGCCTGGTAATAATGTTTGACTTTTATTTACTAATATTTAAATGAAATAATTACAGAATTCAAAAACTGAATTAAATATCTCTTAAATATTCTAATATTTTCCCTTCCTAATGTATTCAAGACTTTTCTTCTTTTTTTAATTGCTGTCTGCCTTTACACTTTGATGACCTGCAGAGCAGTTTTTAAAAAATCTTCTATCGTGTAATGTAAATAGTACATCTTTTTTTTTTTTTAATTGGAGTCTCACTCTATTGCCCACACTTAGTACACAACCAGGGCTACAGCAGCCTCAGCCTGCTGGGCTTAGGCAGTCCTTCTGCCTCAACCTTCCTAGTAGCTGGAACCACAGGGGCATGCCACCACGCCTGGATAATTTTTTGATTTATTGTAGAGACGTCTCACCAAGTTGCCCAGGCTGTTCTCAAACCCCCAGCCTCAGGCAATACTTTCACCTCTACCTTCCAAGGTGCTGGAATTACAGGTCTGAGCCACTGTACCCAGCTAGTAGTATTTTTGTATTTTTAAAAATATAAAAATACTACATTAAAATTGTGTTTTTCACTAATATCGTTTTCCTTATGTGTAATAACTTTGCTGTTCCACTTAATTGAAAAACTGAAAAATCTTTTAAAGTAATTCATACAATGATCTTAATATATCAGGATTGAAAACTCATTCTTTTTTTTACCCTAATGCCTTATTTATTTACAGTTTAACCAAAAACAGTGTTCTTTTATCTTTAAAGGTTTATGCCCAGAATATGTCATATTAGACTCAAAACATTGTAGTGTCTCATATTGCTCTGAGGTAGTAACTAAGTAATTCAGATAAAACTTTTCAATATGATAAGGAGCATATCATTTTTCCCTTGTTTTGAATAAGCTTTGCTGTTTTTAAGAGTTCTGGATTTTTATTAACTACTGTTTATTTCAGCTTTCTGCCCTACGTCTCTCATGACACAAGAACAACTCATATTTTATTTTCATTTTTATAAGTAACATTTTATAAATAACTTTAAGAGTAAGCCTACATTTTCCCTGATTGGTTAGGCCAGACTCATTTTTAGATGCTGGAAATGAATGCAATGTCATAATATCATTTTGCTTCCTGATTCCTTCCAAGTTTGATAACGAATGTTTGTCTTACAGGTTTTCTTGTCATTGCAGATGGTCGCAAAGACAGTCACAGAGATTAAGGAAAAGGTTCTTTATATAGACCTGTCATTTTGTAATATAAAAAGGCAAACAAATGAATATAGAATTTGAAGGAGTTGTAGTATATGAAAATTACCCAGATGAAATTACAAAAAGTCTGATAGGTTTTGGGCATCTTGTATTAATATAAAAATGAAAACACCCTGAGAGACCAAAATATATCTTCAGGGGGATGCATCAGATCCCCACCTATTTCATTGTTTTCTGTGCTTTTTGGGAGGGAAACTGGTTAGTTATAGAAGAAACCTGCCCTCCTTATTACAGTATTGAGTAAAATGTGAGTTTCCATTTGTTCCTGCTTTGAATGCCCTCTTCGCTTGTATACTTAATTTTTATTATGTGAAGAGAGATCTAAGAGAGAACCTGAGTTAAGTTTGTTCATAGTCATCTCAGTATAACATCCTATTGCCTTCTTACAAAATCTTTCAGATTTGGTTTATAAACCTGGATTTTCTTTTATATTCATTGTTAATTAATTCTTAAATTTGGTTAGGCTCTTTTATAACCTGAGCAACTCTTATAATTTTTAGAGCATAACATTGAGTTAAAATGAACATCAAGGGAGCATTGAAGAGGAAATATTAATATTATAAACAAACAGCCTCAGCAGTAAGTGTGTATGTATTTATGTATGTCTGTGTGTTAGTGGAGATAGCCATTTCCATCCATTCTGACTAGGTAATAAAATTTGTTTAGTGCCAGTAGATACAACCAAATTCTTTCAACCTACTCCCACCAGCTGTCCTAATAAGATCACTTTTCAGTTGCCTATTGTTCTAACCTGAAGAACCCAGTCCCAGTGTACGCGCATAAATACAACATACACACACACGTACTTTATCCTCAGTTTCTTCAGTTGTAATTTTTTCTGTTCAAAAATGTACTCTATTTTGACTTCTCAGTCTCAAACTCAAAGGCTACCTAGGCCTTATTTGGATAGTGAGCTGCCATGCTCCCCGCTTCCCCCCGGAGAGCTTTGTATTATGTGTCAAGCATGGGGTGGGGGGTGTATCACTTAGGAAGGATGATGAGGATAATTTGGAATTACAGTTCATTAGTCTTTTTATTCCTGGTGTCATCCAACATGGGCTTGGCACTATGTCCAATAAATGCTCCATGGATGAGCTCCTTCATTGGGCTTCGGAGAACAATATGGC